>OZ012637.1:5650867-8050867 GCA_963942525.1 Ptychoptera contaminata
TCTCTAAATTTACCATTTTATTGAAATTTCAGTGTGATTGTGGCTGACATATGCTGGTGGCTGGACTGACTAAAATCGCTAAATATAAATTCTTCCTTCTTATACCTTTGTCGCTGGAATTTTTTCTCTTTATTTTGCTTATTTATTCCTTTTCGCGTTTTTTCTTACTGTTGCTGTTTCTACTGCTAAAAAACTGTAAAATAACATTAAACGCTGCGTTAAAAACATTGATAGTCAACGTTGATAATTGCTCTCAATCTCACAGTTCTTTGTTCTTCTAGAGTCTCCAATAATGAATAACAGGTAAATGAAGACAAAAACCGACTAAATGTATAACCGTTTTTGTGTAATCTCCGCTGCTGCTCTTTCTGCATATGTTAAGAAATAAATTATCATAGAAATAGATATTTTAATTTTATGGATGCTTACTTAGCTTCGATTCTAGCCTTTATCGAAGTGCAATCCCTTCAGGGGTTTGTGGAAGTGCAATTCCATCTAAAAAAAAAAACGAAAATATTTTATTTAATTTCTATACGCTATGTAAATTGCAAAAAATTAAAATATAATAGCGAGTGGCGCTTCTCGAGCACTGTCACAGATAATCTAACATCGCCCGATATATGTTAAGCTTAAAGGAAGATTATGGTTAATAGGAAAAATGGAAAACAGAAAAAGGAACTCCTATATGAAGTGTTGACATCCATCTCTCTATCGGCTAATGTTGTTTAATATTTTAAATTTGTTGGTATGGGGGCAAATAGCATCAGCAGCAGTAGCAGTATCAATAACAATGTAAATAATGTAACTGTAACATTCAACATATAACAGCATAAATAATAAAATTGCAAAAAACAATTTAATAATTTTTATTCGCGTTTTTATTTTGTTTGTATTGTTGATGTCTCAGTCGTCGTCTCATCCTTTTACTTTTTTTCGTATAAAGTTGCGTTTTTTATCAGTATTTATTTTTCTTCATCATTTTGTTTATTTGCAAATATTTTGCGTTTGCGTCGTTGTAATCATCGTTGTCGTCGTCGTCATCATCCGTTTTGTGCTGGTTTGTTTGTTTATTATATATATATATATATAATAATTTTCTGATTTTTCTCTGCAGATTCTTTGATTTTTCCTATATACATATATGCTGCTCTGTTTGGGTAAATGTTTTAAATTTTCGTTTCACTGTTGCCGAGTGCATGTAAATTTTATTTTCGTTATTGCTGTTGTTGTCCTTTGTGCTGGAATCAAAATCGTGGATGAAATTATTAATTTTTTTTTGTTCTTTAAATGGTGAAAAAGTTTGATCCGTTTGATATGGAGGCTAATGTCGATGTTATTGCTACTGCTGCTGCTGTGTTCGTTTTGCTCTAATGGAACATTCTCAAGTGAATTATTAATAATTTTTTGTTGGAAATAGAGGGTGATATGGGTACAGTGGGTGTATTTTTACCTGTATATAAATTTAACTAATGCATAAAAATGTATTTAAGGAAAATTATAGAAAATATTAACATGCCAGAATTTGAAAAATTATTTTAAATTGCTGAGTATCTGTTTCTCTGCGATATCTTCATTACCGAATAAACTTCCGGTCGCGAATACATAAGTGAATAGAAGAGCAATTTCTACTGTACTACTTATCACACTTATTTCTTAATAAGTTTTATTGTTTTTATTTTTATGTAATGCCGTTACTGTAATTATTATGCCAACATTAATTTCTTTAAACTAATCATTTTCGTGGTTTTTCAACTTTTGAACTTTGCAAGTGATTTTTTGTTTTTTACTACCGTTATTTTTGTTAGTTTGTGCAAAAAATTATTTACTATGTTTTTACTACGATAAGGTTTTTACTAAGAATTATTCTGTAAAGTTGGCAAATTTTTATTTTCTAAGCAAATTTGTTAATTGGTTTGAATGATGGTATTTAAATGAATTTTTTATTAAAATTTCCATTTTAAATATGTGGCGTCACTCACTCTTATACGCCAAATAAACATTATATACAAATAAATTTACACTAACAAATATGATATTATTATTATTATTATTTTTAGACTTCAAAAGGGCAAAGGAAATCATCTTAGAGTCTTCATGGCTAAAGACAAATAATTTATTTGAATAAGATGCTTTGTGTTAAAAAAATTTCGAAATAATTTTTATCAACAACAAACATCTTATTGGAAAACTTTTGTATTATATTTAATGCCATCCGCACCGAGAAACAACAACGTTTTAACATTTAAATATTGGCAAAATATTCCATTTTTACCATCAATATTGATAAATATTGTCCGGCAAAAATGTTCCAAAATAATACAAATAAATTGTAAATAAATATCTAAATTATTACATGAAATTTTATTATGGTACAATTATGGGGAAATATTACCCATGTATGTACTTTTGTAATAAAACTGCATGCCAAAGAAATAATAATAATAATAAAAACACAAAAAATATTAATTAAAAATTGTTAATTATTTATTTTTTACATTACCATTTTCTATGTGGTGTTTCAGGTTTTTCCACTGCCTGACGAATATTAATTGGTGTTTTTTGTGTCTTCTTCATCGTGATTTGTTCTGATTGTCAGTTTCTTCCTCTGAACAAAAAAAATTGCATTCTGTTTGAAAGAGAAAAAAAGAATTAATTTCCTTAAATAGATACACAATAATCGATTATTTCGAAAAAATCTAATAATTCTAAAAAAGTTATTCCCGTTTTTGTTCGTTGTTTCTCTTCCTCATACATTTTTTATTTTTTTAAACGCCGGACTTTATATTGTTAACGTCATACCCTTTCGATATATTTATTACATAATATTTATGGAAAAGTACATAATTTTTGATAATGTATCCTTGATGATTTACATAAAATAATGCTAGTCACCACCAAGTCATTACATTTAATAAATTAAACGACAATTTTATTAGACATTCAATTAAATTCAGACAGCGTCAAGTGACATTCCGGTTACATGTATTATATTAGGTTAATTCTGAATCAAAACTTTCCGGCTGAAAATTATTTCCATGAAATATGATTGAATTTTCTAATGCTTTGTATATAAAGCAATTGTTATTAAGAAAAATAATAAAATTACTTTGGAAAACATTTCATCACTCGTGATTTAAAATAAAATTTTGATGTAAATAAATATCACACGCACGCATGTTTTATTACCCGGCAATGCTAAAGTTATATAAATTATTTTTATGGGTTTTGGTTTACCTTAAAAGCTTTGTGTTAAACTGTCCATCGGTTGATCCTTAATCCAACAATAAATTTATACAATCATCATCTATCACAGCTGCATTATCCAGTTACGCAAACTAACAATATTGATTCTTCGCTAGGTTATGACATCAATTATCCATAGAAATAGCCATATTTATTGATCTAAAATTATAATATTTTTTAATTAAATTATAAATATTTTTATTCAACTTCCTTTCCAAACAACCTAAATTATATAAATATACTCTGGGTTTAATTATATAATATTACTTACATTCAAAATTATCCATTTGGAAATTTTATTTTTTTGGGGGCTCTCAATGGATGGTGGCGGCGTCCTTCCTGTCAATTTATCCAAATAATTAAAACATTTTTTTTAATTGACATTGGTGTCGTCTCTGGTGTCACCAACGGAGCTATTTTTCCTTCTTCGATGTGTAGTGGCTGCTGGTCGATAGGCAAATGAACGAGAAACGCTAAAGATTTCTTTTATTTTTTCATATATGACAACCCCCCCATCCTCAACACACACATGTTTTTTTTAATTGAATTTTTTTTTGATATTTCAACAATTCATCCACCTTCTCCTCCCTCTCTTATATAATTTTTTATTATTTATTTATATTATTATTTATTTATTTATATTATTTAATTGATTAACAATAGAATACCCCATCCCCTAGTCACTTTTTGATCAAATTTGTACATTTATCCTAACGGTACTTTCCACAGCGGAGCGGGCCTACCCCCCCGTGAAATAGACCCGCTTATTGTTTAGAAAAACTAAACATAAAGAAACTGTATAAAATACTCTGCCTCCCTCGAGGCCACGTACAGGAGATCGAAACGTGGGGTCTCTCCCTATTGCACGTGGCCAGAGGGGCGCAGTTTTATACCCGCAACTTCTGTGCATTTCGACGCTAGACACCCTATTAATACATACCCCACTCGACTTATTATAGCAATAAGCATGGAGAAGTAATACGACTTATGCACGCTGCTCACGGGACAGCAATGGTTTAATATAAAATTTTTGTATATATAGCACGTAGTACAAACTTTATTCTTGTGTTCTTTAAAAAATGAAAATTAGTGTCATCTATATTCTATATTTTTGTTATTAAAATGCATATAAAAGATATATTTTTGCTCTGATTTCAAGAAGAATTTGTGATAATTATTAATTGAATCAATAATAAATTAAAGAAATTTAATTGAATTCTAATAGGACATTTATTGATACATTATTTTACATAATTTTGTGGCAATTGCATTAAATTTGTACGAAAAAAGTTATATTTATTAATTCAGAAGTGGTCGTAACAAAAAACATTTACAATCCATAAAAACGATATCATGAACGTGTAAATAACATTTCTATGTTTTGCGAAGCGAAATCACTAACGTACAATAACACATTGATGGTATTATCATTTAAAATACCAAAAATTCCATAAATAAAATGAAAATTAATTAATTAAATAAAATCTTATTTCTATTTACACTGAATTCTCAAATTCCTACATAAACGTTCTATTTCGCAAACGTGAGATTTAATTCTTTAGACACTTAACTTTCTTTAATAGACAATAGACAAAAATTATTAACGTTGATCTTGTAGTTTTTAAAAAATCATGTTGTTTGTTATAATGTTGAACATATTACACATCAACTATACGTATTTATAGATATGATTGGATTGTTATTAATCCATTTTTAGTGTTTCGTAATAGTAATTGTCCATCCACCCGACATACAATATTAATTCTTATCACACATTGGAAAAACCCTATTAACTGAAATAATAAAAAAAATAAAATTATTTAAGTAAATTAAAATTTACATTTTTTAATCTCTGTTAATAGACTGATACACAATTAACAGCAACAGAATGTAATAAAATCAAAAATTGTTTAATTATTTCTAAAAGACAGACTACGACTTTTGCCTTTTCATTATTTTCTTTCGTATTCTCGTTGCCTAGATTGTGTGTTTTTGATTTGTATGCTCTGACGTCATTGACATTTTACTTTGATTTTTAGTTTTTTTTTTTTACTGTGTTCTCATTTCTTCGTTTATTTATCTATAAATATTATTCTAAATAAAATTATAATTAATTTATATAATTTTTATCAAACCACCATTTTTGTTTTGTAGTTTAATTTATTTTTTCTTTTCCATTTGTTCATTCGTTATGTTGTTGCTTGAACAAATTCTTTTATGTTTCTGCTGTACATTCAAGTATTTATATATACATATTTGTCACTGTGGCTATAGTGCGATGTACTCGTCGTCAGCTCTTTGAATACCGTTTTCAATTGAAGAATTCTTGAAAACAATGATCAGACTGATACTTGTAAAACTATAATAAACTAAATTTTTAAGTAGCAACAACGATTGGTTGCACAATCCTTGTTTATCATTTGATGATCCAGATAACTATCAATTACACTTGTTTAAAATCATTTTATTTAATTAATTTATTTTCTTATATTTTTGTTTCACTAAAAATAATTTGAAAAATGACATTAATTAGCGTAAAAACATTATCTTAAAAAAAAAAGAAAGAAAATTATTCATTTTCGGGACTTTATCTATCACAGAAGTAAGGATAATAATCAAAATGAAGATGGTAGAGAAAGAAAAAACAATATGTATAAAGAATAGGGAAATTTTACGATGACAGATTGTAGGAATTGGTTAAATTGCACGAATTTTCTTTATCAAAGTGTGTAATGTTTATGTACATTTTTTTGTACTGTTAAAGCTGCTACAACTTTTCTTTTAACACTAAAATCAACTAATGTTGATTTTCCTGCGCAAAATCATAGTAAAAGTTCCTTTTTTCTATTTATTTTCCTTTTCTTTGCCTTTTTATTTTATTTTATTTATTATCATCTTTGTTTTTCCTCCTCACGCTATTATTATTATTATATTTTATATATTATACTATACTTTTATTTTATTCTATTTTCTTTTTTTATATGCAAAGATTAATAAAATTGTGCGCAGCAGCATCATCATCTATTTATTTATTTTTTCTTTCTTTTTCTTCTTTATCTCATCTCCCTAATTTTCCTTAAATCCAAAAATGATGTAGAATAATAAATAAAACAAGAAAAGAAAAAAAAACGCTAGAAAAAAAAATTCCTTTTATTTAAGATCTCTTCTTCGCTACAAATAAAAAAAGAAAAGGATCTTTTCTTACTCTCATCCTTATTTTATCTATATAAATGTCATATATTTACATACTTTTGTTGCTCCTTGTTTACTCGTACATTACATACTTATATAGATGAATGTGAACTAGTTTTGAAGCAACAACAAGAACTAGAAGAAAAAAAATTGAAATTATTTTATTTTCATAAAAGGAAAATAATGAAAATTTTTATACAAACCAAACACACAACCCAAATATATACATATATAGTTTTGTTACTTAAAATGTAAGACATGTTATTGGTTGATACATTTGGAAAAAAAAAATTTTTCTCAAAACTCTTTTCATGATGAAAATCGCAACAATAAAGCAAATTTATTTATTTTTTATATTTTTTTTCACAAAGAAAATGATGTAAAGTAG
This sequence comes from Ptychoptera contaminata, assembly GCA_963942525.1. NCBI lineage: Eukaryota > Metazoa > Arthropoda > Insecta > Diptera > Ptychopteridae > Ptychoptera > Ptychoptera contaminata. Next base: position 5,657,691 of record OZ012637.1, read on the forward strand.
TAAAATCGAGTAAAGGAGAGTGATGAAGCGGCGTAAAATAGGGTAAAGTTGAGTCAAATAACCATCAACACCGTCACCATCAACACCATCACCATCTCTATCAATGTTTGATACCAAAAAGTATACAAAACTCAACGATACTGCCTGCCTGCCAGCCAACAAACACTGAATAAAGATTTCGATCTTTTCTTATGTACCTTCGTGTACTCCTTTTCGATGGGTCGAAGTTGGAAGATTTTTTCTACATTTTGGTACATTTTATATGGATTATGGTGTTGGTGGCGGCGACCACTATTTTATTTTCTATTCTTGTACGCCTTTAGTTAAATAAAGAAACTAAATGCTGATGTATGGTTTGTCATACGATAACGATTTCTTACCGAATATTATTCTTCTTTTTTTGTGGGCAATAGATGAAAATCATTTATTCGCGCTTCTACATTCTCTTGCTATTGCTGATTTTCAGTATTATCTGTGTTTAAATAAAAAAAAAAGCAAAAACTCCAGTTTATGTTTGCCTATTTATTTTGACTTTTATTTGATTTCCCTGTATTTTCCGTATTTTGTTTCCGGTTTATTTAGTCAAGTGATGCGACAATAATTGGATTGCAACAAGCTCAAGCTTTTGCTTCTATTTTCTGTCCATAATTTAATAAAGAAATCTTTATAGTGAACACCAGCATAATGTTATCCTTTTTTTTTAATCGGTTTTGAATTTGTCCTTCGTTATTCGTATTTTATTTATATTTTTCTTTTTCAAATAAAGAAATTATTTTCCTCCAAACAAAGAAGGCACACATAAGCAAATAAAAAACAGCCCTTAAATCTCTTAACAAAGAGAAAATGGAAAAAAATTACACGAATACACAGCATAAATATCCTTGAAAAATGTTTTTTTTTTTTTTTACTTTATAAAATTAACCCTTTCGTTCCTTTCTTTTCGTTATAATTTTCACGTTGCTGCTGCTGCTGTTGTTGTTGATTACCCTGTTGTTAAATTTTCATACAATTTTCTACGTGCGATGTTGGTTATGATATGGCATTTGTGTTGCTGTTTTATTTTATTTTATTTAAATATTTTTTTTCCGTACAATAAAAAAAAACCATATTTTTGTTGTTTTATTCAATTAAATTAAATAATTGTTTTTTTTTTTTTTTTTTGTAATGTATAATATTGTAGTTGTATGCTGTACAAACTCAATGTGTACGCGCTGCTGCTGCCTATGATTCTCCAATCATTTTATATTTTTTCCATTAAATAAATTTTCTTTGTCAATTTTATTTTTTTCCATATTAAAATAAATTTTTATTGCGTTGTGTTTTTTTTTTTTTTATTTATTTTTCGCTTATAATTATTAATGATAAAAAAAAATTTTGTTATTTTATTTAAATAGATTTTTTTTTTTGTTGCCTTCTTCTATGTTTTATTTAAATTAAAATATAATTTTAATAATAAAACGGGAAAATATGCTTTTGTTTTTGGTTTATTAAATGAATTGGCTCTCTTGTTGTTTTGTTGAGTGAAATGATTAGTTTAGTGGTGTTTATGGTAGTCCTGTGTGTTATGTTGAAGTCGTCATTAGGGTGGTGAATAAACTTTTCCTTTCGTTGGTTTTTTTTTTTACATTATTATTGTCATTGGCACGTAAAAATTGGTAAAAATGTTGAATAAATTTTTGTTCTTTTATAATTGTAAATTATTATAATTGGGGTTGAATTTTGTTTTCATTGTTTTTTTTTTTTACTTCTAAATGACAATTGTGAATACAATGGCAACGTGGTATATAAAAACATAAATAAATAATGTATTTAATAATAATAAAATTATTATTATAATTGGGATTGGTTGATCCTTTTTACGTTTTTAATTTTTTCTTTTTATTTAACCTTGTATCAACCACATCGTATAACGTAACACTACTTCCTTGCGTCTAACATAATTTAGTGGTGGTACTCCTGATAATACTTTATGTATTACATTTCGATAAGGATTGGTTTTATTTATTTTTTAACTATAAAAAAATAAAAACTAAAACACGTAATAATGTTTTAATGTTCGTTAAATCATTCGACCCCAGCGAATAGTTGTTTTAGCATAAAAAAACGCATTATTTTCTAACAGAAGAGGAAGGAAATTTTTAATATTATTAAAGTAAAATGAATCCAAGTAAAAACAACTATCAAACCTTTTTTTTTTTCTTATACTGCTGTGTTTGTTGTTTCTCTTGTTTGCCTGCTAAGTTAGTTGCTTGGTAGGTTGATTGGTTAGTTAGTTAGCTACTAAACGACGTATTTAACATTTGTGCAAGAAAATATCTGTATATACATTCAATTTTGGTCAAATCTCTTTGTCTTTTTATTAGCTAATCTATTTTATTATCCACCATTTTTATTTTTATATACATTTGTATATATAGTTGTTCTTTGGCTGCTATTTTTTGATTTCCTTAACTTTATTCTCTTCTTTTTGTTTTTATTGTTCTTGTTGCTGCCACTACTACTATTGCTTGTTTTGCATATTTTTAATGCGTTACATTACATTACGAATCCACCACATAATTTTAAATTATCTAAACTGGTTACATTATACAGAAAAATCGTTTCACTATTATAAGGTTTTTAAAGGACTAAAAATGTAACAAAGGTCTACTGACGCACATTTTTTTTTTGAACATTTTTCTTCATTATCAACACACTCAGTAATATCAAGTAAATTAACGTCATTGATTGTACGTTTTTAAACCTAATGACGTAGTAAGGAACCAGCTAAAATAAAAAAAAATATTTAAGAAAATTTAATGAGAAAATTGTGAGAAATTTATGAAAAATTTTATATACTAGAAATTAAATTACGTCATTTTCTTGTTTAGATTTATTTTTAACAAAATTTAACTATTAAAATGCTTGTGAAGTGCGTGAAGGAGTCAAAAGCTTATATCATGGGGTAAACAAAATTCTTGATGCTTGTTGACTGACTGACTACTCGTGGAAATGGATTTTCTTTTTATTATGTAGAAAAAAAAAACAAAAATAACATCTATTTTGCGTTTTCCTCCCTCTTGTTTTCTCTATGAATTTTTATTCCTCAACTTGTGTTTTGTAGTTTTTGGTGAGGATTTTTTATTTATTTATCGAGAATTGAGGAAATAATGTGATTAGATATGGACGAAATGATTTATTTCCGTTACATTATATTTTATCCTTTTTAAAAGCGCCATATCTATTTGTTGGAGCAGCATTTGCTAGTCTTTTTTTGAGGTTTTTAAATTTTTTCTTTAAGATATGGGTTTCTTTGATATTATTTATCCTTTTTGCATTTATACTTTTAAGAATTATTATTAATTTGTGTTTTTCACATTGAATGTCTGGTAAAGAATATTAATGCTTTGTAGAGTCAAATTTTTCAATAAATCCTATGAATTTTATTTATATTAATGCGAATTCGTAGAAATTAACTAACCTGCAATTAATAATTATTTGTCTTACATTCCCAGCAAGGTTATTGATGGAGTTTTTTCCACTGATTATTGTCAGTTAACTCTAACAATGCTTCAGTTACCTTTGTTATATTATTATTTTATAAATATTTTTTAATTTCACCTCCAATTATTAATTAATAATTTTCTTTGATCATTCAATACTTTTATTGATGTTTCTCTTCTTCTTCCATAACCTAGTTTAATTTATGTATAAAGTTTAATTTTTGTAAATAACAAATTAATTAAATTTTTTTTAATTGTATGTTTTTGTTTTAAATTTAGAATAAATATATATCAAAAAAAATTAACTAAATTAAATAATTAAAAAATAAAAAGAAAAATATATAAATTAATTAAATGAAATCGTTGAAGGTTAATTCAAGGTTTTTTTATACCTGAATTGTATTTTTCCTTCTTCTATTAATAAAAAAAAATAATTTCAATTTATTGTTTTTCGCATTAATTAATTGTTGTCTATAGAATTTTTAATTATTTTTTCACTTCTTTAACACCATTATATTGGCTAATTTAAATAGTCGTGTGTTGTTCTTGTTAAATTTGTCACAGGTGTTTCGCGTATTATTATGATTTATATTTAGTGTCGCTTTTTTTTTTGTTATAATTATTGTTATTTACGTATATAATAAAGGGTTTTTTTACTTACAACCTTACTGCAAAAGGTTACAGACTATTGCCGCTGCTGCTGCTGCTAATGCTAATGCTGATATTCCAGAGATTATTTTAAGCAAGAAAAATACTGTCATGTCATGACTACCACCAGCACCCACCATAATCACAACTCATACGTCATAATATTTCTATAAAAATAATGCAAAAATTATTATTAATAGCAACACATTGAAAAAAAAAGAAAAAAAAAGGTTTTTTTTATTTTTTGTAAATTAAATAACAAAATTAAATCAATTAATTGCATTTTGAAATGGTTTTTTTTTTCATTTTTTAACACGAAAAGAAGAACCATACAACCGCTACCAAATTGCGTTTGGTATATATTTTGAGAAGCAATAATTATTTTAATTAATTAATTTATATCTTTGTGCTCATCTTTTACTTTTTCGTTTATTACATTATTATTTAATTAATAATCGTAATTTTTCTAGTTTGTTGTTTTTAGAAAGTCGATTATTATTATAATAATTATGAATGTGTGTTTTTTTTTTTTTTTCATTATTATATTTAAGTTTTGTAAAAACTTTTAAAAACTATTTTTTTTTTATTATTTATTATCATCATAAATTGACTTTATGAAATTGAAAAAAATATTATTATTATGCTGCTGTTGCTACTATTGTTACCATTGCTACGTCAAGTGAGGTACACACAGCCATACACTATCAATTTAATATTTTTATGTTGTCTACAGCAGCTAATCTACTTTTATTGCAAAATTGCATTTGTTGCTATTTTTGCTGCAGATTTAGTTTTTCTCTTCTAATTAAAATTAATTTATATTCGCGATTTTTTTTATTGTTTGTTTTTTTTTTTTTTTAAACAATTATTTAATTTTTTGCTAGTTTACTGCTGTTGCTGCTGACTGTGCTGATACTTTTGTGTCTGCGTTTTTTTTTTATTTTTTGTACTTCTTCATTTAAATTATTGTTTTATGGCGGTTGCTGCTGTCTCTGTTACATTATGACTTTCACAATTAATTATTTTATTTATTGATAATACTACTACATTGTCTAAATTATTATTTTGTAATTTAATAGGATGTGTTTAACGTCGTTTTTACCTCATCGTTTATTAATATATCCAATTCTCCGCTAAACATTATTGTTGTGTATTTTAACTTATTGATAAATTTATATTCTTAGATAATTATGTTTAAATATAACTAATGCTAAAATTTGTGATAATAATGGGTTAATTTTTTTTTTCTTTTTAATCTTTTAACAGGTGTTTTCTACATTGAATTTATTTGTTTGGCATTTTTTTTTTTGCTTTTTCTTTTTTATTATTGAAACTAATGAATGGTTGTGCTAAGTGAAAATTTATAAATTTTACATATTTAATTATTATTAAGGCAATGAGAGTTTTATTATTGTCATATTTTATTATGATTATTTTTGTATTTTTAATAAATAATTATAATAATATATTTGGTAAATTTGCAATGTTTTTAATTATTTTGAATAATTTTATCTCAAAAAAAAATATACATTCATTTATGAAATGTATTGCTACTTGCTTGCATGTTTTGTTTGTACGTCAATACATCTATTACCTTGTTTATAATAGTTTAATTTATGACGTTAAATAGCTAATGTTTTAATTAGCTATATAAAAGGGCTGTACTCTATTGAATTAAATATATATTTAAGGCACATTATGAAGGTGTAAAGTCCGAAAAGAAGATTGTATTTTGAATGAGAAATAAATTTGCTGTTATGTATGAGGTTAAATATTTCCGCAATATACACACAGGAAACATATTTATTTTTTTTTTTCGTTTTATTGTAAAAGAACTTTGCAAGTCGCAAAACGTTAAGAGAGTCTAATCTTGGGTATGTTTCAGGATTTTAATTATTTTATTGATTTCTGTTTTTTTCTTACGAATGGATTTTTTTTTTATAATTTTTACTAAATAATTTTAGTAATCCATCCCAATCACCCAATTAAAATCTCCGTCATTCGTTTATATATTTATTTACTTCAAATTATTATTTTATACTTTAATGACGTAAATTAAATAAGAGTTGTTTTGATAACACAACAATATGAATTTATAATATAATTTTTTATGATTATATCATTTATAATATTATTGATTTTGTTTTCCTTTACTCTTATTATTAATATTTTATTTTTATTAATTAATAATCAATAATTATTTTTCTATAGTATTTTAGTTTTCTTTTGAATAATTTCTTTTTGTATTTTCTTTCAAATGGAAAAATTATATTTTATAAGAAAGATTTACTCATTTATTAAAAATAATAAATATATATATTTCATACTTTTTTCTTATTAAATTTTTTATAATTATTTAAATATAAGAAAACGAAGAAGAAAAAGTTTAATAAAATGACCTTCATGTGTCTCTAATTTGATTAGACAAATATGATGTTTTTTTTTTTCATTTTTGTGTGACTGTTTGCCTGCCTCTTGCTTGCCTTATAATAATAATATTAATATCATTATTATTGTGTGTTTTTGATGTATTCGTGTCGTTTCTATTTTCTGCGTCTTTATTCTTCTCCTTACACTTTGTACGTTATGTTTCTTTACTTTTTTTTTAATTTATTTATTTATTTGTTTTACGGATTAAATGTAAATTTTTTTTGTAATTTATTTATTTTATTTTATTAAGTTGAAAAAATAAATTTATTTTAATGATTAGATCATCGTTTATTTTATTTTTTTTTGCCATTTTTATAAATCAATAGACGACAATGTTGTCACAATAATATAATTATTATTGTTATTTGCCAAAAAAATGATGTGACTTTTCTACTTTGACATTTTGTGCTTTTTTGATGGTAATATCTGTGTTGTTTTGTTTTATTGCAATTGCGCTGTTCTCTTACTTATCTAACTAGTACTAGCTACTATCAGACAAACTGCTGTCATTCAACTTTTTATGACAAAAATTATTAATTTCCTTATTAAACTAATTAATTTATTAAAAATTATTATATTGCTTAACCGATTCGTTTCGGTAATTTTTTTAACTAAAAGAAAATAATTTTTCTTACCTTATTAAACGAGAAAAGTATCTGAATATATATGTGGTTAAACAGTGTAGGTGGTGGTGACATAATGTAATGTAACGCGTAAAGGTCACCGTTGTGATAATTTTTTTTGTACCTTTTTCTATTATCATAATAATAACTGTGGGTGTTATTTTTCCACCATAAAACTGTAAATAACACAATTGTAGAAAAATGCCAGGTCTAGAAGTTTTTCATCATTTTTTTTTTCTTTTTGTTTTCGTTGATTTGATGTCGACAATTCGTCGTTGAGTATTGATTTTTTTTTTTTACCATTTTTCCACTATGCCTTTTTCATTAAATATATATAATATACGTATATAAGTATTTTTGTTATATATCACCCAACCACCTATTAAACACTAGCAACTTGTACACTCACCCATTATCCTTTTTACACCATGTGTTTGGTTTTTTCTGTTTTTGTCATCACTCTTTCCTGTATTTTTTTTTTTTTTTTTTTTTTTTTGGTTGTTGTCTCCTCACAGTAGTCCTCATGTACCACTCCAACCGTGTTCTTATTTTCTTCTCTTGAATATTTTTTTTTTATGGCAAATGGTGTGTGGTTGGTTGGTTGGTTTTAGCCGCACATAGAATTGAACATGTAGCTCGGGATCCAGAAGAACCTGCAAAAAGCAAAAAAAAAAAAAATCATGTATACAATTGAAAATGTTGGAGTATTTTGTGTGGGTGGCAAAATGAGTTTATTTTTTCTTTTTTTTTTTTTTTTTTTTTCAAATGAAGATGAGGAGAAAAGAAGAAATAAACGTGGAGAGTAATGGAAAATGCAAAAAAAAGAGTTGATTTGTGTATGCTTGGATGACTCTGGTTGGCGTTTTTTTTTTCCATTTATTTTTTTTGCTGTGCCCTGCTTTTTGGGTGTTGGTTGGTTAGTGGCTTTAGGTAGTTTTGTTGTTGCTGGTGCCACTACTGCTGTTTTTTTTTTTTTCTTGTTGTATTATTTCTGGTGAATTTTCATTGTACAGAAGAAAAATTACTATAAAAAAAAATATACAGTAAACGTACATGTAGAACACGGTCTTGTTGCGCTTTCCTGCGCCCGACACTGAAAATTTTGTTAGCGGCTGACAACTTTTGTATTTTATTTAGATAAAATTTTTTCTTTTTTTTTTTTTGCAACTCTAGCATATTATTTTCCGCCATTTTCATTTATCTTTTGGAAAATTTCTTTGTCTTTGAAAAGAAAAATTTTCTTTGCAATTTTTAAATACCTTTTTTTGGGTTGTTTTTTATTTTAATAATTTATTTTTTTTTGATAATAATTATAATTAAAAATTTTTGCACTTGTTTTCTTTATCGTTGGTTGTATACTCGTTGCGTCTTGTAAGTGATAATTGGGTCAAGATGGTTTTTTTCGTTTTTTTTTTGTTACATTTTTAACTGGTCATAATATTTTGTGTGTGCGTTTTCTTTTTTTATTGTAATGAAAAAAAAAAAGTAGAATTTTCATCAAGGAATAGCAGAAAAGAAATAAAAGAAAAAAATGATTGACGTCAAAATTAATCTAGTTTTGAATTTTCTTTACATTTTTTTCTCTTTTTTTTTATTTATTTATTTATTATTTTTATTATTATTGTTAGTCTATGGGCGTTGTCATGTTTAATAATTTTTCTGTATTTTCTTTCTTTTTTTTATTATATTATATTTGGTAGTTGCCGAAGTGTTGTTACTGCTGCTACTGCTGCTGCTATTGCTGTTGGTGTTATTTATACCTATACACCTAGTCGTGTATGCTTTTCTATTTTATTTTTCACTGCTTTTCCGGCATTTTTTCCTTCTTTTTTTTTATAATTCGTTAGTCGCAATGAATGTCCTCATAAAGTTTTTTTTTAGTTTTATTTTATTTAAAATAAAATAACTGGTGGATATACAGTTGAAACTGTTGTATGTTATTCACATTTGTTCTCACATCAGGTAAATAGGATTTTTTGGTATAATACTGAAATGAGAAAAGACGGGCGTTGGTATACAGAGATTATTACATAATAATCATTGATTTGTTATACCAATTGTGATTATTTTTTATCATTTTTAATTAGATAATAATTTTTTGTTTTTTGTTTTTTTTTTTAAATCAAAAATAATATGTAAATACCGTTTTCCACATGGTCACTTTTACTTTTCATTGTAATAATACGCAACAGTGTTCATTAATCAGTTTGAATGATTATATTTATGTAGTAAATTAAAAGGAGATTGATTGATTGACTGATTGATTTATGTTTGCTGGTTTATTTTGTCAATGAGATGAAATATTAACATTAACATATTTTAATTATAATTATTTTTGTTCTCATTATTTATATAAATGATTATAATAATCATTATGTTTTACTCTTGTTTGTTATCTCTTAATATATTTCTCTCTAGTTATTTATAATTATTATATATATATATTTATTTGCATAACTCGTGAGGCATTTTATTTTATTTTTTGCAAAAGAAACACAAATCAATTACACGATTTTTATACTACTTATTGTTGTTGCTACTTTTAATGTGTTTTACTTAATTTTTCTTTTGCTATACAATTGTTTCTCATTCTTTTATTATTAATAATTTAATATCTTTAAGTATTTGTGTTAGATTTATTAATTGTAATATTTTTTTAATGATGGCGCTGCGTTATAACTGTTATTCTTTTATTGATGGCGATGATTACCGATAATGATTATGATCACGATGATGACGACAATTAGTATTAATCTTCTTATATGTATATTTTAATTAATATTAACACATAAGTACTATAAATAAGTTGGTTATAAATAAATTGCGTGTGCTAAAAATGAATTTTAATTTTAAATTTAAAAGAAAAAATAAATTCGATTTGTGATTTTTCAATTTTGAATTATAAAAATAGATTTTAATTCGTTTTTTTTTTTCTTCTTCTTCTACAAAAAAAAAAAAAACTGTAAAATATTAATGAAATTAAATTTATTTAAATTAAAAATAAAGAAAAATTAGAATTTTACAATGTAAAAAAAAAAAGAATTAATTTTTAAATTATTCATTTTACCCGCAAACATAATCAATCTTTCATCATCATCGTGTATAATTATTATTCATATTATTGTATTTTTGTTTTGTTGGTGGTTTCATTTCATCAATACGATTGTCGTTTTTACACAGATGATGAATTAATTAATTAAATACAATAATATTTTTATATTTAAAAAAAAAAATCAATTAGAAAATCTACATTTTAGCTGCTGATATTTTTTTTATATTTCTATTTTGTCGCTAATAAAATCATCGTCATAATCACATGAACACCACGTATAAGTGATGATTTTTAATTTTTCATTTATTTTTATTGATTTCTTATTATTATTTTTTATTATAATTATTTTAATTCATTGATTTTTCTCTATATAAATTTATTTTTTTTATTATTATAATAAATTTTTGTAAAAATATATTCACTGCATTACACTGTGCTTAAAGATAAAGGTGAACGTTTGATTGGTTAGTTAGTTGATTGTTTTACCTACCAAAAAAAATAAAAGTTAATAATGTATTAAATTGCTTTGCTTTTTGTTGTTTTTAACATTTATTTCCTCTGATTTAGGTGTAATTTTAATGAATAATACACATACTTGTGATGTAAATTACATATTTTTTACTTTTTGACTATATAAATTCGTCTTTCTACTATAGTATGACGTGAAGTAGAATTTATATATATATACACATTTTTACTGTTTTCTTTTTTTTAATCAACATTTCTTGTGTTGAATATTATAATTTTCTTTTATTTAATTAATTTTATTTTTAGTTTACCTGTGTATTATTTTTTATTAAAAGAAAAAATTAATGTTTTATACATAAATAGAAGGTCATCATTAACATTAAAGATTGTTTTATTTTTTGTGTTTTCACTGCTTTTATAAATAGTTGAATGAATTAAATTTTCTCTGGGCTTTTTTTTCCTTATTATTATAATTGATGTCAATTTTAACATTGATTTTCAATGTGTCTTTTTATTTGCTTTCATTGTGGTTAGATTTGTCTTTTTTACTAAAAATTTTATTAGAAGTTATAAAGATGATGGTTTTTCTTGCATTATAACAGTACAGATATTCTTCATTTAATATTGCTTTTCTTTGCTTTACTTATAATAATAATATTTATTAATATTTTTATTCGATTTATTGATTTTCAACAATAACAGTAATATAACCAACCCTCCTTCTTTATCTTCTTTATTTTTTATATTTTTCTTTTTTTTTTATCAAATTTTATTTATTTATTTTTCATTTATACAATTATGTTTTTTTTTTATCCAGTGTTTTACATTTTTGTTTTTTAACTTTACCTTTACTTATTTTAATATCGATCGGTTTTATTATATATATATTTTTTTTTTCTTTTTTGGGTGGACAACGACAAAACACGACAGTGTAAAAGTTTTGCTTATTTATTTATTTATTTTTTTTTTGCTTTATCTTTCGCTTTTCTGTTGTTGTTTTTGGTTTTATTATTTTTTTTTTTTTTTAAATTTAATTTGAATTTTTGAGTATCAAAATTGTACATGTATATGTATGTATTTAAATAAGAAAATAAAAAAAAAGTTTTGTTAAATGAATACAAAATAAAAAAAAAAAAAATATTAGTGAATATAAATGGTAGAAAAATAAAAGGTAAAAAAACATAAAAATAAAAATAAAAACTTAAACAAAAATCAGAGAGAATAAAAAATAATATTATTGTAAAACAAAAGAATGGCAAAGGCAACAGCAGAAGCAGCAACAACATATAACCATACGTGAATTTTATTTATTTTTATTTTCTTCTCTATATATTTATTTATTCATTTTTACCTTTATGCTTGAAAAGAACAAAAACAAAACAAAAAAAAAAAAAAACATTTATAAATTTATATAAATAAATTATAAAAATAAAGAAAACAAAAAGCATAAAATATTTTTCGTTTTCTTTAAAATATAAGTAAAGAAATAAATATTTAAAAATAAAAATGGCGAATTAAAATAAATGAACAAAAAAAAAAATAATAATAATAAATATAAAACAAAACAAAAACAAAAAAAAGATCGCGTGATTAAAATTTATACGTATTTATGCTACTTGCCTGCCTGCCTACCATTGCTTTACTTTTTTGCTTTGGCTTACGGTTTAAGTAATAATTTAATTTTGTTTGTTTGTTTGTTTGTTATAATTATTTGTGCTAATATTTCTCTATTGTTATTGTTAGTTAGTTGTTTGGGGGGTGGTGTTGTGCTTGACTTTTATAAATTTAATAGTTTAAATAGCATAAATTAATAGACAACACTATATACTAGTATATACAATTTTATGATTTTTATAATTATGATTTTTTCATTCAAATAAAAATTAAAGGTTTATTTTGGATACACTCGGTTATTTTTGCAACATTTATTTTTGCTTTACGCTGTTGCTATCGCTGCTCTTTAATTTTTTTTTTATTCATAATTAATTAATTGAATTATTTTCTGTTTATTAGCGTATTTACTACATGATGATACTTATTTTCTGATAACTTTGCATAAAATTAGCAATAAGAATATATGAATAAAATAAAATCACATATAATTCTCAGCATTGCTCTCTATTATTTTATCTCTTTGTGTTTCTGTTGTTGTTGGATATTCTCTTGAATTAAAACAAAATCTTTTCTTTTTAGATATCTAATTATCTATTTATTGTTTTTCTTTTTCTTTTTCTTACTGAATTTGATTCTGTGTAACTTTTATTTAATTTAATTTAATTTCAGTCATTTTCTTTGTCTTTTTCATTATTTTTTTCCTATTTATTTGTTTCATTTTATTAATTTTGTTTTTTTTTTTTGGGGTATTGGGAGTTGTTGTTATTATTATTTACACAATAATACATGGTAAATTGTCTTTCATTATTTTGTTGTCTTGTGTCTTTTATTTTTGAATTATTTTAATAGCGATGATTTTTTGATGACGATGACGTAATTGGATTTTATATTAAAATGAATAAAAATGAGGAATTTTTTTTTTTTGTTTTTGCTTTCTTAATTGTGAATTTATCTTTAGTTTATTCTTTATAATTAAATTGAAATTTAATTATTTGTCATAATACATATGTACGTTTTTTTAATTAATTATAATAATAAATTATTTAATAATAATAAATTATTATAATTATTCAGGAATTTATTCCATCATACATGACTTTATGTTTTTCAGCTTAATATACTTTGCAAATTTTTCTTTATAATTTTAATTGCATAAATCTTTTACATTCAATAATTCCTTCCTTTTTTTTTTGTTTTAATTTTTTTAATTATATAATTTTACGGTTTACAAATAAATGTTAAAGTTTTTGTAAAAAGAAATCTCTAAATAATAATACTATAGTTAAAATTAGTTCAATATATTATTATGTATTAGTTGTTTAGTTTTTATTATTTTTCTTTTGCCTCCTCAGCACAATTTATTAGTATTTTCTTAATCAAAAAAAAAATTTATTAAAATCACATTACATAAGTTTAAGTAAAGTAAAGCAAAGTAAAGTGATGTAGTAAAGTTAAACATGTAGCATAATGTTTTTCTTTTTTTTTTGTATTATATTTTAGTTGAGAAATGTCTTGAAAGAATTTTTATTCTTATTTAATTTTTTCTGTAATTCTACTTTACTAACATATTTGCCACAAAAGAATTCTTAATAATAAAAAATATATTTAAAAAACTCACTTCTTTTAATGAAATTTTCAACAAGAAGAAAAATACTCTGCAGAGTAGTCTGTTTATCTGAAGAATATGATTATATGTTGTGTTGCCGGTGTCGTCGATGCTGCTCTTGTATCATTGGTGGTGGTTGTTTAATTTTGTTAAACATGTATTTGTTGTTGTTGTTCTTGCTGCTGCTGCTGCAATAAGTTGCATTAAAATAATTTTATTAAATAAATATATATATACAAAAATAAAGAAGAAACAAGTAATTTTTATTTTCTGTTTGCTATGCTGGCCTGTGCGCGCCTGCCATTGATTATTATTAATATTATATTTAATTTTTTAACAAAGAAAAAATAAAATGAGATACGCGATGCGAACAGTAAAATAAACGACAAAAATTAAATTTACTAAAAGAAAAAGAAAAAAAAAAAACAAAATAATTGCAATAATGATATGGCAACTATTTATGTTGCTTTTTTTCCTCCTCAGTGTTATTCCTCTTCTTTATTTTTTTAACTTTACAATTTGTATTCGTTTCTCACTGTTTTTTTTTTTATTATTTAAAATTTTTCTTTATCTTTTGTTATTGTTGTTGTAGGTTTTAACATTAAAATAGTCAGAATCGTCTTTTACCAGGATCGACATATCTATATGTATAAATATGTAAAATCTCTCAATCTCATAAGCATAAATATGTGATATATATATAAGCATATAAAAACCGCAGCAGAGTATATGCGCTGTTGCGCAGAGTTAATAAAACGCAAAACATTTAATGTTGTTGAAGGAAAATAATAAAAAACAAGCAACAACAACTCTTGTCCTTTTCTGATTTCATCTTTTATTTTATTTTTTCTTTGTCATTATTATTATTATTATTATTAATATTATTATGTTTTATTTATAAATAAATATAAATATATATACTCACACATATGTTGTAAATGGTTAAAAGTTTTTCTCTTTCATTTCAAATTTTTCTAATTTAATGAAATTATTTTCTCTGCAAAAATGGTATATGTTTTGAAGGGATCCTCTTATGTTGCCTTTTGATTGAAAATGAAAACATATTTTTTGTTAAAAGTATGTATGTATTTATCTAAAATAGAAAAAATAACAAAAAATTCATTTTATTAAATTTCTCCATATATATTTCTTTTATTATTGATTTAAAGTGATTGCAATAATCAAACACTTAATTCAATTTATGGTTAATTACCTGTCAACATTTTTTTTTTTATTGATTATTTATTTTTATTATTATATTTCTGAAAATAAAAAAAGAAAAAAACAATTTAATAATGAATAGATATGATAATGCTAATAGCTAATGAAAAGAGATTAGATATCTTTAATTATGTGATATTTTCAATCATGGAAAAATCAAAGAAAAATTCCACGAATTAGAACAATGTGATGAATTTTTTTCTTCTTTATTTGTGTTGTGCAAATATTTGGTGAAACACCCACAACTATCGGTGTTTGTTCTTTGAAAAATATAATAATTTTCTTTAAATACGAATATGTATATTCTTTGTAATAAAAAACTTCCTTTTTATAATGAAAAGTATACAAGTACGTACATACATACGAATTAGATACTGAAATGCAATTTATTTTTGTTAACTCTCTGATAATCCCTTTCGTAACAAGTTTTTTACTCTATAATTTATTTTTTAACTAATGTTTTCTTTAATTATTTAAAATTAAAAATCATCCATGATGTTTATTACTGCATACCTGAACAGGTAAAAAAAAATAAATACAAAAATTATGTAAATGTAAACAAAAAAAAAAAAAGAAATATTTTAACGATACCAAAGTACAAGATACTATTAAACAAAGAAAACACTAAAAAAAGCAACATTAAGCATAGGGAGAAGAATATGTTCCCTATGTTTCTTAAAAAACTAAGTGCAAATCCATTTGCACACAATGATTAAATAAATTTCAATCACAGCATAGCAGCATAAAATTCTACATATTTTTATTTAAGTTTAGCAAGCGCAATCTATTCAACATTTTGCAATTTATAAGTACAGTTTATTTAAACAAAGAACTTATCGAATAATTATTTTTATTCAAAAGTAAAAATACAATATTAATGACGAATAAAGATTGTTTTAAAAAAAAACGTAACGAAAGGAAAAAATATACAATAACGTTTTTCTATTTTTGATTAATATAATATTCATGTTAAAAAACAAAAAAATTATATGACTAAACGTATGTCGAATTTTGTATTTTTATTTTTTTTTTTGTTTTTCAAACACTATACATATTTTTTTTTTTTTATATTAATAAATAAAATTAATGTTACTTAAATTGAAATAAAATTAAAAAAAATAATATGTGTATATATGTAGACATATGAAAATAGCAGTGAGTACACACATACACCATAGTACATTAACATTAAAATTTATTTACGCCGCTAACGTTATTATTAATTTAATTTTTTTTTTTTTTTTTGGTTATTATAAACCAGAAAAAAATAAAATTATAAAACACAGAAAAAGAGTGTGAGAAGAAAAAAAAATAAAATTTATAAATAAATAAATTATTATTATAATTTTTATTTATTAATAAAAATAATTTTCCACAACGAAAAAACAAATCAACAATCATCCATTTTTTATTTAATGTGAAGAATTTTTTTTTTTACTTTAATTAATTAATTTAATTTATTCTTGTTGCTTGTTTCTTTTTTTTTTCTTTTGATAAATGGTTTGATTGTACATTCACAATATAATTTGTCAGAAAATATTTAGTTATTTATTAAGCAAAAAAAAAAAAAAACCGACGAAAAGATTAGTATTTTTTTTTATTTGCGTTTAAAAAACGAGAAAAATTAAATTATGTATAATTTGGTGGGGCATACATATTTTAATTTTTATTATATATATATATCTTCTGTATTCTCTTAATAAACATTATTATTTTTATTTATTTTCGTTGACGATGAGCAATGGCGATTATTATTACTATTAAATTAATATTATTACTATAATACATACTAATATATAAAGAAGCAGGCAGGCAGCAACAACAACATAATATAGTCAACTCAAAAATTTAATAACGTTTGTTCCGTATCCGTTCCGTTTACCAACCATTCAAAAGCGATAATCTTTTCATTTGATGTTTTGTTAAATACACTAAAAAGAAGAAGAAAAACTACAAACAAAACAAAACAGAAAAAAATTATATATACTCACTATGTTTAATTCACACGCTCTCTCGCTCTCGTTTTTTACTCATTGTTTATTTACATTTTAAATTAATTCTCTCCTTCTCAATAATTCTCTTTCTCTCTATTTAGTTATTTAAAGGTAAAATATACTTTGAATGAGTTTTATTTTTGTTTTGTTGCGCTGATGATGAAAGCGGCGAGATAGACTGATTATACAATTATGATGATTCTCACTCTCTTTGAAACATGTGCACGTAAAGTGCACACGCGTTTAATCTCTCGCACTTTTTTTTTGTTATTTTATTTTCCATTATATTTTACCGTCTATTTTATAACTTACTCAACTCTTCCTTAGCGTATAAAAACGGCACGGTATACTACTGTGTATATATACTATATATGAGGCATAAGCAAAGTGAATTTACCAGGCGTCACACAGCGTCGAAGTAATTCTCACAAGTTATAAATTTTAATTTTATTTATTTATTTTCTTTCGTTTTCATTTTATGTTTTGTAAATTGTATTTTTGGTATTTTTGTGTGTTTATTCTTCTTCTTATTTAATCGATTGCCTTTATCAATGCTATATATACTTGATGATGATGCTAGGGCACCGTCACCAGATGTCAGAAATGTTCAGTCGGTTCAGTCAACTATTAAACATAACTTTGCTTCTTTTTTTTCCGTTTATGTTTTTGTTTTTCTTTAATGCTGCTGTTGATGGTGATACAGCTATGATGATGACTACAAACAGAAAAAATAACATAATATATAAAATGAACGAACACATTAAATCCTTGTTTTGCGTTTATTTTATTTTTTTTGTCTACTTTTATTGCATACACTTTGGCCGATTCCATTTTTTATTATTAATTATTTTTTTTCATTCTGTTTTCACATTGCTTAAATAATACAATCATAATTTTATTTTGTTATTTAAAAGCAAAAAAAAAAAATAACACTACCGACTAAAAAAAAAAAACGAAGAAAAACTTTAAATATTTTAAATTTAATAAAAAAAAAAAATGCAATGCATTTATCTACACTGTAAAAGAATTTCAATAAATATTTTTATTATCTAGTTTTGTCAGGTAATTTTTTTTTTTTTTTTTAATATATGTATAATCAATGGTGTTATAATCGTGAATTAAATTATATGCTTATATTTACACTGTTAATGTTCTGTTCACCTTCTTATTATTGTTTATTTTATTCTTACTGCGATTGATAACGAAAAAATAATTTGAAATATATAGTGTGCTGCTCTGCTCAATTTATTGTATGGTCGTTGTTGTTTCTTTTATTTATTTATAATTTATAATAATTTCTATTTTCCTTGTAGGAATTTAATTAATTATTATTAATGCTATTTTTATTAATTAAAAAATAATTAACTTTATACATTTTTCTCTCATTTAAGTTGTTGTATTGCCTCGGTTGAGTAGTTTATTTTTTTTTTTTTTTTCAATAAAATGACAAATATGCATAATTATTTAATTTAAAAAATTAAAAAATATTTTTATTGTACGTTAAGTAGTATAGTAGCCTACTTAATTCTCTTATTTGCTTTCCACCACACCAATGTTGCCAATAAAAAAATTAATTTATAATTATATTGTTTTAGTTGTTGGTCTCGTCCATTTTTATTTTAAATCAAAGTTTTATTCATGATATGGTCGAATTGTGTTTTGTTTTGTAAAGTATTTTTATTGGGTGATTTTCTCTGTGTGTCGCCATCTTTGCTACAATTTTCATCTCGTCGTTGTTTTTTTTTTTTTTTTTTTTATATTTCGTTAACAAAAGATATTTATTTTTTTTCTTTTTATTAACTTAAATGTGTTGGATTTATGTATTAAAAATGTTGTTTCTTCGTTTATTTGTTTATTAAATAAAAATAAAAAAAGATTTTATTATTATTTTTTTCGTTTTCTTCTTCTTTAAACAGTAACATTGTTGTAAAGTTTAAGCGTACGTTTTTTTTTCTTTTACCTTGGATTGTTTATAAAAAAAAAATTATAATAATTTTTTAGCCTTTTATATAAATTATATAAAAAAAAATCGCCATATTTTAATGTTGTTTTGTATTATTTAAACTTTAAAACAGATCCACAGCCACCACTATTTCTTTGTATGATTCTACTTGGCGAATTTGTTTTTTCGCTAAATTATTATTAATGTGATAAACAGCATAAACATTTCTAATTAACCTTTACCACTTTCGCCATCTTTATACACCGCATCGTTACATTTGCTCAATGCTGTCAGTTTTTTATTTATTTTATTTTCTTTAAAGCATCGGCGATTACATGCAATTTATATTAAATATTTTTTGTAACTCATCTTTATTTAACGCGTAGAAAATAAAGCAATATAATCTCTCTTATAATAATACATTTTTTGTTTTACCTTATTGTTTAATTGACTTGAATACTGCTAATTACATATTTATAAAGAATTTTTTTTTCTACTTCTTGTTCTTCGTCTTACATTACTCAGCTGACTTGAGTCGTCTTTTGTCTATTTCTGTATCTTTTTCATTTTCTATTTAATATTTTTGTTTCTAAAAATAAATTATTTTTAATTCAATTATTTTACTTGTTGTTTTCTATGTGTGGCTTTGCACGGCTTTTACATATACTTTACCTCTTGTCATTTACCGTTTTAAGTAGTTTTATGTTGCTTCTTTTATGTGAAATGCGCAAATTTTGACGAATTTTCTTTTTTAAGTAAAAAAAAAAAAGCTTTTTTAAAATTGGAAAATCAAGTTGTCTTATCCATAAATATATACACACAATCGCAACCATACATTTATCTCATATGCGAGAAAATTTGATTGAATTAAAATAAAGTAATTTTGTGTGTTGTGTTAGTGCGCATATTTTCTTTTAATAATTTATATAATTTTTTAATAATATAAAAATTATAATTCACACGATTCACGTTTCGTTTTTGATTTTATATTATTTCATTTAATATAAAACAACAGCGAAAAAATAAAAACTAATAATAATAATAAGGAACGATTAAACAAGAAAAACAAAACACAAAAAATAACAAGTCAAAACAAAAGAGAATAATTATTATTATCATGTTGTATTTTTTTTTGTTATGTATATAAATATACAGAAATAAGTAAGTCAATGCGATTGAGAGAGCGCAATAGTGTTATGTAAACATACATCACACAACAAAAAAAAACAAAGTGTAAATAAATTGAGAATTGATATTAAGAGAGCAGCAATGACTGAACTAAGAAAAAAAAATAACATTGTGCAGTAGTATATGTTGAACTGTTGAGATGATGACGATGATCGCCATTTTGTGTGTGACGTCATTTTAAATGGTATGCGCGCATCGTCGAACCCACGTGGTCGTTACATAGTGTGCGTTAAATAAAGTATAAAAATTAAATGTTTATATTGCATGTGCGGCGCTGCAATAATAAAGTGAAATGGTGTTACTCAACGCTTGCGTCAAAAAGAGAAAATTAATGGTTCGTTTTTTTGCTATGTTTTTCTTCTTATTTTACAAATTTTTGAGTTGCCGCTTTTGTGTGATACATATAAAAAAAATTAAAGAATGAATGATTACGAGAGTGAGGTAATACTGTGTATTATTTATTTTTTATTGAGAGTGAATATTATATTGCTGTGAGGAATTTGTATTATTATGTCGAGTTCAGTGTTTAATTAATTTTTTATTTTATTTTCGTTGAACTTGAGTTTAGGTTGAGGAGAGAAAACAAGGCTGTCTAGTTTAATGTAATATAAATATATATAATACAGAGTATAGCAGTGAAGTGGTGTAAACGTGTGGATTGTGTATACTTTTATTTCTTCTTTTTGTTGTTTTGTCAGTTTAATGGTTATTTGTTGAGATAAGTGAGTAAGTACACGAGCACGAGTAGAATCAGTCAGTCAGTCAGTCAGTAGATGTCATGCGAAAGCGTTGTGTGTAGAGTTTAGTGATATAATGCGAGATAGTATTAGATTTAGGTGAGTTTTTTCTTCGTTTTGTTAAATAAACATAGCATAACATGGGAACTTGCATTTATGTTTAACATTGGAATTATTTTGTTTTTTTGATTATTCAAAAAATAAAACGGAGAAGAGAGAGAGAGTGAACATCGAACTCGTGTGAAGTTAGAGTTTAATAAAATAAAAAAAAAAAAATTAAAATCTCTTTAATTGTGTAGTAACAGTAGTAGTGTTAGTGTTACATTTTCTTATTCCATGCAAACTATTTCTCCTTTATATATACTTTAAATGCTTTTTAGTATATAGATTTGAGACTGTTTTTTTACATGGATTTTTAATGTTCTCATTATGAACGATGGTGTATATTTAATTTAGTGTGGTGAATATTATAAAATAAATATATAGTACCAGAGACAAGTACTGACTTTACTAAATAAAACAAAAAAAAAAAAAACGGAATAAAGAAAACGAAGAAGAAGCAAAAAAGTTACAGAAAAATAAAAAAAAAAGTACAGTCGTCGTATCGTTCTATTCTTTATTTATTGTCACGGCGGTGAATTTCTCAATTGAATATTCTTGAAATATTTTAAACAAATAAATTAAATAATTATAATAATTTTCGTTTATAAGAGTGGAGACATTTTTTTTTTCTTCGTTTACGTTTTTCTATGTTTAATTGTTTATTATTATTATGATTATTATTATTACATAAATATACGTTACAAATTGTACATTTTTTCGGCTGTTGTTAATTTATTTTTTTTGTTCAATACATTTATAAAATAATGTAAAGAAAAAAGTGTTTATTTTTTTCGCGAGTGTGTGAGTTCCTGATTAAAAAATATTTATATATTTTTTATTAATTAAATCAATACAAATGCAATAAAAATAATTATTAATGACGACATTCACGGCGACGGATACACATCACACAAAGCCTTAACCAGAGAGGATCAACATTTTATATTATTTGGAATTTATTTGTAATTTTTTTTTTGTTTTAATAAATTTTCTTTTTTAATCGCCTATATATATATATATATATATGAGTGAGTGTGTGTGTATTTATGTTACTTTGTGCGGTTACGTGTGTTTTTTTTATTGCTCTGTGTCAAAACATATTTAATAAAAATTATTATTATGAATTACGGATTTAATTTTTTATACTATTGTAAAGTTTTTATTAATAATTTAATTGAATTTTATTATATTTGAGTATTTTTTTGAAGATATTGCGATAAATATTTTATTCTTCTTCATTATTGTTTAATATATTTAACGTCTAATTATTTATGTTTGATAATTATTTGTCATGTGTTATTTATAATATTAATAGAAAAAACCGAAAAATATTATTTTATTTAAAGAATAGAGTTATTTTTTTTTTATTTCCTCTTTTTATAATCCTTTTTTTTAATAAATAGAAAATCTTTTACAACACCACTTACTCTCTCTTTAATGAAATGAAAAAATAATTATCATTTTACCTAATAGCATAATAGAAGCAGCAGCAATGGCATTATTAAGAAAATAATAAAAAAAAACACAACATGAAAAATACAATATAAAAATAATAATAATAATAATAAACGAAAAAAAAATTAATTCGCCATTTTGTTTGTGTATTTGCGTATTCCTTATTGAAATTCGCGAATAGAAAGTGTCGTATGTCGTCCATTTTGGTGTTTTTTTTTCTTTTTCTTGTTTTATTATGATTATTTTAATACTTTATTTTTAATTGTATTTACCTTTAATTGAATTGTTGCTAAATAGAAAAATTACTTGTATGTAATTTTAATTTGAGTTGTTAATCGAAGTTGCGCTCTTGTAATCCTTCCTCTCGTGTTAAATTTGTAATGTTTTTTTAATTTTATTTTTTTGGATCTGGTGTATACATCTGGTGGCGGTGGAAGTGTAGTAGTTTATAAAATTTGTGTTTACAAAATTTGACACCGTAATTTCCCATTCACACCGTGTGTTCAGTTGACAGTTCATTATGAAAAATGTCGTTCAATAGAAAATCTCGTCTGTGTTTACTTATTGCTTTATTAGCATTAAAATTGCTTAAAAGATAATAAAGGAAGAGAGGTAGAAAAAACAAAATGAAACGAAGATTTCGGGTGATTGAGTTTTCTTTTTTTCTTTTCTTTATTATATTTTTTTGTCGTTAAAACATTCCCCTAATTTTATTTCTATTTTTTTTTTGTATTGAAAAAGTAAAAATTCTTAGAAATTTTCTTTTATTTATAAACTTATAATTTTTTTCGTTGTATTTTTAACTAATTTATTTTTATTTTTTGTACATTACAGATGTCCGCCGGAACACAATTGCAGATGGCACCCCAGACGACGGTAGTTCAAGGTGGCCAGACAACAGTTCATAACCAGGACTCAAATATGAGCACTGGCTCCTCACACAGTGATAAGGAGTTAGAGTCTGGTGGTACGCCCGAAAAGCTTCCTCGCACTCCATCGGAGAGAAAGCCAAGAAAACGGAAAGCACCTGATGATAGTGGTAGTGGTCCTGGCGGTGGAGGAGGAAACAGTGGTGGAGGAATTAGTGGTAATGGTAGTGGTTCAAATCCTTGTGGATTAATTGGTTTGACAGGACCAAATAGCCAAAATAGTAAAGGTCCACGTGTCACAATACCACCAGATGGTAAAAAAATAAATGAATATTTTCACACAAAACATACGGCTAACAGCCCTATACGGCAAGTGGGCGCTAAGAGCCCCTCACCGAATCATGGTTATCCTATGTACCCGCCTAGTCCTCAGCCAACACTAACCGGAATCGGTGGCACAGTTGCTAGTCAGGAGTTCTTTAAAAATCGTCCACCTTCCAATATTGTTCCTTCGCCAATTCAAACTATGCCACCATGTCAACCACCACTACCACCCCTGCCACAATCAACAGCCGTTTCAACAAAGTCTACACAAACGGAAATGTCATTGGTAGAAATTCAAGAGCGTGATTCAGATTTAGAGGCGAGCAAACTAAAAGTGGACGAACTGACGCGGGTTTCAGAAGAACAGAAATTGCAGATTGCTGCCCATCAGAAAGTTATTGATCAGCATAAGTCGCATATAAACAAGTGCATAGATGTAGTGAAAAAGTTATTAAAAGAAAAAAGCAATATTGAGAAAAAGGAAGCAAGACAAAAGTGTATGCAAAATAGGTTAAGGTTAGGACAATTTGTGACGCAAAGAGTGGGTGCAACGTTTCAAGAAAATTGGACGGATGGCTACGCGTTTCAGGAGTTAGCCAGGCGGCAAGAAGAAATAGCTGCCGAACGTGAAGAGATTGATAGACAAAAGAAATTATTGTTAAAGAAAAGGCCATCAAACGCTGAGACCGGTCGTAAGCGTAATAATTCGTCGACGTCTGGCTCATCATCCGGTGGCGGTACAGCCACAACATCGAATCTACACAATGGTGGCGATGCCACTTTCCTTAAACCCGACGCTGTCGCTGGGGGTTATACTCTACAAGAGTACTATGAATGTGATGAAATATTAAAGTTGCGGCAAAACGCTTTGAAGAAAGAGGATGCTGACCTGCAATTGGAAATGGAAAAATTGGAACGAGAACGCAATTTGCACATAAGAGAGCTCAAACGAATTCACAATGAGGACCAGGTGAGAAAAGTAAATATAATTTTTGTGGTTATATAGAACATCGAGAGAATTTAATAAAATGGTTTTTTTTTCTACTTACCTCCTCCAATCATTATCTAGTCACGATTCAATAATCATCCTGTATTAAATGAACGTTATCTGTTGCTCATGTTGTTGGGCAAGGGTGGCTTCTCTGAGGTGCACAAAGCATTCGATTTAAAGGAACAACGATACGTTGCATGCAAAGTGCATCAATTGAATAAAGACTGGAAAGAAGATAAAAAGGCCAATTATATTAAGTAATTATTATTTTTATTTAATTTTATTATTTTATTTATATAAATATTTAATTTTTATTTTTTGTAGACATGCATTAAGAGAATATAATATACATAAGGCGTTAGATCATCCACGTGTTGTCAAATTGTATGATGTTTTTGAAATAGATGCAAATTCGTTTTGTACTGTGCTGGAATATTGTGATGGACACGATTTAGATTTTTATTTAAAACAACACAAAACAATACCAGAAAGGGAAGCTAGATCAATTATAATGCAGGTAATAATATAATAATATGGATTTAAATACATGCACAAGGATTATTTATTAAATACAAAAAAATACTAATAAAAATTAAATATTGTGTGTGTTGCTGCATAGGTTGTTTCAGCATTGAAGTACCTGAATGAAATAAAACCACCAGTCATCCATTACGATTTAAAACCGGGCAATATATTATTGACAGAGGGTAATGTCTGTGGTGAAATAAAAATTACTGATTTTGGTTTGTCGAAAGTAATGGATGAGGAAAATTATAATCCGGATCATGGTATGGATTTAACATCACAAGGCGCTGGAACGTATTGGTAAGTTTTTTTCAGTATATTTATTTTGCGCTCTGTAACAAAATTTAATAAAACTTAATTAATTTTAGGTATCTGCCACCGGAGTGTTTCGTTGTCGGTAAAAATCCACCAAAAATATCATCTAAAGTTGATGTATGGAGTGTCGGCGTTATATTTTATCAATGTTTATATGGTAAAAAGCCGTTTGGTCATAATCAATCACAGGCTACAATATTGGAGGAAAATACAATATTAAAGGCGACAGAAGTACAATTTTCAAATAAGCCAACTGTATCCAATGAGGCCAAGGTAATTAATAATAGTTTGCTGTGTAAATATTAATATATTTTTAAATCATTTTTTTTATATAATTGTAGAGTTTTATTCGTGGTTGTCTTGCTTATCGTAAAGAGGATCGTATGGATGTATTTGCACTGGCTAGACATGAATATTTGCAGCCACCGATGCCAAAACATGGGCGATCGTCAACACAGCAACAACAACAGCAGCAACAGCAGCAGCAACAACAACAGCAACAGCATCATCAAGGTGGTGGCAGTGGAAGCGGCGTCGGAGGCACCAATCAAGGAAACAATCAACAATTGGCACAACAAACAACATTTTCAGCAGGAATGTTTGGCAATCTAAATCAGTCGAGCTCATCTTAGCTATCAAAATAAAAAAAAAATTCCTAAATGGCTTAACGGTGAAGATAAATAATAAATCAACACCAACCAACAAACAAACAAAGCAAATCAAGCAATTTATTAAAAAGGACAAAAAACAAATCGAGTACGTAAAAGATAACAGAAAAAAAGGAGAATAAAGAAAAGAAACAAATTACATTCAACTAAAATGGATTTATTATTATTATTATTATTATTATTATAATTATTATTAATATTAAAATTATGATTAAACTAAAAATGAAAAATTATTATTAATTAATAAAATTAAAAAAGTGATATAAAAATTAAAATGAAGAAAAATGAAAAGAAATGAAATGACGACGCGAAGTGTGGTGTGGTTATAGTAGTAGCGACGTGATGCAAAATAAAAATAATTAATTAATAATTAACATTGAAAAAGTAATGAAGATAAACAAAAACATGAATTTAGTGTTTTGTGATGGTGAAGATAAGATAGATGGTGATGAATATAAATATATATATATAGATTTGTGTGCGAGAATAGTAGAAGTAGTAGTGTGTGTGCTGCGAAATTTTAATTATATATAAATATATTTGCAAAATCAAGAAAATTTATTTATTTTCTTTTATTATTATTATTATTTACATTGTTTGTTGTTTTTATTTTATTTAATTTAATTTAATTTCTAAAATTATTGATTAAACAGAAAAAAGAGAATAATTTTATTGTTTTCTGTTTTTATTATTATTATTATTATTATTATCCCGAAGAAACCAAATATATTTCTTCTAAATTAAATATTACATAAAAGAAAAATAAAAAGTAAAATTATTAATTAATTAAATAAGCTTAAAAAATAAATAAATAAATTTAAATTAAAATTTAAAACAAAAAAAAAAAGAAACATAAATAAGGCGCCAAGATTAAAAATAAAAAATTGTTTAAAAATTAATTAAGAGAGTTTTTTTTTAAGAAAGAAGAAAAGAAAATTATAAAAGGAAGGAAGTAAGAAAGGAATGGAAATTTATTAAAGAATTTTTAATTTAATTTTATTTATTTTTGTTTTGTTTTTTCTATCAAACTTTCTTACTTCCTAAGTTCCTTCTTTTAATTTTTTGGCATTCTGTAATACACCTGTAATAAAGTGTTTTTAAACATAATTGCAAAAAGTGAAATTTTACCCGAAAAATAAAATTAAATAATAATTTTTGATAGAGACAATTTTCCATATAAAAAACAGAAAAATTATTTATATTTTTAATTAATTTGATGAGATAAGCCCTAACCACCACCCACATGTAATAAAAACAAGTGTATTTTCTATTTTTTTATGTAGAAAAATATAATTTATTTCTTTAAAAACCAAATAACAACACAACACCACAATGAAATTAAAATAATTAAATAAATTTATAATTATATAAATTTTTTTTGAATCTGTAATTTGAGTTTTAAATGTCAAAAAATGTATTTAAATAAATATATAAGATGACTTCCATATAGAACATTGTATAAAGAATAATCAAATAATTTTAATTAATAAAATTTTTAATGGCAATAATAATTAATTTAATAAATGAAAAACAAAACTCTATAATTTTAATAAAATTAAAAACACAATTATGATTACAATAATAAAAAGGAAGAAATAATTTTTCTATATAGTTAAAGAAAAGAGCAAATAATGCATGCGAAAAAAAAGAAATTTAATTTAAATAAATAATAAAATATGGAAGAGAAAGAGAGATTAATTCAGTTTATTTAATTATTTTTATTTACCTTTCAGCAATTTATTTAATTTATTTTATTTTAAATAATAAATAATCTAAAAAGAAAAATATATATATATTATTTTATTTTGTGGCTGTGGTGAAAATTATTATTATTTAATAAAGAAAATTAAATAAATTAATGATTAATTAAGGTATTATAAGATGTTCTTTTGCAAGCAAATCTTATCAATCTCTCTTCCTATTACTTTATTTATTTATAATTATTTAAAATAATTTCTTTTTTAATTTAATTTTATTTATTTATTCTCCAAATAATTAATGTTTTTTAAAATAATAGTTTATCACGATTTCGAAAGAAAATAATAAAGAAATAAGCTCAATAGAAATACAATATTTGGTTATTTATTTTTTATAATAGATGGCGTTAAGTTGTTGGTTTTTATTCTCAAGTAAATTAAATTCTGACATTAATTAAATTATTTTTTATTTCCAATTTTAACATATAATTTATATGGAGAATAATTATTTAAGTATTTTATTTTGTTATAAAAATAAAACAAAAACATATTGTGTTTGCTTGCTCGGATCTACACAGTTTATCCTGTGTCCTGGTTCGTATTATAAAAATAGTTTTTTTTATTTTCTCATTTTGGGGTGGTATAATAATAATTAAAGAAAATTAATTAAATAAAATTGTGGTAAAAAAAAATGTAAGAAATTAATAACAAGAAAAAGAAACATTTCTAAATAAATAATAATTAATAAATATAACAACAATAAATTTAAAAATTAAAAAATCTAAAATAATAAAGAAAAGATTTTTATTTAAATATAAAATAAATAATAATAATAATTATTAATTAATAAATACAAATAAATTAAATTAAATATAAAGGAAAAAAAAAAACTGAATAAATAAAATAATAATAATACTAAAATCTAAATTTAATATTAATTAATTAATTAATTATATATAAACAGAAGAAAATAAATTTAATTTAAATCTATTATATATAGTATGATGATATATAATAATAATAATAATAATAATAATAATAAAATTATAATAATAATAATAAATAAACAATATAAAAATATAATGTAAAAGTAAAACAAAATATATATAAATATATTTAATTAATAAAATAAAATAAAATATTATTGTAATTTTTAATATATAATTTAAATCTTATTTAATTAAATAACTATTATTATTATTATTATAATAAATTACACATTAATTAATTATTAAGTATAATATTATAAATTACTAGTAAAACAGAATAATAATAATAATAAAAAAGCAAAAAAAAAAAAATAATAATTAAATGCAGAAAAAAAATTTAAATAAATTAATTTTAAGAAGAAAAAAGAAAAGAAAAAGGAAAAATTTATTGCAAAACAAAAAAAAAAAAAAAAAGAAGGAAAATTTAGAAGAAAAACTAAGAAATAAATTAATAAAGTTTTTATTTTAAATAATTTTTATTTTTTAAATTATTATTAATTATAATTAATTAAATATTAATTAATTTTGTTGCTACACACCTTATAAATATAATACAAGAATAAGAATATATATATATAGATATATATATACTAAAAAATACCTATTTAATTAATAAAAATAATTATAAAAAAAAAGAAAAAGAAAAATAAATAATTTAAGTGAAAAATTAAAGAAAAACAAACAAAAAAAAAATGATGATGACAAAGAGAAAATGATAAAGAAAAAATGAAGAAAAAAAAACATGAAAATAAATAATTAATTAAAAAAAAAAAAATGAGAAAAAAAAACAGAAAAAAAATTGATAAAGATAAAACACAAATAATGCGTTTTTTTTAATTTATTTATTTATTATAAAGTTGTTATTTTTTTTTATAATTATTTACTTCGTTTTGTTTAATAAGGTGAGAAAAATTTGTGTTTTTTACTTTATTTTTGTTTTGATTGAGGAAAAATAAATATTTTAATTAAACTGAGAATACACTATGGAATTAAAATGAAACTACTACTGTAGTAATTAACACTTAATCGACGGGTAAGACTATTTTTGAGATGTCTGATGATAAACGACGAGTTATGTAGAAATTATCCTTCGATTTCAGACGTTTAATGTCGAGCTTTGTAGTTTCTACCGGTAAATCGTTATAAAATTGTGTTTATTGCTAATTATTTTCTAATTGTAGCGTGAAATGCAGTTGAATTTAAATAATTATAATTTGTAAGTTTTAACAGTCCATCGTCACAACGAAAGCGTCACAACCGGTCGATTAAGTGTTAATTTAATAACAAAAATGGCATTTTCCACTTCACTTGAACACAAATTATCATTTTACTAAAGAAAATGATAATAGGAAAAAAAAAACACGACATTAATCTACTTGAGAATTTTATCTATTTGTCAATCAAGATACAACAAAATCAGCAGCAGCAGCTAAATACATCTAATTATAATTGGATATAAGAAAATAATTAATACAGAAAATACTCAATACAATAAAGCTAGAGACTTTTCTCGATAAAAATAATTAAATTATGTTGTGCTGTGTGGAAAAAATTATTATTTTTTTTCTGTGTTTATTATTTAATTAATTAATTAATTTTTTATTTAACATATAAAATAAATTATTTAATTTATATTATTATTATTAGGTGAAAAACTAAACAAACATTTTAAAATAATTATAAATAATTAATAATTTATATAAATATATTAAATACAGAGAAACTATTGTGATGTATGAATGAGCAAAAAAAAAAATAATAATAATAATATGTGTTTGTTTTTGTTATTAACTATTATTAATTAATTAATAAATAAATAAAAAAAAAATGAATTAAATAAAAAATACATAAAATTAAATAGTTAATAAGAATAATTAATTAAAAAGTATAAATAATAAATAATTATTGAACGAATGTGATGATTTAACAAATGGATTAAAAATTAATTTTAATTAAATAAACAATAAAAAAAAAACAATTAAATAATAAAGAAATAAATAAATAAAAAGAACTTTTAATAGTGTTGTATTTTATAAAAAAAACGAAATAAAATAAACTAATTAATTAATTAAAAGACGAAAATTATTATCATAAAAGAGTTTTTCTTTCAAAAAATAAACACAAAAACTTAATTAAAATAAATCAAACATTTGCCGTAGTACAGCAGCAGCAGTAACATAAGTGAAAATTAAAAGAAAATGACATGAAAGAATTTAAACTGTGTTGATATAAATTTGTTAATTTTAAAAAACATTTTATAGTTTATTAAAAATAATTAATCAGTTTGTTTAATTAAAAGGTGAGATTATTACTTATATATTCAAATTTATTTATCTATTTATTTAAATAACAACAAAATAATATTTTTCAATATAAATTAAGGGATATTTCTAGGTGAAAATGATAAAACGCAATAACACATATGCAATGTAAGTTTAGTTTAATTAATTTAATTAAATTATATTTTGAATAATATTAATTAATTTTTTTTTACTATATTTAATTATCTATTTTTCTTTTTAAGATTAACATCAACCTTCTACTAATAAAATAATCATTAAAAGTGACTACAACTATAACCCACATACATAATTATAATATTTAATGATTAAAAACGAGGATAAAAATCATTAAATTTTACAAAATTAAAGAATTTAATTATTCTACTTAATTTTTTTTGGTTTTTCAGAACTTTTCTCCCTTTTTGCATTTTTTTTATCAACGTTCCTTTCCTTAAATACAATTCCTACACATGTAGTGCTACTGTTGCCTATATAGGCTTATTTTTTTTATCTTTTTTAACAACGAAACAAAGAACATTTTAGTTTTGTTTAAATAAAATAAAAATGATAAAACTACAAAAAAAAATAATAATTATAATAAGAAAAAGGCATAATAATATACAAACGCTGATGATTTAAATAAATTTAGAAGAAACAACAAACATCATAAATTTCATTTGATAACAGGGAAAGCTGTTGGTTTGTTTGCTCATATATTTATATACGCCTGCTACTGCTGCTGTTGCTTGTATTGCAATCGCTTATTATAATTATTCATGTTATGCTTTAATAACAAAATAAACAAATATACATAATTATAAAACACAGTCATATAGTTCATAATTAAGTTACAACGAGAGAGTGTATCATTTTATTTTATATTTAAATATCAGGTGTTGTTTTTGAGCTTTAAACAATTGGTGTGTGTTTTTTTGGTGAATTAATTTAATTAGTTAAAAATAATGCAACTTATTACCTTAATTATTTATTAGTTTTGTACATAATATAATTAATTAAAAAAATAATAACTATAAACTGATATAATAATCTTAAATACTGGTATAAAAATATGTGTCTGTGATAATTATTTAAAATTGTCATAAAGTTTTCTTTTTATTTTCTTTATTGCGGTTAATTTATTTATTTCTATAAATATAACTATTATTATTATTGTTATTATTAATAACGTTTTGTGGTTTATTATTACGACATAATACATTTAATTATAAATAAATATTATATTATAATAAATATATAATAAAAAGTAATTACTGCCATCTAATATCAAAAGAGAAGTAAAAAAATATTTATCATTGACATGTACCTTTGCAATGCGAAGTTTTAAATAAACATATTTTAATTTAATTAATTCTTCTGTTAAATAAATATTTCTTTAACAACCGCATCCATTAACTATCTGTCATTTTATTATATTTATTTATTATTATTTAATTTTTTTGAGAATAAATACTTATTGAGAAGTATTTATATACATACAAATACAAAGATATTCTAATAGATTAAATGTTTTTATAAATAAAGGCAGGCAAAATATATTTTATAAATATTCGTTGACTAACATGCAGTTTATGTGTTAGATGACAACAAGTTATAATCAAATATTAATGTTCAAAAGTGTTTAGTTGTATAAATTTATTAAATAAATAAAAATATCAGTGTTCTCTCTGATAAGCTCAGCATGTGTTAAGTGATTTTTTTTTATTTGAATTTAAATTTCGTATATAAAGTGTATTTTCAAAAAGAAAAGAAGAAAAATAGATTATATTTTATTATAAAGTAAATAATCGTGTAGGTAGATTCTATATGTTTTAGTTTAAGTAGATTTTATAACAATACTAAAGGTTAGTGTTATTATTTAATTAAAGTTTATATATTGTTGTTTTTTTATAAATTAATTACTTTGTTTGCCTAGCCTTTATGTTGTTTCTACAAACACTAAAATTATTTAATAAACAAAATGTGTTAATTAAAATAAAATAAACACTGACATCTAACATATAAATACTGTATTTTAAATAGCGATTTAATTTTATTACTACTTCTACTGCTATTCATCTAAAAAACATACAAAATAAATATGCTTTTACATTAAAAAAGTATTAAAAATAATTTAATTTTCTTATAAAAAGTAAGAGTTAAGATGATGTAAAGAGTAAAAACAGGTTTCTTGTTTATATTATATATAATAACAATATTGACATAAAGTCTTTTGTTTGTCAGTCAATTTAAATATGAAATTATTAATATAAAATATATTTATTATTGTCTCGATGAATCAACAATAGAATATTGTTTATCAATTTTTCTTGTTTATGCTCTCTTAAAAGTGCAGAGTTAATAATAATAGTTTAATTAATAAATAATAATAATAATTCGTTCTTGTATTTTTATTATTATTTAGTAAAGACACCAAAATTGGTTTATACGTTTACTAAAACTACTTGTTCACCACCATTAGATTATGAAAAATTATTTAAAATTTAATTTTTAGTTAATTATTTATTAAATAATTTTGTCTAACACTTATTAACCAGCTAAACTACACTTACAAAAATATGTATTTAATGTTATCTAAAATATTTATATATATATATATATACAACGATTAAATTAACAACAAGTAATTAAAATAAACATTATCAGCATTTGTACTTTAACAGATAAGCCTACCATCGCATAGGCATTGTTATTATTATTTATTTTTTTAAAATTCATTTATAAATATAAATAAATAAAAAATTTGTGAGTTTATAAATGTGTTTTTTTATTAATTAATAATAATAATAGTTATAATTTATTTGGTGATTAATTATAGTAAATAAAAAAATCAAAGAACAAGACGACACAACCGCATAACAAGTGTGTATGTTAAACAGATAAAAATAAAATATATAGAAAGTAAAGTGTTAATAAATAAATTAATGAAAGAATTATAATAATAATAATAATGTCTGAAATAAAATTAAAACATTTATGTGGATTTTTCTATCGTATAATTTATCAAAATATAAAAACATTAATATTATTTATATCAATAGTGACATTTTTTTATTTATTAATTAGTGGTTTTACATCAGATGCATTTATTCGAAGTACTGATAATAATAATAAGAAACAATTAATATTAAATACAAATTATCATATTGATTTATTAAATACAATTGGTGGTAATAATGGTTTTAATAATATACCATGGGATAATAGTATTATAAAATTATATTTAAAACAATTAGATATTGATTATTATATAGAAAATAATCAAAATCAACAACAAGATGATACAAATAGTAATAATAATAATAAATGTTTATATGATAATATATTAACAATATTATCACATAAAAATAATAATTATATAGAAAATATTGATAATTTATGGGAATATTTATCATTATTAGCATTATGTGAAAGTCATTTATCTGATAATAATAATAATAATAATATACAAATATATTTAACAAAATATTTAGCAAAATTTATTGATATATATTTTGAAGATATAATTATACCAATAATACCAGAAAAATTTTATAAAAAATGTTTTAATTTAGAATATGCACAAATAATTGGTGATACAACATATATACCAATTAATAATAATAATAATAAAACAATAATTAAATATTCACCAATATTATTAGAGAATGGTGTTAAACGTTATCAAGAAATAATATTATTTATTGATCAAATAAGAACAAAATTAGAGTAAGTATTTTAATTAATTTTATTTGTTTTCTTTATTAATTTATTATAAATTTCTTATGTTAACAGTTTTAAACAGAATTTAATCGAAGATGTTAATAATTTATTAATTGAAACAAAAATCCTATTAGGTATAAATCATAAAAATGTAACATATATATCAATTTATATAACTGAAGATGATAATGTATATATATTTAATATTATATATTTAATTTTATATATAATTAATTAAAAAATTCATTAATTTTTAGTTACCAATTGAATATTA
Organism: Ptychoptera contaminata; assembly: GCA_963942525.1. NCBI lineage: Eukaryota > Metazoa > Arthropoda > Insecta > Diptera > Ptychopteridae > Ptychoptera > Ptychoptera contaminata. Next base: position 5,692,907 of record OZ012637.1, read on the forward strand.
TAAACGTGCAATGGATTTACATAGAAAATTTCATGAGAATATTATATTTATAATATCATGTGATAAAAATAAGAAATTATATTATTATAATTTATTAATAAATACAAATGAATATATATATGAAGATATAATTATATATGAACATAATAAAATAAAATCACATTTTGTATTTATATCATTATTAAATCATACAATTGTATCAAATAATTTAGGTACAATTGGTGCATTAATGAATGGTGGCGATACAATTGTTTATAAATATAAAAATTTAAATACAAATGAAAATTATTTACCATCGATTATATCTGAGGAGATATCAAATTGGTATAGTATACGTTAATTTATCTTCTAAATTCTTTTTTTTTTAATAATAAATATTAACACAATTATTAATTAACTAACAAACATTTATTATTTTTTTGGTTTAACTAATATATTTAATTAATTAACAGACCATTTTTAACAGATTTATAAGAAATTTTATTAAATTTTATGAAATTAAAAACAATATTCTCTTTTATAAATTACAGGAAACAAATTGAAATTATTAATAAGTAAATATATATTGTTTATTTTTTATTAATCAATAAATATAATTAAAAAATTATGTTAAGTGTTTTATAAATAATTAAAAGAATCAAATGTATATATAATATTATTATAATTAATTAAAAATGAAAAAATATAAATTAAAATTTGTTTTATTATTTATTAATAGATGAAAAAGAATTCTTGTTTTTATTATTAATTTTCAATTAAATTTTAAAACGTTTATTAATATTATTTAAAAAGTGAAAATAAAATAATATTACAAGTGCTGAAAATAAATCTGAAAATTTTAACCATTATGAAAAGGATCTATAACATGTGAATAATGTCGAGTGAGATAAACTTCTATTCCTTGTACAATGTGTGAAACATGACCATTTAGCATAATTAATATTCGTATTATATCAAAACATAATTTTATCAGCATAAAACATTAATTAACAATCAGAAATTACCTTATAAATTGAATAGCTGCAACGATGACAAAAAAAACGTTTACCATACGTTTTGCTACAAAAGTGTATAACTTATGCAATATGAATTTGTAATAATTCTAGAATATTAAAAAACACTTATGTACATGAATTATGTATATTTAGCATCATTAATAAATTTTGTCTTAATAAAACATAGTTTTTCTGTAATTAAGTATTCAATTATTTTTTATTTCTATTAGAAAGATTTAATAAAAAAGCGGCCATTTTAGCGCGTCCCTATTGCTATTTTATTTTCAGTTGCATCTGAATTTGTATTAATTCTAGAATATTAAAAATCATTTATGTACATGAATTATGTATATTAAGCATCATTAATAAATTTTGTCTTAATAAAACGTAGTTTTTCTGTAATTAAGTATTAAATTATTTTTAATTTCTATTAGAAAGATTTAATAAAAAGAGCGGGCATTTTATCGCGTCCCTATTTTTATTTCCATAATAGATGGCACTATTGTCGTTTAAATGAAAGTATCTTTTGTGATTTTTTAAAAGTTAAAAGAAATTAACTATTTATTATATTGATCGTTAATAGTCTTTTTTAAAGTTGTAAAAATATTAATTACTAATAATTAGGGGTATTAAATGAATAAATGCTTAATAACATTTTATTTATAATTTACGATTTGTCAAAAACAATTATTGCACGTTAACAGCGTTGATTTTTCGTATAAGGAAAAGAAGCATATACAATTGTTTGAATTATTACAAATATAAAATGTTAATTTTATTTAAATAAACAAATAAATATACTAAAAATTATGATTATTATTTTAGTATAATTAATAGAATAAAATGTATATTTAATATGATAATTATATTAATATTAAAATGAAATAAAATTTATTTGCTAAAAAATGTTTTATTTTGTTAAAGGGTGGCACTAGTGTCGTTTAAATTTGTTATTAATTTTGAAATTTTGTAAATTAATAGTTTTATAATTAAAAAATAAACACAACTATAAATTAAAAGGCATTATAATGATTATTTATTGAATTTGTAAAAAAATCAAAACAATATTTTTCACCACTGTAAATACTGCATTTGCGAGCACCCAATAATATTCCAAGTGAAAAAATAAACCATAAAATAAGTAATAATAATGATATTGTTAATCCAATTATAATTTTCATTAAAAAACGTTCACTATATATAACAATAAATTAATTAGACATATGATATATTTAAATAAATTAAAAAACCAACCGTTTATATAGTGAAACCTTGAATTTATCCTGACAATTGCAACTTAATTCATTTATTCTACTATTAACTGATGATATAACATTGCATTTCTTATGTTGTAAACTCGTATTTGATTCTCCAATATAATTAGCCATTTAAAAGTTTAATTTATTTCATTAAATAGAATTCTTTTCTAAAAAAAATGAATTAAATAAATAAATTCTCTATCAAATATATAATTAAAAATATGTTTTTATTTTATTTATCGTTTTTGAAAAAAAAATAACTATTTGTTTTCATTTAAAGTAATCATTTTAACCGTATTTGATATTTATGTCGCTGTATTTGCTTAGATCTAGGGAAAACAAAATAAATATAAATCGGTGAATAACAATTGCCTCTAGAAATTTTCCTTATTTTTTGACAGGCAGACATTATCGATTTGCACATTAAAATTCGCGTTTAAAAATATAACAAAAAAATATTTTCTTATTATAAAATTATTACCAAAAAAAATAAAAATAAAATTGAAATATTGTATAAATAAATTAATCAAGTAAAGGTAACAAAATAATATATTTATAACAAAAAATGTTTTATTAAAGAATTAAAAATGAAAAAGAAAATGTCGGCAACCATTTTATAATATTTGTGATGCCTTTGTTTTTTTTTTTTGTATTTCAACATTTGAATTAATTTTTATTTAATAATTATTAATTGATAAAATTATTCTGATTAAAGATGCTGAAAATAAAATTAATGTCATCGGATGGTGAACAATTTGAAACGGACGTTCAAGTTGCAAAATGTTCAGGAACAATAAAAACAATGCTCGAAGATTTGGGTATGGAGGAAGGTGAAGAGGAACCTGTACCATTGCCAAATGTAAATTCTACAATATTAAAAAAGGTTTTACAATGGGCAATTTATCATAAGGATGATCCACAACCGGTTGAAGACGATGAAAACAAAGAAAAACGTACCGATGACATATCATCTTGGGACGCTGATTTCCTTAAAGTCGACCAAGGAACATTATTCGAATTAATACTAGCAGCTAATTACTTAGATATTAAAGGTTTATTAGATGTCACCTGTAAAACAGTTGCAAATATGATTAAAGGAAAAACACCAGAAGAGATTCGCAAAACATTTAATATTAAAAATGATTTCACTGCAGCTGAGGAGGATCAAGTGCGAAAAGAAAATGAATGGTGTGAAGAGAAATAATTTCATTAACGATTTATTAAAATAACAAAAAAATATAATTTTAAAATTAAATATAACTAAAAACAGAATTTATGTATAAATTTTATTTCTCTTATGATCATTGAATTAAAATTAATATAATTTTACTTTTGTTTATCTCTATGGATATTTTTTTTTGTTCTTTTTTTACGTTGTTTATGTTAGTTTTTTTCTTTCTTTTTGTCATTGTTCTTTAAAAGTGAAAAATTAAATAAAACCAAATAAAATAAGTAAAAGAAACGTTTTATTTTAATATTATAAATCTTTATTTAATCTATGAATAATAATAAATTTATAATATTTGATAATTAAAATTTTATTTAGTAAATAAAAATGTCTACCAAAAATTTACAAATTTTATATATTAATTTTTTTTATATAAAATGTCGCTGCTATCGTATAATTGAAAAAAAATTAAATTTTATGATTTCAAATCATAATTTTCTCTATTTGTACATTGATAATAATACTAATTAAAAAGTAAAAGTGATGACGGATTCAAGAGGTAAATTATTTATTTAAATTAAAAATTAATTATTTGTTTTAGTGAGAATATATTTTAGAAATAACATTAGTTTCGGCTGATCAAGTATTATTTCCAATAAGTGAACAAATTGCGCAGTATTCAGAAGTAATTAAAAATATATTAGAAATAAATACAGAAAAGCAAATTAAAGTGCCGCTTGATGAAATAAAGTCAAATATATTAAAAAAAGTCATAGAATGGATTGAACATGAAATTAAAAAACCATCAATTGATATTGATGATAAAGATAATATACGACTAGATGGTACTTATATTCTTTCAGATTGGGAAGAAAATTTTTTTCCATTTAATAATGAATTATTTGATACGATAAGTGCAGCTAATTTTTTACATATAAAACGTTTAGAAGATATTACCTGTAAAAAAATGGCAAATATTATTAAAACACAATCACCGGAGAATATACGTATAGCTTTTAACATTCAAAGTGATTGATCTAAAAAATGTATTTAATGTAATAAAAATTGTAATGTTTTTCTAATAAAAACTGTATAATTGAAAGGTTATAACCCATTTTTTATACGATAATAAGATTGTACAATTATTTCTTTTAATAAAAGTAAACATTATTTTTGCTTAAAATATATAATACATACAAAATAATTTAAAATTAAATAATTATATTCCTTATAAATATGTATTAGAAAATTTTTTTATTTCATATTTTTAAAAAAGAGAAAAATTAAAAATAACACAAAGATATATTGGCGTTACGATCGGTTAAAAGAACTAAATACTGTCAACTAGAAGAAAAGAGTGAGCAAAAGCTACCAGCCAGCCAACCAAAAGAAAAAAAGCAGGGTTCTTTGATCGCAATATAAAAAATTCATTGCATCGACTTAAAGTAGATTCTCTATCCCACATTTCTAATTAAATGAATTTTTTTTATTCATAAACTACATAATTAAAAAGGCATAATTAGATTAAATACGTTTTTTTCATATAATTATAAATGAAAATTTGATATTAATTAAAAGAAATATTTGTTTAATAAATAAATAAAATGAAATAAGTGAAAATAGGCCTTGGTCAAGTGGATGAAAAAGTAAAGAGAAGAAAAAAAAAATTTTTTTTTTCATTACAATACACGGACGCCATGTTTAACTTCAAGCGTCATTCTCCAGGTTGTAAAAATGTTTGAAGTTTTTTAAATTAAAAAATATATATATATAAATATAAAAATGTGTTATTAAATGGATATAGATAATCAATAAAAGGTAATTATATATATTATGTTCTTTTATTTTCTATTTTTTTTGTATAAATATTTTTCCTATTTTCATTTATAAATTATGTATGAGAAAAAAAGAATGTTATTTTTTTTGGTGATGAAGTGATTTTTCTATGCGGAATAAATTAATTCGTAGCATTTTTTTTATTAAACATATTTATATTAGACACACTAAAATTAATTTATTAATTATTTTGTTATCATAATATTATAAAAAATTATATATTTCTGTTAATTAGAAAAAAATATATTTTAATTATTGAAATTACTTTTCTTGTAACCAATATATATATAGTTGACAAAAGCAATCGATTTGCAGTCATTGTTTGTTAGAATTTATTTCTTAATTAATTTTGTATACACGCTATCATTTTGATAGAGAATTTTATTAACATATTTATAAAATTTTTATTTAATTTTAGCTAAATGAAAATTATTATTGATATTGTTATTAATTTTTTAATATTAAATACGGGAGTGCCCTTGATTATTTTTTGACGTTTTTGTAACATGGATGTTGGATTTATAGGAAATAAACGCATGTGTGAGTTGTGGATAAGAGAGCATGTCTAGTCATCTAACACATGTTTAAAAAAATTTTAATGAAAAATGTTTCCACTTTAATAATGAAAATTAATTTAATCGATAATTTAAAATAGTATTTTTAATTAGAACTAGAAAAACTAATTATTTTTGCCTATTGTTTATTGTTTAAATAATAATTTGTAAAGTAAATAGTTTTGAAAATATTTGAATTGTATTAAAATAATCCAAATTTAAACTAACAATATTTCTAATAGATGGCGCAGTAATCACATAAGTGACTAAATTATTTCTTATTCTCTTCCACTGAGTTTTTATATTTGCAAAAAAATATTCGCTATAAATAAATATTGTTAATATAATTTTAATTATAGAAAATAAGCATACTCTTATTACTCTTGGAAATATTTTAATAAATTTTGTTTATCATATTTATTGTAATTTAAGATTGTAAAAATGGTGATTGACTCTAATCATCGTCAATCATCGGGGATGACTCCCAAAGAACTCTCCGAAAACGATGATTTGGCAACATCATTAGTTCTGGATCCGTATTTGGGATTCACGACGCACAAAATGAATATACGTTATCGTCCATTAAAGGCAAATAGCAATGCATTAAAAGGGATTGTTGCTGAATTTATTGAAACACAGGATTATAAAAAGGGTTACACGCAAATAATACAAGGGGAATGGATACCGCGACACGTAACAAATAAAAGTAAATTGGCACAGAAACGTTTGGAGGAACATGTTAGTTAACAATTATTTTACCAATTTTTGTAAATTATAATGATTTCTATAAATTTTTAGATTTATCGTTATTTACGAGTATTTTGTAAAGAGTCTGGCTTTGTGATAGAGGCATGCTACCGATATTCAATGGAAGGACAAAAAGGTGCAAAAATATCTTCAACACGTAAATGGTATAAAAATGATAAAATTGAATGCCTGGTTGGTTGTATAGCGGAATTAACTGAAGAAGAGGAATCGCAGTTATTGCATGCGGGAAAAAATGATTTTTCTGTAATGTATAGTTGTCGCAAAAATTGTGCACAATTATGGCTGGGGCCTGCAGCCTATATAAATCATGATTGTCGTGCTAATTGTAAATTTGTTGCCACTGGCCGTGATACAGCATGTGTTAAAGTATTACGCGATATTGAAATTGGTGAGGAGATAACATGCTTTTACGGTGAGGATTTTTTTGGTGATGGTAATGGCTACTGTGAATGCGAAACTTGTGAACGAAGAAAGACAGGAGCATTTGCGAAAGAAAAATCAATTGAAGAGCAATCGTCTGGTGGTTATTCATTGCGTGAAACCGATAACAGAATAAATCGCATTAAAAGTAAACCAAGTAGTAATTTATTAGAGAATATTGCTGCACCTCCAAGAACAACCACCACAAAAACACCAATTAAAAATGGCTTAATCAATAATCATATGGAAAATGGATCGTTAATCAATGGAAAAGTTGTCACACCGTATACATTAAAAGATTTGAGGTCTAAAGGCATAACCAAATACGATGCGGCAATGATAATGGCCCAACAACATCCTACTTCGTTTACTCATGACCAAAAATTCAATAAATTTCATCAAAATGAAATAAATGGTGACGTTCAAGAACATACAAGTAATGGTGTCTTGAATTCTAATGGTAACGATCACCATCATCATAACACTAGGAAAAATAGTTTAATTAATAGTTCTTTAAATAATTTTACAACAAATTTAGAAATAAATAAAAAAGATATACCATCAATGATAAGAACTCGTAGTGCTCGTAATAATAATAATAATTATAATGTTAGTAGTAGTTTGCCGAATGGTAATAAAAAAATGCCTGAAAATCCATCAGTTAAAATATCACCGTGTGTTACTACTAGAGCAAGACGTTTGCAGCGTCGTGAAGCTTTTAAACAGAATGATGAGCAGCAACAACAACAACATCCTAATCAACAGAATAAACGTAAAAGTGGTGATTTTGATAGTATACGAACGTCTAATACATCATCATTTGCCGATGATGCATCTAGTTGTTCCGGTAGTAGTATAATAAGCGATCATGAAACAGCTGTAAGCGATGCAAATACAAATAATATTGTGTTCAGTGAAAGTCACGAGTGTGCAGTTATTGTAGATAATAAAATTCATTCCCATCATAGTAATGTAAATATAAGTAATGAAAATGATGGTATAACTCTTCGAAATCATAAAAAACTGAATGATCCAGAAAATATAAATAGTGATAATAATATAAATAATATTAATAATAATCATCATCATCATATTAATAATAATAATCATCATTTGCATAATAATATATTATTACGTGAAAAATTACATTGTAATAATAATATTCATAAAAATTTAGTTAGTCAAGATAAATTATTAAAAATGCCAATAGATGAAACATCAAAAAAATTAATCAGTGTTAATAAAACATCAACATCATCAGGATTAATAAATACAAGAGTATCAGTTACATTAACTAAACTATCAACGGGAATGACAACCACAAACTCGACATCATCTTCACTGCATAATAATTATAGTCGACAAAATTTATCAGCAAAATTTAATGCTGTAACAACTGACAAGGAAAATGATAATGCAATAATTATAGATGATGATGATGATGAAGAAGTTGAGGATGATGATGATGTGACTATTATAAATAATGATAGTGATAATAATTTGTACAATAATGTAGTAACAGGTTCAAGTTATAATAATAACAATAATATAAGTACAACAAAACAATCATCAACAACAACGGGGGCTGTTAAGAAGAATAATTCTGTAAATTTAAATGATTGTAATAATCAGGAACGTTTAACACGTCGAAGTACATTAGGAAATACGTTAAGAGATTCAATTGATGAAGTTGTTAATATTGACGATGATGAAGATGAAGACGAGGATGAAGATGAAGGTGTAGAAGAAATGATGGATGATGATGAGGACGATGAGGATGATGATGATTCATTGGTTAATAAAAATTTACCAATTTCTTCACCATTATCACCGTCATTAGCAGCAATAAACACTTCACGTAAACATAAAATGAAATCAATTAGTGAATCAGAAAGTACCTCATCCTGGGAAAATAAAATTCCAGATATTATTGTAAATAATAATATAAATATAAATGAACAACGTTCAAATGAGAGACTTATTGATAATTCAGCATCTATTAAATTAAATGGAATTTCAAAATCATCAACATCAAATGTAAGTGTATCAACGTCAAATGATCAATTAATGAAAACTCCTGAACGTCGCTTAAAATTAACGTTGCGAATGAAACGAAGTCCAATGGTTGATGATGTAATTGAATCTGGAACAAGTTTAAGTGATGATAGTAGTAATTATGAACCAGAATATGAGGTATTACGTGTCGAAGGTTTAATGGAACATAATGATTTTTTGGATTCATCACCAGCGTCTAGTACAGCATCGCGAAAACGTAAAAAACGTCACAAATCAAAGGAGCGACGTCGACGTGATAAACATCGCCATCATCATCATCGGCACCATCATCGTCGTCATAATAATAATAATAGTAATAGTAATCCTCATGTAAATAATAATAATAATATAAATAGTAATAATTATAATAATTTATATGATAGTAGTTTGCCACCACCGATGAAACGTTTACGTTTAATATTTGGCAATGAAACGCATACAATTGACATTCCATCATCGTCATCCTCATCATCCTCTTCCTCATTATCTTCTCTATCCTCATTATCTTCGGCATCATCAACTACTTCATCCTGTTGTAGAAATAATAGTGTAAATAATGGCTTTTGTAATAATGATAAAAATATATTTAAATGTAACAACGAAAGTAATTGTAATGATAATTGTATTAATGAACAACAGAAAACATCTAGATTAATATCATCATTGCCAAAAATTAACCAAAATATTGGTATAGTTAAATCATCATCATTATCAGAAATAACATCAGCAACAGCAGCAGCCACATCATCATCTGCATCAGGAGTATCTGCATCGATTTTATCAACAGTTTCATCAACACCATCTTCATTATTGGTAGCAACAGCAGCAAAAACACCAACACAGGTTGCAACTAATTGACTGATGCTAATAATAATTTATAATTATTATTAATTAAAAAAAAAAAGGAAGAAAACACCACCACCACTACCATCCAATATACATATAACAATAATTGTTGTTTTTTTTTCTTTTCTTTATTCATTATTCTATTATTATTAATTAATTAATTAAATATTATTGATCCTCCTGAATATATAAATATTGTAAAAAAAAATAATAATAATAAAATATAATTATAAAAAATTTGTTCATTCATTAAATAAGTTATTTTTTTAAGAAAAGAAAAATTAAATAAAAAATTATAATAAATAATCTCATGTTAAATATTTTTACCAAAATTATTAATTTTAAAGTTAATTAATTAAAAGAAAAGAAGCTACATATGCACTGTTTGGCTGGCTGAGAATTGCAATGAAAAATAAATTATTTATTGCAATAAAATGAATGAATTAATTATATAAGAAACAAAGAAAAAACATAATTAACAAATTATTGACGATTTCTATCAGGTGTTGAGGTTTATAAATGAACAAAGAAATGTCATTTGAATTATGTTTTTAATTTTTATTATTATTTTAATTTTTTTTAGTATTAGTATTAAACACTAAAATTAATTAATTTTGTCAGTAAAATTGCAAAAAGAAATATTTATAAAATTCATCAAATATTGTACATCGATTGAAGAAAATTTAAAAATATGTTGAGGATAAATTATGAAGAATGAGAAGAAAATTTAAATTGCTTAGATAAATGTTTTTTTTTTGTTAGTAAATATGTATGCGAATTTAGTTTATTTTATTTATACATTTGTGTAAGATATTTAGTTTATTTTTGTTTAAATTTATTAATTAATTATTTGCGTCCAAAAGATATAAAAAATTTTAATTATTGTTTGTTGATTTATTTAAATAATTTAAAATGAAAGCGCAGCAGCAACAGTGGCAATCTTTAATCAATCGCCTCCAGTGTAATGTTAATTTAAATTTTAAATGAAATTAATAAACTAAAAGAATAAAACTAATTAATTTACTAAATTAATTAATTAAAAAAATTAAATAAATTTTTGAATAAATAAAAGAAAAAGAAGAAAAACAATAAACACACAATTTTAAGAAAAATCATTAAAAATTCTGTATATATAAATAAAACAATAATATATTTTCTATATAGATGAAAAATGAGAAAAATAATTAAATTAAATGTTAAATGAATGAATCAATTATAATAATTAAAATAAATAAGAATAAAAAAAGTAATTTTAATAATGTTAAAAAAAAAGAAGAAAAATTGTATTAATTTTTGCATCATTTTTGCAATTTTTTCATTTGATTCTTTTAAACGCTTCTAATTATTTCTTTAATATTTTATCAAAAAAAAAGAATAAATTTTGCAATTAATTTTTGTTTTCCTTTGATTTTATATAAAAATTAATCATTATACTTACTGGCTTTTGTTGTATAAATATTAAAAATGAATTAAACTTTTAATTGTTAATTAAATGAAATGAAAAGAAAAGTATTAAAATTCGGCTTGAAATAGATTTAAATTTAATTAATTTTTTTTTTGTTTAATCTATTGTTACCGGTTATTTTAATTTGAAATTAAAATAATTATTAATGGTTATGATTTATTCTTTTGACGTTTCTCTTCAATATTTAATTGAAAAATCATCAGACACAATAAGCAACGTTAGTGAAGTGAAGTGTTTAATGAATTTAGTTTAAATTGATTTTTTTTTTAACCACGCATTAAAATAATTAAAAATTCAACAAAAGAAAAGAAAAATCCTCAACTAATGTAATTATTATTATTTTCTTCTTATTCTTACTTTTAAAATAATTAATTAACGCAATTATAAATTTCAATAAATATTTTTTTCATTTTTTCTTTTAAATTAATAATTTTATAAATAAAGAAAAAATATTTATAAATTAAGTAAAAGTGAAAATTATATTAATTTAAATAATAAAATTAAATTTAATTAAATATATATAATTAGTGTAAATTAATTAATTAATTATTATATTTTCCAATATGTACTGCCAATTAGTAAAAGAAAAAAAAAAAATTAAAAATCATAAAAAAAAAAATAATGAAAATTTTCTATTTAAATCAAAAATTACAAAAAATACGAGATAATATTAATGTGTCTCTCAATATTTAATAAAAAATAATAATTAAGAATTAATATAATAAGCAATTTAGCTTAATTTTTTTTTATTTTTATTTAATTAATAATTATTTACTATTAATTTAAGTATTATAAATTTTTTGATTTAATTTTAAAAAATTTTTATTATAATTAATTTATAAAACAAAAAACATTTTTTCATTTTTATTAAATTATATTTTTTACGTTTTTAATGGAAAGAAAATAATGAAAATTGAAAGAAAAAAAAAATAATAATTAAAACAGAGAAGAAATAAAACTATCTAATTTGTGATAAAAAAAAAAAGAAGAAATAAATTAAAAAGAAAAACTACTGCAATTTAGAAATTATAATTAAAACAAAAAATTAAATAAAAACAAGAAAATTAATGATAAAAAAATGAAGCAAAAATTCTCTTTTTATTAATTAATTTAATTTATATTTGTTTTTTTTTTACAGATATATTATTGAAAGCTGGGGTGCTGCTGTTGACGTTCTTTTAGAATTTCCTCTTCTTTTTTCAGAATAATGGAAAATTTAGATGAAAATAAAAAATATTGAAAATATCAATCGTATAAGTTTAATGTCCATATCTACAAAAATAAAGAATAAAATTAAGTATATATAATTAGTAAATTACAATTTAAAGGAATACATACTTTTGGAATTCCCATTCTCTGTTATCTAATGGGCATACTTGACGCGTTTTAAGCCAACGGGAAATACAGTGAAAATGAAATGCATGCTGAAATTAGATTTATTATTAACATAAAAAAATGAAATTAATTAGATTTAATTATTATTACATTACAAACACCCCAAGCAACTGTACATTCATCGGTAGTAGCTGATGCTTGATTTGCTTGACATTCAATGCATAAATCCATTATATGGTTTCGACAAATTGCACAATTATCAACAACAATATCTAAAAATGATTGCGAGAACAAAGGATTATTATTTTGAGGTTAAACTATTTTTTTTCTTTATTTTTAATATTTATATTTCATTGTTATTAGAACAAATTAATTATCTTACCCCAAGCCCATAAAGCAACTGCATTCCACTGAAAATAATTAGTAATTTATTAGAATTTGTTTTTTAAAAACTGAATTATATGCTACATCATGTTTGTGCAATTTTATTCCCAGAACTAACCTTTTTAACTTCAAATCTTTTCTTTTCGCCTCTACTGCTACTTGAAGTGGGAACCTCTGATTCTTCCTCATCTACTTCCATTATAACTAGTAATTATTTTTAGTTTACAATTACTTATAGCTAGACTATTATAAAATGACAATTTTAATTAATGCAATAAGGGTCGATAATATATTAAGCGGTTTAAAAAATGGCATATACATTTGACATTTGTATCGAATGAAGTTAGTAATTTATATTCTTGCCGATAAAACGGTACCCATGCAGTTGAACTTATCGTTTTAGAACATAGTTTGTGACTTTAATATTTAAAATAAAAAAATTAAATTATTAATAAATTTTTATATAATTTAAACTTTATTTACAGATTACATAATTATTAAATGTTTAAAATAAATAAACTAATCAGAGTATTAATATTATTAATGTGACTCATGCTTTACTTTGTATGCAGATTTCCATATTTCAAATAAACATATTGTTGAGTGAAATCTGTAGAATATTGCCAATGGCATTGAGACGTGAGTGATAACTGTCCATGCCCAAACACCAAAGAATTCCAAATGTGTTGGACGAAAACTGGCCCTTAGTTTAATCAGTGTATTAATAAACCACATGGACATGTTTGCTACTAGTAAAAATGTAACAATTTCCCTTCCTGGCTTTCGACGATTCTGTTGGGCGCCCTTACACCTCCGCCAACATGCGTTCAATATAAACAATGTTTGAATAGATGTTTGTATAAGGCCTAATATTTCAGCAATTAATCCATCACGACCTGTAGGAATCCCTTCTGCGACTGCAAAGTAACAACCCATTATACTGAACATTGCATAAACATAGACACCGGTTTGTGCCAACACCAACAATGTACAATCTAAGCTAACCGAACTTGAGTGATGATCTACGAACAAATAAAGGTATAATTTAATTAAATTTATTTTTTATTATTTCAAGAGAATTAAAAACACTAAAATTACCATTCATTTTTTTTTGATACTTTAAATCTCTCATTTTGATCATTGATGCAATAACTGCGGCGATTGTCACACTATACATTAGAATCTCACAAATGGTTACTTCCTCAATGGCCAGGAATTCGTAACTTGGTTTATCGTGCAAAACAAAATACATTATTAGACAGATAATTGTCATCACAATAATCATTATTCCTGTAAACATGCCTCGATGGGCACGAGCACAGTCAACAGAGAAATGATGAGCACTTTTATGATGTTGTGATGATGGATGCTTGGAATTTCGTCTGCTGCGTTCAATTTCTGGTAAACTTCTAACTTTTTTCCACATTTCATATAAAATTACAGCACAAATTAGTGAGTATTCAATGGTACACGGAAAGAGAAAAGGTGACGCATTTTGTACTAATGTTCCCATTATATTAGTTCGTTGACAATCGATATAGTTTTCAGCTTCTTGTGGATCAATCAATGGATTCGGTGTTATATCTGATAAATACTCATTTGTATGATTATTTTTAAACATTTCGGTGACAATTGTTGTTAATGTTGATGTTATTGGTGATTCTGTTGTTGTGGTTGTTGTAGTTGTCGTTATTGGTAGTATTTTGTGATCTGAATCTAATTTAAACAATAAAAATAATTAATTTTAATTTAATTAAAAATATTTTTATTTTATTTCAGCTTACATTGATTTGTGTTTGCTTCCATATTGTGCAAATTCGAACGTGATATATGGAATATTTCATGTTTTGTCTCCTCCACCAGAACATACAACCATTCACATAGATTTGTAGCGACCATATGCATTAATCCAAAACGGGCAACAACTTTATTCCTAGCAATATCCAATTCAGTGGTATTTAAGAAGATAAATTGCATTTGAAAAATTGACAATGCCATACGTGCGACAGGTGTTAATGCAACGAATATATTTGTACATCCAGGCATACCTTAAGGTAATTAGTAATAAAAATAATATTATTTAATTAGAAAGTAGAAATATTTTTATTATAAGTACCGTGTAATTCAAAGTACTGTCCAAATTCCAAGCCAGAATATACCATTGTACCGATACCAAAGGCAATAGCGCCTACACGTAGATAAAAACTACCAAAGTGTTTTGTACGTTTTTTAACACTATAATTATCATTTTTCTCATCTGAATTAAAATTAATATTCGTTAATATTGATAATTATTTATTAAATAAATATTAATAATAACTTACGATATGTTTTAATTAATGTAAATACAGCTTTTGTTCTCATATGTGCAACATAAACAAATATAACAAAACTAATACTGCCAATATATAGGTAAAGATAAAAACCTTGATAAATATTTGTTGGAATACGTGATGATAATATTTCTGTGACAGGCATTGCAACACCAAGTATAACTAATAGTTTACAATATAATGCTGATAGGGCTGTACTTAATGCGTCACTGTAAAATAAATTAGTTGTTAATTTTTTGATTAAATAAATTTAATAAAAAAAGAAAACGATAACGAAAAATTATTAATAATAATAATAATATTATTAATTTAATAAAAAATGAGTACCTACTCTCCGATTCTGCGATTTTTCTGTTTTGATTGTAGTGCCAAGTCACACTCAGGACCATTATTTGGTGTACTGGAACGTATTGGTGTTCCTGTCGCCACGTGTTCATGTAACGAGCTACCATTTTAATAGCAAATATTAATTAGTTAATTTAATTAGATAATTAGACAAAAAAATATATACCCTAAACGTTGACGATGTGGATTTAAATGGCCAGGTCTTGTAATTGCTGCCATAATAGCTGATGGTCGTCTAGTTGATAAAATCTCATGCAATAAAACGGATGGTCTTCGTGGAAATTTCGGTGTTCTTGGTGGTGTATTAATTTGTTGTAAATTTGTTGATGAATCGCTTAAATTTTTAATACCACCAATTAAATTACCATTACCATGTATAAGCATAGCATTAATTGTTTTTAATTTTCTTTCATTATCTTCTTGGTCAGAAGTTTCCTCAATTATTTCCCGTTTCTCCGATATAATATCGCTAAAAAAATTAAAAAAAATAAATTATTAAATTAATTTAATTATAGTTTTTGTGTGCAGAGTAATAAATTGGACTTGGTCGTACAAAAGTATAATAATCACTGTATTTTTATTATTTATTTAATCAAATATTTATCATTTTAGTGTTAAGAGTGATATCTAGTGGCTGATAAATTTAATATCTATATAAAAACAAATGAAAATATTAATCGCGTGAGGAAAACAATCGGTAAACACATTTAAAACGTGATAATTGTGACGTTTGGTTTAAATGAATGAAATATATTAATTAAAACATGTATAAAAGTGATATAAGCGTTTTACTTAAATAATTATAATCAATAATGTGGTATTAAACAAAATAAATAAATTATATGAGCTTAAATTATCAGGTAAATAATAATAAAATTAAAATAAGTAAATTATTTGTCCTATACTCATTGATTTTATGACGAATTTGATAATATGTCTGGTGATTAAATTGTTATCATTGACGAGAATAATTAATTAAATTAATAAAATATGTTTTAAAAAAAATGTTTATTTTTATATTCTAATATAACAATGTATAGTCATTTGACTATTATTGATTATCAATATTATTATTGTTATTATTTATTAACAATTGTTGCTAATTAAGTATTTTCATTTCAATTGAAAAAAAAAAATTAACATGATTCTGTGATCATTTTAGAATTAATAAGTAAGGTTAATTAATATATTGAATAACATTAAGGTGTTATTATATTTTAATTAAATAATTAATTACAGGAAAGAAAAAGCATAAATCCATAAGAAATATCAAAATTATATTTTTCTTATCATTTTTCTAAAATTTTTGATTATTAGTTATTTGACGATTTGCTAATTTTTACTGTTATTGTTACTTGTTATGATAAGATTAATTTATTATTTTTAGTTAAATAAGTCTTTTTTTCGTGATATATTTATATAAATATATATTTTTAAGACTATAGACTTCCTCGATTGTTATATTTATTTTAAAATTTTGATACTAATTGATAGGAATCACTGATGAACGTTTTGCAGTTATTTTGTCAGCTAATTTATCTTTTTTTTTGGTTTGCTTAAGATTACTGATAAGACAATCAATTCTTTATTTAACTGCACTTTCACGTGTTATTATTTTTTTTATTTTGTTTCTTTAACATAAGAACAGAAGATCACCTGACGTTTCTTTTATTCAGTGTCACGAAATGCTCACTTGTGTGATTAGGGGAATTTTAATTAAATTAATTAAAAAAAATTAAAAAAACAATATTATCTTTATTATGACTGACTATCGTAGAATATTGAAACACTTGAATTAATAAAATAAAAAAACAATCAATCAATCAATCAATTTTTATTTTCTTATAATCGAGGAAGCAAATGATTTTTATTTTGTATTTCTCTTAATTATCAGTCATGCATTTAATTTATTTTATTTATTATTTTCTTATTTATTTATAGACAATTGATTGTTTTTTTTTGTGGCAAACATTTTTGGAGGTGTTATTGAAGGGATTTTATTGTTCTATTAAAAACTTTATTAGTTATGTTTTTTGATGCTTAATGCCATTTATTTAAAACCAAAAATTGATTTAGGATGTATTTATAAATCAATTATCAGCGATAAACTAGCAAAATATATATAAACTAGAAATATACTGTGCGATATGTGAACAGATTATAAGATAATAAACGTGTTAAACGTAGTTTAGTTTTTGTATATAAAATCTTTTATATATTTTTTTTAATTACCGTATTTTACGGCCTATAAGATACACCAAACGATAAGACGGGTCCCAAATTTATAAGTTAGAAAAATATATAATGTTACCTTTGGACCATAAGATGCATGCAAAATTTGTCCATTTTTCAAAAGTTGTAAGTCGTGTCTTAAAGTCCGTAAAATACGGTAACTCTTGAAGATGCACTTGCAATTAAATCTGACTGTTTTCTACTATACTTATCTGACTAAAGAATTAATTTTTTTGAATATCTAAAAAGTACAATCAATCACCGAATGTTACTATGCAAATTAAATAAACAGTAAATCACCTGTTGAAACAATAACGCTAAAAAGGTTGTTAAACACTTGTTCACAGTTTAATAATATTAAAAGAGATAATTTATTGATGGATATATATATTGTATAGATTAATTTATTATTTTAAATCCATTTTTTTTTTTTATAATTTTCTAATATTATTTTTAAATAATGGATTAAATGTGATGTCTTTGGATTAAAAATATAAAAAAAATTGATAAGAATTTTATTGTGTGATTAGGGAATGAAACGTAAATTTGGTTTTTTTTTTCAATGAAAATTAAATCGAAAGAGGTTAAAATTGGTTGTTACTGCTTTAAAAAATCTTAAATTATTTAGAATTATTTAAATGATGTGAATTTTATTATTATTATTATCATTTGTAATTAGTTAAATTAAATGGCTTTTTGCACTTATTACTGTCTGATTATTATTATTATTTTTATAGATATGTTTTTTTGGTAACAAAATATGATAATTAATAAATAAAATAAATGCATAAATAATTGTTAATCAATAATTGTTATTTGTTATAATCCCTTTTGTCAAATATTGATTTATAATTTGACAAAATTATTAATTATGTTATTTATCAGATGAAGTTCTACAAATTTATTTCTTCAAATAAAAATTTCGTTATATATATTTTTTGATATTTAAATAGACTATTTTATTACATTAATATGAATATATTTATGTTTTTAATTATCATTTAATTATATATTATGATGCTTGTGTGAAATTTTTTTTGTGTAGTTTGTTAAACTTGTGTAATTCGGATTATTATTTTTGTATTAATGACGTGATTATGAAATTTGCTCTTGTCAAGGTATATTACTTTAAATAAATTTATGGTAATTAATTAATTGTTTAATTTAAGTTATAATTTTTCTTTTTTAAATAAAACTCTTTATTTAATTCACTTAATAATTAATCCAATTTAATAAATTTTTTGTTATTACTATTATTAAAATTACAAAACAGTTTTTCATACACAAAACGTTATGGTGTCATCATTTTTTCATAATCAATCATTAATAATAATAATAATATTTTTATAGAACAATAGATATTTTCTTCCTTTCCTATTTTTATTTTATATATATTTTTTTGAAAAATAATTTTTTATTATTTACCATTGATTATGATTAATAATGCGATCATATTCAGCATTTTTCTCTGATTGCATTTTATTGCACTTTAATATCCAATAACTATTTTACTATTATTGTTATTATTTTAGGTAATTATTGTTTTTGCATTAATCGTATAAAATTATTTAATAATTTTTTAAATTCACTTTATAGTTGATTTTATTTTTAATTCACTAATTCACTAAATTTAATTAGATTAATTAATAATCTCACAAATTTATTAACACACTCTACACTTTTTTCTTTAAATAATAATAACTTTGCAATTTTTTATTTTAATTTAAATAACATTATTAAATGTTTTTCTTTATTTAGAAGAAAGTATTTTCTTTCCTTTTATTATTTTTTTTTTGACATTAATTTGTCTTAACTGTGTCTTGAGTGCAATAGACCAGCAATTGAAGTGATTATTATTATTAAAAATTATATTAAAAAATATAAAGAAAAGTAAAGTAAAGAAAAGAAATGAAAGAAAAATATTATAACAATGTGTTAAATGGTGTTTAAAAGGTATTACAATTAACAACCACTTAGTATAAATTATTATTATTATTATTTCAATGAAAAAGCAATACAATATTCCCAAATACTGATAGCTGTTATTATTATTATTTTTAAATTTTTTATCTCTTAAAACATATAATAAATATTTACTCTTCAATATATATTTCTCTTCTAAATAAATTTTCTATTTGTATTTGTTTTCACGATATATTCGCGGTTTTTATTGCAATTTCAATAAATTTTTCTCTATCATAATAAATAGTTTTTTATTTATTAATTAATTAATTAATTTTACTTTTTTCTTATCAGGTAGCTAATAATATTTTGGTTATTAAATAAATAAATAAATAAATTAAATATGTTTTTAATTAAGAGTATTTCTTTTCTTTTAATTCTCTTTATTACTCTTATCTTAGCTCTAAATGGTAAACCTGGACAAAAATATACTAATTAATTATTTATTAAATAATTATATTTGTATTTGTATAGAAGATAATATTTATGCTGTTAACTACCTATACATTAAATATATATAAATCACACCTTAATGGCGTTTATTATGAATAAAATAATAAACATATTGCTTTTTCTTTCTTATTTTTTTTTGCATGATTTATCAGTTTTAATTGAATTAAATTCGTTTTTTTTTGTATGTAAAATATTTATTTGAATTATTATTATCACTTTGCTTTATTTTATCAATTTATTTCTTATTCTTTTATATATATTTTTATTGGTAAATATTATTTATTATTTATTATTATTTAATCTTCAATCAAATTTTATTATTATGAATATTAAAATTTTTGTTTTCTTTGCTTATCATAATTAAAAATGAATTATTTAAAAACGTGACGTTATGTCTTGTAAATTTTTTTTTTTATATAAACATTTAAACAGGATTTTTTCTGTTGTCATTATCAATTAATTTGTTATTAATTGATTTACGTTTGTATAGTTTTTAGGTGTTTTTTCTCTTCAATATTTATAGATTGTAATGTAACAACCGTTTTAATTAATCAATAATTAATTAATTACAATCGCGTCACAATTTTTTAAATTTAATTATAAAATCTGTACAGCTAGTTTTAAATTATAATCCTTAAATGTTATTAAAGTGATCGTAGAGGTAATTTATTCGTTTTAAACAAATTCTATTAAAGTCAACTTACCATTGCCTGTTCATTATTTAACATATTTAAACAATTATCAGAAACAAAAATTTAACAAAATAAAACCACTGTACACGTGAATAACATTTATTTGCACAAAAAATACGTTTAATTATGAAACCACTTGATAGTTAATAAAATGCAAATCTGTCACGTGTTGATTTATTTCACCAAACATAATCAAACTGTATTTTGATGAAATCGTATTACTTATTATTGCTGTTTTTGACATTCGAAATTCTTATCAAATAATCAGATTTTAATATTTGCTTCTTTTTTTTTATTAAAATAAATATATATATTTGTGATTCCTTCTTACTTAAAAAAAAACACTTCAATAATCAATGTGATTAAAAATTTAAAGAAAACGAAGAAGAAAGAAAAAAAACGAAATAAAAATTCACTCATCTCATTTAGCACAAACACAACTGTTATTCACTATCATTTTCGCATAGTATTTATTTTATTTTAATGTAATAATTTGTAATTAATAAAAATAAATAAATTTTTGATTAATGTAATAATATGTGGACGGCCCCATAAATTTTTGGAAAAAAAATATTAAATCAAAATAATAATAAATAACTGATTAGCTATTGTTCACTTACCTTCGTAGCGCTATAGTTTCTTTATTACTTTTATCACACATTTTTCTTTGTTATTTATTTATTAATTTATTGATTATAATGATAGTTTTTATTGTTTTTTTTTTGGTTGAGCTATTGTCGCGGTTTTATCAATGGGCCAATTGTATGGGTTTTTGTTATATTTTTAATTAAAAATTAATTTTTTTTGCAAGAAATCTTAAGAGAGAATATTTACAGATAAAAATTTTGTTATTTTGCTTTACCGCGAAATGATAATCGTTTAACTGATTTATTTGTTACTAAAAATAAAAATTTAATTTAATTAAATTTTTTACACTTTATTTTCTAACTTGAACTAGATTAGTGTTTTTTTTTTGCTACCTTTTATTGTTTATTTTTCTTATAAAGTTAAGTGCTTTAAACTTGTTTACATTGTTAAAGCTATTTAAAGATAATTCTTTGTTGATAAATTTCTGTCTTGAAATAATTTTTTAATTATATTATTATGGTCAAAAGAAAAAAAAAATTAAAAACAACAAGAATTTATGTTGTAATTTCATCTTCTTCTTCATTCAATAAGAAAAATAATTATTTTTGAAAGAGAAAATATTGTACGGTCATTGTATTATTCAAGTACTTTATCTGATTATTATTTATTAAATGCTAAAAATAACTAAATTAATAAATAAATTGAAATATTTTATTGCATTATAAAAATAATTTAATTTGTTTTTGGTACGCGATTTGTTTTTTTTTTTTTAATTTATAAAAACAATAATAAAGTCAATAAATTTAATTACTTTATTTTAAGAATTAAACAATGTCTTGTTTTTTTTTTGATTGGATAAGACAATATTTTTGTTTTATTAGACTGTGTTGTTGTCGTAAAATTAAATAAATAAATAAATTATACTCTTTGATTATAATTAGATTTGTTTAATTAATTGCCAATAATAAATTTCTATTTTTAAATATTTGAATAAATGATTAATAATACGATTAAACGATATAAATAATTTAGACATTTATTTCCAAAAAAAAAAAAAAAAATAAACAGATTTGATAATATTAATAGTAATTGATTAGGATATGCTATTTTATTAGTGTATATATAATTATTTTTTTTTCTAAATATTTTTATGTAATTAATTAATTGATTAATAAAAATATTTGCTTGATAATAAAATTTATCATCGTTTTAATAATAAAAAGCGTGAAAAATGTCAATTATACGTAATTTCTCTCTAAAAAAAAAAATAGTTGTCTATGTAGAAGAGTAATTTTATCATTTAATTTATGAGAAGAACAATAATAATAATAATAATAATAAACAACCATTGTGTAAACTGAAAATTTGATAATATTAAGTGATCCTAATAAATTAATAAAAATTAGATATTTTTTTCTTCGTCTATCTTTATAATAATACCAAAAATATGTATTGCTAATTAGTGTTTTTAATTTTTTTTTGTTTCTTATGCTATAAATAAAGTAATTTATTATTTTTTTTTTTTTTTTGTTGTTATATACATATAAATAAGGAAAAGTAATAATAAGAAAATTAATAGAAATAATTTACACTTGGATATAAAATTAGAGAAATAAAAAAATGATCATAATCTTATCACGGTTATTTTATTTATTTATTTTTTTTTTGAATTATTTGCAAATAAAATAAAGATAATAATAATTTATATATACATACTACATACATATATGCAATTTAAATTAATTTAATTTAAATAAATATTATTTTTCTTTTATTTATTTTATTTTTATTTACAATTTTTTATATATTTATACTTAAGTTTGTTATGTTAAGATAAAGATCTTAATTATTTACATTAAAATTTAATAATTAACATTAAGATTAATTAAAATTTATATAATACATATTTTTTTTTTTATTAGTATGATCCTTTAACTTTATATGCTGTTTTCCATATTTCAAATAAACATATTGTTGAATGAAAACGATAAAAGATTGCCAATGGCATTGAAACGTGAGTGATTATTGTCCATGCCCATACACCGAAAAACTCTAAATGTGTTGGACGAAAACCGGCACGTCCTTTTATTAATGTATTTATAAACCACATTGCCATATTTGCAACTAATAGAAATGTAACCACTTCACGGCCAGGCTTTTGACGATTCTGTTGTGCACCCTTGCAACGACGCCACCATGCATTCAATATGAATATTGTTTGTAATGAGGTTTGTGCTAATGAGAATATTTCAGCAAAAAGTCCCTCCATTGCACCTTGTTTATTATTTTCGGTTGCATCTTTTATCCAAAAGAAACAACCGGTAATACTGAATATACAATATATATAAATTCCACTTTGTGCGACCAATAATAATGTACAATCCAAACCGATGCCAGTTGTTTCTGAAATAATAATAATAATCGATTAAAAATGACCTAAAGATAAAATTAACAAAATTACCTTTGGGTTTTGAATACTTCAGATCTCTCATTTTAATTGATGCAAATGTTAATGCGAGAATCGTTAATAAATAGAGAATTATTTCACTGACTGTTACTTCAAGGATAGCCAATCTTGCATAGGCGGGTTGTTCGCTCAACACAAAATACATAATCAAACAGATTATTGTGAGAACAATTATTAAAATACCGCCAAACATACCACGATGGGCACGTGCACAATCAACAGATAAATGATGTAAATCTTTTATCTCTTCGCGTTTTGAGTTTCTTCGTGATCGTTGTATATCCGCAACACTTTTGATTTTTTTCCACATTTCAAATAA
The DNA here is from genome assembly GCA_963942525.1 of Ptychoptera contaminata. Lineage (NCBI taxonomy): Eukaryota > Metazoa > Arthropoda > Insecta > Diptera > Ptychopteridae > Ptychoptera > Ptychoptera contaminata. The sequence goes on from OZ012637.1 coordinate 5,717,383, forward strand.
AATCACAGCACAAATTAATGAGTATTCAATTGTACATGGGAACAAAAATGGAGATACATTTTGCACTAGTGTTCCCATTATATTTGTACGACGACATTCCACCACAATATTCATGGCAGATGCTCGTTTTGTCATATGATGATGTACTGTTCCCGTTTCATTTATAAATTCGGATAAATTATTCATAAGACTTTGTGACGCTTCTATGCTACCATGCTGAGCAAAATGTACAATCTCATGTTTTGTTTCTTCCACGAGAACATATAACCATTCACATAAATTTGTGGCGACCATGTGCATTAAACCAAAGCGAGCCATTACTTTATGGCGTCCCATTTCAAATTCTTTTGTATTCAAAAATATAAATTGCATTTGAACAATTAACAATAACATGCGAGCAGCAGGTGTCAATGCTATTAGCACGTTTTGACATCTTTCGTCACCTTCAATTATGTTAATATAAATGATTAAACATATCACTTTAGTGTATCAAATTATCAACCTTATATATTTTATTACCTTTAAGTTCAAAGTATTGTCCAAATTCTAATCCAGAGTACACCATACTACCTATGCCAAAGGCAACAGCACCGACACGCAAATAAAAACTACCATAACGTGCGACACGTTTTTTTATACCCAATGAATTCTTTTGATGTTTTTCATAATTTTTAAGCAGTGTAAATACCGCACGTGTTTTCAGGTGTGCCGCATACATATAAGCAACAAAGAAAACACTTCCTAAATAAAGGTACAAGTAAAAACCTTGATAAAATGCTGGCGGTGCTTTCGGTGATAGTATTTCCGTTACAGGTAATGCAATACCAAGAACAACAATTAATTTCGCATATAACGCTGATAATGCTGTTGTTAGTGCATCGCTAAAATTATTTTTACATTTATTTATATTTTTTGCAATTATAATTTTCTGTTTTACTTACTCGCCAAGTCTTCTATTTCTTAATTTTGCTTCAATTGCTGGATTATTGTCTTTAATTTGTATACTGACATTGTTCAATGATTGTTTACTACCCATTGTTCCTTGAAGTAATCTTATTAATTTGAAGAATATTTATTTATTAATTAATTGAAAAGCACTTAAAATCAATGTGAATATACATACTCTAGCATAAGTCGACGTTGAGCAATTAGAGCATTTGATGAAGGTCGACGTAATGCTGTTATAGCGGAAGGCCGTCTCGAGGTTAATGCTAATGCTTCTTGTAAAGATGTATTATCACCAGTCATACGTCTACTACCCGGTTGTGATAATTGTAAATGATTTTGATCAGGGACCACAATTATTGGTAAATCTATTTGATTCATCATTACTATTGAGCTAAATATGTAAATATTGAAAAATTAACAAATTTATTTCCGTTTTTTCTTTACTTTTCTTTTAAACGTTGTTAAATTTTCATCCCTGATGAATATTTTAATAATTTATTTAATATTTTGGTAATTTATTATGAATTTATGTATTTATTTTTTATTTAAATACTATCTACTCTGATATCCAATAACAATAATAATACTAATTATGCCAATAAAATTGTAGTAAAACCAATTTTTATTTTCTATTTAAACTCTTTTAAAATATTATTTATTTATGACTAACAATAGATAACAAGAGTGATAAATGTTTATTCATTTAATTATAATAGATGTGTTAAATTCATTTTTTATAATTATTTAAATAAAAAAAAAAACTCAATTCAATTTTCGCGCATTTATTTATTTAGTTAATTATATTCGCAAATTCAGACTGATTTAAATATAATTTTTTTTCTGTACTTGTTAAATTATTAAAGAAAATTAATAAATAAATAAATATTCAGTACTAACTTGTTTGAACCGATTGTTTCTTCTAAAACTGTGTCCATAAACAATAAAAGAAATAAGTAAATAAATAATAAATAATATAATTTATTTAATTAATTAATTAACATAATATTCACAATGTTTTTATTATATTTAATTAATAAACATAAATATATTAATAATTCACAATATAATAATCTTTACGTAAAAAACTAATTATTTAATTAATTATCAATAACATTTTTTCTTTAATTTTCACTTAAATAATATTAATTAATTTACACGTAACGTTTTGTAAAGATTATTTTATTTATTTTATTACATTATTGTTATTAAAAAATAATAATAAGAAAAGTAATAAAATTGATAAATTAAATTCACTTGTTACTTGTTTAAATGTTTTTACCTGACTGAATGTACAGCAAGAGGTTTTGGTGGTTATTCAATGTTTTTAGAAAATTATTTAATATTATTTTTATTTGCTATTTATTACATACAGAAATAATATTATATATATTTTCTTTTTTTTTTTTGTAGATATATTAGTTGATTTCTTTTATATTTAATTTAGAAATAAAAATTAAAAAAAAAACGATAAAGAAAAGATATTTTCCCAGACAAATAACAGTCATAACAACGATATTAAATTTTTGATAATAATTTTTATTATTATTATTATTGTATTTATGAAAAAAATAATAAAATTCGCATATATGTATATAAATTTACAAGAAAAGAAAAATAATTAAAAATAATTAAGTAGATAAATTAGTGTAAATTAATTAAATTCACCTAAAAATGTGTTAATTATTTAACAATAAAAAAAATTATTTTATGCTTTGTTAATTAATTTAAATAATATTCTATTAGAAAATATACATGTGTAGTATTCAAAATCAAAACAACAAAAATCTTGTTTAAAATTAGTTAATTAGGCTTATTTATTAATTAATAAATCAGGTAGTTATTTTTTTAAATAAGAAAATAAACAAAATACAAATTATTTTTAACAAAAAACATACATTAATTAACATTTATTAAATATTTTTTTTATATATTTTTCTACTTGTTAAGAATCGTTTAATTAATTTTCTTCTAAATTTTTAGGCTTTTTTTATTTATAATTTTGTATATAATCAATCTGTTTACAACTACATAGTGTTGTTACAATAAGATTTTTATTAATTTTGCTTTAAATTAATTATTAAATTTTATATTAGAGTGCAGGTAATTTAAATGGTAATCCACCATACATTATTTTTGCTGTAATAAAGCTCTGCTAAGTAGAATTACTTTTAGGTTTTTTCTTTTTTAATATTTTAATTTAAATATTTGTGTATTATTTCCATTAAAAAAAATAAAATATGATTTATGTCTCACATACCTTTAACAATTTCCATTTATTATTATAATTTTATTTTATTTTTGCACAAATAACATAAATTGTAAATTCTCTTAATATTATTATATTATTCTATAGTTATATATGTATATAATGAAACTCTTCAAACAAAACACCATTTCTCATTTTATATTTATTATTATTTTTCATCTGTTTGTAACATAAGTAGTATTGTCTCTCATATAAATGATTAGGTTAGATAACAAGCTATATTTACGTATATTTCTTACAGAAAAAAATAATAGATTTCTTTCATTTTTTTATATTCTTATTGTTACTGTACAAAATCCTTGATGTACTGTATATACAGTTAAATATATATATATATATATATCTTTGACTATTTATCGTTTATTTTACTGGACGAATCTGAGTAATTTGTTTTTTTTTTGTATTCTAGTTTAGGTAATGTATACGGAATATAAAGTACTTTAAACACATTGATATTCTATAGATTCTTATTGTTGGTTTACATTTTAATAAATAAAAAATTCAGGTGCTTTATATTCTGTCGGAAAAATGTTTATTATAAACAGACTAAAGTGTAATAAATATGGAATAATAATAATAATAATAATATTTTGTTCAATATTTTTCTTTAATTTTATATGTGTAGAGATTTGTTAGTTTTTCTTAAGAATATTCTGTTCCGTGTTTGCTGTTTGTAGATTGGTGGTAAGATGTGGTACAAAAGGATTTTATTCAGATTATTAGTCATATTTCGTTTAATGTCTGTTTCAAAGATAATATTTTGTTTTTATTAAAAGTTTCATAAAAAATAAATAATATTTAATGAAATTTATGATAATTTATAACGAAAACATATTAAAATTATATTATTTATTAATTAAATATGTTTTAATGCTATTTCTTTAAATGTTTTAATTTGCAGATACATGTCCAGATCGCTAAGGATATGTCTCGATACACAGATTTTTAAGCAAAATTTATACCCATTTCTTCTAATAAAATTAAAACAGTGCTATTACCGAGACAGTGTTAACAGAGTGTATAAACAATTTTCTTATGTAAGTAAATTTCTAAAATTATAATTATTTTTACTTATTATTTATTTATAATTTTTATTTTGATTTGATTATTGTTATTATTATTATTATTAGTAAAAGTAAATAATAAATGCTTAAAATAGATAACAGCGAAAAAAATAAATAAATAAATAAAATGTAATAATTGTGCTAAAAAAAATTTTTAAGTGTAAAATTAACACATTTTTTTATTGCGATAAATAGAAAAAAATAAATTAATTTAAATAATAATAGGCAAAAAAAACCGCACAATATAAATTATATTAAAACATTATACCATTGATTGGTAAATATTGTTGATATATATATTTATATTTTCGTATTTAAATTTAAAGTAATTAATTAATTATATTGTAATTTATGGTTTACTTTTTTTTTAATAATAATAATTATAATTTTTCAATTAAAATAATAATCGCTAATTAAGTTTTATTTTTAATAATTTTTAACCATATATTCATTTTTCTATAATTTTCTGCAAAAAAATAATTTTAATAATGTTTTTTGTTTTTCGAAAATTTTTGCATTAACATAAAATCCCTTTGTGGGTGCTTTTGTATTATTATTATTATTATTTTTACATATTTATTAAATATACTTTGCAACGTACTCGGTTATATTTTATTGCAAAATTGCAATGAGATGTTTTTTGAAAAAAAAAAAAAATGTTTGTTTGTTGTTTTTAATATTTAAAATACAATTTTATTATATAAACATATTACATAATATGTGTATGGTATTGTGTGACAAATTTTTATTAAAGTTTTTTGTATAAAAATAGTGAATAAAAAATTGAAAAAGAGTAGCAAAAAATTTTAAAATAAACAGTAGACTGATCTACTATACTAGTATAGTGCGATGGTCAAAAGTATATAAATATATAATAAATAATGTTATTCTATCGTGTCTGTATACATAATATAAAAACTCTTTTTATATAATTATCTAAAATAAAATGAGAAAAATTGGTTAATTTTGCATATGTATTATGTAAAGTGAATAAAGCCGTGATCAAACAAAAAAAAAAGCATAAAAGGGTGAAAAATAAAACAAGGGTTTTTTTTTTAATAAACACACATGAATAAATTTAAACGTTTATTCAGTATTTATATAAAATAATTTCATTTTTTTTTCTTTTTATTTCATTTATCTTTGATTAACAAAATGACACCCTTTAAAAACGCCTTTTTCTAGAAAAAATAAAATCACTCAGTTTTTATTGATTTATTTTATTAGTATTAATAGCCTTATGTATGTTTTTCAATAAATATTTTTATTTTTTAATAAATTATGCAATTAATTTAGTTATGCTGGAAAAAAAATAAATAAATATATTACATGATTAATCAAACGAATAATTCATTCATTTGTTAAAATAATATAAATAATAATAATATTGATTTTTCTTTTGTAATAAAATGCAATGAAAAATGTTTATTTTTTAAAATATTTTTTATTGCGATTAAGTGAAAAATATATTTATATATAAATTTAAAATGAAATTGATTTATTTTTACGTCTTTTTTTTTGCTTTCCTACTTGTTATAAATAAACAAATTAATAAAGAAACGGCGTCACAAATATTCACACAGTTGAGACATTTACTTACTATATAATATTAAATTACATTACCAATAACCTTTTCTTTTTCTTCTATGTCTTTATCTATGTTTTATGCAAAAAATAATAATAATAATAAATATTCAATTTATTTTATGAGTTAGAACAAAATGACAAAATTTCTAGTGAAATGGTTGAACATTCAATTTGTTAACAAAATTGGTTCATTACGGATGCTTATATCCGTTTTTTTTGTAGTTGAAAATTATGTTGTTTGATGAGTTTGATTATTTAAGGTGTTTAATAAATTTTATTTATTTATTTATATGTATATTTGCTGTAGTCTATAATAAAAGTATAGTAAAGTATGAGATGATAAGGTGATACAGTGTACAGTACATTACAATGTTATTTACATTTTGCTAGATTAAACGGTAATTTGTACTTCCTTAAATAAATCGACAATTATACGTTATAAATAAATATACAGTGTGCGCCAAAACTAATGCAACATTTATATTGCTTTTTCGTATCACTTTTTATCATTAAAATACATTTAAAAATTCAGAAGTAAAACTGAATGAAAAATTATTGAAATAAATAAAATTTATTTAATAAAAACAATTAAATAATACAATATTTGACTATACAATATTGCAATATTATTAATTGTTAGATTAAAAACAACGAAATGTTCATGTATAGCATAAAAAAATTTACATACAATCCGAAAAAAAGGAATAAAAAATAATCATAACCATGTGGCAATGTAATAATATCCACAACCAATAAAAATCAAAAAATATTTGTTACGTTTATTGTGCAAAAAAAAAAACATATATATATTTGTTTTAATTGACTTTATAAATTTTCACCGTTTTTAGGGTGAGAATTAAAGGTGAATATTTATTATATACTCGTATGTATGTACAGTATAAAACAACATGTGTTGGAATGGTATATAGATATGTATATATATGGTCAACGTAGACACAAAGCGGCTAAATATAAATGTTTATTTGTATTTTGTGGTGTTAAGGTGTATAGCATGGCATTTATGTTATTAAAAAATTTAAACAAAAAATAGCAGAAATGTTGACTTTAAAGCTTTATGTTATTCAAAAATAAATACAAAAACAAGGGAAGAAAACCAGAAACACCTAGACATTGTAAATCAATGTAAATAACTCAATTTACAATAGAAAAAATAAAAATTGTCAGCCAAACGTAATATAAATTTTCATTTAATTTAAACATTTTTTCATTGTTTAAGGACAATTAATATTTATTTATTTTTTATTTATTTTATCCTGTTAAATTCAACAAAATATAATTAAAAATAATTAATTATTTATGCATACGGGGGATGATTTTATTTATGGATAAATTTTTAAAGATTTTTCCTTTATTTTTTAATCAAATCATACTCATCATCATAATTCTTGTAGTAAATAAAAAAATAAATATACATATATTGTGAATAGATGATGACAACATGTCATTTATGCTATAGAAATGTACATATGATGGTAACAACATAATAAATATATAATTAAATTGTTTTATGTCAAATATGTTACTTTGTTTGTCATATCAGCAACATCATCATCAGCAACAATTATAAGTGTATGCATATATGTACATACATATATAGTGAAAATATTATTTAATATGAAAATATTAAATTAACCACAACATAAATGATTTTTATGTAATTTAATTTTATATGCTAATTATTATTGTTATTATTATACAAAATTTTAAGTTACCTCGTTTTTTTGATTATTTATTAAATATTATTACTAAATTGTTCCGGTATATTTTCTCGCATAATTTATTTATAAAAATCATTTAATTATATTATATTCTACTTTGTTTATTGTTTAATATTTAATAAATAAAAAAATAAAACATCTGTTGTTTGATAAAAGACTCCAATTTAAAGTGGATACACTGTGTAAAAGCATAATAATTATTATTTTTTATTCTGAAACCAAAACAAAAATATTAGCGAGTAACGACTAATTTAATAAAAATAGTTAATGCTTTTTACATTTACATCGATATTGGCTTTTAAAGTTTATATGTAGAGATTTTTAATTTAATTAATAATTTTTATGTTGCTAAACATTTAATGTAATATAAATAAACGAAATAAAAGGAAAATAAAATATATATTGATGATTGTATCACGCAGTATGCAGGTTTCGTCGACAACGAACTTATTTTTCATTAATAATAATTTTTTTATTATTATTATTAATTATTATTTTTTTTGAATAAATTAACAGCCCGTATATCGCGAAACCTGATCCATACGAGATATTAAGTAATAATAAATATATATTAAGGAATTATTAAGATAAAAATAAAATATAATAAATTATTACCTTAGTTTTGTTGATTTTGGTGTATGATTGTTGCCGATGCTGCTGCTGCATTAGAAAGTAAAAATATTCCTATTCTATTTCTGTTACTATACACTGAGTAATTTTATCGTTTCCCTTTTCTCTGTTAAACTAAAATAAACAACATAATAATATTAATAAAACTTTCAACAATATTATTTCCTTGTAAAAATTATCAATAAAAATTGTAAAATGAAAGAAAAATTAATTAATTTAAAAGAAAACAATGTAAAAAAACCGACAAAAATTATCAACAATATTATATAATTTAATAAAAAACCACTTTGTTTTTATTAAATTTTATTGAAATAATAATAGTAAATTGATTAGTGTCAACTTTTTACATATGCTTTCTTCTTAATTCAATTTGGTATACAAAATATTATAAAAGAAATGCTGAAAAAAAAAGTATTAAAATAGAAAATACATAATAATTGTGTCTCCTTTAATTTTAATATTTAAACTTTACTTTAGCTTTTTATTTTTTTTTTCCTTTTCTATGTTGAAACTTTATAAAATTTGAAACATATATGTATGTATAGATAGATGAAAATGTTATAATTTTTTTTTTGCTATGCTGTTGTTGTTTATAAGGAATGAAAGAAAAATAGTGAAATAACAAAGGAAATTTATATATATATATATGGGAATATATAAGTAAAATAACAATAGCAATGACATCATATAGATATTTGTTTTGTTAGTTTAGTTTGCTGTATTTGTTAAAACATAACAAAAAATGCAACAATGTCAAGAAATACGAACTAAAAATACAATCTATGATACAAGTGCAATATTACGAGTAATGTATATGAAAAAAATAAAGAAAAACTTTAATCGAGAAAACAGTAATAATAATAATAATAAGAAAAACATTGCGTATATCGTCAAACAGAAAATATTGTTAAGATATTATTAAAGTTTCTATTGTTGACTTGTTAAATTGTTGTGGTTTTTCCCATTTTTCTTCTGCTTTACTATTATTATTAATAATAGAAACAATATACGTAAAATCTATGTACATATTATTATTATTATTAAAATTGTAAAAGGGGATAAAAATAATGAAAAGATGAAAATTATGTAACCGAATCAATCATACAAAAGTATATAGAAAAAAAATATGATAAGGGATATAAAAATCTATATATCTAAGTAGTTATGTTTATCTATTATACATATTTTATGTATTTATTCTCTATTAGAAACATCAAATATTATTATTAATAATGATGATTAGATAAGTTAATTTTTTTCGCTTATTATAAGCTTTATTAATTTATGCTGTTAGTATGCTGTCCATGATAATCATAAATATATCTTAAATATTTTTTCATTATAAACATTAATATTTATTAGAATAGAATTGTATGGTTTTTATGCATATAAGAAGCACATATTATTACTTTACGTCATTACAATGAGCTTTTATTATTATAAAATTAATTTATTGGTTACTAAAGACTTTAAGAGCTTTTAATTTGTGATTAGTATATGAGCTAATAGAGTTTAGATTAATAGAAATTATTTTTTTGCAAAATCCATAAAGTTGTTTTATTTAATTTACCTAAAACATAATAATTTAATACCATCTAACTAAAGAAAGTTAATTAAAATATAGAAAATATGGTTTCAGTTTTAATCATAATTTAGTTTTTTCTGCAAATAAATTTTTTTTGACAAATGAAACAGATGAATTTATGTAAACAACAGGGTGCTTTAGAAATTGGACAGCAATTTTTACAATGTTTAATAAAATTGGAATAGAAAACACATAATAAATAAATTTATTATCTTGAACTGAAGTTAAAGTTAAGATTAAGGCAGAATAATAAAAAATGTAATAAGCTAAACGGTAATTTAAATCTTTAACATTTAATGCAAGAAGAACCAACAGACAAGAAACTAAAAAAAAAAACCATTTTTAAACACTAAAGCAATTTGTCGTTTAAGAAGATTTATTTTATTTAAATTTATTTCATTTAATTTAAGTTTTTCTTATTTATTTCTTAAGTTTTAAGAAAAAATGCAAAAAATATTTACTGCTGCTCGCTATGATTATCATCTCCTTTAGTTTTCTTTAATTTTTTTGTTTTCTTATTAAATAAAAAAGATGAAAACGGTTGCATTTGTGTTTATCTACTTGTGTTTCACTTGAGCTAGTCAAAAAAAATAAAAAATAAACTTCTTTTTACGGTTAAAAAGTTATAAAAAATGTAAATAAATAAAACTCAAAACACAATCACTGGATACAGAGCGAACAGAAGCAATTTACCAGCATGTTATGTTGGTTAGTTTAGTGTTCAAAATTTTACGAGCATGGGTGATTGAATAGGGCAGAATATGTATAGTTAAATTGTATGAAAGCTTAAAAAAATAATAAATAAATGCAAATAATTTTCGTTTTTTTTTTGCTTTTTTAATTTTTGTTTTGCATTTTGAAATCGTTTCGTTGATGTTAAGAAAATCTTCTTCTCTGTTCTCGTGAATATTTTTGAACTTTTGTACGAAAGTGAAAATAACGTAAAAAAACTCGAGTCAAGAGTAAAAACAATGGATGGAAATTTGATTTCTTTTATTTTTTATGTTTTCTGCAGTTTTATTTCTTTATTTAAACAGAAGGACACTAAACACAATAAACGGACGATAAGCTTTAAATTGAGAAAAGTTTAAGAAACAAAAAGCTATTATGTGTTTATTTTTTATTTTATTTTGTATAATGAGTCGCGTGCATTTACAATGTAAGGAAAAGCACAACGAATATATTTTTCTGTATTTTTAGCTGTTGGCTATACATAGAAATGTCCAACTGTTCAGATGACAACCATCGTGATATTATTTTATTTAAATAAGTATATCGTTTGGTAGCTACATAGGATGGTCTAGTGACTAAAGTATTACTTTTGCTGCAGCAAAATTGGGTAGCAGTTGTTAACGTTTGCAGCAACAAAAAACACTGAATACGTTTTTTTTTTTGTTGCTTCTGGAAAAATTATTTCCTTCTCATTAGCTAGATGATGAAACCGTTGATACTAGTTGTCGTTTGGCTAACTCTCCTATATACACTATAATCTTTATCTACTATTGCAATGTCTCTCCTATTTCTTTTTGCTGTTGCTGCAACTACTTTAACTTCTTTTCAGTTATGTTTAAGTTTTTAATAAGCAAACAAAAGTTATTTTTGCTTTTTTATCCTTCATCGTACATGTTTTTCTTCCAAACGTTTTTTTTTCGGATAAAAAAAAACCACCCCGTTGTCCGGCTGCCGTTTTTTTTTTGTGGTTCAACATCTACCAATGCATTGTAACTGAAAATAAAGACAAAATAAATAAATAAAAAGTACAAAAATAAGAAGAAAAAGTTTATTGTTATTTTCTGTTTTTTCTTTTTTTCGATAAAGAAAATGAAAAATGCTTTGCTGTATTGTTTTGTCTCGAATATATATTTTTTCATTTTTTCATTTTTTACTTTTATTATTTATTATCATTTAGACAATTTTCTTTCTTATTTTTTTTCGTGTGCTGTTGCTGCTGCAGCTTTTTTGTGCTTTTTTTTATTAAAAATAAAAAACGAGAAGAAATTAATGTAAAAATAAATAAAAAAGTGTTACGAATGTGTAGTGATTTTATACTGCAAAAGAAATTAGTTTTATGTAACATTATGTTTATAGTGTCTGAAAGATTTTATGAAGAGATAAATTATGCCTTAAAATTAAAACTTTATGCTTTTATTTATTTTGTTTTTTTTTAAATAAAGTTTCTTTTTTTAATTTTATAATTTTAAATGGTTGAAAAAAGTGAATAAACATTAAATAAACATTTAATAGAATCATTGTATGATTGTTATTGCGAATTTTCCAATAAATAAATTTAATAATCCTAATAATAATAAATGATATAATTAAATTATTTATGCATTATGATAATTAAATTGATTCTATTTTCAATAGATAGACATATATGTGAGTCATTATATGAATATTACGTTGAATAAATCATTCACTAGATTTATTTTTACTATAACGTTTGAATTGATTTAATTTTGTTTGAATAAATTTTAAACAAAAATATAATTCAAATAGCTATTATTTACCATAAACATTCTTAACAACTTTAACCAATGGAAATTAAAATTTTTACGATTCTTCAATGATATAGAAAATTGTATTAAATAAAGGAAAGGAATGTTGAAAATACATCTTATGTTATTTTTGTATATTTATTTATAAGGTCTGAAAATCAATCTACAAAACATAGATTACCAATAGATTGAAGTAAAAAGATATAGAAAAACGAAAGATATCAAGTAAACTAATTGACACACTTGAAATATTCGTTTCGTCTGATGTTTCAATATTAAACTTTCTATTTTTTCGTTTTCTTTATGATAATATCAATAAAAATAGTCGCTTGTAACAGGAAAACGTTGCAAAAAAATACAAGGAAACATCGTCTTACTTGTTGAATACGTGTTTTTATAACTCTGCACAAAATAAAAAATCTTTAAAATAAACACAAATGTTGAAAAGATGCAGAATCAAATCCAGATAAAAAAAGAAAATGCCTTCAACAAGTTTATCTCATTGTAGAGAACAGAAATCACTAATACTTGGTGCTAGTGTTGAAGATGTAGAGAAAAATCGCATTTTTTAAAAAATAAACAAGCAAAAAAAGTAACAACAGGAAAAAAGAGGAAAACAAACTGACGACTAGGGAGTTAAGTTTGCACGTTCCATTTGCCAACAAGTCAACAAATAAAATAAAATATAAATACGACACCGCACCGCATATAATATTTTATTTTACCTGAGGATGATGGTTGTGGGCTTTTTTTTTACTACTATTTGTTTTTTGTTTCTCGTGTAGTGATTTCTTTTTTATTTATTTTTTTTTTTTTGCAGCAGCAACATTTTGCTTTACTTTTAAACTTTTTTTTTCTTATTCTATTCATCGCGCATTGTTTTTTTTATTTAACTATATTTGTTGTCGTCTTTTTATTCTTGGTTTATTTTTTTTTCATCTCTATTTTTCTTTAATGTCAGTGATGTACGATCATTGAGATTTATATCTTGTGATTCTATGTCGCCTACAAACAATTTCAACATGTTTAAACATAAATGTGTAGCTTTTATAAGGCCGTGTTGTAGCCATAGTCATCTTAGGTGTATTTTTTGCCTTCTGGTTTGAGGTTTTTGCTTTGTTTTGTTTTTCCATCACATTTTTGGTTCGTGATGTTACGACAAATATAATGAAAAAAAAAACTAGAATAAAATTTCTAGAATTGAATAATAAAAAAGGGAATTAACTACAGGAAGTACTTAAAGGCGAATGTCTGTCCGTCTACAAAGCCTATATCAGGGACTGAATGATGGATTTTTCTTTAATTACCTCTGGTTTTTTTATTTTTCGTACACATTATTATGCATTCCGACCATTTAATTGTTGTTTTTTGTATTTTAATTTTCTTTAAAAAAAAGAAAAAGTAATACCTTACTGTGCAATTTGTATAATTTATTATATTTTTTTTTTGCAATTTCAACTTTAATCTGTCGTCTTCACTAAACAATACAAGTGGGGGCGCCTGGTTAAAAGAAGATAATTTCTTATACTTATTCTTTACGAATTTAAAATTAAATTTTTTGAATTAAAAAACAGAAAATTAAATCACTCAAGAGTAATGACAAAAATAAATAAAATAATAATATTAATAATAGTTAATGTATATAAATAAATAACAAAATAAAATAAACTTTAAATAATATTTTACTAGACATTATTTCTTTCTTATAAAACATCTTAACTTGATATTATATTTCTATTGTAAAATATTTTATCGTATGTCAGTAAAAATAAATTGAATTATTATATATATTTATATATATATTAACTTATGTCAACAAAAATTTACTATTATTATTTATTGTTTTAAATATATATAAATATATATTTATAAAATTTAATTTAAACAATATTAAATTATATTGTGTCGGTTGCTGATAGAATTGAAACGCTATAAGTATTAATAATAATAATAATAAAAATTTTACACACATAAACACAGGTTGTAAAGGTGTATATTGTCTACAGTAGACATTTCCGAAATATTATATATAAATATAGCATATGCTCAACTAACTATGTAGTATTTTACTTGTTAAGTGTTTAAATAATATAATTCATTCAGCTTTTTTATATTAAATTTGTTTTTATTGTTTTTGTGTTATATAGAGTTGACTGGGAGACAGCAGCAGTACAGAAACGTTACTGAGTTTCCGACATGAATAGATAGCAAATAAATATATCTATTATAAAGTAAAATTGTATTCATTTTTTAAATGAATTTTATGAATTGTTTTCGATATGGAAATATTTTTTTTTTAGTTTTTATATAAATAATAATAATAATAAAAAAATAAATATGAAAATAGAATCAGCACTGTATCGCTAAATTTAAAAAAAAAACACATTATTATTGTCAACATCAACCATATATTTCAGACTGTCGAAAGGCAAAACAATAAAAATAAAAATCTATTTTAATGTGTGAAATGATGCAACAATTGAAAATTTATATTTACGGATGTGAATCATCCTTGTGCTTTGATCATGTAGGAAAAGTTTTTTACTAAAAAAAAAGTCGTTTTTTTTTTTGATAAACGAAAATAATACTGCTGTCACCTGCCATTGTTCGTGTTTTTCTTTTTATTATTAGTTTTACTATTTTTTAAGGTTGTCGAGGGACAATTGATTAAAAAATACCTAGGTATTTTTTTTTTCGTTTAAATTTTTATAGAAATTATGATTTGTGTTGCTTTTGCTATAAATTGCATTTATTATTGCGGTAATTTTATTTTATATTTTTATTGTTTGATTGAAAGAAGATAATACGATTGATTTCTTTATTACTTCAATCAAGGATTATAATTGAAAAATATTATTATTAAAGTAAATAAATATATTAAATAACAATTCAGTAAATTGGATATATAATCTTGAATCCTTAAATGTAAAAATAAAAAACCTTTTTAAGCTTTTCACATACACAAGATGATATTTGTAAGAGTTTTTCTCTTAACTTCTCCTTATTATTAATAATAATAATACAAACCATACAACCAATATATTCTCTAATCTTGTCTGATATTTACTTCCCTTAACATTTTAAACATCCCCTATTTTCTAGCTAATTTATATATATATTTATCTTGTATTTATGTAAGATAAATATTACATAGTAGCAGGTGCGAGATTAAATAAAAAATTAAGGGTACTATCGTTAGTACTTTATATAAGTTTAACTATAAGAAAATTAAATGGTTGAATTTATTATTAAAAAGTCATAAAATAAATAGTAATAATTATTATTATAAAGAAAACTTTGATTTTTTTGTTTTTTAATATTTATTTTCACCTGTTAATTAGGTAGTAATAATGGAAAATAATAATATTGTGATATTCAGTAAAATAGTTGAAGTAATATCTTTACAATATTCAGTATGTTTAAAATTGACGTAAAAGCTTTTAATAGAAAATTATCAATATAAAAAGCACAAAGAAAATTATAATAAAAATAATATTATTATGCTTTTAAACATTATGTTTATTTATGCATAATGATATTGCGTAGTGACAATTTTTGTTGTATTTTTACTTGTGCTTTTACTCTTTCACTATTGTCGAAAAGATTGTAAAGCTTTATTGGATTAATTGTATAACAAGATTATAAATATTATTATAAACATATTTTTCTTTATTAAATTTTAAAAGAAATTATTTTTTGTTACAGTGTAAACAATATTCTATTTATTTAAATTTAAACATAGAAAAAAGCATATAAAGATTAACCCAGAATTTGTAAATATGTATGTACTAATAAATATATATTTATATATGTGTATAGAGAAAGACAAATAAAATTGCAGTATTATAAAGTGATTATCATTGAATGTAATATAATGTTATGTGTCATGTAATAGTGTTTTGTTGCAATGAATTTTATGGATTAATGTTTTGAAAAAAAAGTAATAATAAAAATAAGTAAGCAAACATAGAAAAGGGTAGAGTGCTTACACTATATATACATATTTGTTACCATAAATATACATCTAGGCTCGCCCAAATGATAATAATAATAAAAAAGAAAGAAAAATACAGTTTTAGTTTGTTTTATATTTATAGCGAAAATTTCCATGTGTAGACAAATAAAGCACAGCACAATGTGATGTTAAGCAAATGAAAGTAAAGTAATGTTAAAGTTTAAAGTTTGTTAGTGGAAATTTTAATGGATATTTTAATATTATTACTTTGTTGTTTTTTTTTTTTTGCATATGTTGTAGGTGGTTTATTTTAAAAGAAGAATAAAAATAGGGTTGGTTGTCATACTTTAGTTTTTCAGTTTTTTCTTTTTGTATATTATTATTACTTTTTATTTATTTATTTGAATTGGCTAGGTGTTGCTTGGTTGTTACACAATTTTATTTTGTATAATAAAATTAAATTGTCTATGATATTTAAAAGCCACATTATATTTTAAATGGATAACGAGATAGTTAAATTGTGTACATAAGTTTAATTTTTATTTATTTCTATATTTTAATTTGTAATGATATAAAAATTAAAGCAGATAATAGAAAAAACAATAATTACTATGGAAAATAAAGAACAAGGCGAATAGAATAATCACTATTATCCGTTTAAGTTTTATATTATTTTTATTATTGAAAATAAATATTGAAAAGGAAATGAGATGAAAAAATAAAATATATATATATATATATATAGAAAATCAATTGTGCAAATTAAATGCAATTATATATAGAAAAAAATCATTGTAATAATAATGAAAATTGTAAATTTTTCCAGCCATTGCATTTAAAAATGACTATATAAGAGGAATAAAAGAAAAAAAAAATAAACGAAATAAAAGCCCTTGGCAATAATTTTACATTAAGAAATTATTTAATTTGTTCAGATACTGTGGTGCGACATAGTAGATGACCCAACGCGTGATTATTTTTTATTTAGCTTTCATCCTTCTTCAATTTTTTTTTATCTAGAAATGCTGAATGAAATTAAAAAATATATACAAAAAAAAAAAAAAAACGTTGTTAAAGGAACTGAAAATGAAAAAAAAAAGAGATTAATAAATTGCTTAAGGTGCAATTTAAAATTAAAACATTTTCACAAGACGGTACCGGACACGCTCAGGCTATAAAAAGGAAGCCAACATCTTGCATTCGTTGTCGCGTTTACGTGGATATTTTTTTAACTATCTTTGGGTATTATTATTGCAAGTTTAAACCAACTATACACTGATTTAATTTATTTGATTACCTTTTAAGTTGTTTAACTTAGTTTTTTTTTTTTGCTTCAATATTTTATTGCCTACTTGGCCAATTGAATTAATTTTGCAAAAAAAAAAAATAGAAAGAAGAAATAAATTACTAAGGAAATTACTATTCATAACATAAATTTTAATGAAGTTTCTGGAAGGATGTAAAATGTAAATTAAAAAAAATAATCTAATATTGAAAACACCTGTTAGTCGCACTTGAAATTTCAATTATAAATAGATTTTTGTTTGTTTTTTATATGATTGCTGTATTGGCATTTATCTGATTTATGTATATATTAAATTGAATGAGAAATACTATTAATATTTTTCTTTTATTTATAAATGCTATAATTTACGTTATTTCAGACTATTTTATGGTTATGAAAAGTTTTTTTCTTTATGCAAAAAAAAACTGCTTTTTTATCGCGACAGCATAAATGCAATTTTCTCGATAATAAATTTAATTCCATTTTATGTTTAATATATAATGGCGTCAGTCAACTTTAATCAGATATAGATACATAAAGTTATTTGAAATAGATTTTTCCCATCGTATAAAATAGTGTGAGTGACTTATTGTTGAATGGCGACGTTAAACTGATGCAAGATGAATGCGTTATTTAATGTGTGTGAAACAGTTCGTTAAATCGAAACTTGATCGTTATGTATGAAATTCTCAATATTCTTTAATACTTTATGGTTGTTTTTTTTACAGTAAACAATGCGATGGGTGAACCTTATCAATTGATGCTCATACTATGCTTATAAACGGTTATATATACATACAATTTTTTTTTTTTCACTTTATTTTATTTTGTGGAATTGCCTTCGAGCATTTTATACGGTACTTAAATTCGTTTCAGCAAAATAAACTTAAAATCGGATTCAAATGGTTGTTATATATATATAGATTCCACAACATAACACTAGGGTGGTTTTTACTTGTTTTTTATTTTATTGTAAAACCAATATTTTTCCAAACAATTCTACTATTATTTCTACGGCAGGTAGAAAATTAAACTGTTTTTTTCCCATTTTTTGTATTTATTTTATTTATATTTTATATAAACAATGTAAAAAAAAAAATTTATTCATCACATATAGTGTAAGGAAAATGTCGAATAAAAATAACAAAAACAAAGTGAAAAATTTAAAGCCAGGTGAATGAAGATTCACATTTAAAGCACACCAAAAAAAAACAGAACAACACCAACCAATGTATTATAATGTTATGTTGACGAATTGTAAATATTTATAAGAGATGATTTTATGCTATTTAGAGATGATTGTTGTTCATTTTTGTTTAAACATAGAACGAAAAAAATGTATTATTATTATTATTGTTTCCTTTTGGTCTTTGCCATGCATTACTTTTTTTTCTTTGAATCCATTAGATGAGAAAATTGTATGAATAATTTTTTTTTGATTTTCCTTCTATTTTAAGCAATATTTTATGTAGAATTATTTATTCAAAAAATATAAAACGGAAGTAATATTATTATTATAATGAGAAACTTATATTTTTCTTTGTTTGATTATAAAATTTTATGATTATTCTTCTTAAATAGAATTATTATTGTTAATAAACTAATATTTATTCACTATTTTATTTATAATTATTTATTTATTTAATTATTTTTTTTATTTGTAACATTTTCTTTATTTTTTTTAAATAAAATTATTAATTTAACATAATTTCTACTATATAAAATGAATTTAAGTGTTGAACGTTTAAAAAAATAATCCAACAGAGAACACAATTGTAAAAAAATAAAATGTTTTTAAATTTTAAATACATCAGGTGTATTTGTAATTAACTTTATGTTAATCAAACATATTATTACCTGAACTTTATAAACAGTTATATTATATTTATATATTTATATATCCGTTTTAAAATTACTGTAAAAGTGATAAAAATAAAAATCACTTTATTGAAATCAATGCACGCATATATCCGGTTTAATTGTTAAATCAAAAAAAAAAAAAAAAAATTACATTATCAATGATTTTATTTTCGTTTTTTTTTCTATCATTTGTACACGAGTAAATGGTATTTTTTTTCTTTATTATTATTATTATTATTATTATATTTTTATTTTGTACCAATTTAAATTTTATACACTTTGTTGCTCTTTGTTTGATTTAACATCAATAAAACACTTTATGCTCAATAATAATAATTACATTTTAATGAAATAAAAGTGCGATGAGTGAATACAAAAAAAAAGATACAGGAAAACAGAGTAACTTTAAATTATATTTTGTCATTAAAATAAACATACGCACATATTCAGCAAAATAAAGGCGAAAGAAATAAAAATAAAAAGCTTTGTACGCACCTTACAAATGCACCCCGTTTTTTTTTGTTACTTCTTTGTTGTTTGATATTATTTCCTTCTTTTTATAAATCGAAAAATTAGTCAATTCATCAATTCAAATTATTTTACATCTTTTTTTCATTTTTTTTTTGGTTTTTGTTCATTCGTTCGGGTGTTACCTGCAATAAGAAGAACAAATAATAATAAAGAAAAATTTACAGAAAGAGCAAAAAAAAAACCGACAACCGAAAAATACATTTGTAAAAGATTTATGCAAAAAACTCTTTACCCTTTATTTTTTCTTTTACTTTTACTTTATATGTTGCTTGTTGGTTATATTAAAAAGAATAAATAAACATCTTGTATAAAGTGTATAAATGTATCTAAACGTAAAGTTTGATAAAAATATAAGAAAGATACAAAAAAAAAAAAAATAAAATAAACATAAACATATGTATGTACTACAATAAGATAAAAATGAACTTTAAACACTTTGTTCATGTAGTCAATATGCGGTTTTATTATTTTTATTTTAAATATATAAAAGAAGTAAAAAAAAAGATAAATAAAGAAAATACAAAAAAAAATATATACACTTGCTGTGCGATGGGTGTTAAATGTGGTAATGGTTATAGCAAGTATTATACAAGTAAAAGATATAAAATTATCTATATATATGAAGCGTCCTTATCGTTGAGGATTTAGTGAATTTAACATGTTGAATTGAAAACACACATCGAACAGAAAGGCACATGAAAATAATAATAAAAGCAAAAATAAAAAAAAGAAAATTTGAAGAAAAGATTTTGCTTTTCAATGCATAGCTTAAATCGTAGAATCGTCAATGAACTGTTTACAGCTTCATGTATATATATGATGGTACCAAGAAGTTTTTCTTCCTCAATTTTTCTTTTTTTTTGTTAATAAAATATTATCAGAAAAGAGTTAAATAAATATAAAAAACGAATTGAAATGGAAATACTGTAGAGTGAATAAACAAATATTATAAAAATCGCAATTGAACTGAGAGAAAAAAATAAATATTTTTTGTATAAAAGCTTCGTTTTTATAAGTTCTAACGAGCAGACGAATCAACGAAAATATGATTTTTTTTGTTACTCCATTTCTAAATTTATGTAATAATATTACTAAATAATTTTTTATTTTTGTTTCCCCAAGATTATTATCTATTCAAGTTCGTTGTGTCATTTCCTTCCGAAGTACTCTGATTTTTCATCATAAGCTATTTTTATTTTGTTGAAATATTAAATTGCATATAGTTTTTTTGTTCCTTTGCTTATCGTACATAAATAATACAAATTTTATATTATTTAGGAAAATTCTTATTTTTTGCCTTATATTAAATTGAATTTCTGATATAAAAGTTAATAAATCTCTTCTATAAAGGTGACAAAGTATTGATTGTATTTAGCAAGATTAAAAAATAATAATAACATAAACAAACAAACTGTAATTAAACTTTATAAAATGGTATTATTGGTTATGTCTTTAAAAAAAGCTTTAGTTGTAATAATGAGATAATAATAAGTCACTAAATTTTCTTCGTTTTTAAATGAAAAAAAAAAATTAAATATAGAAGAAAAATCTTTTCAATAGGGAGTGCTTTTTTTTTATTCTTCTTCAATACATGTTATCGGTAAAGCTTATGAGCCTTAAACGTGAATAGATTGGTTGAATATATAAGGGAAATAAAAATTGTAAGCGAAAAAAATGTAGAAAAAAACCTGTTCGATTCTTTAATAATAAAAGATCATTGAGCTGATTCGTGTCCTATTATTATTCTTGAAGATAATCCGTTATACCGCGATGGTTGATTCATTGATGATTAGATGATGGTTTGGGAAATCGGGTTATTTTTTTTTTAATATTATTATTACTTGTCATAATTTATATAGAATTTGACGCATGATTTAAAGCTGGAAAAGTGCACGGACCATACAACGAATATTAATATTTAAGGGTGACCTATCTAAAAATTTTCTTCTTTTTTACATTCGCTTAATTTTATATATTCTCTACTTCATATTTCCGCTTGTTAAACAATATTTATTTTTTTTTTACATATTGATTGTAATAATGATAAAGTTTAAAACCATAAAATTGGTTCAAAAATTCTCTTTTTTTGCATTAGAAAAATATGACAAAAAAAAAAACAAAATTTGTTCGGTCAAATGTATAATGTAAATATTTATTTAAATTTTTTATTAAGGTAATATATATTTATTTATTTTTATTTTTATTATGAAATACTTTATTATCGGATGACAAAAAAAAAATATAAAGGAAAATGATTATTTAAATATGCTTTATTTTGCTAACAGTGTAACCGACCACAAAATTTATTTATCATCACAGCTAAAATCCAAATCAAACCCCTTTGGCTATTTACAACCAAAAAAGAGAAAAAAATCCGAATTGTGTTTAACGAATTAGTAGAATGGTAATACTAGAAGGGATATTAACTATTGTAACTGTGTTGATGGTTTCAACAATATTTATCCAGTTCAGTAACAGACTCATGCTACACGTCTAAATAAACAATTTTATTTTTTTTTTTGATACGTATAAAGCCGTATAACGCGCGTGTTCGTTAAATAATTGTTAAATGAAATGTTGTAGTTGGTGTTGGTTGGTACACAATTACATAGTAATAGCTTTTGGCTATACTGATCATCATCATCATTGTCATTATTTTCCATCAACATTCGTACCGGTCTATCCGGTAATCATATTACATAGCAAGTCACCAATATTATTATATTTAATGTTTATAAAATGAAATTTTCAAAAACCCTTATTTAATCCGAAAATGTTTCTATTCAACCGTGAAACAAATACTGATTTTATTATAGACAGAGAAATAGAGTTTCTAGTACTTTATAATAATTATAATTATAATAATAATAACTGTATAAAATTTATATTTCTAGCAAAACTAGATCACGTAACAATTTTATTTTTAATTATTTTTGCTAAATTTTAATTTGATCAGATTTTTTAAATGGAATTTACGCTTTTTTTTTCACTGTCAGCAAATATTCTATAACACCTTTTTATATCAATTTAAATTTAAACTTTGTAATAATTAGAAAATTTAATTTAGTTTTTTCTTTATTATTGTGTTTGGTTTGAGGATTTTATTTTAATTTTTAATTATTATTTTTTTTAAAGCATTTAATTAACTACAAAGATTATAGAATATAACTTAATTATATATATTTTTTTATTTTATAAACTAAGTGGCTTTTAATAATAATTATTATTATTTTCTTTATTTAATAAATTCCTTTTCATATAGAAATACTGCTAAAAAGTATATTTTTATACTACTTGGTGGTTTTATTTTTACGCTAAATATTTTGAGTATTTAATTAAATGCGTATTTTTTATGATTAACTAAAATGAATAATTAACACATTTCACTTATATATATTTTTTAAAGCAAAGATTTAATTAAAACTGTCATCAACTGCTATTTATGTTTATAATGAAATATAAATCGTATCATATATTTTATGCTTTTAATAATATATATATATATAACTCATCTAGAATATATGACAAATATTTAAATATATGACAGAATAATGGGTTATTTTCTTTAACACTTTAACACTATACTTAATCATCAGTTTTCGTTTGGTTTTTTCTTAAACGTTTTATATTACATTTGATTAAAAATCTTAAAAATAATAACTTACACACACAGGTTTATAGTAAATTCATTTAATTTAATTTTTTTTTGTAGCTGTAAAATGTTTTTATGAGATTTTAAAGTTATGCAAAAATTATTGTTACTGTAATAAGGGTTTTTTTTGCTTTGCTATTCTTATTACTTAATATATTCTTTAAAGTAATAGTTAGATTTGCTTAGAACTTATTTACTTATAATCAGTTTCTTTAAGTATTTCTTTTAATAAAAAATCTTTTCATTGCATATGTGCTTTTAACGGTTTATATATGTTTAGCAGTGGCATTTATAATAATAATAATTATTATTATTATTTGGTAAAGGTAGATTGTAATAAACGGAAGAAATAAAATGAAATGTAATAGTCAACTCTTTATCATAAACATTACAATGTTATGGTTTTTATTATTAAAATTTTGCTGTGTGGTTATGGTTGTGGGTAAAAATCATTTACAGAGAAGGTCGTTCGTATTGCGGTCGACCCCCGGGGGCTTATTCTATACGTACATTAAACATCTCGCGTGTCACATCATCTATCCACTAAACTTCTATTTATATATATAAACGTAAATATTCACTTGTTATTCTATATTCTGTACAATACAGTAAAAACCACAAAATATCATAATCAAATTTTACTACAGCATCAATTCTATTATTATTATCATGATTATAATTATTTTGTATTTTGGTTGTTGTCATATGTGCTTATTATGTTTTCATTTACATAAATTCGCCAAAAATATTATTTAATTTATAAAAACTTCTTTTTTTTTGTTACTTTAAAACATTTTTTTATTATTTTTCTTCAGGTTTAATCTATTTATTTATTTTGAGAAAAAAAATTGTTTGCAACGTGCGGTTAAACACCAAAAAGACAATTTATTAAAATATGAAAATAATTAAGAAAAATTCTCATTCTCATTCACTTATATTTATTTTACTTTTAATTTTTCTTCAATTATTTTTAGTGTTTTCTCATGTTAGTGCTTTTTTCAGAATTAAGTTTTTTCTATTCTCTTTATTTGACGTTGTTACCTGCTACTTACATGATTAATGATTTTATGTTGAGACGATAACACTGAGTAATGGATATAGAAACACCTTCGACCGTCTTTTAAAAGTCAACAATATTTCTTTTATATTCTTCTTGTAACAAAACACAAAGAAAAAATAAATAAATAAATAAACAGACACTTTGAATTCACTGTGTCAGTTATAAGGTGGTAAATTTAATATGAACCCACCGAGAAACACTGATTTTTTTTTAATATCTTTGTTCTATTTTTAATATTGTTACTCAGTTATTAAAAATAATAATAATTTTTAAAAGCGAAAACCTGAAAGAAAAACCCTGATTAGTTGTCAGACATTCGCTAAAGAAAAGAAAAACGAAGAGAAAATAATTATTATCATTATTATTACGAAATAAACAATGTACGTAGTAATCTTTTTCTTTTATAATTAAAAAAAAAAATAAAATAAAAACGTGGACACATAATCCAGACAAATTTATCGATGATTTAATTTTTTTTTTTGTTGTTTAAAAATTATTAATATAACAATGCGCATAACGGATTCTGTCTGACGATGCAGTTCACCTGTATAACAATAGCACCAGCAACTACTGACAAAAAAATACGATTTTATCGTTTCTACTACGTTATTCACTATTAAAAAATAAAAAATTCTATGATTTTTAATATTTTGGCTATATATTGAAAGAAATGAATAAAAATATATGAATACCGTGAATAAAAATCTATCAAATAATGGAATTTTCATTTTTTTTTGTTCTGCAAAAATTAATATTAATAAATTTTCTTTAGAAAACTGTGCATTTTTTTATTTTATTAAATTTTTATTTAAAATTCTCTTTAAAACTCTTTAAAGTGAAAAGAAAAATAAATTAAAATTGAAGTTAATAAAATTTTCCCCAAAATGAAAATCGGTTTTATAATTAAGGCTACATAGTAATTTTATTATTAAAATAAATAAATGCTTAAAGGCATTTAAGGTAATTTAAAATCAACAAAATTGGTGTTAAATTTGCAAAATAAAAATCTGAAAATTTCTTCCTGTATTTTAAATATTAAATTTGCGAAAAATATTTATTTATGTGTTGCTCAACCATTTGTGGTTGAGAATTTATGTTGATTTTACTGTTTTTAATGTTATGATTTTTCTTGTTTATTTTAATTAATAAATTTTACACAGTGAATTATTTTTTCTATATTTTATATAAATATATAATTAAATTTATTAAATTAATTATTAATTAAATCGTTTGTTAAAATTGTTAGCATTTTCTTAACGGATTTTCAATAAGAAACATTACTCTTTTTATTTTATTTTTCTTCTATTAATAAAGTGAAATTACCTTCTGGGTATGTATATACTTAAGAAAGAAAAAACGTTAGAATAATATTGGTAACAACAACAATTTACATAAATATTTAATATAAATACATAATAAAATTTTCTATTTGGTTGTCAATTCGGTTATAACATTATAATAATAACATTTCACGATACAAAAAATAAATAAATATAATCATGATACTGTTATATATAACGGATATATTAAGTGATAGAAGTTATAGGGGTTTGTGTCCACCTTGTTTGTCGTTTATTTACTTATTTTTTGTTTATTTTGTTTTAACTGGAATGTGTTTTCCGATAGTGATTTTTCTGGTTTGTATAAGATACAATGATTTGGTGTTTTTTTTTTGGTAGGAAAATTTCAAAATGTATGGTTGAGTGATTTTTTTTTTTTTTGGCTACATAATAACATGATGATGACTATATAAGATATATACAAACACGCACAACAAATTTTTGATAACAAATCGTCTATATGTTTTCTATGAGAAAGTTTATATATATTTTTGGATTAACCCCTAAGCTGTTAACAAAATTCCCTTAGGCAATAAATGATGACATCAGATGATGATATTGGTGATGATGATTATGTTATTGTTGGATGATGATAATGATTTTGTCGTTGTCAATTGAGTGTGTTTCCTGTATATAGTTAAATATCTTGTAACAATAATGTGTAACACAGTTTTGCACGTCTAACTCTTTAATATAGATTTTTTTTGCAAATAAATGTTAAATAAAATATTTTTTAAGGCGAAGTGATGCCAGATTATTTCCGTATTTATTATTCTTTAATTTTTAAATTGATCTTTTAACAGAATTTATTGAAAATAAATTTTTTAACTAATTCGAATCGATTATAGTCGTGGTGTTTGTTGAAAACAGATTTTCTCTTATTTTAACAAATCGCAACGAATCAAATACCAGTGGATCAGTGTGTATTTGTTCAATTTGGTATTTTCTTAACATTTCGTAGAAGAAATGTAATGTAATATATAAAGAATATAAAATGACAAAATAAGACGTTGATAGATAAAAAATAACAAAACTATATGCCAGAAAAAACAACCCTCAAATGCCAGTAAAAATAAAATGAATTTTCTAATGTTTGGTTTAGAATGAGAAATTTCTTAACATCTCGTGAAGCAATGGATTGATGTTTTGACTAAAGGATACACGCTTTTATACTCCAGAATCTTTACTTTAATATTATTCTATATACTCCACATATTTGTCGCCTGGCCCAATCCATTTTTGCTAATACACCATCACCCACAACTACTTCGACCGAATGTTTGTATAGGACCCATCGTCTTATTGATGTACAAATAAACGTAACCAAACGAGTCTTGATTTTTATTTTTATTTTTATTTCATTTCCACTTACAGCACAACAAACAGTAAAATATCTTAAAGAAATCCAGAAATAATGTTAATGTGGAAATGGAAATGAAAACGCACAGACACGCATTTATATTTATTTGAAAGCTTTAATGGATTTTTGTAAAAAGATTATGGTTTATTGATTGCAAATAAAAATTTACTAACACGCTTAAGACGTATGTATGCCATTGCTATCCATATAAAATATATATAAATATATTAAAGTATTTATCGTTATAAAGATATATTATTGTGAATTGATTTGAGTTTATGGTGAAATAACCGGTAAAGGTTTTCCTACTTTTTGTTTATCATTTATAGATTTTTCTCTATATTTTTACCTGTTCTGTCTTACTTAAATTATCAAAAAGCGCTGAACCAATCATATATTTATATTTTATTTATTTATATCATTTCAACATTATTATTGTTAAATATTATGATTATCATCAATATCTATTTACTTTTCTGTATGTTTATTTGTTCATTTTATTTATCAAAAGACTTAATAAATAGATATAGAAAGAAAATATAAAAAAATGTTATTGAGAGCAAAAAAATAAAGGAAAATATTGCAATTGTTTGCAATTTTTGTTTGCATTATCTCTACTCACCATCCTACCAAAATAAAGCTTTGATTACAAATTTAATAATAATAAAAAAAAAATATCTATACAAATGTTTGATAAACTAAATAAAAAAATATTAAAATGAGCAAAGGTTTGTTTTGTTCTTCATCATATAATTATTATTATTATTATTACTGTACGCGTTGTATTGCCCTGGACATTTTTATTTTTAGCTTATATTGATCCCTTTTTTTTATATTTTGTCACAGGATATAGAAAATCCTATTAAAATTGTTGTTTTGTTTTTTTTATTAAAATATATCTTGTTATTTTTGTTTTCTCTCTGTTATCTTATTGAAACACGAGAAAAACCGCGTCACAAGTTTAAATAGCTTATAATAGTAAAAAAATTTATAATAAAAACAAAATTATATTTATAATTATTTTGGTTTTTTTTATTTTTTATTTTTAATTGAGCCAAGTAAAGTATAAAACTAATTAAAAGTTGTTCAGGATAACACACACTAATATTTATGAATAAACTTTAATGATAAATATTATTTATTATTAACATCATCATACACATAATCAGCATAAATATAATTTATATAAACGCTTAAAAATAATATTATAACATTTTTATTATTATTATTTATATTTTTTGTATTTTTCAATTAAAGCTTTATACTGTTATGTTGTTATTTTTATAACGTCCGATGAAACAAAAGGATAAAAAAGTTTTTTATAAATTTTTTCAAAAGTTAACACCACACTATAAAATATACACAACGATCCGAAAATGATTAATAAAAAATAAAGAGAAGAAAATTCATTTAAACGTAAGAAGAATTTAGTAGTGTAGAAAAAATATTTCTATTGTTTTAAGCACGTGACACTTTGAAGTAATTTTTTGTTTGTTTTTAGTAGAAATAAAACAAATGCCAAACTTTCTATTTTTTCAATCAGAGAATTTTCTTTAATTTCTTTTTTGTGTCTGTCTGGACTTAATCTCTTTTATATCTCTGTGATGTAATTAAAATTAAAAAATAAAAATTACAAAAGAATAAAATGTAAATTGGTGACCAACGGTTAAATACACGAAAATTATAAAAAAAAATCGTTTAAAAGAGGAGATAAATAAACTTAAATAAATATTTAAAGGTAAAAGCAAAGGATAAATAAATAAATAAATAAATAAATGAGATATATGTGGCTGGATGACATTTTGTTAAGTTAATTGAAAGATTGTTGAAATTTTTTTACTTCAAAAGTTTTTACAGTCTATGTTTGTTTTCGTTTTTAGTGAATATTATATAAGTAATTTGTTGTTTTCTCACCGAAATTGCTTGGTCAATAAAACGGCGTCGGTTAGTAAAGTTTATCCAATTGAAACCACTTGATATTTAAAAGAATTTGCGCCTAGGGATAGATTTTTCCTCAACCACCTGATGCCTTTTATAAAAGTGTGGACATAAAATGTGTAAAATAGTTTTCTTAACGGTTTACGTAAGATAATTAAACTTATTTAAAAAAAAACAATGATTAGATAATATTGTGTCCACGAAGTGATGATAACTTTTTAAATAACGTGAAAATTAATTTAAATTAATGCAATTTAAATGAGAAAACAAATAATAATCATAATAAGTTGAAGAAAAACATTTTTATAAAAGTAAAAAAATATAATTAAAAGTATAGAAAATAATTTGCTCGTCGTTTGATTAAAACTGTAATTGAGTTAGTTGAGTAACAGCAAAGCAACAGACTTTCCTCTGTACAAATTTAATCGCTGTTGCGATTTTTCTATTTATTTATACAAAAAGTTATACACAAAGTTTTTATTTTGTTGTCGTAGATAATTTTTTTTTTTCATATTTCCTTTTTGATCGTTCATTCAAGTCTTTATGATTTTTCTTTACATTTTCCTCACGGTATGTAAAAATCAACAACAATAACTAAAGAAAAATTATTCGCATGTGTTAGCCCTTCGGCTGGGGATTGATGTTTATTTTTTTTTGTCCTTAATTTATTTATTTTACGAGGAGACAAGTACAATTTTTTTTTTATTATAATTCGAAATAAGTGAATTTAAATTTTATTTACGTATATTTAATGATTTTTTTTTGCTTTCGTTAATTTTGGACGTTTTTCTTTTGGTTTGTTTCTTATGTATTGTGACTAAAGCCATCGTAACTCTTCGACCAATGTATAAAGTATATTATAAATGAAATCATATCGCCTAAAGGCAAACAATTTAAAATTTAAGACGATGATGAACAGAAATTATATTCAGCGATTGCATGATCGTTTGTGTCATATGAAGATGAATTAAATAAATCGTCGGTCTCCATCCAAAATATGCTCATGCCACTGTTGTTAGGTAGCCTACATATCTTTATTTATTATTTCCCAATTTATTATAAGCAGCTAGATTCTTTACGTAAATTATATTAAGCTCTTTCCAAATATTAACCATTTTCTTCACCCTAGAAATTCTTTAAGATTAAAAATTTTTCTTTATCATATCTTCTAAATATATTTGTGTAGTACATCCCAGTTAACCACCCAAACAACTACCTATTCCTATCTTTATATACCTGATTATAAAAATAATTTCTTTCTTTTTTTTTAACTTCATCTTTTACATCGTTCTTAGTATACTTTAGAGCATCAGCTACTTTCATTCAACTGCTTCACGTTACAAAAACAGAGTAAAAAAAAAAAACAAAAAGAAAGTAAAATTGGAAAAGAAAACTCATTGATGATGGTGTGTGGTGTATAGGTGGGATGCAATAAAATAGAATAAAAAATTAAATAAAAAACTTGAAACTCTTCAATTTTCTATTTTTTTTTCATACTTTTCTGTTTTACCTTTTTAGTTTATTTATTTTATTTTCTCTTCTGTAGCTTTAACGTTTTCCTTCCTTCCACCTTTTATTATTATTTTTTTTTGTCTTGATTTCGTCGAATTTATTTTTTAAGTCTCTGACTTGTTACCATTCTTGAATAATAGGAGAAAAATATATAAAATCAAATATATATACATAATAACACACGCACAATAAAATAAAATAAATATACTGTCACCCAGTTATTGTGTTTTAGGGGTAAGCAAAAAAAAAAAATAAATAAAAATAAAGGAAAAAAATTTCCTACCAACGGCTGTACGATTCTAAAATTAAAGAACAAACCCAAAAGCAATGATAACTTTTCTTTTTTTTATTTGCAGAATTGGAGACATGATAAGAAGAGATTTTCTGGTATAAAATCTAAAAAGTGGCAGTGATTGTGGTGTTAAAAGAGGTTGAGAAATAAAAATGAAACAAAAACGCAATGATGTCGATGATGATGTATATATGGTAAGTCGTGTGTTTATATATATATTTGGTGGTGATGAGGCTGATGGTTAAATATATAGGGAGGCAATACAAAATTGACAAGATGATAAGAAGCATAAATTTATTAAAAGCGAACAAAAAAAAAAAGTCTTTAGATTTTGAAATTGTGATGAAAATACATCGGTAATCCAATAAAAACCAAAGTAGCTGCCGGGTTCGACAAATTGATGATGGATGGAGAATTATGAATTGGACGGGTGTTTTTATTTATTTTTGAGTTTTTCTCATCACCCTATCACTGTTAAAGTTTGTTATTTCGGGTTCGTCGTTTATATATTTTTTTTTTATTTTATTTATTTATTTCATCTTTAAACTAACACAAAATACAAAGGGAGTGTTAAATTGATGTTCGGTTGTTGTATTATAAATAAAACAAAGGGAAATTACAAAAAAAAAATATTTGCAAAACAAGTTTGTAATAAATTTGCAATAAAAAAACAGCATAAAAAACGAAAAAATTAATAATATTGCAAAATTATAAATTAAAAGGAAATAAGCTGTATTTACTTTATATTAAGGTTATATTTTTTTTATTTAACTTTTAAATGCTTAGAATACTTGTTGCCCGTTTAATACAAATTATGTTATTTTTTTTTATTTTATATACTTTGTCAGCATTTGTAATGGCTTAAAGAATTTTTTTTCCTTCGTAAACTTTTAATTTTAATTTTAAACCGTTTAAAAAATTTTTCTTTTTAAATTACTTTTTTTTTTTTTACTTAAGTACTTTTCCTTTATTCATTTATTTATTTATTTTTTACATTCTTCTTTTATTATTATTAGTATTATTATTATTGTTATGTTTCTAAAAATTTATTTATTAAATTAAATACGATTTATTTTTACCTTATTCGCATCATTTGATTTCCTAGTGACTAGATGGTATAAGAGTTTTATTATTTTCTATTTACACATTTATTGAATTATTTATTGACGTCATACACTTTAAGTCTAATCACAAGATATTATAAAATAATAATAATAATAAATTAAAAAAAAAAATAAGACAGCAGAAAAATAATAATAATTTTTATTGGAATTTTTCATCATTTTTCACTAGAATTTTTTTTTTTTATTTAAATATTTATTGAGAGTTTTCTCTATGGAATGATGAATTTCTTATTATTATTATTATTATTGTTACTATTTTGTTATTGATATATAACCAAAGTATTTATCTTATTTTTATAATAATGATAAATAAAAAAAATATATATTACAAAACATGGTTGTATTTAATCTAAATCTTTATTTGCTTCAAAGTGAATGTTATCTTCGTCACCGAATATTCATCCGTTCACAGTGCTTTTATTTATTTTTTTTATCAATATTTATCTTCTAAAGATTTATATATATATATATGCAAAAGTATTTTTAGCTCTTTTTATTTTAAACCACAACTTTAAGAATGATAAAAAGTGGATTGGGTTTTTTTTTCTCTTTTTTAATAGTACCTTTGCTGTTGTTATTTGTATTGAAAGAATAAAATAAGGAGTAGGATTCTTTGTGTCATAACCTTTTACCTTTTTTCTATAAAAGTAAAATATAAATGTAAACTCGTATATATATATATATAAAATCGTTACCTGAATGCTTAACAAAATGAAAATATATAAGTTATGTTTGTTTGAAAAAATAATAATAAAATTTGCGGTAGCAACTACAATGCGACGCTAATAAGAATTATAAAATAAAAATTTTTTTACCATAATAATAAATTTTTGTCCATCATTCATATACAATATTTTAATAAATAAAATAAAATTTTTAGATTTTTAGTAAAGTGGATTTTCTGTTTGCTTAGATAAAAAAAAAACAAACAACTTTGTTGCAAAAAAATTAGGGGTTGAAATTGTTTAACGTAAATAGAGTATGTCAGTCATGGATTAAGAAAACTGATCACCCTAAGTTATTGCAAATGTTTGACTTATTTTGAATAAAATTCTCACAAAATATATAAAATAAGGAAATAATACTGAGAAAAGAAAAGTTATACTCCAATCACCTGTATGATATTTACATATGAGGTGAGAATTGTATAATTTTTCTTCTTTTTTTTTTTGATCTGTGATATCACTGAGAATTGTTTTGTATTTGCACTACACTCGATTGAACACATTTGTTTTGCTTTTTATTTTTTCTGACATTAAACGTTCAAGGGATTATTCCCCAAAGATATATATATATGTAAGAACACTAAGAATTAGAGCACATATTAATATTAAATAAGCTTTAAATAATTGCAATAATTATTCTTTATATTTCTTTTTATATTGCAGCTATTCTTAAGTCAATTTATTATCTAATTATAATCGATTATTAAAAAAGAATTAAAATAGAAAATATTTTTATTTTACAATATGTGATGATGATGCACTTTTTACTGTACTATTATTATATTCTAGATACCTTTGACGTCATTATAGTCAAGTGTGTTTATTTTTATTATTATTACTGTGCTTTTTATGAAAATAAATAAATATATTAAAAAGTGAACTATATATATATCTATGATACTAGAATGCAATGATAACATTAATGCTTATAAAGATAAAGTATTTTTCATGATAAAAACTGTTAAAGAAATAAATTTTTATAAAAAAAAACGTGTACAGTATCGTGCTTGTGTGGGCATCAATTAAGCTGCTCTATATACGAAATTGTAATTGAATCCTTTCTTTTATTTTATTATCATTGTTACTATTATTACTATTATTACTATTATTATCAATATTTTGTTTTCTTTATTAGTTTATATAATAAACGGGAGTAAAAATTTTATTTAATAATAAATAAGATAAGAAAATATTTAATATATAGTATATTTCTTAAAAAAAAGGTACAAAGGAAAAAGATATCGCGATAAAAATGACGAATTTTTGATGACATATGATTGAGAAATTTCCTATGCTTTTTCGTACAATACTTGCCCACTTTTATACTACACAATCGATTTAATTTTATTTTGTTAGATTTTTTTTTACTGAATTCTTTTCTATAAATAAGAAGCAAAAAATACAGAACAAATAGGCATAAATAATCGCGTTCTTTAGGCAAAGGTAAAAAAAAAGGTCATCGATTCTAGTATTTTGTTTATTTAAAAGAAAAAAAAAACCTTCACAATGGTTTTGACTAAAAGGAACCACAATGAAAGGGGATCAAGCAGAGATTCTTTATTGATGAACGCTAAATAGTTGTGGAAGAAAAAACCTTAGATACTTTCGAAATGGTATTACAAATGTTGCCTAATGAACGCTTTTATTGTGGATTTTTTTTTCGTGTGCTTTTTAGTAGGTGGTTTAAGCGGTTGGGATGATTTGAAGAAAATTTCTTTTTGTATTTTTTTTGCAATTTTTTCAGTAATGCTAGATGGTTGTAACGGCAGTCGGTTAACTATCTGGCTAAATGACTGCATAGATAGGTGGGTGGATATGCTGTGAGTTTTTTTTCCTTAATTTTATTTTATTTTTAAGGATGATTGCAGCAGTCTAACAGTTATTATAAGTAGAATAGTATGAGATTAACAAAAACGTATCAGTATTATAAAATGTGGTCACGTGTTACCATTTAACGTTTACGTGCACACAACTCATTATTGTTGCGCGCCTGGAAAACGCGTTCGCATTATAATTATTATATATTTTTATTCTTTTTGTTTTCATAAATATGAATTTTTCTTTTTCATTTCTTTATTATTATTATTTTAATATTTAATTTAACTATTTTTTCTTGTTGCTTCACTACCATGCTGTGTTAAGCGTTTTTTTTTGGGTGCTATTGCACAGTGTTAAATTAATATATTTTGCAATGCAATTTTATTACACACTGTGTGTATGGTAAATTTTTTACCGTGCTTATTTAACGCAAAGTAGATTTTGGTAAATAAATAAAAAAACCAAGCGCATTAGATTTAATTAAATTATAAACAGATTATTTATGTGTCTTAGGTGGTTTGTTATATGTGTAAAAACGGTTATTATTATTATAATTATGATTATTACTGCTTTATGGAGACTTGTATGTGCTTTTTTTTCATGTTTTTCATTCGTTTTGGAAAATAAAGAAAATAGAAAATTAGTTTTTTGATAATTAATAAAATAATACGATAGAGAAAAAGCATTGAAATAAATTTTTATGTACTTAAGAACTATAGTTATAGTTTCATCTTATTATTATTATTATTTTTGAATTGTTTTAATTATCGTAAGCTTTTATTAAGGGCTTTTATTTATATTTTACTAATTAAAATAAAGAAAAGAACCTCCTTTAATACATTATTATTATTTTTTGTTCTCTTATTTTACTAGTTTCACTAGTTTGCTAAGTTATTTTTTTTAAATGAGTTCGCGATTTTTAAAAGCTTATAAAATTAACAATTAATTTTTTTTTTAACATTAAAATCACTCCTATTATATTGAAGTTTGAATGGTTTTTTTTTTATTATTTTTATAAACATTATATTTTTCTTTCTTTAATCTGTATATAATTGCTTTTCTTATAAACAGATTTTTATAATTTTTTAAGTTTGTTTGTTTTCTTGTATGTTTGTGCTTTTAAAAAGTTTATTTTTGCTTTTAACTGTTTCAATGAGTATTTTTTAAGCTTTTTTGTAATTTATCTATCGTTTGTTTAATTTACTTTGCTGTAGAAAAATAATAATATAAACATTAAGTAATAGTAATAATGTTGATGACAGGATGTATTGGTGTTGTTTGCTTAATGAATTTATTTTTTGTACTTAAGTAGTTTATGCTACTTTCGTTGTATTTTTATTTTCAATGAAAAATATTCAAAACAACAACGCTAATACTAATTAAATGCTTTACTTTGTTTACGCGCTTTTTGTTTTTTGAACAATTTTATAAACTTTGTTAACATGTTTGATGTGCATTAATTACTCTACTACTACTACTACTACTTGAATTTTATGTATTTATATTTTGGTTTTTCAAAAAATAATATTGGTTTTGCATTTTTGACACACAGAAAACAAAATAAAATGAATCCTAATTAATTGTTTCATTAAATTGAACAAGTGTATTTATATAATTTTATGCTAAAAAAAAAAGAGTAATAAAATTGTAATCGAATTTTAATATAAATAAATATTATTATTATTATTTTTATAATTATAATTAAATTTCAAAGTTTTAAATATACATTAAATGTTTTGTCTATTTGATAAATATTTTGTTTAATTATAAGTTTTTTTTTTTTTTAAATTATTTTGTAATTTTTATTTTAACTAATTAAAACAAAACAATATAAAATAAAATATAAATACAGATAATTAACATGAATTTTTATCATGAATAATAATAATAATAATAATAATAATAATAATAATAATAATAATAATAATAATAATAATAATAATAATAATAATAATAATAATAATAATAATAATAATAATAATAATTATAATAATTTCTCGAGAATAAAAATAAAATAATATTGATAGGAAATAAAAATTTAGACAACTGCTGCTACTGTTGCATTTAGTTATTTATTATTATTATTATTATTATTATTATTATTATTATTGTCATTTTAATAGGGAATTTTACTTCTGTTTTTTTGTGTGCACAATTGTGCATTGTTATAATTGCATTTAATATTGTTGATATTTTACTTTATAAACTTTGTTTAATGTTTTATTTTTTGTTTTGATGATTATATTTTACTATTTTATTATCACGGAAAGCTTTTAACGACATTATTTTTAAAAATACTATTTATGTTTTCTAAATAAAGAAAATTATAATCATCTTACCTTATATTTTTGTATTGAATGCCAGCGAAATTATGTCTAACAAATGATCGTTATATCGATGATGAAAAAATAAATAAAAAACTATTTATTTACTTGGTGATCGCTTGCTCATTGTTTTTTCTTTTTTTTTTATTATTATTATTATTATTGTCTTTTTTGTACTTTTATAATTAGTTTTTTCTTTTTTAATTAAATTTATTTAACAACACAACACTATAATATACAAGTTTAATTAAGTTTTTTTTTTTTTCTGTTCTAAATAATAAAAATCATTAAAAATAATAAATAAATTAATTACAATGAAAAAGTTTATGCAAAACGTGAAATGTTTTTTTTTATATATTTTGTTCTATGTTTTTAAATGAAAATCTATTAATTTTGTCGAAGAATCAGGTAGATATTATATTTATGCAAGGTTAAAGCTATTATTTGATTTTAATTCATTTGAAATTGTTTTTTTTTTTGCATGTTTAAATCATAATCATATTTGTCATCATCGTATATGATTTAATTTTTGATAAATATATGTATTTTTTTTAAGGTTGAATTATTCATGAGTTTATTTAATTTGAGTTGAAAATTTCGTTATTTTTTTTATTATGTGTAGTATAAATTTCGTTATTATAATGTTTTTTAATATAGGAAAATTGCTTATGGGTGGATTAACATCGTAGAATATAATTTTTTTTTGTTGGAAAATTCAACAATTGAATGAAATGCTTCTTTTTTTTTGAATATTTTACAATGAATTTATTATTAATTTCTTGCGATTAACATTGCTGCTTGGCATTCAGTTAATCAGTTTAATTATTTACAAACATATTTACATGAAATTTTAATAAAATTATAACACAACATTCCGTTAAAACATGTCACATTTCACTTGTTGCAATCAAACAAAAATTAATTAATAAAAACAAATAAATAAATCAATAGAAAAATGATAAACTTTATAAATAAAAATAAGAAAAGAATTTAATAAATTTAAAACTGTTTTTATTAAGAAAATTATTAACTTGTAGTAAAAAAATTTTAACGTTGATTACAAAATTATAACTATTATTGACTATAAATAACGGACACAATATGCTAGAGCTTTTCTAGCTGTGAGATCCGTTTGAAATCGCGTCAACTAAACAACTGACGATTGAAAGCTCTGTTTTGTACCTTAACCGATTTTCCAATTTTTATATAAATGCTTTTTTTATTTTTTTTTTTTCAAATTCTATGTTTTGTATAGTATTCGTGATGATATTGTGTTGTTCTTGGCGTTTAGATGCGCCACCACGATGCGGCTATATATGCTATTTTGCTGTTGCTGCTTTTCGACATTTTTGTTATTGTTTTTTCGGTGTTCCTATTGCAAAATATGTTGCTATTTTATGTATGTATTGTGGGTGAACGGGTGATAAATAATTTTTTGTTTTGTTTTTGGAAGCTTGTAGTTCCTCTTGTCTATCTTCTATACATATCTGTTTAAATTTCTGTATGTATGTATCCGTTAAATATACTATTTGAATGGTTTTGTATGTTATTATCATTGGGGATAGTGGGATTGATAGGATATAACCACCATAAGCAACAATAACAGTGGTGGCTGGATCTATATACATATAGAATAGATATATATATATATCTATATTTTATGCGCATCATTGATCGTAAAGCATGCGCAATTATTAAATTTAAACGATTTTATTAATCTTTTTTTTCTGGATGCTGTTGCTTCAGTTGTCACTGATGTTATTGCCGTTCCCGATGATGATGTTGCTGCTGCTGCTGTTGTTGCTATTCCTTCTTTCTGATACTAAAATTTCTAGTGGTTTTGGTTTTAACAGCTTTGCGTTACAGCTTGTGATGTTTTATTTTTTTTTATTCTATATTTTCCTGTCCAACTTAAATAACTGACTCACTCGTACACATTTGAGTTGCTAGTAGATGCAATACAAAAAACGAAGAAAAAAAA
The DNA here is from genome assembly GCA_963942525.1 of Ptychoptera contaminata. Taxonomy (NCBI): domain Eukaryota; kingdom Metazoa; phylum Arthropoda; class Insecta; order Diptera; family Ptychopteridae; genus Ptychoptera; species Ptychoptera contaminata. Next base: position 5,756,457 of record OZ012637.1, read on the forward strand.
GTAAACAGAATAGCTTTCAAACAAACACCGATGGGGTTGTATTATCGACAACGTAACTATATATATAAGAATATATTTATACTGGATGGGCAAGTGGTGGAAAAATGTACGGTGTTTTTCGAGTGACAACAATTTACGTATGGTTATATAGCAACAAGTACGATAGAGATATAATGATTATTATTTTCTTTCAATTGTGTGTATATTTTCTACGTTCAGATGAGTATTAGTATAAATGAGAAATAGGGAATAACAGTAGCGATACAACACTATCGGCTGGATTTGACTGCTATGCAAAAAAAATTACAATGTAACCAAATAAAGGAAAAGCCAAGATTATAAGGAGAAATCTTGATATTGCTTATATAAAGTGTCTGTGGATTTAAAGATCTGTTTGATCCGCGAAGATTTATAGGTTAGACGTTATTTTTTTTTGTTGAGCTTTTACAAGTATTTTTATCTTATTACCAATATAGTTCAGTATTTTTTTTTCACCTCTTTAGATGTTTATCGCAGAACTGTTTATAATATTTTACCCAGTTAACTAATATTATTCTTACTTGACTAATGTAAGTGAGAAACTGTCTCGACTAGCAATACTCGTTTATTATTATATTTTCTTTCCGAATAAAATTATTCAAGAATATTTTTAACGAATATAAATGGTGAAAATTACATATATGAAGGTATAAACAACGATGACGTCTTAGTCATCGTGTTGTCATCTTCAATTATTTTATTCATTTTCTAACCAAAAAAAAAAAAAACACCAGAAAATTTATGATAAAGTAAAATAACTAATGTGGAAAACGAAAAACATAAAAAAAACTATAAATGATGAAAAATTTAAATAGAAGAAAAAAAATATTAAAAATATTATTGGCGAGTCTATTATATAATAAAGAATAAAGAGGAAAATTTTCTTTTTGAAGAAAAGTCATAAATAGAGTAATAATAATAATCAAATATACAAAAGCATCTCACATATATTTCAATTATACTTTCTTTCTGCAAAAAAAAAAAAAAATACTCCAAAATGAAGCCAAACATATGAAGTACCCGTGGAGTACTTATTGCGCTAGCTTATTTTGTTCGCGTAATCCTTAACAAACCCCTTTATATACCTCTAAATTTCAATTTGCTTTTTATGTTTTTTTTTCTTCGTTTTTTTTGCACATACCGCATCTAAGAAGCCAGCATCAGTCAATCGACCGGCAGTCGCTGTCACATTCATATCATCATCATAATCATTTTTTTTTGTCGTCGACAGTCAACCTTCCGCAAATTTCTTCCTTATGGATTTTATTCGTCTATTCTTATAAAAATTCTATACAATTCCTCATTTCTATATCTTTAAGAGTTGACTTTTTTTTCTTTTGTTCCCAATTTTACTTTTTTTTTTCTTTTACAATCATCACATTGTCGTTCATCTCCTCTGTAAATACTTTCCCTTTTATTTGTGCGCGCGTGCTTTTACTAGCCTCAACCCATCGTACGCACAATCGCGTAATTCTTTTCTTTATCCTTAGTGAACCCCTAAATTTACCTTAGAGTTCTTGATAATACCACCAATATCACATCGTTTTAGGCATTTTTTTTATTATTTGCTTTTTACAATGTGCGATTCACTCGTTCCTTTGATAATAAATCATCTATATGATTTCTGTTATTTCACATCATAGTTAAACATACTCATAAATGTTTGTTATACGCTTTGTTTGCACTAATCCACTATCTATATCCTTTTAATACTTTAATTATTATGAATTATTAAAATAAAATTAATTTTACGTAATTCGGACAGATAAATTTAATTATTTCTATTCCTTTATTTATAATAAATTAATAAACTCGTGATTAATCGCGTGCAAAAGACGCCTCTGCACCACAAAAAAGAATGAAAAAAAGAATCGTATGTTTTTGATTTACATATCAAACTGTAACCCACTAAAACTATCTGTCCGCCTTTATTTATTTAAGTAATTTTATTTTTTAATAAAAATTTAATTTTTTCAAAATAAATTTAGAGGAATCTAATCTACCCACGAATCATGTTCAATAAAATGAATTAATAAAGAAAAACGTTTTATCACTATGCGTTGTATTATTAAGACATTGATTGCAATATGTGGGATAAATTATATTTTTAGTTATAAATGGCTTAAAAAGGTTTTGATTGATTTATTTTTTATTTATTTATATTAAAAAAAATAATAATATTTAATTAATTTATTTTGTTATTTACATTTAAAAAAAAAAAATTTAAAACGAATTAAATTCTAAAGAAAAAGGGCACTTACCATTTTCTTATTAGTAAATATATATATATAATAAACTTTATATATGAAAATTTCCAATTCAAGTCACATTATATTAATATTAAGTTGGTTAACTAAGAAAATAATTAAATGTATATAATCTTTAAAGCCCTTTGCATATGAACTATTTTAATAAAACTCTTTCCCAAAAAATTTTCAAATTGGTTCATCAGTTATTTATTTTTTATTTATTTTATATATTTATAAATATTATTATTTAGCAAACATGTACATGATCTTTGCTTTTTTTGTGTTGTTTGTCTATTTTAAATCAAAAAAATATAAAAACATAGACAAATCTAATGTATACTCTGATGTTATGAATACAAAGTAAACCATTCACTTAGCCCAATTTTTGGTTTAAAATACAGAAGTATATATCTGTTGTAATGTGGAAGAAAAACAGATATCAACTCTTTGAAAATTTAGCAACAAAAAAACGTAAAGCGATTTTATATACCGAAAAACGAAATCAACCGTTAAAATCCTTTAGAAAAGTTCTCTAAATATATGTATTGAAAAACACGCATATATATAGCATAAATAATATAACATACATCAGATCATGTCCAAATAAATTCAATTTTGTGTATGTAAAATGGTTTTTTAGTAGTTATAAAAGATATTTAAAAAAATATATTAAATGATTGTGTGGGAGACTTTTTTTTTGTTTGGTTTTGTAGCTGAAGTATTTGTAGTATCTGTATTTTTTTCCCTTTTAAATATATATAGAATCTTGCATTGTATACGAATAATTTTAAACTAAACCATCGCCATAGCAGCTAGCATATCTAAGAAAATCCTAAAATACATATAAATATATGCTATAGATAGACGATATAGAACAATTGTGCGACGTTTAGTCAAAAATCTCATATAAATCCTTATAATATAAGACATTTTACACAATAAACCTTATCATGCCATTTTATATGTAACGTTTAAAAATATTCTTCTGGCATCAAAAAAAAAAAAAAGGAGTAAAAAATTACTTGTGTACAGGTATTTGTTATCGTTTTCAAATATTATTAAACATTATTTATAACATTCAAGTAAAGATATAACTAATCAACTAAACCACCATTCTCATCATATTATATAGTAAAAAAATAAAACGAAAATTTAACAGTGAAAAATTATATCATTTTCATAATAATAATTAATATTTTAAATGCTATTGGCTAAAAAATATTTTAATAAATAAAGTAAAAGTTTATAAATTTCTGATTTTATTTCTATTTAATGATTTTTCTTTTTAATAATAATTTTTATTCAGTTTGTTAATGGATAATATAGGAAATAATTTTTCACTTGAATATTATTTATTTGTGTATCGTTAAAGTTAAAGATTAGTTGTTAAAGGTACCAAAAGATATGGATTTACTTGTTATTTATTTATAACAGCAACAAAAAAACGAAACAAAATGAAACGAAAAACAAAAATTTTATATATCTAATATATAAATATAAATAAATTTGAAATTGGATATAAAGGAGATTTTATGCTTTAGGTAGGACAAAATTATATAAAAGTACACGTATATTGTAGTATTCCTTTTTGGATGGTAGAGTATTTTCATTGTGTAACATCTCAGTTGTCGTATGTTTTTTTTTTTATTATTATTATTATTTAGCTGGGTAAATCTGGGTCCTAATGAGTGACCACCCGCTGTGTACCTATTGCATGTTCTCAAATGAGACGGAAAATAACAATCATTTTGTTATAAAATAGAAGCAAAAAAGAATCACCCTTCTTCCGTTAAACTTTTCTTCATCATCATTCAACCCAATATACGATATACTAACTTTTATGATTTTGTCATACTTGTTTCTGTTAAACATATACATAATTTATAGGTAGATAAAATTTTTATTTTTTCCATAGATAAATATATATATAATTGTATTCGATTTTGTCTGTCTGACACTGTGCTCTAGTCAATAACTGTGCCAAACTTTATTGTTATATAAAATGTTAATGAAAATATATTTACGACAAAGTAGATACCAATTATTATCTCTTGTCGCGATGCCTTCATATACATTACTATTATTTTAATAATTATGTTTTACTTGTATAATATTGTTTGTTGCTATTTTTGTCTCACATAAAATGTGAAATTTTTTGTTAATTATGAAAATATGATTTTATGTTTTATGCAAAGAAGAAGGATTTTGTTTTTTTTTTAAATGTGACTTTACATAAAATTTTAAATATTTCTATAGTATACTGTTTAATATGTTATATTAATGTAACAAGACGCGATTATGATCGATGGGGTAGATTATTCATTGAGAATTTCATGCGCCACCATGCACAACGTATTATTTAGTTAGACACACGGTAAAAAATATTTATTATAGAATAAAAACTCGGCCAACCGTCCAAATATCAATTTTTATGTTTTTAATATGTGAATAGGCAAGGCAAAATCATACAAAAAATGATGATGATGATGATACGCATAAAATAATTATATTCATATAAAATTATTATAGACTTTATATTGTTTAATTTTGGTTGGTATGCGTTATTATTTTATATTTATTTCTCAATACTTTTATAAACAGGATGGGTTTGGTTATGCCATTATGTTGACGATGATGTGTTATGGTTTTTGCATGAACGATCAAATGAGTAGATCGCTTAACCAAAAAATATTCATTAATAAATATATAAATAATAATTTTATGTAAATATAAATAAATAATTATTTAGTTTTAATAGAAAAATGTAATTATATTTCTTTAAGTGTTTTTATTGTTTCACTATCATAACATAATTATTTTCTTTTCTGTTTATCGTGTGGTTTATACTGTATAAGAAACTTTTGATAATATTATACATAGTTAGTTAAATTAGGTAAATAATTTTCACACATTAACTAAAGAAATATGAACATCATCATTAAATTGTGAATACAAAGGTGAATTAAATTCACAAGAATTATAATAATAATAATAAAATAAACAAAAGTATTAACTTAACGATAGAAAATTATATAATTAATGTTTTAATATACATACATATATATTTATTTATTTATTTAAGAGTAGATATAATGACAAATTAAACAATAGATTTTCTAAAGCGTGTTCAGATGTAATTGGATAGATTACTAATCTTTAAAACGTTAATTTTCTCAATAGAATACTAGAACAAATTTATGCTTAAATTTTGTAACTAGATAATACATGTAGTTGTTTTATGTATGTTTATGTCCAATATTATTATTATTATTATTATTAATAAATACAATGAAATTATTTAAAGGTATTATTAATTATATGAGTTATTGTGTATTTATTATGTTTATTAATAATAATAGTAATTATAAGTATTGTAATAAAATTAACAAAAGCTTCAATTAAAGATCATACATTATACATATTATTCTACATATATATTTTTGTACATGCTTTTCACTTATCCACTTATCTTTCCATAAATAATTTTATTTTTACCAAAAATAAATTAAACGTAAATTTATCGCAAAACATCAATTTTATTAAATTTTTTTTTTTTATAAATTGAATCTAAGTAAATAAGAATAAAATAATAATAATAATAAAAAAAGATCATAAAATCCATTAATAATTTGACCTTAGGCCATATTTAGGTAGTAAGAAAAAATAAATTTATATAGAGCGACCGTATTGGACATTAAGTGAATTTATTTATTTACAAATTGAACAACACTTTAATGTATACAACGATAAAAATTAACTATGACAATTTTCTTCGTTTTTTTTTTTTAAATGATAAAATTATCCTCTATTAATTTTTTTTTATTATTATTTTTCTTTTTCTTCGTTTTGATTAAATGCACTTTACGCAAAGTAAATTTACACAAAATTACTTTATATTATTATAGCAAAGTTAAGGGTGAAAATATGGAAGAGAAGGTAAAACAACTTGTTTTTTTTTTTTAAGTAAAATGAATAAAAATCATTTTACTATATGATTATTATTATTATTGTTATTGTTATTCGTTATGTTGTAATACAATAAAAATTATTATTAAACATATTATAAAAAAAAACGAATAAAATCTTTTTTTTTTCTACTGTTTTTGACGCTATCTAACTGAGTGCAGCAGCGTGTACGTGTTTGTAGTTTTTAAAAAGGATTTTATATTATAATAACTATAATAATAAGAATATAAATGAAAATAATCACAAAATGAATAGAAATTTGTTAAAAATGTAAACAATTGTTATATGAGACAATTGGTAGGTGTCAGTTTATGGATATTATATTTTTTTTATGGTAACCATAATGACATTGCAACCATTACAAATGATTGTTGTTTTTTTTTTCTCTTTAGAAAATAATCTTATTATCATGTGTAGATAATAAAAAATATTCTACATTATATGAATATGATTTAGTTAATTGAAGTTGTTTTTTTATTTGTGAATATTTTCTGAAAAAAAATGAAAAATAATCTTGTTCTATTCTTTCTGGTCAAATAAGTTAAGTAATTTTATCATTGTTATTTTCATGTTTTTCTATGCTATAACAGTGATAAACATTTAACAGTACGTTTATTGTAATTGTTTTAATGATATTTTACTACAAAATGTAAGAAAAATTTTAAGCTTTTTATAGAGAATATTAACGCTATAATAATGTTAACAATTGTACAGAAGTTCCTATATTCGTGTATAATTTGCATTTCTTTTTTTTTCTTGTTATTTTAATGCAATAATATTATTATTCTCTGTTTTAACTCTTTATAAGCTCATTTTTACAGTCTTTTGTGTTTATTTTTTTTTATCGCCTTTTCTCATTTTACTATGGTTGAGTTTTTTTTTTTTAAATTTTCATTGCATCAATATCATTTTTTCAGTTCAACGAAAAATACGATACTTGTATATATATATATATTACGAAATACATACATAAAGCTTATATTTATTTATTTTTCTTTGCTATTTTTTTTGAAAAATAAAAAAACCCTTTATTTCAACAGAAAAATCTAAAGTATGACATAACTCGCATAATAGTGCAATGCATTGGAATAAAAACTAGAATTGGATTGAATACATAAAGCTTTTCGGGGTGGTAAAATTAAAAAGAATAGAAATAGAATAGATATTCTTTCCTTGCATTACTTTACTGTCGTTACTGTGTGTATCTGTTTTTTTGTATGAGTTCAGTTCTGAAAAGAAGAAAAAATCCTTCAATTTTATTATAATTTCTTGTGTCCATTTGGCTAGCCATTGAATTCACCTGAGTATCTTTTATTCTATTATTATTATTATTTATTATTATTTTTGCACCAGACTCAAAGTCCTTTTTATTTATTTATATATATATACATTTTCTATTGATTTTCTTTTCTTTACTTTCTTTTTTTTTGGTTAACATTTTGTTGCACAAAAATAAAAATTTCACCGTAAAAAATACAATCAGCAGTTTACGGTGTATCATTAGAAGATAATAAGAATATTGAAACTATAAAAACGATTTGAGAAAAATATTAATATTAATAAATAAATTAATAAACAACAAAAAATATATGCATTGTAAATTTCCATTTTTGTTATGATTTTTTTGTTATTAAATAATTTATTTAATGAGGAAATTAATTGCATAATTTTTTTTTTTTAGGTAATTTTAATAAAATTTCAAATTGATATTTGTTCGATAAAATAAATTTCACGGTTTTATGTAATAGATTTTTATTTTTATGGTTTTTTATTTAATGGTTTGATCATCATTTTGCTTTATGTAGCCACACTGGTGCGGATAGTGCATTGGTTTTGGTTGTGGTATGCACTTGATGACATTGGTGAATTGATTCACAAAGCTAAGTTTGAGTAACAATGCATTATTGTTGGTTAAAAATGATTTTTTTTGAATGGTATAGTGTAGCAATATTACAAGGAGATAGACAGACAGGCAAACAAAAGTACATACTGTGTATGTTGTCATATAGAGATAGTTATCGCTAATATTTGCTCCATCATATTTTCTTAACGTTACTTTAGCGTATACGTTGTTAAAGGATCACCAAGTGCAGTTGGTCGTCGTATCAATGATGATGCATTGCCAATGTTCTAGGTACTATTATATGAAAACTATAGATGATGGGTGGTTTAGGTGTAAAAGTTAGATAGACGCCACTTGTTCTTTTACTTTTATTTTATTTTGGTAAAAAGCATCGTACATCCTTAGCGTAATATACAACTTAAAAGCGTATATGTAAGAATGAAAAAAAAAAAAAATATTCTCATTCTCTTAAGTAAAAATATTGAAAAATTTAACCCTATATTCAATACATCAAAAGAGGAAATTTAAGAGGACACCCATTTTGTACCAATATCCGATTTATGGATCATAAGTTTTCTTTCACCCAAACCGGTAACTGTACGAAATAATGAAGAGTTAAAGGGAATCCGTTGATATAAATCTTAAATTGTAACCGTAATATTCGTTATATTTCGTAAGATTAACTTAAATCATATTTTTTGTTTTTATTTTCAAATAAATTAGTCTTAGAATCGCGTTACTTAATCATCGTCTCAGATAATAAGAAAAAAATAGGAATAAAAAAAATCGCTTTCTTTTTTTATTATAATTAAAATTATTCATTTAACTTTTCCTATATACCTTGTAAATTACCAAAAATAAAATACAAATTATATACAAACAAAAAAAAAAAAAATACAAAATTCCATCATTTAAAAAATAAAGAAAAATCAAAGAGTTCAACGTAAAACATTTTATTTTTTTTTAAATTAAAAAGAAAAATCTCTTAGAGTAAAGAAAAAAGGAAAAAAAAATTACCACAGACTTAATTAAGATGGTAAATAATATCACGAAGTAATTATACGATAAAATAAAAAATAAATTGAAGAAAAGGTGTGCAACGATTCTTTTTAACTTATATTTTCATTTTCCATTCTTTTTATCAGCGGTTTTTTCTTCGTTTTTTTGAATTTAAAAATATGAGAAGAAAAAAAAATCGCAACGTTCGTCTTTAGCGTATTTTTTTCATTTAATTTTGTTTGCCCATCATAATTTCTTTCTTTTCTTAAGTATAAAAGTGCTTTACCTCTGCTGTTTGGATATTATCTCCCTGATTTATAATAATTTTTTCTTTTTATATATCTCTCATTGTTTTAGTTTTTGCTTTAATAGAAAATTGTTTTACAATTTTTTTTTTGGTTTTGTTTTCGCTAGAATGGTGAAAAAATGAACAACAAAACGTTTTAATTTTTATTTTTAACCATCTATCTGTTATTGATTTGTTGTAGCAAAAAATAAAACCGGTAAGCGATGCAAAAGTCTGGCAAAAAAAGTAAGAAAATATAAAATAGGTGAAAAAAGTTTTCTTCAAAATTATTTTACCATCTTATATTGTATGTTACGAAAACGTGTAAATGCAATTATTTACGAAGATGAGTTTGTTTCCTTATTTAAAAAATAAATAAATATATATATTCATACGTCTACGCATTTTTGACAGATTTAGGGGTTTTAAAAATAAACAAACTTGAGGGTGTAAAACAGACACAAAATTTTGCGTCCAATATTTTATCATATTTATTTTACGTTGGTTGTATTACTTTTTTTTCTATTCGATGTGCTGCTGCTGTTGCTTTACGAGAGTGTTTTAACCCACAAGACCCCATTTAAAAATGAAATTGTGTTTATAGAAAAATTTGTGTCCAAAAAAAAAATCTCGTTTTTTTATTTATTTATTATTTTTCTTGATTAAATCATTTACGGATTTTTGTGTTTGATTTTTGTATTTAGCTTACTTCGCTTACAAAAATCTATCTAAATTTGTTGTTACATTTGCCGCAGATGTTAGTGCAAAAAAAAAAAAAAACATAAAATCAAATAAAATAATAAAAAGAAAATTCATACCAACAATAAAGGGGGATAAAATTCATCAAAAATAATTTTTAACTTTATTTATTTTTTCTGTATTAAATTTATATAAACATCCCAATGTGTACGGTGTGCGTTTTTTTTTTTTGTAAGGATATCTTTATATTTCTATAAAATAATTAACAATCGCTTGGATCATTTTAATTTTGTGTCATCAGATCCCCTAACATTGGTGTTTTTCTTTTTTCTTTTAATGCAAACAAAATGAAAATTGTCCTCGTTGTTTTGTTTTGTTCATAGAATAAGAAATTATATTCTTTTACCTCTGGTTGCTATATATTTCTCACTGCATAAAGCAATATATATATATATATATATATATTACACCTTCGTTTTCTTATTACAATCTTTTTTTTTATTTTTCTTAAACGTTAACATCATCATCAACATCATCATCGTATCGCAAAAAATATACAAGCAAAGTAAAAATTGAAAAATAAAAATTAAAAGTTTTTTAAAAGAAAGTAAAATATAAGAAAAGAAAAAGTAAAGAAAGCACACAGCGGAGGGTAAATTATACATATAAAATACAACGATGAATTTAAATCTTATCGTTTTGTGTTGTATTTAATAATAATAAAAAAAAAAAAACAGATTTTGACTGTGGACTTGGCAAATGAAAAGTTTGTAGGTAAATGTGGACAGTAGTAGATCCCATAGTTGTATATAAACGTGCCGTGCCGTGGCCGTTTATGTTACAATTCAATGACAACAGATGATGACGGCAATGACTTTGATTTAGTTTATATAAAAATATTAAAATATCTGCTCAATTTTTACTTTTTAAAATAAGAATAAATAAACCATTTGGGGATTTTGATGATTATCGAGCGTCAAACAATCAACCATTGTGTAATTTAGGTGACTTAAGAATGGGTGTTTATTTGTATTTTTATTATTATTATTATGTAGTGTGTTGGCGATGATGGTGGCATCACGTTGGGATATAGTTGTTTTTCTTTTTTTTATTTTTAAATCAAATTCTTTCTTTTCTAATCTATATGGAGCAACCAGTACTGTTGAAAATACAGTACGTACACATTTTTAATAAACAAAATTTCTATTAACTTTAGATTATATTTTGTTTTCTATCTTATTTGGTCGTCAACGATCAAATTCATTACACAGTTTGTATTTTTATTTTTTAATTTTCTTTATAAAATATTCAATAATAAAGATCTTTTGAAAGATATTCATTTTGTTTCGATTATATAAAGTAATATCGCCTGGGGTCTAATTAAAAGTTAGTTGTATTTTCCACAAAGAAGAAAAACAAATTCTAAGTTTTGAATGATTCATTCACGTGCTTATTAATGTTTACTAAAAACAAAACATTAAAGTCAAGAAAGAAGGAAAAACAACACGTAAAAGGATTTGTTTGTATTGTTGATAAATTTAAAACTCTATAGGTGGTCAGCCGGTATGTTATTTATGTTGTCTAATATCTTCACTTTCAATTTAAATAAGAAACTTTAAGTAAAAAAATCTAACTTTTAAAGATGTGTGACGCCAATACTAATAATAAAATAAAAATAAATACGCTAATGTTGCTTTATTGATGCATCATTGTTGCTTTTTACTGTAGTTTAACTTCTTTTTAGGGATTTTAAATTTTTATTTAAAATACAACAATATAAAGGTAAATTGGTGGTCATCTCAGCTTTCTTTATATTTTTTTTTTAATTTTTAATAATAATAATTAAAAAAAAGTCATTAATAAGCATTTGACTGGGGTAAATCTTATAACAAAAAAAAAAAAGAACCATCTCTCTTGACTTAATAGCTATAAATTTCATTCTAGATGAAACAATTTGCACACAAAAATTAATTAATTATCGAAACAATATAATTATGTAAAAATAAAGTAATATAGAAATTTTTACTTAACCCCTTTTTTTGCTTGCTTTTTTCATCGCTATTATTATTATATTTTTTTGAAATATTTACAGGCAAATACAGCCGTTTTAATGAAAAAAAAAATCTCCTTTTTTTAATGCATTATAAGTGAAAGGGCGGTTTATTATTTTTCTTTTTATTTAATAATGAGGTTTGAATATTTTAACCTTTTTTTTGTTGGCTGGTGGTGGTTATTTAATTGTATGTATTTAGTATTTAAATGATTAAAACATGCAAAATGAATAAAAGAAAAAAATGATCAAGAAATGAATAAGAAATTATTACTTACCCATGATTTTGTGAAGTGGTTTTCGTGAAGGATTTTTCTTTTCTTGTGAAATTATTTAAGTCAATTATTATGATAATTAAATTTTGATTGTTTTTTGGTTTGATTTCTATAAAATGTAATGTTTTTTAGTCATTTACTAAATGTCAGTTAGGAGATATTTTCCTTACAAAATAAATGTTTAACATATGTATAAATATTAATAATTTTCAATAAAACAATTGTTTGACTACAGTTGACACGACATTATATAAATAGATAATAAATTCTTAAAACAGGAAAAATATATAAACAATATATATTTATGATTTTATGTTATTGTTATTCTTTTGATTTTGATATGGCATTTTCTATTTGGTTATATGCATTATGTTGTTGGCGGATGGTTTGTTTTCTATCTCTTTTATTTTCTATTTATTTTTTTTTTTAACCAGAATAAAACTTTTAACCACACAAAATATTACTGTTAGTAATGTTATTTTATTACATGAATTTTATGTCAAATATATTTGTAAAAAACAAATTTTTGTATTTTTATTTCAACATATATAACCACATAACATTAATATCATATATTCTAGTATTTATTTTTCTTTTCTCTATTTTGTTTAAAAATTTTCTATTATAAAAAACTTTAATTAATATTACTTTGTTGTGTTTATTTAAATGTATTATATTATTTTATTTCTAGTAGTATCTAGCTAGGTTGTAGGCTGTTACTTTTACAGAAATATATACGATATAGTTATATAGAAAAATTACAAGAAAAGAAAATGATAAATCATCTAGGAATTAAATTAAAGTGCTAATAATTTTTTAGTTCTAGTTTTTATATTTATTTCTGTTGCTACTTTTAAATGTGAAACGTTTATATATATATAATAAATAAATAATCTATAATGTATGTTATATAAACATAGTTAGATTATTATTATGTTGTATGGTTGGTTACTTTTGAACTTCCGCCGGAACAATTATTATTGTTTTTTAACTGTGAAATATTCTGTTGTGAATTATAGTTAAAGTAAATGGTTAAAGAATATGAATTATATTCTTTTATTAATTATTATTTAATATTTTATATATATTTTCATTAAATATCATATTTTATAAAATTGATGACATCATTTTGCCTATGTTTATTCAATTTATTTTGATTAAAGAAAAATAAACCATCAAGCAACAAACTCTTATAATAAACAGCCCCTAACCAATTGATAAAAAAGTAGCAAACAAAAAAAAAATCATAATAAGGAAGAAGAGAATTTATATTTTTTAATTTTATTTTCTAACCCTTTTAAGTTTAATAAAAAAAAAATAATTCTTTAAAACTCATGACAATAATAGAGTAGCATCAGCAGCAATATTAAAATCATACAAAAATTCACTTCACTACACTTCACTTAAAACAGTGTTTGTTCTTCTTCTTCGTTTTCTTTTTTTCGGTATATGTAGAATAAATTTCACTCAGTTTTCTTTCTATGATATAATTTTTTTTTTTTTTTTACTTTGCTTTGCTTTATCGTTTGACATAATTTCATAGAGATTTTATTTTATTTTCTATGTCTCAATATATGTGGAATTAATTTATTTTCATTTCACTAAACACCAATAAAATATCATATGATAAAATAAATACTGTTTTTTTTTCTCTTCTTATGAGCGATAAAATGTTTCCTTTTTTTTCGTTCTACAACTTGATGAATTATGTTGAAATTCGTTTTGTATCATAAACATAATTTTACGTCTTTGTTTATTATAATTATTTTATATTTTTTTTTTATAAATTATATAATTTTCCAATAGAAAAAAAGAAAATCGCACACAATATACAGTAGTCACTGCTACTGATTTAATTTTAAATCATAACAAACGAAACTTAAAAAATAAACTAAAGCAATAAGCATAAATTTTTAAGCTTTGTTAAATTTATTTTATGTTAGAAGGAGGAGGAGGAATAAATTTTTTTTAATTTTATTTTAAACCAATTGTAGTAGATTAATGGCAAGCCTTTAATTTTTTTTTTGTTTGTTAATTAACAAATTTTTAAACAAAGGCAAATTCATATTATAGATGAATTTCTGATACATGTATGTATATATTCTAAAACTACATATATGTTTATGATAAAAGAATAGAATAATAATGAAATAAACATCAAATGTAATAATATTTAATGTAATGAAATGTTTTGATATTATAAATGTATTATGTTAATCAATGCAAAGTGCATTTAAAATTAAATTATTTTCAATTATTAATTTATTTATATCCATATTGATAAGACAATTAAATAATGTTTGAAAAGGGAATTTTAATTGTTTATTAATTACAAATGTTTGTCTTAGATCGTTTTTCTTTTTTGCAACTTTTACTTTACTTATAAAATCCTGTGATGCAATTTTCGTTATTACCCTTTGATGCAGTTAAATTTTACTTGCATTTGTTTATAGTTTCAATTTTTATATAAATCAAGAAGTTTAATATTATTAATTGAAAAGGAAATGAAATTTTTTAAAGTTTGTAATTTTACTTTACATAAAACAATTAAAAAGTATATATATATAGAGTTTTTTATTAGTATTATTACTTTATTTTGAAGGAATAAATTTCTATATAAAGTACATTAAAATACATTAAAGCATAGAAAAATTATTATTGTAGGTAAAACAGTGTTGTTGTGTAAAATAAGGTACTTTTATAAGGTAAATGAAATTAATTGAATCAGGAAGAGTGATTTACAAAATGCCACAAACAAAATGCAAAGTGGTTTTTATAATAATAAAGAAATGTTTATTTTTCAAAAAAATAAATATTTTTAAAAGTATTTTTAAATAATTAATAAATAATTGTTTTAAAAAAAATGAATTAATTAATAATATTTTGTCTAGGTTAATTGCTAGTAATTTAATATGAAAACGCACTTTGTACTTTCTACTTTGTACATTTAATTTCATTATCATTGGTTTTAAGATAAAAATTATTATTTTATCATTCTATGATCCAGCCTATTATAGTAATTTTAATGGAATAATAATTTTAATTAATACATAATTGAATTATTTATTAATTATTACTCTCATTTAATTATAAAATTTAATGTGCGGTCATTATTTTATTTTTTTATTAATTAATAATATTATTATAATTACAAATATTTATTGGAATTTTTTATTGCAAAAAATTCTATCTTTTTACATTGAAATAAGCAATAATTATGCTTGAATATAATTTTTTTGACTTTTACTATTCGCAATTAAATTGCAATTATGTTTTATTATTTTTTGTCAAAAAAATTTTATTTCTAAATTGTAATTTTTCTTTTCGTTAAAATTTGAATATATATTTTTTGTTGTTAAATACATATATATGTATATGATTTTGTGATAACTGTCGCGACTGGACCAGACTGAAGAGGACAGGTCACCGGATATAAAACCATTTCGTGACAGATTATTTCCGTTAACGCTTCGATAATTATTTTATTTTGTTCACTTGTGTAAATGGGTGATATGGTGTTTGGTCTTTGAACGTTAAATATAGTTACTACTATGTATTTCTACTGAATTTATTCTTCAAATAATAATAATAATTATTATAATAATTTATAATACTAATAACACAATGTTAAATTTTATTTTTTAATTTCGTAATATTGCGAATGTAAAAATTCTGAAAATAAAAACAAATACTCGAAAAAGTATAAAAACGTGAATTTTATGCTATAAAATTGTCGTAATTATATAACTAAAAGAAGGTTTTAATATTTTTTGACTTACTGTTTAGTGTATTGGCTTTTTGTATCCACTGTATTACTCCCTCATACATAAATATATCAAGTGAATTATACATTTTTATTTTTTCTGTAAAATAAAGTTAATTAACAAAAGTTTAGTAAAAATAAGTACATATTTTTGAATAGAAATAAAAATTTTATAATTAAAATTGTAAACAATGATCGAAAATAAACATTTCTTTTTTTTAGTTTATTAATATGATTATTACTTTGTGTCCATGAATTATATAAATAATTTAAGTTTCCTGTTTTGTCATCAATTGTGGCGGTCACGGTTGTTGATGCCTTACCTTAATTATTTTTGTATTTTTTTTTCTCTTGTATATTATTTAATTCGTTTGTTTGTTAAATTATTAATAAATCACCGAAAAAAGTATAATTTAATTTTAATTTAAATAAAATTAAATATATATTTTTTTTTTCGATTTAATTTTATTATTAGTGATTTGGTGATTTACAGTAGGTTAAATAAATTTTTCAATTGATTTTTATAAAGATGTTTTTGATGTAGTGAATTTTGCATACATTTCGGTGTTATTTGAATTAAGAAAACTTTGCAAATATTACCTTTTAAAGTCAGCATTCAATTGAAATTTTGCATTTATCTATGAATAAACAAATAATAAAACATGTTTTCTTTTGTATTATGTTAATATAAATAGAAAAAAATTCAACAATTAAGAGTAAATTACAAATTAAATAAATAAAATGCAAATACATGAATTAATTCAGGTAACAATTTTATTTTTTATTTATTGCTTTAAAGTAGAGATTTTATTAATGAAATAAACGTAACAAAAAAATAATTAAAAGATTTAAATCGTTTAAAGCAAAAAAAAAGTTGAGTTTTATTGAATTAAAATAGAATTAAAAAATAAAAAAAAAAACAAATATAAAATTTAATTAAATGAAACAAAAAGAATTTAATTATTTTTTATTTTTTTTTGTTAAATGAAATTGAAAAGTGATGCCTTTATTTTATTTTATTTCTGCGCTATCATAATGTGCTTGTACTTGTTGATTGTTAAGCTTTTATTTTTATTTTTAGTATTATTGAATTTATTTTGCTTTAAAACATATTTTTGCATGATGTCGATATGTCAAATTCAATTAAAAAATCTTTTGTCATATAGAGGAAAAAATATAAATAAATAATATTTATTAAAACACAAAACATTTTAAAATATGAAAAATGAGGATAATAAAATTACAACAATGCACGTTTTTAATAGAAAGTTTTTTATTTTTGCTGGTGTTGTGTGTTTTACCTTTAGGTGTTTGTTGTAGTTGGGTACTGTTCATTGGCCTCATCCGATGGCTTGCTTTTAAATTTATTCATTTATAAAATAAGTGCAGGGTCTAGTGGTAGCGATTCTTGTTAATTTATATACAAGAGATTGTCATCTACTGTACATTCGTTTAATAGAATTTTTATATTTCTTTTACTCAATTTACATTTATATACGATTGATTTTGAAATCAATTAATTGTTTATTTTTTTACTACCTGCATCAAGAAATACATTTATTTATTAATAATTTTTAAAAATAAATAATAAAACAACAATTTTAATTACAATAAAAAAAACAATTATTAAATTATAAATAATCGTATAAGGTAGATTTTTCTCTTTATTGGCAAAAAATAAAATATTAATCATAGTTTTACATAAATTGTTTTTTTATTTCAATTAAAATTATTTGTTTAAAAATTAAAAAACCAATTTATTCAGTCAGTGCGTTAATGATTTTTAATTTAGATATTTTTATTGTTTTATTTATAATTATTATTATTTAATTTTTTTTTTTATTTATTAATTAATTGTGGAGGCCAATGAATGCAGATTTAAAAACAAATTTTTTTTATTTTTATTTTTTTTTTTGCTGGCAAAATAGTATTTAAAATTTAAATAACATTGACTTTTATGTAATGCCATACTCTGTACGTACGTATATTGTCATCAGGATAAGCACTATTCTTGCACTATTTTTTTTGTGTATGTTTTGTCTTTTGACTTTTATAATGAAAAAATGTTTTTGTATTTGCCACACATTGTACAGTAGAGAAAACATGAAATAGGCTGCAATTTACCGAAATTTTAAACCAATATATTCATGAATTTTACTTACTTTAACAAAATGTTATACATAATCGCGCCTCAATGATCATTTTTGATGTGTTTTATATATATTATTATGTAGTTCTATTTAGTGTTTATACAATACAAAATCGAAAAAAAAAATTCGATTTTATGCAAAAAAAAAAAGAAGAAATTAAACACTATATGTAGTGTATTTATTAAATGCACGTATTACCAGTATGTTATCCAGAATATTTGATTGATTTTTGTCAATGTTTTCGGTTTTTATTTTTCTTCTATCTTTAGTAAAGTTATTTGAGTTTTGTTCACTTTAATATTGCCTTTTTATTAACTAAGGATTAAGTTGTTATAAAATTTAATTAAAGAAGAAACTTTATAAGAATTTAAATAATATTTTATTTTGTTTATTAATTTTATAGGAACAGTTTTTTTGCAAAACATTTTTTAATATATCTTTATTTTTTTTCATTTATTTTAAATAATAATAATAAATTAATTTTATTAATTAATGTCCACCACCTGGTTCATATGAATGACGCCAAATATCAACAAGACAAACAGATGCATGAAAACGATAAAACATAATCAGTGGTAATGATAAGTGATTTAATATTGACCACAAAACATAACCATAAAATTCATATCTAAAATATATAGAAAAAATTATTTATTAATAAAAAATTTCTCCAAACAAAAAAAAAAAAATAAATAGAAGAAAATTTAACCTTTCATCACCCGTGTATCCAGTTTTTACCGAAAAAGTTTTAAATACCCACAGTGAAACATTAGCTATTGTTAAAAATGTGACCAATTCTCTGCCTGGTTTTCTTTTCCTTAACATTGGGTGATTAGCACATCGTCGCATACCATCAATTATCCATGGTGTTTGGATTAAAATTTGTATTATCTATATGGATAATAGGATTTAGTTTTGTTTTTTCAAATTTTAATTGATAAAGTTTGCGATTTTTATTTATAATTTTTTCTTTATTATTATTAACTGTACCTGTGCCATTATTACGCAAATATTTAATGCTGAACCATTATAAATGGCTGGTACCATGCTGAAAATTGTTTCTGAAATAAATGCTGGTATTGCAATAAATAATAAAACATCGTCCAACGGTGATATTGGATGGGTATTCACATCTAGTTTTGTGGTTTGAAAATATGCAACAATAACAGCAATAATTAATATTATGAGTACAGCCAATTCGAATGATGAATTTACAATAATGCCAGTGTCGATATATGCTCTAGAATAAATAATTTTAAATAAAAAATAATTGCTTTAATTATTCTTAAAATATTTATTGCTGATTTACTTACTCCTCATTAACGGCAATAAAGAATAAAATTATAAATACAATTGTTAATACAATAAGTATTAATCCAGCAAATAGGCCACGACTAGATGCATGACAATCAGCGTATACAACTAAATTACTTTTGTAATGAGCACTATCATGATCAACAGTTTGATTACAATGTTCTGATATAATTGATGCTTGTTCGGTTTGATCTGTGTGACTAACATGATTATGGGCACTTGGTGGTGAAGGGTTTTCTGGTTGAATACTCGTTGTAAAAGGTCCATCTAGCTCAGGATGAGGAATTACATCAGAGTCATGTCCAGGTGCTGATAGTTTTTTTGGACATTGATTTATATTGGCCCACATTAAATAGAATATTCCAACTGTGAGCAAAGAAAAATAAACGAACGGAATTTATCGTTACTGAAGCGTTTTTATGGGTTTAACTAAAAAACAAATTAGATCATACCGACTAAAATACAAAATTCAATAATAAATGGATAGAGATATGGTGAAAATTGTCTATAAATTGTATGAAGAGTATTTGATTTTGGACAGTCGGTAACTCTAACAGCAAATCCAGGTAAATACACTGATAAGCTTTTGCGTAAAAGTGTTTGATTTGCTTTGACAACATCAGGAACTGAAAACATTTTTAAATCAAAATCATAAAAATATTTTTAAAATAAAATGAATTTACTCACTCAAATCGTAATCGTCATCATCTAATGCTATTGCAATAGCATCAGCCGTTTCTCTAACAATTGTAAATATCCAAAAGGCTAACGAAGTGCCAATAATATGCATTAATGCTACCCGAGCTAGTCCTCGATTCTCATTTATAATAACATTTGCGTATTTAAATATAAAGAATAATATTAACAATGAATACAATGGGAACATAATCTCCACAACTAAAGCTAATACAGATGCACATTTTGCAAAGTATGGATCAGTTGATGTGAGAAAGATAACCTGATAGCTGATTATCAAAGCTGAATGAATTAATAAACCAAAACAGAACCCTGAAAATTTATTATAATTTCATTTATTAATAATTTCTGGGTTTATTGATTTTGACAACTTACAAGCGGCACCCAATTTTAAATAAAAGAATTCACCATGTCTTCCAGTTGCAAAACAATATCTATGTGAGACTGGTGCAACTGGTGCAAAAGGTACAACAACATGATTTATACCATTTGGCCGTGAAGTCAATTCTAATGGACCGGTTTCCTGTTGACTACTAGCCTTATTCATTTGATCATTATAAAACTCTTCACGTTTTTCACGTTCCTTTAATGCATGTTTTGCTTTTTGTATATGAATCCGTATATCAATATAAAGAAAGATAAAATATATGAAACCAATACATAGCATATAAATACAAAATGCCTATAATTAATTACAAAAAAAATAAAACAATTAATTAATAAAATTTATTATAAATATAAAAAAACTATTTACCTCTGCTAATGGATATTGACTAACAACAGCATTACTTATAAATACAACACCGCCAAATACAATTAAAAATATTGTGTAACACAGTGCAAACACTGTTGCTAAATATCGTCTAAATAAAAATTAAAGAAAATAAGAAAAATTAAAAATATTCAATCATAATTAATTAATTTTTAATGCTTGAAATACTAATGAGTAGTATTAGTCAGTTAATTATCTTATAAATGTAAAGCGAGCTTATTGAAAACGATGGAAATTATGATAACACAGGTGAAGCTTTTTTTTATATAAAAGCAAAAACATTTTTATTCTTATTAAATATTAATTTAAAAATTGAACTTAATAAAATAACAAAATTTAATGCATTTATTGCTGGCGTTTTAATAAAAACTTTTTTTGCTCTTTGTTATTATAAATTATTATTAATAATTAATAATCAATAATTAATCTACTAATAAATATGTGATAATATTTTGTTTATAATTACAAAAAAAAAACGCTTAATTAAATTGACTATCATGAATGACATAAAATTTTAAATAAAAGAATTTTTTTTGATAATATGTTATTAATTAATTATTAATTAAATAACAATCGATTATTATAATTATTATTAACAATATATGTACATATACTGTGTTATGTTAATTAAGATTTTCAATTTATATTTTCTTTCTTCTCTATAAATAATAATGATAATAATGTAACAAGTGACAAAAGAGCATAGTTTCGTTAAACTTGTGTATTAAGATGTTAAATAGATTTATTTATAATAGATATTTTGTTACATTATAGTTGTAATTCTTTAATGGTTTGGGGTGTACAAACTTTATTAAAGGATTTACTTTATTTATCTATTATTGTTAATATAAGATAGAATAATTTGATTATGATAAATATTTATTACTATTATAATTAGTATTATTATTATTATTCTTATTATTATTTATAAGAAGAAAATAATAACCTAGTCATTTTAAATTTTTCACGTTCAGTTGATGGTGGTGGTATATGTTGTTCATGTTCTGCCTGTGAATGTTGTGAATGATGTGATAAACCACTTACAGATACTGGACGATTTGTATTTTGACGATTATATGCTGGGTTTGGTGCTGTTGCTCCACTATAAACACTTTGTTTCTTTTGTCGTCTATATATACCATTATTCTCGTCATCACCATCATAACTCATATTCATAGTTGGGCCTCCGTTATTTATCTAAAATATAAAAACATTATTTTGTTTTTTTTTTTTAAATAAATAAAAGAAACATTTTTACTCCTTTGTTGAATAATCCTTTTATCTTTTGTTTGATATTTTTTATTACTTTACTTTACTTTATTTTTGCTTAACTATAAATAGTTGTTTTTTTTAAGATACTTAAACGATCGGTATTTAAATGAATATTTATAATAAATGAAAATTTCTATATTTATTTATTAAAAGAGAAAATAATAGAAATAAAAATTATAACAAGATAAAATTATGTCTTATGTTTAAATAAGCGTAAAATTTAGCACATTACCTTTTAATATAAATATAAATTGTCTTGTCTTTTTTGTTTATATAAAGATTTAATCATTTATGTGTTGATTGAATATATTTTTATGTATATAGGTAAAAATTGAGTGGTTTATTATTTTCCGTTTATCGTTTTTACGTTGTCTACCCACAATAACCGGTAATAAAACAATAATGATAATAAAGATACCTAATTTATATAAGAAAATAACTATACTTAAGTCAAATCAGTATGTTTAAGAACACTTTAAAGAACAGTAAGTGTTGTTCTTCGTACTAATAATATTACAATCAAGATGATAATAATAAAACAATAAATAAGATTGTGATTTTATTTTTATTTATTCTCACTCAAATCAAAATCATTGAAGAGTAATAAACGTAGGGGAGATTTAATTTAGTAAATTTATTGTATTTACACGAAAATGTTTAATAAATTTATTATTTCAATTTTAAGGGGAATGTAAACATAATATGTTATTTATTATTATTTATGTTTTTATTTTGTTTTAATCAAATGTATGTTGTTTAAGTATAAGAACACACTCAGAATTTTATTCAACGTACAAGGATATTTTTTTATTTGTTTTCTATCCACTAATAATAGAGAAAAGCCTTTTTTTTTATTCACTTCGTCAACATCTAAAGCATTTAATAAATTTACTTGATTATATCAGATGAGACATATGTATGTATATGAAGTGATGTTAAGCATAAACGGTATACAATTCTCGTTTCGTTAAACATATTATTTTTTCTACTTTATCGTCCAATAAACGTTTTATTTAAGTAAATTTCTTTTTGAAGGGGTTTTGTTTTATATTTTAAACAAATTTTTTACTAAAATTCAGGTAATTACTGTTGAAAAACTGCTTAAAGCTTGTTACTTTATCAAATACTTGATTATTACAAATACTTGATTTGAATTAATAGAAAATTGAAAATTAATTATAGAAAATTTTATTTTTATGTTAGGTTAGATTAAATCGAATAACTTTTTAGTTTTTCGGCACTCAACTCTACAATAACTTCTTTGATCAAATAATAAGAAATTCACTTGATTAATATGTTTAGTTTTTGCCATAAGTAGATTCTGTGCTATTACAATATAAAAATTGGCAAGTATTTTCGATAGTTTTATTACAAATTAAAACTTTCTAATCAAATTTTGTATTGAGTTGTAATGAAGTCTCTATAATCATGCAATTATAAATATAGTGTATTCAGTACACCCAATTTTGTGGTAAAGGTAATACAAAGAACAAACATTTGTTTTACTTCAATGAATTTTTTTTCTTATTAAATGGATTTATTATAAATTTTCTTTATGTTTTTATATTACCTAATCTCATTGTGATACTCTCTGTTAAAACTAGTTTTACTTTCGGTTCATTGATTATTATGTAATAAAAGGGTTAATGTTAATCAAGTCACCTTTTTAAAAACAATATGATTTTTTTTATTGGTAAAATTAGGTAATAATTTTTATTTAAGCAACAAAAAAAGAACAACCGTAGAAACGATGGCAATAAAGAAATAAAACAGAAAATAAAGCGTAATGAGTGGAAAATTAAGCACAAAGAAAATTAATTTTTATATTTTTTGTTTACCATAGAAAAAAAGCCAGCGATACATAAGTAAAAGATTTAATTTAAATATTATTATAATTTTTTCATAAAACAAATACGTCACTCAGTTAAAAAAAAAAATAAATATAAAATAAGATTAAGAAAATATTTTTATTTATATATTTATTTATTTTTTTTTTTTGTTCATAATAAATCCGCGCATTTAAGATTATTTTCTATTAAAAATGTTTTGTCGTTTTTTTATTATTATTATTATTTTTCATTAAAATATATATTAAAAAAATATAAAATTTACTGTATTCTGGTAAAGGTAAAAATTAAGATGGATTTAATAGAAGAAATAAAAATTTTCTTTAATAAAATGTGTTAGAATATTATTTATATGAAAATAATAATAAATAAATAAATCACCAAAATATTTATTCTGAATTAAATACGATTAATTATTTTGAATGACTAAATTCATGTGACTTCATGTGATACGGATATGGATTTATAATTAAAATAAAAATTAAAATAATTATTTTATCAGCTATTCAGGGTTGTTTGGCGTTACAGATTAAATATCGTACAATTCATATAATTATTTTATTGTTATTTGTAAAAAAAAATAAATTCACCTGAAATATCTTGTTTTAAATTTCTTTTTAAATGAAAATAATAATTCTGATTCATTTTTATTTAATCTAATAAATAATAATAATAATATTTATAATTAGTAATATTGTTGACAAATATAAATAAATAAAAAACGACAATAATATTGATGATTAATAGGAATATTTTTTTATTTATTTTTTCTTGTCAAAACAATTTTACGCTAATTATTCGAATAAAATTAAATATTCCTAAGTAAATTTAATTAAAGTAATAAATTATATATAAATAAAAAAATACAGAAAATCTAGTTTAAACCAGTTTTTTTATTGAAATAATTATTTCTTCTAAGAATTACCATAGATAAATACACTTGTTTTGAGTATTTTTTCAAAGGTGTTTATTTTTTTTTTTACTTTTAATAATATTATTGTTTGGGAAATTTTAAATAAAATTAATTTTGTGTTTATATGGCGCTGTCTGTTATTTTTTATTATTTTAAATATTTTAAACTGTTGAGCTTAATGCTAATGTTAGCTTTTTGTTATTATAAATTTTTTATGCGAAGTAAATATGATGTGTAATTATTTCATCATTGGTAGAAAGTTTTATTTTTATTATAAAATAAAACAGAACAGACAGTAAAAACTAGTGTAAAGTAATAGGAGTAGTATAGACTTAGATAAAACAAGGCTATATTGTTGTAAAATAACACAAAGTAGTGTAGTTTGTGCAATTAAACGAAAAGAAACTATGAAATCTCACGAATATGATAAGTTCCTTGTAAATTACGCACAGGATATTAATTTGTAGTAAAACGATTTGGTTTTTTGAACCACGTAGAGACGAATTTGTTTGCACCACATTGTAGAAATGACGTGATTTTACTATTTAAAAAAACGGTGCACTTGATAACGGTGGGAAATTAATCAAAGTCCCATAAATGATTACAAAAATATAGACACATTTATATATATATATATTTATTTATAAATTAATTTCTTATCATAATAATAATTAATTATTAAATTTAATTAAAAATAAATAATAATAAAACAATTTACCTTCGTTTTATTATCAACAAATGAAACAGATCTATCTAATTCAATATTATTCTCATTTGCATATTGATTTGTTGTTCCGACAGTATTTGCTGATGTAAAAACCTATTTTATATTATAATCCAAAATAAATTTATCATTTATTTATATAGATTTTTATTTATTTATTTATAACACTTACATCATCTTGACTAATTGCACTGTCTACACGTAATAATTTTTTATCTATTGATTCTTGCATATTATTTATTTTTATTTTTAAATTTAAATTGCTAAAAAAAATTTTTTTTCATTATTCACATTTATTTTAATAAATCCACTATTATTGTATCCACTTTAAACAAAAAATTAATTGAAAAAACTAATTAAATTAACAAAATTCTCAGGTGTGTACACAGTACTAGTCAACACTGTTCAAGTTTTCACATCTAACTAATTTTACCAAATTTTTTTATTATTATTAAATTAACATTTTCTTTTGTAGTAAATATTAATTTTTTTGATTTTTCCTAAGCAAGCAGAAAACAGCCGAAAACAACCAACAAAAAATTAGTAACATTTGATTAATATCGTAATTTTTATCTTAAGTAAAAGAAAAACCAAAAAAATGTCGCCACTGATATCAATAAAACAAAGAATTTAGGATTATTAGGTGATTATTTTATTATTATTTTTTTTTTTTATATTTTTCTTCTTTAATTTATTTAAATAAAAATTGAGGTAATTTTAATTTTAAATAAATTTTCGTGCGCTATATGGATAATTCAATTTTGTCATTGTTGTTTGTCGCTTATTTTTTGATTTTTGTTTGCTGTTGTGGGTGGCCATACATTTATTTATTTTTCTCTTTTTAAATATGAAAATTAATTTAATTAATTTATTAATAAATGAATATTGTTGCTGTTTTCCTTTTTTTTATTTTAACTAGAGCATTTTTTCCCTATTTAATGCGACTTTTTTCATTTATTTTTATAAGTTGAGTGATTTTTTTTTTTGTTTTTTACATCAATTTTCTTTAATTTCCTGTTTACATTCAGGAATATTAATAAAAATAAAAAATACCTTGTTATATAAAGAATTTATATTTTAAACAACAGAAATTAAATTAAATTATTTTATTTCAAGAAAAATAAATAAAAATCTTTCCTTAAATCAATAAATAAAAATTATTCGTTTATCGTTTCTTTTCGTATGGAATAAAATGCAATAAGAAAAATTCTAATTTAATATCCTTTTTGGGGAATATTTTTTATTTTTATTTTAATTAATAATTAGTAAAGGGTTAGATTTTTTTTGCCTTTTTTCGTTAATTACAATCAAAAAAAGCTATCAAAAAACGATAAATAAAAAAATTATTTAAATCAAATCAAATGCAAACATTAATATCATGCAAATCTAATCAATAAATAATGATTTTCTTTATTTAAAAAAAATTATTAATGAACTTGAATTATGAATTGGTTTTCTTTATTTTCGCTTTTTTAATTTAATTTAATTTTTATTTTTATTTATAAAATGATTAACGCCAGCAGTTAAAACATATAATTTATTTTAAGAAATATTTTATTTTTTTTACTTGTTAATTTCTTATCAGTTTAATCAAATGTTAATCAACAGTTCTTATCAAAATGACTTCTTTTATTTTTTTTTTATCTATTATAATATGATTTTGATTAAATATTAATTTTTTTTTTTGTCGTTTTTTACTTTAACTGGTATAATAATAATATTTGTTTTGAATTTTAATTTTTTTGTTTAATCAATTTAATAATAATTAATAATTACTATTTTTCAGTTATAAATTAAAGAAATAATCAAATTAATTTATTCATTTGATTTAATATTGCCAAGAAAATATTCGTACAGTGGTACATGTGTTGTATAATTAACCTCTTTTTCTGTTATTTCTATATCATTATTATTATTATTAAATAGATAATCTGGTCGCGGTATCGATGGATTATCAATTAAATATTGTATAAATGCTTTTGATGATCTGAAAAAATATAAATTTTATTTTGAAAAATTCGGAATTATCTTAAATTATTATTAATTTACCTTAAATGATTTATACCATGGAAAACAACTTCCCTTGTTTTTATTTCCTCGGGAAAAACTGGCTTGTATTCTTCTGGTTCGTCGGCTGGTTTTGGCCGTCTTAGGTTACTTGGTAAAGTTCTACCAAAAGCTACCAATTTGGGCTTTCGTTCCCTTTTTAATTTGTCAGATTCTTGCATATGTTCAATATTTTCCTCTAGTGCAACCTTAAACCAAACATTTGAATTAGTACTGAGAACTGCATTATCGATCAAAGGATATATGAAATATCCTTTACGAATAGTGTCTTTGCTAGGTAAATAAATACCTTTGTTAATCCCCATATTTTAGCAACTTCGTTTGGTATTGCTTTAATGGTTTTAGGTCTTACATACAGTGCTTTGGATGCATCACCTTCAATACCAACTGCAAACAATTGTTTTATCAAATCCTTTGTAATTGTCGTTTCACTGTCTGGACTCAAATCGTTTATCCAGTCACAAAAATCTTGTGCAGCCTTAATGGGAAATAATTGTGATTAATACAGTACAATAGTTATAAAATTATACTAAAAACTCACCATATCGATAAGATCCTCTGCTTGATTGAATAACGGCTGCTGTGAGAATTTTTGGTTCCTTGCATATAATTTTGTTTTCCAAACAATCCTTTCTTTTCTCGTTGTTTTTAAATATTTGCTCAACCAGTGAAATTTTTCAATGGCCGGTCGTCGTGATTGTGGCTTTGGATCTATATTTAATTCAATTTTAATATACTCAGCTTCAGCATGTCCCAAGTCTTCCGGCGTTATATCATCTGAAAGTTCAATACTTGGACTCTTTGTTAGTTCATTTGTCAAAGAATCAATATCTAATGGAATCATTGTTTCTTCAAGAGGTGGAAGTTTTATTATTTTTGATACTCGATGATACAAGTTTGTAGGCAGTAATTGTGATAAATCAACCTTTTTAATTGTTGTCTCTTTGCATTGCTAAAAAACAAAAATTTAATTATATATAGTTAGGTTTATGTAATTAATGTTTATGCAATTTATATAAGAAATTACTGCTGCTGATATACGCTCAATTTCTTCAACAAAATTACGCCAATATTCCTGATCTTTAGACGTATTATACTCGTATTTGGAGCGTCGCACCTTTACCATTCCTTTATTTTTCATTATTCACTATATTTCTTTATTATAAAATATTTTATTTCCTAATTACAATTATCTTCTAACTGAAAATTTTCGTTTTTTTATTGACAATTTGTTTGTCAATTAAATGCAAAATTTTTCTTTATTTATATTTTTATTGAATAAATTATTTCATAATTACTATGACAACAGTTTAAAAATGTGCTTGGTTTGTACTTAGGATATATAGTAGTTGAATATGTTTTATTTTAAATTTTACTAGTAGATGGTGTTTTCTAAATTAAATTATTTGTTAAGTTAATTTTGTTTTCCTATAATTAATTAATTAAGTTTTATATCAATAAAAAAAAACAAATTTTTTTAATGTTTTTAGTGTGCTTATAGTGTGTTCACGTGGTTAAAATTGTGAGTCTCGTAGATTAATTCCTTTTTTACCATTATTTCTTATGCTTTCTCTTAATGATTCTTTATCAACATAAAAAACGTGTTTGTGTACGTTTGTTTCATAGTTTATGATATACAAGAAAAGAATATTTATATTTATATATAAATCATATAATCTTAAAAGTGTAGATTTCTCGTCCATCAACCATATTATATAAAGATTATATACAATATAAATCTACGTATTTTGTTAGTAAAAATATGAATAAATTTTTTAAGGTTATAAAAATAGTTAAGGAAATGAAAGTATCACGAATATTTTATTCGTACATAAATTAACTATGTTTTACCTTTTAAAAAACATTTCAAAAAGAATTTTATTTTTTGTGTTGGTTTTTAAATTTATGTAACAATAACAAGTTATAAGAACGTGAAGTGTATAAATATATATATAGACATATATTTTTCTAGTTATTTTACAAAGATTATACACGAGGTGCCTGATGTCGTCACGATGTTAAAATACAAAGTAAGCACCCGGAAAAAAAAACAAAAACACAAAACATATAAAATCATCCATTTAAGTAAAACTAGTAATAATAATATTATAAAAACAGGAAAATAAAATATATAAAAATAAATAAATAAATATTTCAGAAGGAGAAAAAGGATGAAGAAGCACAAGCTAGGCAAGAGGATGCATTATCATCCCACCGTTGCTCACAACAACAGAACATCAGTTTCTTAAGGACGTAAATGGATGAAGCGTAATACCAAGGTACGTGCACGTTTTATTTATTAAAAAAAAAATTGTTCTTTTTTTGAGGAAAAAGCAGAAAAAAATTAAATAAATATAATTTACAAATAAGGGTTAAAGGTGTTTAAGAATTTAATGTAAAACACAAAAAATGTGAAGAGCTTTTATTACATTTGTTTCGCGTTTGGTACGCATATTTATTTTAATTTTTTTTTTGCTACGCGGTGCTTATTATACATCATTTTTACGGTTTAACGTTATTATTTTTTTTATTTTAAATAAGTAAATTTATTTTTATTATTATCATTATTATTTTTTTTCTCTTCATCAACAACAACAAAAAAATATAAATAAATCAAATGACACAGAAATGCTGTGACATTTTATATTTGGACGTGCGACAAAGAATGAAAAATAATTCACGATTTAGTAAATAAATAAGAGAGAAAAAATAATATAAACAAACGTTATCACTGCATAGAAATCATATATTTATAAACGATAAGCACGTGTTCTCCGTCTATTTGTAACAACGAAAATAGCAAAATAGGTAAATAATATACTATATTCATGTAGAAAAAACATATTTCATTAACAAATGTTACTTTAAATAATAATAAACTAAATCGCGGTTATAAAAAAATAAGCAATAGCAACAGTAAAACATACTGTTGAAAGATTGATGCATTTTTTTTTTGTAGTTTAGTGACTTATAAGTGTCACGTTCTCAAATTCAATCGAAAATAAATAAATAGGGTTTTTTTTTGGGTGGTAATAGTCAACCTACATTTATTGACATTAAAAATTTCAATAAAAACATTTCAATGCAGCAGATAATTAATGGTAATTTCCGGTAAGATTTTACATAAAAATCCTAACTGAGAAATTTTAAGGGATGTTTTATATGCGTTTCCAACTAATGCCTCGTAGGTTTAAAATAAATAATATAAAAAAAAAACACTCAAAGAAAATGATTGAATTCGTGCTGAACATATAACTGTAGGAATAATTTCCTTTTGTCGTTCTATTCTATTACCAAACAAATACAAGGGTTGGTTGGTACACAGTGGGTGGCATTGACATTATTTACTACATAAAATCGCGTCGAATATTATTCTACATACATGTGATTTTTTTTTATTTTTTTTTAACTACTTACGATGTTGAAAAATCTTATCAAAAAACTATTTCAATTTCCTTATTTCATTTCCCAAACGCATAAAATATACTTACCACGTTTTATTCAAACAGTAAAATTTATTGGCAAAAATGAATTTTCTAATTTAATTTAATTTTTATTTTATATTTTTAATAACATCAAAAATATTTTATAATGAGAATTGCCACAGAGTATCGTGGGTATTAGAATATATGTATAGAATTTTCTAATACACTTTGGTTTTACTTGTTTTTACCAACAAAATTGCATTGCATATGCTAAATCAGATTTATACAAAGTGAATAAAAATCTAATGAATTTAATAAAGAAACAAAAAAAAATAAGGAAATTAATATTTAAAAATAAGAAAAATGTTTTTTCTCTACCTCTTTATCTATTCTTTTTTATTTTTAATGTTTTAAATGATTTACATATTTTTCACACGTAATAATAAAGAATTTTTTTTATTGCATAACAAGTGATTCTACTCTGCGCTTTTGTTAACTTTCATTCGTTATTTATATTTTTCATTAAAAAAAGAATAAAAAATTAAACGCAAGATTAAACATAATTAAAAATGATAACAAAAAAAAAAAAATAGAAAATAATGTGTTAAGAGTTTAAAAAATAAATAAATTAAATAATTAATTCTAAAAAAAATACAAATTACATAAAATTTATGTAATTAATTATGTCTTGTTATTCGTGGCTTATTTTTCCTTAAAGTTAAGTATTTTATTATTATTTTTTGCTTTGCAATAAATCATAAAATTAATCAATTAAATTTTTAAAATTTCTTCTATTAAAATGATTTAGTGGAGAAAATGTTCATAAAATGTTGGGACTGTCGTTGTGCTTTAAGTTTCGCATATTTTTCTTCTGGGTGGGTGGGTTTGTTTGCGTTGTTGCTACTTTTTGTAATGCTTATTTTTTTGGCATATAAGTTTAGTAAAATTTAATTTAATTACTTTTTGTAGACTCTAATAAATTTAAGTTATTAAAAATTTGAAAATATAAGGATTGTTTTAAGGAATGTTATTATTTTTAAAGGTGTAAAACCTTTACGAGGAATTAATAAATAATGAATAATTCTCTTATAAACTTTTTTAACCTGTTTAACATTTGATAGTTTTATTTTTATTAACTTAGTTGCTTTTAGTTTATGCTACTAAATTGAATATCCGTGGTGGGTATTCGGTGGGTCTTTTAAAAAGTCAATCCAATTAACCTATTCATTATTATAAATTATAGAAAAATTAAAACAATAATAATAATAATAACGATTGTTATTATTTTACATTTTTAATGTAGCATATTATGTCCAGTTCTATCGGCTTGCCACTACCATCACCGACAACCAATAATAATAAAAAAACACAATAAAACATTAAACAAGTGTAAAAATACAGTTTTAAAAAATATAAATAAAAAAAGCATAACATTTATAATATGTTTTAAACAGAAGAAAAAAAATGGGAAAAAATATTTTTCAAAAATTATGAATTATATGAAAATTATGCAGAGTTTATGGTTGTTGTTCTTGTTTTTTATTTAAAATTTTTATTATTATTATTATTGTTGTGTAGAAAAGATAACATAACACATGAAAGTGCTGTTAATTTATTTATATTTTCCATGCATTTATTTAAAAAGTTATTTATTATTATGTTGCAATAATCACTATTTTCGTTTTTCATTTATTTTGTAATAAGTTTTTCATAAATTACATATCTGGGAGTGTTATTTCGTTAAAGGTTTAAAAAGTGAATATTTGTTATTTATTTATTATTTTGACTTGAAATAATGTTTGTTATAGTTTTGTATGTTTATCTGGTTGAAAAATATACATAGTTTATGATTGAAAATTCTAGTGAGGAATATTTTAAACAGTGACTTAAAGATTTTATTTTATAAAATATACAGTAATCCCCCGTTACACGTTATATGAATTCAGTTGATAGTTCCAAGGAAAAATCACAATTCGTAATATTTTATAAGAATACAATTGACACAATGAGCAAACGTACACGAAATTGATTAAAAACTGTACAAATCATTATAAATTTCACAGAACAGAAATATAACGATGGAAATTCCAGTGTTATATTAGAGGAAACACGCGATATGTGATGTTTACAAAGCTGTAGCCAGTTTTAGTAAATAAGCTTAAATCATTTGTTGTTTATCTTTTGCGGGAACAAAGTTTCGTCTAAACTTTAAATCAATATATTTCAAAAAGCTTTTGACTTTTGAAAATCTTGTTAATGGATAGCCAAGATTGTTCAGATCTTGATGGTTCACTCGTTGTCATCTTATACGTGACGTAGGACGACAAAAGTACTGTTGCTACGTGAGAGGTGACTTACGACCGATAAGAGTTAAAAAAAAACATTTCAACACGCTTTTATAAATATTATAACATTTTGATCATCAATTGCACATAACAACGCATAACATTAAATAATATCTTTAAAAAGATTGTCTATACAAAAGTTACCCTAAAAATACTTTTGAAAACTAGAAAATCATAATAATTCTTTTACATATTATGCAAATATTTTTATTTTGATTTATTTACTGTTGAATTATAATTTCAAAAAATAGAAAAAAACATTAAACTATCCTCACTCAGGATATATTATTTTTGAAATTAAAATTGATTTAATGTAATAATTTCTTTATTAGAAAAATAATTTCTATATTTATGTTAGAAAATTTTCATATTTAATCGGTTTTGTAATCAATCATGTTGTTTAAATTTTATATATAGGATTTTGTTATTATTATTATGTAATATTTTTTATAATAGAAGAAAATGTTTTCAATTTTATTATGTTATGTAATTGACCGATTGTACAGGTACACGTTTAAGTACTATGTTTAGGTATTATTATATTTGAGAAATAATTTTCACTTAAATATAGTCTTATGTTAGCTATATGCTAAACCTTACTTATATATTTTTATCATTTTTCATAACTAATAATGCTTAAATAAGAACATAAAGAAGAAGAAGAAGATGAAGTAAATAATAAATTTTAAAATCATAACAATATAAAATCACGTAACACCTAATTGGATAATATTAGAATTTAAGCAGAGTGTTAAGGGATATATTAAAAATATAAACAAAGTTAACACACATCTCTTGAATAGAATAGATTTTTTTTTTTTGATTTTCTTATAAAATTATGTTTAATATACATTTTATTTGTATCGTTAAAAAGTAAAGTAAAATTTTATAAGGTGGGTGGTTGGTGCAATAAAAGAAAATACTCAAACAGAATGGGAATTACTTACTATACATAAGGTAGATGATAGAAAGGAAGAAAAAAAAAGTACAATTTGTTGTTAAAAGCATAGTATAACATACAAAAAGGTAGATGGTAATAAATATTTACCTCATTTAGTTAAAAACAAATTTCTTAGACATTTTATTAAGATGTATGAATATTACATGAATAAATTATTAATAATAATAAAAAAGTTACTTGTGTGTGTATGTTTAATATATTATAATAAAAATATATATTAATTTAAATAAATCCGTTAAAACATATTAACAAATTAACATATTTTATGTATTTTTTTTTGTGTGTCACATATCAAAGATTCATTTATTATCCATAAAATTGATTAATTTTTTCTAAACCTTTTTTTGGTCTTAGAAACAGAGGTTGTGATTAGTAATCTGATTTACAAATTAAAAGAGCTTTCAAAGCTTTAATATTTCTATGTTTTGTTTGACTAATAATTGATTAAACTTAATTTAAGTTAAAATTATGATGTTTGGTTATTAGTTAAAACTGTGGCGTTAATAATTTTATTTTAAAGAAATTTTTCTTTTAATTTTATAGAAACTTTTTAAAAGCTTGCACAATATGCTTAAATTGTTCTTTTTTTAATTATAATTATTTTTATTAACAAAACTACCTTCATATATAGCGTACGTGCAATGATATATTCTATTTCTTCTTGCATAGACACTAATAGTCAGGATTTTAATACCTGAGGCACAACATTAGATTCTATAAAAACATTATGCTTTATGATAATAACGAAAAAAAAATTCTATGCTTCTAATTGTATTATATAATTAATTTATGCTGTGCATTATTAGGTTTTTCATTATTATTAGAGTTTTTGTTTTTTTTAATTATTTAACTTTTGGCAAACTTTTATTCTTGTGGTTTTTAGTTCGGTTTTTAATCTATCGATGATATTTCTGATATTTTTTAAGTATTGCAAAATTTCATGTTTTAACAGAAAAAATTAAAATAATTGTTAATTAAGTGGATACAAATAAATGAAATAAACAATTTAATTCACTAGGTGATAGTGAATATAAAATGGATAATTTACTAGTAAAGCAAAGTGCAAAAAAATATAAATAAATAGAGAAGATAAAATTCATCACAAAATAAACAATAAATAAATTAAATTTTTTCCATATATAAATCGATGTTGTTAAGTGAGAGAGATATCAATTTTTTTTTTATAAATTTTTGTTAATAATTTAATTTAATTTAAATTTTATTATTTATTTATTTCGCTGAATGATATTTCACTATTTGTTTTGTTGACAGTTTAATTTAATTTTTATGATTATCATTTTTGTTTATATTTTTTTTTTTTTTTTTTTGGTTTTTGGAAAATTTTCTTTTTTACATTCATTAGCATACATTTTTAAATAATTTAATTAAATTTATTTTTGAATAATTAATGTTATTTTGGGTTTTGTATTTTTTTTTTTTTTTTGAAAATAACAAAATTATTTTATTTTTATTTTATATTAAATTTTAGCAAATAAAATTTTTTTTATTTGTACAAATCGAAATTGATAGGAAATTTAATTGAATTATTATTATTTAATTTTTTCTGTTATTAATTTGTCACATTTTATGCTTTAAAAATAATATAGTAATAATATTTCTATTAAAAAGTTTAATATGTGAAAATCGAAGCTAATCTTTCGCTATAAAATAATGCTTCGTTATTTCTATATATATATTCTTATTTATATTTTTTTTTGTACAAACTTTTTTCTTTCTTTAATATAATTTTATTGTGGAAAAATGTTTTCTTAATAAAAAATTGATGATAAATTTTTTCATCAATTTTCTAAGTGTTTTTTTTTTTTTTTTAAAGAAAATAAAAGTTAAATTGAATTATTTGATTTGTAAGCGTGTGTGATACATTACTTGTTCAATACTTTTTTTCTTGTTTGTTAAAAGCTATTATGCCAGATGATATTATTACTTATTTTATTGGAAAATAACTTTTCCTCTTTTTTTTTGCTGTTGTTACTTTACTAAATGATTTTGTTTGTTCTCTCGTAATTCTTTATATTTTTTTTTTTTTTGATTAAGTTACAAAATAGGAAAGAAAAATTAAAGCTTTAAAATAGGCACTTTTATTAGAGAAAAAAAATAAAACACTGTAATCATGTGCTTTTATTTTCCTTATTAAATTATGTAAAAAATCAACATATATTCGCATTTAAATGTGTCATATCAGATGTATTTTTATTTAGAGAAAAAAATAAAGTAAAAACGAAAACATTTGATTTAATGGTTTATGCTGCTGTTGTGTTTTTTTCTTCCACAAAAAAAAAAAAGAAACCTACATATGTTTAACACACATAGTGATATCAGTTATATACTTTAAAGTATAGCTAAATAAATTTTACATATATATTGAATGTATACACGAACACGCCTTACTACAAAATCAATTGAAAATCTATTTCTATATATAGACTAAAATCTAAATGAGAATTTAAGCAATGGTGTTTTGCATACAAATTAGTGTTTAAATAGTTTTGATTTTGGTCTGTTTTATTTTTTTGCATAACGTAACTATTACTTTATTTTAGTTTTTTTTTTTGTGTATGTTACTTAAGTGAGTGGGTTTGGATTAGATCAAGTGTAATATACAATTTAAGAATTCAATTTGATTTTAAATTTTTGATATCGTTGTCGTTTTACATAAAAGTAGTTTATATTTGTCGTTAGAAATGATTTTACCGGATGCCGATACTAGAGACAAAAAGATAGCGAAAAAAAAAATTCAATCATTAAATCTACTATTGAGTGGAGCTTTTTCGTTGTTTTCGTTGTGTGCGCTTTTTTTTTTGGTTTTTATTTCCAATATACTTCAAAGTGAAATCATAAATAAACAAATAATAATATTGGAAAATTTTGCTCTATTGCGATGTATAAATAAAACGCCCTTTTTACCTTTTGATTTAAAACTTTTTAATAAAATTTCACAATTATTTACTTTACTTAAAGTGATATAAGATTGGATTTGTATGTTGGCTTTTATTTTGTTCTTTTTAGTTTTATTTATTATCATTGTTCTTATTTATATTATTTCTATTGTATTAATATTATTTTTATTAAATACGTATGCTAGGTAAATTTTAATATAGAATTTTATTCACTGAATTCTTTGATTTTTCTTAAGCACAATGCTTTTATTTATGTTTTAATAAATTTATTAACAGAATAAAATGTAAAGTATTCTTGTTTTTTTCAAGATACATTATGGATGATGTCTTGCGTTTTTGTTGGTTAAGTGTACTTGGTATTGTTATCTGGAATTACCTTTTTTATTTTGAAAATAGAAAAACAATAGTGTAAATAACTGTAACAGGAACTTAAAAGATAAAATATATCAATGTAATCTGCTTAAAAATACAATAAAAAATGCTGCATATTCACGGTATTCGGTTTACAAAAAATAAACTTACTTTGGTTGCACTTGTTGGTAAAAAATAATAGTTTTACTTACTTTAACTGTATTTTTACATCAATTATGTAAACACTGATACTGTTTGTTCTACCAAAAAATAAAATACTTTATTTTATTTAAACAGTTTTTTAGATAAGAAAAATATTAAAATAAATTTAAAAACAAGAGATTTTTTTTATTAATAAATTCAACAAAGAAATTCCAAGATTATTTCGTACAAGGACAATTATTTTGATTGACATATTTGATAATTAATTAATTTAAAAAAAGCACAAAATAATTGCTAAAAACAGGTCTTTACATTGTTGTAAAGAAATTTTAAAATTTTATATTTTAAATAAAAAGAAAAAAGAAATGAAGAAAATTCTTTTCGCAATAGTTTAAGTCACATGGAAATTTTAATTAAAAATAAAATAAATATAAGAGACAATGAAATTTCTGTTTTAAAAAGAAAAGTTTCTTATTGTATTTAATTCTTTACTGATAATAAAAGTATTCTTTTATATTTTCACAAAGTATTTTTAATATTGATATTTATCAAATTTTTTCTGTAGCTACTTTGCTGTAATCATTGTTTGAGTATATAATGCTTTTTTTATATATGTAAATACATATGTTGCAGATCAAAAAGGATTGATATGCACGTTTAAGATAACAAGTACGCTTTAGAAATACATATGTTGGATGTATGTGCTACCTGCAAACTTGACATTGTTTTTCTCTATATCATTTTTTTTAATGTATTTATTTACTTTATTCTTTTCTCTAATATTGCTTATTTGCATCCTTGAACCTAACCATATCTTCAAATACTTTTATAACTTTAAAAAAGAAATAAAAACTGTTTTTTTTTTTCTTTTTGTTTTTCTTTTATCTCTTATAAAAGATTAATAAAATATTGTCTTCTCGACATTTTAATATAAATAATTCTTTTATCACAACGGTGATGTTTATTTGATTTTATTTAGCCAGCTTTTATTTTCTCTTTTGCCAAAAACAATTTTTATAGATTTATTCTTTAACTTTTATTAAAAGTTTTATATTTATTTATCATTGGGAAAAAGAAAAATCGTTGTTTTGATTTTTATTTGATTAAAAAATACTTGTGGAGTTTTTATTATCGTTAGATTTTTCATTTTCTATTGAAAGAATTTGATTTTGATAAATCAAAAAATATTTTTGCTACGAAAAGAATAAAATAAAGTAAATCAAAAGAGGGTATTATTGGTAGTGTTAAAAGACACACACCTTTATGCTTAATGTAAATTAGTAGGAAATTTCAACTTGTACAATTAATAATTAAATTTTAATCGATTTATAGAGAGAATGGTAAAACGTTAAAGATAATAATATTTGCTGTGTAGTTACATTGCATAATGATGATTGTTATATAAATATATAATTTCTATCTTATTATATATGATTGATTTAATTTTATAAAGTGTATTTAATCTATTATATATATGTTTATATATATATATATATATATATATATATATATATATATATAAAATCGGTTAATATGTAAACATTTATATATAAATTTCAATAAATAATTAATTATTATCTAGTAATTTTATGTTAAAATTTCCTTTTGTAGTTTTGTCATTTGGGAATATCAATTTTGATTAAAATTAATCTTTATTTGTATTATTATTATTATCACTATTATTATTATTATTATTATTAATACAATTTGTCAGTGTTGATATTTGCAATAAAATTAACAACAGTGTCAATTTATTTGCATTAAAATGCTTATATTTATTCATTGTGGTGGTTTTTACCTCAATTATTATTACAAAAAAAATGGTAAATTGTAGATGAAAATGTTAAATAAATGTATATGTACTTGAATCGAATAACACATAATAATTATACATTTTTAAACGTTTAAAATTCATCTTTTATTTTTAAAAAAGAAAATATTTTATTCAACTTAAATGACAATTATTTCCTCTTTATAACAATACAAATAGCTCTTTAAGCGCTTTTTATTATAAAGCAATTTTGTGGTTGAAAAACTAAAGGAAAAATAAATAGAAAACATCAATGAGATGCAAAATTTTATGATTTTTTTTTGTCGAGAGTAATAACATCCTTTATCCTACGATTAGAATTGTTCTTTTTATTTTGCTTTGTTAATTTTTCTTTCTTTAGATATTTTTTTATTTAAATATATAAATGTTTTTGAGGATGACATCGAATAAATTTTTAGCTAATAATAAAAAAATGAAAGAATAGAGGAACTACTAGGAATAAATAAATGGCATAAAATAATTTTAATCGTTCATATAGAACAAAATCTATATTATAAATTAAATGAATTAGAAAACTACTAAAATATGTAATAAACTATTAAACAATACTTTATCAGTGTGGACCGAAATATATAAGAGCAAAGATTACAAACAAAAAAAAAAAAACGAATTGCACACAATATAAGATAACAACGAATGGTTTTTGTATTTTCAATGAAAAATTATAACAAAAAAAAAAAAAAGAAAAGAAACTTTCCCATTGAATTTTCTAGGGAGATAGTAACTATAAAGGGTGTTTATATAAACTGAATAAATTTTCTAAGTACTAAAGAAAAATGAAAACAAATTTTTCCCATTCAACTATTTTAATTTTTTTGAAAAAGATTAATTAGTTTAAAAGTTTCGGTTTTATTTTTAATTTGATTCTTTTTTTTTTGGTTTGGTTTTCTATCTAATGTCCTCGCCACAATCAGTCGCGTTAATAAACACAAATGGTTGGAAAAAGACGGTGAACAAAAGACACAAGCATAAACTTAATAATAAATAAATAAATAATAGAATGAAAAAAATAGGAAAATTATGTGCATTGGTATTAAAGGGTTGATTTTCGG
The DNA here is from genome assembly GCA_963942525.1 of Ptychoptera contaminata. NCBI lineage: Eukaryota > Metazoa > Arthropoda > Insecta > Diptera > Ptychopteridae > Ptychoptera > Ptychoptera contaminata. The sequence goes on from OZ012637.1 coordinate 5,797,426, forward strand.
CAATAGACCATACAAATGGTAAACAAATAAAATAAAAACTATCAAAACAAGAATCGTTATGAAAATTTAGCGCGCAATGATGCAGTAAATTAGTTGACAATTGTTATATTGCTTTGTAATGTATTGCTGTTTTGTTGTTTAATTCGTTTTAAATTTTCTTTTTTGCATCTATTGTGGTTTATGGAAAATGTTTTGTTTTAAAATAGGATGATAGAACACTGTTGTGTGTGCCAACCATTTATTATGGGTGAACTGATCATAATAATAACACCAGTAGTAGCAACAACAAAAACAACACCAGAAAGCTTAAAATGCATTTGGAAAATTTATTATTAAATGTTGAAAATTGCACGTAATAATATAACTTTATATAAATAAAAGTAAAAAAAGAAGAAAATTTCTATTACTGCGTGGTATAGTTCTGATAAGTTCTAAAACTAAACACAAAAAAATAATTTCTAAACGAAAGGAGATTACAAATGTTTATCAAATAGTTTTCACTATTGTATTTTTTTTTTTTTTGGTCGCCTTAATGATTTAAATATATCAGGGACAAAATGTTAATCTCTATTCGGCACGATTATACATTTTATTATGATCAGAAATAAAATTTTATTACACAATGTTGATTGAAATTAGTATTTTTCGGTTATTTATGAATGAATCAATTAAATTTTTAACAATTTTTTATTTAATTAATTAATAAATTTCTGTGCAATGAATTTTTTTTTCGACGGTCAGCATCATGCAAATTGAAATTATTTCTTTTCGTATTTTTTTTTGGTTGGCATTAAAGAAATATAAATAAAATGAATAAACTCACTTTATCTGTAATAAAAAGAAAAAGTATTTTCTTTTTTTTATATATAGGAAAACTCTATTTCCTGCTTATGCTTTTAGTGATTCATTCAACCCTGGTTACAACTTCAGTTTTATAATATTTGTCCAGTATTAAATTGTATGTCCAAATGCTTACACATCCGGCATTAGGTTAAATGGCCAAACGACGCCAATAATACAAAAGTCTAAATAATTTTTTACTGTGTATATGCTGAAGAAAATTATCCTTAGCGGATGTTTGGTGACGCGTTTTTATCTCAGTCAAATATATTTACTTGAGGATTGACATACAGCAAAGTTTACAATGTAATTCAAGACTTTAGTAAACAGATTGAAGATGTATATACAGTCTCTACGGTTAAGGATGACTAAATAAGCATTCTAAAAAGGAAATGGAACATTGTGGTCATAGGGGTTAAAGATTAACATGTTTTTCTTTATTTTTTTTTTGGAGAAAATTCTTGTAAAACATTCTTTTCTTTTCTTTGTTTATTATTAAAATCAACACTAACAATACAGATAAAAAACGAAAATATAGAAGAATAGAGAGAGATTGACAATAACTACGTTATCGAGAATATTATTATTATTACTATTTTTTTTTCTATTATTATTTGTTGTCTATTTGTTTATGGTTGAATGTTTAACAAACATCAATGTTGTACCCAATTTATTTGATTTGAGTGAACAGAGATCATAACACACAATGTCCATTTATTAATATTATCAACAAGAAGAAAAAAAAAATAACACCAAAAATCAAGAAAAAACACTTTGGTAGCATCTCATATGGGAAAAACGTTTATCAAGTGTCCGATCTTTTATTATTATTTTCTTTTTCGTAACTGGGTTATCCTGTAGCTGATTGAAAATGACAAATATTTGCTGTTGTCATTGTCGCCAAATATACACAACGGGTGGCTTAGGAAAATAATAAAAGAAACGAATGGATCGCTACTGTTCACTGTGGTCAAGAATATAAAAAAAGGTTATACTGATATCATTTTTATTTACTTATTTCAATCCCGCAGTAAAAAGAAAAAACTACTAAAAATAATATTTTTCTTTTTAAAGAAAATAAAATTTTCTTTCTTCTTCGTTACATCATGATTAAGTATTATTTTTTTATTATTTCGCTAAAATATTAAAAATAATATTTCATTAAAAGAAAGCATACATTATCCCTTTTATTATTTGATTTAATTAAATTTTAATTTTTTTTACTGTTTTATTACTTAGCACGTGGCTAATAACATAAGTTCCACAAATATAATTTGAGTGAAATTTTTTTTACATTTTTCACTCAAAAAGAAATTGGTTGTTTTTTCTTTTTTATTACAGAGAAAATTCTCTTTTACTTTATATTAAAAATAGTAGTAGCTACTTTAGTAGGCTGGATTTTATTTTCCATTTTTACTCACTGAAATTTTCATTTTATCCAAGTATGAATTAAAATCGTATTGTGTACACGAATTGTTAACCCACCATACTCAGTTAGAAAATATTATAAAATAGTATCGTTGTGCTGTTTGACGCTATAGGATATGCTGAAATGTATTTTTATTTTCTCTTCATCATCTCTATAAAGCAGAAAAATTTACGCTAGTTTTTGCGTCTGGTGAATTCCAAAAATTCATTAAAGAATTAATTTGTGATTTTATTTGATTAAAAAAAAAACATAATTTTTTATTTTTACATTATGCAAATTGCATATTTATGAATTAAATTTTTTTTTTTATAATTTTCATTGACAAAAAATTAATTTAAATTTAATAAAAAATAAAAAACGAAAATCATTGACCAAACAGATTATCGTTGGCAAATTACTAGTGAATTTTATTGGCAGATAAAAATTCGATAAATTCAAGAAAATTAAAAAAATAATTAATGAATCACTTAATTTTTGTTTTTTATTATTCTAATCTGGGTAATTAATTTAATAATTTAATAATTAATGATTTATAATTGTTAAATGATCAAACGATATGCTTGGTGAAGATTAATAGAATGGCGGTTAGATAAGAATATTGAAATAAATTTGTTGGTTGGTTTTTCTTGCTATATTAGTCTTTATTGAGAGAAATTTAATTAATAATTGTTTGTTTTTTGTTCATTGTAAGAACTGAATTGAAACAGTCTGAAGACAATTTATTAATTTAGTAATCTGTTTGATAGGCACAATGGGTATTTGTAGATTGTAGAATAATAATGACTGCTTTTTTTTGCTGATTCGAGATTCATCCAGATATTGCTATTCCCTAAATACTTTCAAAATAGATAAACATTTTCGATACAAAAACGATAGAAAATTATTCACAATTTTCTAATATTTCTAATTTATGTTTTTAAATTGAAGTTACTTCATTAAATAATTAATTTGTGTGGGAAATTTTTCTTTTAATTGTTACTTGAAATTTATAATAATTTAATGAATTTTTCTATAAAGAAAGTTTTATATTTATGCTTGTAGAAAATTATCACATAAAAAGGAAAAAGAAATAGAAAAATCTTTTTGACTTTCTGTTGTTACAAAAAGGGAACAAAATGTTAAGTTTTATTTTGTGTTTTTACATAAAAAATGGAAAAATAATCAAAAGCTTTCGCTATTGTTATGTATTACATTGTTTTTCATTATAATCATTACAATTGTGATCAAAAACCTAATGTTTACCTAAACTTTATACCTCTAAAAATAAACTATTTTTCAATAAAAAATAAATTTATTATGACCTTGAGGGTAGAAAGTAAATTAAAAACAAAAAATTATTAAGAAATTATTTATTAATGATTAAAATTAAAAAGAAAATTAAAACTAAAAATAATAAATGCTTTTGTGTGAGTATTGGGTGAAGTTGTAGTGTAGATGAGTGAATAAAATAATTTCTAAGCGACAACTAATTAGTGTTTGAATATAATTATGTTAAGATTAAAATCAACAATTGACTACACTTTGGATAGTCTCTTGTGTATTTATAATTATTGTTATTATTATTTGTAGTAAAAAAGCACAATAGTTTCTTTTTTTTTCTTTTTGTAAATGAAATTTGTAGAAAAAGGAAATATAAAAGGAACAAAAGATATAAAATACGATCACGCAAGTTTCCTTTTTTCTATTTATTACATTTTGTGTTTATTATGCAATAAAAGTGGGTTATTTGTTAATGGTTTTTTATTATAAAATTTATTTTTCTAATTACTGCAAGGTGTATTGCAATTACAATTTGTAATTTATTTAATAAATTTAATTTTTAGAGATTTTAAATAGTAGCAATTTCTTTTGATTGAAAATAATTCGTAAATCTATCGAAAACTTGAGAATAAAGTTCTCTAGGTACAATAATTAGAAGTAAAATGCAGTAGCAAGTGAGAAAGCTCTTCACTGCATAGTGTCACATGAAGAAAACAAAGGTTCTCAAGAGCATTCTATTAACACTTTTACAAGTATTACACCTATGCATATTTTCTACAAAGAAAGAAATTTGTTAAATAAGTCACCTAAGTAAAGTACAATTAATTAATCATTTAGTGTTGTTGTTAAACTTTTACAGCAAGCAATGATTAATTGTTAAATAGAGAAAATTTTGTCAATGCTTAAACAAAATTTTCAAAGAAAAACTATCTGTGAATAAATGTTAATAATTTTATTGATACAAAAGTAAAATAATAATAATCAATACATAAACAAAAGTAAATTATAGAAAATCCAACAATTATACAAACAATAATAGAATATTAATTTCTACATTGTGTATTTACATATTGTTTCCTTCATTTATATTACATCGAACTAAATCTGTTTTAATGTCCGCAAAAAAAAAACACATTAAAACATAAGTAAACAAAGTAAAGTGAAATAATTTACTAGCAAAAAACAAAAAAACAGAAAAAAACTTCCTTAAATCATTAAATAAAAATTCATATCACGTTCTTGTTGTCTTATTTATTTACTTTTATTTTTCTTTTTTATTATGTTTTCTTCCTGAATTATTCTTAATAATTTTCTTATTTCTAGATGAAAAATCATGAGCGCAAGTCTTTTTTTAAGACTGTATGTTTGATGTTAAACATCGAATTGTAATTGCTACGAAAGAATAAAATGTATAAAAATGAATCGTAGATATTGTGGGGTTTAGGTTGTTGCTACTAATGCTGCTGCTGCTGTTTGCAATTGATAATATCTGTGCATGTTGAAGCTTTTCATTGCTTTCTCATTATCGCACAATTATGGTTAAAATAGAAAGTAAACTAAAAATACGGAGGATTATCGTTATTATTCTTTCCTTTTTTTTATTCACTATTTATATTGTTAATCATGAATTGTTATCAGTTTTGTTTGTTGCTTACGTTATTTATGTATCTAAAAGTCAGTTATATGTGTTTTGATTGTTGTTTTTTTGGGGTATCGAGGTTGCGTGTTCCATATCGCAATAAGTCTTGTAATTAACTAACAGCAAACATGATGAGAAATCACTCACATGCTCTGATTTGTTTTTTATTTTTTTTTCCAATTTACTTTTCTTTACTTTAAATTTTAATTGGTATTTTTTTTTATTATAAATTAAAGATTTTTGCTTATTTTATTATTATCCGTTAAATTTAATTCTATTAAAAAAAATCCTGACATTCACTTGATTTTTATTACATTCGCAATATATCAATGCCTTATTTAAATTCGATTTTATCTGCTCAGTTTATTTATTTTTAATTTTTATTATTGTTAATTAACAATTTGTTATAAACATAATAGTGTTGTATGAATAATTTTATGTTGTGCTTTTTTGTTTGTTGTAGTTGAAAAATTTAATTAAAAAAAATAAATATATATATATTTATAAATAAATAATATATTCAATTGGTAAATGCACGCTATGAAATTTTATTGCTGCTGCTGCTATTACTGTTTTTTTTTTTTGGTCTGTAGTATTTAATTTATGCTGTGGTGAGATTGGATTTTTGTGTTATAATTTGATTTTGTTAGAATTTAATCGTATTTTATTATTTAAATTGATAAAATGCCTCATTCTCAGGTGTATTACTATTCGAAATTATATAAAATCTGTAGTATTTTCTTTTGATTTCTTTAGGTTAACGTTTCTATAGTTTCATTAATCTTTAGCAAAATACATTGATTACAATCTACATTTGATATTATCCGCAGATATGTTTCTGGAAGCTTAAACTGTAGATTTTATCTATTAAAAATCTTTTATACAAAACCATTTAAACAAATTAAGGATATTTATAATGCGCTAAAAAAAAACAATCTTAATTCAGGTGATAACAGGTTAAACTACTTTTTCCTTTTTTTTCAATTATAATATTATTCATAGTTTTTTTTTGTTGTTCAGCAGAATAGCACAAAAAAAAAACGCGATTTGTTGCGAATTATTAATAAGCTTTATATTTTTTCAATTTTATTTTCACTTCAATTAAAATTGTCTGGCTATGAATGATGCAACAAATAATTTTTCGTTTTTTCTTTTTAATTATAAACATAAAGCTGATTTTTATGCAAACTAAAAATGGGAAAAACCAGATGATTTTTTTTTTTTACGTTTACAGCAGCAACAGCAAAAATAAAAAATTATAAAGAAAAATAGGAAAACAATTTATGTAAAATGTAATGAACTGAAGTCCCCGTCCAACAGGCGGCAATGACATTAATTTTTTTTAAACACTCTGGAGACTTTTTTGTAGCTTTTTTTTTTTTTTATTTATAAAATAAAGTTTTTAATTTATTTTGGAAAATCATATGCAGCTTCAAAGTTCTATAAATTCTGAAAATTTTAAATTTAACATTGAACAGTGAAAGTTAATTTAATATGATTTTAAGCTTTACGTTTTAGTGATTTTTCAACGATACCAACAGCAATGCAATACAATTACTTTGTCTACTGGACTAGTAAAAACTTTAAGAAAAACTATGTGCATAGTTCACATCAAACTGGCGAATGTAGACAAAAAATAATGATAATAATTACAGAAAGAACAAAAAAGAAAATACATTTTAAAGAGAAAAACATAACACATTTTTGTCATTAAAGCTTGAAACAACTTAGTAACATCTTACCGTTGTTTATCACAATGAAATGTTTTTTCAAGCAAATAATAAGATAATTTCGTTTTCTTTTTATAAGAGAAAAAATCATTCAACATCGTTGAATATCTGTTTGTTGTTAAAATTGTGCAAGAATGCTCAATGTTATAATTTCTCAGTTGAAATATATTAAACACTTTGTTGCAGTTGAAATAAAATCAAGAGAATTGTCAATAAGTTAAGATTTTATATTAATCGAATGTTATATTTTAAAGGAATTTCTTTTTTTATTATTTTTAGTTGTGCTTTAATTACTTTTCTAGCTGCTGAAATATTTAATTACTTTCTATAATTATTTATTTTATTTTTTCTCCTAGTATCTAAATACGTAATAAGTAAAATAGTCATTAATCAAATAAAACATGTAAAAAATTATTACATTAAAATAAAATTAGTATTTTCAGCCTACATAATTTTAATTATTTTTTAACAAAAAAATAAATAAATAATAATTATTTATTTAAATTACTTTGAAAGTAATATATTTTTACTATTTTTATTATTATTAAAAATTATTTATTTTTGTTGCCAACAAAATTTTTTTTGCTGTTGAATTTAACTTTTGACAAGCTAATTAAATTAATTATTTACTATTAATTTTTTTGACATTTTAATTATGTGTTTAACTGGCTTTTAGTCGTTAATTATTTATACATATAATTTTTTTTTTATTATCATCAGAGTTGGATATAATAGATTCGTTTATTCTAGTATCCACTGTTGATGATTTTGTTTTAGGACAGAATATTCTGCATTAAGAATTTCATGTTATATTACATACAATAAATAAACTATTACTGGAATTATCTGTTAAATATATAAACAATTATAAATAAATTTAAATTTTAACTAAGGTTGATTTAAATTTAAAGATTTTTGCTAAAATTTCTAAACAAAATGCTTGAGTAATTTTCTAAATAATAATAATACAGCAAAATATGCATAGTAAAGTTAAATGTTTATCCTATTTAGATAACAAAAAAAAGATATAAAAATGTTTGCAAATAGAGAGAGAATAATTGAAATATGTCAACAAAATTGTGGTTAAAAACAACAAACTAATTTCTCTATGCACTTATCCAATTATAATTAATTTTGTAATTAATTTATCAAATAATACGACAATTAAATGACAAGATTTAATGTTTTAAATAGAAGAAAAAATAATCAAAATTAATTATAATAAACGTACAGGCACATAAAAAACAGAGTCAATTAACTCTAACCACTTGTTAATAAATATTACATAATATAGAAAGAAAAATAATAATTTCTTAGAAAACATTTTTTTTTGTTCTAATGGTAAATATTTGGCACCCTATCTCGTAGTACTGTTTGCTTGTCGACATACCTTTGTTTGTTTGTCACGTACCTTTAAATAACAACAATGCTTTTTTTTGCTGGATATTTTACTTACTTTTGCCACCTTTAAACAAAATGATACAAATATTTTTTGATACAAAAAAAAAAGAAGAAACTCCTCGAAATTGTTGAGAATGGTTGTTTGTTTGTGTTATGGTATTATTTTTATTTATTTATTTCGGGGAGTTATAATGTAATGTAATGTAACGAGAGATTCATGTTACCTAATGGACTGTACGAATTGTGAATGATGTGAAAGAATGAATACATGACATTGCGGCAGGTAGAAAATATAACATCAAATCCAACAACAATAATGATGAAATAATAAACTGAATAAATGCAAAAACAGAGCCCCATTGTCCATGGGAATTCAAATATTAGATGGGATTAAAAACCGTTTTTTTTTGTTTGCTATAAATCTGTTGCGTAAAAAATTTCATAAAATAATTTTACTTTTTTTTTTTACATTTTTGTTTGTTGGTTAATCTACTCTGAAATAATTTAGCAACACAAATTAGTTGTGCGGTGTCACCAGGCACTGGTTTATTCTACATACTTTGTTTTTTATTTAAATATTTTGTTGGGTGGACAAAATCTAATGACAGAAGTAACAACAGAATACTATCTCTTTATATTGTTGCGTACCTGAAAATTTATGTAAATAATAATATATTAAAATGAGATGAGAATACTAGATTTTTGGGTATTTGTGTGGTTGTTTTTTCGCTTCAAATGGTGTGAATAAAGCACTAGACCAAGTACCACGACCATTGTATCGCCAAAATAAAAAAAGGAACAAATAAACGTAAGGTTATTTTACGATAGGGGATGGTTTTCTCAGTTTTATATCCTTATTTTACTGTTACTTAACATTTGTTTATAGTAGATCTAGTTATATATTTTTTGGGGATGAATAATTGTAATAAGAATAATAATAATAATAATAATTTTGCTGTTGTCCGTGGGTTTGGTCATAATGGGCGGCATAAATATAATGAAGAATATTTGAAAATATTTTCTTAATTATGTTGAAATAAACGTATAATTAGAAATAATTAACCAGATTTATTGCTATTTAATTTTTTTTTGCATAATATTTTTTGATTTTAGAAAGCTTTTCTTTTTTTTTTTTACAAACATTTTTCATTTAATTTATGCTTTGTCTTATTATTATTTTTATGCTGCTATTTCGTAATGTAGTTTTTATTCGTTATTTTAATAATGTATAGACATAAATAAATGTGTACATATTTCATTACGTTAACATCATACCAAACGATTAACGTTTTATTATTATTATTTTGTGGGTGGGATGTTACTACATAAAATCTATTTCTAGTGTCATTGCAAACATTCATGTAAGAACTAAAAATTATTATTATTATTATTATGATTATGATTAATAAAACATATAAAAAAAAGTAAATAGAATTTTTGTGGTAATAATATTACAACGATTATAGTTGTTTTCGCTTTGTGTATATGTAGTATGTGGTATAAGTATTTCTGTTTTTATTTTTATTATTTTATGAACGCTTAAAATAAAAATATGAAATCGCGCTCGCGATAATAATAATAAAAAAAATGAAGTAAATTAAATATTTTTTTTATTTCTTTATGTCATTATTATTGCGGTTTTATTATTATTTTTGTAATATTTTATATGTATAAAAATAAAAAACTAACTATTGCTCTGTGGGTTTTTATTTCTGTTAAAAATAAATAAGGAAAACGAGAGAGATGAAAAAATACATAACGACAAACACGAGAAAATGTGAAAAACTTTTCAGTTTTAACTCATCTTGTTATTGAATATTTTCTTTTTTTTTATTATTTGTTTTATTATTATATAAAACGTATGACTAAGGACAGTTAATTTTCATCTATTGCCTTTTATATAAAGATATAAAGAAAAATATATCAATTTATTAGACTTTTGGTGATGATACCACATTGGGCTCTTTTGTTATTTATAATCATTATCCAGTACATTGTTCTGCTTAAAAAAATCTGAATAATAAATATTTATTGTGAATTTATATCTCTTTATATAATATATTACAATCTTATTGTTTATTGGGTTTTTCTTTTATGATATAGCAACGAAGAAAAGCGTTTTTCATTTCTGTGTTGTTTCAAAATCTCTAGAAACAATATTATTTGCAACAAAATATTAATTTACATTTGATAGTTGTTTTATATTTAGTTTTTAAGATTTATATTTAATTTTAAGTGTTTTATAATATTAAATTAATTGAGAAAATGAATACTTTTAAATATTTAACCATTAAATCAGCGTTTCTCTTAATTAAACTGAATATGTAGGAACGTTTTAAAATTGCTAGAAGAAGCACATACTTATTTCAAAGTCTAGTTATTGTCCCTATTTAATTGTTTAATTAATTATTTTAAATAATCGTTACACTTTTATCTATTTCTATTATTTTTACGAGGTTTTTCTAATACAATCTCGCAACATATAGATTATCAATCATTGCTTAAATAAATCAAACAATTTTTTTTGTTTCTTCAAATATTTTATTAAGAAAAATTAATAAATAATACATTTATTTAATGATATATTTATGATGTGTTTAAGTACACAGCACATTATTTATGTTACAATAAAAGCGAAAAAAAACTGAAACAAGGAAACAATTTACATATCGTCATTAAATTTTGATATTTTTTTATTACAAAGAAAAATAAATAATAGTTATAATAATAATAATAAAAACGATTTATCGTTTAAAATGTAGTACAATGAAGAGTAGTTAATAGTGAAAACAGGAATATACACCGACAGACGACTAATGTAAACAATTTGTGACAATGTTGCTATTATTATTATTATTATTTTTCTTTTTTCTCTTGATTTATAAACTCTTTTTTAGTTTATTTTTCTAGTTTTTTTTTTGTCTTTTTATGCTATAAAGTGTTTATTTATATTATTTATGTAAAATAACAAATGAAAAGAAAAACAAATAACGATAAGAAGATTACTAATGATGAGAAAATTTCACTTCAATGAATAATTTGTTTGCTTTTAAAACATATTTCTATTAAAAAATAAATAAATGATAGTAATAATACATAGAAATATGATAATTTACTGCAATTTTATTACGAAAATAAAATAAAGAAAAAAAAAACATTAATTTTAATCTTTTTAAATATTTTATCAACGAAAATAAATACTAAATTGTATATTCTAAGCAATATAATGCTAGACAATGTTTTGAGTAGTATTTATATTGTATATACATATATGTTTATATATTAAGATTTTCTATAAACACATATTTCGTGTGAAATAACAAAGATTAAATTATTTAAATATATATATGTGCTTTATAAAATTCTTTATTATTTTAAAATAAAATAAAATAAATATTATTGTTAACAAGGATAGATTGTAGAATTTAAAAAGAAAAAGTATATAAACTTGGAGAGCTTTTTATTAGAAAATTCAATTGATTTTTGATGCTGGGATTACTAAATTTATTACATTTAGATTTGTAATTGAATTTATTTGATTGTTGGGTCATTGTGAAGGCACAATGTGAATTTTATTCATATGTTGTATCGTTTATTGAGTGATTTTTTTCTTATATCGCTAATATTGTAGTGACACTGATTTATAGTTGTTAAAAATTCTTGTCTGATATAAAAAACTGGAAAATAATAATCTTTAAGGTCGTTTTCTTACCTTTGCTTGTAAAATACAATTATTTTTTCTTAGTTTTATAGAATTTGAATATCCTGTTTTGAGAAAGAAACTTATAGGATGTTAATGAATATTTGAATTAAAAAATTGTTGAAGAAAATTTGATCGGAAATTTTTATTTTAAGTGTTCTGTACTCTTGACGAGACACTATAACCTCTTTACTGTAAAATATTTTCGCATTACTTCTCGCATATACAATAGTTTTTCCACTACTGTTTACTGTTACAGAAACAACAATTAATAATGAAAAATGGATAAACGATGATAAAAAATGTATGATTTAAATTTAATAAATTAATATAAAAAACAGTAACATTGGTTAAATGCTGCTGTACTTATAAGGGAAATATTTTGTAAAATAATTAAAAAAAAAGGATTGAAGAAAGAAAAATGATAACGGCGGCGAAAGACAGCATATTAAAAAATTATTCGTATTTATTTCTAGGTAGGCATTCTGAAAAACATATATATATTTATATATTTACAAACAACATTCATGTCCTTTTATAACATTACGTCAATTTTCACAATTAAAAATGAGTTTTTTGTTTTTTTTTTTATAAGGAAAAGAAGAAAATTACAAAATCCATTTAATTAAACCAATTTTAATTTATAATTCTCATTCTGCTTTTTAAAACTTTTGATAGAAAATAAATAAAGTGTAACATCAAAATGAAAAAAAAAAATCTTTTTCTATCTATTTCGACAGTACTATTTTATACTGAAAATTAAAATGAATGGCATAGAAAAACGCGAACATTTAATTTCTCATCACATCAAAACTCATTTAGAATCGATTTTGTGTAAGCCAAAGAAGAAATAAAAATATAAAAAATAGTGGAAAGAAAATGCTTTTGATACGATGCTAAATAAATGAAAATAGAAATTCTTTAATTTTAATTATTTTTTTTATTTCAATTCTTGCTTTCTTTTTTTTTGTTATAAGAAATAAAAATTATTCCACGTCACATATTTACAGTAAAACATTTAATTATAATAATAATAATTATTATTATTGTTTGCATGATTATCGTCATCGAGGTGATAAAATGAAAAATTTTATTGAAAAAAAAAAAAAAAAAAAGATGCAGAGTGAAAAAAGTTTCATTAAAATAAGAATTAAATAAATGAGAAAATGAAAATTCATTGAATTCCGTTTAGTCATTTTGCCAACAAGTTTTTCATCGTTGAAAAACACTTTGTTCATTTTTTTTATTCTCTCTCTACCTCGCTACCTATTTTGTGGGTGTAGAAATCTCTAGTGTTTTTTTTTTCAACGCTTTTTTTTTGTTTTTGTCGATGGGAAAATAAAACAAACATTTTATTCCAAGAGATCTGGGATTGTTATACAAAATTAATGAATAACAAGTTGATCATTTATTTTAAATGGAAAAAATAGCAAAAAAAAAATATAACAAACCATTTGTTACCAGGTTAACAATCCGTTGAAGAGTAATTGACACTTGTTGATTGGTATTTTTCGTCTTTATTTAACTTTCTTTTTTTTAAGTGTCCAATTATAATGCAATTGATATTCAGAAATTTAATTTTATTTAATAAAAAATAATATTAATTTTAATTTTAATCAAGAGCATTTGTAATTGAAACAAAAAATAAAAGAAAAATTTAAAGCAAATAAAAATCGTAATGTGAATTTTTTATTTCTCTTTGAAACGTAAAATGAAAGCTAGGTTTGTGGTTAAATGAAAAATACGGATTTCCATCCTTTTTGGCTTATATAGATGAGAAAAGCTTTTTTATGCTTGGTATTTTGACCAAGGTAAACGTATTTATTTTTAATACTAAAACCGTATCGCGAATTTTTTTTTCTCTTAAAACAGTAATTTTTTTTTCACCTTTGCACAGTAAAAAGTCAAGAATAAAGAGGCAACAAACTTTTAAAGAAAATGATCCTATTTGCAAGTCAATTCGTTGATGATTTTTTTATTATTTTTTGTTTTCTTTTGTAACTTGTTTACCACCTTGGTTATAGCGTCGGCTTTTCTTTCATTCTTTTAAGTCATGCTTGAATTTTTAATTCATTTCTTAAAGAAAAAAGGCAGCATCTGCCAAATACCTTGGATAACTTCATTTTAAGCTTTCTTAAAGGTTTAACTTTTTTCCTGAATGAATCTTTAACTATTTCTGTGTTTTTTTTTTCAAAACTAAAAGGTTAATTCCTTAAAACAAAAGTTTAGGTCATTATTACACTATCAACAAAAAAAAAATTACTTTTCCTCGTCTTTGTAGAAAAGTAAATAGGGGAGAAGAAAAAAAAAATTGATAAACTCATAAAGTTTAATTAAAAAAAAATATAAAAGAACACCGTTTTCGCTTTAAATCGTTTTATTCTTTTAATTATAAATAATAATAAATAAAAATAAATTTAAAATTAATTATTGGGGTTTGTTGTTGGTAATAATAACGGTGGTGATAGTCATGTTGATGATAAAAATTCTATACAATTAATATAGGCGCCACACACAGTACATCGCTTAGAAATATATATTTCTTTTACTTTAATAAAAATAATGAAAAAAAAAAATCATAATTAAAGTATACAATTATTTGATTTTAATAAATGTTGAATGCTCACGCAATTCAATAGCATGTTTTTCACACTTGCAGTGTATTATATAATAATACGTAAAATATACTCGGTTGTTTTACCTCTTTTTATTTTTTGTTTAAATAAACAATGAGAAAAAATAACGATTAATGAACAGAAAAATAACGTGCATTCAAACTTTTTTATTTTTTAAATATAAATTCTATATAAACGTTCTTAAATACAATGTAATTATTTGTTTTTTTTATTTAAGTTATGTCAGTACAGGTCTCTGGTAAGGATAACACGTAACGAAAAATACACCTGCTTTATAAATCTTTTGTGTCTAAGATGACATTTTATTTATTTTTTTTTATTTAATTTAATTAGTGTTGAAAGTAGAAAGCGTGTTTATTTAAACAGGTGACAAAAGGGCTATATATCCATTAACCTTACACTATTGTTAACATTATTTTTTTTAGATTTTAAATGCGTAGCAATGCGTTGAATATTAACATTAATGATCCTTGTGCTGTGTGTTGTTTTTTTCTGCTATTGTTTATTTTTCTTTGCTCACGTTGTTATAATTTTTTTACAGGGAATTTTGTTCTAAAGGTCGTTGAACAAAAAAAAAAAAATTAAAAAGCAACGTGAAACTAAACACAATATATTTTACCTGTGGGGTGAATGAATATTTTTTTTTTTTATTAAAAAATTGGCACTTAAGCATAGCACACAAATTTTGATTAAGTACACAAGGGTGGTGTATATTTATCTAATGAAATTACGATGACATTGTAATTTCGCTATGTTTGTGATTCCTTCTTTTTTTCTCGCATTTAATATCTTAATTATTTTATTATAGGAAAATTATTATTTACCTTTTTATTTTTGATAATTTTTTCTTTTATTTTTTTGTCTAGAGAAGTTAATTTGCTTCTGTAAATAAATTCGCTATAAGTTTTAAAGAAAAGTTAATTTGTTGTTTAATACAAGTTTTATTAAAGTCTTACACTTTGACCATTAATAGTTGATTATATAACTAATTTTTATAATTATAATAATATATATATAAATATATATATTTATAGATTGTATTTATAGTTGAATGGGGAATAATATAAATGAATGAACTAAAAATGTATGAAAAAAAAAAATAATAAGAATGTCGATTACTTTGCCCATTAATTTGATTTAAATAGCTTATACTTCCGTTGCACGTAATATTACTATACAGTGGTTTTCATTGAGGGTAGAAACTTTAATCTTCTTTTCTTTTATTATTATTATTATTACTGAAAAATAAAAAACAAAATTAAAGTTGAGGCAGTAATTTTAATATAAAAATTTATAATAGTGTTAAACCATTCCTAGTATTATATAGACACATCCCCCGTGTAAAAATCTAATATAATATTTAATTTCTGTAAAGCTCAATAAAAATGGAAAATAAATTTTTATATTAAAAAACATTAATTTATTATTGTGTTTAATAAATGGGAAATTAAATAATATTTTTTGTATACTTAATAAAATTTACTTTAAATAATATTAATCTAATAAATAAGCTAGTGGAATGATAGTTTCATTTTTAAATAATAATAATAACTATAGGTAATTGTATTGTACTTGTAATGTACTGCGTTTATCGGCTATTGATCAGAATAGTTATTAAATAAAACTATATTCTATTTAATATAAAAGAATACTTCTGGGTGTCAATTTATACCACTATTTAACCCTTTAAGTCCATTTAACACTTTCTAATTATAAATTTTATTTATTTAAATTTTAATAAATAATTTTAATCAAATTTAAAACATACATAAAATATATATAAATATAAACAGATAATAATTTATTATTTAAATTTACTAAACCATAAATATTTAATCAATTAATATCATAAAATTTATTGATTATTTTAATTATTATAAATATTATAAATATAAATAATTATTTATATATATATTAATTAACATTTGGACTTTGATTAAGGAAATTCAAGTAAATATAAAATTATTTTCAATATAGTTTTGCATAAATTGATTTTCTGTTGTAAATAGTTACGTTATGTAAAATAGAATCAATTAGCGTTCAATATTCATAGTAGGAATAATAATATTAATAATAACAAAATTAATTATTTATATTGTTTTTATAAATTATGTTAATATGTTTTAATGATAATATAAATAGAATATAATTTGTTGATGAAAATCATATCGATTTATATTAAGGTAAATATCAAAAGTAACAAAATTTATTATTATTATTATTATTATTTGTTTTTGTCTCTTTTTTTATTGTTTAAAGTTAGGTCTTTAACCCTTTTATTTTACTCTATAGCAATAAAATAACTTAACATTTGTTACATAATGTTATGTGGGTATTTTGTGGAGTTGAGATAAAAATAATAAAAAAACAGAAGATTAACCACACATATTCTGTCGTGTCGTATCGTTTTGTGCTCACATTGAAACCCATCAATTGAATTTCTATTTTCAATGTAAATGGTAATAATAAAAAATATATTCTCATACCGATAATTTCTATGTTTAAACATTTATGTACATACCAATAACATGGGAATCTAAATATTAACCGGAAGCAATTGACAGGTGCGAAAATCATTGCCAAAAGGTTGTGTATATATAAATTTTATATACGAAATCTGTAAACTCTCATACTTTGCAGGTAATTTCTGTAATTTAATATTAACCGTATGTTACTGACTTATCATAGGTAAATATTGTTAAATCAAATATTTTCCAGAATGGGTGAATTTGCCTTTAAAGCATATGTGTATAATCTGAGATATATTGTTATTAGAAGATTAAATTAATTTTTCCTTTTGCTTCTAAATAAACAGTTTACTTTTAAATGTATTCAATCGAGCATTATGATTATTAAATTAAATCAATTTCATCGATAATTACTAAACTTATTTTTTTTTTTTTATTTTTTATTAAATTCGATGCCATATTCAATGGTTAATTTAGGATGTTTTGTGTTCATTCGTTACTTTGTCTATAATTGGCATATTTAGAATGAAAACTTTTCTCTTTTTTTTTTTAAATAAATTAAATTAAAAAAGTTTATTGTTTTAGTTTTTTTTTAATTTTAAATTTTTAACCGCACAACATACACTACGCTTATACGATGTTATAAAATTGTCACTCGTCTATTTTATCTTTTCAATAGACTAATCAGTGTCATTTCATTTTTATTTTATTATACTCGTTTTTTAGTAGAACGGTTAATGCACATTGAACAGTAGAAATGATAACAAAAATAAAATTAAAAAAATAGAATAAAATTATTTCATTTATTTACAAGTTCGTTCGATCTATGCAATGAAAGACAATAAAATGGTTTATTTTTTATTGTATATTTTACCTTTTTCTATGTAAAATTTACCACAGAAAATCGTTAGTTATTTTATTGTTTAACTATACTAAATATAATAGACAACGAATTGTTATATTTATTTTGTAATAATTATATTTTCTGAATATATGCAAGCAAAACTGTCCTATCGAAACTAATATTATTTATTTACATTAAATCAGAAATTCAAAAATTAATATATGCAATTCGTTTTTACCATTATAGTTTATTTAAACATTTTATCGATAAAACACATCAAAATGTTTAACTATGCGAGATGCAAATTACTATAGTTTTTTTATTATTTATTTTGTGAAATACATAATAAAGAGAGAGAAAATAAAAAAAAATATTGGTAATAATTTTTCAGTTGAATTAAAAAATTTTATTGAAAGTATTCTGCAGCTGTATTTCTACTCATTGATAATAGCGTATATAAGATAGCATAAATAATATAATGTGTATATACTGAATTCGCAAATGAATTATTAAATCTACGATGATTATATTAAACAATGTTGATAATAATGATGGTGAATTGTCTTGCGATATAATAAAAAGAAAAGAAGAAATACTTATGCGGCCAATAAAAAGAAAATTTTCTTAATTGAATTAAAAATACAAAAATCTCTGTATCAGTGTTAAACGACGAGTAATAATAAAGATGAAAATAATTTAACGCAATTGGTCTACAATAGAAAAATTATATAACTATAGTATGTAGCCCTCCAACGTTTTTCATCAAGTACGGATTTAGAGGATTTAATGTTTAAAAAAATCTTTCGTTAATCTACGAAGACCTCATTTGAATTAATTTAAAATATAATAATAATAATAATATAAGAAAAGAAAATTAAGATATTTTCACAATTTTTTAAACAGTGCGTCTGTTCAATTGGGTTTTTCGTTATAAAAAAAAATAAAAATTGCTTAGAATAATTTTTAAATAAAAATATTCAGTCTTAAAGAATTTTAAACATTCTTTGATTGCTTTTATTATAACCACAATACTTTTTAGTATAATAAATATTTCATTCATAAAAATCAGTAGTAAATCATGAATAATAAATATCGTTTTTACATTTAAATCGCTATAAACTTTAAAATAAACCAATGGAAAAAACTGCATTTTAATGCTCACAAACTATGTTCAAGCAAAAACCACTGTAATAGTAATTATATAATTTTTAACCGTAAGAAGTAAAATTCAAGTAAAAACTCTTTAAAGATAACACTACAAAATCCAATGTTTAAAACTATTTTTGCATACAAATGGCAACTTATGCATAGAACAAGTATTTTTGCTATTTTATTTTATCTCTTTAGTTTTTGTAAATAAAATAAATGAAATTTGTTAAGAAAAGCATCGTTTTTGTTCTTTTAAATACAAGAATAATAATAATAAAAATAATAAGAAATATGTTTTTTGTATGACAAACAAAAAATAAATAAATAAAATGTTAATAAATTGCATTAAGATAAAATAAAATTAAAGAAAAACGAAATAATCTAACATAAGTTATACGTAATAAAAATTTGCTACCCTAGTATTTATTTTTTAGATATTTGATGTAATTTTCTACCCCTTATACAGAAAAAATAAAAATATCATAGTCATTTGCTTAGCATAATAACTCCCTTAGACATACTAAAGCATATATAGAAAAAAGAAATAAAAAACAATTTAGTGTGTATAAAAAAGGTGCAATAAAACAGCAAAACATATTTTATTTTATTATTTATATGAACAAAAAAAAAAAGGAAAGAAGTTTAACAGACAGAATATTTAGACACATATTTAAAGTATTCAATTACATGTCTCATCTGGGATCAAAGCAGATTGAAAACATTTTTCTTTTATTTTGTTGCATTGATTGATACTTATTGCTGTTGTTAAATGTAAATTGTTGTGGCATTTAATGATTATATTTTTTTCTGTCCTTTTGTTAAGGTATTTTAGAGCGTTTTAAGAGTGATTTTCATGTGACATTACGGTTGTAAATTTCAATTGAAGAATAAAAAACACATTGACAATTTCTATTCATTAAATTCAAACATAAACGTTTGTGTACAATAGAGTAGATTTTTATATTATTGCTTTGAATTTTAGAATAAAATAAATAAAAAACAAGAAGCTAATCAACTGCACGCGACTTGTCGCATCAATTGCAACACTTTAAAATACATTTAATCGTAATAAATGATTGCACTTGTCGCCTCTGCCAATAGAAAAATTATTATAACATCGATTTGTTACGATTACTATTAAGCAAAATTTATAATGCTTATATTTTCTTGTTATAAACATCACCCACAATTGCACCCATTTTATGATTGGAAATACAATAAAACTGCTTTAACTCGCTACCATGTAGTAATTACATAGCTAAGCGACTGTCGTCCTTTACATCTGGTGTTCAGGACGTGATCTACTCAAGCAGCACCTTATTTTCTGCATTTTCTTAACTTTATATTGCTTAATAATGCTTTTGTGATAATTTTTTCTTTCTTGTTGGTTTTTTTTCATGCAACATCCTTTAAGGATGATAAAATGTTTATCGAAAAGTCTCTGTAACTCTTTTATAAGTCAATTTATTTTCATCTTTCCTTGAACAAAATAAACATTTTTTTGTTTTTCTTAAGCTAAACTTTAACATTTCACATTTCTTAGGTCTTTCGTTACAGTGTTGTTTTATAATTTTCTTATTGATCCTCTAAATGAAATTAATCTTTAAAACACTTTTTCAAAATACACTTCTAAGAAGAAACAAAAACGTTTTCCTACTTATATTGTGATTTATTAAGTTCTAAACTTGCAATAATGCATTATTATTTTATTTTTTATTGCTGTGTTGTTGCCTGTTTCATATCATCCCAATCAAAAATTTAAAAAAAGCTTCAAAAATTCATAAATACTATGAAAGTTTTATTCTGTGTGTCTTAAATATATATTTAAAAAATTAAATGATAAAAAAAAAAATCAAAGCCACAAAATCAACCCGAAAATTTCTATAAAACAAAAATTATTGAAAATTCTATCTAAGGAAAGTTAATCGAAAAATAAAACTTTTATATAACACCAACAAAGAAAAAATAGAAAAGGAAACTTTCCATTGCTTTTTAGAGAATATGTAACTTAAGATTATTTTTTTGTTCGTAAGATTTCTTGTGCATTATTTTTCACATCAATGTGCTTTTGATTCTTCGTGTTTATAGCATAAAGTTTTATTTATATGCTAGCACAGATAATTTACATTCATTTTTTTTTTTTGCTCTTTCTTAATTACAAGTTGATAATTGAAGTTTTCTTTTGGTTTTTTGCTATGCTTTCGTTAAATTAAAATTTTAATTAATTTTATGATATAGTTTTAGTGTTTAATTACATTTTAATTATAGTTTATTATTAGCAAAATTTGATTGATTGTTTTCGATTAGATGTTTTAGTACTTGTGAGCTTTGCTTGAAAAGTTACTTAATCATTTTTATTTGTTGTTAGATTGTCTTTTACTTTATTAAAAGTATAAAGGACCGACACCTTATTTCCGTTGTTTTATTTCTATTGTTATTGTTTCCTTTTATTACAATAGGAATACTTTAAAATAGAAAAGTTAGCACAAATATCATGAATTGTAATCCTTTATTTCACATTATTTTCTTCAATGATATAACCATGAAAAATACAATTTTCTTATTATTTTCTTTAAATAAAAAATGTTTAATTTAAATTGTAATAATTTTTATAAATATTTCCTACATCATAAATCTGTTACATTGTATTGTTTGCTTACTTGGTATAAATGTTTCAAGCATAAGCTGTCTGTTTAATGTCAGTTTAATTAAGCTTAATTAAATTTTTTCTGCTTTTTTTATTTTAGTGACTTGCTTGAGAAGGTTGCTTGCTTTTTTTGCACGTTTTTTTTTTATTTAATTTTTACCATTGTTTGTGAACAATGTAAACTTGTCTAGTAAATGAGTGTTTTATGCCAAATAATTTTAACAATCGTCGCGTTTGTCGTCAACACTGTGCATACTGTCATTATGGAATGTTTTAAAAAATACTTTACTCCTACGTACGGTAATTTTTCGTAGTAGAGAAAACGGAACACATAAATATATATATCGTGTTAAAACAGGATAAAACTACTGAAATGTATGATATTTAATATGTATGTATATTATGCTGACAAGGTCGTTATATATTTAAGGTGCATTGGTTCAGTTTTGGATAAATATTTTTTTATTTTTTTAATTAATTATTTTCTGGTATGCTACGCCAGTCACATGAGTAAAATATTTTGACATTATATGAATATTGTAACAGGTGTGTGACACTCAAAGTGTAAATCCTTCCTTCCCGTTTTTTTTTTCTGACATCTAATATACAAAACGTATCAGTTTGTTTGCACAATAGTTAAGCACTAAACAAGTCAATGTAATTTTATAGGTTTTAAAGGATCTTAGAATAATGTCCATGTAAAAATTTTATAACATAAGTGTCATTTCTGTTTTATATAATAAAGTGGCAAGGGTGATATGAAAAAGACAAGAAAAAAAAAACTAAAAAATCTTTCAATCTTGAGAAGGTTAATAAGAAAATTGTTTTTAAAGGATGTGAATAATTAAAATTTATATTTTTAAATTAAATATTATGTCGTTTTTAAACATAATTTTCTTGGTGTCCCTAAATTCTTAGTTTTTTCTTTATTTCATCAATTTTATTTCTTGTAAATAATTTATTAGCAACATCACATTTTTCGACCCATTTCTCAGTTTTTATTATTATTATTTTTTGTTTTAAAATAATGAACTTTTGTCGAAATATAATATCTTCTTAATTTCTTTAATGAAAATTTATTGATTTCACATCGCAAACAATTTTATAACGTTTCTTCATTATAATTAATTATTTAATTTATTTAAATGGATACCAAAAAAGGACACACATATATTTTTAGAAAACATTTGGCTAATATAGACAAAGTTAAGCGCTTCCTTCTTTTTTTTTTGATTATATAAATAAATATATAAATAAATTAAATTAAATACGACGAATATAATAAAAGGCGATAAGCTTTAGTAAATTTTTATTTTGTATTTTCTCTGTTACTTTGTTCTCCTATCGGACCTACATAGTAAATTTAATTCATTATTAATTCATTTTCTATCCATGTACGAACGAATAACAGATCAAAAAGACGAAAACATTAATCTTTAAAAGTGGAATTAGATAGAAAACAAAAAACATAAATAAAAATAAGAAAACTAAAAGCATAAAATAAAGAAAAGTGATAGCAAAAGGAAATAATAGTAATAATAATAATAATAATAAGGAAAAACAACAAATATGTACAAGAAAACAAATCTCTCTGGTCACTGAATTTTTCGATTCGTAAGAAATAAAACGAGAAGTACACCACATATTTTCGTTAATTTTTGCTTCTTTTTTGTTTGCAGTGTAAGAAATTTTTTAGGCGGTGATAACTTTTCTTCTTTTTTATTTGCAAAAAAAGGAAAAATCGCACAAAATATTTACGAAAAGAAGAAAAAAAAAAAAAAAGAAAAGAAACACAAGGAATATTCAGTATTTTTTCTTAGCCTTTTTCAACTTAAAAGGAACTCCCACTTTCTTAGCTGATGGTCACACACATTTCTGTTTGTATATATAGATAGAATTTTCTATAATATCTAAAGAAAAAAATAACATGCGCATTTAAGCGATCAAATATTATTAACGATTTAGAGAATACGCACGTGTTACAAAATTTTAGGCAGCATTAGTTTGCGAAAATTATATAAAAGCTCAAAGAAAAGAAATATTTCTATATAGAAGTGAAAATAAGTTCCACATAGAAAATTTTTTGTTAATGTTGAGAAAATTATTGCTTTGAGTTGGCGAGAAAGAGTATAAAATACATAAAAGCTTTATGAGAGTGGGTTGGATTTCAAATTTTCAAAGTTCAATTTTGTATGTTGCTTGTTTTGGTAAATCTGGATAATAAAGGTTTTTTTTCTGTTTTTTCTTCGTTTACTCAAAATAATAAAAGAGTTTTTCATGTTGTCTACATTACAATGCACAAATTTTATATAGACTCGGTATGTGCCAGAGTATAAATTTAGACATCAGTGCAATGAAGCTGATACTGATGAACGGATGTACTTCATCTGTTCGCATAATTTTTGTCCGACGTTAAATAATAATAATAATAAAAAAAGAGTAGAAAATATTTGTTTTTGCTACATTTAACTACTGATTTTCAACGATTATTTATTAACACAGTTAACGTGCGTGCTTGATTTGTATTTTTGTTATTTAAATTGTTTTTAGTTTTTTATTTAGTGCAATGTGATGTGCTGTTCTACTTGTGATGGTTTTTTCTCATTTTTTTGTATTTATTTCTTATGTAGATTTTTCACTTTAACAATTTTTAGTTAAGTGAGTGTTTTTTTGTTTTGACAAAGTAAATCGTGTTTAAGTATATTTATTTATCTTTGTTTTTATGTTTATTATTTTATTCTTATTAATTTCTTGAATTTAAATTAAAGGAATTATTTTATTTTTAATTGAAATTTTGATTGTTTTAAAGTGCGTTTTGCAAATATTTTTGCAACATTATCATAAAACAAAGATTCATAAATTATATTAATAGTAAAAGATTTAATATTAATTAATTTTTCATGCGGAATTAAAGTGTTTTTTTTTTTAAATTTTCTTTTGTTAAAATAATATTTATTTTTATCACCCACTTAATTATTTTTATTTCTACTGCGAATTAATGATTTTATTTTCATTAACTTATGTTCATTTTACAAGTAAATAAAAAGAAAATTGTTAGCAAAAATAACCGAATTTCAGTTAATATTTAATTGTTTTTAATTAAATCTTTTTCGTTTTTCATTTTAATTATATAAAAAAAAATTTATTTTTAAGAATATTATTACGTGACTTGATTTAATTTTTTGCGTTTTAATTGAGACAAATGTACAAAATACATTTGTTGTAATTTTTAAAAAAAACACACTTAAACAACGATTAAAGACGACGAAATGAATATGAAAATAAAATGTTTTAATGTGCACTACATACAGTTTTGCTGCTTAATTTTTATAGTTAAAAAGAAAAAAAAAACATTTAATTTCCTATTAAATTATTAAATTATAAACAAACATGAATAGTTATTTATAGTATTTATCGTGATTTTACTGTTTTTCTAAGAGAGAGAATTAATTCAACTTGAATCGTACGCCAGTATTAAAGTAAAATTTCGTTTAAATATTTAAACTCAGTTTATGTTAAAACCATAATCATAAACCATATAGTAATTATATTATTTTTTGTAACCCTTTTTTACATACGTTTAGCTTCTTCTTTTTTTTTTGTTTATAAACATATGTTATTTTGTGTGTTTGGTAATTTTTCTTTTCTGTGGTATGATGGTTTGTGGTTACTCTTCTCTATATGTTTAACTCATATAAATTCTACTCGATTAATTGACAATTAGTTTAACAAATCGATTTACATGCAATGTTATAATGTTTATAATAATAATAATAATAATGTTAATGTTTTTATGTTAATGATAATGATAATAGTTTCTAATATAATTATTTTTTTTAACACCAAATTTTACTATTTATTATTTAATTAAATTTTTAATGATTTTTTGATGATAACATAAATATTTATTGGTAGAAATTATTATAATTAGTTTTTCACTTAAATTAACAATAAGAAAATAAATTTCTTGCTTCTCTTGGAATATATAAATAAATATAATTGTTGTTTGGGTTTAAATTTAACTTTTTAAAGTTTTCTACTATTTTTATGTTTTTCTATAACTATACAACTATGTAACTGGCTTACTTGTTGTGACCAAGATGAGCAAAAAGCTCATTAAAAGCAAATGAAAATACTTTCTATATAAATATATAATTTAAATTATTCTGTAAATTATAAAAGTAATAATCATAATAATAATAATAAAAATATTAATAAAAATAATAATAATAATAATTAGAGAAAGTTTGCTATAATAACAGCAGTATCAGCATTAAATGCTTTTAAAAAATGTAAACTGAGAGCAAATTTCTTTATTTTTTATTTACGAAATGATAGTATTCTACTCTACACATAATGCTGGCTGGCCATCCATTTGGTTTTTGTTATTTAAAACATAATTTTCTTTTTTTGTTCAGTTAATTTTCCTTCTATAAAAATTTAGTAATTTTGAGAAAAACGGACGACACAAAGTGGTATATACACACACACACAAAAAAAAAATAACAACTAATTACAGTTGTTAAAATATAAATGATTATTTTTCTGCTATTTCTGTTTATTTAAATAACCAGTGTTTTGTGATCTTTTGCTTAGTATAAATACATTGAAAACACCATATTTTTCCCTAGTATAATATACATTTTTATATATAACAGCAAAATGCAAATGACTCTATAAAAAGAGATTTTTTTTTATAACTTTTCATTTAGTTTTCCTTTAATTTTAACCCTCGTCTACAAACAAAAAATAGTGAAATAAAAATCGTAATATCACCAGAAATATTCATATTTACAAATCTGAATGAAATGAAATGTAATGAAGAAACGCCAACAACATAACAACGATACGATATAACGTCTTTTTTCAGTTTTTTGGTCGTTGTTGCTAAAGTTAAATACATGAAAGAATATTTTTTTTTCCTTTCTTATATTGTTTCTTGATAGAAAGACATCGTGAAAAACGTGTCTTTAACATTTAACTTTAAAGTAGTTACAACGGTTTGTGTTCAATTTCAATTTTTATTTTTCTTGTTGGTGTTACTGTTAGTGATATTTTTAATAGATTAGGGGGTAACAAAACTACTCAATAATATAATAAAATAAAAAGTTCACCACCCAAATAACACAACAGTGACAAATTCAATCGTATAATATGCATGACTTTTGTTAAGATATTCATATTAAAAAAAATAAAATAAAGTAAATCTTTTGAATGAAAAACAAATTGAAAAGTAACAGGCAAAAGCGTTGTCAAAATGTTAAACCAGCTGAGTGTATTTCTCTCTGTGTGTGCTTTGAAATGATTTTTTTTTTTAAATATTATTTCTTTTTGTTTTTTTTTGCAATTGTTTTAAATTTGGAAAATTGATTTTTCCCTTTGCTTATGTTTAAAGATGAAAATTTTTGTCACCAATTTTCTATTGTTTCTGATTAAATAATTTTCATTTTGTATGTTTAACTTTAATTAAATATTTGTTAAAGCTTACAAAAGCTTATTATTGTAATGAATTTATTTTTTTCCATTCATTTTAGATAGTTATTTAAGTTTATTTAAAACAAAAAAAAAATCTTATGCTTAGTGTTTAACAAAAAAAAAAAGAAACATAATTAGTGCTTAAAGTACAATAAAAAGTGTCTGAAAAAAATGTTTGTGAAATTCTAAAAAAAAAAAACGAAAGATTTGAATAAATTTTTAGTGAAATAAATCAATCAATTTTTATATCATTAATATAGTTGTGTGGATTTTCTAATAAGCAAAAAAAAAAAAAACTAACATCAAACGGAAGTTATTTTTATTCAAGGTTGTGCTGTATGTTCTGTTCTGTTTTCCATTGCATAGTTTTGCTGCTTCAAATGATCGCAAATAAAATCATAATAATTTCCATTTATTAAGTAATCATAATGAGGTGAGTTTATTTATTTAAAATTTGATTAACATAAATTGTTGTTATTTTTTTGTTATTAAGTTATTTTTGCCGTAAAAAAAAAATCAAAAGTATAGCTGGCGGTTTGTGTCTTTTATTTTTTGCTAATTTAATAATATTTCTTCGTTAATTTATTTACTCATTTTTCTCTGTGTGTTTATTTTAATCTTTTGTATAAATAAAGCAATAGAAAAAGCGTACACAAACAATAATACCCTTTCTATTTGCACCCTAGTCAAAGTATGATTATCGTTTGTGGAAGAATAATTAAGTGGGTAAAGTTTTTAAGTGTAATTAACTTAAGTGATTTTTGTGTGGATTTAATTTGTTTTTGTAATTTTATTTTTCTATATCCTTTACACTTTCTGCTTGCTTTTTTACGATTAAAAAATTATTTTTTTTTTCCAAAGGAAAAATCCAAAAGCAAAGCGAAAAATAAATACAAGAAAACAGCACTTGTACCATGTTTAGCGTTGTAAGGTTTTATCGTCATCGTTTTTTCGTATTTAAATATTATTATTTTTCTTCTTCTTCTTCTTCATCATCTTTTGGTTTTAAATAATTAGATTTACGTTGTTTAATCATCATTTTCAACAATGGGTTTCATCATAATCATTATCATCATAGCTATATCGTTGCTTCTTTGCTGATATTGCTGCTATTATAATCCTCACACTTTTTTCTCGTTATTATTGTGTTTTCTTTTATTTTTTCATTACTTTACTTAACTTTATGTTACTTTACTTTATTTTACTTAATTTATATTTAGGGTGATGTAAACATTGAAAAATATACACAAATAAGGCGGCTTATCATCATCTAAACTGACTCTTTATCCTTAATTTAATATTATAGATAGATTTTCGTTGTAATAATATTAAAAATAATTAAAAAAAAGTAATTGTTTTGGTTTTGTTAATTATTATTATTATTATGCTTTGGTTATGTTTATAGGAGAATTAATAAATAATAAAGAAAAGAAAATATTTCAGGTACTTAATTAACCATCTATTTTATGGGCTACAGTAGTTTTTGTTTATAAATAAAAATAAATCAAATATTTGTGATAAATATGGTTAAACAAATAAATAATAAAAGAAAACGGAGTAATAACAAGTCTACATAGGTACGAAAACAAATGTTTTTTGTTTTTCCCATTTATCAAAACAATAAAAGTCAACCGATTATATACCTAAACACAGCAATTGAAGGGAAATATTTCATTAAATTCATTGAATTCTCTAGAAATCAGTATTGAATAGAATTTTATTATGTTTTATTGCGTAAATAAACTGTGATAAATTTTTATTTTTAATTGTTACACGAGATACATAATTTCCTAAATGATTGTTGTGATTTCTGTCCAATGCATATTTTTTATTTTATCAAAAATTATTGATTTTTTTTTTTATATAAATAATAATTTACATAGCTCATGCAGCTAAAAAGCCATAAATAATAAATATTAAAAAAAGAATTTATTTTTAACCATTTCATCGTCATCATCATCATCACATGAATAAATAATATAATTTATTACTATTTGAATTAATTATTATTATTATTATTTTTATAATTTTCTTTAATTGAGATTTTATGGAAATCAGTTTATATAATTTACGGTTATGAATTTCCACTTGATTTTTCCTAAGTAGAAATTATTATCATTAATATTATTATTATAGTGAAACGAATGAATGATTTTAAGATGATTAAACGGAAAATAGACCGTAGATTTTTTTTTGTCTAATTTTAGTGATAAAATAAGTCAACATCTTAAAAGCAACCCCTTTTTTTCTCTTATTTCGTTAGAAATTAAGAAACAAATAATAGCAAAATATAGTAATAATGAAATCTGTTTTTCTGGATGATTTTACAAACGATTACATCGAATTTAACAGCAAAAAAATAAGCCAATAGGGACTATCGTATGCCCAATAAGATGTTTAAAATTTAATAATAAGAAAATAATTCAAGGGGTTTTTTGTCATCTAAATTTAGTTATTTATAATAATAAATATATATATATATATTTAAACGAGATGAAAGTGGTTAGAATTTTGTATGGATCAGGCACAATTATCATTGAAACAGAGATTTTTCCGTTTTATTTTTTTTTTTTTTGTTCGGTAATGGTTAATGTGCTCAATTGTGGTTGTGTTATTTTTTTTCAACCATTGTAATTTTTGTCTGTTTAAAGCAAGATGTTACAATTATTGTTGAAAAATAAAAGAATTTTTTAAAGCTTTAGATAAGAAATAATAAGGGTGAACAAAAAAAATATTCTTCTTATTAATATAACAAATAAAATGTTTACTTGGATAGGACTTAATTAAGGATAATTACTGTTTTCTGCTTTTAAATTAATTAATTAAAATTTTTAACACAAGTGTTACTAATTAAAATGTCGAAATTAATTAACAGGTATATTATAGAAATTATTATATTTAATAAAGTATTGAATTTTTGTAGGCTTACTATTATAATTACTTGCATTTTCATTATTGTACTTAAATAAATAAAATTAAATTTTCTCTCCCTTTATACAAACAAAAACATAATTAAAATAAACGAAATAAACGCAAAATTTATGTTTTAATAATGACTAAAATTGTAAATTTTATAAATCAATGATTCTATTCTTGACTGCAATGCACTGTACGACAAACATAATTATATACTCTACAGTATAGAAAACTATGTAACCATTACTATAACTATACACTGAGTTTTAACTAAAAGCTTTTACAAAATTAACTTAAATTTATATTCATAATAATAATAATTTTCATTTGTTTCATTTCTTTTATTTAATAATATTACGTTGGTTTGACTGTACACACGACTGTTGTATTTATTGCACAACACAAATACATATTTTAAATGGCAAAACACAAAAAAAAAACAACTCTTTTTCTTTTTTGACAATGATAAACTGAATTATTATTATTAAATCAAATAGAAATATACAAAAAAAAAACAAGAATAATAAAGCGAAAAGATTTTAATATTAAAGTTAAGAATGGAAATGCCTGGTTTATTGTATTAAAATGTGTAAATAACAAGCTGTTATAATAGATGGTAAATTTTTGCCAAATTAAACATTTTGTAATTTTAAATTACAAAAATATAGTAATTATTAATATTATTTGTTGTTATCTGTATAAAAGAAGTAAAACTTTCAATGAATTTGTCTATTTAGACATTATGTAGAGGCAATTTTATAGTTTATGATTTTATTACAAATATTATTAATATTATTGTTATCAGTGAAAATCATTTAAATCATCATCATCATCATTTGATTGTCATCTGTCACGAATTACAACATAACGTATCAACAATAATGTTCATCAAATAAATAGCAGTGAATTATTATTATTAATATTATTATTTGCATAATAAATAAAGTAAAATTTTAATAATTATAAATGATATTTCAATGTTTTGTATAAATGGTCACGTTTTATTTATTATATTAACTACAATTGATAAATTTTAACTCATTCATCAGAAAATATATAGTTTATCTTGTTTGTAAAAATATTTAATTCAAAATTTAATTTAAATCAGAATGTTGTTGATTTATTTTCATTTTTTTGTTTTTGATTTATTCTATTTAAAAAATATGGTTTTGTAAGCATAGTTTTCTACAACATATTTACAAATAACATCATACAAATTAATAATAGTAATAATAATAATAATAATAATAACAACAATAAACAATTATTATTCGGTTATTAATTAGATATAATTACATGAAATTAGTCTAAAATAATAATACAACGTTTACTCTAACACAATGCATTTTTGATTACTGATAAACCAAATAAATATTTTCGCTTCATTAAAATTATAATTAAAAATAATTTTCGGTAATTAATTAAAAAATTTTTATTTTAAACAAAAAAACTATACATATTTAACCTGGAATAATAAATTAATTAAATAATTCCAAAAATAAAGATAAAATGTCAAAATGTACTACTACTACTAACTACTTATGTGATTTTTTTATCATTAAAAAGTATTTATTATTACTTTTAAAAACAATGTTTGTAGTGAAATATATTGTTACAAAATGTAAAATTTAGTGTCTAATTGTTATGCATTCACCATCTGGTGGCACAACACTAATTTTGTTTCATAAAAAAATTGTCTCTCGTTTCGTGAAGAATATTTATATATACACGAAAATTTAAACAATCTCTTATTTCCATTCAACATACTTTCTATGTTCAGAAAAAACATTAAATACAGAGTTACGCCTCGTATAATTTAAAGGAAAAAATAAAATAAAACATTTGTATGCCTATTTTTTTTTTACCTCTGTTGCATAAATAGACGATGGTAAATTTGTGCGCTTTTAGCACTAAGTACATTACGTAAGGTAGCTGAAAAAAATAAATAGAATAAATAAATGCAGTAAACGGTGTTATTTATATAACGAAAAATATTTTGTCCAAACTAAAAGGACTTTTCGTTATTATTTATAAAAAATGAACAACATCTCGCTAATTTTTTGTTTTTATTTTTGAACCTATGTGTTATATTTTTCAAGAGCTTTTTAACAAATTTATTTTTACTCGGTTCTTTTCTCATTTTAATTTGTGTTGATATATGTACTTATTTTTTTGTAATTTTTTATTTTAATTAAACGATGATGATGAAACCCTACCTGGTTTCGTTGAATGGTGTTGTGTTTTGTCGCGTTTGTAGAATTTTTTTTTTACCCTTGCATTAAAACGCACAACATATATACTTGTTTCGTCATAATGTACTTTGGGAATCATAAAATCTGACTAAGCATACATTTTACTGTATATTATATAAATTTTCGCTTTAATTTAATGAGTATGGTAAGAGAATTACCATTACCAGTTTTGTAAATAATAATAATAATTATAAAAAAAAAACTCGTTTCTTTCTTCGTAACATAGTTACTATGCATAAACTTCAGGTGTTTATATTACTAAAAGGACAGTATTATTATTATTTTTTTTTCTAAATGACTAGTGTAGCTATATCATTGTTTAAATAATATAAATAAAATGAAATAAATTTTCCACGGTATTATTTAAGAAAAAAAAACTGTGTTTTATAAAAAGAAAACGAAAAAAAATAAAAACGCCATAAAGCACAATTACAATTCAATTTTCTCGTGATTCTAATACGTATTTTACTTTTATTTCAACTTTTTTTATATATTAATATTTAATTTTTAAAGTATTCCGTTTGAACCTCTTACTTTAAGTTTTTTACATTAATATACGAATAATATATATTTCTACAATGCACCTGTCGCCTCCACATATATATGCATATAAAGCTTTTAGTATTTACTTTTCAAATTTTTTTTTTGTATTTTCGCCGCTGATTTCTATTTTATTATTACGTATTTTTTTTTATTTTTGTTTTTCAATGAAAGTATTTTCTGGTTGCTTGAGAATAGCAAATATTTGCATTTGAAACAATAGTTAGTAAAAAGTAGACAAAAAAAAATGCAAATAATAAATTTTTTCTACGTTTATTTTTATGGTGGAGAATTCAACGCGCGTTTTATAAACATCCTTTTAATTTTTTATTTTTAATTTTATTTTACAATTTATAATTTAATTTACACAAAACTATATTAATTAAATTGCGTTTTTGTTTTTGCAATTATTTTTATTACAAATTAATATGTAGAATGAGAATTAAAATGCTTTTAAGTAGCTTAACGGTTTTTGGGTAATATTTTCAAAAAAAAAAAGGGAAAACTTTACATTTGTGCATTTTTTTGTTCAATTTTTATTATTAATGATTTTATTTTATATTTATGTTATCAACTTTTCAACATATATAAATGATGAGTTGTTATTTTTTTTTGGTTGTGGTTAAGCAAAACAGGTAGCATCACTCAAAGCTTTCGAAAAGCTTGTAATGCAATATATGTATATATTATATTTGAGCTCTTGATAACATTACTCTATAGACTGCATATAAATTTATATTATATTAAACATAAATAACATTGTATCAGCTCTTTACAATGTAGAACAACTTTCGGTCAAGTGATTAAACCAATTAATTAACCAAAAAAAAAAAAAAAACATTTCATTGTTTATCAATAGTAAGTCCTTTCAACAATGACAAAATAATTAATTAATTTATTTTTTATTCTTTTAATGATTTCGAATCAATTAATTGGTATTTTTTAATGAATGCAAAGTGTTTTTTGTGAGCATTTCTTTAATAATTTACGTATAGGCATACTTTAATTAATTATGTAGCCAAAAATAAAAGCTTTTTTTATAAATTTTTTTATACAAAATACACTTAATGAATTACTTTTTTAATTTAACTATTTTTCGATCAAATGCTATTAAATCCAAATTTAAATATAATTTTAATAAATAAATAAATTATTTTAATGTGTGGATAAAGACAAATATTCACAAAAATAAGAAAAACAAAAATGGATAATGAAAATTAAATAAAGCATATAGTAATGGTGAAGAATAATAGTAAATTAGTTATAGAATTGAAAGCTTTTAACCACTGTATTGCACTCCTAAATAACCAACAAACAGTCACATCAAATCAAGATAACTTTGCTTTTTTATTTTATTTTATTTATTCTTTTATTTCTACTTAATATTTTCTGTATACACGATATATAACTATAGTTATGTTAGTAGTTTATAGTATGAACGTTTTACAGAATAGTATTTTGTTTGGTGTAACATTTATCCACATACTAGACTCATGTTGTATAGTGTACAAAAGTAAGTGTCTGTTCTATTCTTTTATCTCTCGTGTAAAATAAAAAATAAATAGTAAATGAGTGCTTTTTGTCAAAACACTTGGTATGGGAGACTACTATTGTGTTATGTTACAACAAAAAGGTGATGGTGACATTACACTTACTATGGCGTGAGACAACAGCTCAACAGTATACTACACACTATAATCATGATACTGTACTATATGTTGCTTCACGGTACCACAGTAACAAATTTCTAAATATACAAAACTGTGTGGACTAACATAAGTGCATGTTAGTATGTTTAAGAGTTGTTGTTTTTTTTTCCACATCCTACTATCCTTCTGTATTTTTATTTATTATTTTCCTTGCAGTTCTTTCTATTCCTCTTTGTTGGTTTGAGTATAAATAGTTATAGAGGGATGGTAAGGTTTTTGTTTCAACTAATTTAAGAGTTGTCCAAGCATATCTTAAATCTCTCCTGATTGTTACACTATACATAATAAATGTGTATAAATATTAAACTAACTATACGACAAACTATGTATAACCATAGTATCTACTGTACAGAGTCTAATTGGTGTTATGTATATACATTTTTTTATTTACTTTTTACTTTTCTTCCTAATATAATTTCCACTGTGTACTTAGATTTATATAATAATAAAACAAACTAAGTTTAACTAAAAATAAAACTTTGAAAACAACACGACAAGTACAAGGCAAAGTAAATATAAAAAAAGTTTAAAATAAAAACGGAATTAAAACTCAAAGAACTAAAGGGAAAATCTTTCAAAAAAAAAACCATAAATAAATAAAAGTCTTAACTGCATCTCTGTCGCATTGTTTGTCTTTAAAAAAAAATTGCAAAAGTTTCTTTCGTGCCTTTTTTTTGTTTATAATTATGGTTTGTCAAGGTGTTAATTTAACTACTTTTAATTAAAAAATAAATTATTATTACGTTTTTTTGTATCCAGATCAATTAAGCTTATATTGCAATATTGACATTTATAATTAAGTTTTAAGTAGCTTAACAAGTGTATATGTTTTTTATTACAAAAAGTAAAAAAAAAAAAAGAAAAATTCTCAACAACTTTGAGATATATACTGTCAAGTTGTTTTTATTTTAAGAAAATAATTCTTTAAGCAAAGTTTGTTTTAAAAACAGAAGAAAAATCAAAGAGAAAACTTTATGATTTAAATGCTCAGAACAAAAAAAGCTTCCGCCAGTTAAAAAGACAGCTTTAAAGTAAGGAAAGTGAGTAATATTGGGTAAATAAATTACCGCATAGGAAATCCGTTTAGATTAATAAAATTAGATAATAATAATTTCTGATGATATTTGTATTTTGCTGAAAAAATCAGGTTGATAGAATAAAGTCAGCAGGTGGATTAGAAAAAAATATTTATTTTTAAACAATACCGTATGGAATTAATAAAAAAAAAACAATATTTTTGATTATAATTAATTCGATTGCTGTCTTCACATGGTTAATGTGAACATAGAGCAACAGTCAGGATATTTATAATGACAGCATAATTAGTTATATATACATAGACTATTATTCATTAATTTTTTGTTCTGTTTTTATTGTTTTATAATTATTAAATTGTATAATGGATTAATTGTGTGAAGTGGGTACGATTGTACATATTACACATATTTGAGAGAAGGGTTGACGTAAAGATTATAAAATTTCTAAATACATAACAAAATAGAAAATATATTTTTGTAAAAATGCCAATCATAATAATCAATCATAATTTATCGATCAGATATAATAAAAAAGCTGACAGGTTGTTTTTTTTTTTTTTTTTGGTATATGTATGTGGAGAAAAATTATTTATTATGTCAGGGTGAGTAACCGACAAACATCATCATGAATTCTTCTCTTGAATCATAAAACATCGATCATTTTATTTCATTCATTGAATGGATTTACGATAATTTTACATTTTTTCATTTGACAAAAATGTTTTAATTTTTTTTACTTATTTATTTATTGGTATTTATTTCTCCTTAATATCCTTTTTTGGGGTCAGTTTTATCGGTTATTTTGGTACAATTTAGTTTTTTTTTTTTTAGTTAAACACGTTACTAAAGTAATCGATTAAAGAATACAATATTTATTCATTTAAATACAAAACGAAATTGGGAAAATACATTGACTGATCGTCTACGTATATCCCTGCGGTACGTGTTTGACCTAACCCTTGCGACTTTTTGTATAAATCATTAATAAATTCTTTATTTATTTTTCATTGACAGATAATGACATTATTCATTTGTGGCTATATTTAAATGACATTTAAAAATTTTTAAATTAAATTTTCTATCGTGATTTTGCAGAGAAATATATATTAACGATTTATTTGCGCGTTTTTCTTTTGGTTGTAATTATTCTAATTTGTTTGAGTTTTCATTTCAACAAATTTGATTATTAAGTATCTGTTTTTGTATTAAAATTGACATGTTTAGAATTTATAATGTGAAATCTATTTGAAAATAGCAAACAATTATTATACCAATTTTGGTTTGAGCTTTTAGCTTGAATTGCAATATATGCGAAATTTCCTTAAAGCCGTAATAAGTAATTGTAATATACATGATTATTAATTAATCGTTTTTATATAATCTAATAGCATGAATGATTGAAAAAATATTCCACTCACAACAGTATTTTTCAGAAGTTACATTTAAACATTGAAAAAAATTATGTAAAGTCATACGAATGAGCTTTTTTCAGCAATTTTGCCTGAATACACATAAAATGATTGCCTAATAAACACTTTGACAAAACAATGTACACCATAGTTACTCGATCTACAGTAGTATTACTAAAAAGTTCACAAAACAAATATAATGGTTTCTGAAAATTGATGGATTGACAATATTTTGATTGTAATTAACTAAATAACTATTAGTAATCTCAGCTTAAACACATTATTAATTATAAGGAAGTTAAGTAAATGATTAAGCTATTAAACATAAGTTTAAACAAAAAAAATATATTAGTGGAAGTCATGTACTTAATTAATTAATAGTTTCGTCACGTTATTTTGTAATCAACCGTAAATAAAAAAAAAAGAAAAGGAAAAAAGCTTTTACTTATTGACTTGTTATCAAACGAATGTTTTTTTTTATCCTTTTAAATCTATTTTTATTAACTAATTAAATTAACTGTATATATTCGTGTCTGATTTTGTTCTTTTATCCAATCATCATCAACAAAAATAAAAAAAATCATTATCGCTTCAGTAAAAAAAATAAGGATTGATGGCTTTGTTTACTAATTTTAATTAACGTTATTGCTATCAAAATTGATTTAAGTATTGCTAGCACACAATCAAATTGTATTAAATAATTTTTATTTTCTTTTAAAAGAAAATGAAAAAAAAAATAAACAATCGTTAACCATAAACCAATTTGTTATATGTTTTATTTATTTTTATCTATTGTTAGAGGGTAGTTAGCTGTTGAGTTTTTATCGTGCGCCACATTGAGATTAGTATTATAATGTTTAATGTTTGGTTATTTGTTTGTGGGGTTTAAAAATCGCTTCTTCTTTTTTTCAGCGATTCTCATTTAGCGTTCAAGTGAATACGAGTTTATTGTTTGGGCGTTTTTACTACAGTATAAATTTTTTTATTTTGTATTTTTAACATCAAAACGGGGAACGGTTAACGATATAATAAATAAATTGAACCATAAATTTTGTCTGTCTCATTGTTTTTTTTTTTTATACATTTATTTATTTTTGGTGGCAAATTTATTTTATTTTTCCATCAGGTTTTTTAAATACATAAATGCATTTATTTAATTTTGTTTTTTGTTGTTTTTTAATCTATAGAAATAAATAAATATTTTTAAATGCTCGAGAAAAGGTGGTTAATTTCAGATAATTTTTTTTTTTTTTGAAAATAATTTTTTACCTTTTTGCAAACTTTTTTCTGTTATTATTATTATTATTATTATTATTATTCGAATGGTTATTAGCATTATTTTGTGCATTGAAATGGAGGTTTGTTTGGTCTATAAGCGTATCAAGCATCGGTTTATTTATGTGGTTCAAGTTTAATAGTTAAAAAATACCCAAATTTATTTTGTTGTGGATTAAAAGGTAGAGAATAATATATGGTTTTTATTTTTCTTTGTAATTTTTATTATAAAAATATGTTTGTGAGTAGTTTATATATGTTTGTTTATATATGTACATCATAAAACATCTGTTGCAAGTACATTGAGTTTTTATTATTTATCAAAACCGCCTAACCAGCTGTTATTTAGTCTATTATTTTTATATGCTTATACTGTTGTTTAGTTGCGCTTGTTGTACCACATTACAAATATAAAAATAGAAATAATAATCAAAAATTTTGTGTATTTTTAAAATTATTATTATGATTAATGTCGCGGTTATGCTTTTATTATTATCATAATTATTATTATTAATTTAAATCAAAATAAACCAAGGTGTTGTCTAAAATAATTATCTATAAAAAAAATAATGTGTGATTAAATGTTATGTTATTTAATGAAAAATATACATTTATGAAATGATTTAGACGGTTATAATAATTTTCAACATAAAACATTAACTCTCGCGATAATTTTTCCACCATTTTTTGTAAATAATAGAGAAAAAATGACGAAAAATACTTTAAATCACTCGAGACGGATTTATATGACTTTATTGCTTCATTTTATAAATCCAGACAGAAAAATTTAAACATTAAAAATAATAAAAAAGATAACACAAACGAAGAATAAATGATAATAATAAAGGAAAAATCTTTTCATATTTTCACCATTTCAATGTGTTTATATAAAATATTTAAAAGCGTTGGAAACATTTTTTTTTTAAATGTAAATTGTCATGATGACAATTTATTCAACATTTTTAATATTAAGTCACATAAATTTATTATTATTATTATATGTATTTTATTTTTCTGTTATCATCATCATATGTTACATAAATGTAATGCAAGTATTTACAGTCACGGTATATAACCTGAGTTATATTATTCCTTTTCTGCGGTTATATGTTATGGGATTTATGAATTTTTATAACGAAAGTAACGAAAATATGTATATATATATATTTTATAACATAAACGATCAACGGATATCATTTGAGTTTTATCATTTATATTTTATTTTTTGCAGTTATTGATTTATTCATGATATGGACGAGATTTTTATGCGTTTTTTTTTTTTTGCTGAAAGCTTTTCGATTTAAAAAATAGAAAACTGCTTCTATTTTTTTTTAATCAATTTAAATTGAATTCCATTTACTGTATTTGGCTCGTTCTGTCGTTTTATTTATTATAATATTGAGGCATGTTAGTTTCAAATAGAAAATAAAATCATTCAAAAATCCAATGTCCGCATAATAAAGTGATGACCATGATGATGAAATAAATTACATTGAATATTTTTTGCTTTTCATGTATTTTGTTTTTATTATCTACAGTTATTCGTTGTAAATCTATCAATATTCAGGTAAAAAATTCATCCACCCATCATATTATTTTCTAAACAATTTACCAACTGAGTGTAATTTTCATAGAAAAACTTGCCTACCACAATAATTTGATATCAGACGACTTGGTTATTCAATAAGAACATATTGTTTTGATTTTTTGTTGTCTTATTTGCTCTATGTTGCATTTAGAACAGAATGCTCATAAGTTTTTTCATTTTTGTTTTTAGCAATAAGTCATTCTGGTAAAAAATAACATCGAGTTCCGAATACACCAAAAATAAAATGAAAATATAAAAAGCAATTTGAAATATGTATATATATATACTAGACTTACGATATATTTTATATTAATAAAAGTAATAATAAAAATTGAATTTGTTGATATTTTTGTCTCATTGTTGCTATCTGCAAAAAAATAATAAGACAATATTTTTGCTGCATAAAAGTACAAAAATATTATACAATAAAAATTTGTACAGATTTATATGTTTTTCCATAGTATTTTGTTGAGATTTTTTTTACTATTTATTTTCTTGGAGATTATTATTTATATTAAAATGTCTTAGAGCAACCAGTTTTCTATTATTATTATTACTGTAAAAATACCTTTACAAAAATATTGCTTTAAACGATGAGAGTTAATAATTTTTATCACAGACATTTATTGCTTTTCGTTGTTTTCGCTGGTAAAAATGTTTTATTTTTTAAAATAATTAACAGAGAAACTCTTTTTATTATTAGTTAAAAAGAAAACAACAAAATACATTGTGAAAAGTTTTTAAAAAACTCCAATAAAAGCTTAACGACTTTAGTTATTTTTGTAAGTTAAAGAAAAACCATAAGACGATTTTTTTTCATCCGGAAAAATACAATCTAATCGGATCTGTGCACAGTTATTCTATTTTGTTTTTTTTGGGGTTGTTAGAAGCTTTAATTTGTCGTGAAAAGCGACTCAAATTATAATCTAAAGAAAAAAAAATATCACATTACAGTTGTCTAGTAAATCCATCGTTTATTACACAGTAGTTAGTACATTAACAAAGCTGTGGTACGGCTTAAGTCGTCAAAAATTAAAAATTTGAAATAAAAACCGGAAAAAATAAAAATCAAGTAAACACTGCTTGTCAACATCGGATTATATAATTCGTTAGGGTTGGCTAAGCTGTGTAAAGTTTCAAAGACTGTCCAGCTTATGAAAGAATACGGAAATTATCAACAATAAAAAAGCTCAACAATTACTTTGTAGCAAAAAAAGTAAAATGAAACCAACAAATCATCCTGAAGTCAATTAGTGAATCTGTTGTTATTGTCGCCGTTGTAATTTTCACTAAAATTCCTATACTCGTATAATATCAAATAGAAAACTAATATTTTAAATTTTACGTGTAGATTTTTTAAGCATAGAAAGTATTCAATTACAAATTAAGTGTGAATATTGTGGTTCTTGTTATTGTTGAATGAGCTTTAATTTATTTATTATCAGTCAGTGTAAAATGACACGATTAAGTTAATAAAATATTAATCGAAAGACGACAGAATATAAAAACTAAAAGTCACGTAAAGTAAAAATGCAAAATAAGAAAAAATGTGATTTGATTAACCAAAACAATGTTGTTGCTGATAAATTTTAAATAAAAGCAATGCAAAACCGTAAAAACTCTATGATAACAAGTAGAAAAATGTGCATAGCTTTATTTATTCATTTATACTATGTATTTTTGCATATATACATAAAAAAACATAAAAAGAAAGATCAGAAAAAGCATGTATCTTGTAAAGGTTAAAAATTTTCTTTGATCTTTTAGTGAATTTTCAATGTATCGTTGCGCAAAAAAGGCATAAATAATATAAACAAATAACGCAACAGGATTCTTGATAAATAAATGTAAATATATTTATTTATATAAATTTAATTAAAAAATACCAATTTATTTGCTTATTGAATTAAAATGTTAAAAGCGCAACAGAAAAAAATTAAATGAAAAGAAAAGAATTCAATTGATTTTGTTTAGGTGGAATTTATTATTATTTTTCTATTAATTTGATTGAAAATTCCTTTTTCTTAAAATTAAATTTCTTTACAATTATTTTCGGTGCATTTTCTTTTATTGATTATTTAAAGAAGTTTAAAGAAAAAATTCCTCTATTGTATTATTATAGAAAAAAATCCGTGTTACTTACCTGTAGATGACACCTGTGGTTGTTTATAGAAATTTATCTTTTAATTCTTTACAGATGATAAGTTTATTTTAAAGAATTTATTTGTATTGTTTTGTCTAAATCTACCGCTACGATAAAAATGCATCTTTTTATACACTACCTGTGTATGTATAAACGTGATATAAATAAATTTACATAAGAAATAATAAATGAAGCTTTTCTTAAATCTTCTTAACAACGTTCTTATATTAACATAAACATAACATAACATAACCGTAGATAACAAATATACAAAAAAAAAAAAAAATGTATGTCGTTGCTGAATTCTCAACTGAATTAAGTTCTTGCATTTTTCGTTGCATTTAAAGTTTATAATATCATAAATAAGAATCTTTTATTCAAGAGCTTTGGGAGTTTATTTTTTTTTTGTTCTCTTATGTTGATAGTAAAATGGTGTAACTATGAAGGACGATTTTTATTTTATTTTTTTTTTTAGCAATAATTTATTGAAAAGTTAAATTTAGTTTTACCATAAATAAAAAGAAAATCAACTTGTTGACACAATTTTCCACCATCTAGATATAAAATTTTAGGTAATTTTAATGGATTTTATGTAGGTAATTCTTGTGTTTATTTGTCGGACAGTGGTAACACACTATATACCTGATTGCTCAACTCGTAGTTACCTGGATTTAATATTTTTATAGCTAAGCAAGAAAATCGATTAAATTTTTTTGTTGTTCATTAAGCAAAAAAAAAAAAAACCACTGACGTTGCTTTTAATACTTTCCGGAGGTATTAATGAATTTTTATTTTTAATTATTATGTTAATTAAAATAATTATTTTTAGTCGGTTATGCAATTATTT
The DNA here is from genome assembly GCA_963942525.1 of Ptychoptera contaminata. NCBI lineage: Eukaryota > Metazoa > Arthropoda > Insecta > Diptera > Ptychopteridae > Ptychoptera > Ptychoptera contaminata. Next base: position 5,840,360 of record OZ012637.1, read on the forward strand.
ATACAAATGGCGTTTAAAAAAGAATTTTCTTTTTGGTTTTTTTTTTAATTAAGGAAATTGTTATAAATTATTATTATTATTATTACATTTTTTTGTTTTAATTATTTTATAACAAGCATTAACGAAAAATTTTCATTAACTTAACGTAAATCTACTTAATATTTCAACACTTTGAGTCTTTTTTTTAATTATTATTATTTTTTTTGTTAAAGAAATAAGAAAAAAACTAACGTTGAGAGATGGAAGAATGAAAGAAAAATAAAAATATTGTATAACTCGTGCTGCTATTTATTTAACATAAAAAATAATAATAATAATAATAATTTTTTTTAATGTTTTTTAATGCTTATTTTTTTTTGGTAGTGAAAACGTGCTGTGAAAAAAAAATGAAATTTTATTGTTTTTATTATTCAGATGAAAAAATAGAAGCAAATTTTTATAGAAAACTGTTGATGATGGTTTTATTAGAAAAGTAGGAAATTATTTTAATATTTATAATATCTATTTATATCAATCAACACAGTTAATGTTGTTTTTCGATGACAAATAGTTGGGTGATTAAATGATGGGAATATGATTTACTGATTATAAAAGTCATGTATAAATGTTAACGGATAAAGATATGCGCAATTTATGTAAATAAAATTCTGGTAAAAGCCTGGTTAATATTTCTATTTACTGAATAGTATTGGTTACTTGCTAAAGACTAACATCTCTTAAGGGAAATTTCCTTAACACCTTAATAATATCAAACATTCTACAGATCTACAGAAATTAAGGATATTAGAAATATTTTGTGCAAAGAAAAACACTTTATCTATGACCACACAGTATTATTGATTCTTTGTTAAGATAAATAAAGTTAGTCTAGTCAAACATTACTTTTTTTTTATCTTTAACCACAAAACCCTTTATAGTCACTTGGGGATAAAATATATAAAAAAAACAGTTTAACGCTGTTTGATTTTTAATGTTTTTACAATTTATTTTTTGCATTCTGTTTTTGCCACCTATAAAAACCCAAGTAAATGAAAAGAAAATAAAAGAAAATTTTTGTCTGATATTGAATTGGCACTCAGTTGCATTTTTAATGACTAACGTTTAGTTTGTTTTAAATTAAAAAAAAGAAAAACTCATTTAAACCGCGATTTCTACGATATTTTTTATTTAAATTATAAAGACATAGCGGATTAAATATAACAAAGGATCAAATTATATAGTACTGACATGACTTGATGATGTAAAACAGGTTAGATAAATGAGTTGTGGTTTATTTTCGTTATTTTTTGCCTTGTTTTAAAGAAAAAAAATTACCTTGAATGTTACTACTACTAACTACTAACTACCTTAGACTGTTGTTTAAAAAAATAAAATAACTTTGCTGTCTGCTTATGTTGCTATTATTTCTTGTTTTTTTTTTTTTTTTTGAACATAAAATAAAATGTCACACGATGACATGGGAAATGAGTTTTGCTTTTGTTGTGGCTTTTTCTTTTAGTTTTCTTCTACCTAGATAAAAAAAAAAACGAAAAGAAAATTTTACAAAAAACTATATTTGCTTTGCAACCACTGTTGTTTATTTTAATTTTTACTTTTATTTTTTCCTGTCTTTTTCATTATTATTATTTTGCTTTTTTATTTTCAAACTCTCTTAAATATATTATAAAAGAGGTCGATGATGTTATTCAACTATTGTTTTGGTTTTTTTTTTATTACTTACTCACAAATAGAATTTTCTTTTTTATTTAGTATATTTTCTAAAAGATTTTTCTGTAGTTTTCTTTTTCACTCAGTGTTTGGTTATTGTTTTTATTTTTTGTAATTTTTACTTTAGTTTTTTTTTTTTTAAGAATTTCTCTACAAAAATGCCACTCTTGCGCTATTATTTTTGTAAATTTTGTCATTATTTAGTCAACGATTATAATTCTATGGGAATTTTTTTCAATATAATAAAATACAAAATTTTATATTTCTATTTAAGTTTTCTGTCTGTCTGTTGGCTTAAAGTGTTTTATTTTTTATTAATTTTCTTTAATGAATAATAATGAAGAAAATAAATGTGATGGTTAAAAAAACTGTTATTATTATTATTGCAATGAAAAATTATTTTTAATATTTCCAATTAAATTATTATCATGATGATGATGATGCGATTTGATTATTATAAAAATAAATATATATGTCATTTAAAAGTCCTTTATTATCACAATACATAATACATTACAATACATAATTAATATTTATTTATTATAAATAAATAATTAATTAAATTAATTTATTTATTTATAATAATAATATTTTACTAATTCTATATAAAGTAATATTTATATTTATTCGTATATAGAATAATTATCATATGATGATTCAATTAGTTTCAATTCATTATGATTATACATATGATGTGAAAAAATATTTTTTTTTTTTATTTATCTAAATTTGCGGTTCATTTTTACCATTGAATATAATTTTTGTCATATCAGCAATATAACAGACGATACTGCTGCGCTCAATAGCCAATTTGTAATTCTTCTAATTGGACTAATTGGGTGAGCTTATGAATTTTAAACGTTTTTCGTATGAATTTTATTTTTTTTTTTGCTAGTTCATTCTATTTTATTTCAATCATTTCACTAAAACTTCTACTACGCTCAAACCAACCTATCGCTAATATTATACCATCATCATCGTTGTTCTCTATTATAATCATTTTATTTTCATTTAATTTAATCGATAACACCGTATCCGTATTATATAGAATATAAAAAGAGACTCATACTGCATTTATAGTATTTTTTATTTTATTTTTGACTGTGTGTGCTAATTCTGTTTATATAGTTTTTGCATTGTACACTCGTAGACAGGACTAGGGAATATATACGAAATACATTTAACCGTAGTATCATTGCTGCCGTGCCGTCATGACACTTTATATAAAAATACTATATACACCTTTGGAACTAAACTATAATAAAGCCAAAAAAATAAATAAATATACAGAAGAATAAAAAGCTAAGAAATAATAATAATAATAATAATAAAGAAGTTGAAATCTATAATATAGAAATTTATGCAAAATATTTCCGCATCTGGGACTTTGTCGGTGTTAAATCTACCGTGAAATTGGTGTATATAAGTTTGTTTTTTTTTAGTTGTGTTTTTACTTCGGAATTTCTGTTGAGAAATTAGTTTGTGTTTGAGAGTATTTTTGGTTTTTATTTTGTTTAAAAGTTTTATTTTTATTATTATTAAGGAGAAACTAAAATGTCGCAGACTTTTAACTTAACTTTTGGAGATTGTTATTGACTGAAGTACCATATGGGTCATGTCTGTTCTATAATTTTTTGTATTTTATTTTCTTTTTTTAAACGTTTTTTGATTAGTTTTTTTTTATTTTGTATACTTTTGTGAAACTATTATGGGAGGTCAAGATAAAAATCAGTAAACATGCTAATAGCTTTATTTTTATTGCTGGCATTTATGTACAAATTAAATTCTACACGTTTGTTTTTATTTTTTTTTTTTGATTTGATTTCTTAGAGAAGAAAATTCAGTATCGCGTTTTTCTTTTCTTTTGACTTTATTGTATTTTTCTATTCAATCAGTAAAAGTAAGAAATATCTTTGTATAAGAAATAGTAGAGGAATAATAAAAGGAAGAAAAATAATAGTAATAACAACAGCAAGGAATGTAATATGTAGGGTGGGCTGTGTACACCTTAAAGCATTCAATTGATCAGAATTGAACAATGAAAAACTATGAACGTTTACTGACTTTTGGCAAACATCCAGGTTGCTGTTAGTTTTGCCTTTACGTTAATAATTTTCTTTCTTTTTGTATATTTATGTTTAAAAATATATATATATATATAAAGAAAAAGGAACCCTTTTTTTACGGTGTACATAGCGCCGTTTTATCGTTACACGTTATTTTCTATGATATCCAGCGTCAATGATCGACCGACCGACCTATACAAAATAAAAATATAAACGTACGATCATTTTCTATTTTGCTTGCTATTATATACATTGGATAACTCTGTCTACCTGCTTCTCTCATACCAAATTATCCAGCTGAATTGAATGAATAGAAAGTTCTTCGAATAAATGGTTTTGAAGTCATTCGAATATAAATGCTATAATATTGCATCGCGGTAGAAGAACGTATAGTACGAAATATTATTGAATTTTTTCCTTTTTTGATTTTACTATAGGATTTTATCCTTTTTCTTTCCTTTCTTTTTTTGTTGTATTATTTGAAGACATCATTTGTGTTTGCTATAATCTAAAGATCTTTTGTACGCGTTTTATGTATCCCCTAGTCACATTATTATTGAATTTAATATTTTTTTGTGTGTTTTGAAATCCCTAATAGAATATTATAAAACTAAAAGAGGGACAACAGGTGTTGTGTCCACTATTTTTTAGATATCTAGATATCAAACTATTGATTTTTATTTCATTTATTTTTTTTTCGTTTGTCAATAAAAGCTAAAATTGTTGCAAAAACACGTGATCTTGATACTTGTAACTCCTTTAAAATAAATCCTCCTTACTACTTATACAGTATTTTTCTATTGACTCTAGCAAGAGTAGAATAAAGAAAAATGAATTTATAAATTTTATTTACTTTTTATTATACATAAAATGAATAAATAAGCATAAAGAACTAAAGGAAATATATATATAAAAGACGACGTCGAGAGAACAACGATTGTAGGTAGAGAGACAATAGAAAAAAGTTGACATAACTTCACGATTTTATTCTTTATAAATTCTAAGTTTAACGTAAATTAAATTATTCACCTTTGTACATACATATTTCCACACAACACTGAGTGTTGTTTGTTTTGCTTTTTATATCTTTTATTATAAAAATATATATATATATAAATACGTTACGACAATTGTCTTACATAATATTTATTTACTTTTCTATTATTATTATTATTTAAAAAAAAGAAAGACTGAAGAAAAAACGAATTTATATACTTGATAGTGTGTGCAAGTAAACTCGTATTTGGCATTGCTTAGCGTGTCATGTTAATATTATTATTATTATTTTTATGTTATTAAATGCAATTTAACTATGCATAAAATATTTAATTCATATTCTCTATGTATGTTTTATTAATTTAAAAATAAAATAGGAAAAACACCGAAAAAACATCGTAGAATAACAGTGACTGTAGCATATACATAATAATTATATGAGTTTTCTACACAATTAATTCTATGCTAGTTTTTGTTGAATTTTTCCACTGAAATTTAAATCAATTTTATATAGATTTTTTCTTTTTAATTACTAGAAATTAGAGAAAAAATTATTCATGTCCATAAATCAATGTCAATTGTAATATTATTTGCTAAAACAATATAATAATAATAAGCAGTTAAATCAAATCCCGAATCATTGAATAAAAATTTATTGAAAAAAAATATTTTTTTTCCAATTTTATTATTTAAATTTAATTTCATATTTTTCTTTTTTTCGGTTTTATTAATATGACTTAAGTGCTTATAAATATTTATTTCAAGTTTAATAAAAAAATTATTAATTGACTTTAGTTGAATAAATTTATGATTTTAATAATTTCAACAAAAAAAAAAAAAAAAAAACATAAAAAATTATTTTTTTTATATTCTTTCAAGTATTTGCCAGTTTTAATTAATTAAATTAAAAATATATTTATGACGATAGAATAACGCAAATTAAATTATTTTTATTTAGAAAAAACTTAAATTAAGAATGAATACAGTCGATACTAATTTTGATTTCTTTTACTTATACTGTTGGCCATTGATTGGGTTTTTGTTTAGAATTGATTTTGCATAATTAGGTGGAGATTTTATTATGTAAATTAGGTTAAAGAATTGATTTTTTCTTACTTATTTCTGGTAAATTGATTAATATTAACTGTCGGTTATATGGCGATACTTTTAGGCTTCGATAACCATTGGTTTTAAACAGTTTTTCCGATGAAACTTTTAACTGTAGTTAAAGCTTTAATTAATTAAATTAAAAGAGAAATACTATAAGCTTAGAAATCATGATTAAGCAACAGACAGTGACACAAGTGTGTAGTGACACAATATTTTTATAAAGCATTTAACTAGCATTAACCTGCTTGCACTGTATTTATTTATTTTTATTTTTCTTTTATATTCTTCAGAAAAAATACTTAAAAGCAAAATCCACTTTAAGAATATTTTCTTATTATTATTTTAATTTTGTTTTTCTTCAACATCATCATCAACAAGATTTTTCAGTTTTATTTCTCTTCTTTTATTCAATTTCATTTTTATTTTTGTATTATTTTTTTTCTTATTCAAAATATTTACACATATGTTTTGTCTTTAAAATATAAATAAAAATTCTTGTTTGTTTCTTTGCCACTTTTTGTTTTCATTTTTTTTTTTTTTATTTATAGAAAATGCTTCTATTTCTTCTTGTTCTTCATCAAGAAAAAAAAAAGAAAAATTACGTAAATATATATAGTAGTATTTTTTTCTTCATAATTCCTAAAGTTAAGAAAATTTAAAATAAAAAAAAGATTAAAGAAAGTAATAAATAAGACAAAATAAATTTTTGTATGTTTTCTTTACGCTTAATCTGTTGTTATAAATTTATTATAAATATTTTTCTTTATTTTTTTTTGCTTCTATAATTTAAAAAGAAAAACAAATAAACTATATTGAATTAATTAATTGAAAAAAAAAACACTAAATACACCATGAAATAAGTTAATTAAATTAAATTAAACATTATTTATTTTCAATTAACTATTAAAAAACAAAAAACTACTTAAGAACTCAATCCAATCGCCTACAAAGATTATAAATAAAAATCATCATCATCGTCATTGAATTGTCAGTTTTAATCAGTTTTTATATTTTTATTCATCTTGAAACTAATTTCGCTTGTCTTAAGCTGGATCATGCTTCATTAACTACGTAATCATTAACTGCGTGTACTCGGTTTCTATTTTAATTAAAATATTTAAATTAAATCATATGTTGTTTGTATGTTAATTGAATTTATTTAATTTTCTCAGTTGATCATACTTATGTACGTCATAATTTTTTTTTTCGTTTTATTTAATTAACCTCATCTCTCGCAGCACATAATTGACAAAAATTCGTAAGAATATATTCTTTTAGAAAGAATAAAAAGAATGTAATAAAAACGACAAGTTTATAGTTTTTAAAATGTATTTTGGCATAAAGAAAATTAATAATTGAGAGTAGATTGTCGTCTCTAAGAATAGATGCGATACGATGCGTTGCGTTTTTTTATTATTAAGATTATTAATATTATTTTCTATTCTTGTTGGTCTGAATTCAGTTTCTTCTTGTTTTCTGCTCTTTTTATTTAGCCTACTAAAATGAGTGGAGAAAATATTTTTCGTCTACCTGTCGTAAGGATATTATATTCATATGTACGACAACAAAAATAGACGTTACGTTTTTTCATTTAACTTTTTATACACATCGCCGCCTAGTTTTGTCTTTTTATTTTCGTATATTTTTTGCTAGTAGAAGAGTTGCTTTGTATATATGTAGCATGGCACGTTGATGAGATTTTTTTCTTTGTAGAATTTTAACACAAAAGACAGTGTTATTTTCAGTTTGTATTTTGGATACACACGAGAAACGTGCGTTATATTTATTAATTAGTAAATAACACATAAGAAATTTTTATAAATTATTTGTGAGAAAGTGTTTATCAGGAAATTATTTTTATGATTTGAAAAGTGGTTTATCAAGTGTTTCTTGTGATTTAATCGTAATTTTTTATTAGCTTAATGGTTGCTTTTATTTTTTTGTTACAAGAAAAAATAAAAATAAATCATCGGATTACAAAAGTGTAACGGATTAGAGAAGAGATTAAAATATTATTTCACATAATAAGAAAGAAAAACGAGACGAAAGAAAGTAAAAAAAACCAACATTCACTTTAAAATTCAATAAAATCAATGAGGTGAAAGTTTTTTATTGCTTTTTAATACAGAAATTAAAAAAAACGAGAACACCCTTCAGCGCGATTATTGCTAGGAAGTATATCGAAGCCAATTATTAAAATGAAATAAAATTATCAATTGAATCTCATCATCGAATCATTAATTCGATTCACTAATAAGGTACTTTCGTGCTTGTTTTATTATTATTATTTATCGCAAAAAAAAAGCAAACAATTTAATGCAAATAAAATGTTTAACATAAAACTGGCCATCAGCCATCCAGAAGTATAAAGTAGAAAATTATAGATTAAATAAAATTATCCATTGATGCTGAAAATATATTTATTTTTATACTCTTGCAGTAAATGTTCTTTCAATTTGTTGCTGCTGCTTCTTTTCTTGTTTACTATATTTCGGTATTCTTTGCCAAGTATAATGTTGCCTTTAGTGAATGATTATACTAAGACGACGACGAAGTATTTTTATTTATTTTTCGTTTTTTTATCAGTGGCTGTAAGTAGCTAAAGAAAAGTTTCCGAGAAAATAGAGAAATATATATAGACGTTTTAACGAGTTCTTAACCCTCATTGATCCTTTTCGTAAAGTCAAGTCAACTTGATTTAACTCAACGTTATTCACTTTGTCGCCTTTTATTTGATTTTTCTTTTTCTCCGACAAACAGATTTGTGTACGATTTGCTTTATTAATTCGTTTTCTGTTTTTTGTTTTTTCTTTTCTTTTGGTTTTCCCATCGATGATAACAATAAGAAGAAAAATTATAAAAATAATTTTTTACTCTCAACCGTTTGTTTTTTGATATCAAAAAGCAAACCGATTTGACAGATTGTCTTAGAAATTTACGTGATTTTAATTTTTCTTATTTTTTCTGTTTCACCAATGTACATACAGTGAATGAAGCATAAACAAGTGTTTTTTTTTGCTATTGTTGTTTCCTTAAATTAGAAGAAGATTTATTAGTTTAGAAAATTTAATTTATGTTTATTTGTCATGATTGTTGTGTCGTTTATAATAAAATTTACAAACGTTTTTTTTTTATTTCTTATTTATTCTCTCTCATTATTGTTTACTTTATGTTTGATTTTTATTTTTACTCTACATTCGATTGATTTTTCTTTACGATAACAAAATAACAAATTTCATCTTTTATACATTTCTTATTGTGATTGATTTCGTTAGATTTATCAAGTTTTCTTTAATTTTTCATTTCTTTAATTTTTCTTCCTGGTTTTAATAATCAAAATTATAAAAATAGAATAGATTTGTGTTTTTGTTTTTTGTCTTTACAAACATAACGTATGTTGTCACATTTTATTTATTTATTAAAAAATTTTCGCTTCTCTAATTTATTTCTTTTAATGTTGATTTTCTTGTTAAATTTTTTCTATTTTTCTTGTTAATATGTCACAGCGGTCGACGGTTTTTCTTTTTTTTTTAATGAAATTAAAATCTAAAGAAAAACATTTTAAATAAATAAATTTAATTTAAAAATGATGTAAAGAAAATATTCCCGTGTTCTTAATAAATAAATATTTAATAATTTTCTTTAATTATAAATGGGATGTGTGTGGCTCTGTCTGTGTGGTCAAATATTATTGTCGTTATATTCATTCAACTCATTTGATAAAATTTCAAAAGTGTATTAATTTTGTATAAACATATTTTTCTATATTACTCTAGTGTATATTTTCTTTTCTAAATTTTCATTTTTGGTTAATAAACAATGGATGGTGTCATTGTTACAGTGTGTTTTATGGTAATCATTTTTTTTTGTATTTAAACCTTTAGAGTCCACTCGAATAACTATGTTACAATAATAATACGGTACTATGGTAAAATATAATAAGTTTTCTTCCTTTATTTTAAAGTTATATATTTATATATATATATATATATATATATATATATATAATTAAATAAATGAAAATACAATTTTTGATGAAACATGTGTAAAAACATATGATACGGATGGGGCAACATCATTTATTAAATACAACCGAGACGCAGTCGGATCATCATGTCATGTTAAATATATAATATTTGAATATTTTATTTAAATATTTATTATATTAAATAATTAAAAATATGGCGAAAAAAAAAAATACAGTACACATAGGGACGGGATTGTTGACAAATATTTATAGATTATGTATTATGCAAAATGATGCATAAATATATAAATTTTATAACAACTACAACAATGACGACAAATGATATGACCAAGAGAGAGACTGACTATAATGGGTTTTTTCTTCTTCTGCGTGATGATGATGATGATGGTCCTTTTTTTTATTTTCTTTATTTATTAGTAAAAGGTTTTATGTTTTTTTAGTGTAGGAGATGTTTGATCATGCTTATGATTACGTTAAAATTAGATGAAAAATATATTTAATAAAATAAACATACGTTTATGAAAACACATTAAATAATAATAATAATAATAAAAATTTAGATAGATAGCTCAACTAACTAACTTTTCAAGTAAGAATATACAGTTTCAACAAATATTGTGGGTGTTATTTTTAATTGGATCGCGTCAAAATATTGTCCTATGAGAATTTCTATATTTTCCAAAAGATTTAACACCATATTGTTTACTTGCTTGCTTATATATGTAGATATGTATGTTTTGTATTAAATTATATATTCAGTTTTATTATTATTACTATTATAATTATTATAATAAAAATATGTTTGCGGGAGCACGCTCAAATGATGAAATGATACAAATGACACAACGTAAAATTAACAAAAAAACTAAACTAAACTAAACTAGGTCATTAATGTTGTGGGGGTGTTAAATATACAAACAATATGTTTTTAGCATTAGTTAACTAGCGTTGCTAATAATAAAGCAGACATATAACAAGAACAACAGCAAACCGAATGATAGTATAAAATTATTTATGTAAATTCATAGTTCTTCCATACAAACACATTTCATTAAAACGAAAAATGAATTAAAAATCTCTTGTCGTCTTGTGTGCTGCATATGATTGTCTAAATGAAAAATAATCCAATGATAGATGGGATAGAATAGATGGTAAATTAATATTGGATACTGTTTGGTTAGATTGTACGATCCTCATTTCGGTGGCGGTGGTAGTAATTCATTAATAAGATTTATTGTCCAACGAAATGCAATATTTAGCGCGTAATAAACTAAAACAATGTAATGTAATCAACCCTTCTTCCTTCCCTAAGTAATAAATTTTTGTGCTACAAAAACTCTTAAAATTCAACAATAACATTGACAACGTTTTCATTAAAACAACATCAGTTGAAAATTAGAAGAATCGAGGAAATTTTCATACCATTTATTCTGTTAAAGGGGCTGCGAAATTATAAAATAAAAAAAAAACAGCAACCAAATACATTTGTTTTTTTATCACAACTAGTTAAAGTGGAAAAAAATGTTTATTTCCCTTTATTTTTTGTTTAAAAAAAAAAAATAAATAAAAATTTACGCATTTTATTTATTTATTATTTTGGTCAAACATTTATGTTTTTGATGCAGCAGAAATACGAAAAAATTGTTAAAACTAAAATACAATTTCATGATAATAACCTAGCACGGAAATAAACTAAACGCGTGTACACATATTGTCAGAGCAATTAAAATTTAAAATTGAAAAAAGGCGGAAATTCTCATCAACTGTTCTGTTTAGTTGCTGTGCTGTTACTATATCTCTATGGTTGTTTTTTTGCTGTATTTATCCTCCAACACCCAACAGCTTTTTAATTTAAAATATGTTGATAGGGACATTTACACCCTCTATAAATGTCATTATTCTGTTTCATATATACATATTTAATAATGAAAAGGTTTCTCTCTTGACGCAAATCCAACCCTGAGTTATCAAAAAAAAATTTCATGTCTTTGGTTAAAGTGGAAAAATCATTGTTACTTTATGAAATAAAAATTACCTTTATTAAAGCAAAAAAAAAAAAAATCAGGTGATATTTAGAAGTGTATCAAACCATTCACAAATATGTTAAAAAAATAATTTAACAGTATGTGACGTAGATAAATACTTTCTAAAAAACTTTTTAATTAAAAAATGAAATCAAAATTAATTATTTTAATTTTATTTTAGTAAAGGATTCTCCATATCAGTGGTGGTGGTGATTAGAAATTGATTAGAATAATCTATAAATGCCAAACAAATTAAAATTTATACAAAATGAGTCAATCATTAACGACAACAGTAGGTAGTGGAACAGGTACAACAAATGGACAAACAATAAATCATCATCCACCAAATACACCGATTATAAATGCAAATAATAATAATAATAATACAATAACTGGTAGTGGTGGTGGTGGTACAGGTGTTAATAGTGGTATTATTGTTGCTGATTCAACAAACGAATATAATAATAATAATCATCATCATAATAGTAATAATATAAATAATAATAATAATATAAATATAAATAATAATCATAATAATGGATTCCACATCGGCCTATATGGGTGGAGAAAAAAATGCCTTTATATCTTAATATTAGGTTTAATGATACTTATAATAGCCAATTTAGCGTTAACACTATGGATACTCAAAGTAATGGAATTCTCTTCGGTAAGTGTATTTTCTTATTATTATAATTATTTTTCAATATAAAACAGTTAAAAGTATTTCTTAAAGAAAAACAAATGATTTAATTGGATTTTATTATCAAAACTTGAAATATTCTCTTGGAGTTATTATCTCTTTGTTAGTTTAAGGAATTTTTATTATTTTTTCTATCTGATTGACTAAACAATTTTCCACTGCAGTTATACTGCATCTAATGTTAAACATTAAATTTTCTTTAACATTTCAATTTTTACAGTAATTGCAATTAATATATACGGACAATAGATATTATCTATGAACAATTTTCTTTTAAATTTGCTGCTTTTTGTTTTAATTAAATTAGAATAATAATTATTTTTAAAAAAAAAACAAGAAAATTACTTGCTTTATCTGATTAACTCAATTATAGTAATAAAAATAGTAAATATTTATTCCTAAAGTAAAATTTTTAATTATAACTGATGATACCTGATCTGTATTGTCTTAATATTCATTTCATTTTTTTCTTACTTTATTTTTGGTATTTTTAATTATTTTATTTAATGCTAACTATATACCTAAACTATATACCTAAAGCACTATACATATATGATTAAATTTCAGTTGTTATTTCTTTCTATATTTTTTTATATTTTAAATTAATTAAAAACAATGATTATTATTCTCTTCTTATTACACATAAAAGTCATTCAGAGTAATTTCTAATTAATTTTTTTAAAAAAAGAGAAAAAATACCCCTGTGGCATTTATATTATGTAATATGTTTAATCAAGATAAATAGTTCTAAAACAATAATTATAATAAATATAGAGCAATCACATTCAGGTGATAATAGTAAAGAGTAACTAACGTTAAATAAAAGATTTAATTTAATTAATAGAAAAATATTTATAAAACATAATTTTGTATAATTTTATTCACGCATTAAAAATAAAAAAATGAAGAAATAGAAAATTCGCTTAACAAATTTGCAAAAACAGAAACACAGTTCAACGACGTACGGATACACATAGTAAAAAAAAAATTAATAATAATAATTTTTATAAAAGAAATTTTCTCAAATAGAAATAAATATTTTTTTGCAATGAAAAATAGACATACACCCTTAAGCACTAATTAACAACAAATAAAAAATATCCATTTTAAGAATTTATTTCAATAGGATAGATAGAGTACCGGTATATATATAAAAATATACAGGGTGGAAAACACAGATATCTGTCATTTGTTAGAGATTTTAATTCTAGACGAGACGGGATATCCGATTAAACCTTTATAAAATATATACCTTTATTATGCACAAAAAAAAAACCGTAGAATTATCACAATAGATATGCACAATATTATATTCTGCAAAATTATTATTATTATTAAATGAAAATATGAAAAGCATTTTGTATAGAAAAACAGACAAAAATCTCTTTATAATTGTTTTAATTACAGGATGAATGTTTTAAAAAATAGGCGTTGAATTTTATTATTTGTTTTGTATGTATATTTATAGGAAGGGATGGGTCAATTAAAAGTGGTCGCCGGTGGACTACAATTATCTGGTCAGGCGCTTGTACTCGATATATTAAGAGCTTCCACAATACGATCACGACACGGTCAACCAATTTCAATAGGTTTGTTTATTGAATAGTTTTTTCTATTTATTTATTTAAATTTTATTAATAATTTTCCATTTCCATTCATTTAGAATCGTCACGTAACTTCTCAATAAATACACGTGATTCAGATGGTTACATTGAGAATCAATTATTTCTCGGTCATGATAAACTTGAATGTTTATCAAATGGTTTTCGTGTGACAGATACACATGGTACAATATTATTTTCTGTTGATCGTGAGGAGGTAGCAATCGGTGCAAATACATTACGTATTGATGGTGAGGGTGGTGCTATATTTCGTGAATCAATACAAACCCCACTTGTTAGAGCAGATGCTGGCCGTGAATTAAAGTATGAATTTAAGATTGAAATTTATGAATAACAAAATTAAAGATTTTGTTTATGTGTATAGACTTGAGTCACCGACAAGATCATTGGAAATGAGAGCATCTCAGGAAATCTTTATACAGTCAAGAGCCGGCAGTATGGAGGCACAGTGTTTAAACGATTTAAAATTACATTCAGTTGCTGGAAGTGTAAGTTCTCCTTGTAATATACTTTTAGTGTATTTTCTTGCAAATTTTCTAATAAATTACTTAAAGATTCGTATTGATTCAACAAATATAATAATGCCAAATTTAAAAACTGCACAACCACCACCGCCCGGTTTATCAGCGAGCCGTGATCATGTACATAAAGTCTATCAACTATGTGTTTGTTCAACTGGAAAATTATTTTTAGCCTCACCGCATAGTATATGCGCCGGTGATGAAGCAATTGTATGCAGATAATATAGCATCTTATTATTATTTTTTATTATAATTATAATTTAATGGAAAAACAAACTAATTTTATAACGAATAAAACAAAGAAAAAGAAAAAAAATGTATACAAAACAGAAAAAAAAAATACCGAAGATAAAGTAAAACTTTAAACCAGAAAAGGAATAAAAACCTTGGAAAAAAACTAATTATATGAGTAAATTAGAAAGAAAAATAATTATGTTAATTAATTTATGTAAAATTTAGTAAAGTAAAAAACAAAAAATTAAATTTATACAAAAAAAAAATAATAAAAAAAAAAAAAGAATTAGCGAAATTGATGTTAAAGAATTTTTACTTAATTGTTATTCATTATTATTTTTTACTTTTGATAATTAATTAAATTAAGTTAAATTAAATAGATAATATTAAATAAATTAAGGTGAATCAACATGAAAATTAACACCGAAGGGCCATACACCAATACAAACGTTTATTTGAAATTTAATCAACGGAAGAATATACTCTAGTCGTAATTATTATTCTTTTTAATTTTGTTAATTATTATTCTAATTAATATTATTATTATAAATTAGTACTGTTAATAATATTACAAAATAATTAAATTCACTTACTTGGATAAAGATATTCCTCCTATCTACGATGAAGTATTTTCCTATGCACGGTAAAATCCCATTGTACCATGTTATCGAGTTTTATTTGTACCTAAAAGAGTAAATAGGAAAATTTTTATTCTGTCAGCTGCTCTATAAACAACAAATATGTACTTACATCAATTGATAGAAGTGAAATTAGTTATTACGGAATGTTAATGCGACTACTAATTCATTTGACGTACCAGTTTTACTGGCCTCATTGATTTCCAAATCGTAAATTTTGCATGACGCTCCAGCATCATATCCTGCAATAAAAATAAATGGATTATTTCTCTGTATTAAAAATTAAAGGATGATTTATTTATTTACCAATAAATATTAAAAATATCTTCTATCCATAGGACGTAATTTAAGCGTACAGGTGGGTAGTGTTGGAATTCATTTTTCATCTGGAAGAAATAACCTTATAAACAGTAAGTAAGTGTAATTTACTAAAACTTTTTCCATAAAACTTTAAACTAAATAATGTAAATTTTTAGAAAATAAAACAAAATATTGAAACTTACCAGGGTTGAGCTAAATTCCAGGCGTTTTTTATAAATATTACGGGATGAGAATGCAAATATTTATTCATAAACTTGACGATGTTTATTTATTGTATCTGAAAAATTAAATATTATTAATAAAAATAATTAGCAACATGCAAATTAACATACAAAAAAAAGCAGAAAATATGTTTATTTTCCATGCAAAATAAACACAATTTTCTTGTTTTATTTTTGCAATAAATGACAGCGAAATAAAATGAGTTAAAATTGTTGTAAAATTGTAAATAATTAAATAAAGAAGTAAATATGTAAAATACACAGAGTGAGAATAATAAGCAAGTGTTTTTCTGATTTCAATAAATAATTATACGATATAAATGACATTTTTTAATTGCAATTTTTTTCGCTATTCGACCACAAATTTTTTCTTTAAATAATTTATTTTGTTTTAATTGAATAATGTCGTCGTCGTCGTTTTATTTTTTTGTTGGAACTATTTGGAAAATAGTAATTTTACGCTAATTATATGACAATTTAAACTGTTTTCTTCTTTATGCGACATATTTTAATTATTTAATTACAATTATTGGTTTTTGTTATTAATCTAAGGGGGTTTGTTTTTCTAATGGGCATTTTTCACTTTAATAAAAAATAGTAAGAAAAATAGAAGCAACACAATCGGAAATTGGCCGGAAAACAAGAAACACTTTGATTAATTAATATATATTTAGCTGCTAATTCTATTTCTGACGCTCGTGAATTTTTTTAACGTCAAGCAATTAGTACATTATAGCATACAAAAATTTATTTAAAACAATTTTTAATGGTGTTAAACGTTAAACTATGTTAAAAACAATTAATTTAAACAAAGAATAAAAATAATTTTCCACTATAGATAGAATTTCCCTTTTCTTTTATTTTTGCAACATTTATCTTTAGCTCAATTTCCAATTTTTCTAGCAAAAAAAAAATGAAAATACGAATAAATATTGAATAAGAAATGTAAGAGACTAAAAAGAATCTTAAATACCACTTTGAAACCTCTTAAGCTGCACTCCAGTATTTATACTTTTACTCTTTTGCTTTAAACGTTATGTCCTTTACTAGTACGATTTTTCTATCGTATTTCTAGCGAAATTTATATAACAAATAATAATAATAAAAGGAAGAATGAAAACAAACAACCAACGATAAAATTGTGGAGTGGCAACATACTGTTTGTGGGTATTATAGCACACCCTTATATTATTATTATTAAAACTTCCTCGGGAAAATGTAGCAAAAATAAACGAATTGATATAACTAACGAAAGACGCGTATTTTTGTAGAAAATTAAAGACTTTGAGTATCATTCTAGTTGCTGCTTTTTTCTGTTATTTTATCTTACTTATCAAAAACGAAGAAAAAGAATAGGAGTAGCAGTTAGCTATAATAAAAATAAATAAGATGTTTTCAAGTAACACTACTGTCTTATATATTTAAAGCCATTTGATTAAAAAACGGAAATTTAAATAGAATAAAAAAATGTAATAAAATATGCGTGTATGTCACCATTATGTTTGTATTCTGTTCAATTCCTTGTGTAGCTTATAAGTGGATGAGAAATGCGACCGTCATTGGTTATGCAAAAAATAAGAAACTCAACGATGATTTTCTTTGCTCAAAGAATTCTTTTAAACAAAATATAAATATCCTTCTGTTGATTGGTGGGTGGGTGAATGAGTGAGTGAAAATAAAAATATAAAGCTTAGCCGCCGCCACACTCTTTGTGGTATTTCCTTTGCCATTATAATATATTTTTTTCATTTCAACTTTCCCTTATTTATTCTTTAAGCTAATACGATTACATTTTTCGATGGTCGCTTTATGTTGCCTGCTATGCTTTTTTGTTTAAAGAAAAGAACAATTTTTTTCTGAGTAATGTGATGATGACTTTAGAGAAGTTATGGTTAAAAAAAATATGAATAAGATGAGAAATAAAATTAAAATAAAAATGAAAAATGACACCGGAATTAGAAGGTTATTAAATAATAAAACATTTTTTTTGGTAATTTGTGCTATGTTTTGTTATCAGAAATAAAACGCGAAAATTTTTTGTTACAACAAATAATAATAACAATCTCACGAGACAATGATTTACATCCAGTTATTATGTATTTTATTTTTTTCTGCAAACATTTAAACAAGCATATTTGGTACGCTTTTTGATTATTTCCATTAAATATAAAAATTCATTAACATGTTGGCAAATTGAGGGTGAATTATTATAAGTATTTTTATGTTTGCGTTAAGTATGAATAGAAGAATTTTCTTTATGCATCTGTTGGCGTTTCTATATAACCAGCTATAAACATTAGTTCTATCGTTCGTCAGTAAGAAGGAAAATTTTACAAACGAAAGAAAAAAGGGTTTCTCGTCCGTTTATTAAACATTAAAAAAAAATCGTAAAGCTTTTCAATTAAAATTTAACAAAAATATTATTTAAAAACATATATATATGTTCATATTGGAATAGTCAATAGAATTTTAAATAAAATTACTTATAGTATGTGAATTAAAATAAATCTACAGATGATGATCTAATCTACTCAAAATGTATTACTGTGATCAGATTATATTTGGTTAAATAAAAGCTTTTGAAATAATAATAATAATATTATTATTTAATGTAATTTGAATATAATATTTAAACATAGTTTATCTAATAATCATAAAAAATATATATTTTAAGCTTTTTCCCAAAACAAAACAAAAAAAAAGTAGAAAATTCACTTAAATAATTTTCCCATATTTAATTGAATTTTCTAAAAAGCTTTAAGGTAGTAAAAATGAAAAAAAAAATAGAATACAAAGAAAATTAATAATTAAAATGGAAATA
Source organism: Ptychoptera contaminata (assembly GCA_963942525.1). Taxonomy (NCBI): domain Eukaryota; kingdom Metazoa; phylum Arthropoda; class Insecta; order Diptera; family Ptychopteridae; genus Ptychoptera; species Ptychoptera contaminata. The sequence continues at coordinate 5,859,329 of OZ012637.1, forward strand.
CAACTAAATAGTACAACATAAATAAATCGCATAATAATTACTGCAAAAAAAATTCTTTTAAGCGCTTTTTTTGTACTTTTACCAACAGCAAAAATACAATTTATTTTGTAGCGAATGTTTTCTATTTTTTTCGTATTTAACGAAAAGGAATTTTACTTTTGTGTCTTATCAACAAAATGCAGGCAACAAGCTTTAAGTGGACTAAGAAAGAGAAAAAACTTAACAAAACATCACTAAATTCGCAATTTTTTCTTGTTATTATTATTTTTTTTTTTTGCCAAACTATTATTTTCGGTATAGTTGGATGCTGTGATTTTTCACACAAGTAGGAAAAATATAATTCTTAATAATACTTGGAAATTCGGTTGTATGATGAATGAATTTTCTTCATTTTTTTCCCCATTCTTCTTTCTTATAAAACTGTTGATGAAGATATTCGGTAGATTTATTGTTTGCGGTTGAATAGACAAGTAGTCGAGAAGGTGCCTGGTATTTTTTATAATTTTTGGTAAAAAGCAAGTGCAGCCAGCCAAACCACACAATGAAAAACGAAGAACAGAAAAAATATTCAGTCAAAATGAATTAAAATTAGAAAAAATTGATAATAAACAAATTTCCATTAAATTTTCACGAGAATCATCAATGTTTTCTTTATTTTGCTTATACTCCTTTATTTATTGTACTTAAAGCATAAATTTTGTCAAAATGTTTCTTCTTTTAAGTTTGCGAATTTTCTTTGTGGAAATTAAAGTGAAATTTATGTTTTATCAACAAACAGAAAAATGATAAATTTATATAAATATGCACGGAGTTTAATAATGATTTCTTAGGGATTTTTCACTTTTTCCTTCAGAATTAAATTTAATTTTTCGTATTCATTTCATTGTGAAAATTGTTTTATTTTTATTACTTTGCATGGTGTATTTGCAATAATTAGTATTTATTAGATCTAATCATTCATCAGTATTCTTATAAGTGAATATTTTTAGTCATGTTTTTAAAACTTTTAAACTAAAGCTTGTTAATATTACAATATGTCATTCGGTCATAGACTGAATCAATCTAAATCTAAATCTAAATTTGATCAATCTAGAGTCTAATAATCAGCCGTGTGCTAGTATTAATCGACTATCTATAATCAACCATCCGGTGATCAGTCGTCAGTAGTGTTACATTTGCTTTTATTTAGTTTCTTCTACTAAAATCCAACCCTGTTGTGGTTTTACTTCAATTTACAAAAAAAAAGCAGATAATATATATAAACATTTATATAGACTTAAATATTAACCAAAATGATGATGTTATTCTTTTATTATTTATTTTACTTCTTAACCACGTTAAGCTAAAAATATTGTTATCACTTTGTCTCTACTGTTGTCATCGTTTAATGTTGACTTTATATATATATATTTATGTAGAAAATGCATGGTGATTGTCTTATCTATATAACATAGCAGCAGGACAGCAAAAACTTTGTGTTTTTAACTTAATAAGATATATAAACATATAAAAAGTAAATAAGTTTAAGTGGTTGATGTCATCATTATTATACGACAAAACCTCATTACTGTTTCATTTCAATAATAATTTTTTATCTTACTTGTGTTCATATTTTTACTAATAAACAATAATAATAAGCGAATCATAATAATAATAATGTTTAAAAAATTAAAAACCTTTTTTTTTTTTTCTTTTAGATAAAAGTGACAGCAAGTGTGGCCACAACACTTTGACTCGAGTAACATTGTTATTATTTTGTCTACTTAAAGGTATTTACTATTTTTGTTATTTCTATCAACAACAATTCATAATGATAAGAAATTATTATTATAAGGACAGGCGCGGCTATGTTTCTTACTTAGGCATCATTTATTTATATGACGTTTATTCTTAATAATTTTTATTATTATTATTATTCGTTGTTGTTATTTAAACTACGGTAATAACAGTACTCATATCTACAGCGACACATACACTAAATTATTACTTTTTTTTTGTATAAACATATTTATGGCTCTGAATAGCAAAAGCGAGCAAACAATTTTTATTAAATGAAATAATATTCTTAGCTATAATAAATTACATCATAATATTTCTTTACATATTACACTATTACCTTTTTGTATTTCGATTCAATTACAAGAAAGTATTTTTATAATAATATAAAAGACACTCTATAAAACCTTGTTATAAATCGTATTATATAATATTAAGTGTTTTTTATTCTTTATATAGAGTGAAAATGGTAAAAAAAGCAAAAACACTGTCTTAATTACATTAAATTTCATTAAATACGTTTAATAAAGAATTATTATTTTATTTTTTGTACCCTATTGTCTCTACTCGTGTTAATGACTGTCATTTCTTTATTAAACATAGCTAAACGATAGTTAACGACATTTTATATGTTTTTTTCATTTCTTTTCGTAATTATTTATTCGATGCTTATATATACATAAATGATGTTTTATTTTTACTTCTTGTTTAAAAATAGAAAAAAAACGAGTCATTTACGTTATAAAATAAAAAGAAAATAATAACATTTTCTAATATTTGTTAATATTAAAAGTAATAAATTAAATAGAAGCAGCAGTAAAAGAAAAAAAAAATACAAATCAAGCAGCATAAGAATGAACAGTAGAAAGTTTTAATTATTATTCGCACTTGTAGTAGAGAGGAAAACAACAAACACGCAATATTTAATACACAATTTAGTGTTAGAGAAAAAAAAATAACATTAGATAATAGACAAGACTCTTTGAAGGTAAATTAACAGAAAAAAAACTGTTACTTTATCGTTTTTATTATAATTTTTCACTTTTTAAAGGGTCTACTACCTACTAAAAGGGCACGTGCCAAAGCACTAACTAAACTTTAATAATTTTTGTGTGTTTTAATATCTTCGTGTTAATTATCAAAATAATGTTAAACATCCATATCAACCAATCCACAACCACCCAAAATATTTGATTAACATGTAATAGGAATTTTTTTTTCTTCTTAAAACATTAAAAATAATTTCAATTTTACTAAGAAACTTGTTAAATGAAGAAACCGTCTAATAAGAAGAAACAGAAGCAGATTGCAAATTAAAATTGTAATTTAGGAAAATAACAAATGATCAATTAATCGTGTTACCAATTAAAATAATAAAAAATCTAACCAAGTGTATGAAAGTCAAGGTGAAGAAAGCAAAGAATACCAAAACTGCGGAATATTTTTGCACCTTAATTTTGTGTGTTTTATTTATTTCTAACCCTTTGTTATTTTTTTTTTTTTTTAATTATTTAAAGAAAGTAAAATAGGAATTTTTATAAAGAAAAATTACGAAGGAAACGAAGGTTACATTACGATAAATGTTTCTTAACCGTGCTAAGTATCTCACTAGTAGTGATATTTGTTACATTTTCTAATTCTATTAAAGCATTGCCTTGTTTTGGTTGGGTTGATTATTTTGAAAATTTAAAAGTGGGTGATGGTTTTTATTTATTTTTATTTAAAATATATTTATTATTATTATAATCATTTAGGAAAGGGTAGCAGTAGAAGTAATAGCAACATTGTTTCTTATTAGAAAAGAAACGTATGTCATTAAATATTGTTATATATATCGTAGATATATATGTATGTTCAAAATAAGTAAATTCCGTCGACAACAGTTGAAAATGAAATCGGTTTTATGTATATAATAGTGAAATGTTTAAACATTGCACAGTAGATATTCATGTTAAATAACATCATATAATTCTCTTTTATATATTTAAATATATATATATATATATAGGTGACTGTTATTAAGGGTAGAATAATGCTTTTTATGTTTAAATTTTAACTAAATTTAAGACAATAATTTTCTGGTTAAATTTGGTGTGGTATTTAGATGGTATAAAATTTACCTTCTATTTTTTTTTTTTTTCTAACTAAGCTATCACAAATTATCCGGTGGTTTTTCATTAGTGCGAACAAGAAAAAGGAATAACTTAAGTGTGTATAAATATATATCGTTGAATTTTTATTGTTTAAATTTTGTAAATTTGTTTTTAAAAAGATAATAATTTTGCGAAAATACAATATTAGATTCAGGTAGTAGCATATTACACGCTAAAATATATATATACATTTAACGCGGTTTCTTACTTAATAATTTAAGGATAATTTAATTTAATTTCATTTAATTTAATTACAAAATTGAGAAAAATAATTAACTGGTTAAGAATTATTTTAAAGATGAAAATAAATTGTTTGTCTGCGGTTATTACGATTTCGGTACAAACCGTTGAAAATTTATTCATCAAAAGTAGCGGAATGCAAAAAACATATAAAGACGAATCGATTTTTTAACGATTTATTCATTGAAAAAAAGTAAAATTATTTAAAAAGAAATCGAAAAATTGAAATAAACAGCAGCAAGTACGAAAAAATACGGAACAAAAAAATCATTTTCTTTAATCGTCTGGAACATTTAGAGAAAAGTTTATGCGATCGTTAGTGAAAATTGTGTTTATATTGTCTGCTATATACACATATTTATGTATTTAAATAAATATATATATCGCTAGCTAGCTAAAGCTAGCACATAAACAAAAGTTAAACGGAAAAATAATACTTTAAAAAAAAAAGTATCACAAGAATAAAATGAAAATAAAAAGTCAAATCAGGGGAATGAAAAATGCAAAAATGAAAAGGAAAATTAAATTGTAACAAACATAATAACAGCAGCATATGTGCTTTTACTATTTTTCTTAATATTTAAATAATAAATGTGTTTATATTAAATTTAAAAAAGAAAATGCCTTTACTCTTAAAAAAAAAAGTATTTATTAATTTTGACAGAAATTACACACGTTTCCTACTCTCATTATTATTATTTTCATATTTCTTACGCTTTTACATGCTCAAGCATATGCATATGTATAATTACAATTATTTATTCATATATAAATTATTTTAATTATAAATAGATAAATTTTAGATAGAAAAATTTAATAATAATAAATGAAAATCTGTCTAATGATTTTCAGATATCATTAAAAATGTATTTAAAGGATAAAGTGTGACAGATGAGCATTTTCTTATTTTGTTTTATAATAATAATATTCAGAGGCATTTGAAAATTTAGAAATGTAGTTTTTTTTCCATTATTAACGCGTTATTTATTTATTCTAACAGCAGTTAAATGATTTTAAATATTAATTTTTAAAAGAGATGAAAATGTGACTTTTCGTATCGTAGTCTGGTTATTCTGGAAAGAGGTACTTTGATTCTTTATTAATTTTTTTCCCCTTAATAAGCATGCTGTAAAAGATTCTTAATTTAACAACAAAACTATTAAACTTTCTTAAATCAAATAATAAATATTTATCGCTGTTTATGATTGTTATCGAGACTAATATAAAGATTTAAATTAAAAAAAAAAGTAAAAACTATTCATCAATTATCTGTTAAAGTATTTAACATTGAAATTATGCCTTAAATCTATTAAACTTATGTAAAATATGTCGTTTTTTAAGACAAATTATGTTACAAATTAAATATCTTTCAAACTAACTAGAAGCAAACTAAAAGCAATAGTCCAAATTTAGAAAAAAAGACTAAAACATTTACAGAGTAATTATGCTAAAGTAAGATAATTAAATTAAAATAAATATATATTCGTGTCTATACTTAACATAAGATTACTTAGCAAACATTTGTCCAAATATTTATTACCATTAATCAGAATTTAAATAATTAATAACCTTCTAGAGTATTTTTACTTACATTTCATTACTTTCAAAAGCATAAAACATTAACGCAATATTTTTTAAAGTAACTAACTAACTGACAATAAACACTCTGCAGTAAACATTATTGATTTATATTTATTTAAAATAGAACAACGATTTATGCAAAAAAATATCTTTTTCTACTGTAACAAACACGCATTCTACAATTTATAAGTAAACTTTTCCATTGACTGTTAAAAATCATACGGAAAATGTGGTTTTCGAAGCACACACATTTATGCAATAATAATAATAATAATAATAATAATAATAATAAAGAAGTTTTAAGAAAATTCGCACCACAAGTGTATTCATATTTATTTCTATTATTTTTTTTTGCTTTCTTTTCCATCCACTGTATGGATGATGTATGCGAGTTCTTGAAATGGAAAAATATGGTAAAATTTCCAAGTAAAGTAATAATAATAATAATATTATTATTAATATAAATATTATTAAAGAACAAATGTGCACGTCGTTTGTTGTCCGTGCCGTTTTAATTTATTTTTTTTAGTCTTTTCTGTATATACATAAATATTTTTCTATATCCTACATGTTGTTGCTACTTTTTAAACAATTCATTGTTATTAATATTATTATTATTATTAATAAAATTTAATAATTTATTACAGAAATTGTATGTTTTCATTATAAATTTTATTTAAAAGTAAAAAACTTTAAACAAAACTTTAATGTTTTTTCTTTTTATTAAATTAATTTATCGTGTTGAAAATTGATAACAAATTTTTGCATATGGTTTTTTTGAAACATTAATTTTATAAAAATTAATTAACATTTAATTTTTAATCAAAGTAATTTGATATTAAAGAAAATTAAATTAAAGTTTTTAATAGAAGGTTAGGGGAGGAACACACTACTAATAGTGAATTGATAAGAAAAAGAAAAAAACAGTAATCAAAAGCATCGGCTGTTATAACAATCAAATTGTAATCAGAGTATGAGTTAGATGGAAAATATTTTACTTTAGTTATTACACCTTGACATAAGAAGACATTGCAATGTGATGTTGATACCGGGAAATAGAATAATAATATAAAGACAAAAAGAAATAGAATTACTATTTAATATAACATCTGTGTAATTTAAGGACATTAGATGATATTATCATATGAAATTATATTTTTGAAACATTCAATCATTTGGATTTCTTTAATTTAATCTAGTTTAGTCTCTTCTCCAGACATTTATGTTTGTCTTTTATAAGCAAAAAATTCGAAAAATTCAACAAATCGACCAGCAAAATATGATAAATTCTGTTGACTCGTACATTATTATTATTATTTTTAGTTTATAAAAAATATTGTACATAATAACGTAAAACTAAAAGGAATAAAAATTTACGGAAAACATATATAAATACCGGAAAAGATATGTTGATGTTTCTCTTGTTCGTTGAATTATTATTTTAAAATTACATATTTTGCAATTTAAAAACTGGTATACTGGTATACATGGAAAATGACAATGAATTGAAATATGAGGCCATATATAGTGCGGTTATTATTATTTTTTTATTTCTTTAAAACAAATAACATATAGAAAATGCAAACTATGCTTATTCTTCCAAAAAAGATAAAGAAAATTAAATATTTTTTCCTTATATATAAATTTCATATGAAAAGATGCTAAATCAGTTGAATACAAAACAGATGTTACAAGTATTGTGCTGCTACGATCTCTGATTATTCTTCACTATACTACGACTTGTAATCATGTAAAATTTGAGTTTTGTCGAAAAGGAAATAAAGATATAAAGTTCGTGAGTCAATTGGCCACATAAATAAATTTCCCAAAAAAAAAAAAATGAGCTTTGATAACACTATAAAGAAAAAATTATTTTCCTTTCTTTTAACTCACAGATGTTTAGTGTTGGTTAGTTATTTTTATGTACAATTCTTTTATTTTTTATGTTTATAACATTTGCATATAATATATGCCATTTCTTAAGATATTATATAATTTTCTTCTACTTAAATATTGTTACAAAATACTTGTAAAAAAAAAACAAAAATGAAGAAATCAAAAATAATATTTCACTCAATTTTCGTTGCTACAGTCACAATTTTTCTTACAAAAAAATATTAATTTTATTGTTGAAATAAGCAATTTCTGTATATTATGATATCTTATGTTTTGTGGTGTTTTTTTCTTTTTAAAACATAAAAAATATAAAAAGCATAAGGTTAACGTATGTAAATATTATGTAAAAACTCATCATATTTTACTTTTCCTTTTTTTTCCATTTTATTGTATTAAATTGGTGCAACATAAGTCGTTTGTGGGCAATAAAACTTCTGTTTTTATTTTTTTGTTAATAATAATCTTATGTGGTCAGTTTCTAATGTATTTTTATGGTAAAATCAGTTTAATAACTATTGTAATAATGAAGAATATTATAGTTTTTCTTTGTAATCATTTTTTATAGAATAAAGCTTAATCTAGTGCAATGTAATAAAAGTATTGTATTTACTGAGAGAATGCATTCAATTGGAAAATATATGCTAATCGATTTAAAACATAATAAAATAGTTAATATTTTTTAAAACAATCTATGATTTTTAGAGTATTTTTATTCAGTGGAATTTTAATTAAATTTTAGATAATGTTTAGAGGATTTAAATGTGCTGCGGCGTCTTTTAATTGAATAAAATTGCCATTTCTATATCAAATTGTACAAATAACATTAGATTTTTATATAAATTTTATAATTCTCATGGCAATTAAACAAATATATCACATATCAATTGGGAACCATTGGTGGAACAGTGTTAACAGAATAACAAGAATAATTAATTCCTTTAAAAAAGGATCATAACTGATGAATTTATCACGATGACAGTTATTAATATCAGCTACCAAATAATTCACAAATTCAATTTTCATGTAAATAATTTTCACTACTCAAATAAACATTAAAATAGATTTTCCCAGTTTCAAAAATAAAAAATTTAAAAAAAAAAGAAAATTAATTTAATAATAAATTTCAAAAAGCTAATCAGTCGTGTGTGAAATTAAAAATTCAGCAGAAAAACTAAAAAAAAAACATCGAACAAGGTATAAAAAAATAACTTTTGACAAATTTTTCGTTTTTGTATTGCAACGGGGCGGGCAATATTTTCTGTATTTTTATTTTTAAATAATTACGTTAAATTTAAAATTGTTCATATATTTAATTTTTTAATTTTCCCTTGTTGTGTATTTTAAATTATATGCTTTACCCGTGTGTGTTTATGTTTTTTCTTCTACATTTATATTATTATTATTATTAATATTTTTTTTTGCGTTTATTTAAATTATAATTCAACTTTTAACAACAACAACAAATAAATTTATTAAATATGATTTTTTTTTTTATTTTAAAATTTAAAAACTTTTTTCTATAGAAAATTTATAACAAAAATACATGATAAACGTAATCACACGTACCACCAACCAACGAACCAACCAACCAAGCAAGCAAGTGTGTGCCAGTTTAAACAAATTTAATTTTAAAAAATCAAAAAAGAAGAAATATAATCCAGCAACAATATATAATTATAAAATTAATAACGTATGTGTGTATATAGAATAATATTAACATTTATAAAATGCAATTAAATTATAAAAATTAATTTTTATATTAAATAAGGCTTATACAGAAGTAGCAGCACTAACAGCAGCTTAATATTTACATAAAAAAACTTTTATTTTCTGTTAATTAATTTATTTAAAAAATATTAAATAATAATTTTAATATAATTTAGAGTGAAATAATAATTTTTACACGTTAAAATAATAATATTAACAATTTGGAAAATAGGAAATTTAATGATAATTTATCAATTTTCTTTATAATTAGTGCATTAATTTACAATAATTAGTAATTTTTATTAGTTTGATTATATATAGTTTCTTCTATAGGATTATAATAATAAAACAGGTAGCGAAATATGGATAATACTGTTGCTAAGATTTATTATCGAAGGTCTATTATGTGAAAAATCTAATAAAAAAGCCACGAAGAAACCGGACATAATGCATAGGTAAAACCGATATTCTAGAAAGCTAATGAAGCAGAAAAGGCGTTTGTTATTATTATTTAACCTTCTAATTCCTAAGTCCGCCTAGAGACGGGCTTTGGTTTTACCGACTCGAAATAAAATTGTGACATTAGAGAGTTAATACTTTCACTTTCATATTCTAATATTTTATCTTTTATTAAATGCATTAATGTAAATAATATTGCAATTACATCTCCAATATCTTCTGTAGTTGCTATTAAAAAATAACAATTGAACTTAGAATATTTAATAATTTATGTAAAATAAATTTTCCTTTACAAATTTTACAAAAGTTAAAGTAATTTTTAGATGATTTTAAACTATCAACAACTATGTAATTAGCATATTTTTAAAGGAATTTATAAAAATAACTATTAAAGCTGATAACCGTATTACATTGAAAAATATATATTAATTATCAACTTTTTTACTACTTAAAAGATTTCAAATTACAATACAAGCTAAAAATCCGTATAAAATCCAATTTTTTTTTTTAAATATAATCTACTCTTTAAAAAATAATAAATTATAAACTAATTATCGTTAATTTAATTAATTATTTAAATTTTAAAATAAAAAAAATGCTTATTAATTAATAAAATATGTTTCGTATTTAAAACAAAAAATAATAATAATAACAATTAATAAGCATAACAAAGCATTATCATTAATTATTATTTTTAAATATGAAATGTTAATAATAATAATCATTATGATAATAAAGATAAACATAATGATAATTATTTAAATGAAAAAAATTATTATTAACCACCAGATTCTTGGTAATGATGTTTTATTTTTAACCAAATAAAAAATTATTATTATTATTATTATTCTAAAAATGATAATAGATAGATTAGAAAATTTAATGATTTTTCTTAAATGAAAATTACCGCAATTACAAACATTTATGTACGTAAAATATATAAACATTTATGTTTATATGCTAAAAATATGCTGGTTAAACTGTGTTAAAATGTCTCACACATGGTGAGTGATTTTTATAAATGTGATTTTAACTGTGATATGTGGTTAAATTCGTCGTTATAAGCAACAACACCTATAATATGCGTAAGGTTATATATTTTTTTCGCTTTATGTTTTATGATAATTAAATTGTACATCTCTCATTTTGGTTGATTTTATTATTATTAATAATATTTTTGCAAATTAAAATAAATAAATATAAATTTGCATTTGTTAGCGGCATATTTTACATTAACCAAATGGTTTTTAACCACAATATTTGTTTATTATTATTATTACGTTGCTATTACAGACAAATAATATATATTTATTAATAAATAATAATTAATTAAATTTATTATAAATTTTTTAGCATTTTTATTTTGATTTTAGTATTTGATTGCGGTTTTTCTGGTGGTTTTTTTTTTTTGCCTCACAGAATACAACTTTTATGTAATGGTCATTTGTTTGCTAAATCATATTTATCCATATCACATTTAACCAATTTATAAATTTAACAAACTTAAATTTACTGATCAGTTATAATAGAAAAAAAACAAAAATTCACTTTTTCTGCTGATATTGCGAAATTTCCTTTTAGTTTTTCTTTCATATACGGTCAGTTTAATATTTATCTATTATTTTATATCTGTCTGCTTTATAATAAGAATAAGTTTTTCTTTTTCGACATTTTATTTGCTGTTATGAATTTCAATCGGGAATTCTTTAATTTCATAGAAAATATTAAAAAGAAAATTCTCTTACATCACACGCAAATAATTTTTTTTTTTATTTTTGCTTTAAAACGTCTTAAGAAATAATTAATTTCTTTTACTTTAAAATGTTTTAACAGTGATTTAACATTAATAAAAATAATTTGTGTAATCAAGTTAATTGCAAGAACTATAAGCGGTATTATGGTTTAAAAAAAGAAAAATAAGATTATTATCCAGTTGACTTAAATCTCAATTAAAAAGTTAGCCAATTACTTTCACCAATTATTTAAATTATTATTATTATTGCCATTATTCACTTGAAAAAACATTTCGAAATTACTGTAAATATTTATTTATTTATTTATTTAAATATAAAAAACACGAAACAGGTACGGCGAACAGGTAGTACAGGTACAAATGATAAAAAAGACATAGCAAATCAGTTATATCAAATAATTATTTAATTATTTGTGATCTTTAATAAGAATAATGTTATTTTCTGAGTGAATAATTGAATTTCGTTTCTTTTATTTATTTTTTTTGGGTATTATAATAGAGAAAATAATTTATTAATGTTAGTATGTATTTCGTTAATCACATAATTGAATCATTCTCATCACCTTAATGGATATAATCGGACATTGTGTCTATGTTATACATATTTGACTAGATACAGTCAAATCTTCTTAATATTTAATTTTGTTGCCCAGTTAGACAACAAAACTAACTAACAATTAACAATAGAAAAGTATAGTAAATAAGAGAAAATAAACAATAAAATTGAGTTGAAAAACATTTTGTAATCAAATACATTATTATTTTTGGTTTTGATTTTAATTTTAGTTAATGGCCAAAACAACAATAATTCAATTTATGAATAAAACTTAAATAACAATAGCAATACATGTACATTTCACAAATAAAATTGAAACTTATGTTTCATTCTAGTATTTTAGTTTACGATACAAATTTATACGGTTTTATGTTAAGTTAATTTTTAGATTTTTATATCAATCTTATTGGTTTGTACATTCTATTGTGGGTAATACTCTTTGTTTTTTTTTTTGCAAGTAATTTAATTATCCATTCTTTTCTTCGTAATTAAGATAAAATAAATACAACTGTGTAGAAGAAACAAAAAATATAACAAGAACAGAGATTACATAATAAAAAACACTTCAAAAAATAATAATAAAAATAAAACCATCATAATAATAACAGTGAAAAGCAGTTTTTTTATTACTAAAAATTAAATTAAAATTTTTTTTCAATTTTATTAATTTAAAACCAACAATAATAAATTTATCTACTTGGTCATCGAAACAATAAACATTGTAATAAAAATAGTGAAAACTGAATAAATATATATATTTTTTATTTGATTTTTCTTTATTTCATCATTTTCTTTTTTTTTACTGTATCTGAATGTATGTGGAAAAGTTTATAGTGTGGTTTTTCTCGCGGTTATGTTGTTAAAAAAAAACTTGTTGAGTTTTATTTTCTTTGCGCTGGTAAAGAAAAAAATTATTATTTTTAATAAAAATAATAAAAAAAAGAGAAATAACAATAAAATTTTCTTTATTAGTTTTTATTGAAAAAAAAAATATCAATAGGATTTTATTACTTTTAATGGTTTTATTGTTATTATTACTTTTATGTTGTTGTCTTTTAATAATAAATACATAAGGTGTCTGCTGTCTCTGTATTTTTAATAAAATAAATGATTTAAAATATCAAAAAACTCAGATCATTGTTTGTAAAATCAACCCAGTAATGTGCAATGCATGGTTTGTGTAACTAGCTCGAGAGTAGAGTACAATCATTCATAAAGTGTTTAATAAATACTTTATATAATTAGCTAAATATGTAAATCATTTTTCCATTTCCAATCTTTTATTATATTTTTCTAATGAAAAATCAATTTTTTAATTTAAATTGCATGTAAAAAATTTCTCTTCAATAAAAGTACCACACTAGACACTTAATACTAATATTAAACCACTGCATAAATATAATTTTAAGTTAAAATTTATCAATAAAATTATATTTGCAAAGTAATTAATGAAAACTTAGCAAATTTATTTTCAATTATCCAATGTAAAAAACTAGAAAATGTATTGAAATTTTATTGAATTTTAATGAAATTTTATTTACTATTTTTACTAATTAAATAAAGTTTGGGCTAAAATTGGTAAACGTAGGTAGATGGTAGATTAGGTAAATTAGGTATACCTTAGCAATGTATTGAAATATTTAATAATTATTTCAATTTTTTTTTTTTAAATAAATTTTATCTCTAACGAACAATATTGAGAAAATACTTAAACACTTTTCAAAGTCACGTATCAACTTTATAAAACCATAAATCTGTCTAATTATATAGAAAATTATCTTTTTCTCATGCCTCCTTTATAATAATAGAAAATGAAATTAGACTAAAGTAGAAGATGAAGAAAAATTATGTATAATCAGAAAATTTTTGTCTACAAATTTACCATTATACAATGTTGTATATTGGTGGCTAGATAAACCAAAGAAACAACCAAAAGCAATTTTTTCTTAATAATAATAATAATAATAATAAGAAATAAGTTTAAATTACACCAAAACTTGAGGGGTGACGAGTTATTATTATTATTATTTTCTTTTTATAAATCTTAACCATTTTTACCATCAAATAGAAAATTATTTTATTTTATAAAATGTAAAACTTATAAACGTCACCACCCACACCCATTGATTATGATAAATCTATGTTGCTTCATTTAGTTTTTAGTAAATTTTATAAATACGTTTATATATATATTTCTGCTGTTGCTGCTTCATAGCATTTTACAGGTGACTTCAGCGAAGTTTATTTAAATTAAAGACAAAAATTAACCTTCAGGCATGGCTTTTTTTTCATTATTAAATAAATTCTTAGATAGAATTTAGTTTTAACTCTTTTTATTTACTAGAAATAATTATAAATTTATATATTTGTCATTTAACATAAATTTAAAGCAAATTAAAGATTTATTTAACACAAAAGGTAAATCAGAGTACCAGAGAAAAGCAAGTAAAAAGCAAATATACGTAAATTTTATGCCTATTGTTTTATATAAAAACAACATTATTAAATTATTTTTAATAATCTAAATAAAAATAACCATATTAAACATGTATGCTTTTAATATTATTATTATTATTATAAAATGTAAACTAATTTTTTAATTATTATAATAACAATATAAAATGTAAATTAAAAATTAAGGGATATAAAGGATAAAATATAATGCAAACCCATTAAAGATATCATAACATTATCTCACCATATATAATAAGGAAAATAATTTAATAACTAACATCTAATAAACAAAGTATAATAAAAATAATAATAATAATAATTAAAAAAAGCACACACAAACAAGTGTATATAAAACCGCCTACATATATTAAATTATATTATAATGTATATATGCAAATTAAAGTAAAAGAAATATAAAAACACATGTGTGAAAGTCCCTATAAACCCTTATCTCATACTATTAAAATCTCAAGCTTTTGTTGTCACGCATTTCTTGCCTTAAACAAAAACAACAATAAAAAACTACCTCCTAAAATCAGTTTACCTGTTGTCATCTTTTACTTTTGCTTTATTTATAATAATAATAATAATAAAATAATAATATCCTTAATTTAGTACCTAGTTTTAATGATACTTATAACTAATGTAACTTTGCTTAATGTTACTTAATTTAACTTAATACAAATACTCTTCATTTCATTTAAGCCTTAATCTTTATATTTATTTATTTATTTATTATGATATATATATAAACACAAGCATCAGTCAGGATGTTGACATTGTCGTTGTTACAGTAGCAGCAGCAGCAACAAGAATAATAATAACAAAAAGATTAATACAATGCGGGTCAAAAGCGTATACATAATAATAATAATTACCTACATATGCTCTCTTGTTGTTTACTTGTTTGTTGTAATTATTATAATTATTATTACATATTACAATGGTAACTTTATTTTAATGTTTGTACTTAAATTTCTCTTTTATTTTTTTTGCATAAAATATTAATAAAAGTAGTTTAAAAAAAAAAGCCGCCCAAAAGAAAAAAAGTTACTATTCTTACAAATATGGATAAAATCATATCACACATTTGTCAAAAAGTTTATAATATTCTACACCCAAAGAAGAAAAATTAACCATCATCACCCATCATATAAAAATGTTGTTTTTTGTTCTACATTTTACTTGTCACTTATTTAGATTCATTTTGTCATTTGCCTGTTGTTATTGTTGTATTATTCTTTCTCATATTTCATATTCATTATTTATGTCATTGCTGTTGCTGTTTTTATGTACATTAAAAGTTAAGCATATATATAAAAAAATTCGCAAACAATACAACAGGTAATAACAAAGTCAGGTATGTAACAAAAATGAATTGTACAAAAATATTTTTTCTAAGGTATTATAATTTATTTTTATTGTTGCTGCCTTTATTTTTTAATAATTTTCTCTTCAAATTTCGTTGTTTATTAAATTATGAAAATTTATATGTGACTTTTTATGTTGTGAAATAATTCTGCTCAACATAAATAATAACTTTGACTTTAGCTTATTAAGCAATGAATAAATAAACATAGTCAAAACTATAGTTAAATTGTTGAATTTTCTTTATATTTAAGTATTATGTAGAGTCTTTTATTACGGTTTTTAAAATTGGTTTACTTAAATGAGAAGTATCCTTTAATTTGTATAATTGTTGTCGCAAACTCTACTATTTAAGCCTAGAAATTCATGTTAAAACAACAATAAACATATTGTTTTTTAATTAAATATAAAATAAATGAATTAAAAGGTCTGTAAAATGATTTAATTTTACCTCAATGTAAATCAAGTGATTTTCTATAGTTATACAAAACCCTATATAGTTATTTTGCGCATTAATTTGCTTATAAAAGTTTAACGATTGTTCGCTATTATGTTGAGTAAAAGTAAATAAAATTAATATCCCATAAAAATGGTACATAATTTATGATTTATGATCAATAAAAATCAATTTATCTGAATATGTATATTTAATTTTCATATTAAAATAATACAAATGCTATAAAGGACCCCAAATTATTTACAAACAAAGATTAAAAAATTCTTCTTTTAACTAACCTTATTCTACACATTTGTATATACAAAGTAAAATTAATTAAAGCCAAAATATATGCATATTTAAGCTGATTTTATTATTTTAAATTTTGTGTAATTAATTTATCCAAAAAAAATAAATAAAGTTTTTATATGAGATTAATCCAATATAAAAACATCAACAAGTGTTTTCGATGATTAAACAATAAAACAATAAAAAAATAGCAAATTTATTTGTTGTTTTAAGCAAATATTTATCAATTATTATTATTATATTAATTTTATTTTTTTTTTTTGCAATAATAAATATGTACACACACAGTCATCACATACATAATAAAATAAAATTAATAAATTTATATTTTTTAATCCAGAAAAATCATATAATAACAGGAATTTTTTTTTTTTGTTAGTTATTAAAAAATATAATTATAATAATATTTAAATCAAAAACAGGAAAAAAAAATATAATTATTTGCATATTTAATACATCACGTATTTTTGGCATTTAATGCAAAAAAAAAAAATATATGTTTATATATATAAATCCTCAGAGCAAGAGAAGCTTTTTGTTTTCCACAATCACAGTTTTTTTTTTCTATGTTAATACATCAAATATTTTTCATTTAATTTAATTAAGCAAAAAATTATAATCAAACAATTTTATTTAAATAAAAAAAAATCTATCAATCTACAGTAAATAAATTTGCCTGCTTAATAAATATTTGTTGTTTACTTGTTTAGCATAATAATTTGTTAAATATTTGTTTGATTAAACAATTCAACGAAAAATAAGATTATGCTAAAATAAATCATCCATTACTCATAAATAATAAATAAAATAATTAAAAAAGAATGAGGAGAAAAAACCAGTTTATAAAGTTTAGACAATTTATGCTCTATATTAGATTTTATCTAAGTAGAAAAGTGATTCGTGACATCGAATATATTTATGTGATTATAATTAAAATATTGGTATGATGTATAAATAGATTATTATTATCATTATGCTTGGTATCTATCTATATATATATATAAATAGATATTTATGTATAATAAATAAATTTTTACTTTAAAGTAAATAATAACAAATATTATTATTCAATGTTTAACAAGTGATTTTTACACTTTGCAATATTATTATTATTATTATTGTAATTATATTCTGTATAAACAATTATTATTATTATAGAAAATTATCATTTTATTTTCAATTAACTTAAAAAACTAGAGAAAATAATTATTTATTTATTATTATTATCTAGTTTTAAAGTTTATTTATTTACTTATTATATTTCTTCAAACATTTTATCTCTATATTGTTACAAACAGATAAAATCTTCTCATAATACATACATAAAATAGTTAAAAACCATGAATATTTTATATAATTAAATTACATCTTGTGTATATATTGACCGCACCGTATAAAACCGCACAGAAAACAAAATGTACAAAATATTCTGTACATATCTAAAATGCATTTTGACAAAAAAATTAAACATAAAAATATGTTACCAAAAAGCATTCACCGAACAAATTCATTACATAAAATTTACTAAAAAAAAAATAAATAAAAGCACACACAGAATAATAATAGTTAAAAAAAAAACGAGAAAAGCCCAACAAACAACAAAATGAAAATGTGTGAATAAATATGGTAAAACACATTTGACATTCATTAAATTTACATTTAAGGAATAAATTTTTATTGTTTATTTTGCCAAAATTTTATTGAAATTTTTGCACAACAAATTTTACAATAAGTTTAATGGATGAAACACTTTTTAACTCGTATTTAAATGTATTAACAAATGTTTATTGTAATTCTGGCGAATACTAACTTCAAAATATAATTAATTAATGGTTTAAATGGATTTAAATAAATCAATTTTTGTGTATTAAAATATTTTCTTAGTAATAAACTTTAAATCATTCATTTTTTTAAACCATGACAACTAATTAAACCAATTAAACGTGTTAAACTTTTCAAAAGAAACATATTTTTCTTTATAAAAAAAGACAAAAATAAATAACAATAAAAAAAGCTTATCAAAGCTGATGAAAAAAAAATGCATTTTCTATTGTCAAAGCAATCAACTTGAAAGTACATCTGATGTCAAACGACAACAAAATTCATTTATTTTCCGTGTGATTTCCTAGGGAAATTAAATTCAACGCCTTTAAACAATTTATTTATTTAATAAAATAAAAAATAAACACTTTTATGACAGCAAAATAAATAAATATATTGCTAAACAACAAGTCGTCAGTCAGTATGTATTTTTTATTATTATTATTATTATTAAAAGGAAAAATAATAATAATAATTCTAGATTTTTATTATCATAGTAAAAGTGTTGAAAAAAAACTTAAACTTAAATAAATAAATAATAATAAAACAACAAATAACTTATAATAGTGACAGGTTAAAGGATAGTGATAAATATATATGTTTAAATTTCTTTATTCGTTTATTTCCCAAATGAATTTCATAAACATACTGAAAGTATGTAGGTGCAAAGTAAACAGACAAATTACTTTTTGTTACTTTTTATTATTTTGCTGAAAATCATATTTATATTTCAGTGCATAATAAATAAGTTTTAGCAACTGCAATTTTAATATTTGATAATATTATTTTTACAAGTGAAATAATGTTTAAAACAATAGAGAGACAAAATAATTTACTGTGCATATCGCGATAGAATTGCTGCCAGTACGTAAATTTTTTTGTAACAATCATATATGAATGAATAAAAATTATGAATGTACCTAGTCTTTGCGTTTAAAAGAATAGAATATTATGATGTTAAAAATATAATATTGGAAGCATTTAGTTTAGGTATTCAAAAGTGTCCTTGTAACTTTCTAAATTAATTAATTTATTTAACTTTGTGACAATAAGAGGTGGTTTAACAACACTCGATGGGACTTTTATTAGATTTACAGACTATTGAGTACTGGTTAATTGATAACAAACATTTAGCAATTAAAGTGCGAATGGATAGCAATTCTGTAGTTAATTATTCTTTTATCCTATAATATTTACATAGATTCCTTCTCTATACAGCTGTATTTAAAATAAAATAACAAAAAGAAGTTATATGTAAGAAAATCATCTTATAAAAAATCTAACTAAATTTATTTATTCATAAAAATCTCTTCTTAACATTTATATAAATTTTTTTGAAGTTGCTACTTTTTTTCTTTTTAAATTATAATCATAATAATAATTTGCAATGTTTTTAAAGTAGAAATGAAAACGACAAAAACAAATTACAGTCATTTAAAAATTTATTAATGAAAAACCACTCAGCTTTTTTTCCGTTTTTATTTTGCAGTTATAGAATACTGATGATAATGAAGGTTTCATTTCATTATGTATAAATATATATTAAAGGAAGCGAAACCACCAAAAAGTTAAGTGTAGAGTAAAAAAAGAAAAAACATTCTTCAAATAAAAATAAATGTAAATAAAATTGCTTAATGGTACACTAATTTCATTTTAACAACAAACTTGCCGTTTATGTTATTGCTGCTGCTACTGTTTGTTATTTATATTTTATACAATTATTTTTTTTTAGTAAATTCAGTAAATAGTTAGGCCATCAAGTAAGAAAACAGGTACATACAGCACTTGATTATAATAAAAATAAAAAAAAAACACCTCATCATAATCATTATTAACGAATTTTTATTTTATTACCGCTAACAATCCTTTACACGCATTTTTATAAAACATAAAAAAATAACAACTACTGCACCGTATTAAACCCTTTTAAATAAATAAATAAAAAAGTGTCAGCGTCACTAAATAATCATAAACAACAATAAACAGAAAAAAAAGACGCGTAAAGGTAATAAATTATTTAAATAAAATGTTTTATTATTATCATAATCATTGTTATTAAGTATATAAAGTATACAGAGGAAATAAAATTACCCTAGTTCTTTTGAAAAGCTTACTACTTGTGTTGTGGGTGGTAAGCTTTTTTTTCTTATTTTAAATATTTGATGGAATTTAAATTTGTTTGACAAACATTTTTCTTTTCTTTACTTCCGCTCTTGTTCTTGTTATTGATGTTCCAGTAACATATATTTCTATTGAAATAAGAAAATATACCTTTGCTAAACAACAGTCTAAACGTTAAATAAAAAAATATGTTTTATGAAGCATTAAAACATCAATTTTCTTACAGTCAAGTAACAAGATGCTACGATGCTTGAAGGCACCGTCTGTACTATTATTTCTGTACTGTATTATTGTTTAAAATCAAGTTAAGAGAGGATACAAAAGTAAAAGCGACATGGCGTGCTGTTCAAAATGATCAGACAGACTGCAATACAGACGATATACAGGAACAGGTGAAAAATTAAAAAAATAAAATAAAACACAATGTTTAGGGTGTTTAGAAAATAAAACAGATAGATAGATAGGTAATGTCTATATTATTATATGCTCGAGTGAGTGTTGTATATGTCAAGTGAACCAATAACCCCTAAACGAGGTTAGTCAGCAGTGGTGCCCTGTTTGTTATCAATGTCAATGTCTCACACCAAAAAATCAAAAAGAATTATGGAAAAATATTTTGCAGTAACATAAGTACCTTGTATTTTCCTTAAATAGATCCTTGTTTGTAATGTCTTGTTTTATTTTCTTTATTTTTTATTTGTCGTCAGCACAGTATCATCTCTAACGATGTCTAACTCCCCCAATCAACACACATATATATATACGTTCTACTTATTTCTTATTGCTTTAGCTTACTATTAGCAGAGAAATGACACGTTTATTTATTTGTATTTTGGGGAGTGAAAAACAAAATAAAAAGTCTGTCGCAGGTGGTAAGAATTCATTTATATATATGAATGGATAGAGATGACTAAACACTGTTTATCTTAATAATATTATATATTTATTATATATGAAAGATTTTTGTTGGCAAAAAGTGATTAATTTTATTATTTGTGTTAGGTAAAAAGCTTATTGTGCGTGCGTGCTTTTTCATAAATAATTGATGCTCATCGTCTTGAAATATTACTTTTTCTGATGCTAATATGAGAAAAATTTCTGCTTTAATTACATTTTAATACAAGCAATAGAATTGTTATTGGATAAAATATGAGTGTATATGTCAAAGCACATTATAATTAACTCAATGTTGAAAAAAAAACGACGATGACCAGTTAAAATATGTATTTATTATTTACATAACCGAATGAAAAAGGATAATTTTATTACCATCATAATGATAACAGACATTGTGTCCACGGTGTTGTCAGTTTGTGGTAACAAAAAGAAAAAATAAAACTTTCATCTTCGTTTATCTATTCAAATTTCCCTTGATTTTACCCATTTTAAATATTTATTTTCTTGGTTTTGGTATTTGGGTTTTGCGAAGGAATGGTATTGTTGAGGTTAACCAAGGTTATGTTTGTCCAAGTCTGGACAGTTTGGATTAGTTTTTCTTCTTTTTTTTTTTGGTTAACTTTATATATAATCAGAAAGGTACACCAATTATATGAATATATAAATTTAGATGTAACCTATATGTTAAAACATAACAACCCTTACTCACAAAATTTATTTAATTATGATTAATTGATTTTAACAAAGAAAAATCTCTTAAAATAAGTTAAAGAGAATAAATTGACATGGAAAATCAATTTTTATTACGTGATGCTAATTTTTAATTAATTAAAATAAAATCACTTCAACCCCTTGTTTAAATTTTGCTATTCTTTTATTTGCTTTTTATTATTATTTAATTTAATTTTCGTTATTTCTGGTTCTCGTAGAAATAATAGCGAAAACATAAAATCCAAAAAAAAAAAACGAAATTAAATTGAAATTACAAACATAAAAAATAAATAATGTCTTATAAAAGATACTTAAAGAGTAGAATTTGCTAATAAAGAATGTGCTTTTTATTGTATTTAATTGCAAATTATCCCCCATATACGTATATATGAAAAGATAGATATAAACATTTATTTTATTCTAAAACCACAAATTTCAGTTAAATTGAAAAAAAAAACGAGATGATAAAGTGCTTCGTTATTTCTTCTTCTTTTATTATTATAATTTTGTTTTTTTTCTATTTAAAATTATCTAAAATAATTTAAACATTGAAATTGCGTGGCGTTAAGCAAGTAATCATCATCCTTATTTATTTATATATATATATATATAATTAAGGATAGTAAATCCATTGTTGTCGTTTGTGGATTAGTTGATCAGACACAATATATACCCCAGGATTTAAGGATTGGTTTTTTTCCTATTACTTTTTTTTTTTTATAAATAATATATAAATTTCGTTAAGCTATGGAAAGATTTTCTTTAACGCTTTATAATCTTATCGAGGAAAGTATTTTAAATTTAAACAAAGATTTTTGGTCAATCATTTAAGTCCATTTTATAACTTTTAAAAAAATAAACTAATTTTATGACATTTCTAATTTAATTATTATATATTTTAATGTAGATTTGGTTAGAAATGTTACTTAAGAAGCATTAATACAATTTTGGTGTTTCGTGTCTTTTGTAAATTTCTATTGGCGAATAATAAATGTTTATTCAAAAAATAATATTAAACTTTATTAAGTAAATCCTTTGTGTCTTAAACCATTTACTATAATAAAATGAAAACTAATTCCATTTGTGTGTATGCTTCAACATAATATAAATATATATATATATTTACCCAAAAAACCATATACATAACATATATAAAGCATGCAAAGATTAATGCTTAATTTTAACGACACGTACATCATATTTATAAACATAGAACAGGATACATTGCACATAAATATTTATGTAGAACTAAAGAGTAATATTTTCATGTTTTTCAGTTTTTCAGACATGAAATAAAAAAAGAAACCACAATTAGTTATTATTATTATTAGTATTGTTGTTGTTAAAGAAAAGTTTTTTCTTAATCTTTTCTCATGTGTCCTAGACGTGTACGTTCGTTTACTTTTTGTAAGAAATCTCTTATTTAACTTTTCCTTATAGAATTTTTATTTGATGGATTATGATGACTTTATTATTATTACAAAAATAACAATTGTTAGGAAATATTAGTGTTTACTTCCTGATAGTCAAACTATTATTAAAACATTAAATGGGAAATAATTAAAAATAAGTCTATAAAGTTACCTATTATACCTATTAAGTTCTTTTGTATAAATATATACATTTTGTAATAAATCGTGAATACAATCAGCTAAGTGTTAATATCCGAACGGATATCAATTCACTGTAATATTATGCTTTATATTATTTAATGCAATTTGTGAATGTTTTTTGTATATAATGTTGGGTGATTTTTATGTTATTTTTCTTTTACCAAATACATAAATTAGACATTTGATATTATTTTGACAAAAAAAAAAAAATTATTTTCTACTTTATTATTTATTTATATGATTTTTATATTAGACAAGTTAAACCTGTCACACTATTATCGCAAAAATAAACTAAATTTAATATAAATCAATAACAAAACGAAGAAATTAGTAAAGTTTTCTATTATTTCACATAAATAGCAGAGCGTTTATTGTCAATAAAATCAAAATAAATCTTTTATTAAAATTGTTTACATAACACATTTATTATGCGATAAAAAATTTATATCAATAATTTTTGCTACACAAAAAATCATCAACGAAAAACTAGAAAATACTGTCAATAATATTAATATACGTGAATGTCACACATAGAAGACAGTTTTATTCTACGTTTATTTTGCTTTAATCTCGTCCTCAATTATATATTTCATCTAAATGCTCTTTATTTACTCTGTGTGTGACAACTAAATATTATTTTGCAAAGAAATAATCATAAAAAATTATTAATACGGTAGAAAAGATTCATTAAACGAGTATATTTGAGTAAAATATTTACATTTTATTGAGTTTTTTCACTTACTTATTAAAAATTATGTTAATAATTCTTTACTGTAGCATAAAATTGTAGAAAAACAAAGTAAATAAAATATTATGTAGAAAATTTTATTATTTATTTAAAGTAAAAAGAGAAAACAAAATAAAATAATGGCAATTAATTAATGTAAGTTAATTAATTGAGCTGTTATTTCCGCTTTAAAATTTAATTAAAAACATTAATAAATAATAATAATAATCATTACCGTCCAATTAAACTTATTAATTACTATTAAAAACTATTATAATTTATCAGTAATTATTTATAAACACATTAAAAACCAACAAACAAAAAAAAAGACAAAATATTTATAAAAGGAAAATAAATTAAGCTTGAAAAAGCTCTAGAATTAATATATTTTCCAAAATTTACATTTTAGTTTAAATAAACTCAATTTTAGTGGAAAATAATCATTATAATTATAATAACAATAGTTATTTAGTGTTTAAAAACATTAAATTCCATTCTACTTTTGATAATTATGTACAAATATTTTAAACTTTTACTAACATAAGCAACATGTTATTCACGAAAAATATTATTACTATGAATTCAGATTAACAACAGCATCAGCAGTAGCAAAAAAATGTTGCAAGGAAATCAGAGTTGTTTTTCCTATTTGTTACTTTAAAGTGTTTATCATGAGGTTTATGTGTGTTTTGCTATCTGTATAATGTTAAATGATGATGCCACGTTAAAGATGGCAATGATGCGACAATATTAACACATGTAACACGATGTAAACAACGAAAATAACGGGAGCAAAAAAAAGTCGCATAATTTCAATAGAGCTTTTTTTGTGTAACAAATATGAGATACTTGTGGCTTTTCTTCTGCGTTTTTTTATTTTATAAGAAATATTTTAACCTTTGCAGACAAATTGTTATGGTTATGCTTTAGAATTTAGTTAACTGAATGGGCAAGTACGTAATATGATGAAACATAAAGTAACAAAACAACAATATAAATACTTAAAAGTGAGATGATGTTCACGACACGCTGTTTTACATATTATTGCACAATGATAACGACACGATCGTTGCAAACAGAAAAAAAACGACGACGACGATGATGACAACATGTTATTCATGCATATTTGAAAACCTCATTTGAATACATAATCATAGCTGACACCGTTAAGTGCAATAAACTTAAAAACATTGATGCACGAGATAAACACACAGAGAAATGTTTTTTTTTATTATTCTCTCTTTTACCTTAAATACATATTAAATTTTCATGAAAATTATTTTATAAATTTTCACTGCTAAATCTGCTTTCCATTTCTATATATAATTATAATTATTCAAATACAACAAATATAATCTGAATATTTTTAATGCAATCAATACGATAGAATAAAAATTTATTTACCGCGATTTTAATCGATATTTAAATAAATAAACAAAAATATTATAATTATTATATTATACAATTATGCTGCTTAGTTATGTTAGAAAAATAAAT
The DNA here is from genome assembly GCA_963942525.1 of Ptychoptera contaminata. Classification (NCBI taxonomy): domain Eukaryota; kingdom Metazoa; phylum Arthropoda; class Insecta; order Diptera; family Ptychopteridae; genus Ptychoptera; species Ptychoptera contaminata. The sequence goes on from OZ012637.1 coordinate 5,885,404, forward strand.
ATATCAAAAGCATAATAATAGTAAAAAACGAAAACAACTTAATTAAGCGTCACTTAAACTTTTAAAATTAATAGAATTTCTTATGCAAGCTTTTCTATTTGAATTTTCCTTTTGTAACAATAAAATTAGGATGAATAATATTTATTTATTTTAATCTACATTTTATTATAATTATAATAATTATTATCAAGTTTGTAAAAACCAAACAAAAAGAATGTATTGTTTTCTCTTAAAGAACACATGAACGACACTGATACCCATTTCTTGTGTTGTTTATTTTTTAAGCATATAAAGCAGAAAAAAGAAAACACAGGAAAAAGCATAAACAAAGTTTTCTCTTTACTTTATTATGCGTTTTTTTTTTGTTCTAAACTTTATTTTATTTCATTTAAAACTCTACTTACATCGGCTTAGTGGCGATGTTTATATGTGCTTGTGTGTACTTTTTTTATTATTATTATTATTATTAAAACATTTTTATCACATTATATTAGGGACAATAAACAAAGCCCAAACAAAGATAATATAATGTTAACAAAAAAAAAAAATGTAAAAAGTGTTAAGGAAATGTAGACAAAAAAAAAGTAAAACTTTAAGTTTATTATAGAAAACATAAGACAAGTTTTCCTTAAGAAAGCTGAGGTAGAAAACTTATATCTTCTCAATGTAAAGTGTTTTGTTTTTTCTTACTTTCTTTTTTTTCACTTGTGTGCACCACTTTGCGGTGTTTCTTTAACAACGTTTTTATTTTTTCTTTATTTAAAATAATCTTATCTGATTTTAGCCGGAGGTTTTCTCTTTCTCTAAATATTTTTATTATTAAACAAAAATATTTACATGATTTTATTTTTTTTTCTTCTATTTTTAATTCAAAATAGCATAAAGGTACAGCAAAAGAAAAAAAAGAAGCGTATAATAATAATAATAAAATTTAATAAGGGAAATATAGAAAAGTTACGGATAAAATACATTGTAAGATAATTACATTTGCCTTATCATATGGGTGTTATCTGAATGTTATTATTTTTGGTTCTTTTTTAATTCACGATAACATCATGGTTTAGCTGAGATGGGTTTTTTTTCGTCAACAGTGGCTTTCTTTCGTTATTTTATCGTTATTAAATAAAAGAATTAAATTTTCTTTAAAAAAGCACTTGTTACAGTGACATTAAGTTTTGTATAGATAAAAGATTTGGACTTTAGACAATTAGTTTGATTGAATATTGTCGCATTTAACGCAAGAAAATAACAAAAGTATTTTTATTACTAAAACTATAATGATAACATCTTCAGTGACGTATTCCACACAAAAAAACCTCCTACACACTTCCTACACAACAATATGCATTTAATCGAAATTTAAGCGACATAAAAACAATTAAACATATTAAAATAAGTGTAAATATAAACCAAAAAACACAACATAATTCTGTCAAATAATAAATTTCATAAAAATATATAAATAATCTCAAATAAAATAGTTTTAGTGCAGAGAATAAAAGTTTAATTCAAATCAGTTAGTTTCTGTTAAAATATAGCTTTACCACCATATGGAGAAAGAAGGTGGAAAAAAATAAATAAATAAACTAAATAAATAAACATATATAAAGCTCATTTAAGTCACGTCACAGTTATGCTTTCGTTTATATTATTATTATTATATATTTTCCTGTATTAACTTCAGGAAAAAGTTATTTTTCCTCATCTTTTTTATTTTTCTATTCTAAATTATGTTTGATAAACAAGACATGCTGTTTCTAGTGTTTGTTTTCGTATATTTCTTTTGCTTTAAGGATGTATCACTATTTTTTTTATTTAAATATAAATAGATAAATTTCACTGTAGTTTTGAGTTAAACAAATACTAAAGATTCTTGAAGAAACATGTTTAATTTACACAGAAAAAAGTGAAATGAAAAATCAGGTTAAAATTAACCAACAAAAACCGATAAATATTTACTAATAATTTATTACCTGTATTTCTAGCGAAATAATTCAATCGATTTAATTTTTTATTCATTTGCACACTTTTTACTCTGCAATAATAATTAATATTTTTTTGTAGAAAATAAATAATTAAACTGTAAAATGTAAAAATCATTAATAAACTTATATCCTCTTCATTTATTACCATTATTTTTTAGCGGAAAAATACACGTTTTTATATATTTTTTATTAATAAATAAATCTGAATAAAAAATTCACTCTTTTTTCACATTCATACATTTGTCATCATATAAAGTATTATGATTATTTTTTTTTATTTAAAACACGATAGTTAATCTGATTATTTGTTGATTTACTTCAATTCATCTATTACTTTACTTTTCTATTTAGCAGGAAAAAATATTTATCAGTTATTTACTTGTTATATGATTCGTAATATCCGTTTCATAGAGAATTATTTTTGATTTTTAGAAAAAATTCATATGCGAAATGTGTTTTTTAATAAAAAGAAAAAAGAAATTTAATAATTTTTTTGCTTCTACATCTTCTATACTATACTGTACAGTTTGTGGAGGACAATTGGTTTTCGATGTCTCTATAAATGTAGTATGTGCAATTGATTACATTTTGTTTCTTTTTGCTACGTTACCTGCCAAAAAGTAAACCAAAAAATAAATGGTATACAGTTGGTGAAAGGTTCCAAAGAGAATACAATGGCACGGTAACAAAATATAGCAAAAAAAAAAAAAAAAATAGCAGCAGCAGCACGAAGCAAAGAAAATCTAATTTCTATATATGTTAGAAACACAAAAAGAAAATAATAAAGAAGCAGGTGAGGTGCGGCAAAAGAATATATATATATATTATTTTTCGTTCATGATTTTTTCATCTTCTGTTTGATTTCGTTGGTAATAATTTTTTTTTCCCTATACCTTGTGGCATCTGACTTTTATTTTTCTCTTATTCTTTTTGCAAAAAAAAAATAGTCATGAAGTTGATTGTTGTTTTCCCATTTATATATATATATGCTATTGTTGCTATTTGCTATACTCAGATCTTCCCATGTGATACTACTGTGTGCTGATGTACGTGCAATGAATTTTAATGCGTGCGAATATTTTTTTTTTCTAATCTAAGCTTTCAACTCATCTCATTATCCGCGTATTTTTCTTTCTATATGATCGAATGTTACGTTTTTTTTTTCATTTGTGAAAAAACTAAGATAGGAAATGAACAAATTGAGACAGAATTTAACGTGACTATATTTGAAAATATTACTAATTTTTTTATGTAATATGATTTCTGTCATGTAAAACAGTGATTCCCAATAATTTTATGTTCGTGACCCCCTTAAAAATTAATGTTTACTCGCGTTTGACCAACAGATTAGTATAATTGTCAAAGATGAAGATTTTAAATATTTTTGCTTTCCATTAAAATAATATAAAGAAAAGTTCGAGTTAAATACCTTTTTTAGCCAGGGGTGATTCTTCAAACACAGATAATCCATAGCTGATAATGTCCATAGTTGGCTCCAACATAATTTTTATTAAATCTGCATCGTTATGCTGTACATACAAATACGTTTGGAATCTAAAATTAAATTATTTAAATTAATAAAAGAAAAGTACAAATTTTACCACAATTTGGTTTACTGCTGATCCACTGTTTCTGTTCATAATTTAAAGCTTTTATGCTTAATTAAAAGCACTGTATTGACGTCTTTTTGGTTTCTCTCTAAAAATTAAAAAATATTTAATTAAAATTATTTAATTAATCATTATTTATAATAATATTTTATAATAAAATCTTATTTTAGAAATTGTCTTAAAAATTGATTTGGAAATATCATAGAAATCGTTTAACGTTTATTCTGCTTAAAATATTTATAAAAATAGAAAATTTATTAATTGTAAAGCATTTCTTTATAATAAAACAGAAAATATAAATCCTTAATTAAGCATTTCTGCATTTTTTTATTATTTTTATTTTGCTATTAGAAGGTCTCTATCCTACCATTGAAAACCTACGTTATAAAAGATAGAAGAATTGATGGAAACTGATAGAACTGTTGATAATATTTTATGTTTGATAAATAATTAAGTTAAAATTAGATACACTATGTTGACACAAATATGCACAATTAAGCAAATATGTTTATCTATCGTTTTGTTTAGTTTTATTAATAATTTTTTATATCTAGTGAATGAAAAAAAAAATGGAAAATATTCGCTTTCTTTAGAAATAATAAAAAAACGATAAAAGCAATCAATTCTATCTTTATAAATTAATCAGTAATTAGTATGAATTGAATGTTTTATTATTATTATTATTATTATTATTATTATTTTTATTATCGTTGCTTAACCGATTGCACACCCTAATAGTTACACAAAAATAATGAAGAAAACTAAAGGTAATAAGGACTATTTTTGTCTTTATAAATTTATCGTAAATGATAAACAAAAGGAAGAAGAAATTTAGAACAAATAAATGCAGATAAGAAGACTAAAAATATATTTTTTATTTCTATTAAAGTTTCAATGATATTCTCTTGTTGTTTAAGGTCAATTCGATAAAAATACTATAAAGAAAAAGAAAAAGTGAAATTCAATTAATAAAAAAAAAACAATCTTATCATTGGTTTTATGGTAAAATGAACAATTTCTTAATTAGAAAGTGAATGTTTCTGTCTAATAAATTTAATAAAAAAAAAAATAATAAGTAACATCAGTTATCTTATTAAAGGGTTTGTACAAACAATATTTACTCTCCTTTTATAGCTGCTTTGTTACACTAAATTTGCTGCTGTTTATCATAAATAAACATAAAATCTATTATCTAGATAATATTTTTATTATTTATTTTTTTGCAAAACGTAATTTATAGACATTCAATACAAATTGCAGTTATATTTTATTCTGCACATAATGTAAATTTATATATATATTTTACATTAATAAAATAAAGTACATTTATATGTACTACACCAGGTAGTGAGGTGAGATGAGAGTTAAACATCTCATTTCTTTCAATTAATCTATAAAAATATAAACAAACAAAATTTATACAATTATTGTTTATGATACTCGCAACTCTACAGTTATTTTATTTATTTATTTATTTTTGTATTTCCCTTAAGAATAGAAACAAACAAAAAGAAAACCAACAATCATATGAAGGGGCTGATTGAATTATGTCATTTGGGATTTTATTTAACATTTTACTATATTTCTATACAATAAATATTATTATTTGAAAAATCATATATAGACGAGACACTAAACTACATAATATACACAATATGCGTACTTTTACTACCTTAGTACAATCATATTAACAATTGCCAATATCACTATTCCGAATTTATCCGAATTTTATATCTTGTTAATATTCCCATATGTCAATACATTTATTAGTTTTTTTATTGTCATATTATTTTACTCAATTTTAATTCACTTTTTTATTAATAAAGTTTATTTGTATTTATTTTAAAGAAATAAAATAAAATTAATTGTAAATTTTGCAATATTTGACTTGATTTAACGATGCAACATTTATGCTTACAAAATCAATACAATTTGATTAATCAGCAATATATTTATTACTTATTTAATTAATAAAGAATATTTGAGAGAGAAAAAACCAACATTAAAATTGTTAATTACTTAAGTAATTATCTGTAATCTGTTGTTTAACTTCTATCATTATTATTATTAAAATAATTCTTAATTAAAAATGACCTTCATCCAACTGAATATCTAAAGAAATTCTTTTCTTATAATTTCATTAATTATACACTTTATCGTCTTTCTTTGACATTTTCCTTATATATACTGTTTTCGATATGCTATTCTTCCTATGACCAATTAATTGTAAATTATATTTTCTGCCTGAATACAGTGATTTGTAATTTAGATAATCAGTCAGGTGGTCAATTTACTTAATTACTTTATTCATTAACTTAATAAATTAATGTTAAATCACTCAATTAAATTATATCATGATAATTTATTATTATTATTATAACAATAAATTTGTGTTTAAGAAATATATATTTTTCGCTAAAAAAAAAAAAAATTAGTGATAAATTTCTAACCAAAAGCACGTTACGCGGTAGACAGCAACAATAAATAGAAAATTTTAAGCTTTGATTTACCAACGAATACTGTTTTATGTAATAAATAAATTTGAATGTAATTTTTAATGTCAAATAATATGTAAAAATATATATGTATTTGCCCGATATTTAAACGTAAAAATTCATATAGTTTTCTCACTTGTATTTCACATAGAAATATTGAACGAGAATACAGTAGGAAAATATATATTTTTGTAAAAAATAGTTTCGCAGAAAAATTTAGTAAAACTTTTACCATTTACAATTGTAATAATTTCTTTTTTTTTTATTTACACTCTATATAACATACTATTGTTAAAAAATATATATACAAAAAATTTAAATTAGAATTTTAGAATTTACAAAATTGTGTCCATTGTAATGCGTGATTTTCATCGTGTTATAGATTTTCAAATATTTATTTAAACAACAAGAAAATTTCACTTCATTTTTTTTTTGTTATTCTTCTATTATTATTTTAAATATTAATTTATTCACATGTTTAGTTCTTTGTTTGGATAAATGAACAAAAAGCATTTGGCATCTTTTGTATACCTTCTTTTTATAACAAAAAATAAATAAATAAATAGTCAATGGATTTTCTATTTATGAACAAACAAGAACAACCAAAAAAAAAATATATTTATTAATATTAAAATGATTGTAGATTTTCGAATTTTCATTATTATTTTGTGTAAAATATTTTCATAAAACTATAATACTAGATAGTTTATAATTATCTTCGGTTGAACAATAGTTTTTGCATACATATTCCTATATATAAGATTTAGAAGAATTAATTTTTTTAATAATATTTATACTGAATTTATATAAGGATTGTGTTTTGACTGAACTTTCTTAATTAAGAATAAAAAGGAAATAATTTTTTGTCACATGTGGTACACAACTAACAAATATTCTTATTATTATTATGAGTTTCTAGACTAGAAATATATATCGAGGCATGTCTAGTAATGGAAAATTGAACACTGTATAATGTCAGAGTATTCTCTTAAGTATTAAAATATTTTAAGGTGATAAACATATGGAGAATTTTCTTTAAACTTTATATAATTATAATTATTGTAATAAAAATATTTAATTTCATGTTTAATGTTTTAAAAATTAGAGAATTTAATCTATAATCGATTTTGGTTATTTTATTGTAAGGAAGCTTTTATAAAATCAACTGTATCTTTGCTTTCTTAAAGACTTCGACGACGTCTTTACCATCCTTTTTGTATTAAAAACATTTCCTTGAAGGATATTGAGTTTTATTTTTATTTAATTAAATCGCTTTTGTGTTATTAAAACATTAATGTTGATAATTTAAATTTTTCAAGTTTAAGTTAATGTTCTTTTTGGGATATTTCTACTAAGTGAATAGTAATCATATGGACGCCAAATTCTTAACTATCATCATGTTCTTGCATTTAAGTGTTTAGATTTATAATAAGTGATTATTTTTTATTGTTTTTAGTGCATCAAAAATTTATTTCATTTCATAATTTTATAGCTAAACTTTCCTAGTTTTCGATACTTTTATTCACAAAAAAAAAATAACTTTGCCTTTAATTAAAAAGAAAAAAATAATAAAATAACAATTTTTAATTAAGAAAAATGAAAATACTGAGTTAAAAAAAAATTAAACTACTGAAAAAAATGGGAAAATAAATTCTTCTACACTAAAAATCAAATACAATAAATAAATTTAATTAATTTCTACTATTTTTTATATATATATACAACAATCAATGTTTGCATTTTATTTAAAATAAATTTGCTTTATTTTTTCATTTAATTTCACTAAAGAGTGAAATCATGATTGGGAAATGTTTTATTTTGTAAATTTTCTCTATAGTTTTTCATGTATATATATATATATTTATAGAAGAACTTGGGGTAAATATGTAGATGCACAATAACAATACAATTGTCGTTTATGTTTAACACAAAACAAGTAAAAATTTCATCAACATGTGCCTATTTTTTTTTTTGTGTATTTTTAAACAACAAAAAATAAATAAATACAGAAAAGTGAATAAAAATGTTATTTCACGAAATTATTTCACCAAATTTATACCATAGAAAAATGAAAGTTTAACTTATTTGATTTGTATAACAATTTTTCAACAGTTTTTAGTTATTTGTTAGCCATACATTACTATTTGTCCACTGGTTTACTGCTATATAGTTTATTTAAATAAAATAAATCATTTTACTTGAAAAACGTAAATAAAATTGCATTTTTATTTCATTTTATTTATTTCCTATGCATTTAATGCAATAAAATATAGATAGTTGCTATTTTATGGTTATTATTAACAGTTTTTCATATAAACTTTACCTCACTAATCAAAAGCACAAATAAATCTATGGAAAATAAGTGAACACAAACACATAGAATGATAATAAAGTAATTTTGTTTAATTAAAACAACCATTTTTACGGATTTAATTTTATTTCGTAAATTTATTATTGATTTTTATATACAAAATTAATGATTTTCTAGAAAAATAAAATATTAATATTTAATAAATTAAACGTAGATTATTAAATTAAAAAATAAAGGTAAAAAGAGTTGTTAAAACTAGGGTAATATAATTTATCTTTGGTATATAATGTGAATATAGTGAATGTCTTTTGCAGACAAATTACACATAGTTTTATGCAAAAAATAATATTCTTGGCTACAAAAACACTTATATATGAAAATATATATATGTTTATACAAAAGTGTGCAATATTATGAAAATATGTTGAGCTTTTGGGAACCGAAAAACAAAAGTTTCTAATAAGGTTTTGGCTCTGTTAAAAAGAGATCGCCTAGAAGCTAAAGTTAACATAGAAAAATGACTATAACTTAGTACGTTTATATATATAAGTAAAGAAAACGTCTACATGTTTGTATACTAAAACTTTATAAGTAAATTTTCTCTTACCAAATGTGTAAGTCATATCGTCGCGCGTATACAATATTTATCGTTATTATTATTACTACGATGTTGTTGTTTTCTACTGCTTACTAGTGCTTCTATTTTATAAGTTCTTCTCTACACACTGTCGTTTATTTAAAAAAATTTCTAATATGAATGAATTGTGTATATTACAAAATATTTATTTAAAAATATCATCCACAAACAAATACGATATATATAATAATAATAACAAAAAACTTAACTTAACTTTACTTTAAACTAAAAACTTTAAATTATATTTATTTATTTATTTAAATATATTGTTGACATCACTATGAATTTTCTAATAATAAAAATGAAATAATGTCAGGAAAAGTATTTTTATTATGCATCTTTTATATTTTTTTTAAATTAAATTATGATCTACAATCTGCAATAATCTTTACGTAACATAAAAGCTTTAATTGTTCCTTTTGCTGTTTTGTTAAAGAAATCATTAGGTGTTTTAGGCTCATTTCAGTAATAAATACTTTTGTTGTTTATTGATTAACTAATTATTTTATTAAAAACATTACCTACAGAATTTTCACATCCTTTAATTAATAATATACGTATGTACAAAGAAAATTTAATTAAATTTGTAAATGAAAAATAAAATAAAAATTATAGCGAAATGCACAAAAAAATAAAAAAGAACACTTTGCACAGTCATAAATTCTATTGAATAATGTCATTTATGTAAAATTATTGATTAAACTTCCGCTTATAATACCTTCTCTATGAATATATGATAATAATATATAATAGATTTAAAATTAATAAAAAAAAAAAATCTTCTTTCAATATGTTTTTTGCACGGAAGAAAAAATGAAAAGACAAAACTTAACTTAATAAAGTATAGTAAAAGTTTCTATAAAGCAGTAGCTTTCTTATATATTATGAATATTAATTCTCTATATTATTTTTAATTGTTATTTTTTTTTGTTTCCAAATGAATACATTAGTAAACGTAATCAAAATAACAGATAAGAATTTAATAAAGTAAATAAGCTGCTCTTTTTTTTGCATGTATTATTATTACTATTGCGAATACCGATATATTTCTATTTAAATTCATTGGTTTTATGTTTTAGAAAATTATTTTTTCTATTATTATCTATTAATTTATTCTATTCACAAAATATTCATTATTTTTATTATTTAAAAAAAAGCATGACAATGTAGAGAAATTTTTGTAATGATTAGTACAGTGGCAATATACAACTTTTTTGCGTTTTTGAAACAACTTAATTGACTTATGTATGTTAATGTTTGGAAATAAAATTACTTTATTCGAGTATTGTAAGCCAATTGAGTTTTATTTTCGATACTGTTTTCTTGAAAATAAACTGTCTTTTATTATGAATTCACCTTTTTTGTGTTTGCTTTAAGTCATTTAATGTTATATTAGTTTAATTGTAGCTTTTAATTAAACGATTTTAGTTTACTTCACTACACAATACCTAACTATTGCACTGTATATTTAATAAATAATTAAATTCTAAGTATTATTACTTATGAAAAACATATTTTTACTGTTTAAAACAATACTTATGACAACTTTACCCAAGTAATAATCATTTTATTTTTATTAACTAATAAAATACTCAATTTTTTATATAATAATTCTTTATTAAATTATTACCATCATATTTTTCTAACACAAAACATATTGTTGTCATTTTGTTTATATATATATAAAAATCAATATAATTTGTCAATAATGTTAAAGTGTGCCACAAATGACACACAGTATTTTCGTGATACATGAAAAATGAAGAAAACAACAACCATCCCCTTGATAAATATCAAAGAAATAAATGTTATGTTTAGCGCCTAATAAAACTTCATATATTTACTTGCTTGTTGTTTTTTTATTTTTTGTTATATAAAGTAGTAATTTTACTATAATACAATGTCTTTATCGTTATCATTTCGTTTATATTCTTATAAAGCAAATAACAACCATGAAAATAAGAGCAAAATGATGAAAAATTTAACACACAAACAACGAGTAAAAGTACTTTTATAGAGAAAATTTATCTAGTTTATCGTAAATATTTATTTTTTTGTTATTATTTCGCTTTATCGTATACAAATTGTGCAATATATGTACTTTTTTTTTTACTTACTTATATTTATGCTTCTTTTTTATGCTTTTACAATTCAATAACTAAACTTATGACATAATATTTTTCGATAGAAGAATAATATATATTTTTGATATAAGAAAAATTTACTTTACTATTTATTTGTTATCCATTCACTATGATTTATGTATATTTTTCAATTGATTTTACACAGATTTATTACTTATATTATTGATTAGATTATTCTTATAATTTTAATAATAAAGAATTTTTAAAGATGTTAAAAAATGAAAATAATTTAAATATAATCTTACAAACAAATGATTTATAAGATTATGTATTTACTGTATATTCTACTGTAGTCTTCTTTAAAGTGGATAATATTGTTAAATGATCGCAATAATACCACTTGTTTTAAGATTAAATTAAAGCTTAAGCTACTACTGTTTCGTTTAATAATAATAATATATAAATAAAAATTAAACATCTTGCTTTAAATTAAACGATTTTGTGAAAAGTGTTTGGTGTTCGATACTATAACATCATACTAACATATATATATGCTTATATTTTATTATTAAAAAGTATGTAGAATTTATTTTTAATAAGAAAATACAGTAAAATCAAAGCTTTTATTCACAAAAAGAAAAATCAAAACGATTATTGTAATATGATCTGCTTATTTACTAAAATTTTATTTATTAGTCAAAAAAATTTCATTTTTAACTTAAAATATGTACAAAGTTTAATTTATTTGTAATTCAATTAACAAAATTAGCAATTAATATAAAAAATAAAATTTTTTCTCTATAATTAACATAATTTATATTATTATTATTGTTATTACTACTACCCACCTGCTATTAATTTCATACAATTATAATAATAATAATTTATTTAATTATTTAACATAAAATTATTTATTTTTAATATTTTTATAATTTCTATATAATAAAATTATTGTTATTTCAATGCTTTTATGATCTGATATTCATTTAGCATTACCAATCAATATTAAATTAATTCTGTAACGTTTTATTATTTTTTTTTTTTCTTTTTATTTTAATTAGCCCAACAAAACCACTGATTGTTTTTAGTAAAATTAAAATGATTATTTTTAGTTATTGTTAATACAATAGAGTAGAATTCTTTTTTAAAAAAAAATAGTTAATTATATATATTTTAAACATATAGTCCTTTTGAAAATATTTATTTATCGTAAATAATGTAATAAATATTTAATTTTTAATTTTTACTAAAATTTTCACTCAGTAAAAACTATAAAATAATTTTTTGCGTTACTTTTTACTATTGTGCAGTGTTGAATCAATGCTTTTCGATTTAAATAACATGTAATAGTCAGCTTTAAGAATAGAAAATTATGTAACAAATTTATTAAAAGTTTTTTATTGCATTTTATTAAGAAAATAATTATTCTGAATAATTAACGATTAGTCAACGATGATTAACAACTAACGATGAGTTAAAGAAAAGCTTTCGAAAACTATAACTTTAAAAATCACTTAAGCCTTGAACTGCTTTAAATTTCTTTTGTATTTTTATCAAAGAAAATCAATAATTGTTGCCAAAAAACATATTTTAAATGGATTTAAACATTTTCTTACTATGCCTTCTTGAAGGACTTTAATTAAAAGTAAATTTAAACTTTGAAAAGTCCTTTTCTTTCTATGCGTTTTCATGGTTATTGCCATTAATTTTAGAGATAAATCCGAAAACAATTCAATTTGCAATAAATTTCGTTATGATATTAATTTTGTTTTTTTTTTTCAATTCTTTAATTTCATTTCTCATTGTCTTTAAAATTTATTTTAAAGGTAAAATAACATAAAAAAGAAGAAGAAAATAAATACATTATTGCAAAAAACAAGTCTTCTTCTGTCTAGTCTAGAATTATTCTTTCGGTTAACTTTTCCTTGGTAAGTTTACTCGTTATGCTGCTCGTACTTTTTCTTCAATAAAAAATTGCGATTTTAATTCAATTGTTAAAAAATAGTCTACTTAATTTCGTATTAAAGTAAAATTTTATAAAATAATTTAATAATTTTATTGATTTAATCATCATATGTTTGTGTAGAAAATTCGTAGTAATTTTATTTTATTGAGTAAAACATATTTAATAGAAAAAACATAATTATTGACTATTTTTATGGGTTTATAAAAGCTCTACATATTTAATTCAGTATGTAGTTTTATTCAAACAAAGCTTGCCAATACCATTTAGTATAAAAGTTGCATTTATTTTGCTTAAAGAAAAATACCATTTGCTCTATGAATGTGTGTTTAACATATAAAAAGAAATTATTTTACCTTTTTTTTTCATTAAAAGCATTAATAATTATAATTTTTATTTCTTCTATTAGTTAGTTTTATTTATTTTCTTTTTCTATATTTAATTTTAAATTTAAATAATAATGTTTTTTATTATTTTCATTCAAAAGTAAAGAAAGTCCAGTATCTAAATGGTCATTCACTATGACAATATAGCTAAAGGGTAGAGAATGCAGTACGTTTTTTTAAAGCAAAAACAGAAAAATTAATTTTTAACATGTAGAAAATAGTCAATTAATATTATTTTAATTAATTTATTTAATTTTATTATTTTTTATCAAATAAAGGTTAATTATCGTTCAAGAAAATAATCGTTTATTTAATTTTCTATGCAATGACTCTATTTCTCTTTTTAAACCCTTATTTCTATTACATAATAGACAAACATAGAAACTAAAAGTATATAAATATATCTATAGAGCATACATGTATGTTATGTATTTAAAATAAATAAGAAATTAAAATAAAATTTAAACATATATATAAAACAGAGAATATTTATAGAAAGATTTTTACTTGGCAAAATGGTTAAGTAAAGAGACAAAAATAAAACATAAATTTATTACATTATTTTCTATTTTTTCTTCTGCTTAAATTCTTTTCTATTTTCTTTGTCTATTAAAAGTTTAGTCCCTTTAATTATTATAAAGATTTTATGGGTAAAATTTTAATTTATTATTATTTTAACTATTAAATCCATTAATCATTAATTTATTTATGCTTTTCCTTATGCTAAATTGTAAAAAACTTTTTATTTATTTCATAAATTATTTGATGAATATTTTTTTACTTTAAAATTAAAATAATTATCTAATTATTTCTTAATATTATAATAAAATTAAGAAAAAACATTTACTAATATTAGAGAAAAATTAATAAGAGTTTAATGAAAATAATTCGCTTTTAGAGGTAAAAATGTATCAAAAAAATGACTTTCAATAGGAATTTCCAGTCTTTAACTGCTTAAAATTTATATCAAATGATAAATAGAGTTTTTATCATGAATTATACATTTGTAGAGTTATATTTAATGATTTTACCTATATATTATAAATGCAAAATAATAAATTAAATAAATATTTAATTATTAATAGAAAAATGCATATTCTATTCAAAGTGTTTTTGAAAGAATATGCATTGCTAGTACATTCGCTAATAATTAACACATTCTAGATATAAACTAATCATTGAACAATAAAATAAAATAACAAAATTAATAATTTAAATAATAAATAAAAAAATATTCCAAAGCTTTACATATTTAAAGAATGATAATAAAAGCTCTTCATTTTTCTTTAAATTAAAAAATAATTCATTCTTTATTATTATTTACAACAATTTATTTAATTAATTTATTTGTCTCATTAATTAAGTTAATTTTATTACAATAATTCATGTTTTCTTTTCATTGTTGTTCATAAATATTTATGTTGTAATAAAATAATAGTAAAAGTAGAATAAATGTAATAACAGTAAGAACAATTAAAATTTTAATAATTTTTTTTTTCTATTTATTTCTTCTCAATAAAAATAAAGAAAATAATCATAAAAAATAATAAAATTAACTAAAAGGTAGAATGTAGTTAGGTAAATGGGTGGATAGTAAAGCAACAAATAAATAATAATATTTATTTACTTATTTCTATTGTTATAAATGTGGCTAAAATAAATATTAGTGGTGATTTCTCTATGTTTATAAAGAAAAATAATTATTATTACTAAAGGTAAAAGGTAAACGCTGTATTATTATTATTATTATTATTTGTTGTTAATGTTAGCCGATTGGAGCCAATGATAAATATCATATAAATAATAATAATAATAATAATAATAAAAATTAGTCGATAGATATTGTCTTCTATTATAATAATTATTATACATTTATTTTTATTTCTGATTGTTTAAACTTAGACTGATGTTATTTAATTTAACCTACTATTTGAATTCTTCATATTCAATCAACACAATAAAAATTATAATAATAAATATTGACATATTTATTATTATTATTATTATTTAACATTAAAAATAAGTAATGTAGCAGCATAATAAAAATACAAAAACTCAACTATATTGAAAAAAAAGAAAATTATTTGTGATGAGGTGAGAGATAAATTAAAAAATAATTATAACATTATGCATATATAATTATTATTCTTTTAAAATCAACAGTACACCAATCGATGATATTAATTATAATATCGATAATAATGATGCTTTTATTATTAATTGATTAAATTAATAAATAAATAAAACTCAAGTAATTATTCACAAATAAAGATAAAATTAAATCTACGCAAATTCATTATTATTATTATTTTATAATTTTTATCCATTAGAGATATATAACCTGCTATGTTGCTTGTAACAACTATACTGAGGATACTGTTTTATTTCAAATTTCTTTTTTTTTTATGCTAGAATTATTGAAAAACCAACCCATAAGCCCCACTTATTGTTCGGTAGCTTTTGATACTCAAATAAATTGAGAAAATTTTCATTGTTTTGTCTGTTAGTCTCTGTAATACTATTGCTTTTAGCTGTTGTTCACTGTTGTATTATAGGAGAAACGTAAAAACTTTTATTATTTGAGAAAGTTTGTGGAATTTATTTATTTTTCTACTTTTATTACAGCGGTATAAAAGCTTCATAGTAATGTTGTCTAAAATACTTTAATTAAATTTTGTTTTGATTGATTAAAGCTTTAAAAAATTAGATTTGTTGTGAATATTTTCGGTTACTTGTGATAATAGCTGGGACAATCAAAGCTCAAAAACCTTTAAATAAATTTATTTATTTATGAATATTGTTTTCGATGAAAAATCAACAATTTTTCTCCAGTGTTTTTTCTATCTTCTATTAAACTTTACATACAAAAAAGAAATAAATAACAATGCAGCATATTTAAAGCATAATAAAAAGAAAATAATAATAATAATTTAAAAGGTAGAAAGAAAAAAAAGCAATCATAGTGCAGCAATTATTTTTATTCAAACGAATTGTTTGTTTTTTGTATATAAAAAAAAAAATATAAAAATGAAAAAATTCACATTTAGATGATTTTTCATTTTCTATTTTGCATGTGTGAAAAACGGTGGCGGGATTTTCTTTTTATTCCACAAAATAAATGCATACAACTCAGGTAATACAAAGCAAGAGAATTATGCAAAACAATAGATAAAACAATAGGAGGTATAAAGATCAGAAAAATTGTAAGAAAATGAGTTTTGATTGCAATGCAAACAACTTTTTTTTTGCTTTTAATTCACAACAAAAAACCGATAATGAGAATGAAAGGAAACAAAAAAAGATGCAAAAATATAAACAACAATCCGCAAAAGGTTAATAACAAGGGAACAATAGAAGACTGACAGAAAAGCTGAATATTTTTTTTTTTAATTATAGTAGAAAAAGTCTTGATAATTATAGGCGAATGAAAAAAAAATTTCACTATAACTAAGTTGAGCTTAGTGTGCTGCTTATAGGTGCGCTTTTATAAAGAGTGAATATTTTTTTTTGGTTTTAAATAAGCTTAAAGTTTTATTAAAGTAAAAACTTGACAAAACTTTAACTAAAAGGAAAATTTAGTTTATTTTTAATACAAAATCACGGAATTAATTTGTTTACAGTAATTTTCCGTTTTCTTCAGTAAAAAGAGCTTTTTTTCGCAATTGTTTATTTAACAAATGAATTGTTGAGCTTTTTTATTAGTATTATGAATCTCTTAATTATGAATTAAAAAACACTGTGTGTGTATAACCTATGGTAGAGTAATTATTGTGCAAAAGATATTCTGTTTGCAAAAAAATTACACCAAGCAAGGAAAACGATATGACTGCATAAGGATATATGATGTGACAAATTATAAAGTAAAGCATAGAATAGAACAGAGAAATCTGTAAGCGATTCTATAGAAACAGAGTACGAAATACTATGATATTCGTATGGTATTCCTATATGGGCTTCCTCGATATGAATTCTATTTTTGCATTTCTCTTACAAAAATTTAAAACATTGCAGCTTTAACTGCTTATTTTAAATATAAAAAATATATATATACATACATCTAATAGTAGATGTACAACGAATAACACAAGTTAAAACATTGATCTTGTGACTTAAGCATTAATATTACCTACTCTAATACTCTAGTATTTAGTTACTGAGTTTAATGCTCTTTTATAACGTTTCTATTTTTTCATTAATATTTTAAAAGAAATATTTTTTCCACCCCTATAAACGTTGCTATTTTCATGTATTGTTATTGTGAACCACAATCGGTGTGCTGCGCTTTTAATAATCTGCTTTTTATTCGCTTGTGTAATTTTTGATTATTAAAAAAACAAATTCCATACTCATAAGGTAGAAAAATAATAATAAAAATGCTACTGATACAAATACTGAAGAAGCTCTTTATGATTATGAGAGTTCTTGAAAAATAATCAGAGTTGTAAGACTTAAAATTAACAAAATTAAAAAGTGTTTTAAGAAATCGTTTATTATTTAATTACACAGGTTTGTCTCTTGATTTTTCCTTTTTCAATTATAGTTTATGATGTTTTTTTAATTGTTAGTTAGTTAGTAAGTTCTTTGTCCTATTTTAAATAGGAATCAGTTAAATTAAATTAATGAAATGAATTAATTCAACTGAATCTCTTTGCAATGCTTCTCTGTTAGAATAAATCATCGACGTGCTTAATAGATCACTGGTTCTAGTCAAAAAAACTATTTTCCTGCTCAATGAAAGATAATTAAGCAAAAATTAACGTTTTAATTAACAAAACAATATTTCTTCGGCTATTATAAACTTAATTATCATTCTTATGTGATTCAAACGTATTACATAACCATCTTCAATTTAATTTTTGTAATAATAATATAATATAATAATTATATAATAATAATAATAACAATATTTTCAGTAAAAACCCATAAAAAAGACGAAAGAAATTAAATTAAATTAAAAAAAAAAAAAAAAATAGGATAAAAATCTCATCAATCTAATAAATAAAAATATTTTACAATTGAGTATTTTTCTATTATTTTTATTATTCAATTCAAAATTGAATAAGATTTTTTTCTTCTTCTTCTTTTATTAATATTAAAACTCAATAAATCTTGTTTGCTCTCTATCCTTTGTCCTGCAGCTTATATGGTATTTTTATTATTATTATTATTTTGATTATTTCTTATCTTAAAAACATATGTAATGTTTCGCGGTATTATCCTGTTTATTCAATTTTATAAACATTGAACGGAAAATAATAATGAATATAAAAAAAAACACAAGAATTCTTCTAGCCAAATAAGAAACGAAGGGCATAAAGATTTATTTATTTATTTATGTGGGTATTATAAAAACCATCATCTATGCATAGAATAAATAAAAAAAAGAAAAACAGAAAAATAGTTTTGTTAATATATAAAAGCTTATGTAAAGCACAAAAGAACATCTTAAGATTTATAACTCTTAAGTCCTAAGAGGAGGACTTTCCTTTTCTTCCTTTTCGTTATTTTGTTCTTTTTCCTTAAATTGTGAATAAATTGCACGACACGACACAACTTTTATTAATAATTTCATAATTTTTATTGCATTAAATCATGTTTTATTTGTTCTTTTCTTCCTTTTATTCCAAAAATTAATATTTTTAACCGCTTTCTATAGATTTTTTTCTCTTATTAAGTGTCCTTTATACACGATTTTTATTGAACAATAATCTAATTAAATCGTGACATTATTAACGATATCAATTTAATTTAATCACATACTTTATGGATATTAATATTAATAATAATAATAATAATATTAACAAAAGATTATAATCTCATTTTTAGAGTCCTGTAATAAGATTAATAAGCAACAAGAATATAGAAAAAGATTTTATCGTATCGTCGACCTGAAAATGTATTAAAAAGTAAATTGCGAACGATAAAATGGGATAAATAAAAGCAGAAGAAGTGAATAAACAGTGAACAATAATCTTTCTATCAATAAATGGTGAATGAAACTAATGAAAATAATAATAATAATAATTGAAAGGACGAAAAGTTACTTCTTAAAAGAAACAACAAAAAATCATGCGATTAAAGTTGGAGCACAACATCCAAGGCGAAATATAAAGCCAACACACAATGGTAAATGTTTATAAAAATAAAATAAATTGTTATTAAAATGATTTGATCTTAGAAAAGCAATAAAAAAGCATATAAAAACTTTTAGTATATATATTTGTTAAAGCTTTTTTAGCAGGACATAAAACTTTAGCAAAGTAGAATTTGTATTAACTACTTGCATACAGATGTAGCGACAAGCGAATGCAGAAAATTAGTACATATAGCTAATGGTACTAAGTGTCTTGACTAATATTGTATTTATTAACGGCTGTTATAAGGTTTATGTTTCGGCGATTTATAGTCCTACATAAAAATCAACAATTATGTTATATTATTAATTAAATAACTAGTTAATATATTTATTTAAAATATTTATTAAATAGTATATATTAAATATTAATTATATTATATTTATATTATATTATTTTAAATATATTATATTTACAATTGTTACTAACTTCACGCGATCTACTGTCAAAATGACTATTATTTTATTCAAATAAAATACATGAGTAATTGCACAAAATAAAAATACTGTTTATTGTAAAATGTCTTTTACACGAGAAATAATAACATTACAATTAGGAAATTATTCAAATTATGTTGGAACACATTGGTGGAATATACAGGTTATTAATAATAAATAAAAAATAAACCTTAAAATTAATTGTGAAATATTAAAATTATGAAATTAGGAAAGTGGATTCACTTATGATTCAACCGGTGAACCGGCGGATATAAATCATGATGTTTTATTTCGTGAGGGTGTTGATTATCGCGTAATTATTTAATTATATATATATTATTTAATAAAAATTTATTAAAAACAATTTATTTAAATGTAGGGAGCAACCACTTATACGCCACGCTTGGTACTTGCAGATTTAAAAGGAAGTTTAAGTCATCTATTAGAAACTGGTGATTTGTATGCAGACCCACCAATGAAAGTAGATTTTTTGGATAAGGATGATCCAGAAAATAAATACAGTGCAGTAAAACAAGAAGCCCTCTGGGATTCAGAATGTGTTGAAGTAGTAGAGAGTGAAGTAAAAGAAAAACCAGAATATTTAAAAGATTTAGATGAAGCAGGGGCAACCGTTGAAAGTAAATATCTATTAATTATTAGCTAAACAAATTAGATTATTATATTTTTTCAATTTGTTTTTATATTCTTTAGAAAAGAACTATAATTTTAGGGAAAATGTACAAACATGGACTGATTATATGTATTCCCGATATCATCCAAAATCCATTAATTTAATTCGTGAATTTGAGCACAGTTCAACGGAAAATAAATTTGATACATTTACAAATGGACAACTTGTATGGAAACAAGGTTATTTTGAAGAAGAATACTCTGATAATATACGACAGTATTTGGAAGAATGTAATAATTGTCAAGGATTTCAAGTGATTTTTGACTGTACAGACGGTTTTTCTGGTGTAACATCAAAATGTCTTGAAATGTTAGAGGATGAATATCATAAAAGTATTTTTGCTGTACCATTAATATCACCAAAAGTACTTAATTTTCTAAATTCGGATGGTCCTATGAGCGATTCAATCAAAACAGTTAACATTGCATTAAGTTATTGTAATTTAATTGAATATTCTTCAATATTTATTCCGCTGTCTACAATGGCACGTGGCTGGCGGACCATTGGAAATAAAAGAGAATTTTCTGATATTTTATATGATGAAAATAATTTATATCATACCTCTGCTATTTTAGCTACATACTTAGATACGATTTCATTGAGATATCGAATTCGTAATCCAACTCAATCAAATTATTTATCAGGTTTTTGCACAGATATAAATAATTATGGTAGAAAATTAGCTGGTGCTGCATTAGGTAAATTGTTGATTGTTTAAGAATAATTAAAGATTTTTATTTAATGAATATTATATTTACTATAGCACTTCCATTTCGCATGAGTTCAACTGAAGACTTAATCGATTGTTTAGACAACTTTAATGGACCGTTATTTACTCAATTGTCACCAAATACAGAAATTGGAATAGATCGTATTATTCAAAGCACCTGCGTACGTGGAATACCACAATCAAGATTGAAAAGGTTTTTAATTGATTTTATTTTAAATTTAACTCTTTAAATCAAATTTAATTTAAATTATATAACTTTAGACCAGCAAAATCAGATAATCTTCAAATGAGAATGGCAGCATTTCGGTGTAATTCAATTAGTGAAATGTTTCAATTATATTTTCAATGTCATAATAACGGAAGTATGGCCCATGTTTCATCGTTACAAAATGGAATGCCAACAAAATTACCATATCCAATTGAAATATTTCATAAAAATATAAATTACGAAGGATTTCGATTAGATTATCCGCGACCGGATGATATAAGTAATTAATTTTTATTTTATTATTTATGTCTATTAATTTTTTTTTGTATCTGAATAGATGTTTCATCGGTACCAACAGTAGCAACCGTACAGGTATCTGCTGATTTAGCAAATACACTTGAAAGTTTACATCGTGAAGCGGCAAGAATTAAAATTGCAAAAATATCACGTTTTAAACAGGCTGGCTATGAATCTGATGATTATAAAGAAATGTTAAACTGTTTACTTGAATTTAAAGATAATTATGATGAACATTTTGAATTGTAATAATAAAATTGAAAAAAAGAAAAAAAAAATGAAGATAAATAACTAAACAAGCTTTAATTTGCATACAAATAAACTTTTTTTTCATCAATTTCAACCCACAATTTAAATATATATTTTTCGTTTTTTTATTTTTTTCATTTCTGTTTAATCTTTAAAATTATGTAAAATAAAGTGAATTTGTTTAGTTATGTTGTAATAATAAATATCTACATATATAAAGTAGCAAATAACAAACATTACCACAAAACAATGACACCAATGCGGTAAAGCCAAGCCTCTTCTCTGCAGATGATGTGCAAATTGATGACTAGTGAGTATTGTTATAATTTGTAACAGTTACAAAACGATCTAAAGCATGCATACTGTTAATTTTTTTGGGATACACAAATTACATAAATGTTTATATACAAAATTATATTATAATGTTTCTTTTTTTTTTATATTTGTTATGTAATAGTTTTTAATAATGATGACAATGTGATGAAAATGATGATTGTTTTGTGAATGAAAATATCTATATAGAAAGCAATGGTGATAATAAACTTGGAAGAAATATATGTCTATAATATCGTATAAAATTATAATAAGTGTACAAAGGAATTAATATTTAGTATATATATTTTCTATATAAATATACTTTTTGCCCTAGTCTAACAAAACAAATATGTTATTCTCTACAAAACTAAAATTCAAAATTATGTTTATAGATTTTATATTGTAAAATATTTTTACATATTATGATGGGATGATACTTTTTTTTTTCTTTTTTTTAAACTATGGTAATATAAATAGGAGATTAATTTTATACCCACTATTATTCATTTAAAATATACATTGACAATGACATGTTTATGTCGGTGACATTTAAAACCAAACCCACAAAAGATTGTTCTTTTGGTCAATGTTATTTATTTTTGATTTTTTATTTATATTTTGATCTCTAATAATTTTTTCCCCTTGTTCTTTACATAATATATAATAGCCAGTAAAATAAAATAATTAAATCAACTATTCTTTATAAGCATTTCAAAGAGTATTTCTAAAAAAAATTTCACTCTAATTTTATTTATTTATATATATTTTTGTCATTATTTAATTTTATTTAAATTGTTTTTATATAATAATTTAAATTTTATGTAGACACCTTTTTAAGTCAAGTACAATCACTTAATTGTTAATGGTAAATAATTCATGAAAAATAAAAATCATTAATTTATGTAAAGAGAAATTATAAAAATTAACAAATAAGGGGATAGAGTCACGTAAACAGATAAAAATTATGATTTTTTTGCTAGTAAATAATGTTTTAAAGCATATTGTAGGGTGTTATTCTCACTTATGTCGAACTGTATTGTTTTAGCAGAAAATTTTGATGCGTGTCTATATATATCTACAGAATTGATGATGATTGGACTGAGTTAGATGGCTAATAAACTTTTGAACATTTGCATCAGTTTATTATTATTAATAATAATTTTTTTCCATGTCTTGTATATAAGTTACAAGACACTTAATTTCTCTTATATTTGGGTGACTGATTTACAACTAGCAAACCTAAATTTTAAAACACTATAGAATAATAATAAAGCAAAGTAAATGAGTGAAAAATCAAAAAAATTTAAGTAAAATAAATTTCTTAAAATTGAATTTATGACATGATAAAATTAATAAATGTCCCCTAAGGGGGTTTATATAGTGTATACCGTATATATGTATATACACTGATATTGTCTAACCAAACATTCTTTAAAAGAAGAAGAAAAATAAATTCTTTTGCCTAATATAAACACAACCGAGATGTACAAAAATACTGACACAGTTTCAAGAATAAAAGATGAAAAACAACAATTGCCAGCAGAACTTGAAAAGTGGGTATTCGTTTTGCCTATTATACTCTATAAACATATAGAATCTTATAAGAAGTTACTAAAAATTATACTAACTCATCCCTATTATCTAATTTCTTATAGTCCATATAAATGTCACCGAAAGCAATCCCCGTTGACAAAGTGTTTCCATTTTAAATAGACGGGTGGTTACCATTCTGGAATGAGATGTGGTGGAAAAATTAGATTTTGATGTAAAATAAGAAGGAAAAAAAGGGGTTGTTTGTTTATTGAAATAAGCAAACCACACACAATGACTGTTGATAGGAAAAGTGTGTAATCGTAAGGTATTTATATTTTATTCTATTAATTTTGTTTTATATTAGACATTAGAGTTAAAAAAAACTTAATAATTGTTTTTGGAAAACCGTAATTTTCAAAATGCAATTCAACAAAAAAATATTGATGAATTTCTTGTTATCATCAAAATGGTATAATAGAAAACCTTATCCTAGTCAAGCAAACATAGAAAAAATACATCATTGTTTGATAAACCAAAACCAGAATTGACTTTAGTTGGATTTTTAGTGATTAACACTGCTTTTTTTTGTATTTAACGATAAACACATATAAAATTGTATTTTGTTGGTTGAGGTTTATCTATGTTTTATCACCGTAAACTGAAATTGTAAAAAAAAATGACTTTAAACGTAGGTAAAAGTATAAAACAAATAGTAAATTTACGTAATTGTCTACCTATTGTTTGGTTTTGTTTTGCTTCCCTAATACAATGAATTCTTTTTTTTTTTTTTATTTATTAAATCTCTCTTGGGTGTTTTATTGTTAAATTTTATTTATTTATTATTTTTTTTTTTTTGTTTTTCTTGTTACCCTAAATACTGACATTTTCTCGTTGGTTTTTTTTTTTTATATATTCAACAGTGAAAATCCAATTTTAATTTTTTCATTAAAACACAATATTTTATTATTATTTAATATTAAAAATAGAAAAGTAACAAAAAAATATGTATTTATTTATATATACATACATATTTCCCTAAAGTATATTAATTGTTAATCGACTTTTGTTGAAATAAAAATCAACATGTTAACGATTTTACGTTTAAATAACAAAAAAATCTAATAAAGTCGAAAAATTTCAGTGATTCCACATTGTTTCCACATTTTTAGTGTTCGTTTTTATAAATTAATTTTTAATCTAATTTTCATTTTCTAAGGATTTTCTATGGATTTTCAATGGATACTGCTGTTTTCATCAATTAAATACGAGACATATTTTTTACTTAATTTTCCAAATATCAAAACAATAAAGAAATTAAACCAAATAAGTAACCAAATTCTTTGTCAATGTGACATACTTACTTTACAGAGACAAAATCTACGTACTGAGACAAATTATATGTTTTCTAAACCAATCTTTCATTAAAATCAGACTATAAAACACCAAAAATAAAATAAAAATCCAATCAACAGTAGAAAAAAAGGAATTATAAAATCCCTCACTAAAGCATTAATATTTATGCTGTTGGTAAAACTATTTTCACGATAAAAATAATTTTTATTTTTAATAAATTTTTGTTAATAAAATTATATTTTATTTTTATCAAATAAATAATTAAATGAAAAATCAAATTGTAATTAAAAATTATTATTAATTTGATTTTATGTATAGAAAATTTTGAAATTACATGATTAAAGTAGAAATAGTATATTGATGGGGGTGGTTGTATTAATACCAAAGTGTATTTGTGCTTTTAATTAGTTTATCATATTTATTATATTCTTGGTTTTACACTTTTTTATGGTTTAAAGAATAAAATTGATAAAAATTTTGCTAAACCAAATAAATAATATAATATCCTGTGTGCGATATTCAACTTCAAGCATTATACATAAATGCAACGTGAATGAAATTATTAAATTTAATAAAAATATACATATGTGTGTCACACTGTATATTTATTTTTATTAAATATAAATAAATAATAAATAATTTTATTACTTAATCAATTAAAATTATGTTCATTAATTCATTTGTTGTTCGTTAACGGAAATAATGTAGCCGAAAAATTTAAATAAAAATGAATAAATTAATAATTCGATAGAGAAAAATAATTTTAATTATTGATTTGGATAATGCTTTTTTTTCTTCTTTCCGTTTAAATAATTAAGCAGCTTTTTGTAAAGCAAAGTAAAATAGAAATAATTATGCTTGTCTGCTTTTTATGTGGTTTTCCTGTATGACTTTTGATTGTCTTCTTTGATAAGAATCGTTAAACACGCGACATTACACTATAGACAAATTACTTAACGAGGCTGTTTACAACTAAGGGATGAATGAAAATTTATTGAAATTTCTTTATTTCTGTGTTATTTTTTGCCATTTATTTTATTTCTTTCACTGTTTATGTTGTTTATTTGTGGGGAATCGTACGATATGTATTTCCTTATCACCAAATATATATATATTTAAATATTTAAAATAATTTCATTTGGCAATTTTCTATTTATGCATATCTAACTAGCAATCATAACCACTTATAACTATTTGTTTGTTATTTATTTTATTAAAGAAAATCATATTATTTTATTATGCTGTTGTTTTCGTTTTTATATATTATACAGAAATTTTTAGGGATATAAAAGAAATATTTTTTTTTGCTTTATTATTTTACTTACATAAAATTGTGTTAAATTTCATTCCAAAGATGTAACATAAATGAACAATTAAAATACAGTAAAGCACTATGTTCAGGTGAAATACAAATAAAAAAAAGATTAAAGACAAAATAGCCTTAAGAAGTACTTTAAATAATAGTTAAATGAGATAACATTTTGGAGACTAAAGATATATACATTTTCTATACAGAAATAACATAATATCATCGATTTAGAAATTTAGAACATTTCTCTAGAATTATGAATATTTTATCGTTATTATTTTTTACATCTTAATTTAAAAATTTGTATCTTTTATTCGTTAATACATAAACTTTTGTATTTTTATTTGTATTAAAAATAATTAAATTAATATAAATAGTAAATAATTCCACCTACATATGGTTACTGGCGAGTTTTTAATCAATTTTATTGAAATGTATTTACTTGAAATATGACTAAGATGAAAATTTGCATACGGCTGGAACACATATATTATCTAATAAAATAAAGTAAATAAATTCACCCCTATTCTACGTTTGTCAATAAATATGACTAATATTATTTCATTATTTGTTTCTAACGTAATATGATTTAAGTGACTTTTAACATAGAAAGAATAAAAATTTAAATAAATAAATAAATAAAAATAATAACACAAATCAAGGGGTTTCTCCTAAAAACACTTTATTTCCTTTATTTTTTGGTATGGGATTGGCACTTTTATATAACTAACATACTTAACTGACTTTTTATGTTGGATTGGGCGAGATTCTTGATATAAGTAGTTTAAGTTTTATTCTTTTTTTCTTTATATAGCGTAAATTTATTCATAATGCATAAAACACATAAAATTCTTTTATTTTGAAATATATATTTTATTTTATTTTAGTTTTCCCATTCTGAATTGCTTGAAATTGAAATGGTTTTTTTCTTGCTATCTATTTTAAATGTTATTATTTTTATTAGCTTCACATACGTAGCTCAAATACCAGAAAGAAAATCTAAATAAAAACAAAACAAAAAGAAAAGAAATGTTCATCCCCTAATTTAACATAATCTTATAAAGCAATAAAAATCATAAAAAGAAAACAACAATCTTTTGATTTTAACAAATTTTCACATTTTTATAGAAGTTTTCTTTTTTTTATTAATAATGAAAAACTGAGTTATTATTTTTCAACCCTTAAAAAAATGAATAACATTCTTTAACTGTTTAAGCGCACAGAAGAATACAATAAAAAAAAAAAATAAAGAAAAACATTGAATAATCAGGGTGAAAATTAAATGAAAAAAAATGAGAAAATTGAAAATACTCACTCAATTTGTGCTTAGATAAAAAAATGTTTTTCTTTTTTTATTATTATTATTATTATGTTTTTTCATCTAATTAAATTTATTTTAATTGACTAAAGTCGAGTTGACAAAAATATAATAATCATTTAAAGTGAATAAATGAAAATAATTTAAGAAAATTCAATTCAATTGATGGGCGGTTTTTTTTATTTTATTTATTTATTTATGTTATTTGAGGGTTTTTCGTTAAAGATTTCATTTCATTACACAGATAATGTTAAAAATCTTTTAATATTTTTATTTAATTTTTTCTCTTTAATAGAAAGTACTTAAATAATAATAATAATAATAATAATAATAATAATAATCTCACTTAAATATTAATCCATGCGTACTATTAAAAGCAATTATATTCGGTAAATTTAATACATTTAAAAACATAACTTAATTATTTATTAAAATGCAAAATACTATAAATGTTAGTTTTTAAAAAAATAATAATAAATAGAGCAAATATATTAATTGAATGCAAAATTATAAATAAATGTATATTTGTAGCTAATTTAAGTCATTAAACGTACTATGTAGTAATGTATTTTTTTATTTATTTGCAGCAAACATCCTTGCAGAGATAAAAAAAACCAACATTATGTTTGGCTAAGGATTGTGCAGAAAATTATATAAATATCCAGATAAATAACATAAAAAGCTAATAAATAAATACCTTAACGAAAGAGTTTTATAAAAAATAAAAAAAGGAGTTAATAGGACAGCCTAAAGATAACAAACAATTCACTGATGAAAACTGTTGGAAATGATCATCAGGATAATAAAAATTATTAGAAAATAGTCCAAAGCAAATAAACAATTCATTTACTTAACAATGATAACCCAGTGGGAGCATTAAATGCAGGCACATCGTAAAACATTAACCGAATCACTTTGATCTTGGTATGTTGCAACTCCGGCTATGTAATTATCAAAAGAATATGATTTTAGGATATAAGGATATTAATTTTTTTTTTAATGAATAAATCAAACACCTGATATATGATAAATAATTAAAATAATATATAAATTGTCCTTTAATTAATTAAATATAAGAATATGAAATATGTAAAAAGAATGCAACATTTATGAATTTAATAAATATTTATATAAAAAAAAGAAAATATTAACGTTTTTGCTAAATATTTTGCAATGTAAATAAAGTTAGTTGGTTTAAATATTTTGCAATGTAAATAGAGTCAGTTTGTTTTTTTAAAATATTTAAAGAACACAAGAATAAAGTTGTGCATATATTATATATATACAAAATAAAATTATCAGTTTTCGGCTGCGTCCGTGGCAGTGTGCATTGTTGTCTTACGTATCCCCGGCTTGCTTTCAAGTTCGACGGGGGTCCGTATTAGTAAAATGGTTTAGCTTCACATGCATAAAATCACGGTATGTGGAACTGCCCTCTTTGGTCACAGGTTAGAGATCTCTCCCGATTTCTCTGCCTGTGGCGGCCGGGCCTTCCATGATGATTGTCATGGTGGAAAGGCTCGGATCTTAGAGCTGCAGAGTTCATCCATATATTTTTCTCCCTTTATGTTTAGTTTTTCTAAACAACAAGCCGGTCTATTCTGCGGGGGAATAGGCCGGCTCGGCTGGGGAATTTACCGTTAGGCTAAAATGCACAAAATTTCTACCAAACAATAGATTTCAATAACAATAGAGCAGACAGCCCAGCCCATTGTATTCAAAAAAAATATTTTTTTCTTTTGTATTCGCTTTACCATTGTCCTTTTATTCTTTTATCTATTTAGCAAAATTTCTACCATTTAAATATTTTATTCTTTCATTTCGTTTCCACGTGCATCGCAATAAACATCTATTTATATATTTATTTAATATAATATAAATTTTTTCCATTTAAATATTTTTTTTTTAAATTTCTCCATTTAAATATTTTTTTAAAATTTTTTCCATTTAAATAATTTTATTAAATTTCTCCATTTAAATTTTTTTTTAAAATTTTAATATTAACCATTTATATATTAAAAATAATTTATTATTATTTATAATTTAAAATAATTTACAAATAAAAGCCATTGCAAATAATTTTCTATATAAAAATAATAATAATAAATAACCATTGTGCAGTCATAAAGGATTCGCCATAGCACGTGTATTAAGTAAATAACTTAGTCTATTTTTTTACCAAAATTTTATTAATTATGTGTCCTTGCTTACTAAGTGCCATTGACTTTGCAAATTTTTTAATAACTTTTTTTTTTTGCAAACCGCGACCAGCTTTGCACTTGTTTTCTTATTGTGCAAGTGACATTTACCATTTACAGTAACAAATAATTATTTTTAATAAAATCCTCGTGTTTACAAATAGAAAATACATTCGCCATTGCAAAATATCCTTTGTATAATAATATATTTAATATATAATTAAATATTTAATTAAATATTATATATAAATAATATTAAATATATAATTAAATAATAATATTTTGTTGAATCTCTTGGAGTAATTGTTCGCAATGTTAAGTGATATTGAAAGGTATTATTGAATTAATATGTTTTAAATTTTTCTGCATTAATTAATTAAATTAATAATTTTTTCTACTTGTAGTCACCCACCCACCCACCGATGATCAATCAATTAAATGACTGAAGAATTAAATATCTTTGGATTCATATTTTTATTTAAATAATAATAATTTATTTTCTTCTGTTGAGTTACCATATCCAGCATCAGTAAAACCCACCAACCATTGAATATCATCCAGCGATCAAGTAAAAATAATTTACTTTCTGACACATATTTATATGATTAAAAATTAATTAAAAAATTTTTCATTTTTTGTTCTGTTTGTAGATTAAAAATAGTTATTTTGAAGATTTAACCATTGACCACATATAATCGCAATACCGCACAAAAATTAATTATTCTCCAGTATTTTGTGAAATCTCTTGGAGTCCACTTAAAGGATTGTGGAAGCAATAATTAATTCACTCAGTCTATTAGAAAAGTGTAATTGAATTACGTTGTTTTAAAATTTTCTGCATAAATCATTAATTTTTTCTACTTGTAGTCACCCATTCATCCACCGTTGATCAAGCAATCAAAGGAATCAAAAATTACATTACGTTGCATCCATATGAGAAGGACATACATTTTGTTTCTTCTGTTGACTTACCGTAAATACCATCAGTATCACCAAAACTCACCGACCATTGAGAATCATCCAGCGATTAAGTAAAGATAATTTTCTTTCTCACAAATATTTATATGAAATAAATTCAATAAATAATTTTCCATTTTTTTGTTCTGTTTGTAGATTTAAAATATTTATTTTGGAAAAGTATTATTCATCAGAATATGACCACCGATCATCGCATTGCAGCACAACAAGAAAATTGATTAATCATCAGTCTTCCATTAATGCAGTGAATGCTTGCTATGTGAAACATGCAGTGAAGAATTTTTGACATTTCTTATATCGAAATATTTTCGTTCATTTAAGAAACTTTTTTGTTCAATCAACGTTTATTTTCTTATAATAATTTGTAGCATTTGCGTATGCCACTTGTAAAAAAATAAATAATCCAAGTCAGTCATAGATAAATTAAGAAAAATTTTTATTAATTCAAAATGTAATAATTTTTCTAGTCAAAATTAATTGTAAAAATGTTGCAATGGTCCAATGTAATAATTAACCATTAATTATTAATTAATTAATAACCATTAAGAATCCAGCAGGCAACTGCAGATAATCAGCTAGTAATAAAACTACAATTTAACTGGGTAGCAGTCGCCATTCTCCGACACTGATAATAATTTTAACTATTTGATTGCAGGGAACATTTTAAATAAATTAATAATAAATCGTATTATATCTTGTAATTAAATTTATGTATTATTATATTTTGATTAATTAAAACAACGTAAAAAAAAATCCATTTTACTTTGAAAATAAAAATTTACTTTACTTGAAAAAAATTTCATCATTTTATTATTTGTTTTGCAAATTTTCAGTACAAATAAAATATTTACCATTGCGATATAGTGAAAAAAATGTAATATACCATTGTATAGTATATTAACCATATACTAACCATTGGTTTAACTTTGTTAAAAAACTTGCAAGTACTAACCATTGGTTAAATAAGTTTGTACGTACTAACCATTGGTTAAGTTTGTAGGTACTAACCATTGGTTAAATATGTAACTATCGTGAAACTGCAACGACGAAACAATTGCAACGACCCCTATCCCCCAACAAGCTTTAAAACATCCAACGATACGCACAAAAAATTGCAACGACCCCTATCCCCCAACAAGCTTTAAAACATCCAACGATACGCACAAAATTTTGCAAAAAGGATTTTTCCCAATTTCTGGGAATTTCTCGCTATATTTTTATTTATTTATCCATCCATCCATCCACCACCCTCCCACCTCCCACTGTCTTTGTAATATATCTCTATCTCTTATATATATATTTATATATATCTTATTATTGTATCTTAGCAAAGTTTTTCTTGCATAAAATTACACACGCTTTTTTATTTTAAATGCGGACGACAGGGTTTCGAACTCGAAACCTAAATACTGACTATTAAATAGTCATGTAAAGCCTTAATCAATACGGCTATAATGATTGATAAATTGAAAAGTTATCCTTAATAACTTTAAGTATTAAATAAATAAATATGAATAAATAAGATATATTTAAAATATATATTTTTTATCTTGATTGTGTTTGTTTATCCTTAGTATATTTTCCTCTTGCATATTAAAAGAAGATACTTTATTTATAATTACAGCGGACGGACTCGGTTTCGAACTAGAAACCAATAAGTGTCTATTAATTTGTTAAGTAAAGCCTTAATCAATACGGCTATAACGATATGTGATTGCAAATGTTATCCTTAATAAGTTTAAATACTAAATAAATTAATTTTTAAAAAATATTTGACATTTCTTTTACTTATATATAGTTTTATAAATTTAATTTAATTAAATTAATTCAAAGACTTGAAGAATAATTTCATTAATTCTAGTAATTCCTTGTATATTACCTGTTGATATTTTACTTGCATTTCACTTAGATACTTAATTTTATTATTTGAAATTTTTATTACATTTATGATCCAGCTTGCGACAGGTACTTCAAAAAAATTAAAAAGATTTAAATTAATTTTAATTAAAATTTTATTTTAAAAAGTTAATAAAATAAACATTTAATTATGAATTATTATAATAATATAATTTATATTGTATTATGCTAAATCATTCTCAAATAAAATTGAATCAATGGTTCTGATTTTTTATCAGGAAAATTGATGTTAAGTCGCCAGACAATATTAATTTAATTTCGTGTTTATTAATGTTGTATCTGCGTTCCAGATATGTACATCTTTTGTATATTCTAACAGTGCTCTAGAGATGAATTCTTGAATATCAATAATTTTCTTATTCGGTGAGACGTAGATGACTGCCATAATGAGAGTAAAACAGTTTTCCAATACTGCACATATGTCTGCAATAATTCTTCATGATCATCTCCATGTTTGCTGTTAAAACATTTCCCGAATCACTTTGCTTTTGTTATATTGCACCTCCGCCTATTTAACTATCTAAAGCAAATGAAATTAAAGATATTATTTTATTAAATAAAAAATAAAATATAATAATTAAAAATGTGCTACGCAGGACATCTTAGATGCACCTGTAATAAAAATTAATATTATGCGAAAGAAAAATAGAAACATGTTTGAAATATGAAATAACAAATATTTAAAAAATAATAAAATCGTTTTGATCATAATTTAAGATCACAGCTTATATGTACGATATAAAGTGAAAAAGTATAGTAATATCTATATACAAGCAAATACACGATAGCCCTATATCGTTTAATCGTACCATAAGGAACTACATTCCAAAAAAAAAAGACCAACAATCCTATTGTTAACTAAAAAACCCTTAAACAACCATAATGTATCTTATGCTGATGATTTTATAAAATAAAAAGACATCTTTAAGTTCATATTTAAACATTTTTAAGTGTACATCCTTAGTAAATATATAAACAATTTTGAGTTGTGGGTATTTATTGTTTGTTTTCTTGTCATTGTCATAGCCCACTTGACTCCTCTTCAAACATAAAATTTATATAAATATATATATAGTACTCCTTTGTCTTCACTTTTATATAATATTAGCTGCTGCTGCTGCTGCTGAATCGTCTTTTTATTTTTGTGTTTCTTTAACGCCTTCTCCGCTGTTTTTTTACTGCTGCTGTTGCTACTTCTTTTATGCCTTTTATACTGACAAAATAAAAGTTAAAATTAAAATAAAATTATGAAAAGATGTTTACTAATTTTAATGACTTTAAAATGTAATTCAACAGATGAGGAGACTTTTTTATTTTATATTTATAATCGTGTTGTCTTATAGTCACTTTTTCACAGTTTATTAAGTGGCGGTAAATAGATGTTTTTTAATAGCAAAATGATGATAATGATTTGATTGAAGTATTATCTTTTTAATTAGGGATAAAACGGAATGATTTTTCACTTTAATTCTATATAATTAACTGATACTTTTTCAATGAATTAACAATTGATGTTTGCCGATGTATAGACGAGCTTTAAGAATAACATTTTCTTTGTTTGAAAGTTATACGAATTTTTCTTATACTTTGCAGCAAGGAA
Source organism: Ptychoptera contaminata (assembly GCA_963942525.1). Lineage (NCBI taxonomy): Eukaryota > Metazoa > Arthropoda > Insecta > Diptera > Ptychopteridae > Ptychoptera > Ptychoptera contaminata. The sequence goes on from OZ012637.1 coordinate 5,920,142, forward strand.
TATGAATACAAAAACTTAAAACAAAACCAAAAATAAGAATCTCTATTAATGAATTATAAATGCAATAACTTTAAGGAACAAAATAAATCGAATTAAATAAGTAAAGGTGTCAGTTTACTTGTTTTTTTTCTGCTAATACTAATAGAAAAAAAAAGCATCGAATGTCCTTTCTTACCAATCACGTCTTATTTATTAATGAACTTTTTATGAAAATTACAAATGCACAGATATAATGTAATAAGATAATATTGAGAACCAAACTAAACCAAAAAAAATATGTATGTAGGTATATTATCAATTAATCTTCATCACCCTTATCACGAGTTTGATTGATATTCAGATCTTATTTATTTAAATAAAATAAAAAAGAAAGAAACATTTTCTTTTAAGAAAGTTTTCTTAAAACATTTCTCTCTCTCTGTGTTAATCTGTTCAATTCTTTTTTTTTTGTGTAAATGGAATAATGGAACAAGAAAAAAATCATAACGAAAAGTTTTCTATAATTAAATTCTTATTATTGGAATCTGTTAGTCATATTTCTAAAATTATTAAAAACAAAAAAATGAAATAAACAAGTTAAGTATACCCTCCGAATATATCAAACATGGTTTTTTATGCTTCTATTATTAATAATTATACAGTTGTTGGTGGTTTTTCGTCAGTAAGGAATTTCAATCTTGTCAAGTTTTTTTTTTTTTAATTTATATAAATATTCTTCGTCTTTTAACAATGAGTTCGAGATAATTTAATAATATTATATTCTATTAAATACTATAACCAAAAGTATTGACATTTTTTACAACGATCCAACAACTACTCATTCCTGAATTTTAATTTTGCATTTTCTTATGCACAGTGTTTAAGCAGTTTTGTTAGTGGCGGCACAAGGAATAACTGACTCCTGGAAAAAAGATACCGAACGGTTAGTTTAATGTCGAAAACAGAAACTTGTGAAATGTGTTGTGCATATTGAATAAATATTTTCCTTTAGTTTTTCCTTTAGTTTTACAATGTCCACCTCTTTTATTGCCACAACCCATAACTGATTCGTGAACGATATCATTGTGAATCAATAACCCCTTTTTCTATATTAGTTTTTCTTTAAGTTTCTTTCTTTTTTTTTGTACTCGTCGTTAGTAGTACGTCGTTTCAGTATTATTATTTTCTTTTTTTCTTATTTTTAGTAAAAAATAAAAACTCGAAAGTATTATTGGAAAGGCGGTGGGTATTCTTTTCTTGTAGAAAAATGACAAAAACTTTAAGGTTTTTTACAACAATAGCGTAAAAAAAATGTATAAAACTGTGTTTGTGATGAGTTAAAAAACGAGGATGAAATTGTTTTAAAGTCTCAAATAACGTATGCGAATTTTAGTATGTGAAAAGATAGCGAAAATATTAATGAAATCTTAACATAAGTTATATAGATACAAATTATGTACATATTAGAATGTTTTAAATAAATGAAATAAATTTTATATGAAAAACTTCTCTTCAATTTTACTTAATTACATTAATTCTGTTGCTGAAATATTGGTTAAACTACCTGCATTTTGACCAAACGACTGTTAAACAGATGAAATAACAGATAACAGAATAACAGATTAAATAAATAAACACTTTGAATCATTGATACATGTTTCTTTTAAAATAAATTAATTAAATATTATTAGCTATCATTATTCACAATTATTAATTTAATTAGTGAATTTATTTCCATTAAAAGTTGAAAATAGTAATAAGAAAGACAAACAATAACATAAAATTTAATAAATGACAATAATTTTAAGTTAATTTCTCATAACAATTTTTATTACTAAGAATTATTCTTTAATTTTTTGTATTCATTTAAATATTGGCAACCGAATAGTATATAGAAGAATCTTATTAGATTACATAAACATTGGGACTTTAAATTCTTGTGACTTAAATGTTTATCTGGTAAAGCTTTAAATTTCTTATAATACAAAATTCACAGAAAATATATACTTTTAATTTTAATAAATAATAAATAGTTATTTGTTAATTATTTTTACGAAATAAAGTTCCTTTAACTTCTATATTAGAAATATTAAAAAAGAAAATTCATTTGAAATTTATTTATAAAATAATCAACTTGAAACTACTTTAGCTAAAATTCTACTCTGCAATATTCATATAATATGCAAAATATATAAATTTTATTATAAACTGAATAAAGTATTTTTGGTTACTTATTCTTCATTGAACATAAATAAGTATTGTCCTATTTATTATAAGATACAAATAATATAATTTGTTGTATTTAGTCAATGTATATATACATAATTGTTAAAATGCAATTGACCATACTGTCTTGTACATAAAATTTAACCAGACACAATAAAATAACAAGACACCCACAACTTCAATTTCTTAATATAACAAATAACAATACTATCCAAATGAAAGAAAAACAAATAAAATTCATTCAAGTCAAGTCAACTTTAAACATACAAATATTTCTTTATTTCAATTTCTATTAACAACACTTAAATCAAGTTGTTTCGTCTTTTCATGTTCATTTTTGAAGAATAGCCAAATGCATGATTGTTACATTTATTTTATTTTTTTGGTAAACCATATAGAATTCCAGTATAGAAATATGTTTAAGTTAAATGAAAAGAATTATACTTAATTTCCGGTTATTGCTGTTCTTTTAATTGAAGATTTTTAAGTGGTTTTTTTATATTTTAATTGTTTCTACTTATTATTTGATGCAAATAAATACATTTATCTAATTGTTATTGATAAATTTACAAATTTTATTTTCTGTATTTTGCAAACCATATATAATATTGCAAAAAAAAAAAATATTCAATTAAACTAATTAACCTTTTAATTATAATTAAATGTATAAAATTACAATTTTTATTATCCAAAAGAAACAAAGTAATAATGTTGGAAAAACAGAAAATACAGACAATTATGGTTGATAATAGACGATTATTTGTTAAATATTTAACAGAAAATTATACGTATTGAATTATCTATTTACTATTGAATAATTTAAACAAGTAAAAACCACATAAAATTTTCATATCAAATAACAAAAATAATTTTCACATTGCAAATTTCGAAGCGAGAAAAAAAATACCCAAATTAACCCTTTTATCCACATCGTGGCAATGATTTTATTTTTTGTTTATTTATTTCTATCAATTAAAATCAATAAAGAAATTATTTTTCTTTTTAAATTGAGCTTTTTTTCTAAATTAAAATACTGTACATTCTGTTCTGTTTACATTTTTTTCTTTTTTCAAGCACTTATACTTCTAAGAATAAAAATATTTTTATCTATTCTATATATCAAAGTATATTAACGTTAATATTGTCTAGCTAAAAGTCATTGAATAAAGGTAAAGTGAATAGAATTTTATTATTATTTACGCTCAAATGTAAGGCAGTCTCTGTGTTGAAAGTTCATGAGTTTATTTACTTTCAATTAGATAAATAGTTTTAGACATTGATTTCTGTTTTGATATTTGATGTATTTATGTCTATACTATTTGATTTTATAACATTGATTTTTATTTAATAGACTTGAATACATTTGTTACAGAGACTAAACAACAAATATAAACCGTAGTAGTAACAATAAATCTATATAAATAGCTGTGCGGTGGTGTTGTATTGAAATGATAAATAAAAACAACGAGAAAAGTATCAAGCAAAATAAAAAACCTCGAATTGAAAGAACCACAATTGAGGTAATATGTTTTGTGATTTGTGTTAAAATTTATTTGTTTATTCAATGATTTTATGTTTATTTATATTAGTCTTTATCTATTTATGTAATAATGTAATAAATTAACTAAATGATCGATAATTACTATTAACAAATAAATTAATATGTTTTTAATGATGACATTAAACATTTGTTTATACTGTATGCTCAAAATAATAAATAAGTGTGGATATTAAAAACGTATACATTTCTAAGGTAAATAAGTAAATTTTATTAATTTTATATTAAAATTGTTTTGTTTAACCTTTAAGTGAATTTTCTTTTACAAAATTATCACTGTTTAGGTTTTTTATTTTTACTTATAATCAAATAAATAAAGTCAAAGAAAAATTAAAACCAAGCAAATTTATTTTATTACTATTAGAAGAGCTTTTTCGTTTTCATTTTACAATTTTTCTTTAGTATAAATTTAAAGAATTTCTTATTTTATATTAAATTAAATAAATGAATTATTTTTAAGTTTTCTATAAAGAAAATGAAACCATTTGAAACTTTCATTTTTTAACATTTTATAAAATTTTGTTTATACGATAAAGCTTATGTTTTTTTTTCTTTCTATAGACAAATACAATAAGCTTTAAATAGCTTAAAACAAGAACAATATAATACATTCCCTTATTTCTATTATACTATTGCTTTCAATATTTTTATTTTAACCTCTCGAGGGTGTTTTACTTTTCATTTACACATTTGTTTTTCTTTTTACCATTTGAAAGAAAAATTTAAAGAATTTTTTTTTATTTTTGCTCTTCGTTTATCTTTCTTAGCTGTTTATAGAAGTAAACAGAATTCATATAAATATGTATATACGTTTTTGTTATATAAATAAATTTAACGTTAAAATATGAACAGTTAATATGCATATAGTTAAAGCAAAAAATCTTTTTAATATATTAAGCAGAAAGAAAAGTAGAAAAATATTTACATAGAATGCATGCTTTTTACTTATTTCCTTGTTGCTATTCATACAGATAATTTTTCATCACTTTATTTAATAATTTTTTCTTTAAAAATAAGTTTAAAGAATAATGAAAAAATACCAATTTATAGTTAAATTGCATTGCATTGCAGATAATAAACATTTAAATCACCTTGCAACTTGAAAACTTTCTATTAATGCAACAAAAAAATAATAAAAATAACTGAAAAATCACTAATTTAATCACATTAAAGTATAAAAAATTATTAGAAAAATAAAAAATGACAAAATTTAATTTCCATAATTTCAATTAACATTCATTTGAGAAGCAAAAACATATTATAATAAGAGAAATTTCATTAATCCAACATTAAAACCTGTGTTGTTTTGTATATTGATTGTGTGATTTTAAAAAAATTAATTTATATAACAAGCAAAACACACATTTTTGTATATATATATATATATACTTTTACATATAGACAAACATCAAAAATTAATCCAACAGACATTTATTTTATAAACATAAAATATATAAGCATAGAATAGTCAATCAGCTAATGTATAAAAGTCTGTCTCATTACTCTAAAAACCATCATAAAATATATTTATATATATATAAATACATATAATTTTATATATATATATATATATAAAAAACGTAGGGAAAATAAATAAATAAATAGAAAAAAAGCACTGATTTGTGTTATCTCTATCTCTTTTTGTAAAATCAAAATAGCTTGAAATGTTTTATTTTTTTTATACTGTATAGAGATGCTTTGCCTTTCAGAAGTTCAAAACTGGATAATGATGATGGACTAGAAATAAATAATAAAACAACAACATGCGAAGATAAAACATTAAAATTGTAGGTAGTTTATACAGTCACATTAGGGTATAACTGAAATATTTACAAAAGCATACACACAGAAAGAGAGATCAGGTCAGATTTTTTATTTGAGATAAAAAAATGATAATAATAATAATGATACAGGTACAGCAAATAGCAACATAAAAGTTAAATTAAAAACATTTACTTTAATATGTATAGTAAATACATATCCAATAAGTGTTGCTTTCAATTTATTATTATTTTTCATTCATTACAATTTCTAATGAATATTATAAGGGTTTTACTTTATTTTATTTATTATTTTTATTATTAGTTTCTTATAATTTACTATTGCTGTCGGTTATTTTGGTTTTATTATTTTTTTTTTGAAAAATATCTTAAATTTATCGAACGTTTTTAAAAATAAAAATTTTTATTTATAAAAACAAACCACAGTGTTTTAATTAAAAGCTTTTAAATTCTATGTTCATCATTATAAAAGTAAATTTATTAAATTAAAAGCTTAAGATAAAATGATGCGCATGCTGTATTGACTTTTAACATTTAAAAATGTTACAAAAATTGGGAATTTTTTATTATTTTTTTTGTCGAAAAAAGCTATAAAATTGATTTAAGTGAATTATTTTCCATTAAATATTTAATCTTTATAATTTTCTTGAACTGTATTTTATAGATAATGTTTAAAAAAAACAATCTTCAATTGATTTAAATGTTTAAGTTTATAAAAGCATACAGAAAAATAAAGTCAATTGCAGTACAGTAAAAATACAAAAAAAAAAGAATTAAAACTAGTAGAAGCATAAATTTTCGTACGTATATATTATATTTTTTTTTTCAAACCAAAGAAAAAAACAAAAACATATAAAAAATGCAGACAAAACAGTTTTCTTTTTTTTATTATGGTTAAAAAATAATAACAATATGAAAATGAACCATTTTTGTCTCATTCCTTAAGTCGCGATATACAATATTTTTGTACTGTACTGCTATTATAATAGAGAAAAAATGGGTTTCTGTATATATATATTTTATAACAATGGAAAAGAAATATGCGGAAGAAAAGCGTTTTTTTATTTTTATTTAAAAGCTCACTGTATCATCCACACTGTCGACGACCTATGCCATGTCAAATCTTTTGTTTTTATGCTAAATTCTATATTTATAAATATTTTTGTACTTTAATGCAACAACTTAACGCACATATGATTCTTATATTTATTTAGTTATTTATATAAATGTATATATTCGTTTTTATTTTATTATAAAAAAAATCTTATTGTGAGACGAATTGTTACAAAAAAATAATAATAATGATAAAGCAAAAGCAGACAATGACTTAACTCTCATCTTATTTCTTATTTAAATAATGAAAAGTAGATGAACAATTTTCTACTTTGTTAGTTTATTTAACAGTTATTATGATAAAAAAATAAAAAAAAAAATTATTGCATAATATTAACATATTAAATAGAAAGCATATGATGGAGTGTCTTCATTTCCAGCGTTCACGATATGAAAAGCATTAAAGAAAATGAAAAAAAATAACTAAAAATATAAACACATTCACGATAAGCTTATATGACCGATCAGATGTTATGACTACGATGATGCTGATGATTATCATTCTGGATATTTAAATAAACATTAAAATTAAATGCAGTTGGCAAAATAGATTGCAGCATCAAGCATTACCCATTCTATGTTTATTATATATATAGAAAAAAAAATAAAATAAAATAAAAATACATAAACAGATAAAAAAATATTATTATAATAAAAAAATAAAACCGCAACGAAACTTGAACAATAGAAAGCTTTTTTTCCATATATTTACTTCTATCATTTTTAGCATAGAACATGAGAAAATAAAAATGATTGTTACTTTTCTTTTAGCAGAGTAAGAGTAAGAGTTTCATTGAACAAACAAATAGTAAACATAAAAAATGCATAAATGAATTCTATGCGTTCTTGCTGTTGTTATTTGAACAATGAAAAGAAAGCGAGGCATATGAAAAAAATAAAAACGTTTTGTAATAACGACGAAACAAACAAAAAACCACCCTTAAAACCGCCACAATTGTTTTTTTTTTTTTGCTTTTCTATCTTTTGTATATTCGATTGTAGTTTTTATTTTCTTCCAAATACAAACAAACAAACATTTATATTTAAATATAAAAATATATAAACAAAAATATTAATCCATTTTCTTGATAAGCGAATGAAAATATTGTAGACTTTCGATAGTTATTTTTGTATTCATTTCTGCTTGTTTAAGCTAGTATTTCTGGCACAGTTAAGCTTATATATATATAGAAATACTTTTTTAATAATCAAACATCCGTTTTGGCAAATATTAAAACACTTAAATTGTTCTCAAGAGTCAATAAATTTCTTTATATAATATTAATAATATGTTTTTTCTTACATATTTATGTTTACTTCTTGATGACAATTATTAATAGTGGAGACGCCTGGTAAATATATTTTTAATAATAAACCAAAAATAAAAATAAAAACGCTGATTAGTCATTGTTAGAAATTTATAGAAAAACAAGTAGAAAAAAACATAATAAAAATAATAATTATTATTATTTTAACGTTAATTCAATTAATTAATAAAATAAGTCATCATTAACACTTCACAATAAATAAAGTAATATAATTATAATCTTTGATCAATGAATAATATTTAGTACAGTAGAAAATGTTAATAAAAATATTTTTATTAATAAATAAATAACTTTATTGCAATAAATTATTTATTAACAAATATATAAATATATAAAATTATCAATTAAATAAGGGATGATACTAATAAAATAATAATTATTTATATGATCGTATCAATATTTTTAATGGGGAATAGTAGTAACGTATGGCCTCTTAGAAAAATTTATATGGGTTATTTCTTTTCTAATATAAGAATCATTACTGAATTATTTTTATTTTCCCATCATCAAAGCTATAATAAAAATAATATTAAATGCATATTGTCGTAGCATATTCATAGGCAAAAACAATTCAAAAGTAACGAAAAAATTGTCATAAAATAAATAATCGTCAAGACAAAGTTATAAAAATAATAATAATAAAAATAAAAGATTGAAAGTATCAGAGGCAACAGTAATAAAAGCAAAAATGTAAAGAAATGAACAAGCATAACCAATTGAAAATATTATAGCAGTACATAAATCTTATTAAAAACGATAAGTGATTTTCTCTATTATCAGTGGAATGCGACGTGACTGGAAATATTTATGAAGTTATTTTCATTTTATGTATGAACAAAAAATTATTGGGGACGAGACAAACGTATTTTCTATATAGCATTTAAGTTTTTTCTATAACAAAATTGGTTGCGTGTTTTCTGTTAAAAGCTATAACAGGAAAATCATTCATGAAAACGAGATAAGTGATGTGGAAGATGGGAAAATAAATGTTTAGAAAAAAAAAATAAACAAATATTTATCTAAGTGTTAGATTTAGGTGAAAGGTAAAAAGGTCTATTGCAATAGTTTAACAACAATAGTCCAAGAGGTCAAAGAAAATTTTCCTAAACTATTTTAACAATTTGAAATATTATTTACTACAGTTTATAACAATTTTTAATACAAAAAATATAAGATGTGAATTTTGTGACATATAAATTTTTATGGACAATAGATATGTTAAAACAATAGATTCACTTCTATAATAACTGTTTAAAGTGTATTTAGCATAACCAGAAAACATTGCCAAGTCATCGGTCAGGTAAATATTAAACCAACCATACATTTTGTATTGTTAATGGGTTTGTAATGCTTGTTGAAAGGGAAAATAAATGTGAATAAATAAAAACTAAAATAATTTTATAAACAATGAGATAATTTTTAATACTACCGCATTGGAATTAAATTATTATTATATAATTTTTGTACCACATCTACGTACTCATTTTTATTTTATTTTGTAAACATTAAGCGATTGTCGTGTGCACAATAGCCGGATGCAAGTCATTGCAGTAATTTGTTACCATATTTGTTCAGCACAATATACTATTATTTATGTTATAAATAAGGGATTTCTAGTCGTACGTTTTCAACAGTTTCAAACAGTGCAAAGTAACGCGGATTTTCTTTTCCTATATTGATTTTTATTTCTTTTTATATTCCCGAATGACTGGACAAAAAAAAATAAAAGAAAAAAACCTCCGGAATATCTAACAAAACTTGGTATTGGTATGAGTAATAATGTTTAGGTTAAACCATATGGGGGCAATGAGATTAACCAAAGGAATGACAATAAAACAGTTATTCTTATTAGATTATTATTGTTGTTATTTCTGGTTGAAAATGAAAATGGTGTTCGCGTTTCATCGTTTTTCTTTTCTCTTTTTGTATTTTATGTGATGACCTAAGGTGTCCCCAAAGGATTTTTTATTTTATATATATATATGTCGGCATATGTATAGGCTGAGAAGAAGAAAACACTTGACAGAATTTTTATACGAGAAAAATAAAAATATATATGAGGACGATTAACTACAAAGGACAAAAGACGAGGCGTATATATGGGAAAATAGAAATGCGTCTTGAATATATAAATACTTTGTTATTCGTTACAAAATTCATTCTGATACAATTCTATTTTGGGGACCACCTATCAAAATGTGAACAAAAAAAGCACACGACTAAAGTACCAAAAAAAAAAAAAATTAATGCAAAATACTTTCAAGGATTCTTAGATAGAAGATGTTTTTTTTTTTATTTATTTTCTCTATAATTTTTCAACTAAACAGTATCAAGCGAACAGGAACAACCTATACGTAAAATTATCTATTCATCATACAACGCGTTATCCTATACATAATGTACATCATTCTATTTATTCCAATGTTTAATTTACTTTACTTGACTATATATATACTCTCTTCCTTTATTTTTATATTATTATTATTATTATTTTTATTCTGCTACTTTTTATCCTTTATGTTATTTTAGTTTTATTTCATTTCATCTCCTTTTCACAAAGGTAATGTAAATGTTTTTATTGTAAAACATTTATTATAACGGATTGGGATAGTAAAAATAAAAATAAAATAATATGAAAATAATCAAATAAAATACGAGAGCCAGAAAAAAACCCTTTTTATTTAACGTCTGTCTTCGTCCTTAAACTCGTTTAAATTCTATATGTATATATAAAAAAAATAAAATAATAAAAACATTGTTGTTACGCCAACTCAAGATGCTATTATCTTTGGTGATCATTTCACATAATTGAGTTAAAGAAATTCACTGTGATTCTTATTACAATGTTGAGAAAATAAAACAAAAGGACTTTGCTTTTAAAGATTTTATTTTTGATTTCTTCAAATTCACAAGATGATTTCACGCTATATTTATTGGCTTTTATTGGTTGTTTTTTAGGTACGTGAGGGTCGTTGATGATGCTGTTTTTTTTTTGTGTAGATTTATTTATTAAGTCATTTTTAATCAAATGATTTCTAATTTAAAAAGTAGAAGAAGAAAAAAAATAACAACACAAAACTTTTCTATTTTAGTTAAAAATAATTTAAATTTAAGACTTTAGTATCACGCACACTTGTTAGACATAAATAAATAAATATTTAAGAAAAAATAATCAAAAAAATTAAAAACACTTGCACGATAGAATGCAATCAATAAGGAGCTTTAAAGTTAAAAAAAAAAATATTTATATATTTCCGTGTCTTCTTCAATTTGTATTAAGAGTTTATTTTTCTTTTTTTCGCTGTATGCTTGTATATATGCTCAGCTTTCTTTAAAATGTTTTTATAGGACAACTAAACACGGTTTATTCTGTATGGTAGTGAATTGATTACAAAATAAATTTATAAAAACTAAAAAAAAAATCACATTTTGACCGGCTAAGTAGACCAGAACAGTGTTATTCCATGATATGAACAACATAAAATAAAATTATAAGACAAAATAAAAAATACATATATATATAAAGCAGCTAAAAACATGAAGCAACAAACACTTTAAAGGGCAAAACTATAGTTTAAGGAAACATAAAGAAAAAAAGCTTCTTTTTTTTTGTTAAGGAAATTTTTATCGAAGCACTTCGCCGAAGTACTTCCGATTTGTTCAACACGAACACTTCCGGTTGATTTTTATTCTTTAAAAATCATAACAAAAAAATAATAATAGTAGAAAAAATAAAAACATATATATTCTTTTAACCTATAATAAACAATATCCATGTCCGTTTATTACATTTTTCATTTAACTTTTATAGAAATTTATTTAACTAACAAATTATACTAGACAGAACAAATTTACTTTAACACGTTTAATAGTTAAAGGTAAATTAAATAAAAATTTAGAAAAAAAATAATTGTAAATTATAAAGTACATAAACTGGTTATATTGTTTTGATAAAATTTATTAATAACAATAATAATACTAATAACAATATTAACACATGATTAAATATTATATGATTGATTGATATATCTACACTATATAGATCAAAAGCTCTACTAAATACATTACTTTGTTTAAGATTGTTATATTTAATAATAATAATAACGACGAAAGACAAGAATAATAATTTAGAAAAGAAAGATTTATTATCATAATCAATGTATATATGATGACAAGAATAAATAGTCGGATAATAATAATTAGAATTGATGAATTGATTATTAATTGTTCAATTTATAGAAATACAATAGAATATTGATGCTGACAATTGCATCTGGCCACGTGTTACGAATAATTACAAATGAATAAATTATAAAGGAATGTTTCGATTGATTAACAGCAATAAGAAATAAGAAATAAAACTTTCTTGTTAAATAAATATTAAAGAGAAAGCTTTTTTTATATTTCAACAAAAACTTCAAGAATTATATTCTTTTGTAAGAAATTTTTTAAAAGAACTTTAAATTTTTTTTTTTGTTTTTAATGATTTATTCTTAGTTTTTTTTTCTGCTGTACTTTCATTCGGCTAATAATTGCATGGGTATAGCGAAGGACTAGACAATATCGTTTTATAGACTATCAACTTCTATATACTCAGTTTTTTGTTTTTACTTTATTTGAACGTTTTTAGTATTTTCTTCGTATTTTTTTTTGGTTTTTATTTATTTATTTTTTTTACTCTAGATACAACGATCTTTAACTATATATGTAGTTAGTTAAGATACAAATAATAAAGAAAAGTTAAATAGCATTAACAGCCTTGCATGACGACGAGTATAGCGACCAACATAATGCATTTTTAATTGATGATTTTACATTTTAAAGTTTTTTACTGAGCGAATGTTTTAATGGATTTTTGTTTTTGTATTTAAGTAAAAGGATATTTAATGCTGTAATACTATTTTATTTTATCACTGTACACATGCATGTCCTTATGTTCTTTATTTTTCTTCTTCTTTTTTGGAAATAAATTATAGAAAAATTAATATTTTAGGGAATATGTGATCTCACGTCTATAGTTTGACTGTCACTAGAGTCTTGTCTAGACAATTATTTTTTGTTTATATGTAAATAATTTTTTTTCCTTAACATAATTATAAAAATAAGAAAAATATTAACATATTTTATATAGTTTATAATTCATCTGTCTTAGACATAAGAAACAAATTGGCTCGCAATAACACTTTGATCCCATGTGCTTAATGTAGCTTAACAGCAACAATGACGATTTCCTGCCATTAAACATTTCTTTTTTAAGTTAGTAGTTATGTCTACAGCTAAACAATATAAAGTGTCTATTTCCTATTTCTATGAATCTCAGAATCATCTCTAAATCTGATATACTGTATTTATGTATAAAAAATATATATAAATAAAAGCTTAACAAGTTTTCAATAAACTTAACTCTCTTCCTTAAAATAATTCACAATTCTTTCATTTTTCTTTTCTTACAATTTTCATTAACTGTAACATTAACTTAAGCATTAACCACTCATCATTTCATCGCGTGATTTTACAATATTCTTTCTTTCTTTTTTGATCTAGAAAGGCTTAACAAACTAAGTAACGTAAGGAAAAAAAAATTAACACGTTAAAAGTAAAACAATCTTGTTTTAATTTAAGCAATCTTTTAAAATAAAAAAAAAACAATACATTTAAACAAAAAACTTATTACAACCACATTATGTTGGATTAAAATTAAATTAAGCCATCTAGATTGTTCTTTTAAAGAAAAAATAATAATAATAATAATAATTTTCTTACATTTTCTTAGTTGCTTATTTATAATCTTTCAATTTTCTTGTTGATCTAAAAACAATTTTTTTTCCTTGTTTTTCTATTTTATTAATTTAAACAAAGTTAGCGATATGAAAATACAAAAAAGAATAAAATTAAAACATACACAGGTGAATTATGTTATTATAAATACAGGTGAAATTCATATAAGAAAAAGCATAAAAATGTGTAAAGTGTTTTTCTTTTTTTTACTCTGTATCAAACTTTTATTAATAAACAAGATAAAAAAAAGGTAGAATAATCATAATAATAACACATTAAATGAAAAGAAAATGGTAAAAATTCAGCCATCCATTGGTTTTATTAGATTAAAACCTGTATAAATGTGAAAATGTGTTAAAATAATAATAATAATAATAAGATTGATGCAAGAAAATACGAAAACGATGAAAAAGAAAGTATAATTGTAATAAAAATTCTTTCTAGAATATACCAATAATAATGTAATAAGAAATGAAAAAAATAACAAACAGTAGCGAAATATGTTTAATAAGGCGACAAAATAATTAGATGCCAGGTGTTATAATAAAGTAAATTTGTTAACATATTTATTTTATATAAATGTATGGTATTACCCTATGGTTTTAATTTACATTTCTTAACATTATGTTTAAAATTAAGAGAAAATAACAAAAAAAGAACCATTTTAATCCATTTTCTATTTAAAGGTGATATTAAAAGCACTTTGCATTGTTACAATACGACGATAATATAATACAAAGAAAGGATAATTGATTAAGAAAAACTTAAACATAACATACTTTTATTAAACAAAAAATATTAGCAATACCAATAGATAGCATCCGGTTTGAACAGTACTGATTTTTCTATATCGTTGAGAGATTTTTGACATAAACAAAAAAAGAAGAATATACCGAAAACTTTTTTAATATCTTTATTAAAAGCTATTAAATAAAGAAACTTTACAGGTGAGAAAATAAAGTGAGAACAACCTTCTATTTAATTAAATGGAAAATAAATGAAAATAGAAGAAAGATTTTTTTTTTTTAATTAGAACCATACATATAGAATAATTACATTTTTTTTTTTCAATTTCAAAAAGGTAAAGTAATTTTTAAGTAAACTTAATTGTTTTTAATAATAATAATAATAAAAAAAGATATTTTTCTTTATTTAATATAAAAAAGTAATTAATTAATTTAAGTTTTCTTATTAATCAAACAAAACATAAAAAATAAATAAAAATTAAATCAAAGTTTTTTGTTTTGTCTTTTCTTTTCTTTTTATTTAATTGAAAATATAAACAAGTTGAAGTAGCAGCAAAAAAGTAAATGAAAACTTCAAAATGTGTCATTTTCATACAATTTAAATTATTATTTTATTTTGTTTAAAAAAAAATGTGAAAAACATTTTTGTAAAATTTATGTTTTATAAAATAAAATATATAACTCTACTTAAAAATAGCATAGTGATAGCAAAATACAACTAGCAACAACAATCATCGTCATCACATTTCAACATAGAATAATAACGTGAAATTCTGTTGAATTGAGAAATAAAGTACCTGAGTTAAAGTATAGAAACTATGTCACACAATTTTCTTTTTTATTTAAAGTATTTTTTATTTAAACATAAAAATAAACTAAAAAGAAAAACCATATTTATGTAGTGTTTTTTTCTGTATTTATAATTTTATTTTTTATTTTTAATGCAACATAAATATTTTTTTCGTTTTTAGAGAAAGTGTTTTTTTCTACTCAAATCTCCGTCACTTAATCCAAGCAAATAAAATTTCTACTAGTGAAAAATTAACAAAAACGATTTAAAGTAGTTTTGCTGAATTTTACCTTTATTTTGCATAAGTAAATTCAGTTATAAATTATTTTCATTTGTTGCTTTAATTTTAATAAAAAATAAAAATCTATTTTCAAAATTAATTTAAATAAAGTACTTAAAATATATTAAACAATAAAATACATACTGTAGCTAATGTAATAAAAAAAAAGCTCCAATCACAAAAATTACTTAACGAAAAACAGCCTATCGTACCTTATTACAAAGAAAATATACATATATATTTGCAGAAAAATAGCAACGTCTGATAAATAAATGAAAATTTAATAAATGAATAATTAAATTAAATAAGTCATTAAATATTTATATGTTTAAAATTTTTGAACGTTTCAAACTTAGTATAAACTTACATTTGAATTTTCTATAATCAGATTAAAGTAAAAACTAGTTGTATATAGGAGAGAAGAAAAAAAGAAGAAATCTTTTACACCCTGTTGTTTTTTTATTCTCGGTTTTATTTGAATCAATTACCTTGACTTATCATTTTCTGTTAAATTTCTATAAACTTACAAAGCTTACTATGAAGGGTTTCGTTTAATAAAAAAAAATAAAAACCAACAAGTTCAACAACCATTTTACCAACAAAATTGTAATATCTTCTATTGTTAATATGAAAATGAGAATTTAACTTGACTACTTCTTGTACGTTTTCATTCTTTGCTGCTACATAATGCTTCGTTTATTTATTTTTTTATTTATTTATTTATACAATTTTATTTTTTATTTTGCTCCACAATCTCAAACCCTTAACATTGATAGATAGATAGGTAGATAGATAGATAGATAGGTGGCTAGAATACACACTTATTTACCTATAGTGTTAACCATTCATTTTTTTATTTATTATTATTTTTTCTATATAAACTTTCAGTGTATAATATTCGTAAAACATATATAACGATTTCTTACAATCTTTACTACAATTTTTCTTTCTTTTTTTTTTATTTTAAAACATACTTCTGTAGATATGTTTTGTAATTTAACAGAAACTGAACTTTTATATATACATATATATTCAGTTAATACAAAATAAAATGAATAAAAAAAAAAGGCATAACATGTATCAGTGGCATGTTGTTTAGGGTTTTTTAGTGTTTGGCGTTTTCATTTCTTGGTATGTAAAACTGTATTATAGTCAGGCAAATGCAATGGTTTGAGATTGGTACCATGATATAGTGAAGTGTGTGTAAATTAAAAACCACTTCACGCGTTCACCTAGATAGGTATTTGCTTGTTGTTGTTGATGGATATTTTTTATTTTTTGTTATTATTATGTTTAAGGTGTTAAAGTCACAACACATTTTATCTTGTTTTGTATTTATATACATTTGTTCAACAGTATTTAGAGGATACAGCGTTTACTTACATTACCTGGTTGGCGTATCAACAACTCGCGATTTTTCATATAGTTAAAAATACTCTCATCGTATCGTTTTATATCTACTTAATAGAAAATATTTCATAAGCTTTAAGTCGTGAAATGGGATGAAAAGTTTCTTCTATATTTTTCTTGGTATAAAAAATAAAATGGTATGAGTATTAATGTGGCAACAACGTATAGTAATTTTACTTTATAAATGGTACTGAAGTGTTTTTATTTTTCTACCCTTAAATAACAATTTCTTCTTTTCATATATATTTATTTTTTTATATTCAAACCAATAAAATCTACAGTAAGAGCTAGATGGTTTCAGGTTAACACATTAATGATGCGAGAAGGGTAGGTATAAAAGCAATTAGTGGATGTTTTATGTGGATTATAAGTGTAAATTGACTTTTTAACGTTTTATAATTTTTTTTCTTCTTACTATTATTATTATTATTATTCTATCTTGAAATGCAGGTAAAAATATATATATATATTTTCTTTTAATTTATTTATTTTGATTGATAGAAATGAAAGCTTTTTTTCATATACAATTTTATTAGTAGTAATTTTTATTAAAATTTTCTTCTTAAAAGTTAATTTTTATTTAATGTGAATTAACGTTTTTCTTTTCGTTATTCTGTTTTTCTTAAGAAAACTTTAGTGACAGATGTGTGTTAATTTTATTTCATTTAATTTTCTTTTTTTTTTCACTAACTTCACTTACAACAATCACGTATATCATAAACAATAAACATTTTTGTTATTAAAAACTTGTATTATTATTATTATTGTTTGTAACAAGCAGTGTAGAAATTTTAAGTGATATTTTATATATATATATATGTTGATACATTGTTGAATAGTGTTAAAAAGTTACAGCAGAAAAAAATTACACAAGTCATATTGCTATTAAAGATGACAAAAACTATTTTCTTAAATTTTTTCGTTATTTATATGTCTCTCAATAAAATTAAATTAAAAAAATAGCTAAAAGTTACTAAGTGAACAACGATGTATTTTCTTTAAGACTAAATAAAATTAATTCTTTATACTATTTATGCATTATTAAAATCTCTTAGCTGTTTCAGTATTTAAAATCAGCTGAGAAAATGAAACTGACAGTAATAAGGTTTTTCTACGATTTTTCTTTAATTAGTAAAAACTAGTCGATATTTTTGCAGAAAAATAAAACAAATAATTAGTCATCTAAGGTTAAGTAAAGGTTAATCTTGGTTTAATATCTTTCAGCATATGTTTATTCATATTTAAACACATAATTGCGAAAATAAAAATTGCTAAAATAATATAAGAGCTTATATAACTGTCATAACTTTTTAATTATTTTAATAAATTATAACTTTATAAATCAATTAAAAAGTTTTTAAAAGTGAAAAAAAAAATTGTCATTTTTGTTTTTTAAACATAAATAAATAAAATGCATTTTGGCAGTAAATTATTTAGAAAAGTAATTTTTCACTTGGGTATATTTATTTATTTTTTTTTTTGACGCATATTTGATACAACCACCTGCAACAAATAAATTTAATATTTCTGCCACTTATTTAGCAATATAAAGCTAGCTATGTAATCCTACTGGCTTTACCAGTATGACCCAATAAATTATTACTGATTATTTTTATTAAATTATTTTCGGAAAAGTGGCATTAAAATAACAACCAAAAAAGAAGAAAAAACATGAAAAGAAGAAGACGAATATTATTATTTATTTTATTATTAACAAATATTGTTCTAACACTTGTAAAAACGTTGGCAAATGGAGATTCAACGACAAATCCTTCACCCTTAAAATATTGTCAAGAGACAAGACAAACATTAAATTACTATCATCTGTATAGAGACTTTTAAGTAAAAAATTTTATAAAATATATACACCGTGAAATTGATGTATGGCGGTATTTTGACAAAATTAACAAAAATAAAATAAAAAACTTCGAGAAAGCATGGTTAAGAATGGTGAAACCCTCTTCAACGACAACCAACAAAAATATATGTCTATATAGATATTTTCTTTTTTTTTTAATTTTACTTCCAACAATTTTCCGATAATATTAGATTTAAAAATTAATTAAACTTTACTTACCTTTACTTTACTTTTGGTTGTGTGCGGTTTTGTCGTAAAAGTTTTCCTCTCGTCTTTATTATTTGTTGTATATTGTTGTTGTATGTCAATCGCGTTCTATTTTCCATCTGAATTAAGTATGAGAAATATAGAATTTGTGAGTTGGTTGTAACACCGCTGAAAATAAAAACGGAAAAGAAAAATTACCATAGTATAGACGACTTTGCTTTTCACTTTCTTTTATTTGAAAAAAAAAATTCTAATATTTTTTGCAACAAAAAATGAACAAAACCCAACAAGACAAAAAATATATAACAATCATAAATAACAAGAGTGTCTCATTGGAACTTTTATGCTATACCATTTTTGTTTTCATTTTTAGAATATTCTATTCATATAGTTTGCTTCTTACCACAGTATATTGTTTTGTTAAGAAAGTTCTGCTAGCTCATACTTTTAAAATAAATAAATATGGTTAGTAATAGAATTGCTATTTGTTAAAAAGAGGGTAATTCACACCATAATCGCGAAACGTGAATGAAGAATCGAATATTTGTTTAAGGTCACGGTATGAATAAGATAACGAGACGACAACCAAATATAAATATTTTACCTTATTGTTACTGTTAAGTTGAGTATAAATTATTAACAAAAATAAAATAATAAGAATAACTAAATATTTATTTATTTGTGTTTGTTAAAATTAAAAATGATATTTTTGGTGGTTATTTCACAATTTAAAAATCATTTAACTGTGCAATAAAATTAATAGCAAAGTTTACATATTATGATTGAATATTTTAATTATAACTTATAAAAATTTTATAAGAATTATTTAACAAATCAAACAGATATAATTTTTTAAATAAAGAATCTCTATTGAACAATAAAAGCTTTTAAGGTAATACTGTTGACACCATACATTCTTCTGCTTATTACTTAAAATAAAACACTTTCTATTTGATATCAGCAGATACTTTCTAATTAAGTTTTCTTAACATAATTTTGTTAACGACATAAATTATTATTTTTCTTCTGATTATATAACTAAAAACGTACAAATGTTAATAATATTGTCAATGTCATGTATATTAACTTGAAAATGATTAAATAAAATTAATTTTTCTTTTTTCATTAATATTATTCTTTTGTTCTGCAACTTGGCTTTACTATAAGTTAATAATGAAGATAATTTTCATCTTGTCTAGAGAACTAAAGCAAAAAAAAAACTGAATAACAGATTTTTTGATTTCTTTTTTTTTAGATAAATCTATTTAAGTTAAACGAATTAAAACGTACAACGATCTAATCAATATAACAAAGTAAATACAATTCTAAGAAATAATTTCTTTATTTTGATTAAAATTAGCCAAAAAAAGAAAAACAGAAATATATCGAAGCGAAAAAGGATAACTAATCGAATTTAAATTTTAAATTTTATGAATTATATTCTTTTGCATTAATTTGTATTTTTTAAAAAATAAAGCCAATTGAAATGCTTTCGTTTTTTTTGCATTATAAAAAAAGTTACCAAAACCAGATCATTTTTTTTCTTGTATTCTTATTTATTTCTTCATTGCTTTTAAGTATTAGGGATCATCCCTTTATTGATTTTTATTGCTTAAAATAAATTTTATAGAAATAAATATTTTGAATTTTTCTTTATTACTTATTATGATTATTTATATAATTTTTCAATAAATATTTTTATAACTGGAAAATAATTTTGGGTTTTATTTTTATAGATTTTATTATTAAATAATAAATAAATTTGATAATAAAGATTAACAAAGAGAATGTAAAATAAAAAAAGCTTTACAACAAGAGTAGCTTAACAACAGTAACCAAAAATTGTTATTAGCGGAGAAATTGGTTGTCCTATAGCTAAAAATGTGTATATTTATTTATATACATAATATATATATAATCAAATATAATAATAATAATAATAAAATAAAAAAAAGAGTATATACGATATAGGCATAGTAAGGGTAGAGATGTTGTAGCTGGCCCTTTGTATATATTTTACAAAGCATGTGGCATGTGGACATCAAAGAGTAGCAATATTTAATATTTCACAAATGTGTACATAGATATATATATATATACGAAAGTGTATTCATATTAAAGCATTAATATATATATAAATATATTGAAATAAAATGTTGAACGATGATGATACAGCGAAATGAGAGATGGAAAAACGCTTTTTCATTTAATAACGATAGAATCAATATAAATTATGTTGTGTATGAGTTGTGTAGAAAAATTTACCATAAACCTCCATCACTATTATTTTCATAATAATTTTTCCTTTTCATACAAAAAATTATCCTTTAGAATTTTTTTATTTAAACAAATCCACGCCATTGGCGTCGAAATCAGCACAATCAAGTTGCAATACGATGAAAATTAACCGACAATATTGTGATCACCTTAATTAAATGTTAACCCTTAAGTCTGAATATTAATATTAACAAAATCATATCCTTTTTATAATGTTTAATTTTTATTTTTCGTTGGTTCAACCAGGACAGCTTCAAAATAAAATGCGAAAAATAAAATGAACTTGATGTTTCTATTAAACGTGAATTAAATTATAAAAACATGAAATGTTTTAAAAAATTAGATTTATTTTCTTTTTTTTTATAATATAATCTTGGTGAATTTTAATCTCATAATTTTTTTGTTTCCACTCATCGCACTTTATATAAACGACAATGTTATGAATATTTACGGCTTGTGGCCTTACTTGTAAAATTCATATATATTAAAGTAGAGAAACCGCACACATATTTTTTTCCTAACATTTATTTCATAATTTTATATTTTTTTTTTTACCTTTCTAAAGGTATGATCGTATTTTTTTTAAGAAGATTATTTCTCTTTTCTATGTTACTTTTTCTAAAAGAATGTGCGATTATATTTGCATGTATTTGATATATGATCTGTTTATTTTCTTCTTTTTTTTATTTACAGATGAAAAACTGATTAAAAAATGATTAAAACATGTAATTCCTTGCTATCACTGGTTATGGTTTTAAAGGATCGAAAATAATAATAATAATAACGAAAATAATTTCAACTAATGTTTACAAAATTGAATTTAAGGGTGGATTTTTCATTTAAAGGTTTTAACAAACATTATAAACCGTAGAAAAAAAGCAGAAGGAAATAAAAAACTGTTATATTTGTTTGACATCTTTTTAAATAAATTTTTGAGGGTGCTTTTACTTACCTTTAATTTTTGTTTGAAGAATAAACGCTCACAATGTACGACGGTACACAGAAAATAGGTGAAAAAGATTCCACTGCAAAAAAAAAGAAAAAATAAATAAATAAATTTTTTTAAAAAGTTATATAAAGACAAAAAAAACCAAATCAAACAAACAAGCTATTTACCTTAAACTATTTAAACAAGAAGCATTAAATATAAAAGAATAATAAATAAATGGAATTACTACCGACAACAAACATTGGTTTTATGTTTAATTCAATGCTTGTTGCTGCATTACTTATATAAAAGAAGCAAAAAATATATAACATTTGTTCTCTATTTTGGTGCATTTCTAATATGCTTTTCTTTTTTTTGTTTATTTTATAATTAAAAATTAAGAAATTACCATAGCAAAACAAGAAAATACAAAAAAAAAACACTCGACAAATTTGCAACTCTACGTTATTATACCAAAAAATAAAAGAAAGAAAATTAATTAAATAAATTTAAATTCAAGTAACGCAATAAGCCTAAATACAATTAAATTAATAAATAAATAAAAAATTGTAAACTTTATTATTTAATTAAAAAAAAAAAGAAGAAAAAAAAAGGAAATTTAGTAAAAATTTCACATATGTACCCATCATAAAGTTAAAAACCAACAACGAAAACTGTATTGAAATAAAAGCATATCAAATGCATTTTTAATTTCTATTTTTCTTTCTTTCTACTTTTATTATTGCTGTAGTTGTTATAATTATAGGGCGAAAGAAAAATTGTAATAAAATTAAACATAGAGGCAATTAAAGGCAATGTACTTTTAGATAATAATGATAATATATATCCAAAAACTAAAATAAACACAAAGCATTGAAGTGAATTAAAAATAATAATAAAAAAAAATATATCCAACAACGTGGAGTAGATTAAAGCCATTAATTTAAGGGCATAATGTTAGCGTTTTTTTCTTTATTCTTTTCTATTATTATATTTTGCTTTTTATTCGCAAAATAATGAATAATTTTACGTTTTTGTTTTTGTTGTTCATCTTCATTTTGTTTTAAAAATATAATACTAGAGATATGATGGAGTAACTTGATAGAAAATAAATGTTTTTATTAATTGCTTAACTGGGAAGCTTTTTTCACTATTATTTTATTATATTTTTGCATCTGAATTATACAAAACTATTCAATATTGTTGATAAAATTATTTCTAAATAGTATATTAGTAATATAAACTAAATATTCAGTATTTAAGCTTTAAATAATTTTAATAAATATTACAAAAGACCAATTACTATAATTACTAAGCCAATAAATAACAATACAAAACTCAAAATTTTTTAATTAAAATTTAAGAAAAATAATTTATTCAAAAAACTGTTTTCATTTCATTACATAAAACGGATATTTAACAATCAAAAAACATTTTAAAAAAAATAGTTAAAACTTTTAACTTGTGGCTTTAAAGTTACATAATAATAGAACTTTAATTATGGTAAATCTATAAGTTTCTTATTTAAAGAAAATATTTTTGTTAGATAAATATTATTTAATATGTAGTAAAGCATTTAAAGTATTTATTTTTGTTAAAATAATTAAAATAATATTTTATTTTTGCATATAACAAGCAACAAGCGATTTAATTTATTTTTACCCCATTAATATACATATTTTGATTCATTTTATAGAAACTATAAAAGTTTTTTACGATTTTTTTTTGTATTAAATTAAATTAAATTACAAAATTAAAAGCTTTGTTAATTGAGTTATGTAATAAATAAGCTTATTTAAGTTAGTTATATATAAATTTAATTAAAATTTTAAACTGATAAGTAATAATTAATTTATTTAATTTTTTAACAAGTGTATGAAAATGTATTTAAAAAATAATTCTGTAAATTTATTAAAAAGAAAGTATTTAAAGATTATTTATTCATTTGAATAACACTAAAAATAATAATCCTTTTGTAGGTATAGAATGTTAGTTAATTTTGGTTTGTTATCACCTTTATTACTGACTATAATAAAATATTTTGATAAGAACAAAAATATTAATAAAAATGCTATCAATAAACATATAAATTGATGGCAGTAATTAACAATGTTAAATTATAGATAAAAGCATGTTTTGAAAAGAAACATTTCTCACCAATTTTTGCGATAATAGAATTAAAAGCAATGAATTAAGTGAACGACTTGACAAGATCGTTGATTTTATTTTAAAAAAAAAAGAAGAAAAGAACTCAAAAGCAGCAAAATCTAATCAAAATATGTACCCTTTACCAAAAAAATATATATGCTTTTTCTTATCAATTGTTATATAGTAATTAAATTTTGATAAGAAATTATATAAGGTAACAAGTACTATTATCCTGACAAAATTACTTGATTAAATTATAACAAAATTTTATACACAAAAATATAACAAATGTATGTAAATGTATAATAAAGTTACACAAAAATTACTTTTATTTAATATTATTATTATAATAAATGTTAAATAATAAACTGATGAGAAATCATATGATACTTTTATACATGTTCTATATCATTACACAATATTCATTGAAGAGGGTGAACTAAATGTTAGAAAAATATCATCATATATCTAGAAAATTGATATCAATTCTACAAAACCAATGTAACATATCAGCCATTTAAACTTGTTGTACTTATTCAATGTGACGGCGGTGCTTTGACTATGTTACATCTTCTTCAATAAAAGTAAAAATTATACACAGAGAGAACGTAAATTTATCGTGAAATTGGTATGAGCTTTAAGGATTATTGCCTTAGCAATAGTTGTTGTATTGACAGAAATCAAGCTGGTTATCATAAACCATACAAAACTCTACCCACATGAAACCAATTGATGATGATTTTCTTTTCTGTATTATATCTTTTTCGCATTTCTCTTTTATAGTAGTATAGAGAATAAAAATGTTAAAAGAAATAATAATGTTTGAAGTGCGCGGTTACTTTTTTTCTTTTTCATAGAAAAGTAAAACATATATCGTTGTCGTATATTTATATAAATTTGTTATACCAAATAGCATACAAATGTTATCAAATATAGAACAAAATAAATAACTAGGGTGTTTTTAAATATAAACTGTAATAGATTGGGTTTGTCATCGTTTGTCATCATTTTATGTATTTAAAAGGTAACACTGTAGTGGTTTACTGTTGATCTTATTTTATTAGATAATTAAAAGCTCGAGTACAGGTTAATAATTTTTTTTTTATTGTTTTCATCTATTCAATGCTTTCGTACATGTGATGATATCAATATATATATAATAACTGTATTTTCCAACTTATTCTTTACTTATTATTTGTACGTCGTACCCAAAAGATATAAATATAAAAATGAAAGATTAATGAATTTAATCCTTTTTTTTTCTCAAACCTGGCTAACAATCTTTATTTTCATTTTACTGTGTGTGCATTAAATAGATAAAAGATGTGAATATACAAACATTAAATATTTTTTTAAAAGTAAAACCATTCTACAATCTATGGCAAAGCTAATTTGTTAAATTAATGACCGGCGGTGGAGGCGCCTGGTATTTGTTTTTTACAAATAATTTTTTATTATTATTATTTGTTTTCTACTTTGGTTATATAACTCATAAGATAATATGTCAAAAAATAAAAGTAAAAAAGTAAACTTAAAATAAATACAAGTAAGAGAATATACTTTTAACCATTACGTAATTTTCTTTCGTTTTGTTTCTATTTCTTTTTATCGACAAAGTATTTTCTTTTTTTTTTGCTCAAAATTAAATTTACTCAGCTCATAATATTATGACTTGGTGGAAAAAATAACTGAAAATTGTTTTTTATAGCTAAATAATTTCATATAATAAACGAACGCGAAATGATAATATTAAATAAATATTGATTTATGATCATCATCGATGAATAGTCGTCGTGCCAAGTATTAGTATTTTTTCTTCTATTTTACTTAAAGAACAAATAAAAAAGCTTGTAGCACGCGTTTATTAAAATGAAAAAAGGAAAAAACTTCTTTACTGTTTTTTTTTTATTATACACAAAAATTTGTCTTGTAGAAAATTTGCCAAAAATAATAAAATAAACTAATATTTAGTGGGTGAAAAAAGGTGACAGCATTTATAACGTTCATATATTATGTAATTATGCTAAACGATGGAAACAATTTGTATTCGTTTTAGTGTCATTATTATTATTATAATTTCTTGTAGAATTTTTCTATATTGTTATTTATTTTAATGAAAAACTTGTGCTAATATTTATGCTTTAAAAAACCATTCTGAGTAATGACATGTTATTATTATTATTTATTTATTTATTTAATGGTTAAAAGTTATATATTCGCTAAAACAGTGATCCTTTAACAGTTATTTAACACTTTATTAAAATAAAAAAGAAAATAATAATAAGTAGCAACAATACGATAATATTTCATTTTTCGAAACATGTTTTACACTATTTTTAGGCAAAATAAATGTCTATTTAAAACTTTCTCGTTTATTATTATTAACAACAGAAAAACATACATTTATAAAAAATGAAAGCAAACTTATTGACACTAAAATGAATATGTTTTGAAGGCGTTATAACATTATATAAAAATTGTATTTTACTTCTTGATAGTTATAATGTAAAAAAATAATAAATTAATAAGGCATTTAAATAGTTTAAAATCCAGTTAATATTTTCAGTCATATAACCATGACATTGAGTATTTTAATGTGAATTATTTATTAACTCTAGCAACAAAAAAAAAACGAAGCAGAAAAAAACAAATAATAAAAAATTAACTAAACAGAAAATTACGTCAAAAAATAAATAAATAAATAAACGAAGTAACTAGAAAACAATAATTTGTTTAAATAAAATAAAAATGAGAACACGTTTCGCGTTGTTTTACCATCAATTGTGTCTTTTCTAGTACTCAACGCTTCGTATATACTACATTTGTACCCACTGTAAGTAAATTAGAAAACAAAAAAGTACGTGAAGAGTTTTTCAATTATGTTTAAATGTAACCATACCACAATATTGTTTAGCTGCAAAAGTCGCCTTTAAATATATACTCGTATATATACCGTGTATATAATATTTAACAACGAAAAAAAAAATAACTGGGAAGAACATTTATATATTTACTAGCAAATGCTTCAAGTTAGATATCGATGGTAACACGATCTGTACATTTTTGTTGTGTAGATTTTTTTTTTCATGATAATAATAATGATAATACTACGAACAAAGTTAACAAAAAGACACACAAAAAAAAAAAATAAAAATACCAACGACTTTGTCTTTTCGCGTTCGTACAAAGAATAAGAATTTTTATTTTATTTAATTCTTTTTTTTCTAGTTTAAAAAGTGGTAACGAGACGACAATGATTATGCTAACAAATGTTAATAAAAAAAAGCAAAGAAATTCTTAAAAAGAAAAAGAAAAATATAAATGAAAGATGTAAATGATGAGGATGACATGAGATGGTAACAAACACGATTTGCCTATTGAATAGAATTACAAATAAAAAAAGAAAAAAATAATAATAAGGAACTTTGAGATAAAGAGAATTTTCTTTCTTTCTTATTTTTTTTTCCCCGTAATTTTATAAAACAATTACAATTATTTTTACTTTGTTTTTTTTTTCTTATGCTTTGGTTATGAATTTTTAATGATTTATTATTTTCAGACAATATTTATTTTTTTGGTTAAAGTTTTATCACTTAATTTGATTAAAAGCAGATGCTGAAAAATAAAATCAATGTAATCAAATATTTAGATAAATAAACAAATTAATAATCATTGATGATAAACAAAAAAAAATGCTTAATTTCCAACCAACTGTTAATTTGTTTATTAAATACACAAAAAAAAACTAAAACAATCACAAAGCAACAGCTAATCAATACAATTTTGTTGGAAAATAACACACAAAAATTCATGAGAAAAAAAAATGTTTTTATCACATTTAGATAGAAAAAAAATAGAAAAATATTGACAGTTTACCTTTGTTTATGAAGGAAATCAACGAACAAAACAAAAAAAGCACACCGAAACAGAAGTTAAATGAAATCACACGAGACAATGAATTACATTCAAACAGTAATCAGTTTTTTTTTCTACTATTGATAAATCAGATTTAGTTTTGTTTGGTTTCCACTTTGGTTAGACTAGAGAAAAAAGCACAAAACTTTTATTATTCGCACAAAATTTCAATCGATATTCGCGATAATTAAAAAAAAAAAACAAAAGGTGAAACATGAAAATTGACACGTGATTGTTTTGACAGTTATTCTGCTCTTGTAAATATTTCTATGATTTTAGTACAAATTTGTGGCTACAATTGTCATGTTCAACAATATTGCAAATAAAAAATTAATAATTACACAAACATTGTGGTGGAAAAAATAATATTCGCAACAATAATTATTAATGTAATTTTACATGAGTAAAGTGTTTATCTGTTATTTATGAAACAGGTAGCAAATGTAATTATGAACTTTTGTTACAAAATTTTTTGCTATTTTGTGGTAAAAGAAATTATTTCTAACATAAAAAAAAATATAATAATTATTATTAGAGGTTTTAGTGATTTAATTAGTGCAAAGTTTATAGGCAAAATAAAACAGTAATTGTCTTGATTTAACTGCACGAAAAAAAGAAATAACAATAATAACTGTTTTAATTAATTAATTAAATTATGATTTTATGCAATAAAGTAAAAAAAAAACCATAACAAAGTATTTTTTCCAGTTGGTTTAATAGAAAATAAATAAGACAATACAGAATGCAAGATGCAAAAGTAATGCAAATATGTAAATAATAAATAATAGTAAAACTAAAGGACAAATATATTTACTTATATTTTTTACCTTTAAAATAATTAATATGTATATTTTTTTTTAATTATAATAATTTTCCTTTCATATAAATACTGTAATAAATAAAAGCAGAAATATACAGAATAGATAAATTTTTAGTATGGATTTTCTTCTATTTTTCCTCATATTTATTTAATTCTATTTGATTTTATTTTGTCTGGAAAATAAAACTGAATAAAAAAAATAAGTACGATTTAAATAATTTATAATAAATGCTCATCATGCTGTAATTGCAGTTTTATTTTCAGTTATAGAAATAGTAAAACCTTATTTTAATAGAAATAACTAGAGTCAGACAGAGTTAAAGAGAAAAATGTATTATTTTTTTTTTTTTGTAAAGAAAATTCTACAATACTTCCTTGCTAATATTAGTTTGTTCTTATTACTTAAATTATCGATTTTATTTTATGTTATTTATGTTTATACAATTTCTTTGAGAAAACTTTAAAATAAAAAGCTACAAATATATATATTATACAGAAAATAATCCTAACCGACTTACTTAATGAAAATGAAGAAAAATTTAAGAAGACAGCAAGTGATTTTAAGTAGATGTTAAAGAAACAACAACACAGAATTTTGTTACATTTTTGTATTTTTTTACTTCTTGGTTTTTAAATAAAAGCTCATAATTTTGCATAAATATTTTTTATGTTAAATTCTATAAGCATTAAAAAATAATTTTAATTATAATTATAATAAAACTTTTTTGTATTTTTAGCATATTTAAAATAAAGGATTTATGTCAATCTTAGAATGGATGGTTTATTTTTGTTTATCAAAATATAATAAACAATGCTTGAGTAATAAAAGCTAACTAGAAATTGTTTTTTTTTTTTAATTAAAAATAAATTAGTCAGAAAAAAAAGTTATTTGCATTAAAAGCTTCTATAAAAAAGTTTATCAATACTTACCGTTTTGTTTATTTCAAAATAAATAAGCAAAAACAAGTTTGTTAAGTATTTATGACATAATTTATGTTGAAGGACATGTATTATATTGATTAAAATTGTAATTTTTTGCTTGTTTAAAAATATTTAATAAAATTTCATACAATCACCTGATTTCTAAAGGATTTTAATTAAGTAAGAATAAAACTTTTTCTTCATTTTTAAACTAGTTTTTAGTTAAAAGACAATAAACACTTTTTGTTGGTGTTACAAATCTGACAACTTATATATTACCTTTTGGTTAATAATTTTACATTAAATTCTTATGTTGTTATTTTATAATTTAACACTTTATTATATAAAATAATTACGTTGTAAAAGAACGTCCAACTTTAGGTACTTATAAGAAATTAAATTTTGTTTTTTTTTAGTCGAACAAACCTCGTTGTTGTCTTTTTAAATTTTAAAACTTATTTTTCTTATTGTGCTTTCTTTATTCATTGTGCTTTTGTAGTAAATGTATAATAAGTTGACTTGTAAGCTAAATTTAAAATAATAAAATAAATTTTCTACAAATATATATATGCATGTAATATGAGAGCAACTTAAAACTATATAAATTTGTCGATATGTTTGTTAAAACTTTTACCATAATCTTGTTAAACGCAACAGTGCGTAAATATTTCTATAATATAATAAACGATTTATTTAGTTTTTACTAACGTTTTTACTATATATTCTTTTCTACTTATTCCCTGTAATCCCTGTAACTTTTCATTTAATTTTATTTCACTATTTTATTAAACTTTTCCGCTTATCCGAATACAACAAGTTTAACGAAATACTTTTAAATGGTGAAAAACTGTTACATGAAATTCATGGATCCTTTTTCATTTTTTTATGATAAATAATTTCTTATTTTTATTTATAAAAATTTATTGAATTGAAACAAAAAATACATAATTTTCATAATAATAATACCGATGATATATGCAATTTTTTATTTGTATCTAATAATTAAATAATAACAACCGTTAATTGTGGTTACGATTTTCGCGATGGTATTATTATTTTATTTTACTTTTAATGCTTGTGGTAATTATTTTTTAACAACAGTATTATTAATAATAATAATAATAATTATAACAAGAAATATAAATAAAATATTAAATGGAACAAAATCATTAAAAAATTATAATAATTTGTTTCGTTACGGTTTATTTTTGTTGTTAATTTCTCATAGTAAAAACATTTCAAAGACGGAAAAATAATATTTTATTCTTTAGAAATTTCTTATATATATTTTTTTAAAGAAATAATTTAACATTGAACGTGCTATGTTGAATTGTTGAAAGAATGAAATACTACCAAAGTTCTTTCACTGTTATTATTATTATTATTATTGTTGGGTACTGCTGGTGTTACTTTTGCTGGTGAAGTTCAGCAGTGCACGTTCGCAATTAAATAATTTCCTTTAGTCATGTTTTTACATTTTCTTTTACATTTTTTTTTGTTTCTTTTATGTTTTTTTTTATCGCATTTTACTCTATGTGTTATTATTATAAGTTGTTTTTATTTTCCCTACTATTATTTTTACCATAGTCTGTGTGTGAACGCAACATGGTACTCAACGACAAGAATATTTATTTTTACAAAAATTACAAAACGAAAAAATTAAATTAATGAAAATTAAATAAAATTTTTGGTGAATAATTTTTTTATTCTTGTTATCAATGTAACGTATAAAGAAGCAACAATATGACAAAATAAATGAATCTGATTACGTTAAATTTACGCGAACTTATTATTTACGTACTTTATACGCACGACATAAGAAAAAAATATAAACTGGATGAAATTTTTTTTATAAAAGAAATGGAAAACCATTATCAAATTTAAAATAAGATTTTATTATTATATTTATAAAGTAAATATATAAAAATTTTAACACACAAAAAACAAATAATTTCATTTTGTTAGTAACTCGTTCTTATAAGAGGAACCATGGTATAATCTCACTCTGCTGTCTCGCCTGTGTCTCGCCATAGCTCAGTATTTTTTAAGCTTGCATCCATTTGTTTCTCTTCCTTTTTCTTGTTACATTTTGAAGTCATGTTAATGTATTTTAAAGCGAAAAAGATATATTATTTGGTTACGAACATAATAAAAAAGCTGTTTATTATGATGTCAGATAAAAGAAAAACACAAAAAATTATCCACCCAACTGTAAAAGGAAATTTGTTGATTTCTGTTCTAGCTGTGTTGTGTAGAAAAAAAAAACTATCAAGTGGTTTCTTG
Source organism: Ptychoptera contaminata (assembly GCA_963942525.1). Classification (NCBI taxonomy): domain Eukaryota; kingdom Metazoa; phylum Arthropoda; class Insecta; order Diptera; family Ptychopteridae; genus Ptychoptera; species Ptychoptera contaminata. The sequence continues at coordinate 5,952,488 of OZ012637.1, forward strand.
TACAAAAGAAATAATAACAACAACAGAAAATGTTAGTGACAAGAAATCATCCTAAACAGATTATTCACTATAAAGACTTTTATTTCATGATTTCATTGCCACTTCTGCTACTTTTAACATCAAAAAACACATTACACAATGTAATTTAATTTGTTGCACAAAATACACAGAGATATTTCATATAATTTGTAAATGCTACTAATAAAGACATACATTGTGATTATCAAAATGCTTTCTTGTACATTTTTATAATAAATACGAGACATGTGTAAAAGTAAAAATTGTATTTTAATAAATAAATAAGATTTAATTGGGTACAAAATGTTAAAAACAAAAATAAATGCAAGCTGTTTAATGCAGTTTTTCTTGTCTTTTATAATTATTACAGAATGGGTCCCCAAAGTTTTAACAAAGTAGATTACTTGTCATTGCTTCAGTTCGTTTAGTCGTTATTTTGTTATTTATTTATTTTCGATTAAAGATGAAAATACATAAAAGAAACTGTAAAATACCAGTAATAATAATAATAATAATAAAGAGAACCAAAGTGGCAATGAAGACAATGAATTGAAGTAATTTTAGATTTAAAGTTATTTCTTTTACGAAAAAAAAAAACCTACTACTCTAGGGTAAACTTTAAAATTGTTCTTTTATTTCTGTTAAAGCTTTACTATATATATTCCACTGTATTTTTATTCTTAAATCACTAAAAGAATCAACTTTTATTCTTGATACTGAAATAATACTAGCTTAAGGTAGTTGATGAGCTTTTTCTTTAACTCAGTGTTTTTTCATTTTACAATTACAAAGCGAAGTTTTCATCTTTTTATTTTTGCAATTTAAAAAGTAGTTGTTTTAAATGTGCTTTTTTTACCTGGAAATATAAAAGCTTTCTTACCATTTAATATGTGATGTTTTCCAATTTTTATAATAATTACTTTTATCACTTTCTTATCAATAGTAAATTAAAAATTTATTTTCATAACACCTAGGAGAATAATTTCCTGTACAAATTTTTATTCATTCATTATTTTTCTTTTAACTAAGTTTCTATATTTAAAGCTCGCACTATTATACTACTGTACTATCTAATTGTTAATTCATTTTATTATTTTTCTGCTATATCACCGTTAACTAGCAAAAACCATGTGCAAAATATTAAATTTAAAACGCACAAAAAAAATATTGTTTTCACTTAAAAATTATTCACGCAACTTTTTACTCTCACATAAAAAGCATAACAATCAAAATTTTATGAGAATTTATATATATTCTTTTGATTGTTTTTTATTTATTTTATATTTCATCACCAAGTGCTATTATTTTTTTGCCTCTACTTTATATTGAAAATGTCTTTAAAGAAGGCATACAGACACACAAGATGATAGCAATAATCGAAAATGATTTTATCCGGAAGTTTCTCTATCCATTATTATTTTGTTTCGTTTTCAATTTTTTTTGTGTTTTTCGTTCTCTTTACTATAAGCTTAGTGCTGTTATTTCTTCTTCTTATATTTTAAAAAAATAATAATAATAAAAAAATACAAAATTCCAATCAATTGAACGAATAAAAAATTACTTCATCTTTGATTTAAAAATAATAAAAAAGCGAAAAAAAAAGTGCAAAAGTGAAGACAACAAAACAGAAAAAAAAAATGTAAAACTTTCTTCAAGTGCCTAAAAATATTTTTATTTTTCGTATTAAAAAAGTTATTTCAATTCACATCTCATCAAATACTTTGAGCTTTTTTTTCGTGAAAGTAATTTGTTTCTACTTGTGCTTTTAGCAACTATATACCGCACTACACACCTATATATATGTTGGGGGAAAGGCATAGCAAAACAAAAAAAAATGAATATTTTGTTTGTCGATATACGATGGAGCTGAGTAGAAATATATATATATATTTTGCTGTTATTATTAACAAACGCCTGCCGGATAGGGGAGATCAGCTAATCAGCCATTTGGTTGAATCTTTGATGTTCTTGAAAATGCTTTACACAATTTTTATTTTAACATTTTTTTTTTTTTCGTTATTACTGTTATTATATACTACCGTATGCTTTTGATATGTTTCATCTTTCCCCATATCATGAATATAATATCATTTTATTACTTCGTACATTTTTTTTTGTATGTGCTTTTCTTGTAATTGTAAAGACTTTTTAACGGTTGACGGACGATGAATGGATAAATTAAAAACAAACAAAATTCTGCAATAGCAAAACACAAATACTAAAAATGTATAAAAGAAAACGTTAAAAAATAAAAATAAAAACTGTTTCCGTCAATCACAATTTACCAGAAGGATACTTTTTCAAAAATAAATAAACAAATAAAAATTGCCGAGCTTTTTCTTAGTAGAATAAAAATTCATTTTTGCATTACTATCTAATATAATAAAAGCTATTAACACCGTGTAAAACATTATAAACAATTTTTTAATAATATTATTATTATTATTTAATTTTTATATTTTCTTTCATTATTTCAATTCCCCACCGATTTTTATCATTTATTTTTATTAAAATAACATAAAAAAAGCATACACAAAAGAAAACGAGAAAGTTTGTTGCATAATAAAAAGAAATTATTCACAGCAGATCTGCTTTTAACAAGATTAACCTTTTGCACAGCCATACGTTAAATTATACGAGCAAAAAAAGAAAAAAATGAATGAAGCGAATAATAACAACAGCAGAGGATAACAAAAAAAAAAAAGCCACCTAAAACAGGCACAAATATATTCCTTCAATTATTCTATGCTACTGTATGATGTAACAATGTTTTACCTAAATAAAATAAATAAATAAATAAAAATCAAACTTTAAACCTCATAAATGTTTTACAACCACTTTTGATTGTTTTTATTTATTTATATTATTTCGTCTTTTCAGTGTTTTAAACTTAAATGAAAAAAAAGAAAATAAACGTATTTTTCTTTTTGCTATATAAATGTTAAAGGAATGTATACGAAGCTCTGTTATTTTTTTTTTTTTTATTAGAAATACAATTGTAAAAGCACATAACAACAGGAATAAATAAATGTTAAAAAACGAACAAACAAACAACCAACAAAAAAAGGAGGAAAGAATTTCAAGATGTTCTTATTTAATGTTTATTCGTTTATATTTTTCTGTATTTGTTACACTTTTACAGGTGGTAAAGAAAAAACACCTTAAATCCAGCAATAATGCTTTTTTGTTGTTGTTGTTGTTTAATTTATTAAAAAATATAAACTTTGTTTAATTTTTTATTTTTTACTTATTTTATTTTCTTTAATTTTTCTTTTCATTTTCTTTATATTTTTTTTTTTGTTATTTTGGTTTTATATTTTTTTTACTTTTAATACACTTTTATTTACAATTTTCATTTTTAAGTTTTCTTCTCATTTGTATTTTTGTTTTTTTAGTTAGTAAATTAGTTAGTTAGATTAGTATCAAGTTTTTTAATTAATTTTTCTCCATTATTATTATTATTATTATTATATTTTTTATTATACATTATTATTTAAATATTTTATTATAAACAATTTATTTATTAGTTTGATATATATGCCATTTTTTCTTTTAATTATAATTAATTAATATTTAATTTTTAAATAATTATTTATTTATTAAGCGCCATTTTATGGTAATTGAATTCTATTTATTTCATTTGTTTTTATTAAATAAATTTTCTTTTGTTTTTAATATAATTTTTGGCACTTGAATCGTTTTTAATTTTTTATTATTCTTTTTAATTTAATTATATATTTTTTTTAATCAAACTTTTAAATAAATAAAATTAAATTTATTTTAAATGAAAAACGAGTTAAACTTAAATTATTATTAATTTATGGTTTAATTTTTAATAAAGCTTTTGGTTAATTTGAATCAACAAAGACTATTTTGCAATTAATTAAATAAAATAAAGAATAATTACTTTTTTATATTTTAAATGACAGAAATTTTGTTTACATTAACTTTGTCTTAAGTAAAGTAAATAAACAAAAAAAAATTGCAAAAAATAATAATAAAATTTGCTAAAAGAAAGTAAAGAGAAAATAAAGTAGAAATGAATTGTTAAATAGAAAACTTATTAATTAAATTACTTAATTAAAAACGATTTATTTATTTTATTTATATTTTTTTATATTTTAATAAAATGTTTGAACACTTTTACAGCCGGCAAACATTTAATTTAATTAGCGCTAAATTATTTATATTATAATTGTAATTATAATTTACTTTAAATATTTATTAATAGTTATTTAATTATGTTTATAATTATTAAACTTAAAATTTAATTTTATTATATAATTATAATTTATTTATTAATTATTTATTTATTTCATTATTTATATACAAAATTTATTCGTTTAATTTATTTTTATTTTTCCATTAATATAATAATTATTATTAGTATTATTATTTTCTTTTATTTTTATTCTATGTTTATGTTTGGTTTTTAATTTTATTATAATATTAACATTGTCTAATTATATTTTATTATTATTATTATTATTATTATTATTATTATTATTATTACATATTTTTATGTTTTTTATTAATTATAAATAAATTACACAGCAACATTATTTATTATTATTTTTTAATTTTCATTTTATTTAATTATTATATTTTTAATTAAATAAATTTATTTAATTTTTGTGTTTTTCTTTATAATTTTATTATTTTTTTTTTTAACTTTCATTTTTATATAAAATAAAAAATATGATTGTGGATTTAATTAATTTAATTAATTATCTGAATATAAAAAATCATACGTGTTGATTTTTTATTAAAAATTATAGACAAAAAAACCAAAGAACAAAACATAATAAAAGGAAAACCAATCAACAACAAAATAAAAAATCTTACTATGACGTTGATGAAATAATATTAATCATTTCATTATGTTTAAAAAATAAATTAAATTCATTTGAAATGACTAAGAAAATAATAAATAATGATAAGAAATGAATTTTTGTACAAAAATGATTTCCATTATTTCGTATATCTGTGTCACCAGATGTTTGTAATCCTTTATATACACGTCCATTTTTACTAATAACACCGTCTTCCTGAAGTTCCTCATTTGTGGACAAACTATTATTTTCCTTTTTTTTTTGTTGCATTGCAAAATAATAATTTTTGTAACATTTAAACAAAATTGTACAGACAGAAAAACAAAATAATAATAATAATAAATTCTTACCTCATCTTCACCTTCATCCTCTTCCTGGCCATTTAAACGTTGCAATGTTTTTGTCTTTCTGCTCAATTCCATCTCTGAAAAAAATTTAATAAAAAACAGAAAAATTAAAATACATTTTCAGTGAAAAATAAAACAAAACAACCAATAAAAAAAAAATTTAATACAATTTTCACTTAATAATAAATTCTTTAATTTATTGCAAATGCTACACCGCATTTCTCTATTCACTTTGACATAATTTGCCATCAGCTAGTAAAAGCAAAGGAAATAAAAAGATAAAACTACTTTACAGTGAGCATAATACACACATATACACAGCAAATAATAAAATAAAAACTAATTTCAACTTCATCAAAAAACATTAAATACACATTTCGCATAAATTTACTTTTCTTTTCTTTTTTATTTCATCATGTAATTTTAGTTCTTTTATCACGGGGTGGTAAATCGCGCGAACTAAAGTTGATATCAAGCTCAATTGTAAGCGAAATAAAGAGAGGATAAAAAAAACAGTAGACGAAGACAAAAATAAATATAAATTTTTATAAGAAAAGATAAAGTTTTATTCTGGAAAATAGCAGCGAAAAAAACAAAAAAAAAAGAGAAAAATTAATTCACTTGAGATTTGTTTCAACTGTGTTTTTCTCATGTTTTCGTTTTTCCTGTAACGTTATTCAGCTTTTCACCAATGCAAGAATGGGAAATGTAATGTATGTAAGTTGTTTGAAAAAAAGAATTATTTAAAGCCAGCAAAGTAACAAAAAAAAAAATATTTTCTTATAAACGAACAAAACTCAGTTTTATTTCTTTTTTATCACAGTTTAAATGGTTATAGACGGGTTTTTTTTTTGCATTGCTTTGCTATATTGCTACTTCGTCTTTGCTTCTTTGTGGATAAAAACAAAAATAATAATAATAATACGGAAGAAATTTGTTGTGAAATTGTAGCTAAAGAAATGATTTGAAAAGTTCGACTCAAGCACACTGTATGTAGGGTGCTCATGTTGCTCTTCTGATTCTTTTTTTTGTTACCGCATCAATTCGTCGTGTGCATAGATAGATTCAAGTAAAGATAAAAGTTAAACGGTTTAACGTGGTATGAGGTCACAAAAAACAACAAAGTTTTCTTTCCTTTTTTTTTTCTTTTTTGAAATTCAAAAGTAATAATACACAATGGGCTCACGCGAAATATAAAGGAAGGATTTTAGTGTCTCTACAATTGAATGCATCACTACAAAACAATTTGAAACGAGCACAGATTTTAATACAAAAATTTTCATTATTTATTTTTTTCCTTTTACTTCTTCAAACTAAAATTCAATTCAAGTATCGCTTCTTCTTTGTGCTTATTTTTTTGTAGCACAACCAATATTGATACATATTAAAAAAACATTAACTAAATTTAAATTAAATCCATGCTCAAAAAAAAACATATTTATTTGTATTTACCATATAGTCGTATTGTGCCCTCTGCATCGCCAATACTATTTTTCGATATACACTTGTAACCACCAAAATCAGCTTTATGCAACTTCCGGATAACAAGCACCATTTGTACAGCATACAATGAATTTTCTGTTTCTGTCATCGAATAACGATCATTTGTTATAATCATTTCGCCTATTTGTGGTACCAAAAAAAAAAAAAAAAATTTTAATAAATAAATAAATTATTAATCATGGTTGGAAGCTTTTTTTTTTTTCTATTTTCATCTATAAACTGGTCATCATCAAAAATGATTACTTACCATTTTCTCGTTGCCAGTAGTTTATTGCTTTTGGAGACGCCTCCACATTGCAAATGAGTGTGACATCTGTTACAACTGGTGCGCCCACCAACTGATTTGGTACTTGGATCAATGGATGGACTAAATTTTGTTTTTTAAAAAAGAAAATTATTTTTCTTTCCTTAATACACATAAATCGGTTTTTTTAATTAAAATTTTTACATAATTTAAGTGAAAAAAATAAATAGGAAATACAATAGAACATACAAAACAATTAAATTCGTGATACACGCACCACATTCGTATGCATATTATTATCTTCGTTTATAATTTGTTTATTAAAAAAAGAAGCAAAATGATAATAATTTTTTTTTAAACAATTCTCATACCTAAACATAACACACAAAAAAAAACCATATCATTGTGTTATTTGTTTTTGCTCATTTGCATTAAAACAACAAGAAAATAATACCTACTGTATATAGTGAATAGAATAGAATAGAATACTTTTGTTTATATTTATATTAATGTTAATATAGAAACTAAATATTAGCTAAGTGGTAATGTAAATGGGTTGATGGTATTTAGATATATGTGTTATTTTTTTTTACATATAAATAAAACGCAGAAAATTATACCATTATGTATATATAAATATTTGAAAAATAAACAATGAAAAATGATTCAGCAATCAACAGCATCATCATTGCTATTATAATAATAATAATGAAACAACAATAGCAACATAAGCATAAATAAGCATTAATAGCATTAACGAAATAATAATCATAATAATAATAAAAAATATAATAAAGAGATGAAAAATCTGTTGCTGTTATTTTTCCCGCAAAAATGGTATGAATATATGTAGAATTAAAATTCAGTAACAAAAGGTTCAAAAATTCATATAAAAATTATCTGTATAATATTCAATGTTGTTAAATAATAAACGTGAATTTAGTATACATATATATAAATAAATATGTTGATGTTTTTTTATGCGATGTTACAAAATTTTTGACCAGAGGGTCATCAACGTTTGGCCAAAGGTTAATAATACTATTATTTCACCTAATTTTATTGTTTTATTTAACATTTTAACACTAATACGTTTGTTGTCTGTCTATAATATTTTAGTATATTGTTGTGTTATAACAATAAACACTAAAATATCATATCTAAGTAACAAATTATTTATTGTCATTATCATACATAATTTTGATGTTATGAAAAACCAAACATATAAAAAAAAATTGTATAAATTTTGCGGTAAATTAATGCTAAATACAAAGCATACATATGATTTCCATCATAATAATAACTATTTATTTATTTATTTAAAACAATTATTATTATTATTATCATTTAATATTATAAACAGATAAATAACTACTATAATACATAATTATTAAATGATTATCATAATTATGTTTCATTTAATTCCATTATATTTATTTATTTTTTTTGAAACAATAAGGATTAGAAAATTTTACATTATGAATTAATTTTTTTTGTTATTAAATTTTTTAACAGCATATTTTTGTGACAATAACATGACAATTTATGGTAGAAATAAAAAATTATAACACATATAATTATTTAACATTTAATCTGTTATTTATAAATTCATTATGTATAAACTTATAAAAATATGATTAAATAAAATAATTATAATGAAATAAATTGTGGTAAACCGTAATTTTTATAAAAAAATTTGTATTTCAACCGAAATCAATTACACAATTATATGTTATACAGTTTAACCAATGTTATTTTTTATTTTTTAATTATAATTAAATTTTCAATTTATTTTTATTTAATTAATTATAATAATTAATATTAACGCGTTAATATTAAGTGATAAATTAATTATTATTATTTTTAATTCTTTGAATTATAATAAATTTATATTTTGAATTTTGTCTCTACATTAAAATATTGTTGAATTGGTTTAGAATAATTAACTAAATTATAATGCAAACATATTCAGGAACTTAATTATATTTATTTATAATTGTTAACAATTACTTATTCTCAATAATATATGTGTATAACGTTTATACGACAAATTTAATTCAATTGAATAAAAATAGTTTAGTTTTTTTACCTCATAAACCATATGTGAGTATGCCTTTAACTTTAAATTTATGCAGAGAAAATATGTAGATGATGTACGAGTAGACATATAAAAATTAAACAGACAGACATATGAATTCATTTACCTTCTTATTTAACCAAATATCCACAATGGGTTATGGTATTTGTTAATATTCAAATATAACAATGACAATCTAGGGTGAATTAAAGCCACAGTTAACTAATAGTGATGGTCCTAATATCACCTTATTTATCAACGAAAAACACCCTACATTTCACAAACAATTCACTAAACTTTTGAACATATAAATTCTAAATGACAAATAAATTACATCAACAACATATTCTGTTTTAATTTTTTGTAATTATTTTAAATAATAATAATAATAACAATTATACTGTGCATAAAATAGAGGAAAATAATTTAATAAACAAATATTATAATCATAATAATAACAATAATAATAATTTTTAATGTTTATTTTATTCATTTGTCTATTATACATGTATTATGTTTATTATTTAATTAATTATTTATATAATTAATTAATTAGTTAAGCTTTACTGAGTCTTTAGGGAATTTAATAAATATATTACATTGATTCTTAGTTTAATAGAGTTGTTCAAAGAAAGCTTTTTATGTTTTTTAGTATTCAATAATGAAAATTATTTTGTAAAACCTTTAAAATAAATAAATAAATTGAAATAAATAATTTTTTTAATGTTTTATATTATTAAAATTCAGTAAAAGCACACTCACAATAAATAAATAATACTCTGTCCTTTCACATTAAAATTCAATACTAAATCAAATGAATAATGTATTATTTACAATAATTTATAACCAAAAAAAAATAAAAATTATTATTATTGATGATATTTTTATTGATTGCAAAAGTTTTTTAAATAAAAATTAATAATAATAATCCCAATAATATGTATTGGAATGCATATAGACATGTATATTCTGTGTTTACAAAGTCATGTGTTAAAATACGTTTATCGTTAAGCCATAGTAAAAATAACAATAATTAGACAATGGATTAAAATGTTATATTTTTTTTTTTTGAAGCATAAATAAATTAAACCGATTAAAACTCAACACACAAACAGTAAATAATTGTAATTATTACTTTAAAAAAAAAAACTGAAAAAACCAAATTTCCACTATAAAAGTTAAATATTTATTTTGATAACCAAAATTATTTAAATATAAATTTAAACGGGAAAAACTAACGTAAGACAAGAAAAAAACTTTCACTATGATGATGATATTTTGAATAACAAAAGCATAAGACAATGTTTACATTAATACCAAAAAATAAACCAGCCAACTAACTTAGACAGAGTTATATATTTATTCTCATTTATTTTTCTTCTTTTTGCCTAGCCAAGTCTTGTGTAAACAAAAGTAACGAAAAATCCCTACTAGCAAAAAAAATAAATAAATAAAGTTTCTAAAACAAAAAAGCTGGAAAAAAAAAACTTATCATCGAAATATGTTTTTCTTTTCACCATTCCTGTTTTTTTTTTTTTTTTTTTGGTTGATTTTCCTGTCGACAGCCACATAAAAGTCTTGCAAGTGTTAGCTATTTGTTATTATGGGCAGACGCAACCATCAAACCATCATCATCTTTTATATTAACACCATATCATATTCATTGAAACTTTTTTAATATTTTCGTTGATCTTATATTAAATATAAATAATAATAAAAAAAAAAAAACAGAAAAGTTTTTCCGATACATATTTTTTGCTATTACTGTACGATAGAAAATTTTCGTTTAAAAAAATAAAATAAAATATACAGGTTTGAGGACTAAAAGTCAACACATTGCAAAATGTTAGAATTCGTTGTATTATGGGTGGTTAACTGGTTAGTTTAGTTTAGTTACTTAGTACTGAGTGTCATCAGTAAATACAAGCTCACTAGAGATTAAAATAGCAACAATAAATGTAAAAGAAAATCATAACCAATTTTCCTTTGAGTATAACTTAACAATTTATGTTTTTTCCTAATGTTTTAAGAACAGCATATATGAAATTGATGAAAATTGTTTTAAAAAAATAAAATAATCAAAGAAATAAAACAAAATTAAATCGTGACTTTACTTCACATTCTGTGATGCTGCAATAAATTTCTATAATGGAATGAGTTTCTTCTTTCTAAGAAAAAAAAATAATAATAATAATAAAAAGCACATTTCCGATTGATATTAGTATCGGAAATTGTAGTCGTTTCGCCTGTCGTTGATTTTATCACTTATGCATTATCAATTCTTAGCAGAATATATTCACTTTGCAAACAGAAGCACGTCATCAACGATATAAAATCATAAAGTTTAGTTTACATAGAAAATGTTCATGCAAACAAATAAATATACAGATATATGCATGTTTGTTATGAAGCTTTTGAATTATTTCTTCGTTTATTTTTGTTTTTTTTTTTATAATCAAAATCGATTAAATATTAAATTTTATAGAAAAAAATATATTTTATTATGACTTACAGTGAACTTGAAGCTTCATTCGTTTGCTAACTGATGGTGGTACGCCATTTGATGCTATGCATAAATAGGCACCCATCTCTGATCGTGTCACTTTTGATAACCACAGTGTTTCACCTTCAACGGCAAGTGCTATTTGAATTTTAAAATATAAATAAAAATAAAAGTAATAATAATTATTTTAATTTTTTGTTTACAATTTTTCTAACTTACATCTACTACCTTTGGTTTTACCATGTGGACCATTACGTGCGATTATATCGCGACCATCTTCACGACGCCACACAATTTTCGGTTTTGGATAGCCACGAGCTTTGCACACAAGCTTCGCTGAACCACCCTCTGGCACCATCATATCACCAGATGTTTCTTCATAAACAATATCGGGTGAGATAACCACCTCCAAAAATGCCGTCTTTTTATTTTGAGAAAAATAATATTAATTATATTTTTACTTTTTTGTTATACGTTTATTGTTTTCTTTGGAACAAACCTGCATTTTCATTGGATCTGTATTCACTTGACACATATACTGTCCTCGATCTTCCATTTTAACATTTTTAATAACCAATGTCCATGTATTATAATCATTATGTGTTACTGATAAACGATCATTATTCGTTATTACATGTTCATGTATAGCCAATATAGCTTTTGCATCGGCTTTTATCCAAGCCACCTAGACGCGATTAAGAAAATGTTTTCGGGCATATTTTCATAATTAGAGAAATGATTTTATGGTTGCATTTTTTTTTTTGTAAATAATAATAATAATTAAATTACACGTAAAAATATTACAATATCAAGCTTTTGTTATTATATTAATTAGGTAAATTATGTTTTTAATGTTTAAATTTTTTTTTTTAAATTTAAATTAGTGGGATGATATGTACACAACAAAAAATATTACAGAAAAACATAAGGCAATTAAAGTTTAAATAAATAGATGAAAATGAATTTTAAGCGATTACTATATAAAATCCACTTTAATATTCATTAATTTAATTAATTTAAAATTTTTAATTATAATATTTATAGTGAGAGCACCATCAATAATATTCGATAAGCAATTGAGAAATTTATTAATAAATTAATTTAAAAAGCAAGAACAAAAAAAATAAAAGGGCTAGCAAATGCACTTGATTTAAGTGCTGTGCAAACCACTAAGCGTTTATTTTTATATTTATTTTTGTTCAATTACATATTTCACTTACTATAAAATTTCAATCGAATAAAATACTTCAAAAAAATATAATTATTTAATTAATTGATTTTAATTTTTATTTGCGTTAAAAATACACAAAATACTTATTGCGAAAAAAAATGCAAAAATAATAATAATAATAATAAAATTGAAACTTTAGTTGCCTTATATTTATTTCAATTAAAAAATTCTCTTTTTATTATTATGATGGTTTTTTTTTTTAATTAACACAACATTACACATTTTTTTTTTGGTAACATTATTATGGGGTTTTTAATTAAATTATTTTTTTTTTTATTGAATTAAAATTTTTGTTTATTTTTTGTTTAATTATTAATTTTTTTTTTTTTGGTGCAAAATTAACGAAACAAAAATTTAAAAACAATAAAAAAAAAAGTAGAAAACTTTAATGTAAAAAAAAAAATAGTAACAAAGTGCATATAGGTGGATCAAAAAAAAAATATTTATATATACAAATACACACAGAAACACACAGAAAACACACAAAACAATATTTAAAATCAAAAAATTGTGTATATACATTTAGATATAAATATAGATAAAAATAAAAAACAGAATAAAAGTTTATATGTTTATAATTCTACAAAACATGCAATTAAATTGTTATGTAATATATAGAAAAAAAAATGTTTAATTCATTAAAATAAAAAAAAAACAGAATAAAGAATTAGAAGAAAAAATAAAAATGATAAATTAAAACAAATATAATTATATATAACATGACATGCGGTGCTTTGATTGCTTTTAACATTCAATTATTTTGTTCAAAAGTAAATCAGTTTAAAGTGTTTTAACTTTTTATTTATTTTTTAATATGAATTTAATTTAATTTATTTTTTTCATTTTCTATGTTTATTATTATAACGTGAGATAAAAATTTCCTCTTTTTTTGTTTATAAGATAAGCGAAATTATTTCGCAATAAAAATTTTAAGCTTTTAAAAAATACCAGGCGTCTCCACTTTCAAGTAAAATTTATTAATTTTACAAACAAGGAAAATTCAATCAATTAATTCAAAATTTTATATTTTTTTAATAAGAAAATTAATTTTATTGATTAAATTAATTATTCAAGAAAAAAAAGAAGGAAATTTTTCTTTTATCTCACAAACAGATAGATGCTTATCGAATTTCAATCTAATTCAGTAGTTTTTTCTTTGAAATAATTTTCATCTCTTTTTTTTAACAACTTTTTTACAATTTTACAACATAATTAAAATAACATTAAAATAAAATAAATTATATATATATAAATGTATTTACAAATGCATACAATCGTTATTTATTTATTTAAAATTTAAAAATAAAATTATATAAATATTTATTTGTTATGTATCAATTAACCGATTTTTAAATTAAAAATAATAATATTAAGATAAATAAACAATAAAAAAATAAAAAGGAATGGATAAAATTCTTTTAAAAACAATAATAAATAATAAATCGAAAAGAGGAAATTTAATTAAATAAAATTTAAAGCTCAAAGACAAAAAAAAAACAACCATGATTCAATTTATGTAAATTATTAATGCTTTTAATGAATTTTTTGTATATTTAGTACTATTTTTCCCGGCTGATTCGTTGGCATTTTTTTTACTACGTTTTTTTATTTATCCTAAAATACGTTTATTTTAACTATATTTTATTTATTAAAAACGTTTGTTCACAAAATGCACAAATACATTTATTAATAATATTAATTAAAAATAGAATTATTATATTTTTTTTTTTGGTGGAAATTTTTTTTTTATAAATATAAATAAATGTATTTATTATTCAACCGAACCACGTTTATTCATTTATAACAAATATTTATTTTAAATATTAATAAATTTTTATGTTATTTAATATTTTATTTAATAAATAAAAATAATAATACTACTAATAAAATACATATTGTAAATCTAAATCAGGAAATAATGGATATAAAACTGCAACAACGAGAAATATTAAATAGGAAAAACATTGAACGTGATTTTTGTGGATATTAATTTGTTTCAATTTGGATTTATTTATGTTTTGTTTTACAAAAAAAAAAATAAAACCTACTTTTTTGTAGTTTTAAATCAGAAAAATAATTTAATTAAACGAGAAAATAAATCCAATATAAAATATAAGAATTAAAAACGTTTTTAGTTTAACAAAATAAAGAGAGAAATTTAATTGTTTAATTTTCTGTTAAAATAAAACAAAAAGAAATTGAAAGAATTTTAACATTTTTTGGCAATATTGTGTCAGCAACAAATGTGACCAAAAAAATAAATACCAAACATATGACCAATCAACAATATATAATACAAAAAATAGTTAGACAATGTGAATACAAATATATTTATTATTGGAATTGGATTTAATAGTTGTGCTGACAACAAGCTGTTAGATATTTTTACTTTTTGTGAAATGGTAATTGTGGATGAATATAAAGAGTAATGACCACCTAATATCCCTATCCATTTAATGTTATTTAAACCATTTTTACATATAGATACAGATAGAATTTAATGTGTATGCGGTTTGTTACCAAGTTCTGATGTATATTACTAGGGTAGCAGTAGCAGCATCAATAACAGAGGTACACAAATATTTATAATACATTTTTTTTTTGCTTCTGTTAACTATTTATATCGAGTAAACATTCTAAATCTGAAATAAACCACATCCTGACAATACCAGATGTCCCCAATTAACCCCACTCAAAAGTCTAAATTATAAAACAATGAAAATTTTTTTATTAAATTACAAACGCATATATGTTGAGCTTTTTTTTTATTAAAAAAGTTATTTTTCTTAAACTTATCACCTATGATACAGCAAAAAGCCACATAAGCAAAAATATGCTTATAAGAAAAGCTTTCTTACTACTTTTTTCTCTTCTTTTCTTTACGATTCTACTTAATTAATACTTTATATTTTTATTTTTGTTAATTTTTTAGTTAATTTATGCTGTTAAGCTTTATAATATGTAAAAGTCTAACAAACAAAAGATAAACTCATTTAATATTTAGCTGAATATGTATATTTTATAAATTAAAATTAAAATCAGACAACTTTTTATACATGTTATACTAATTTAAAGCTTCTTTACTAAAATAAAACAAAAAAAAAAAACACAATAACCAACCCATCGACCTATGTCAGCATATATAATCTCTATATTCGTATATTCATCGTTTTTCTATATATCGTATTATAAATTTCATTATTTTTTAATGTTAATATGCTATGGTCTAGCATAGAAAATCATTTGTCACATAATTTCTACATACATTGCAAGTCACATCATGTAAATTTATAGAGAAAAGCTTTGGTTAACGTTACTATATACTTTATATAAGACGATCACAATGACTAGAGGAAATAACATCAACACACAAAAAAAATGTGAAAAGAAAGTTTAATCGAAAAAAGTAAAGGAGGACAAAACTTAACACACATGAAAGTTTAAGTTTTCTTTTATATAATTTTCCTATTAATATTTATTAAAAGATACAAGCAAAAGAAAAAAATTATCGAAGCGTTAAATAAAAATTTTTTTTTGCATATTACCCGTTTATATAATAATAATGTTTACGAATTTAAAGAAAATTTAACAGAAACACTTAGTATCTTTTTATTAAAGCTTTCAATTTTAATCTGTTTTGAAACAGGTTAAATAGACATTTTTTAATTTAATTAATTGTTAATAATAAAAAATTTATTGATTTTATCAATAATAATAATAATAATCAATATTTAAAGTTTTAATAAATTAAAAATAAAATGATTGCAAAAAAAAAAAAGAAAAAAATTACCCGTAGATATGACGGTTTTGCATGATTTTCAATTTTAAATATTTTCCTCTTTTACCTTTATTTTTATTATTTATTGTTGCTAATGCAATTAATTAAAATTTCCCTATTTTAATAAATATGATAATAAAAAAAAAGGAAAAATATTGTAATTTAATTATCTACTTCTCCTGAATTATTAAAATTTTACCTAATTGATAATGTCATCATTATTATAATAAATTATTTTATTTTAATTTATTAAAAAATATTTTGTTTTGCATAAATTAATCGATATTTGGTTTTTTTTTTAACCTACATAAATTAATTTTGCATATAAAAAAAATATAAAAGAACGACGACTATGCGATTAATTTATATAAAAATAAAATAAAATAAATTTATTTAATTATAAAACAAAGTAAACGCACAACTCAACAACTACCTGTAACAAAATAATAAAAACAATATACATATATATTATAATATAAGCGTTTTTTGTTGAAAACAATGTAACTAAAGTTATGTAAAGTTTATTCACTCCTATGTAGCTTATATACCTAACACAATTTATTTTACATAACATACATACATGTATAATAATAATTATTTAATTATTTATTAATGCATTTTATTATTCTATTATTATGATTTTATAGTCAATTACCAAAATATTTTAATATATATTATGTATTTAAAAGATAATAATAAATTTAATGTACTTGAATTATTTATTTATTAATATTATAATAAATAATTATCTAAACAAATAATAAAATTTAACAACATTGAATAATATTTGAATAAAATTTTAACGGGTTAAAACATTTTATTTTATTTTTTCTGTTAATAATGTAAAATGCAATTAATTATTAACAAACATCTATCAATTATGTAGCAAAAATTTATTTATATAAACGCTAAAATGTTGTCCATTAAATTTAAATTTAATTATAAAATATCCTCAATATTTTATTTTTTTCAAATTTTTCGTTAATGTTTTTTCGTAACATTTTGTGATTTATTAACAACAAATAATGCATTTTAATTGAATCATGAAGTAGTTTTTTTTTTGGTGGCTTTTTTTAAAAGCATATTTTTATTGTCGCAAACAATAATGTGTTTTACTAATTAAAATTAAAAATAATAAAAGAATTATAATGAAAGGAAATTAGGCAGTAAAAAAAAAGGGAGTTTAATTTTAATTTAAAAAATAATTAAATAAAATAATATTTCTTTTATAATTGTTACTTTTGAAGGAATTTCTCAGTGCTCTCCTTTTACTGTGTGTACTAAGTTGTATTTTTTTTTTTATTTATTTATATATATTTTATTTTCTACGCTTTGTCGTTTACGTTAATTTTTATTTTTTAACACATTACAGGTAACAATGGAACAATATATTATTATAATTATTTAGTGCGCTTAATGAAATAATAATAAAATAATAAATAGACACTTAAATAAAGAGTGCTCTTAAAAAATAAAATGAAGTGCTTCATACAATACAGTATTTATAGAGAAGTATTTTTCTTCTATTTATTTATTTATTTTTTTTTTAGGTGCTTGTGCATATTATAATTATTTAATGAGAAAATAAAAAATTAAATAAATAAAAGAAACGTAACAAAAAAAAAAAAACAAAAAGATAAAAATAGACAAAACACTTGGTGCAAATATTGTTCCATTAAATTGAAATTACATAAACTAAATGAAAAATTAAATTGAAAATGAAATTATAGAAAAGAAGATTAAAGTTAAAAAAATCAACACAAAAGTAGAAAAATAAATTAAAAATAATTGAAAATAAAAACTGGTGCTCTTGGTGCTATATATATAGTGCTTTTTGTGGTGCTTAAATGGTGCTTTTGGTGCCGTTTAGGTGCTCATTGTGCATCATCATCAATCTCATCATCATCATCATCATTAGTGCATCATCATTATAAACCGGCATCAGTACAAGTTGTTAAAACATTTTATTTATTTTTTTTTTTCATTAATTATTTTTTTCAAAAAGAAAAAGCTTTTAGCTTTTTTTTAATTTTCTAATCAAATTTTTTTAACAATTAAATGATTCACAACTTGTTCGATTTTTGCTCGATTTTTTATTATTTTTTTTTTTTTGGCAAACATTTAAACAATTCTTGCAGTGCCGATGATTTTTGGTGGTTTAGTTTATTAATTTTTTTATAATTAAATAAAGGGTGCAAGTTGTGTATTAAAATAATTAATTAATTAAAAAATTGGATTATTAATTTTTGCAATTTTTTTTTTTATCAATTTAAAATTAATTTAATTTTGGATGCAATTTTGGTGCAAATTAATTATATATTTTTTTTTAAATTATTAATTTTATTATTTATTTTGTGAGTATTTTTAGAGAAGAAGTAACAATTTAATAACAAAAACAAAAACAAAAAAAATAATCAAAAAGAAAATCAAATTTAAAAAAAGGATAAACTGATACATACCCTAGCTGGAGTTGTCTCCCCACTCACCCTATAACCACCCAAATTATTTACTACACATGTAAATGTTGCATCCCGTCCTTGTGCTACTGTCACATTTTCCAATGGAAAAACAAAATCTGGTTCAAATGCTGATGCTGCTGTAATAACATTAAAAATTTTATTTTAAAAAATTTGTTTTTGCACTAGATTATTGCATTTTCTATTCTTAAGAGGAATCAACAAAAAAAATTAAAAAAATAGAAACGAAATCATTTATTTATGATGTGATAAAAATATTCACGTTTTTATATAACAGAAACACAGTGAAATAACCGTCTGCTGTTTTACTATTTAATGGATTGTTGTTACTCGTGCTACTGTTACTGCTGCTGCTGCTGTTTCGTTTATAAATATAAAAATAATAAAAAGTAAAAACAGAAAAACTTTTTCTAACAGGGTGTCATCATCATCAAAGAAAAATAACCATCTTGCATGCATCTTATGTTTTGCTTAACACAATAATAACGAATCAAAATATAAATAAAAATAAAGAAAAACATAATAATAACAGCAATTCAAATTGCTTAATGTTTTTTTTTTCGTTGGAAAATATTTTTCTTTGGTTGTCTGTTTTCTTGTTTTGCAATTTTTTCGTGTTTTTATTCTTCTAACATACAGTAAAAAGCAAGTATTTTATTTTTTGTTAGTCATATGGTGAAGAAGTTATTTTCCAAAAAAAAGAAAGAAGCTATTGTAACATATGTGTAGATTTTATCTCGCTAAGTTTGCTCTTTAGATTTCAATGCTGTTGTTCGTTTTGTAATTTTTTTTTTGATCTATGATTTATCTCAATAATAATAATAATAATAATATAATTATTATTATAATAATTTTTTTATGTTATAATTATTAATGCTCATATAATTAATATGGATATAAATAAAGCGAATCATCAATATCTAATATAACAAACATTAAAATTAATACTTGTTTTATCGAGAAAAAATATTATATATTATCATTTTCATTTGATAACAAACATTTTTAATGTTTTTAATTTAAATTTAATTACTGTGGTATTCATTAAATTATGTTTTTCTATAAAACTAAACTATATTAAATTAAATTAACAATTCATTAAATATTTATAATTTAAATAATAATTTTAATAGATAATAATAAAAATATGTAATAAATAATGTTATTAAGTTTTAATTATAATTTATTTATTGTTAGCATGATGTAGATCCTTTTTTTGTGTTTATTTATTTGTATTATGTAGGAAAATTATTATAACTATTATTTATATCATTTTGTTAAACAAGCAACAAGTTATTTAAATATTATGTGAGTTTACTTTTTTATACATTTTCAAAGTGCTAAATTAAATTATTTTTTAATAACTAATTCTCATACTTTATTTTTCATTTTTAAATTTAATAATTATAATTAAAAGAATGCAAATCGTTTTAATAATTTTTCTTATTTACGTGGTTTGTTCGTCGTTTTCTGTATATTAAAACATTTGATGTTAATTTAGTTTGTCATTTGCATAAAAATTAAATAAAGAAAATTTTTACGTTCAAAAAATAAAACAGAGACATAGTAGATATATATATAAATGCGTTATGATAATATAACAGATGTAGTGTAAAAATAAAGCACTATGTGACCAAGCAGTTTGACTTTTCCTGTTAAAGCAAGTTGACAATAATTTGCCATGTTGTGGCATCAAAAAAGAAAAAGTAAAAGCAGTGCGAAAAAATGTGAACAAAAAAAAAAAAATAACACCAAAAGAGGAAAATATAATAAATCGGTTTAGCCAGTAGTGTTGGTATTTTTGCGATGAACCGTATCTAAGCTTATAGACTTGATATCACATTGTTTGTCGTTATGGCTCATAGATCTCTCTTCATGGTGTAACGATTTTATATTGTCACGGGGTGTCAAACCGTGCTGTGTTACAAAATAAAACAAAACAAAAATAAATACCAAAAAACATCTAGACCATATGATGATGATGATCGAATATAAAGTATATAAAGTATGTGCACTTGTTGGATAATGTTTGGGGCGAAAATATAAAAAAAAAAACCTACATACATACAAACAGCAAATCTTTGAATAAAATTGATAACAACAGATTGTGCGAAAAATATTCACTTTTCTATGAATAGTAAAGTCAAAAAATTGAATGTGGTGGCAATATTTTATCAAATTTCTTATTTTATTTCTTCTTTATTTAAGAGAAAAATGATTTCCGTTTTCTTTCTTTATTATTATTATTATTTATTTCATTTTCATAATTTGTGTAAATCAGTATTATAAGCTTTATTATTTTCTTTTTATTCTTTCATTTGTATTTATCACATTTAAAGCAGAAGTTTGTAATAAAAAATAAAATAAAATAATAATAATCGTTATGTCACTTATAACTAGCAAACTTTAACATCCAGATAGAAGAAGAAAAATAACTTATTCTTTGTTATTTCAATGGAGAGTATTACTTAAATGAAAATTTAAAATAAAATTTTCCATGCTGGTATAAATGTTGCACGGTATAAAGATTTAAAATAATAATTGTTTTTTTTTTTATTCTTTTACATAATTTAATTATTGGTTTGAGTTCTTAAGGTGACACAAGTACAAGTGCAGCGCATCGTAACACCAAATTACAACAAAATGTATTATTTTTTTCTATACCGTATAACAAAAGGCAGAAAAACTACATTAAAAAATCCTTAATAATAAAAAAAAAGTTTTTCCATTCAGTTTTCTTTCTTTTTTTTACAAATTAAGTTTTAAATAAATTTTTTGTTCTATCAAGTTACGTGAAAATGAAAATACATGAGAGGCAAAAGTTGTAAACATAACTTTAACTCTTTTGAAAAATTAAAATTAAAGAAATTTATTAAAAAAAAAAAAGAAAAATCATGAAAAAACTTTTTTAATGTCCTATCTCTTATAGTTTTTCATTCTTACAAATTTGTTTTCCCGTTTCCATGTATACACAGACAACATTGTCGCGTTGTCATCGTGTTGACAATTTTGTTGCACGCCAACACTGTAATTGTCGCACCGATATAACTCATGACCCCAATGATCCACCCACTTTTATTAAGTTTTTTTTTTTTTATATTATTATTATTTAATTTCGCTTTTTTAGTTGAAGTAGAATGGTCAAACAACCACAATGGTATAGAAACGTGCAAAAATACTTTTTTGCCTAGATATATATATAATACAGGTACATATATAATAAATGGACTAATGGCAAACAATTTACCGCCCTATATTATTATAGCACGTTCATTTTATGCAGCTAGTAAGATATGATGGTTAAAACTGATGCTGCGGTATTTTTAATACCATCTAGCCTGGCATCATGCATATGTAATGAATTTTTTTCTTAATATTTATTGCAAGTAAAGATAATTGAATACAAAATATTTCGGATAACTTGAGTCTACTATATCTTGCGTATTATAAGGCAATATTATTTATAGAACTATTATTGTAATAATTATTATAATTAATAATAATACTGTATTATAATAAAACATAACGATATATTATTTTCTTACAAAAAATAATCTTTATGTATTGAATAAAATTTAATTTAATAAAGAAAATATACTTTTTTAACACAATTATCTAATAATAATAAAAAATAGTACGAATATTATCTACTTTTAAATTGAATTTTACTCTATAACAGTTTAAAACGTCCACTTAAGAACAATATTATGATTATATTTCATTTATTATTAGTTTCGTAGTCTCATAAAAAATCATTTTTCCTTGCAGCTATTAAAAGAAAAAACTATAAAATAGAAATTTATTAAGTATAATAGCATTTATATAAAAATTGTAGAATTATTTCAAATTAAAATAGACAAGGTAATGGTAAAGAAAGTAAAAAAACCAGCAAAAGAAATTCCGACATCAGAAAGTTATGAAAGTTAAAAAAAAAGTAATCTTTACCAGCTCAACCTTTTTTTTTATCAATTTTATTATTAATTCTTTAAACGTGATGTGATTTATATTCTTCTTTGGCTACCCCGAAATAAAGAAAACAAGTAAAAAATATTCGCTGCTTTTTCTTCAGTAAAATATACACCGAAGGTACCGCCGCAATAACATAAATAAAACTAAAATTTGTTCATTCTAAGAAAATAAAGGAAAAACAATGAATAAAGTAATAAAATGTTAAAACTGTTAGCTAAAAAATAACACAATTATGTATATATATAATTGCACGCAAACCATTATATGTCTGATTGGATAAACTCTGGTTTTACCTGTACTAGGTGTCATGGGACATTATATAATTGATTAACTATGTAAATGCACTTTACTTGTTATACAATTAAATTTTTATTATCATTTTTTTTTTTACTTATATAATTCATTTTTTATTTTAGATACTCATCATGTAATTATAACAATTGTACAACCTGAAGGTATCACACCTTTTCTTTGATAAACTATAAAGATACGAAAGAAATAATGCCATGTTTAAAGAAATAAAGCAAAAAATAAATGCAGTCATTTCTATTTAATTAATTTATACGATTTATGTCTAAGTACTATGTTTTGTTGCTTTTAAAAATGTTGAAAAAAAAAATTAAATAGAACTGTTTATAGCAAAATATCTGTACAGCACAGAAAAGAAATAAAAAATTCATGTAAATCCGTAAATGAATCAAATGTCATCAAAGTTCTACTTCTACGAGTCTATAGTTTATATTTATTTTTTTCTGTTTTTACTTCTGTTTAAGTGAATTTTTATTTTATTTTAAAACAAGACAATAATAGTGATTATGATAAAATAATAATAATAAGCAAAAAATACATTAAACTTACCATAACGATTTGTTGACAATAGTATTAGAAGTAACGTCCTCCATATCTTAACAATATGACATCCTCCATTATTTTTACAACTACGATTACTACTTGCGATGTTGCTGCATAAAAATATTGATTTACTGTATATATGATTTAAATGACCTTTAAAAATTTTCATCATTATCACCATCCTGAATCTGATACAATTTGCATGTCTCTTCTTGCTCGAAATAACGTTTATTTTTATTCTATTATTATTATTTAAATTTTTTTTTTCCTTTCAAAATAAATAAATAAATTTATTTATTTATTATAACAGGTAAAATAATTCTACTATTATTTTTATTTTCTTTGATATATGTCAATCTTAAGTAGTCATATCTGTAAATAAAAAAGTGAATATATATATATAAGAATAAACAACAGTTAAAAAGCACAAAACTTATATTTATTTATTATATTTTCTTATGTGAATATTCTGCACGAAAAAATAAAATAAAACTAAAGAAAAAAAATAAAATAAAATAAAAGCATTATACCGTGAGATTATTTCAATAAAAAATTCATAAAGGTTTTATATCTTTGACTGTGAGTTTTTATACGATTATCAAAGTATATTTTTGTTGTTTTTATTTATTTATTTTTTCAGAATGGTTAGAATAAAATTCTAAAGGAACTGTTAGCAAAAAAAAAAAAAAATGACGATGACCTAAATAATAGGATAAACTCTTAAATAAAATATTGATGTATAATTTTATTATTTTTCGTACAATATGATATTAAAGCAAAAATTTAATTTTTTAGCTTAAATATGACTTTAATTCAATGTCATAAGTTTTGGGTAGTTTTTTTTTTTATTTGTTTTAACGGCATACTGTGTAGCTAAACTGTACAGTAAATTATTTTACTAAAAATTTATCGTAACGTATCCCATCCTATTTATCTAGATGCTTATCCAGAGTGTATCTTAGAGGCGGATGCTGTAGGGCAATAGGCGAGCCGAGAAAGTCGATGTGATGATGATGATGACGACAACCGAGAACATTATAGTTAAAAGTACTAAAAACAAAAAAAAAAAAAACGAAAGAATAAACACTTTGGGATCTGAGATATTTTCCAAGAGCAATAGATGACAATGGTTATTAAGGAATGAGCAAGAATGAAAATAGCGTAGCTTTGTTATATTAAACGCAATAAATTTCACGAGTTGACATTAAACAAGTAATTACTGAGTTTATTTCGACTCGACGGTTATGCTATTACCCCGTTTTCATCATACTCATACTATTTAATACAAAATTAAATAAATATATATATATATATATATATATATTCAATGTTGTATATATGCGTTTTATTTGTATATAAAGCAAAATATAATAATAATAATAATACATTGTACAACGTTTTTTTTTTTGTTGACGACGTAAACATGGCAGGCAACAAAAATTCTAGCATAACTTCTAACTGAGTGACAACAACAATAAACAACAAACACCGAAAATAAATAGACAAAACAACAAACAAAATATATATATTGTTTATATATTTATTCCTTGCAAAAAAAAAAATAAATACGTGTCGCATTTCTACATTAAATAATATAGATACGATGTTGAATATTGTCCTTTCGATCAACCAAAATAACAATAATAATAATATTAAAAAATAAAAAAGACATACTCGACTCAATGACACATTATATTAAAGAAAAGGATATTTAATTTTCTTATATTTAAGAAAATTTATTGATATCACAAAAAAAAAAGAAGGAAAATTAAATTATATACAACCAGCAAAAGATTTCATTATTGTACATTCGATAGTTAAAGATGTAAACAGTAGTGAATAACAATGACTGACCACATAGTTCTTAATTTCCTTTTTAATTTCAATTTCGACAGTTTCTGTTCATATATATATGTCTTATATATTTTTTTTTACTTCCTTTAAATCATTTTTGTAAATGAAGTAGAACATAACTGTTACAATAGATGTGAAACCAATTAAATTTTATTCGGAAATAAATAAAAAAAAATAAACTTAAAGCATTTACTTCAAAAAATAGACAATGTTGTGGTTGTATGTTGTTCACAGTGGACGTTAAATTCTATAAGACATATTTGGTATTTGCTTATCAGTAATGGAATTTAGTTATTTTTTATTTTATTTTAAAGACATAAAATATATTTTGCATATATATATATATATATGTTTAAGCAGTAACTATCTGACAAAAACATGTTTCATGAATTCGAATAATATTTTTAGTTGCGAAATGAAGAAATAAAAACATAAGTTAAATAATAATACGAGAAAATATAACGTTTGATATTGTTTTATTTACTTTAAGAATAACAATATACTCACTATTTTATGCAGTCAACGTTGTTACAATACAACAACCACCATCGAAAAATAACATAAACTTTATTTTACCATCTACATACAAATATAACAATGCTTAAAGCTTTATCTACTGTATATGTTTGTTCTTATAAATTATATTTTGTTACTTTAAACAATTAATCTTGCCCCATAGGAATGTATTTGAAGAATTTTGTTAAATAAGTATGAGCATAAGTGCCCATATATCCTTAAACCACGAAAGAATAAATTTGAGAGAAAAAATTAAAAAAACAGAAACGTTATAAACAACGGTGGCGAAAGCTTTAAGTTTTTAAAATAATTTTTTACTATACGATATTACTGAGAAAAATGATATTCAAATTTACCATTATGTGCCTATTTTTAAGAGATTATTTTTGCTCTTAGATTCATTTGTTGTGCAAAGAATCTAGGAACTAACTATAAAGTAATTTTTATTATTTAAAAAATATTTGCTTCAATATTTATGCATTCATAATTCATTGAAACATATAAAACTACCGTCTCTCCACGGACGTGATTAAAATAATTTCCAAAATACATATTTTAACAGAAAAAAAAAACCAATGTACGTAGTAATAATTTTGGGTAAAAAAATTAAAATTACAATTTTTAGATTTAATTTAAAAGCGCCATTGAATATGAAATACACAAAACATCGTTTATTCTTCTTTTTTTTCAATTTCTGCTCTATTTCCAACATACTCCATAAATTCTATAACTATGAAATTGTTACATTTGCTCTATTAAAGTTTATTTTTCGTATAAGTTTTGTTTAAATGAAAATTTCAGTAATGCCCATTGCTTGTTTGGAGGAGTTTACAGGTCATACAAATATATACAGTCACATGAACTTCTATTACAATATCAGCAAATGCACAGTATGTATTGCCATTTAAATGCAATAATAACTTCCTATTTTCATTTTTAACCCTATTTCCTTCAAAATACCGTTGCAAATTAGACTTTCTTTAAATATAGAGAAATGCTTTTTATAACTTTTTAAATCATTTTTGTAGTTTTTTCAATTGTGAGCAAGAGAACAGAATGTGCAAATTGATCTCAACAATGTAACGTTAATACATTTAGCAATTATTGTGTTATTAAACAAAAAATGAAATTACAAAAACCTTATTTTATTTGTTTACCTCTTCTTTTTTTTCAACATAAAATTCATATAATTATTTAAAACCATTTTTACCTCATACTAAACATAGAAAATTTTACTCTCTAATAAACATTTTACACAATTTTAGGTCAATAAGGTGGTTTTCAACTTGTCGATCAGAAATCCTATGGGAACTGTAAAACATTTGCGGTCGCATACAGTATGTATATACTATGAATTGTGTTTTCAATATTAAGCACATATACATATTTATTTAGCAGGTATGTATATAGGTAGTGTTGAATTTGTTTATTTCAATAAAACAATTATTAGAAAGAGAATTTTCATTTTGTTGTAAAAAAAAATGATTGTATGTATTGACAGGAATAACAGAAACATTGCGACTATGTTTGACAGCCACCTAAAAACACCATTGAAAATATTCTACATAGTCAACAAAATTAATTTTCTTCTCCAACATATAAACAACATACATTTAAATTTGCGTTTCAATATAATCCATTAACATTTATCCGTTACGAGCAACACACAAAAACGTAAAACAAAGTAAATAATAATAAAAATTAAAAAATAAAAGGTTTATTACGAAAATGGGTTATACATTTGAAGTTAAATGGAATACACTTAACACAAAAAACCACAAAAGTTGGTAATACTAAATGCAATTAATACTTTACTTGATACTTTCTTTAAAAAAAATACCAAATGATTTTACTCTTAAAAAACTACAAAGCTCTTAACCATAGGAAATGATTTTTTGTAAGGAAAATTTTATTTCAAGAATCGTCAAAGAATTACATCACTTAGAAACCATCATTTTTTTACTTCTTATCCTTTTTACATCCTTAATCGTATGTAGTTATTTTAATACTTTTTTTTCTCTCTTTATCACTACTCAAAGTGTCACTTGATGCAATGAAAACAAAAATAAGAAATTTGGCAAAAAAGAAAAACGAATTAAATGAAATACTAAATTCAAGTCGCGTTTATTAAAAGAGTAAAAATCCATCTAGACTAGATACTGTCAGACAAACAGATCAGAAAAAAAAATAATTTACATTCTGTTCAGCAATATAAATAGTTTTAACTGAAGTAGCTTTATTATAGGACATAACACAAATAAGTGCAATAGAATACAAAAATGTATAGTGTTGACTGCAACAAAATTCCTAACATTACTAGCCATTCACTTTGACAATTTTTTTATTTATTCGTTTCGTTTCGTATTTTTTTGTATTTCTTGTTTGCATGGTTTTTATTATTATAATTTAAATAAAAATAAAATAAATATATATATAACGAAAGTTAAAAAGTAACAAAATTCACCATGAAAAGAGCATATAATATTATGTTGAAAAATCACATTCAAGTACTATATTCCAACTTCTTTTTCTGTATTCTTCTGCACATAGTACAATCAATACATTTGAATTTGTATTGTGAATCAATATAGCAATTCAAGTGCTAGTTATTTCATAACAATACGTTTATATTTGTGCTACAAAAAGTTTAATAAAAACATTTTACAATTCAACAATAAAGACAAGTAGCTGTATGCTGTTGTTTATGTTGCTATCGTTTTGTCTGCATAGAAACGTTAGAAAAAAATAATAATATAACCAAATTTGTTGCAATAAAACATTGTCAAAATAAATGTTATAAAAATCATTTAAAAAGAAAACATTTATTTTTTTATGATAAATCTATTTGTCTAAGTTAAAATAATGCATTAATAATAAATAAATAAAATAATTAAACTTTTAATAATAATACTAAAACCAGAGGATATAAATATCGAAATTTAAGTAACAGACAACTTAACTGCATTGTATATTGTAGATTTATTTTTTCCCATACATTTTCCGACATGCTAATAATTTGTAATATCTGGTACGTTCACTAAACTATAGATACCAGACAGATATCTAATACAGTGTTACCGTAAAAACTAAACAAAAATTTATCGTAATATATTGTTGTGTATGAATAATTTCCGTTTTAAAATTTCATTTCCAAATATTTTTCCTAATATATACGTCTCATATATAGAAATATATATAAATCTATATATGTTGCGTAAATTATAATTTACCAATGATAAAATTCTATATATGTGATTTGTTATTATAATTTTCTCTATATTATGTACTTATTCACACATATTTTAATTAAATTAAATTGAAATAAACCTATAAAATATAAAATCAAAGTCATTATTGTTAAGTGTGAGAATAGAATATTTAATCAATTTCAATTTCTCGATTTATATATACATTTATGTATATATTTATATTAGAATATTGATTTATTGTTTAAAAGGTGACTAAATAGGTAATGAATTATAAAATTAAGTTCATTTAGCGGTTGCATATGGAATACTCACATTTCAATACATATCAAGTATATGGTTTTAACTGAAGTGTTGTATTTTATATATATATTTTATTTTTGCATAGCCCTTTAATAGCAGCATAGAATGACAATACTGTAAGTATTATAAGATCCAGAAAATTTTATTCAAAAAGACAGACAAAATCCAAGTGACATTTTCAGTTATTTGCAAAATTATTATTTTATACAATTAACTGAAGTGTAAAGCATATTTGAAAATCAGTTAAAGGTGATACTTATGTATGAAGTACATTATGTATTACTCTTTTTGACTATAATTTAATTTTTTTTTAATGAGCTTTTACTAAGCTTTTCAAAATAAATTTCTATACTATCTACTATACATAATTAAATTAATTGCATTTTATTTAAAGTATTTGTTAAAACAAAATAAAACTAATGAATTAATGCCCAATAAACTTTTATAAATAAAAGAAACAAAGCAAAAGCATCTATCAAAAGCTTATCAAATAGTCAAATAGACATAATATTCCTTTCTGCCCTTTTCAACAAAAAAGAAGAAGAAGTAAACTTTTTATCACGTTTATCAAAAAAAGAAATTAATTTACTTAAACATTTGTTCAATCAAGATTTAGTAAAGCTTTAAAGTTTTTTTCTTTCTTCTTCTTTATTAATCAACATTTATTTAATTATTTAAAACACAAAATTATCTAAAGATTTTTTTTAAGCATTGTTTTGTTCCTTATAATTGAAGAAAGACAAAAATGGAATACTAAAATTATATGATAGATATAGAATGGTAAAAAAAGTGTATTTAATGAAACGCCCAATTGTAATCAACAGTACAACGTTAGACAAGAATGTCACATCCTTCTCAAATAAAAATAATAATAATAATAATAATGAAAATAATAATAATAATCACTCGGTGTGATTTTTACAACAGTCTTGGGAGTCAAAAAAATAAAAAGAAATGATAGCTATAACAGTTCGATGTGACCGCATAACAACATATTTTTATATATTTTTACTTAAGCAAAACAGTAGATGATAGTCAATGGTTAATGCTTTAGTTAATTTTTTATGTTGTTGAATATTCTACATTCACCCTCGTACACAACTTCGTAATAATATAAGAAATCATTTGAACATTGAAATGTGAAAAAAAAGTATAGAAAATAACACGAAAAACGAAATCAACCCTTGAGAAAACTAAATCGAAAAGATGTATATGGCAGTTGTAAAATTTGTATAAAGTAAAAAAAAATAATACAATTGGATTGATATCCACAACCAACATACAAAAAAAAATAAAATAAATAAATAAAATTAAATAAAAACCATTGCCACTTTCCTTTAACCAATGCCACACAACTATAGTAAACACACAAATCGATTGAATGTCTATAGGGATAAATCTTCTCTCCGAAAATGGTTTACTTTTATACATATTTTTTACTTCTTAAATAGCCAAAGAATTTTACAAAAAAAAAATATTTTTTGCCAAGGAAATTATTGCAAAACAAAAGAAAAACTGAATGAATTTGTTTACAAGGTAAAAAATCAAAGGAACTAATCTTATAAATGGTTTTAAAGGTAATCGATTAATTTTTTATGAGGTCAAAATGTTTTCTCTCTTGTAAATAACATTTACTTATGTTAAAGATTGTGATGCCTTTTTACCCATCAACTCGTATATATATATATATTTGATTAAAACCAAAGTATGATGGTTAATGTCATTAAAATGGAGAAGAAAATAAAGCAGCAGACAATAATGTTAATCGTTTATTTACTTCTTTTACCATTTTATGTGGACAAATATAAAAGCTAAGCTAAATATTATATGCATGGCAAAAGCTTTACATACTCATATACGTTTTTTTTACCTAACCATTACCACTTTTATCTAGCATATGTGGCTACTTCATAAAATAAATAAAAGAAGAAAATTTCTACTGTATTTTTACTACAATGCATTGTATGCGTATACATTATGTTTGCATTTCTATCGTGTTTATGTTTGTTTGTTTGTCTGTCTACATTAAAATATATATATATATATATATATATATATATATACAACTGCAATACCATCTTCTTGTATTATAATATTATCATTGCTTTCGGGGTTTGTTTACATCTAGTTTAATCCAAGATATAGCACGTTTCTAATATATATCTCGTTGGCACGTTTCGTTACGTTCCATATTTTTGTTATATTTTTATATTTTTTTTTTAACCGCCAACAGCTATTCTTATTACTACAACAACTACTGATGTTACCCAACTTGTGTTGTTGTTTTTCTTTTCTTCACATTGTGTAGCCAACATTTTCTTATATATTTCTAGTAACAACAATACTTGTACTCAATTTTACTCAATTTCACTCGACTTTATTATATTTTCATATATATTTTTTATTAATTTTGAGAAGAAGATCCTTTAGTATACAAAAACCAAGTAAAACAAATAAATTTTTTGCTCTTATTTTAGCTGCATTTCGAATCGTTGTACTTTTGAAATAAACTAAAGAGGGTTATAGTAATGACAATGGACAAATATACTTTAATATTGTTTGTTATGCTTTAGATAAAATAAATAAAAAGCTATATATGTAACTTTTTCAAGATAAAATGTTGTTCAATATTTGATTATGATATTTTTTTATTACAAAGATAATGTATCTCTTACGTATAGACACTTGTAAAGCATATCGCTTGTTTTTTTCTTGTAAAATTTTTCAAAATGTGCATAATTCTATTTAAGTTTTTTAAATTAAATTATTAAAATTAATTATTTTTAATAAATTAAATAAATCGTTTTGAATTTATTAGTAATTAAATTATTTAATATAATTTTTATTTTATTTTTTAAGAGAAAATTAGAGGTAAATTGGTTTTCCAAAGTAACCACTAAACATTAGAAAATAAATAAAATACATAAGAAAAAAAATAAAACAAAATCCTATAATTTAATTTACAAAAACTCATATTATAAATTGAAACAATAACTTTATGAACATTAAATCTCAAAGGATGGCTATTATATTAAGGAAATTCAAAACGGAGACAAATTTCTACTTAGTTTATATAAATAAATATGTATATATATTTTGGGTATGTATATATAGAAAAGTCAACCATAGTTGATTGTTTAATTTTGTATACACATAAATGGTTATATCGTATACAGAAATATATACGTTCAATCTGTGTAACCAATTTAATACAAAACAAAATAAAATATAAAATCTATACTCATATAATTTTAGCAAATTGTTTAATACACGGACACCACATTTAGTTAAGTTAATTATGCAAGAAAATTCATTTAATATTATTAGGCAACAATTAATCTAAGTGTTAGTGTTTATTCTAATAGAGAAAATTAATTGATTTTAATATAAGTAACATTAAGTATTGGGGATATATGTTGGTTTAATAAAAAAAAACATTTAATAAATTTATTTAAATAAATTAAACAGATGTGACCGCGCAACTAAGAATATTTCTTTTAATTAAAAAATTAAAGAAAATACATAAAAATTTTAATTGTAATCTATGAAATGAACAACTATGTTTAATTTAGTTAATAAAAGTCTAGTTGATTTTCATCTTGTTACAGCTAATAAATAAATATTGAATGACTTGGATTATTATTATTATTATAATTATTATTATATTTTGATAACGATAAATGACATGAAATGGATAATCGTATAAAATCATGTTAAATTTTTAATGTTTCTGCTATTAAAATTATTTATTATACTTTATTTTAGTTCTTTTAGGTTCGTAAACATAATATTTGTTATATATAAAATAAGGTTAAGTAAATAAAATAATACAAAAACCATGGCAAGTAAAGTATATTTTTATATAACCATTTCCATAGTTATTTATTATGTAAAGAAAAAATAAAAATTCAACTCCCTGTGTTGGCTATATTAAAGCACAATACAAAGCAGTAAAATACAACTAAAATCCCAACACGATACTACATTTCTAGATTGTCGAGCTTTATAGAAAATCTAAACTACTATACTTGCACATGTATAATAGTACTCATAACTTCATTGTTATTTTATTCGGAAGTTATACTGCACATTGTTGTTAAATTATCTTAAAGGTATATATGTGAGATATAAAAATAAAAGTCCAAAAAAAAGAAAATATCTACATTTAATGTTTTTAAATTTGTGTCTGATTTTACTTTTATTTTGATAATATTCTTTTTGTGGTAATACAACTAGGGAATACTTAAAAAAAAATCATTATTACACCTAAGTGTTCAGTCTCAACAGTGAATAAAGAAATTGCCGGTAACGCGTTAGAATATAAAAATAACTTTAATCGAAACATAAGCTTAAATAATTAATTTCTTTCGAACAAACCAACTTAGAAGCAAATACTTTAGAAAACTCAAAACAAAATCACTGCAACCTTAAAGAATTTTATTTTTTTTATTGCAAAATATAAATAATAGGAAAAATGTCTACAAAAGTGCAAAAAATAGCAAAAAAACTGTTAAAATAAAATAAAAAAAAATCAATTTTATTAAGAATAACAATCAAAAATAATAATATTAATAAATAAAATATTTAATATGTTTTGTGTCATGTGACGTCGTCGTTGTCGTCGTCTTCATCGTGGCGTTATAACATATAAATCCACCCACTCACACTTTATTATTATTATTATTTTTCTATAAACTCACGCACGTATTCATAGGCAAACATTGAAAATTGAATTTGAGTGTTTTTTTTTTGCAAACATTGAATTTATGAACAGCATATATAATGGGAAATGATAGATTTTTCTTTAAATATTGGCCAAACGAGTAAAAGACATTATACAAAAAAAAATATCATTGTATTTCTTATTATATAACCACCAATATCCTATGTCGATTGTTTGTTTTAAGAAGATCAGAATTATTGAATTTTTCTTCTGTGTACTTACATTCGCTATATGTATAGTGCTTATGCTATGTATATTATATATTTTTATTTTTAACTTATTGTTATTATGTAACATTAAAATAGCAATAATATGATACACATAATCTAATACTCATACTTTAATACAGTGAAAATTATTATTAATTCACCCATAAACCACCCAGTAAACTCTTATATATAGATTTAATATTTATATTCTTTATTCTACAAAAGTGATCTTAAAAAAATAAAAAAATTGTTAAAAAAAAATTGATTTCTGTTTTAGTGTTATTATTTTTGTATATATGTATATAACGCAAAATTTTATCACGTATTTTTTATACTTTATTATATATTTATACTTAAAAATCTATATTTATATTGCAAGTATAAGATGACATAAAGAAAAATCATATTGATAGCAATATAAGAAAATATATTGTAAGTAAAAGAAAACAGAGTAAAGTTAAGTAACGTCAAAGCCAAAAAAAAGAAGTAAAATAGAAATAAAACGAGGAAAAATAATGCAAACAATATAATGTGTAAGAAAAAATAATAATAAAAAAAAATAACCAATTCATATTTTTTATTTATTTATTATTTTTCGCTGATTTATTAAAGTTTATTATCTGTTTTTTGTTATTCATAAAAAAGAACAAACATCATATTACTGTAAAGTAAATTAATACATAATGATTGGTAATTAAATATTTTTTATGCATAAATAAATAAATTTTTTATTACATTAATCCTCTTTCAAAAAAAAAAATATATGAATTTTGTGACAGTTTTATATGGTTTAATCTTATTTTAAGTATTTCACAAAAGTGAATTAAAATGTAACAAAAATTATGAATAAATATTAATAATCGTTAAGCTAATGAATATACAAAAAAAACTCTTTTAAAATTGTTTTGATATTAAAAGTATTTTATATCTTTTTCTTTTTAATATATTTATTAATGTATAAAATATTTTTACTGTCTTGAATGCATACTGACCAGAGAGTTAAGTGTACTTAAAGTAACTCTATTACAATCAACAACATATAATAATAAATTATACAATAATAAAAATAAATCATTTTAAAAACCAAAAAAAAAAAAAATAAAACAAGAAACTTCTACTATCTTTTATAAATAAGTGTCTGGTATTTATTCTCTTGGTTACCACTAGTTATAAATGCGCAATGTGAAAATAACAAATACTTGATGAGAAAATAACCAGTAATATACACCTTAAAATCAGCTGCTATGAAACATTTCTTTAATACAATAATGAACTCTATACACTGATGATCGTTTTTATTTTCTTTACTTTTTTATAAATAATTGCTCTTCTAGATAATATGCTCTACTAAAATAATTCATACATTTTATTTTTAATTATAAAACAACAAAAGTATACTTTAATGTTTAAAGTTATTGGAAAAACTAGCAAACAAATGTTGAGTATAAGTTTCAATAAATTTATTAGCTTTTATTAAATGTAACAAACACAAAACAATTTTATATTTTTGAAATTGAATAATTTACTATTACAATCCGATGGTAAATAATAGTAATAATAATACTTGAAAAAATAACAACGAATGGGGCGTTTATTGTTTTATAGTAGATAAAAGTTTCACTTTATTATAAAAGCTCAGATCATTATCAAAAATTGCAATTGGCTTTTGTATAAAATATAAAACAGAAAAAAATACTTTTACAATGCACATTCATGATTTTTAACAATTAATTTTTCGTTGTTCGTTCTACAATAGTTTCCTTGTTTGTTATCTTTTTCTTTTTTATAATACATGTTTAATTGCTTTAAACAAGTAAATAAAAACGTTAGAAAAGAAAATGCAAAAACATATTCAATGATATAAACTTTATCGAAAACAATTTGTCCTGTGCTTTTAATGCATATTATAAAGCATTTTTTCTTCAAAAAATTGTCACCAAAATATATTTATAAAAAAAAATATTTTACTACCTAAAACAAGTAGTTTATATTTTTGAAATAACATCAAATGCCTCGTATATTATGTTTTTTAAACAAAAAAAAACACAATTCAAGAAAAGCTACTAAAACAATATTTTTTAACATAATTCAAACATCAGACATATTTCAACGTTTACACAATTCGGTCAATTATTTGTCAGTGACTGTGGCAGCCACTATATTTATTTTACCAAAGTAAGTTATATACTATAACGAATAAACTATTAACAAAAAAACAAAAACCAACAACCATATTTTTACAACATAAAAAAGTCACAAAAAAAAATAATAATAATAATATAGAAAATTGAAAACAATAAATAAAAATAAATTTTAACCAGACAAGCACAGCATACATTTAATGGTAGTAAACTTGCAATGGATTGTCATCAGAGCTTTTGTTTATTTTTTTTTTTTATACAAAACTATTCCGCATTTTAAAGTAATTTAAAAATTATTATTTTTATGTTTTGTTGCTGGTAGTTTATTATTTTTTGTATGCTACTCATTGTTTATTTTAATATAGATCATCCAATACTGATTCTGACTGGCAACAGAAGTAACAAACAAGTAAAAATTTACCAAAGTTAGAATGAAATAAATTTATTCATTTTTTTTTTTTGTTAATTCAGTTCGCGCTTTTATCCAATATTTATTTTTTTTTTTATATTCGCACTGTAAACTTGATTGTCCGTTAAAATATAGAGAGTACAAAAAAAAACCCATCCACAACGACAACATGTTGAAATGTGTTATACAGACAAGTCAAGTCAACATTAAATGTGATAACAAAAAAAATAAAATTCACTTCACTGCTGTATGTATTTCTATCAGCCAGAGCATTGGATGACAAGAGGAGACAAAGTGCCGCTGCATTGTATTTTATTTGTGGTCATCGTTTTTATTATTATTATTTTATTTTTTTGAAATTTTAGTATAATAAATTTTTATGCTGTTCGTTTATTTTTGTGTGTCCGAAAAATTTTTATTATTATTTTTTTTGACAATTTTTGCGCTGTGTGTTTGAACAACAAATTATCAAGAAGCGAAAAACAAATTTTTGTTGCAACACAGTTTCGGACACTTTAATAAAATATGTGATGTTTAATTACTTGTGAACTGAAAATTATAGCGAAAAGAAAGAAAAAATTAGAAGGAAACCAGCATCCAGTGTTAATATTTATTCACATTTCTTTTTTTGTTGCCAAGGAATAAATAAAATTAGTAAAAATGTTATTTTGGTTAGGAAAGAGTAAAAAAGAAAATATAACAACAAATTACTGATAAGAATTCCTTCACCCACATTTTTAATAGATGATGTTTGTTGTGTTGCTTTTCTTTAATTTTTATTTTTACTTTATGCCTTTTGTGATGTCCCACTGTGCTACTGAGTATCAAGCTGACATCTAACATGATTTTATTTCTTCAATTCGTTCTCGTTTAATTTTTCTTTTTTCAGCTATCTTAGCACTGTACGAACTGCCATCATATATCATTTTGTACATATTTTTTTTTTTTGTAGTTTGTTTATTTGTATGTTTGTTTTATGTACATGATGACTTCATGAGAGCGTTCCATGGGGATTAAAGCACCATTATAACGTGTTTATAAGTAAAGTAAAGTAAGAAACAAAGACTAGAGTGATGCCCACAAAGATAACTCAAACCAAATCCAATTAAGACACTCTAATCTCTAGTGAATTAGTAGAGAAGATGATAGCGGATATCATCTCTACATGGTTCCCGTGTGTCTTCTTTTCTTTTTTTCTAATTCTGTCTTTTATAATAGAAATCTTAATGCCCTTTCCAAAGAAAAAACATAAAAAAAAAAAAACGGAACAAAGTCCATCTTTCATTAAATAAGATGAAAAACCATATAAAAATAGTGTCAATTCCTTATTACGATATTCTACCAACAATGAATTCATTAATTTTATTTTTTTATCATTTCAAATAACTTTAGAATTTACAGGAATGTTTTTTTGGCTTCTGAGAAACCGTTTGGCACCGTTCCTCGGTATTTTATATGTATGAAGTTTTATAGCTCACAAAACAATATCTTCCTTTTGTAAGGACTAAAAATTATTATTTTTATTTTTTTTTTTTTTTTTTGATTTATAACATAGAATCAGGCGAATAAAAGCGTAGAAAATCAGGATGGGTATAAGATTTACTTTGTTTCATTTAATTTATTTAGGTCATTCGACCAAAAAAAATTTATTTTTTAAAAAGAAAACGATTTTTTTCCATCTTAAAAAGACCAGAAAAAATATTCTATCAATGAAAATCCCAAGGTAAGTAACAAAAGTGTCTATTTCAAAGCCCCTAGTAATAAGAAAAATGATATGACAAAGAAATAATCATAATTTTTCCACTCGCTATCTTATTTATATTTATTTTTTTTTTTTAATTCCAAAAATAAATAAAGAAATTACTTCCGCTATATCCACTTTGTAATTATGTTTTTATATTTTATTTTTAACCAAATTTTTTAATAATTTTTATATCTTTTAATGCATTTGACGTTTAAATTGTATTATTTTTAAATATTTACATTAATTGTTATTTATAAACAAGTAAATTTTTAAAAATAAATAAACGATTGATCATCATCATGCGTGGTTACCACACGTGCTGATTGCTGATCATTTTTCTATCTCGTACTACAATAAAAAAACGCATCAATTGTAAGCTTTTGTTTGGCCGTTTTTTTTATTGTATTGCATTAAATTTTACAAATAAAGTTTATTTTTACTACCGAATTAATTTCAATTTAAATATCATTGAATTTACATCAAAAATAAATTCATCATGTGTACCAGATTGTCATACCATATATTTAGTATAAAATTTTTTGTTTTCATTTTCATTTTTTTTTATAATAATATTATATAGACATTTGTTGTGTCATCGAACAATATAATCGATAGGACATTCATCTGTACATATTTTAAATTTAACAATAAAAAAAAAGAATATTAAATATACTCGATTAAAAGAAAATTATTTTAAAAAACATACAAAATCACAAAAGAAATATTAAAGAATTATAATTTAGGCATTTTTTCTTAAAAATAATTTCGTTTACAAAGAAAAAATCTCTTTTTTTAGGAAATATTTAATTCCAAACAATGAAAAAAGCACAGTGATCAAAAATCATAGCATATTTATTAAATTATTAAATAATAATCTTGAATGAGAATCATTGTTAAACTTTTGTAATCCAACCTAACACAATATACCTTTTATTTTCATTTATTTTCCTTTTATTGCATAATTTTACAACAATATGTTGTCTAACACTTTATATAATATACATATATAAATAATCTATTCATAGATTCAAGGTATTATTTCGTCAATAACACTCAAGTCTACAACGAAATTTCGTCACAATAATGCGTATATTTGATTGTTTATTTCTGAGTGATGTGTTATGTATAAACATTTCAAAATATATCTATATAAATAAATTTTGCATCGAATAAATCATTGAAATTGTTATTTAAACTGTAATAGAAAATATACAGATAGATTTAAAAAAAAATCATGTAACTATCCTTTTTATACCTTTTGTATATCAATTTATAGCAATAAACAGACGAGCACATCATCATCATGCATAAACATCCTTCTGTTTAGTTGAAAATTTTACTTTATTTATAAATTTTGTATGTATTGAATGTTAAATCTTAACGATTAGAGCAATATAGCAGACTACTGTTGTAATATCGAAAGCATCAAACTGTATAAAATTGAAATTCTTAAAGCTTTCCATAGTAATACAACCTATCAGATTACTACCTACTCACATCCAATTTACATGACCATTTTCGGTGTCAAATAGTTTCATTTTCACCCCAAATATTCACTATTTATATTTTAGATTTACTATATACCCTATCTTGATACTATTTTACGTGTGTTATATTTCCGTTTCTGAACTGTTTTAGTACGCTTCTCTTATCCTATAGACACTTTAAAATTGTTTCTCCACTTTAAAATCAAATACCCTTAAAAGTTGAACAAGTGCAAGTCTTAGTTCACTCATTGCTATTTATAGGCAAACAAGAAAACAGGCAGGCAGGCAAGCAAGCAAGTAGCATTCAAATAAATAAATAAAGCAAACTCATCTACTCAACACCAAATAAAATAAAATATCTTCAATTTTACTTTTAAGAAGCTATCGCTATATTCTTAAGATCGTTTGTCGACATTAGAAGAGTTTTTGTCATTGTAATGTTGATGTTGCCACCATTCATATATATATATGTATAATACAATAAAAATTCACAAATATATTCTATATATATATATAAATACGATTATTTGTTTTCATCAACTTCACGTTCTATTGTACATAACAACAGTTCAAACTTTACTTTACTCAAACCGTGAACTTAAACAGAATAAAAGCAAAATGAGCAAATACCAACAAACAAACATATAAACCACCCATAGTGTTACATAATTCACGACTTCACAGCTATTCCAAAGATGAAAAAAGCATAACGTAAAGTGATGGGATATTATTCCCCATTTTAAATAAATTTATATAAATAAAAAGAATAATAGAAGCGCGCGCGCGTTTTATACTTAAAGCAAGGAAATAATACTTTACAGTAACGGTTTACGGATATATTTCCTTTATTTTCCCTTTTTTCATATTTTATTTATAACAATTTTCTACTTTTCTTTTCTTATACTCTTCATCTTTTTCTTTTAAACCATTTTGTATATTTCTTTGCTTGTAGATATATATATATATATATATATATATATATATATTTTATGCTTCATTCACGATGAATTAAGATAAGCACATCATAAATTTGATAAGTATCAACGGGTAGTTGGGCGGCACATAGTCTAAGATTCGCCATACCGCATCAACAAATCATACATGCCTTTATGTTTGAAAGTGTGATACAAATTTAATAGGGCAAAGCTATATAAATTTTAAAGTATATAAAATAAAAAAATATATATTTTTTTTCTCTCTTGGCTAAATGTTGCGACATAAATTTACCATTTGCCATTTGAACGGACAATCACAATTTAACTTCAATAAGTCAACGACCATAATATTTAGCAGCAATAGAGAAACAACAACAAAAATAAAATAATAAAACACTAAATTGGTAATAAATTTCAAGCATTTGATTAGGTGCGTCAAGTGCTTATTATTTTTATGTATCATCGTTGATTTATTTTTTATTTCAATATTTCTTCTTCTTATATTTTTTTATTTTTCTTATCAAAACACTTGGGGGAGTGAAAAGTAATTTGTAAGTTAAGTAAAAAAAGAAAAAAAAAACGATGAACAATGCATTGTTACCTTGGTGTATAGTTGATTGAGCTTTTGTTTCGTTACATCGGTACTGATGGGCTGGTGTTAAATAAAAATATATAATGGTTTTTAATGTATTCAACAGAAGAAATATAAATATACAAGGGAGAAACACTTTATCTTCTTATATTCATCGAGAGAAGAATTTTTATTTTCATTTTAACACGGATGACGTTTTTCGTTGAAAACATATAACACCGGAAAAATAACAAAACAACGAGACAGATTGGCGTCAAGATTAAGATTTTGGATTAAAGATAAGGGTTGACTTACTGGTTGTTTATTTTTTCTTTTTTTATATTATTTATTATTATTTTTAATGTATAATGCTTAAAATAGATAAAGAATAAATAATTTTATTTTTATAAAATAAAAACATAACGTAAAACCAAAAAAAAAACGCAATAATCATTAATAAAAAACAAGTAGAAAAACTCTTACAGTTTTTTAATTTATTAAAAAATAACACTTCATTTAATTATAATTTAATTTAAAAAAAAAATAATTAATTACTAAATAGACGATTATTTTTTATTAACAAAATAAAATTAATCAACTCATCACCCCTTATCAATTATTTGACATATTTTATTTTTATTTTAAAGAAAATTATAAACAATTTTCTCATCTAATCATCAATTTTGATTTAAAATAAAACGATTACGCATGATTAGATTGTCGTCGTTTTTCATTTAATACAAATAAAAATAATAATAATGATCGAAAAAGTATAAAAAAAAACAACAGATTTGGGGTCCCAAACATGCAAACTAAAAAAACAAGAGAATATACAAAAATTCATCAATTTACTTTCAGCCTCATTTCATTCTCAATAGCTTTACAATTTCTTGTACTTTAAAGCAACAAAAATATGCTTAGTCCTTGTATATATAAAAACAAGTCAACAATTTATTCGATACATACTGGGGTGAATTAAAAAAATAAACAATTTGATCATTTATTTTCCAATTTTTACTTATTTATTTTAATTTAAAAATTCTATAAATTTCAATCGTTGATTAAAACGATTTATTT
Source organism: Ptychoptera contaminata (assembly GCA_963942525.1). NCBI lineage: Eukaryota > Metazoa > Arthropoda > Insecta > Diptera > Ptychopteridae > Ptychoptera > Ptychoptera contaminata. The sequence continues at coordinate 5,995,494 of OZ012637.1, forward strand.
ATTTTTTTTCTTAAGTTAAATCCTTTATTCGCGCAATTTAGTCATGTAAATTTTTTGCGCGAATAAAAATACTTTAAGAAAAACTTCTTTAATTTTCTCATCGTTATTTTTTCAAACAGAAATATGCAAAGCTTTTTTGCTTTGCGAAACATTAGTATGTATTTTATTTTTTCTTACACTCAATGTCAATCATTCGATAGAATATCCATTTTTCTTGTTATTTTATTTAATATCAACTTAAAAGGGAAAAAATAAGAAGCTTTTCTTACAATCGATTACAAGAAAATCATTTACATTTATTTTCTTCTCTTTATAGTATTGTATTTTATATTTTATTTTTATTTTTACGTTGCTTTTACTGGTTGTTCACTTATTTTCATACTTTATACCCAACTTGTATTATGTTTATTTACTTTTTTTTGTGTAGTTTTATTCTACTTACTTAGCAGGTATTTCTTTGCATCAAGTACTAGTGCTATGCCTTCGTCAATGTAATATACTCTTAAGCTTGTCCATTTTTATTGTTCTTTATGTATATATATATGTATATTTTTCTGTATATACAATGTTTCTGTTTGTTTTTCATTGAAAAGATTCAACGTATAAATAACAATTTCAATAATAATAAGAGAAAAAAAAAGAAAGTAAGTAACCAAAAGAATTTTTATAAAAATGCTCATACCTTAAGTGATTCTATTCTGCTATTGTTGTTATTATTGCAATTTAAAGCAAGTAAAATTGAATACTTTTATATTTTTTTATGATTTATATATGCGGAAAAATAGTATAGCACCTTGAATAAAAATTTATATATATCTATATCCATGTTGAATATACAATTCCTATGGAGAACGATCAACAGACAAACAAAACTTGTTTTATTATTTAGAATATAGAATATTTTTCTATATAAAGTGTAAAATATATTCTATTGAGAAGAAATAATAATAATAATAATGCATTGAAGAGAATACTTATAATGATTTGTAGAATGGTAAAAAAAAAATAGTAGAAGAAAATTTCTTACATTGTTAGATGATGAAAAACGCATCTATTATCCTTTTGCATATAACAATACCATTATTATACATTTTTTTTATTATTGTAATTTTATTATTTTTATTTAATTTTTATTTTTCCTATATTTATATATATATAAATAACATAAAATGGCTATAATGTAACATTAACGTACCAAAACATAACTATGTATATTCAATGTTATTATACTTTGTTAAAATAAATCCTTTTTCTAGAAATGTTTTTCTTTTTGGGGAAAATGCAATCAATTTTCTATTTTATTTTTCTATATTATTCAATTCGATTTATTATTAAAAATTAAATGTTTCTTTCTACTTGTTGTTTTTCTTGACCGAGACAAAAGAAATTGTCTTATGTGTCCAGACATTTATTCATTCATTTTAACTTTAAAAAAAAAAATATTTTCATTTTTAATAATTAAATTTTTTTATAAATATTTCTTCATAACGAAAATCATAAAATCTTATCAAAAAAACACTATAATTTTACCTTAAATAAATTGTACAGTGAACTTAATTTAATTTTCTTTAATGTCATGTAATTTTTATAAGAAAATAAATTTTTAGTAACGTTTTTCATCATTAACAAATCTGTCAATTTATTAGTTTTTTTTTTTTAATTTTTAAATTTTGTTTGTTAATTTTCTTTTAATTTTATTTAATAAAATTATATTTAATGGTGCATTAACGATGTTACAAAGTGTATAGTATAATTTTATATTTAAAATAATATAAAAAGTATACTTCTTTAAGTAAAAAAAACAAAAAAAAATGAATTTCTATGTTGCTTTGAGTATTGAATTAACCAAGTACCGAGTAACCACCTCACGTCTTAAAGACTACAATCTACTTTTCCATTTAAAACACTATACTATGATTATTATTTTATATTTGCAACACTTTACATTACATTACTTTAATTTGCTTTAAATATTTTTATTTTCTTTTAACATTGTTTTATAAGGAAATTCAAAACTAAAATATATACTGTCTTAAGTGCAATTTATTCATTTTAATCGTAAACGTACGCTTGGTGTAACAGACCGAATTAAATAGATGAATTATTTATGCAATAAAATATTTTTTGCATTTAAACTAAGATGTTTTATATTTTTTTTCTGTCTTTTTTTTTTTAATTAAATCATTTAAATTATGCTTATTTTTATTTTCCTTGTTTAAATCTGAATGGAATGAGATGAAATATTATAGAAAAAAAATGCAAACCTTTTAATTTTTTGACTCTCAACTGATAATTAATAAAAATTATAATAATTATCATTTAATTACAAAAACTAAATTAATTTATAATTTAATTGTATAAATAAATGTTAGTATGTTCACTAATTGACTAATTAAGCAACAATAAACAAAATTCAGTAAAATCATGTAATTAACACGTTAACAAACCGTAATAAACATAAATTCTATATTTTCAATTCGACATTTATGCGATTTATTTTTTACCAAATTTGTTAATGAGAAAAAAAAACCAAGTTAAATTAAAATACAAAACAAGAATTGAAATAACACGGTAGAAAAAAATACGCACAATACAATATAAATAATCGAAGTATTTTAATATTAATAGTTTGTGTTTTACAATCATTTAACAAACCCCTATCACACGGAAATACACGAGGAGCACAATATTGGCTTTAAATACATTTGTTTGTTTTAAAAATAGAAAACAATCTGGTATATGAATTTTTTTTTGAAAATAATTAAAAATAACAATATTCTTGTATAATACCTGATTTAATTTAAAAAAAAAAACACTGTTTGTGATTAATATTTGCCAAAATGACTAAATTAAAAAATATATACATATATATTTCCCGCTTTTTCATTTTAAAGAATTAAGAGATTAATTTTTTAATTTCATTTTTAATTTTACATAAATAAAATATAATTTCAATTTTTATTATTATTTTTTTCTTCTTTATTTTGTCATTTAATGCTTTAATGCAACCAATTTTATTATCATTTAAAAATTTGTTTTTTGAATTAAAAAGAAAGAAATGTTTTTTTTTTTTGGTGGAGTTTTATTCATTATTATTATAATTTTTTTTTGTTTTTTATTTGTACAACCGTACAATTGCTTACTACCCGTTTTAGTTAAACAAACAAATTAACCACAATAGAAAGAATGGTTTTAATAATAGGTATTTACGTACACGATGCGATTATATACAATAAAAAATAATAATGTAGAATGGGAATTTTGATAATTACTATTATACCGGAATATACTAATAAAAAGAATATGTTGCATTGCATTGTAGGAAATATAAAAATATAAAAAGAATACAGAATAAAAATCCTTATGCTGTTTTTTTATTTATTTATTTATTTATTTGTCAATACAGGAAATAAAAGGTAGAAAGCATTGAGCTTCATTTTTATTCATACATTTTTTTTTTTTAACTAAAATAATACAACAGAGAACAAACCATTTAAGATTAAAAACGAAAAAAAAATGCATATATTTACTGGTATATATGTTGAGCCTTTTTTAGTTAAACCATTTATATCGAAATAACTAGAATTCAACATAAAACACATCGTCACACTGAAGCTATACGATTATTATTATTATTATATTTTTTTCATTTTAAATAATATTAAAAATAACGTCAATGGTTAAATCAGTAGACAAACAAATTTTCTACCGTCGAAAACCAATTTTAATTCCATCGTTCATTGGATTATATACAATTTTGTTCAAATTTTCTATATCAAACAAAAAAAAAAGTAGAAGTAGAAGCAAGTATCAGGTCGCACGCGTTTCCACATTGTTCAGTTCACTGAATTCGTGGCTCAATTGTGCAATCACAATGAATTAAATGTTCCAATGTATGGGACACACAAAAATTTATACAAAAAAAAAAGATATTTCTGTACTAACCGAATAAAAATATATATTTATGGGCAAAGATAGACAGAGCGTAAAGGATGATGTGGTTCGTTTACCATCCGACATCCGTGTACATATATTTGTAGGCATTTATGTACAGGTTACAACATACCTACATGAAATTTATACATATAAACATTTATTTAAATCGTGTCGAAGTTTTATGTATTGCTTTTGCTGTTTTTTTTTTTTTTTAATGTCCAGCCAAACGTATGCCCAGCCACCAATGAAACATGTGAACGACAAAAAGGATTATTGGATTTTGTTTACGATTTATTTTTTATTTATATATATTTTTTTTTTATTGCTGCGGCATGATCTTCGATGGAATATGCGGCTATGGTATTTTTTTAACTATAAAAATAATATTAATAATAATAATAATAATATCAACTACTGCATTACAAAGTAAATATTATGTATGACATTACGATTCACATTCGTATATCTATTGTTAAACATTTATGTCATTCATAATCCCATCTTAAAATTATTCATTTCTTTCTTCGTTTTTTTTTTTTTGTTATTGATACATTATTTGATCAGCATGAATGTCACACTTATATCGGGAAAAGGCACTAGCAAACAGCAGTGAAAAAGACTTCACAAAGTACTGAAACTATAATATATAAAGATAAATTTAAGGCAAGAAAAAACCTTTTCAATATTATTGCCAAATAGACAGTAAGCTACTTAGTTTCACTTTCGATGATTTTCTATATGATTCCATTTTCATCCCCTATATTATTTTCTTTTTTATATTTATTATTATTATTATTTTATTTTTTTTTTCAACTTCATTTTTATGTATTTATATCCACCTTATTTAAGCACTGAAGAAGTGTCATCATTGATACAATATCGAAGTGAATTCAAAAAGAATAAAATCAAAAAAACGAATCCTTTAAAAGGTGTGAGAAAAGGAAATAAAATATTTTACTAAAGTGGGTAAAAAGTAGTAAATAGGAACTCAAAATACAAAAAAAAAAAATAATACAGGAATTTATTTGTGTTTATAGAAAAGACAAAAAAAAAATTAAGACGAAAAAATATATCTTTGGTTTGCTATGAATAGTATATTGAATTGAGAAGACTTCGTGTCGTTACATTTTTTCCTTTTTATTTTTGGATTTATATAAGTTAGTTACATAAGTGATGCAAAAAGAAAAAATAGCAGAAGAAAATTGTTAAGCAATGGTTTTGATACTAGAATGTGTTATATTTGGTTATATTTACTTCTGATATTGGTGATACAATACACGTAGCTGAATAAAAGAAATCGCATTGTAAGAGTGAATACAAGTTTATGTTTTTATTGTATATATACTCTCCATTCTACCTAAGGAATATTTTATATTTATTTTCTTATGTTTTGTTTTACCAACACTTGAAATGATTGTAAGATGATTGTAGAAAAACAAAAAAATAAAAATAGTACAATTTTGTATTATATCAGTATAATCTCATGTACTTTACTCAGTGTATTTTTCTTTAACTGCAAACGTGTTTTGTATAAATGGTTAACATACATATACATACAGATACATGACTTTAGTTTGTCCAAATCAGAAGTAAAGATAAAGAATGAATTTTATTCGTTTATTTATTTATTTTCACTTATTTGTAGTGAAAATCCCAGCATATATACCCCATTATCTTGTCTAGTTGTTTCAAATGTTAGTAAATATATATATTTTTTTTTTTTGCTATATGTGAACAAGATAACTGCCACAGCTGATGGTTAAAGTCTCTTCAATTAAAATTCATAACGTGTCGTTCGCGTTACATCTTATATTTTTTTATATGTTCACGTCACAAAATAGATGAACAGAAAAAAAAAATGCACAAATAGACAGACAGACAGATAGACAGATTAAAATAAGGAAGAAAAAAATATATTTATACGAAAAAGAACTTTGATTTATTTAAAAATAAATTACTAAGTGCCATCATTGCTATTACTGAACTGGTGTTAATGTATTCACACATTTTCAAGTCAACGTAGTAATAAATTTTTAAGAATATTATTTATTAAAGAAACATAGAAAACACTAAAAATTTATTAAAAAAAACTTCTTTATTACTAACTGATATCACTTGTTCATCTATATTATTATTATTTTTATTACTATAATTTTTCTTAAAGAGATTTAACACATAACAGAAGATTATTATTATTATTTTTGAAATAAAATTTTACCTGAATAATATTTTTTTCATTTTAAATTTAATTACGGTGTGATGTCAAAATTTAAATATATAATATGAACGTTTTAAACGATTGATATAACATGTAAATTATGTTTAGTGTTACCTTTTGCCTTATCTTAATTTTGCCAATATATGCTTAATATTTTCTACTATATAAACATTGTGTAGTTGTCACCACACACAAGCATGAGGTGATTTACCAATTTTTTTTAACTAAATAAACATAAATAAAAAGAAAAAAAAAAGAAAGAAAAACAATTTTCTCATATATAGTTTGATAGTTTAACTTTTGTAATCTATGGTAAAGCTTAAAATTTATTAAATCATATACATTTCATAATGTCGTTTACTTAACTAAAAACATCAATAGTTAACACCTTTGTGAATCCCTTTTTATTCTTCTTACCTTATTTAATAGAATCTATAAAGGAAAATTCAATCAATTGATCCCCAACAAAATATCTCGATTTATATTCTATTGTGTAAATATATTACATTATTGTGTTCAAACCCCTTTTATTATCACAATTTTTGGTCGTTTAGTTGAAAAAACTGTTTCATTCTTCTACCAATATCCGCAAGTATAACAATTTAAATATAAAATAAACGAAAAATCAACACCATTGTCCCAACAAGTCATTTATAGACATTGCTTTAATGTTAAATGCGTGTTTTTAATAAAGATGAAGGTTCCATTTACTCTCATCAACTAATCTCTTAAAAATTTTAAATCAAAACCCCTATCGTAGACGTTTGTTAGGAAAAACAAAGATTTAAACATATTATTTTGTTATCCTTTTAGCTTCATTGTTTAAACTGATATCCAAAAACCTTCACGTTTTCACTAGAGAAATGCTTTGATTCGCACTTAATTTCGATAAAGGAAATTCTAAAAAACAATTTTCTAATAATAAAAAATTACTCAGCACCAACAAAACTATATAAAATAATATTTCGCGATCTTGTCGCTTTTAAACTAGATAATTTCATTAATATTTTTCTTTAATAAAATACAAAAAAATAAAAACATTTTCTCTATCGCAGCATAATACAATTTTTTCCCCTTTTTTTTCTGTTGTTACTTATTTGCTTTTGAAATGAAACAATATAGAATAAGTGTATGTAATATGGTGAAACCTAATTTAAATTATTGCATATAGTTTAATATTTTCTGGACTGTGGAATTTTCATCAAAAAGAAAAATAAGTAAGAATAAAAAACAAGAAAACAACACAGAAGATACGAATATTTTATTGACTTTGGAATTTTGTATTAAATTCTTTTGTTTCGTTAGGAAAAACAGCAAAAGATGCCAAAAAAAAAAAAAGAAATTTTCATTCTGCCCATCTTTTTATTTAATAGAAGAATTATATATATATATATAGATGAAGAGTTTTTCCCTAATTTTACATTGAAAATATTCATCTCCTTATATTATTTTTGTTTTTAATTTTTGTTAATATTAAATGTGTTGTTGATGTTGTTGTCGTTGTTGTGTTTTAAACTTTTGTTATTTTATTTTTACAAAATACAAACGCATCCCATCCGTTTAAACGGAAGACTTTCCATCTTTAAGTATAACCAATGTACCAAAAAATTGTTGCTATTATCATACCACTTTTACCACTACATTTAGTAACTGATTAAAGATTTTCTTTATAAAATTAACAAAAAAAAGCGAAAAATTGTTGTAATCTTGACTATATTGTTATTATCACGAACTTATCTACTTAACTAGAGATTTACTCTCATACTTTCAATGTTTTTTTTTTTTATTCTAGATTATTATCTTAAAATACTATTTTCACAACTTTTTCATTATTATGTATAATATTTTTTTCCTCGTATTCTTTCTTCTTTTCTATTTTATCAGCAAAATTTAATTATAATTTTATTTAAATAAAATTTAGTAAAAATATTCAAAAGAAATCCACGACTTATTAATAACATTATTTATCGTCACAATTATTATCTTCACATGGGAATTAAAAATTTTTGTTTCTTCAATATTTATTTTGTATATTCGTTTTTGCCATTAGTATTAAATTGCAATAATATTATTTTTCTTAAGAATAAAAATAAGTAATGAGCAAAAATTCTTTATTAAAAAAACTTTTAAAATTTATTAAGAGTTTTTATGTAATAATTTGGGGTATTTTCGTTTCTTGAAATAAAATTAATAAGTACCAAAAAAAAAAGACAAAAATTACCACAAATACTTATTTTACACAATATAATTTCACTTTCGCCTGTTTTTCTATTATTGTCTTATGTACTACTACTAATAATAATAAAAGTAAATTTTCAAATAACTTTTCTTCAACATAAATATCACACGTGAATGAAAGTGAATAAAATAAGTAAATAGAATAACTATTTAAAAAGTTGAGTAGAGAAATGATGGTGGTGTTGCTTGTGTTTATGGTAAATATACATAGATATACATAAACTTTATGATGTAACATTCCACAAATTATCGTTGCCGCCACAATAACATATATATAAGTATTTTATTAAAAGAGGTAAAAGTGTTGCTACGAAAATTCACACCTTAAAAGCACAATCAACCATCCATACAACCAACATAACCCCATCGAGTATTTAAAAGATAAAACACAAATGACATAATTTGGAATTTGTCTTCGTTTTATTTTTTTTCCAGTTATTTGTTTATTCTGCAGTGTACCAAGTATGAGTAAATTAAATTAGATTAAGAAATTTACAACTTATTGAATGAAATTTTCACATTTGTTATTTTTACTATATATACGGTGGTGTTTTACTTTTTTGTTTAAGCAAATTCTTTACACATTTTATTATCAAAATTTCGAAAAATATTTTATAGAGTATGAGATGTGTTGTGGTGTTGGCATAATTAAAATTATACAAGTAAAAATGTTTTTAGCTAGCTAGAAGGCAGGCAGGCAACCAACCAACCAAACAACCATACAGCCAAACTTTTGTTAAGTAATTCATTTTACTTGTGATAATAAATTCGGTTACAACTTAATTTTGTGTCACCGAATAATTTTTTGTATTTTTCACCAGCCGAACATCAACTCAACCCTCAAAATAGATATTCATTTTCTTTTACATTATTATTATTATTATTATTATTATTATTTTTATTACATATTATATACATTTTTTTATTTTTGCCTTTAAAGTGGTTCTCTATGAATTTAAATATAAAATAAAAAATAAAATGAATCTACTAGTAATATTTTTAGTGATCTCAACTGACTTTATGTGGTTTTTTTTCTTCTGCAATTTCCCTTTGTACGCCTATGATTAAATTCACCCTTACACAGTAACTAATAATAATAATATAAGAGACAGAGGAAAAAAAATAATAATAAAATAAAACATTTATTACTATAAGAATCGTGGTTGGTTGATAATGGTAAATACAAAGAGTAAATGAAATTTACATTTTTCAACAATTTTCATAATTTTCGAATATAATTTTTTTTTATATTATTTGTCTAGTTGTAAAGAGAAGTTCCTAAATTTTATTAAGAAAACAAAAAAAAAAAGAAAAACTTTTATAAAATAAACACTGAATAGAAATATTTTCGCATAAATGAAAAATTGTTATTACATTTGGCTATGGGTGCGTTATAAAGTAGAGCAAAAATAACAACGTTTGGTCGCTTAAATTCCGAAATTGATGACAGACAAGACAAAGTGATGAAACTATACACCATAGAAAGAAAAGGGATTTAACTTTTCTTTTTTTTTGTTTTGTAATTTATATATTTTTATCATTTACTTATTATTATAAAAAAAAATAATGTAAATTTTTTGGTTGGGAAAATGAAAAAATAAAAAACAATAAACGTTTTACAAATTTTATGACTTGATTAATATTTTATAATTTATTTTTATTTTTTTTTGTCATTCTCTTGTGTTTAATTTATTGAAATGTGTTTTTAATTAATAAAACATAAAAAACGATTAAAAACAAGACACATTAAATGTGGCATTAACAATTTAAATAATAAAAAATAAAAAAATGGATAAAACATCAAAAGATATAAATAAAATAAATTATAAGGCGTTAAAGATAGATGTGTGTATTACACACATGTTAACATAAATTAATTATAGCAATATAAATTTTAATTAAAATTTCACTGTATTAAATAAAGTCTCTTAAAGAAACATTTAAGAATCTCATGTTAACCAAATTTAATTTAATTGATATTTTAAAGTTTTTTCCTTTTCAAAATTACTATGCGCTAACATTGTAGTAATATTTTTCGTCTTTTTTATTTGTTTTATTTGTTCGTTTTTTTTTTCTTTGGAAAATTAAAATTAAATGTATATAAAACGACAATCATAAAAAAAACAAGCAAAGAAAATGTAACAACGTTTTGTTAAGTACCGAAAATAATATTATATTTAGTAATTAACACAAATTAACACGTAGAACAGTGTTAATAAAATGTTAATCTTTCTAACATTTGATTGGAATATTGAAATTTTCTATTATTTAAATCATTCAACCCCTTTAGAAATGATATAGAATTTTATGGAAAAGTAAATTAAATGTAAAGACATTTTATGCGCCTTTAAATACACTACTTTTTCTATTTTTTTATAACTTAAAAAGCATTTAAATTGCTTAAAGTTAATTAACGATTTCTAACAGGTACTTTGTCTCTATATAAACGTATTTATTTCCGTTTTAGTTTAAAGTTTGTTATTTTACAGAATCGTTGCTGTTATTTTGGCTTTTAATCTTTTTTAACACCGTTTAATGAAATTTGTCAATGTTATAAAATGTGTCTTGTCCGCAATTAAATTTAAAACTGGAAAAAAAAAATTGTTTTAAACTGAAACTAACGAGTTTTGTCATGGTTTTTTTTTTGTGCGATTTCTTTTTTAAGTTTAAAGAAAAACAAGTACAAACAAAAAAAAAATCAACAAATCAGACAGCTGATGTCACCCATTCTCAGGTTAAATGTCAATGTCTCCTGTTGAAACCTGTTAAAAGTTTTCCTTCGTTTTCCTATTATTACACAAAAATTGTTTGTATTTTTTTTCTATTCTTTTTTTATAACCTAAAAGCAAATGCAAAAAGTAAAAAAAAAAGGAAAACACACTAAGAAAACATGTTGTATAGTCAGAAAAAGTTGATGTCATTCCTTAGTCACCCTCTACTACTACTTGTTATTGTGTGATTTAAGATTTTTTTTCATTCTTAAAAAGACGAAGAATATTTACCAAATGGGTATCGAAATAAGGTATAAATATAAGGACAACAAGGTGTGAATTTATTTTATTATAAATTTTTTTTTTGTCTTATCTTTGGTTTGAGCGATGGTGATACAGCTCCTTATTATTATTTTTTTTAAACAAACACCGTATTATCATGTCACGCACTCTCAACTCTAAACTTAAAATTTATAAGAAAAGAAAAACAGAAATATACATTCAGATGTCAATTTTCATTTCTCGTATTACTAACAATGAGTCAGATTAGTGGGGTGGTGATTTTCTGATAAAATTAATTCACCCGCGTAGTTTTTGATTATAAATAAATTTAAAATGTAAAAATGGATTTAACTTTCTTTATACAACTTTTTTTATATAAGAGAATAAGATAGACAGAGATGTATTTAAGTTAACTGTTTGCTGCTTTTTTTGCTTCTAATTTTGCTGTTTGCAAAAAATTATTCACAGCACAGCATCTTTAACACACCAAAAAGCATCACTAAACAAAAAGCATCACGGACAATCATTGTTATTTCTATTTCACTATGCTTTAATAATGTTTATTCTGTATTTTATTTTCTGTATGCTTTTTGCAATGATTTCGCATTGCCATTTCCTTATAAGATTCTAATTTTTTTTTTTGTTGCATGAAGCATAAAAGAGTTTTTTGTCTGGCACGTTACATCGTTTCCAATAAACAACGTTAAGAAATAAAAAGAAAAAACGAGCAAACTAAAACAAGCTTTTTTGGAATGTCTGGTGACAATATGAAAAAAGAAAAATATTTTCCTATAGTCCCTTTTTTTTGTAAGGCATTTTTTGGTTGTTTTTCTTCACATCTACTTACTATTGAGTGGGAAAATTAAATGTCGTAAAGTGATAATCGCAATAGTAGCAGATGGTTGTGCAGTATAAAACTTAAAATTCCAAAAACAAAAATAAATAAATAAACCAAAAGAACATTAGGTTGTTGCTAGTTTTTCGATTTGAATTGGCATTTTATTTATTTTTTAATGGGTTTTTTTTATATTATTGTTGGTGACATTCCGACAACATGATAAATGTTAAATTATATATTTTATGTTAATATTTTAACACTTGTTTTTATTATTTTCATTTTATAATCAACATTTAACTAGGTTGATTACACAATTGATTAAATTTAATTAATTGTTTCTTTTTTTTCAATTACTAAAATATTTTTATCATTTAAATATATTTTTAATTTTTATTTCTTTATGAAAATTACTGTTTTTCATCCTTTTTATATTATTAATTAACTTTAACACATAATTTACAATTTAAATAAATGGAATAAATAAATAGAATTTTTAGTATGTATTGTTATAAAATATAGGAAACGGATTTAACACTAAATATTTTTTGTATATTTATAATAGACAAATAGGAAATATATATAAGGTAGAATGAAAATTAAATTAAAATACAATTGAGAAACCAAAAGCAATAAATCATTTGGAAATAAATCTTAATGCTTTAAAACAATTCACAACAAAAAAATAATAAAAAAAAATTCTTCACAAAACCATTTAAAATAAACGAAAAGAAAAAAATAAATGTATATAAAGGGAAATTATGGGGCAAAATAATAAAATAAATAAAAACACTTATAGAAAACTTAAAAATATCTAACAAATAACCATCACCGCCACCACCACCATCACCATCACCATCAATGTACAGTAGAACGATGTAACACCATAATTTCTAACAATATAGTTTGATCTCTCTGGTGAACATTTTCAACAAATTTACTAAACAATTCCATTGGGCTAACTTTACATTTATTATATATTATATACATACAATAGGAAAACAACAAGACATGACGATACGCTGCAATATACACGAGTAAAAACAAATTGAAACAATTTGTCTTTTGTATATTCTACATATATAATAATAATAATAATAATAATGTTTTCTATAGATATGTATATATATGTTCCCAAACATATACTTTATTAATAAACAAACAGAAAAGCAAGAAAAATAATATAAGGAACTAAGAATAATATAATAAACTTAATAAAAACCAAAAGCAAAATAATAAAATGCTCATAAATAAAGTAAAATTATAAAAGATTGATGTCCTTCATTGTATTGTATTTCACCTTGTAAATACCTTAAATAAAAAAAAAAAAACTACACCGTATAAGTTATAAAATATATATTATAAATGGTGTTATCTTCTTATGTGATAAAAATTTTCAAACATTTTAATATTGCCCAAAAGAATTCAAACGATGACGCGTTACTAAAATTTATCTTCAATTTTTTTTCTTTTTCACGTTAAGAAAATATATTTTAGCAACACTGAAAATGAAAAAAATTAAATAAAATATATATATATAGATGGGTAGTTTTATTCGTTTTCTTTTCTTCATATAATTTCTTTCATTTTATTTATTGTTAGTAGTAGTAAAGAAGCTTAAAGTAATAAATGAAAAATCATATACGAAAAGATGAAAATTATAAATACTTTATATGTAAATTTTTTCACTATACACTATACTAGATGTAATAAATTATCAATTATATGCGTATAAAATTTTCTATATACGTTAACGTTAATGTTAATATGCTGAGGTATTAAATATATATATATAAGCTTTATTTTTATTTCAAAGTATACCATTTTAATGTATTACACCCTTAAAATTTAATATGCATGTGTCTCTGGTTATACAAGAGTCAAAAAATTAAAACAGTTTATATATTTATTAACATAAACATACAATAATAATTGTTATTTAGACTTTAATATATATATCTATATATGGTTTTTAAGTTATATTATTTTATACATTGAAAAATAATTGCATAATTTAATCAAATTCCATAGCAAATTAAATAAAACAATAATAAATTAATATTATTATTTTATTTGTTACAAACTTTTGTACTATTTAACCAGAAACAAATCGACAACAGTAGCATTACTTGTATTTATAAAACCATTGATCATTATAATAAATTCTATAAATTAAATTTACAACGGATGTTCACCTGTATTTCCTCTATGTAGTGCATACATAATCTTTAGTTAATAATTTTAAGCTTAATTAAAAAATACAAAACACCAAAAAATGCCTACAGGATATCTGGTTTGTTTAAGTATAATAAATATGAATTTTTATTTAAATTAAATAAATTTAAATAATAAATAAATACCAAAGAAAGCTCTTCTTAAGAAATTATTAAATAATTTGTTGAAAATTAATTAAAAAAAAAAAAAGCTTTGTACAGTATTCTGGTCAACAAAGTTTTAACTATAGCGTAAAAGTTAATTTGAAACTTTTAAGATAAACAGACGATTATCGTTTTATTTGTATCGTTGTGTGTTGATATTCAAGATTGAATGCAACGCTTTGCAATTTTGTTTTACCACAAAAAAAAGAAGAAATTTCTGCTTTTTATTTTTGACTTAAATTGTAATAATGAATAAAAAAAAGAAGAAATAAACTACTCATAAAATTCATTTAAAAGTTTTCTGGCAGTTTAAACAATTTTTTTTTTGGTGCGACTCAATCTCAATTTTGGTGGTTTTTTTTATTTATTTTCTGATTTTTTTTTTTATTTTTAATAACAAATAAGCAAAGTATAGCTGGTGAATGACTTTATTTTTGTGACTATTGAACTAAACAACAACTCTATATTACAGAAAACGAATACAAAATACTTTAAAAACTGAATTGAAACTAACTTTTGAATTAAAACAAAAATGTGTAATAAAAGTTTTTTTATTTAATAGCGATAATTGTTCTGTTTTATTATAAACTGCGGTTTATGACTATAAATAACCACAAAAATAAAAAACAAAGAATACAAACGAAATAATTAAAGTTTTCTTCGTTTTTTTTTTGCGTGTAATACATTCCCCATAACAACTAATTTTAACAAAATTATTTCACCGAATCTATTTAACACATTTTAACACTTTTTAATCAATAAAATACGTTAAAAGTTTTATTTTAATAAATAAATTAGATAAAATAAACATCAAAGTTTCAATTAATTTAAAAAAAAGCTCACATTTACTCTTTAAAAGTTCATTTCACCATGAACTTTTATTGTTATTTATATAATTTTTAATTTAATTTAATTTTAATGAAAATAAATTTATAAAATAGATTTTGTGGGGTTGAAATTGTTCGTTTTTTTCTAACTAAAAAATAAAAATTGAATAAAAAATTTTTTTACCAAAAAATTTATTTATTTTGACAAAAATATAAAAATTCTCCAATGATGTCATTTTCATTGTTATTCGTGGAATATTATTATTATTATTATTTTTTTTAAATAAATGTTAATAGATAACGAAAATATACCGGAGTACAAAATACAATAGGGAAAATTGAATAATCAAATCAATTTCCTTCATTAAAAATAATAATAATAATAATAATAATAATAAAAATAACAATAATAATGTTGAAAGAAAATTTTTAATGGAAAAATGTAGTTCCGATTTCAAAAGTAAATAAATTTCATTTAAGAAAATTTTTTATAAAAGAATAATTTAAATAAACAAATATTGATTAAGTAGCGTGAAAATGATACTAATTGACATTATTTTCTCATTTTAATTGAAGCATTGAATGATTTAAAATATTTAAAAATAAACAAAAGTCAACACAATTAATCCTGTATTAAGGAAAACTCAAAAATTCTATATTAAACAACTTAAAGAAAAGAAAAACAAAATTTATCACAAAGAAAATAAAATAAATTGCAAAAAAATAATAAAAACACATTTTTCAATCAAACAATATTCTCAGCTATTTTATTTTTCTTCTTAAGCGATTGTCATTGTCATCATTCAACAATTTTAAGAAAGAACCGATACACGATGGGGAAGAATAACACCACCCAATACATTTTTCATTTCGTTTTTGCGATAAATTTTTAGTCTGATTTTTAGATTTTCAATTTAAATTATTTTCGTACGAATAAACATGTCGCGTTGCATTTAAATATAAATAGGTTAAACTTGTCTTCACTATATGATCAAAGTTGAAGGATATTTTAAATGCTATTTTTTTTTTTTCTTGTACAGATTTTTCTCTTTATTTTTTTTTTTGCATTAAACTAACAGAGCTAACTTGTCTATTAAAAATTTTACGCTTAACTATATTCCAGATATTTATTTATTTATTTTATTTTTATTCTTATACTCAATGTAGTCTTATTTATACAGATAATCAATTATTTAATCAAATTATAAGAATATATTTTATTTAATCTACATTCTTTTTAGCAACAACATTTTTTATTTCCTTTTAATAAAAAATAAAATGCAATTTCCCAGTTGCAGTCATGATAAAGTTTAATAAAAAAAAATAAGTATTTTAATTTAAATAAAACTAAAGAAAACTAAATAATTGAAAATTTAAAATCCACTTACCAGTTAAATTTTCTTTGACAAATTGATAAACATACAGACATAAAATTGCATTAAATCGGTGGTTATATAAGATGTTGATGATCAAAAAAAAAAACGTTGCTTTTATAAGAATTTTTATTATTTTTTTTTTTTTTGCTATTTATTGGTCAAACATATGGTGCCAAGCTTTTTCTTACAGAAAACTCTTTTATGCTGTGATAAAATAAATACAATAAAATGACCAACAGAATAAAAAACTAAAGAAATGAAGATTCACCCAGATTGCTTAACACAACCAGTTACTAAGATCAGTGTAAACGATTGTAGCACCTTGACTTCGATTAGTTGTTATGTTTTTTTCTTTTCTTTTTTATTCACTTTTTTCTATTCTTTTCTTTTCTTTGTATCACACACAAGGAAAATTATTAATAGAAAAAAAAACACTGTACAATTGTGGGTGGATATGTTGTTCGACCACCGTAATAACTTTTATTATTTCACTTCTATTGCCTGAAACAGCAAACACAATCGACACACATTAACACAATTATATTTTTATTATTACTATTTTTCGGCTTCCTTTCTACTGTTGTTGCTGTTTTTCGTTTTTTCTTTTTCTTTCTTTGTTTGCAATGAAACAAATAAGCAAATAGAAGACAAGAATAATACAAAAGTAGAAAAAAAAATGTTACCCTTCTTGAATTACTTTGAAGACGGCAATTAATAAATGTTCTTTTCGCCTTTTGTTATTCTACTTGTTATACTATTTTCATTGTGTTTTCTTCGTATCTGTATATATACATTTGTGTTAAGGGTCTATCGATATGCAATCGAATAATCATTAAACACTTAACACTTGTTCTTCTATTAAACATATATATACATTTTTTTTTCGGTCTTTTCTTTTCCTGATCCACAAATAAAATAAATTGTATATCACGTCGTCGTCGTCGTCGTCTATTATTCAATTTTTATACATTTCAAAATTCTGACTTGTTATTTTCCGTATAAAATGTTGTTGATTGTTGATTTAGCTGCTGCTTTTGCTTTTCTTTACTCCTTATAATTATTTTTATTTTTCTTTAACTATTAATATTAATTTTTCACTTTCATTTGCTTTTCTTTATTATTTATTATTAATATTTTCTATTTTTTTTTTTTATTAATAAAAATTAATACGATGATAATTGATTTCTACACACACTTTAAATATAAATTAATAATCATTATTGCTTATTTTTTTGTTAGAAAATATATAATTTTGCATTAATTATTTAATAATAAATAAGGCAAAACAGAAAATTTATATTTTCCTATGTTGTGTTTAATAATTTACTTTCAGTATTCAGGTATAGTTTGTGTAAATGAAACTAAACTAAAGCAAAAATTTAAAATCAAAACAAGAGTAGAGTATGAAGTATAACAACGTATAAGTCATTTAGATTAAAATACTAAATACTAAAGATTATGTTAAAATAAATACAAAACATAAAATAATATTAATAAAAGAAAATACACAACTGATAATAGGAAAAATCTATTGAAATCAAAAATAATAATATGACCGAGTTTGTCAAATCAGTTCTATAACTAATGACATAATCAATAATGAAATGACAAATTAAATAATAAATAATAATGTAAATTTTATTAAAAAGATCAAGAAATACCAACAATAAATGTTTTTGATAAAAAACCAAAGACTATTATAAAATAATTAAACACGAGTTTAAAAATTTCAAAGAAATTTATAAAAGTAAACATTGCAAGAGTATTGAAATCTATAAGAATACTTATGCAGAATTATGTAGGTGCAATAAATACTAATTATTACACATAAGCACAGCAAAGTAATAAAACACTTTTATTTAGAGAATTACAAGGAAGTGAAAACGAAGAGCAATGAATGAACTACCTTTGTCAGGAGAATGCTCAGTTTAAAAAAACGCAACTATCAATTCAATAAGAATTGATTAACCATTTTCATGAAAGTTAAAACGTAATTAACACTAAATTAAAACATAAGTTTAGAGTATATTCACATAGAATTAAAAATATTCCAATATTTGTGAATAAAGGTAAAAAAAAACTTTACACAATAGAACTTTTTGACAAAAACAAATCAAAAAATAAATTATAAAGTTGTAAAAATTATCGTATTTAAAAGTATTTTCAAAATTTATATAAAAAATAAAATCCCAAACATGAACATCAATGGAACTTTTAAATCAACAAAAAATATCATTCTATTTGAAAATTTTTACAAAAGAAAAACCATAATGTATTATTAATATAAATATTATGATTACGATTATTATATTATTTTACAATTGTGTCATTTTATTTATTTATACTTTATAATAATAATAATAATACAATTTGTTAAGAGCTTTTAAATATTAAATAATAAAGAAAGAAGAAAACAATATTTATTTAAACCATTAACAATTGTATATTTAATAATTATATTTGCTAATTTACCTTAATGAAAGGTATAAAATAAATAAACAATAGTAATAAAACTTTTAACAATAAATAAACGAAATCAAACCTTTTTCTCTTGTTACAATTAAATAACAATTTATGACAATTTTAAACTAATAAACAATATTTTTACTTAATTAAAAAAATATCTAAAGAAAAATTTAACAAATAAATATCCAGAATTACCAAAGTTAATAATTTAATTAATAAAAAAGGTTTATAAAAAAAAAGAATAAAAGCATTGGCAGATATCCAACTAATTCGTCATTATTTTAGATATAAAATAAGATCATAAATGAATAAAGAATCCAATTTTTTTAATCCATTAATATGCATTTCTAGCCGCCGATAGAACAACAACAGCTGAATGAAAATTTCACACAATTTTTTAACAAAAAAAACGAACATTAAAATGATTTTGTGTTTTTTATATTTTGTTTGTCGGTAGACAAAAAAAAATGATATTTAACTAAAAATAGAGCAATAAAGTAAAATAAAATTGAATGATTTATGTGAATTCAATGAATTATATAGGGGAGTTAACGAATCTTTTTTTTTTTTATTTGATAGTTATTAGCTGGTATTAGCGGTTTGATCGTATTAAATTTATTACATATTGTTATTTTCCTGCATTTACAATTAATACCACAATGAATATACAATATTTTATTTATATAAAATCAAAACAGTTACTATCCATACCACGTAAACAAATTCTAAATTACAATTTTCATTAGTGAAAAAAAAAAAGAATGAAAATAATCATTGAAATGAATTTTATTAGAATATAAATATTCATTTGTAATAAAAGTTAATCTTCTATTATTTTTAACAACCTTTCTCTTTTACGATATTTTATTAACGTGAAATTATAGTAAAATTCTCTTAATTATAATTAAAATTATTAATAATATTTTCTATTTATTTTAAAAATGAGTTTTTTTATTATTAGAAAATTGATGTTTTTTGATCAATTTTCATTTTAGTTAATTATAAATTCAAAGTGTGATTTTTTTTCCTTTTAATTTAAATGTTAATTTTCTTTATAAAATATTGTGCAAAAAAAATAATAATAAATAAATTATTCAATAACAAGGGTGAATTTAATAAAAAAATGTATGTCAATTATACCTTAGAAAAATATCATTTCATTTTCTTGTTTTAATGTTGTTTTTGCTATAATTTAATAATGAAGATTGCTTTAAATAGCAAAAAGCTTAAAATGTATATGATTTATTATTAATTAGTTATAATTTTGAAAAACAATTAAATTGTCCCCTTACACAAAGAAAACCATAAAGAAATAAACAACAATTTATTAATCACACGATCATTAATTACATTCCTTTAAAAACAGCAAAAAATAATTTATTTATTTTAATGATCATTTAACTGGCAATAAAAATTATTTCCTGTTTTCACTGCAGTCCTTTATAAAATTTATTTTTAAAAAAATATTAAAATAATAATAATAGAAAAATATAAGAAAAATTTTATAAAACGAAAAACTATTCAGCTTGTCTTACTCTAAATAACACGAAATAATAAAAAATAAAAAACAGAAAAACTTAATAAAATATAATAATAAAAAGGAAATAAATAAAAGCTCTATTTGGGTGGCACGGAACGGATTAATGTAAAATTTTCATTTTTTTTTTATTTTATTTCTTGTCTATTTTCTTTCTTGTTTTCCAATCATAACTATGACAACATATAGTTATTTTATTTTATTTTTCTTTGTAAATAGAGAAAAACAAAAGGAACAAGTAGCAATACATTTAGTGCGTGCACGTTTACAATTTATTAAGAATTCATTATAATTTTTATTTATGTTTTTTAATAATCAAGAAAAAGAAAAAAATAGCAACAAACTTATAAATAAAACTAATAATAATAATATAAAAATTATTGATAATAATAAAATATGTTAAATAAAAGATAGGAGAAGAATGGTAGAAGCGACGACTATCAACTAACCCAACCAGTAAAGTAAATTTCTATAATTCTATAAAAAAATCAAATAAAAATCATTTTAAATACTATTTGCAATAAAAATAATACTAAACACATTATAATTGTAACTTGTTATCTTGGATTTTCAACGGATAAAGTTTATTCATGTAAATAATAATAATAATGTCAGTTAATGCCAGTGAAAGGTGAGATAAATAAACAATGTAAGGTGAATACAACACGTTAAATTATTTATTAAAAATCAAAAAAAAAAAAATAATAACTAATCGATTTTTAACTAATAATTAAAAACATATTAATTATTTATTTAAATTAATCTATAAATTGTATGAAAAATTAGTATGAATAAGCAAAATTTATTGATACAATATTTTTAGTTTTTTTATATTTGGTTATATTTACACACAGAGCGAAAATAAAATCAAAATATATAGATAAAATGTAAAATTTATTAGCAGAACCAAAAAAATATTTATATGAAAAATATAAAAATAAATAAATTGATGAGTTTTCGATATATTTTTGCTTTTATTTAACTTTTTTTTTAAATAATAAATACCAAACAAAAAAAAAATTAATAATAAAAATAAATAAAGGTAAAAATTTATTAAATAAAAATAAAACAGGGTAGGTAAATCAGTCTACACTTCTACTATATCCAATAGTTAAATTGATTCGTTTTGGTTTTTATATTATTTATTATTAATAATTAATTTATCCACTATGAATGTATATATTCTTCACCTTGTTATAGTTTTGTTATTTCGTTTAGTTTTCCCTTTACCACAAAAATAAAAATTATTATTATTTTCCCTGTTTTTATCTTTGTCAATTTTTTTAATAATTTAATACTAAGAAGACGTAACGAAAAATCTTAAGCAAAAAAAAAAATTAAATAAATAAATAAACTGTAGCATAACCAACATTTTATATATTATAAGGGATGAAAGCAATATAATACGCGACCCGAAATAATAATAATAATAATAATAAAAAAACGTAACTCAACAAACAAAAAAAGCTATCTGGAATAGCTGAGTGTATTTATCCTAGTTTATTTTCAGGTTTGAACATTTTGATATAATTTTTTCTTTCTCGTTTATCTGATGTTTGCGCGACTTAAACATTTATGAACCTTTAAATCTTAAAAAAGAAATAAAAGCGAATAAACAACAAGAAAAAAAATAAACCAACATAATAGACTCAAGTCAAGACAAGTCAAGGGAAAAAAAGCACTTTCACATATGATTCTCATAAAAACTTTCAACGCGTTTTTTTTGCTTTTATTTTAACGAAAAAAAAAAAGTTTGTTGTTTTGTTAATAATAATTCGCATGAGAAACGGGGTTTTAAAGGATAGAAAATAGCTGCGAATTTTTTATACAGAAAAATAAAAGCATTTATTTGAATGAAATTTTTTCTTGAATTGTTATTCTTTGTCAATTTTCATATGAGTTATATTGTTGTTTGTACCAGAAGTAACAAGACCAGTCAAATAAAAACACAAAACAATAGACACCAACAAAGTGATACGTGGTTCAGACACAAAAAAAAAAAATAAATAAATAAAACTGACAAACGAAACAGGCTTAGATATGGAAAAGTGAATAAAGATTAAGAAAGGTTCAATCTTGGTTATATATATTTTGTTTTTACTCTCTTTTTAAGAAAAATATGTATACACAACAGAAGGTGATATTATTATTAATAATTTATATTGAAATGTTTTTTGTCTGCGTATTTAACATTTTTTTTTATTTTTTATGTATTATCAAATAAATTTTTTTTGTGGTATTTTTACATTACCCAAAAAAAAAATGTATTTAAATAATTTATTAAATTAATAATGAGGGCATTAAAATAAATAAAATAGTAAATACATAAAAACGAAAGAAAAAATATTTTAATTACAATTTTCACTGAGTAAATAAATTTTTTGTTTACAAAATAATATTAATCCAACTATTTTCACAGAATAATTTTATTTTATTTTTTAATTAAATTTAAACAAATTTCTTCTTCTTTTTTTTCACATAATTATTTTAATTATAATTTTTAATTTATTTTTTTTTCGATTAAAATTCTTTTCACTGTATCAAAAAATTCAATGAGAAATACTTTTATTAAGTATTTTTTTTTATTTTTTATTTTGTTTTTACTTAAACCAACGGAAAAGTTAAAATTGTTGTTTTTATTTATTTATTTTCTTTTATTATAAAATGTCACACAGTATGAATATCGCGAAAGCGCGAATTAATTTAAAGAGAAAAGAAAATAACGTTTATTACCATTAAAATTAAATTTTAATTTTATTTTAAACATAGTTGTGTCGTTTTTCAACAATAAAACAGAAAAAATTTTATTCAACTAAACGAAAACCAGAGTTAATTTTTTATTCTATCGAAAGTCAAAAAAAACTAAAACTAAAACAAAAAAAAATTCCACGACGCGCTAATGTAACTTCTGTTATTCAACATCAGATGAAAACTGAAATTGCGGTATTACATGCAAATGGATAGCAGGACCAAAAGCTGTAAGAAGCAAAAAAGCAACAACATTCGTTGTAGAGTAATACTAAAAGAACGAAAAACAAAAACTAACTTTAACATCTGCGACTGACAAACAAATCGTACGAATTCAACTTCGGTTATGTTGAAATAATTTTCCGATGGAAAATTAAACAACAACAACAGCAACATCAATAACAGGAAAAACAGAAAAAGCATTTTCATTTCTCCAACATTGCTGATGTTGTTGGTGCTGTTGATCGTACACATGAGGGGTATTTATGTGGATACATATATATTATGTTGAAAAGGCGGCGTCACGCCGCAACTATAGTCCTTAAGGGTGGTACTATAATTAGGGCGCGATGTCAAGCCGACAAGCAATAAACTGAAGACTTTTATTGTTTTTCTTCTGATTTTCATATTATTTCATTTCTTTATTTGTTTTTTTTTTTCTTTTTTTGATAAGCAAAATTCCTTACGTACGTTTTACTGTGTCAGATACAACTTATCCTGATCATGTTTACCCATATAATTTTCTTATAGTTTTACATTTTCTTTTATGTATATTAAATTTCTGTTTTATGTTTCATTTTCACTTTCTTTTTCTTTTTCTTTTTTAATATGTAAATAATTTAATTTAAATATTTGCACTTGTTCAATATTTGATATTTAATTAAAAAATTAGATCAGTACGTTGTCGCTTGTCGTTTTTTATTTATTTATTTATTTACAGGTTTTATATTTCGCTTCGTTTTTCTTATAATTTTATTTTAATTTTTTTTTTTCGTGTGTCGTATGCCACACAATTTATTCGTTGTTATTTTTAAAACATTTTAATTACACTTAGGAGAATTAGTTATAAACAACAAACAGCAGCTGAAGTGATTTATTTTTTTTAAATGTTTATTATGTATATATGAAAGAAAATTTATTTATTTAAAAATAGTTTAATAGTGGCACTAGTTTTGTTACACGCTAATGCACCAGTGCAGTTATGTTTACGTTTAAATTATTAATTATGTTTTTTATTTTATTTTTTATGTTTTGATTTATGATTTATAGTTTTTTTTTTTTTTTTAAATAAAACTTCTACTCAGTTTATAATTAGTTAATTAGTGATAAAATGGTAACGAGTTATCTAGTCAATTGTAGCATTATTATTTCTCAATTACAATGAAACTAAGAGTTATGCTGAGTACAACAAGTAACAATTTATCTAATGGTAATTATTATATAAATCTGTATTTATCTTTTAACGCTAAAAATCAATAGATTTTTACCAATTTTAAATGAGAATTTCTGGTCAGATAATAAAGTCAGATAAATCAGATAAAAGCAGTTTTGTTCTTTATATTTTAAAAAAGCAAAAACTATTCAAAATCAATATATTTTCCACGATTATAATTCAATTAAGTGAATTAACCTTTTGTTTATAAAAATTATGCAATAAAATATTCAATTAAATTTATTTTTTTCATTAATAATAACAAAAAATTAAATGATTTCGTGTTAAGGATTTATAATTTTAAATTACACGAAATAGTTTTACTACGATATCCTGTTATATAGAAATATAAATAATAAAAAGTTATTTATTTTCTATTTGTATTAAACTGTTTGCTTTAGTGTGGAAATATGTAATTTGCTGGTGGCCAAGTAAATAATCTAACATGTTATAGATTTTAACATAAATTATTTATATTCTAATAATATAATTTGTTTTTAGTTTTTTATATGTAAACATAGATAAAAAGCATAAATGCATAAATCGTTTATCAAAACCTTTTATTTATTAATAGCGTAAATTTAGTATTATTATTATTACTATTATCCGTTGACTAAAAACACTTTTCCTTGATATTAAAGGTAGTTTAACCGCATACAATTTCCTTTTAAATTATCAATTTCCTATTATTATTATCATTTTTTTCTTTTTAATGTTCTCTCATGCACCCCAATATTGTCGAAACCATAACCATACAACGATGGTGTTTTTAACAAAACTAAATTTAATAATTGTTTAAACTTAAGCATGTAAATACTTAAAACTATGTGTTGTGCTTTTCAATTGTGATTATCATGTATTCACCACAAGTTGAGGTGAATTATTTCAATTTCCCCACTATGAGCTTTAAAAGTGATGAAAGTTTGTTGCCCAGTGGGGATTACGTTCGCGCCCCCTTTGCGCATAACACACAATGGGCGTTTTTTCTTTACAAGTTTATTTTCTTCTACATTTTTTATTTTGTTGGATATTATTTCGTTTTTTTTTTTCTTATATTTTGGGCCTATATTGACGAGGTAGCAAAGGACTAATAACAATAACAATGAAAACACATTGCGTAGTTGGTGGATGAATTGATTGAATGTCAAATGAGAAACTTAAGATACATAGTAACATGAAGAATATAAAACATAAAAATAATAATAATAATAATAAAGGATAAAAAAGACCACAAGTGCCACCACGTGCAACTTAATATAATGACGAAAAACAAACCTCGTGTTATTTGTTCTTTTTGATGACATTTTTTGTTTTAACAAAATCATAAATTAAAATCGATTAAAAGATTTTATTTAAATGAATAAACAAAGAATTTTTCTGAATTAAAAACATATTAGAATTTATATTTATTTGTTGTTTATGCGCATGTTAATGTCGATTAAAATAAAAGAAACAATCGAGGAATGAGCAGAAGATTTAAATGCTATAAATATTTCTACATTTAACTTCTTCTATTAAATACGATAATTTATTTACATTTTATTCATTGGAGGTATATATTTTAGCGTTTAAAATAGGCACAAATATTTGTAAATAAACGAAAATGCCTATTCTAAAATATCTATTCTATTTCTTGGTTTTTTTTTTAATGTAATTCGCATTTTATTTTCTTTGACAAATTTTAATCTATTATTTTTGATCAAAATTGATTTTACGTTGATTTTTTTTTTATAGTTATTTCAAATAAAAAATAATAATAATAAATTAGAAATTTATTTTAACTAAAGAAAAATAATAAATAAATTTTATTTCGATTAAGAAAATAGATGAGAATAACTGATCAATATTTAATTTTCTTTTATTTTTGTGCTATTTTACTATTTTGATTAACGATAGAACTGTTTTTTTTTTTTTTGTTTATTCGATTTTTTATTTAGTTTGAAGGATATTTATTTTGCTTTTTTATTTTCTTATTTTTTAAAGAAAAATAATAATAAACGTAATACTTATATATATATTTTTGTTTGGCTCTAGTTATATAAATAAATAATAATAATTTTCTTTTTAAGCAAAACAAAAAAATACAATTTTGATTGATTTTTTGTTTGGCTAAAGAGAACTTTGCATATATATTTTTTATTTGATTTTTATTGAAATATTTTTGATGAATATTCTTTATTTATTTGTAATGGATTTATGAAAGCTTTTCGTAATATTATTATTCAAATGGGATAACTTACCTTATTAGTAATATCGTTTGCAGGCTTCTAGTCAGCATAGGAATTTATATTCAGGATTATATTCTTGATCTGTAGAGGTACTCTCTAGAATACATTTAGATTTATTAATTTTAAAATTTTGAACCATGCAAATTATTGTCAAAACTACCTTTTAATGTTTATTCAAATAAAAATCTTACTTCCATTCAGTGGCAAATAAATTTTAATCCTAATAGATAGATTACGTATTTATAGATTATCCATCAACAAAACATCAGTGAAGTTTTTTACAATACTAAATACTTTATTCGCACAGCCAAAAAACAGACGATAATTGCCATAAACTACCTGAAAAACAATATTTAAATAAAAAAAAAAAGAAAAAAATTTTATCATAACATTTATGGAGAAAATAGTAATAAAAATAAATATTATATCAATAATGCAGACAAATAAAACTTTTATTTAATAAAATATTATATTATTAAATTTTTTTTCAAATCAATTTCTTTCATAATTTCGTTTTTTAACATATAAAAAAATAAAACTGTTATTTATCAAGTGAAATAAAATTTAAAAATAAATAATTCATTTAAATTAATTACTTTAATTATTTTTTTTTTAAATAGAGTTAATAGTCGTTTTGTTTTTTACAAAATTATTCTACAATAATTATTTTTATTGTTATTTAATAAGTTTACTTACCATTTTTTTTTTTTGAAAACAAGCAATCGCTAAGCATAAATGATAATCCATAATAATAAATATAAAAATGTTGTGTCATTGTCACCATTGCCACGAGTTTTATCTATTAAAAAAAAGCAAAACCAAAAATTACGCAATGTTATTCATCAATAAAGTTAATAAAAAAAAGAGCAAATAAAAGAATAATTTTTAATTATTAAATAAAAATAAATACAACTAAGTATTGCAATAGTAGTACGGTATTAGTATTGATTGATTAGTATTTTCCTCGAATATATTTCCCTAACTTTATTTTGTTTTGATTTCTTTTCATTATCTGTACTATCCTGTCTGATTTTTATTATCAAAATTTTTTAATACATTAAAATCGTTAATAATTTTTTATTACATTTTAAGCTAATTATTATTTTTTTAAGTTACTTAATAGTTAATGTTACTGTTGGTTAAGGATGAACAATAATTATTTTTATTTATTTATTTTTAATTTCAAGGGAAATAAAATGAAAATTAATTTCATTTTTTTATTTCTATAGCATATTTACTGCGACATTTTATGTATATTATAAATAATTTTTTTTTTTTAATGTTTGGGGTGGGATTGTTGGTGATTAAATTGTTTTAATTTTTTCTTTTTATTATTATATATAATATAAATATTTATTTAGAAAACTGTTGTTGTCATTCTGATTAATGTTTGTGATTTATATTAATTTATTTTTATTTTTATTATTATTATCTGTTACCCCCCTTTATTTTTTTACTGTACATTGACTGTCATGCGGTTTGAAAATGGTTAATGAAAAATAGAAAAGAAAATAATTTAAAAAATAAAATGTAGAAACAAAAAAAAAATTGTACCGTAAAGATCAAGCAACTACGAGTAAAAATAAGAAAATAAGCAGAAGAAAAAAATTATAAATTGTTTAAGATGGACAAATTTGAAAAGTTTTTTTTTTCTGTAAAAGAAGCTGCAGAAATATAAAATATAGCATAAAAAAAAGGTCAGTGAAGAAAAAACGAAGAAAAGTAGACCCGAAAAAAGCTCATCAACAATGAGTACGATGATGCTTTTGAGTAGAATGAAAAATGTTTTATAGAAAAAGAAAACAAATTTTATAATCTTCATTTCATTTCACCATTATTCGATTTGTTATTTTTATTTAATTTCTTTTACTGCAAAAAAAATAATATAAAATAAAATAAATAAAATTAAAAATTAAAAACAAAATGCTGGAATAGAAAAGAAAAAAGGTAAGAAAATATAATAACATTAAATTCCCCATTGAGTTTTAAAAATAGATTGAACGTTTTATTATAAATATTTCTTCTTACTAATATTTTTTTATTTTATATAAGAAAAAATCAACGTAGAGCCGGCTATAGACGAAGTAACCAACCAGTAGAGGAAAAACTGGCGAAAATTGTTCGAAAGAAATTAATTTTTTAAAATTAAAACGTTTCATAACTGCTTTGGTATTTTTTTTTTGTATCTTTTTATTTATATTTTTGTTGATTATTTATATTATTTATGTTACTTCTGTTTGTTTGTTTTATTTCTTTTCTTTTCACTAAGATTAAATTGGAAAATATTTTTTAATCTTAAGTTGTTTATAAAGTAATAAGTTAAATTATAATTGAATTAAAAATAGAAAATAAAAAATAAACAATGACGTTTAAGAATTACACAAAGAAAAAAAACCCGAAAAGGAGAAGATAAAATAAAAATATAAAAATGATGAAAAATTTATTATCATCAATAAGGGTGAATTTATCAAGATAATCGAAAAGATCAACACAAACCAATCAAATGATTAAAGTGTAAATTGCAATCATTCATAGAAATATTTATTTAATACAGAGAACTAAAAAATAACAAAACGAAAGAATTTAAAGAAAAAGCAAACTTCTGGAAGTAGAAGATAATCAATCATGAAAGTGCGTCCAAAAAACCAACTTTATAGTTGTAAAAATCGAAATGTACAAATAAACAAACAAACAAACCAAATCCGATCATTGTGTGTGTGTATTTTCTTGTTTGATTTGTTTTCAAACAAGAATAAGAAATATATATATTACAAAAAAAAAAAAAACAAACGGAAGGAAATGTTGACGAGAGAATAAAACCAGCTCAATCCAATCCCTAACCGTGTAAACGTCATAAATAACTGCTTGTTTTCACTATTTCTAAAGTAAAACATATAATACAAAACGAATATAAAATAAAAATCTCATCCCCTGTAATGTGTATTCATTTAATACGATTTTTTTTTTGTATTTCTTATTTTTATATTGAGTATGAGAAAGTTTTATATAATGCTTCAAGGACAGATCACTGTTACACTATGAATTCATTTTGAATTGCTTCAATTCGATTGAGAATATACTGTGTCATTCCCCCAATTTTAGTTTTTACCGACTATAAAAAAAAAAAAAAACTCACACCGTATAAATAAGCAAAGCTAATCTACGCTTCCTCGTTGTCCAGAGTCCACTTTAAGATGCTGTGTAATACTTAAACATCCTTTTCATATACTTTAACAGTCTTACAACCATGAATAGCACATCGTAACGAATCAAATTCACTCCATCCCGATCATACAAAACGGTTTTATTTATTTTACTATGAAAAAAAAAAAAATGAAGAAATAAAATCACTTTGGATTGATTTAAAAGTTATGGTTTGGGTTTAAATGGGTTTTCTCACGCCTTTTATACTCGTATTATGTGTACTGTGCACAACAATCTATCAGATCATTTTCTTGGGGTCACTTCAAACTGTTATTGCTATCATCCGTTTATATATATTTTTTTTTTATTTGATAGTCAATTTCAATGAAGAAAAATATCAAAATCGAAATCGAATGAAAATTGGTTAGGTCGAAATTGCCATAACAATTGGTTTCTTATCATATAGTCTCCAACATTTCACAGTATATATATTTTATTTTTTCTCTCGGGTTAGAAAACAATTAATTGAAACAATTTATATTCTTGATTTTTTTTTTGTCGCTTTTCTTATAATAAAGAATTGATTTAAAAAAAAAAGCTTGAATAAATAAAATAGATTAAAGCATGGAGACTGTTTGGCAATAATGTTTAAGTTGACACCGCACGCGTCATCTGTGTTGTCCCATCTGCGTTCAAATTTAACAAAGTTGGTAAATGATAATTTTTTTTTATGATTATTATTATTATTTGTTACTGTTGAGCCTTGTTGATAACATAAAGCCCTCAATAGAGTAGCATTACGCTTGAATATGACACACAAATATTATCCCCACGGCCATACTCAATTTACCTTCATCCGCAAACTGAGCAGTCAAAAAAAAAAAGAAAGAAATTTCATTCATAGAATTAAATATCAGAAAAGTAACGCGTTGATGTTATTAAGCTGGGGATAAATGGTGTAAAATTACGTCTAGACTTTTGCTGTTTATTTTTCTTCTTCGTTTTTTTTTTAGAGCCCAGTTTTTATTGCTTAACTAAAGGACTCCCCATTCCGTTGTTAAATATATACTTATGGCGTTTATTCTATCGTTGTTTGTATTGTTTTTTTTTTTTATTTAATAAAAAATAAAAGTAAAACAACGAAAAAAAAATGTTACTGTGAATACCTGAGTAAAGTGGGTGTTAAATTTGTTTTTAAAACATTAAATAAAAATTTAAAAACGAAAAAAAAAAAAAATGCAATAAAGACTTTTACCAAAAAATATAATCCAATGTGACATTAAAACGTTTATTTTATTTATGTTATCAAATTAAATTCAGTTACTTTATAAAATCATATTTAATTAAATTGAGAAAATTATTATGATATTTGTGAAGATTTTATTTGAGCTTTTATTATTATTTAAAATTTTATAAATCGATAAGCACTGTATACTATGGATATTACATAACAATGAAAAGACATTACCAGAGTTAGTATTATGTTTAGTAAAATATGAAATTATAGTTATCTTCGTTGGTGCATAAAAGCTTTTATGAAAAGCGACATACGCGGGAAACATTTATAATCAAAATGACGGATTTTTAATAGAAAAATTCCGTATTCACTTTCTTAAGCAATGGAAAAATATATTATTGAGTTTTTGCGCTATTTATGTGCTATTCAAAGTAGCCTCTAGACCACTCGTGTTTTGAATATCAAACAAAAGTAAAATATACCAACAACAAATACAATCCCATTTCCATTATCCAATATATATGGTGTTTAGTTAAATATTCAATAAACACTCGGTTATCTAAAGTGCATAATAAATTGACTTTCGTTAAGCTACTCATGTTTTTCTTTTGTATTATATTTTCTTATACATAAACCAAACATGATTTAATTTAATTTTTTTTTTCATTCGTCTTTAAATTTTCTCTTTAAAAAAATAAAAAGATTTTTTTTTTCGTATGCTCTACTTTAGCTTATTATCGTCGGTAATGTTAAACAACATTTTCAAACATTTAAATAATCTGCGGTATGTACAAAAGATTTAATGACATATTTTTTATAATAGTATGGGGAATTGAATTGATTGAAAACGTTTACATTGTTTTGTTTAATTACTTCGTTCACACGCTCGAATGATAAATACAAATTGTCTTATATCTTGCGGCTAATTATATATAAATTTCAAGGCACGTTATATGATGGGGGGTTTTATTATCATTATTATTATTATTATAATTATTATTATAAAAGTGTGTTCATCTTCGTGTAATTTCTTTATTCACTTCTATTAATCTTCCGTTTTAATTAATTAAAAGAAAATTACTTCTTTTTCCTTTTGATTATTTAAACAATTTTTGTTCTGTTGTTTAATGATGAGTAATAGATGATTCATAGGGAAATTAAATCTTGTGAGTTTTTACTCTTTTACTGTTTTATTAAGTATTGTAAAGTGTTTTTAACAGTTATATTTTTCTTTGCTGTATCTATTTCTATAGTTTTTTTTTCTGTTTCCCGAATTTGGTAATATTTGTTTTATATCCAATTTATTATTTGCAAGATAATCTATCTAATTTGTTACAATTTTCTTTCTTTTTTTTTTTGTTAGCAAATTAAAACAAATAAAAAAGAAATCAGTTCATTTTTTCTATAGCAAAAATCTCTATAATATGGTCAAAGATTTATAGATGGATAACATAAACACTTAAGGTCATGATTTTTTTATTACAAAAAAAATTGGATTAAATATTTTTTCTCTGGTATCACAGCTTCAAAGAGAAAATTACATGTATGTATATTAAAAATCCAATAAAATCTACAAATAATTAAAATAAATAAATAAAATGTATGCATACCAACCATCAGTATGTTATGATAATAAAAATATATAAATTATGTATACAAATTGTCTGTAATTTAAACAAGTAACAAAAAAATTATTATTATTATTATTATTTTTTTATACACTTTGTATACAAAACATAGCATATTTATGTTTCTTATTTTATTTATAAATGTTTAAACTTTTGTAACATATATTTAAAAAGAAAGAAAGAAAAACCCCTTTTTTAATATTTTAATATATGATATATATTCTTTGCCACATTTAATTTGACCACAATAGCCAAAAATTGTGTTAACACACAAACACATCGTAATATAATTTGCAATCATAATAATAATAATAATAATAATAATAAAAAATTATAATAATAATAATAATACAGTGGGAAAAAGTTAAGTTATGTTGAGTATTTCATTATATTATATTTCGGTTCAGTTCAGTTATATAATTTTGCTCAAAATAATAATAATAAATATAAAATTGTCTATCAAACTTTTTCTATTTTATTGTAATAATAGTAGTAATAATAGTAATAATAATTATTATTATAATAATCGCGTAAAATCCTTAATACAAAAGTACTCCATAGAGGCATCACAACCAGAACAAAAGCAACAACATCAACCAGAACAACACTTGACCGCATTATCTCCACTAAGGCAACAAAATAAAATTATTAAAAAAAAAAATAAAAAACAAGGAGAAATTCTCAACAAAACACACCAAAGTACAATAATTTAATTATAATAACTTTTAGATTGTTCACCACGTTTATATAACACCAAACCAAATGTAAGCTTTACTTAACTTTACATTACTTTATTTCACTTAACAGCGTTGAGAGCCACATAAACTATACTAAACAAAATTTTGATTATTAAAATCTCTATTCTTTTCACAGGGTTTTCCACTGTACATTTTACAACTTTTACTAAGCTTTTATTATTTTATTAAAAACTTTTCTATGTTTTTAAATATTTTTCATTTATTATTTTTGATATTTAATTTCTAATCTTATTTCTATTAAATTGTTTTTATTCTTGCTTATAAAAACGTTTTTCATTGTAGCGAGCTTTTTGTGATGTTTTGTTTTTTCTATATTTAATTTTTATATAAAATATTTGTACCTATCGTAATCAAAATTTTATTATTACTTAAGAATATAACAATATTTTGTTTATTGTGTTATTTCGTTTTTTTTTTGCCTGTGAGCTTTTCTTTTTTTGTTTTAGTAGAAACATTTACTGTTTTGCGTGTTTCTCTGTTTTTTATTGTTGGTGAATTATTTCACACAACAATTGACAGAATTTTTTATTAATAATATTTTTTTCGTTTATTGTATCTTCAAAAATATGATAACGAAATAAAAGGGGATTTAATATGATGTAATACAGTTTTGTAAAAACGAAAACAAAAAATGCCCGCCTCAAGAGAATTCATAAAGCTTTCTATAATTTCATCATATATATATTTTCCACTTCACTATCAATCTGTTTTTTATTTAATTTAATTATTATTATTTTTTTACCTCGCACATATGTAAAGACATATAAAAACAGCGTAGTTATAACGAGTAACCATCATGTTATTTTTTCCCCATTGTCTGGTTTAATCGTACACTGAGGACAAAAAACCACCATCTACCACAATTCATGGTTTTTTTTTTATTTGTTTTAATTTGGTTTTTCTTCTCAAAAATCAAAAAAAAATATACAAATAATACTTATATGAAAAACCTTTTCAACAAATATTTCAAATAACTTTGTTAACCTACAGCATATTTATTTTTATTCATCTGTGACATAATATTCGGTTAATACATAAAAATTATGACCAAAAAAAAAAGAAGAGATTTAATATTAAAAAAAAAATAAGCAAAACAACAACCTTAAAAGGATAAAAAGATAATTTCTAATGAAAATACCACAAAATAATGTAGATATTTTCTGTTTAGACCAGCAAACATCATTCGATCTAAATACATATTTGTAAATTAAAATTTTGTTATCCTATAAAATGCTGGTTAAGTTCAAAAATTTTTAAGGGTTAAACGATAAGAATGATGATGACAACACGCGAACAATATATATATAATAAAAATATACCCAAAAATTCATAATTGTCTCTTGATATCAAAAAAATTTCTGTACTTGTTTGTCCCTTACATATTTTTATACATATTTTTTCCAAAATAAATGATTTAACACATACACGACACATGAACAAATCTAAATAATTCTTGCTTACTTCTGTTAAATACAATATCTATCGTTAACATACTGTTAATCATACTTTGGAAAATTTTACTAAAGCAAAATAAAATATGCGTTGAAGGCATAACTTTTTTAATAAATATTTCTAAGGAAATTTATAACTAATAAATATGCAACAGTGTGAGCTTAACTTCATTAAACCACTATTAACTATAAATGAAAAATTAATTATTTATATATATAGAAATATAAAGGATTAATAAATAAATAAATGTATGGCAATAAGAAAAATGAAATATTTTCCTTTAAAAATAAAAAAACCAAATACTAAAATCATTAATCATTACTATATGTGTTGTGTTTTGCTGTAATATTTATGTATTGCCAAAGAATATTATTTATATTTTTTAATTAAAAATTAAGAAATATATATTTAAGTTTAAACAGTGAAAATAGTTTATTGCTTTAACAAGAAAGGAAAAGAATAAACAGCCCTAAAAGCCTATAAATTCTTTAACAAAAAAAAAAAGAAAATATATAT
Source organism: Ptychoptera contaminata (assembly GCA_963942525.1). NCBI lineage: Eukaryota > Metazoa > Arthropoda > Insecta > Diptera > Ptychopteridae > Ptychoptera > Ptychoptera contaminata. The sequence goes on from OZ012637.1 coordinate 6,031,441, forward strand.
AAATAACTAAAGAACGTATTTTCGCATCATAAATTTTGGCATATTTCATATGTACATCAAAAAAAAAAACATAGTACCAGTAAAACATTACTATTAATAATATAATAGCTGACTAATATATTTTTTTTTAACAAATTTACAAAAGTTTAACTTGTTTTTCCTTTATTATTGACTAAAAAATGACAAATGAAAAAGTTACAACAAGCCAAACAACTTACAACTATTTAACAATTGCCTATTTATGGTTATTATTTACAAGAAACACGAATCCTGTCACAATGAATCAGTAAATAAATATTTATAAATAAATAAGTAAGTAAGAAAAATACATAAATATTTATTGAAAATTATTCACGAATTGCAAATAGCCAATTTATTTAAAAAAAAAATTATAACAGAAAACTTTTTCTCTTTTTCCATATTTGCTCTATAAAGGATTTTATCTTAATGCCGATGTATGTTATTCAAATTTTTGAGTTTGGTTTTCTTTATATTTTCGTTATCTTAACACACAGAAAAAATAAAAAAATAATAATAAAAGAAAGTTAAAAGTCAATTGATTTTGAATTTTCATTTATATTTCTCTCCAAGCTTTTGCTAAACATAAACAAACTAGCAAAAAAAAAAAAATAAATAAATAAAGTTTTCTTTAAGTTTTTCGCCTTCATTTCTTTTTTTGCTATTTGCAATAATTTTGTTTTGTTTTTTGTTTTGATTTTTATTTTTGACAGAACTTTGATTTATATTTTTCCTGTTTTTTTCATATAAATCTCTTTTTTTCTCCTTTATTTTTCATGTTTTTTGAATCAAAAGTAATAAAAGTCAAAGAAAGAAAAACTTTTTTCTTTTATTTATTTCATTTTTTGTATTTTTGAATATAATTTCTGTATATATATTTAAAAGCTTTAAGCTTTGATTAGGTAATGTAAGGTGAATTTAAATATACATGCTTTTATTATCCAGACAAAGTAAAATTATTATTATTTTTTTAAAGAATTAATTACAAACTGAGTTGAGTTTAAATATAATTAATTAAAAATAATGAACAAAGTCAAGGACATTCAATACACTGCAGGATACTAATTTGAATAATAATAGAAAAAAAATACATTATTTAATTAAACTCTTTTAACCTTTTATATAAATAAATAAATAAATATTTCAGGTAAATAAAACTTAACAAAAAATATATATTATTAGCACTAAGTATTATCTTAAGTATAAGCTTTTTGTCACTCTATGCTTTTAATGGTTAAATTATTTTATTAATTTAACCTTTTCTTAAAAAACAATTGACCTTACCTAATTATTAATTGATTTAAACACGATTAATGGTCAACGTTTAACTTTCGTTAGGAAAATAATTTGAAATAAAAATTAATTAATTTAAAAAGCTTAAAAAATAATAACAACATACTGTTGCGCTTTATTATGCAAAAGAAAAAGAAAATATATTTTTAAAGAAAGCTCATATAAAAGCTGTTGTATTAATTTTTATTTTCATAATGTTCAAATTTATTTGCTCACAGTTTAGTCACTTTTATATATATAAATTATTTGAAACTGAAGTTTAAAGCCAGTTAAAAAAATGTATGTATATTCTGTTTGTCCATTATGTTATTTTAATCGTACTATAATAGTATGTAGTTATGAGATACAGTAGGTAATATAAATATTTTTTTTTTGGGAATAGAACAATATAGCGAAGACAAACAGCGACGGTTATTATATTTTCTATTTAATGAAGTCAAATCATAAATCATTACCGCACATATATGTTCTGTGTTATTGTTATTATTATTTTTATTATATCAAATTGTTTTAGCTAGTATTGCTGCGAATATGCTATAAATATTTCGACTTTTTTTTATTTATTTATTTTCTTCCCTTTTTTCCTGTTGTTCATTACATTGAATGCGAAAATCATAATGTGCCTAGCAATATATATACATATAGTCAACATTTATTATTTTTCTTTTAACTCATTTACTAAATTGTATAAAATAAAATTATGTTATTTTTTATTTATTTCTTTACAGTAGGTAGAATAAGCTACTTGCTTTTTAATTACCTGTTCTCGTTAATGTATATTCTTTTTGTTGATAGATAAATTACCATCTGTGTTAAAATCCAAGAAATGCAGAAAAACACCACATTTATTATGTAATTAAATAATAAAATATATTTAATATTATTTTCAAAATTAAACTGTTATCAAATTAATAAGAAATATTATAACTATTAACAAGTGTTACTGAACAAGTGATTGACGATTTTTTCTTTCTAAATACAAGAGTCTAGATAATTTTTTGTTATAATAAAAATAACGGATTTTTTCTTTAACTGTAATAAAAATAATAACAATAATTATTATTATTTACTTTAAAATTAAACAAAATGTAACTAAAGAAAAAGGGGAAAAAGAATAAAAAAAATAAGGAAAACTATTAAAATTCTCTAATCCAAACGATTAACCCGTTTCAGATGTGTCGACGACCATTAAAGGATAATAAAATTTTCTATTTTAAGAATGAGTACAAACACCGTGTATACTTATATATATATATATATTTATATTTGGATTTATATAAAAGCAATGTCAGACCTTTCAAATGAAAAATAATTTAACATTAACACAATATTTTATCATATTCATAAAACTATTTATTATGTGTGTTCAATCCTTTAAACATAACCACAATATACTAAATAATATTATATTCATAGTTTCTTTAAAAAAGAAAAAATTATTTACACCACTTGATACATCTGTATATACGAGTACATATATTTCTCTGTCTGTATGTTTAATTTTTTTTTATTATTTATTTACTTATTTGTATTATATTCTTGTTATATAATAAAAATAATATAGAGCAACCGTTTGATAATAACAATCAGATAAAATTTTAAGGGTTACTATACTACTATGTATATATTTGTCATGTTTTAGTATTATTACATATATTATTCTTTAAGATAAATAATTTCTATAGATTTTATATAATAAATAATATAAGAAAAACTATGCGTACTATTTGCATTGATAGAATTTTACAAACAGGGATATCTTAAAGTAAATGTAACAACCATTTGAAAACAGGATAATATTAGTTATTGATAATAAAGAAAGAGATATTACTTTAATTAAGACAAGACTATAGATCAAACATGGTTGTAATTGCAACTTTTTATTTATGTATTTCCAAAGTGATTAAAAATTTATACTTATGCAACAATTGTCTCGGATTGAGAACTAAAAAAACTTTTTGAATTATTACAATAATAATCATTTACTCCCATGGAATACCATGATATATGAATTATTTTAATAAACTTTACAAACTTGTTCTGATTTAATACTCAATTATAATAATCCATTAAAAGTAATAAAATCATTAAATTACTTTCAAAAAATATAATGATTTTCCGGAAAATTTTTATATATTGAAATTAAATTTAAAAATGCTTACTAAGTATTAACTAATTTAAACAATAAAAAAAGGTAATCTTTCAACAAATATCACAAAAAAAACTATTTAAGTGGTTATTAATTTTATAAAAATAAATTATGATTGAAAATTAATTAAAATAATGAAAGCTTAAGTATTTCGCTTAAAATGTGGCGTAAATTTAACTTTAATTTAATGAAAAAACACACTGAAAAGTTAACTTTAATAAAAGAGATTAAATTTAATTAATGTTTTAAAGTGATTAACCCTGTTTATTAATAAAATAATCTAAAAACGAACCTTTTCTATTTTATTTTTTTTTTATGCTGTAACTAAAATTGTTTAAGCAGAAAAGTAGAACAAACATTTTACATATAGAAGAATTTATGAAACATTTAAACCAGTTAATATCTATATGATTGTTTGTATGTTAAATAATGTGCAAATATTAATAGTTCGATGTTACTTTGTGTTATCGTATGTTGAGAATACCTTTTGAAAAACACCTTTTTAATAAATATAATCAACCAAATAACATAACCAACATTTCGTTTATTTTTAGATGGCACGTGTTATTCACACTTTGTCATCAGAAGATCTTAGATACCTTCTTCAAGTAGAACATATTATATTATATTACTTTTTTCAGAAATTTATTCATTGGAACAACTTATTATTATACTTTTTTCCTTTTTTAAACCAAACTAAAAGGCAAAATCAACAAATAAAGGAAAAAATAAAAATGGATCGTATCAATAATGTTATGTATTTCCTTCATTTTTTTAACATTATCATCATGATTATAGAATTTAAATTTATTTTAACTTTTTTTTTCCACTGATAAGCAAACATTTTTAAATTAAAAAAATATTATTAATTTATCGATATTTAATATTATTATTTTTACATTTTTTATGAAATTAAACGACAAACACACATGAAATGGGGAAAAAATATTATAATGTAAATAATTTGTTAATGAAAAATATTAGAAATTCATCTTAAATTCTTTGGCTAGCCACATCTATCCCTTATATCTCTAGATATGTTTTACAAAAAAATTAAGTAAAATAAAAGAAAGAAAAATAATAATAATAATAATATCCCCTTATGGTTAAGATACTAGAGGTTTCTATCTAGTAAACATACATTTGTTTGCCCTCTGATTAAACACAATATTCTATCTAAATAATACTTTAAAATAGTTCTCGTTTTTCGCAAAGAAACCAAAATAGATTTTAAAATACCACCAAAACCGTACAAATAAAAAACCTTATATATAAACAATAAATAAAGAAAATAACGCGATGGCAAGAGCATAAATAAAGGAATTAATCAAAAAAAAAAAAAAAATAGGCATAATGTTTTGTTTACACTATTATTGCATATTTGTTTATTATGCTTTAACATCTTTTCCCGCTTGACATACACAATTTTAGAAAATTTAATTTGCTAAGGGTACAAAAGGATAATATTGTTTGATTTAAGGGATAAACATTATTTATTTATTTACTTCCTTTACGAAATATTTGCTATGATAAATTAAAATACGCTAAAGACTTTTATATATAAAATAATAATAAAAAAAACAGAAAAATTCTTAATTAAATCGATTAAAATATTTCAATTATTTAATAATGTAATAATAAAAAGGAGGGTTTTATTTTGAATTAATTTGTTTATTTAAAAAAAGTACGAAAAGTGTTCACTCAAAGTTGTTTAATACGTAAAAAAGTATTTTTAATAAAAGCTTATCGTGGTAATTTAAGGCTTTAAGTAGATTATTATATTTTGTATCAATTATCATGCTTTATATATACAAATTACAATATTCATGTTAAACAAGTATGCAAAAATACGTATAATCATTTAAGAAATCGTCCTATTTGACTAGCAAGTCATGTAATAAAATTATTATCAAAAGATTTATTAAACACCTTAAATTAGCATCACCATAAGTACATGTTAAGTCGATTCACCTTAAACGTAACTAAAAATTAAGTCAATTTAATAGTTGTAAAAAGAAGTAAAGAGAAAAAATAATACTATATAACTACGATCGCAAAGCAACTAAAAATGGTAATAAAACATAATAATAATAGTAATAAAAATTGTGTGATATATTAACTTAACTGTAATGTATGTTATGTATACATTTTTATCCCTTTTTCTATAATGTTAACTATAGAAAAACATAAATTATATCCTCTTATAGTTGAATATATATTTATATATATTGTGCGAGTATTTCCTACACTTTATATTTTTTTTTTCTTAGCCCTTTTCTTTTCTCGATTTTTATTTATTTTTCTTTTGATATATATTTTTATATTCATCTTTTCCTTCGTTTTTTTTTTTCTATTACTACAACTTAAACTTTAACTTTTAGTTATATTGAAATAACCTTTAACAACCTTTGAATAGTTGAATAACAGAATGAAGAAAAGAATGTAGGAAAAAAAAACTGTAACTTTTCGATTACAATTTATATTTAAGGATAAAAGTCAAAATGTTACTTTCCTTTATTCATTTTTCTTTTAATTTATTATCTTTTTATTTATAAAATTTAACAAGTAACAATAACCAAAAAAAAGTATTTTAATAAAATGGTAAAATAATAGTTAAACTGTTCGTTATTAAAATTAAAATAATTGACAGATGACATGTTGTTTAATGAACAATGAGGATTTACAAACAAGAGACAATCGTTTAAATGTGCAAACAGCGTGCTTATATTTGTATAACAGTTGTAAACCAGTTTTTACTCAATTTAAATTATAGCGAATAAATTAAGCATCACCACGTTTTAAAAAAATATGTAATTTATAAAAGAAATAAAAAAAAATTAAGCCTAATTATTTATTATTAATAACACAACTGTAATGAACATCAAAAGAACGATTTTCTTGTATATCAATGTAATTTTCTTCTTTTTTTATATGCAATATATGTTGTGTTGATTGTATTTGACTGGCTGGCTTTACTATATTATACTAAAGAAAATCCAAAATCTATCTAAATCAATATTTGCACTACTTATCACGTATTATGTGTCTAATCATGGATTAAAATTCATCTCGTGTCGTCAGTTTTTAGATGATGGGTTATGCTTGTGCCTAACAATTGTATACCAAGTTATTTATATGGGTTAGAGGAGTTTGTAGTTTGTTAGAAAATCTAGCCAAAAGTTTTATCTCAAGACATTTCCTCATTCCTTATTATATTCTGTTATGTTTTTCAATATTATTATTATTATTATTTATTTTGTTTTGTTGTTATGTTCGATTCTCCGTTTGTTCAATCTTATTCACTTGAGTAACTCTACCATGGTTTAACAGATAAAAAAAATTAAAGATATTTCTCTAAACATTAACACAATCAAATCATTTCCAAATACAAAAAAAAAAATATAAAGTAAAAATAAATACTGATACCCTTGTAGTCTTGTTTAACAATTATTCTTTTATTTATTCTCTTAAAACGGTTTTGTGGTCGGTATTGAAAAAGATTTTCTCCTCAAAGAAAAAATAAATACGAAATGAAAAAGAAAACAATAAATTGTAAATGATTTTCCTAATTTGTATCATTAAATCAAAGTTATTTAATCCTGTAATTCAATACTTTATACTTTTAAGAAATCCCCTTGAATACACAATGTCGTGTTCAACCAAAAGAATTACAGAAAAAAAAATGAAAAACGACAATGAAAATAAAAATTTTATTCAAATTTTATGCAACCAAAAATATTTCAATTAAAAGAAAAAAATAATTTTTTTATAAATATTCTGTATCTATATGAAGTATGTTTGTGCTTTGGTTTAATTATTTACAATAAAAAATTAAATTTAAAAAAAGCATATGAAAAGAAAAAGCTCGCACAGACACAGCCAACTGAAAATTTAAATAAAATATTTAACAAAAGAGAATTTTATAGAAAAAATATAAATAAATGAGGTTGCTTGGTTCGCTTGATGCCTTTTCTTTTCGCCTTTTATGGGCTAATATTTTGTTTTGCTACGAATGAAGCATACTATTTTTTAGTTTTGTTAATAATTTACGTTCGTTTCATACATATTTGAAAGAGCTTCCAAACATTTTGATATATTTTCATTAAAATTAACAAAAACATAATCGGATTAATAACAAGAAAACCATTAAGAGTTGTTTTTTCTCAAGTTTTTCTGAAATAAATCGTTATTCTACTATAGTTTTTTTAATTAACTAATTATCATTTTAAAGAATTATACAAAAAACATCTCTGTATTACTGATTTACTACGAAAAAGTAATTACAGCAAATTAGCTAATAAAATAAATATTAATCCACTTACTATGCTGTTTTAAACAATATTTTACTATTGCAGCGATAATAATGACAACTGGTCTAATTAATTATTAATAATTGATATTTTTACAAAGCTTATAAATTACAAGGAAAAGTACATTTAAACTCTAAAAAGAAAATGAAAACCAAACAATTTTCTTACATATGAAATTTTATTCATCTTTCCGTCTCTTTAAACAATAATATTAAATGGAATAATGATAATAATATGTAATTACATTTAGAAGATAATAAAAAAAATTGAAGAAAAAAGAGAATATTCTATTTTTTGTTACAAATTAATTAGATGATCTTTTGCAACAAATTTATTTATTGAAAATAAAATTAAAATAAAAAAAAAAAAAACACTTTAAAAGTAATAAAAAATCAAAATTAATAATTTAATGTTATTGACCATTTGTCTAACATACTAACGCCCGGTTTACGTATTATAAACGAATTTTTCTCATTGAGTATATCTAGTCTTTCGGTTACAGTGCCCGATTGCAATGTTGCTGATTTCGGTGTTTTATCTAATCCAACAATGATAACACGTTCCAACCATGATTTTGTACGATATGATGCATTCTCATCAATATACTTTGCTTGCAATCTATTATTATTAAATTCAAATTCTAAATATAAATATTTACTATCACGATAATCGTAACTCTTTTCATCATCAATGTAAAGTGTGCCCTTAGCATGACCATTACGATCTAAGCACACGACCAAGGTATACGGATCGTGTATCATTAAAGTGGCAGCACGACGTATTCTCTCTTTCTTTGGAATTATACTGCCACCACGTTGATAAACAGGTATCTGCAATTATACAATAGATAATAAGTTTAAATAACCAAAAAAAGTCACAAAAAAATAAATTACCTTATAAATATTAACTGGTACTGATTCCATACCCACTTTATCTATTTTTCTAAAATCGTCCACATCGTACCAAATATCACCTTCATTTTCGTTTTTAGCAGGGAAATAAACATCCACTTTCGACACTCCTTTAGTAAGCACAGGCCGTACAAGTAATGAATCAGACAACAAGTATTCATAATCAATGCCAAATGCTTCCTTATCTTGAGGATAGTGAGCTAAAAGTGGGCGCATTATGGGTAAACCAAATCTGGCGTGCTCATGGAACATAGTGTACCAGAATGGTAAGTAACTGTATCGTTTTCTTATTGCATCACGAATGATTAATTTTGTAGCTTCTGGGAACAACCAAGGTTCACGACGCTTTGTATCGATGTGCGCATGAGATCTCATAAATGGCTGGAATGCAGCTGCCTGATACCAACGTTCAAACAAATCAGTGTCTGGATTGCCAAAGAAACCACCTATATCAGAGCCACAAAATGAAAATCCAGCTACAGATTCTGATAAACACATTTTAATTGATGCGCTTAGGTGTCCCCAATCAGCTGTATTGTCACCAGTCCATATAGCAGCATAGCGTTGGCTACCAGAAAAATGACCACGCGTCAAAATGAATGGACGTTGTTTACCTCCACTACGCTGATACAAGCCATCAAATGTACCCATAATGTGCATATGTGCATACAAATTATGTATGTCACGATGTTCCCAGCCACCAAAGTGAAGATTGTCTTTTAACATTGTAACTTCTGGACCATTGAATACTGAGGGTTCATTCATGTCATTCCAAATCATAACATCAGACGTAGTTGTTTGGAAATTCTCAAGCAAGAACTGATCGCCGTAATATTTTCTTACAGTTGGATCAAAGAAATCAGCATAACTAGCAGATCCTGGCCAACACCAACCTTCATAATCTTTTCCATCCTTGTTCTTAACATAATAACCTTTGTCAGTGCAATCATTATGGAAAAAATAATTTCCATCGCGTTTAATATGCGGATCAATAATAATAACTAAATGTCTTCCAGTCATTGTTAAATTTTGAATCATGTCCAATGGATTTGGAAACTTATGCTTATCCCATGTGAAGTATTTTTTTCCATCTGTATACTCAATATCTAACCACATAGTATCCATAGGTATATCATGTTCATCAAACTTCGTACTAACCATTTCCACATCTTGCTCATCATTATAATTCCAACGTGATTGATGATAAGCGATTGTGTAAAGCTAGAAAGAATATAAAAATAAGTTAAGAAAACAAAAATTAATAATTTAAAATAAAATATATACCTGTGGAATCGGTGCCACTCCAGTTAAATCCGTATATTGTTGGAATGTATTTAGAGGTGTTGGTCCCAATAAGATAAAAACATCAACGATACCACTCTCAGACATAAAATGAGATGTTGGTGGTTCACTTTGACGACTACCCGAAACAAAATTCACAATTGATGACATTACATTTTTCTCAGCATTTGAATTGTAAATATCAACCCAGGTTTCAGCAGCATTTTGCCAATAAACTCCAGCTGATATGTCAGCACTGAAACATATAAAATAATTAATAATTAATAAGTAATAAAGAAAATTATACCATTAAATAAATTACCCATGACCATAAATAACCGGTACTGAACCGTATAAGGCCATTCCAACGTCTAATTCATATTCAAAGACATCTAAATTATAAAGACGATATGGTTCCCCACCGGATGTGGGTTTTAATGCAAATGAGTCTGCATGTTCAGGAATTCCTATAAGAAATATATATTTTTCCAAAAATTAAATATTCTTTCTAGAACCAAATTTCAATAAATTTATATTTACCAAATAAAACTTGTGCTTGTGGAAATGTAAAATCCATAGCAATTGCTTCTGGTCCATATGGCTTAGAATCATGATGAGATTTGAAATTTTCTTCCCATGAACCAGGATCGTCATCCTCCTAAAATTATTAAAAAAATTACATAATCCAATAAGATTCTCACTAATATTTATTTATTTTTTAATTTACCTCATTTGGCTTCTCTTTTTCAATCTGGTTTGGTTCGTTGTTGTTTTCCTCATCAACTGGTACACTTTTTTTTTTTTGATTAAAATGTATTAATAATTGAAAACTAATAGGGTATATAAATATTGTTAACTTACGGTTTTGATTTTTGACGCAAATGTTCAAATTTCATTAAACCTTTGCCATTCATCGAAACTGACAATATGTCATTATTATAAAAATCAATTTTAAATGGTGTACATTGAATCACAGCCTTTGTTGTACCAGAAACAATAACCACTTCTTGAGCTGATTGTGATATAACTTTTAAACTTTGTGGCACTGGTAAACCTTTTAATGCATCAACCACTCTATAACGTGTCTTTAATGGTGTTTTCTCATCAATTTGTACCCGGAATGTATTCCCCTGTAATTATTTGATTATTTATTAATTGTCTTAATGATTATAATAATTTATTATTCTTTTAACAAACCTTCAATGCTTCCAATTTAAAAACAAACAAATGATCATTTTCATTGTTAACAATTTCACCTATTATTACATCTGAGTAAATATGTAACGTCTCTGGCTTAAAAACGTACTGCGAATTGCCTGGCTGCACCTTTCGACATCGTCTACAAACAATTTTTCCATAAATTAATAATGAATAAATGCATTTAATAATCAATCAAATATTTATTTACCTGCAAAAACTACTTTGATCACATGTTTTGAAATTATTTTTATCAACACTATGTGTTATTTGAATAATAAATAATAATATAAAGGCCAAATAGAACTTCATTTCATTAAAAGGGAAAATCTCCTAAAAAATGATTAATAATTAATAATTTTTATTATAAAAATTGACATATAAAAATATTAAAACGCAAAACACTAAATAGTGAAATATATAGTTTAAAAAACATTATGCATTTTTGTTTATATTTAATATATTATTATAATTAATAATTAATTAAGCTATTGATAACGATAACAAATAATTATCTCTTTTTAATAGAAAAATAAAATAAAAAATATTCAAGTATATAAATGATAACAAATTGGTAATTAAAAAATTAAAATCATACAACAAAAAATTAACATAGTTTAAATTGCATTTAAATTGCTTATTATTTAATTTATTTTTTTAATATAACATTAAATATTAATTATGCAATAAAAATATAATTAAAAACAATAAATTGCTAACCGGCGTATATTGTGCAAGTCAAAAATTACAACGTTACTTACCAATATGGCGATTACAAATGATTTGATTTTCTTTGACACTTTGCATTATGAAAAAATACTCATGTTAGCCAACCTAATAAAGCAAAAGTAATAAATGTAATTTGCATATCAGATTTTCAAAAACACACATTCAAAAACACCTCATTATTATTCATTATATTAATAATTTAAACTTTTACTTTATAAATAGCAATAAAAAGAAAACAATTATTTAAAAAATCATATAATAATTAGTTTAATCAAAAAATTTAATAAGAAATAAAAGTTTTAGTAACACAATTTAACGCCATTGCTAAAACTCGGTATAATCCTGACATCTATGATATTATTTTATAAAATTGAATAGTTACTTCATAAATATATACTTCTGTTAAATTCAATTTTCTTTTCAATTTTTTTTTATTAATTTCATAAAAACTTAAATTCTTTACAAATATTTCCAATTTAGTAAATTAAATCTTAATTAAATATAAAATCAGCGTCCGGTACACCTTTTTGATGTTTATATTTATGCGATTTTGGTTGTCGTGACATACGATTTTGTGCAGGTGAACGTTGTGATTGTATAAGCGATTCTTGATAGTCTTCCTCCTCGATTCTTTCAGTTATATTTAATGTTAATCTGGAAAAACGAAAAAAAAAATATTAATATAAATAGTTATTCATTATTTCCATTCTTCGAATAAAAAAAAACAGTTACCTTTTGACTTTTTCATTTTCTTCTTTAATTTTCTGTTCTTGCAATTTAAGATTTATAGCTAGTGGACTGTCTGACGGAGCTTTAAAGGTTTTAAACTGTTGTTTGCCACCCTTCGAGCCTCGCAGCATTAATACAAATGGAACGGAATTTTCAACCTGACTAGTATCATTGCCCGCTTGTAATTGATCATAAGTTTTTTTGCCACTCTTTGCCATCATTGGCACTGGAATATCTTTTGTACTCCCTTTAACCGATTCACGCATTCTCTCCTGATAACTATCTACCGCCATCTTATCAAAAGCCTGCTCAAATTCTAAATCATCTTGGGTTTTCTCAACAGTTTTCTTCTGTATAACTGGCTCAATATAATCACTTATTGGTGAACCATCACGTACATCTGGATCATCAATTATATCATCTTCACGCGTAGTACGTATTTCATCATCTGATTCTCCAACAGCTTCTGATGTATTCTCTTCTGTCATCTAAAATAAAAATTAAAAAGTCAATAAAACTTTGTAAAAAGCCAATATATACATTATTTATTCAATAATTTACTTCATTATTTGTGTCATCCACTTCACTTTCCATCATTTCGCTTATTGTTTCCAAATTATCACTATCCGGCATATCACCAGCACCATCCTGAGTTGTTACTGAAAATAAATGTGGATACAATTGTTGACGTAAATTTTCAACAGCTTCTTTTGCCTTTTCATAAGACTTAAACAGCTAAAAATTAAAAAATAAAATTCAACTTTATTATTGTAATTAATTCAACATTTATATTATTACTATTATTTACCTTTAATTTTGATCGTACACTAGCTAAACAATCTTTATACATGTGCTCAACAAGAATGGGAAATAAATCTGATTGACTAACGTGTGTAAAAACAGGATCGTTCTTTTTAAACCAATAATAATGTTGAAAAAAAATTATAAAATAATCCAATCTGAAAAGTAAATAAAAATAATTAATAAATTAAGAAAAAGTTGATAAGAATCTGATACCTTTTTCTACTTAAAGCGCTAGTAAAATATTGTCCGCATGTTTCTAATAATATACAAGCTAATTTCAAACGAAACAGACTACCCGGTGGATCAACTTCAGATGTAACATTATAATCCAGTGAGACACCAAGTGAAATAATTGAATACATTGTATTTAGTACATTTGACGATTCAATTAATCGATAATTATATAATTCTCCTAAGTATTTAGCCATGGCAATACGACGTTGTGCTAATTTCGGTGAATGTATTTCTAATCCAGCTCGTATATCTTCAAAAACTGTATCAATTACTTTAATTACCGCTTTATCCTGATACGAACTTAAACCTGATACTAAATCAGCTAAACATCTTATTAAATGATAACGAATATTGTATGCCTTTGATAAACATTTAACAGCATATTCATTTGTATCCTTATCCTCCCAATTTATCTTACGCATTAATTTTATTATTTTATCAACATTTGATTTATTTAACTCTTCGAAAATTAAATGACGTATATATGTGTGCATTGGAGGACGTACTTTTAAGACCATACCAATACCTTCTGGTGGTTTAACCAAATAATAGGAATTTTCAATTTGTGCTGAATGTCGAGAATCAAAAGCGGTAACCGTTTTTAACCTTAACATTTGTTCCAGGTAAACATTTGTCCTTAAACGACTATCACGGCAATTGTATAAATATTGTCCGCATACTTCTAGAAAGGCGCACGTCATCTCAATATGATGATGTTGAAAATCATGAAGTAAAATTTTTAAACAAAATAATGCCTCTATCTTTGAATATAAACCAAATTTAACCATTTCACCAATGAATCGTACAACCTTTATTTTCGATTCAATATTTATTTGATCCTTTTTCTTTACATGATACTTAAAGTCAACTTTTAACATTTGACACAAGTCATTTGCCAAATCTTGTGCAACTAAATTTATAGTAGCAGCAAATCGTGCATAAAATGGTAATATGTCTAAACGCGTTCTACAAAATAAAAATATATTAATTAAATATTTATAAATTATATAAATTAATTAAGTAAATTACCTTTGAATACCAAATAAAATTCTTGTTAATTTCTTTCGATTATTCTTTGTATTAAAATTTAATAAGAAATCTATAGCGGCTGAATCGATTAATTCTTTATTAACGCAATTGGCTAAATTTTGTAAAAAGCCATCAAAATGTTGTTTTTTTGATTCGGAACTTTGTGTAACATTAGCTGGTATTGGCTCTTCCACAATTGGATCTACTGGTTCTGGTGTACCTGGTCCTAACATTTCAACAGATGCTAATGATTCATCAACTTCTAATTGTTCTGCATCAATTTCCATATCGAGCACCTCTTCTGTCATTTGTGGTACTTCGTTTACTGGTGTTATCTTTACAGAAACAAAAATTAAAATTTTATCAAAATTTATAAATAAGAAAAATTTACTTGTTTTGGTGCAAAATTTGGTAAAAACAATCTTAAGTCTGGTAAATCAACATAAAAACTCTTTGTTTCTTCATCACCCCACGGATCTAAATTCAAATCAGAAAATTCATCACCACTTTCTAATATAATTCCACCTGTTTGACTTTCGATTTCCTTTAACAACTCTGGAAGTGCTTCATTTAATAAATCTGATAGCACTTGTGATGATGTTAATAATTTATCAAAATTACTCTAAAATTAAATAACTTTATTAATTAATAAAAAATTCAAATTGTAAAAAAACATTAAATCTTATTTGCCTGCATTAATTCTAATTTTTCTTTGCGATCATTAGAAATTTCACCTTTTGTTTCCATTATTTTTCTATTACTGTTCTCCGCTGCTTGTAATTCTTTATGCTCTGATTTTAAATGTTTGACAAGGCCCTGATAGTAATCCTTTAATAAATTTCTTAAATTTTGTTGTTTATCGGGTGGTAAAAGGGTGGATGATGGCAGTACAACATTATGTTTCTAAGCATAAAAAAAATTAATCAAAATTGAAATTTTATGATCTCTAACAGAAACAAACCTGTGCTAAGATGACAATATTTTTTGGAACGAGTCCAGCATACTCCTCACCACAATGCTTACAAAATGACAATATAATTGACAAATTACTATGATCTTCTTTATCTTGTGATATTAATGATGTTAACGTTTGTCCGAGCAATGGTAATCCAATTTTATTTACAAAAATACCAGCACTAACTAGCTCAGCGAATAATCTAAGATCAACTCGCATTTTACTTGCATTACTCATTTTATCACCAGTTTTAATGTTTAAAACTTTTTGCCAATTTTCAAAGAAATTCGATGAAAAATCAGCATAAATTTGATGAAGTTTACTACACAATGTAATCGCTGCAGCCACATCTGTCATCTTTAATTTCGCCTCCACAATGCCTGAACATATTTCGGAAATATATTTTGTTAAATTTAATGTTGCCATATCTTTTAATAATGTATCCAATTGTGATGCAGTAAATTGTTTTAATTTTTTCACAAATGCTGTATTCTTTTTTAAACTGGAATCTAATTTGGAAAAATATTCGTCTGGAGGTCGAATACATGATAAATTTTGATTTCTTAATGCACTTTTACTCTCGATTCTTCCCTTTATATCATTTATATATGTAAGTAAATCATTTTTTTCTTTTTGTTCTTCAATATTAGTAGCCACTTGGGGCTCCTCAACTACTTCGCCGCTCATATTTTTATTTCTTTTGTGCACAAACTAACTTTTATTTTTGACAGTTATTTTTGCGTTTAATATAAAAAATATTTTTTTATGCACATAACCTCAAAATATTTTTTTTTATTTTATTCTGTCATTTAATGACACAAAATGTACCAAAAATATTATTTTATAGCAAAAGACCTCTAATCGAAAGTTTAGTGATTACACAAACCCGTTGTAACACATTGTTAAGTAAAAGATTTAATTAATTTTAAAGATGTATAATTTAGATTTAATAATACAAAATACTTTATTTTCTTCATATAAATTCCTTTATTTAATATATTATAATTGCTTTAAATATGTTAATGATATTAACTGTTTCTTTTTTAGCTTAATAAAGTTGTATATAGATATTTATATATATGAAAATGTATATAAAACTGAGATTAGGGAATTATGTTGAGATAAATACTATTTAACAAATTTTACTTCTTTTTTTTAATAATAAAAACAGAAATAAGTAAAATTATAAATTATCTGTTTTACAAATATCAACAATAATTAACGAAAAGTTTAATGAGAGACAAATAACAAGAATAACAAAGAACATCACAAATGAACAAGAATTAATGGAAAAAAATGTAAACAATAATAACTAAATTAAATAATTATTCTATTCTAATTATCATTGGTATCATTATTAACTGTTTTAATATTATTGTTATTATTATTATTATTATTGTTATTATTATTACGTTGTTGTAATCGATGCGGTTGACTACATGCTAAATGTGAAAAATCCTTCATTACATCATTATAGGTTTCATCACTAACTGAACCTTGCTCTGATATACCAATCTCTTCGTTTAACCGTGTTAAACGTAATCTTAAACAAAGAATGAACAACATTAATACAATGATAAAAACATTATTAATATAATTAAAACATACAAAGTAACAATATCCGCATTTGCTTGATCAACTGCAATATCTATAGGCATTTTACCATTATCAGCAACAATATCATGTTTTGCTTTATGCTTTAATAATAAATATGCTTGAGCTGTACATCCCTTTTCGGTTGCCAAATGTAATGGTGTATAATTTTTTATATCACATACATCTATGGTTGCACCATTTACTAATAAATATTCACATGCCATTACAGAACCCTAAAGTAAATATTAAATTAAATAATTATTAATTTACAAATGTAAATGTTAATTATATAAAGTAGAAGATAATTACCGATAAAACAGCCTGATGTAATGGTGTCCTATTTAAATCATTTTCATTTTGATAATTTTTATTCGCTCCTAATGCCATTGCCTGGCACATAACTGGAAGATTGTGTGCGGCAGACGCTTTATAAAGTAATAAATTTGGATTTAAAGCAGCTATATCTTCGTCTTCTATTAATTTTTCAGTAAAGAAAAGATTAAAAACATTTAATTAATTTTTTTTCAATTCAATGTATACCTAATGCATCTTCATCACCAGTTGTGGATTCTTGATCGGAATGTATATATTGAACATTGCTACTACCTAAATTACTACTATTATTTGTCGTTGTATTATTCTCATCATTATTTATATTACTGTTGTCTTTTAGAACATTTAATTGGCAGTCATCACCAAACACTAATAAATCACCAGACGTTGCATCTTTAAATGATTCGGTTTCACTATAATCTTCATCATCTGATGCCTCTTTATATTCACTAATAACACAATTTTGATATGATTCATTCGCCTTTAAATCATTCATTTGTCGTAATTTATTATTTGAATGACGTCTTGATTTTTTAACACTCCAACGTGTCGGATTTGTTGCCGTTCGAATTGTATTTGTTGATGCTGTCCCGGACATTGTTATATCATTAAAATTTTTATTTATTATTTTTTGTGTTAATGAGGTCAACGATGCAATAAATTTCTTCTCAACATATTTCGATTTTATCCATAATTCACGGACATTTGTATCACAATTATCTGTTGCTTTTTGTATATTTGTATTTTCATAACTATAATTAGCCTCATATATACTATTTACAATATTATTTCCTAATTCTGACATCACTTTAACAATTTCCGGTTCCCATGCATCTAATGTTAATGAACGAACTTTACTATAATGTACACCAAGGCTACGATGCACTCCAGAACATGCTACAAGTGAAAGAAAAACCATATAATACGTAAATTTACAAATGTAAATAATTAATTAATTATAAATCAATACATACCTATGCACAACGTTATGCCAAGATTAATAGAAGCCCATCGTGGTTCTAAACTACCACAATCACAGCATGTTGAATTACCAGGTATTTTTAGAAACTCTTTCCAATTTCTAAAAACATTATTACTGTTCAGTTTTAATTTTATATTTAATAAAATTTAATGTTTAGAAGCCAAACAACAAAACAAATAATAATGCAAAATAAAACGAAATAAAAAGAAAAAGCATATTTAACATAAAATAATTAAATACTAAAAAGCTAACAAAGAAAATAATAAATAATTTATGTACTCTATATATATATATTTACATTTTACGATTAGATTGATTTTGATTATTCGATGAGGACGCTGATGATGATGATAGAAATTGTCCCGATTGATTAATATTACTACTACCACCGCTACGCATTGTTGTTTCTGCATCATCATCATCATTATGCAATTGTATTGCTGCTCCAATTTCCTTTTGTAATGCAAATATCCATGCTTGAAACATTTCTTCAGAATCCGCTTGTAGTATATGAGATCTTAAAATATATAAATTTCTGTCAAGTATTATTATTATTTAAAAAAAAACAGTAGTTAACCTACTTGCTAGGTGATATCACTTCAAAACAATAACGACGATCTGAATCAAAAACCGGTCGTACAGTACATAATCTGAGATCTTCCTCCATAACAGTTGGTAACTCGTCGCCACTTCTTTTTCTTTAAAATATATATATAGAAAGCAATAATAAATAATTTTATTTATTTTTTTAATTTCTAATAAATTTTTATTACCGATAAACTAATTGATTATCAGACATAAAAAACCAACGACGATTCCATGTTTTAAAACCTTTAGACGTTTTCTTAAATAAATATCCTTCAATACGATTTGGTGGTTTTTTCGATATTGTTTCTTCTAAAAAATTATTCACATATGTATGCCGATTTTGCATTAATTTCTCTAATTGATTAGAATCAGATCTCATTGTTCCTATCTAAAATAAAATAAAATTTCGTTATGAAATAACTATTAAAAAAAATAAAAACAGTTTTAATTAAAACAAACATCATCTCCTAATGTTTTAAAAAATGATTCAAAATCTTCACATAAATCAGATCCTTGATGATAATAAGTACTACATGCTTGTATATAACTTAACATTGTTGATAAAATCTCTGGTTTCTTTTTTGATTGTAACATTGTTACGGAATTCACATAATCTAATGATGTATGACGAAAACATGATTTTGTTGCTGATAAAAAATTTTCCGCCTCAATTACCTCTTGTGTACGATTTTTATTTGCTTGAGCATTTTTTGATAATGCTATATCTAAATTTTCTGATACTTTAATAAATAAATGTTTATGATCTTTAACTTCTTTAATATCACTAAAATAATAAATAAATAAAAATGTGATTAAATAAATTAATTAATAACAAATTTATTACCATTTAACAAATGTTGATAAATTTTTTAACACTGTCCTACTTGCTTGATCCAATAAAATTGTATGAAATTTATTCATTTCCTAACAAAACATAAACAATACAAAATTTATAATCAACAATAATAATAAAAAAATCATTTTTAAGGCACTTTTGCCACTAATTTTTAAAATTAAATCATAAAACATGATGACAGAAATATTTTCAGTCTAATTCAATACGATAAAAAATAAGAGTTATAAATATATTTATAAATAGTTTAAGAAATTAATCTCAACAACATTATAAAAATACAATTAACAGTATTAAAAAAAAATTAAAAAACTTAGCATTAAATTCTTAACAAAATAAATATAATCGAAATAATTTCTAAAGATAAACAAATTTGCTTCTTTTTTTTATAAAAAAATAATAAATGATTACGCAGAAAAAAATTATATAATTTAATTTGTTATTAATTTAAATTCAATATAAACAAAGTAAAATAAATATTAAATTAAATTAAATTAAACAGATATTTTTTTTATATATATTTTACTTGTAAGCAATGAATTAATTTTCCAAGTGCACTATGCGATGATTTATCATCTTGAAAATGTTTTTGTAAATCCCATAAGGATGTTGCAAATGCGCTAAAAATACAAAATAAAACATTATTTAATTAAATTATGTAAATACATTTATATAGTTAATAAGTTTACCTTTGATTTTTAACATATTCTTTACCACTGTCCACCGACAATGTACAAATTTTTATTATTCTATCTAATTTCTGTTCTAAATGTTCAATTTCTTGTTCTTCCTCATCAAGACGTACTCTAAATATAAAAATATGTTTTTTAAATAAATTTAACATTAAAATACATAAATAATTTAAGCACAAATAAAGGTGATTAATGAGTGTTAATATACGAAAAAAAAAAACACAATTTATCTATTATCATATCGTATGCTGTTACCGTTTCTGTTTGTATAAAACAATACATTAAATTCAATTAGATTAAATTAAATAATTCTTCCTTCTCTTTACATCCTCTTTTTGAAAATTAAAATAAACACTTTTATTACCATCTATCGTTATTCTTCCTGACAGCCATACGATATTTATTTTATATTTTATTTCAATTTTTCTCATATATAGTTGCAAAAAAAAGATGACATCACCATAAATTATTATATGTTGCGTGTTTAAATATTAACAATTATTACAATTTTAATATAACAAAAATGTTTTTTTTTATTACAATCAATTTATATTATTAAGTACAATAAATTAATAACTAAATTGAAATTTATTTTTATTTATAATTAAAGAAAACAATTAAATAAAATTGAAAGAAAAATTAAAAAAAAAAAAACAACACACACCTAAATTTTGGTGAATCTCTAAGACATTCTTCAAAATCTATTTTTGATTTCATTATTAAATCGATTTAATTTAAAAACAACAAATAGACTTTGTTAATTAATCAAATATATATATATAATAATTAATAAATATAACAGAATTATTATGCAAATTGATTAATAATAGTAAAACAGACAAACAAACAAAAAAAAAAAAACACTATTTTAATTTTCTTTCTTCACCCAAATTTCGTTATATCGCGTCTGTCACACTAGAGAAACGTCATTCAACTACAATGAGATGATTCAAAATTGAGTACGGAGGGAGTTCTGACAGTTCTCATATGCATATGTATGATTCACAATAATAACAAACAAATACTCATATTTTCATATAAAAAAAAAATTACTCTGTGAATAATTAACTGCTATAAAAAAATCTGCAAGAAAATTATAGGGTAACAAATAAGTTAGTTTAATTTTTAATTAAAAATGCATAATTTATTAAAAAATATTAAAATCTTTAATTATTTTAAATAAAAATATATAAAAATAATTTCTATAATAAATAAAATATTCTTATTCTTATTATTATTGTTAATTATTTTTCTTAATCTAATTTTAATGTATAAAAAAAATAGAAAAGTTATCTTAATTCATATTAAATTTCATTTAAATAAAAATATTTATTATAATAAGATTAAAAATACATTTTTTTTTTTAAATAAATTTATTTCCTCTAATTTACAAATTAAATAAAAACATAATTATTAATATAATTATTAATATTTCAGACCATACGATATTTAGTTAAGGCGCACTTTGTTGATTATTTAGTAAACAATTTATAATTTGTGGTTTTTCATTTCTTTTTATTTAAGTAAATTAATGTTTCTTCTTTTTAAGTATTTTAAATAATAGTAATAATAATAAAATAAATTAATTTTTCAGATCTTAAATGTAAAAAAAAAAAAATTACTTAAAAACAAATTAATATACTTTAATTTTTTTCTTTGAATAAAATATATAATTTAAATTTAGAAAATAAATTTTATATCTTCTTCTGTTAGTTATATTATATGTATATTAAATTAGAAATACACATCGTAACCTAGTTTATAATTATATTTTTTTGCTTGCGAATACATTTATTTAAACTTCAATTTAATGAATAATTAATTAGCCACTAAAAAGAAAAAGAAAGCAAAATTTATATATTTAAGTATTTTATGATATATAAATTAATTTAACCTTTTATTTGGAATGTTTTTTGTAAAAGGATTTTGTAATATTTTTGGATGTGTTTCCATAACACGTAATAATAAATTATCTAAATAATCTTCTAATTCGCGTATTTTTTGCTTTTCAATTTTAACATCACGCTCCAAATTATGTGCTAAAACCATAATTTCCTACAAAGAAACAATAACATTATTATTCAATTAAAATATTAAAAATAAATTAATTATATTTCTAGTTAAAACAATTAACAAGAAACAAAAATGATTAAATTATTTTTTTCGATAAGATAAACAATGAATATAGCGAAAAAATTCCCCAAAAATATCACATAAAATAAAGATAATATTCAAATAAATAAGTAAATCAATATAAAAACTTACTTCTTTTGATTTTCCATCATATTTCTTAAGTATTTCCGTTGGTATTTCAATAGTTTTTGAATTTGATGACTTTAATTCATTCTCATGACCAATTATAATCCTTTCGCCAAATTGCTTATTGTTATTATTATGATTATGATTATTGCTTAAATTAAAACGTTTATTAATATCATCTTGTATATCTAACTTAGTATTATTCTCTTTGCTACGAAATAATTTTAATTTCTTTGTAAATATATTATTATTCTCCTTATCATATTTTTGTTCATTCACTTTCTTTTTATTTAAGTCATCTTTATCCTTTTCAGTTATACATTCAAGTGTTGCACTTCGTGGTAATGGACGAGGTGGTTTTATTGAATCGTTACTTGAATTTGTTGACTTTTGTTTATTATCTAAATCAGTTTTACTTCCCTGATTTACTTTCTCCTTGAATATTGGTGTATTTGGTGCTGTATTTGATAAAGATAAATCAACAGTACTACTTTCATTGCTTAAATTATCCTTTTGTACGTTAACTGGTAGACGTGTTGAGTTATCCCATGAACGACGTTTCAATGAATCAGTACTTCCAATTTCTAAATGTTTACCGTATAATTTTGCCTCCCATTCATCTTGTACTTTTTCTGGTTCATTATTGATACGTGGAGGTTTGGCTGGTGCTTGGAAGGGTTGGGTTTGAAGTTTATAATCATCATTATCGGTATTATTAAGGGATGACATTTGTATTGTTGATGCAACAGATTTGACATTTAACGAGCTGCCAGAACTCTTGTGCGACAAATTATCAAAAGCAAATTCATCCTCGTCTTCGCTTATAACACCCGGATCAGCATCGTTAAATGTTTGACGTGACGTATTATGATCTATCGTCTTATAACTATTATTGTCATTTGTGATTGTATTTAAACTATTAACACTATCCGTATACGCGTTATGATCAACTGCTTTATCCTTTTTTGATTTTCCTGTAATATGCATCTTTGATCCCATCGATTTTGCAAACTTTTTTAAGCTTTTACGTTTCTCTAATGAGCCAATACTTAATAAACTGCCACCAACATTCGACGTTATTTGACTTAATGATGATTTATGCTTATCTTTTTTATTTAAATCTGTCAAGGAACCAGCTTTTACTGTAAATGATATTCTTATTTCAAGTTCACCTCGTTCTTTTTTCTTTTCTTTGCCAGGTTTACTATGCAATGTGAACCAACGCGCTCGAGGACGTTCATACACATCCATTTCATTTAATGGTAATATTACTTGTCCCAAAAATTCATCTATACTCAGATTATTACGATGTAAACATGTCAGTATCAATTCAGCACGATTTCCCTTTTCTGGTATCGCCCTGTAAATTTAAATAATTCAAGTTTAATTTAATTTACTTTAATTGAGCAAAGTATAGTGTTTATAATGAAAAAAAAAATTCAAGAAGCAATAAAACACATAAAGAAAACAGTTAATAAATATATAAACAGTTATTATAAATTGAATTTCAATTAACTTAAACTTACAATTCACATTCCTCAAGCCAATCAACATTTTCAATGGCTTTATCTTTAATCGAAGTCTGATACTTTTCTTTCCCTAAGCCAATTGTGACAAAACAATTATTTGTATTATTTTTACCTTTGGTTAATAAGCCCTTAGCACGTAGTACTAAAAATAATATTTATTTAATTATATATTTATTTAAATTTTATTATTTTTTTTTAAAACAAAACATACCAGTCACTTGTATATGTGTTGGACTCCACATTTTCCTTGGTATTTTATGTATTTATAATAACAAAAAATAATTATAAAACGACACAAAATGCACAGTAATTTTTTTTTTAAAAAAGAACTTAACAATCTTATATTCCTAATTAACTTAAGTCAAATTAATTTAAATTACAAAATAATTTATGAAAATATTAACTAAAAAAAAAAGAATAACAAATTTTTATGCGATAATAGAAAAGAAAAATAAATAAAAATGAGTAACCCAAAAAACGTCAAAATGACATCACACTTTTTTCACTTATGACAACTCAACACACTATGCAAAACTACTGTAGAAAAATATTTTACGAAAAAATATAATTATTATAAATATTTTTTTTTGTATATATTTAATATAAAATTCTTTTTACTTTGTTCAATTGTTTTATCATATTTTCTCTCTATGTACAATTTACAACAATATTAAAACGTAAAAAGAAATAAAAATTGTATAAAAGAACTAATAACAAAACGGTATATACTATCGAGTGGGATTCGCATTCCGTTCTATTTTGTATTAATATTTATACTCATTCTGAGATTTATTTATATTTTCTCATATTTTTTTAAATAATATATGACTTAAGTCAGCTGACATATTTTTAATAATAATAATAATAATAATCATTTAAAAATTAAAATTATGTAAAGAAAATGTTTAATTTCTTACAAAATTAAAGCCATTGCTTTAATAATAATTTTCTATTGATGATATTGAATGTCCTATAAAATTATCATATAAACAATAAGATAAGATTTGTTATTTATTTATTATCAGTGATAAATAACTCATAAATTCATTGAATATATCTTTGCTTATTCATAGCATGATTAATACCTAATATATACAAATTGTTATATTTATATACTAATATATATAATTAAATAATTAATAAATTAATAATAAATATTCAAATATAAATTCAAATTTCCCGCATTTTAAAATTAAATGTCAATTTTTCTTCCACATGGCATTTAAAGCAGTAAAGTTTATTCACAATAATCTTCAATCTGGTAATACTATTTTATTAAAGATTTTTTAATAAAATAACATGTAGCCTTACTACTTCCACTAATGGTAAATCCTATTCTGAATCATATTTTTTTTGTAGAAAAATATAGTATATATATTTCATATGATCATCAATCATTATGATAGAAGTCACATAGTACGTCATACATGGAAATGATAATTTTTCTTCTGTCATTTTATTAATAAAAATAAAAATAATATAAGTAAATTTGTATTAAAATAAACGACATCGAATCTAATAATAAACAAATAATAAAAACAATAAAAGTATAAAAAATATTTTATTTAAATTAAATAATTAATTTATAAATTTAAAACCCAAAAAATTAATTTTTTTTTTCTTACATTAGAAAAATCATAAATAAAAATTTATTTAATTAATTTCTTAAGAAAACAGTTTAAATAACTACAAAAAGAAAAGAGAAAATAATTGATAAATAAAAAAACAATTGTGCAGTTATTGTTAATTAAATTTTTAGTGTGAAAATTTATTGAAATTATAATTAATCTTTTTCCTATTCATTGCTGTGCTATCATTTCATTTGCATAGAGTAAAATATATATGAAAATTTGTTTCTAAAAAAAAAAAACGAAAATAATTTTATCGATAATAATTCATATTTTTATATTAGAATTATTTATGTTTTAATATTTAAAAAAGAAAAAGTTTATTAAATTCTTATATAAAAATTAAATTATTTAAAACGTCGTCTTCGTTTTATTTTATTTATTTCTGTATTTGTTAAAAAAAATAAATAAATAAATACAATCATTATCATCATCATCATCAAATATATATTATATTATTTTGTCTGTTTCAGTCAACAAATTCAGTTTTAATTTTATATTAACCACATATACACTACGATACAACAATTGTAATTTAATATAAAATAAAATACACATATATAATTAATAATAATAAATAATTAAATAAAAACAAATAAATAAAAAAACGTAAGTGATCATTTGTATGATTTAATTGTAAAAATATATTATTTTGTTAATTTAATTATTAAAAATAATAATAATAATTAGTGTTTATGTGTAAGGAAACATATATACATAAAAATTACTAATAAATTAAATAATAGTTATTAATTAGAAAGAAATTTATCTTAAGTTTTAATTGTGGTTAATTTTATTTACTTATTTTTATTTTGTTTTTATATTTTTTTTGGTGTTTAATTTAATAATTTAAATTAAATTAAAATAAAAAAAAAGGATATGCCGTTGTTTGGTAAATCACAAAAGAGTCCAGCTGAGCTTGTTAAAGCTCTTAAGGAGGCTGTCAACTCATTAGAACGAGGTGATAAAAAAGCTGAAAAAGCACAGGAAGATGTCAGCAAAAATTTGGTAATTTTTGTCTTTTTGATTTAAAATAGGACATAATTAATTGATTAATAAAAAAATCTTTGATAAGAAGTTCTTTAACTTTAAGAAATGAATCTTAAAAAGTTTCTTTATCCAGATTATTTAATGTTTTTATTATTTATATATTTGTTATTGTGTAAACAATCGTATTATTATTATTATCATAATAATAATAATTTATATAAATTAACACATTAAAGTTATTTATTTGATGTCGTGAAAATTTTGAATTATCATTTGATGTGTTTGTTGTACGATTTAATTTTTATTTAACTCTTTTATTTATTGTTAAACAAATTTATTACTTATTCAGTTAATAACAAATTATTTTTTAATTATCTTATCATAATTAAAGCTTGATTTTACTTTAAACATGTGCAGTATTTTTTTATTTTTTAATAGTATTTTTCTTGTATTGATAAATGAAAAATATTATTTGCACAATGATGATGATTCATACGTAGCAATAGAAACTTGAATATTTATTAGGAAATCTTAATGATTTTTTATTTTATTTTTTGTGTTATTATTATTTTTGCATTTACTTGTTTGTTGTTTTGTAATGTGTTTTCTGTAATAACTATTGTTCTTTGCTTGTGTGCTTTTTTTTTTATTATAGTTATTAAAGTCGAGAGCAAATATAAAAGAAAAATTTATTTATATGAAAAAAGAAAAGAAAGAAAGAAATTAAAAACAGAATTAAATTAACAAAAAGTACAAATAAAAAATCAAAAAAAACTTTCACATAAATAGATAAATTATTAATTTTTCTTAAAATAAAAAAAAAATGTATATAAAGAAGAGAGAAAAACATAATTATATATATTTAATTTTAATTAAAATTTTTGCTGTTATAATTTTTGTTCATTAAAATAGAAATAATATTTTTATTTTTTTTTAAATAATGATTTTAATCATTTACACTTTGTACAGGTTAATATGAACTTTAGGTGGATAAAACTTAATTTTATTTCTAAGAAGCTTTTTTTTTTGCGTATTATTTACTTATAGTTAAATTTAATTATGTCTTGTTTTCATTACTGTGACGTTTTTATTTTTTTGAAGAGAAGAAAATTTATATAATAAATAAATAAATAATAATAACATTGTGATGTAATAAAAACATGTAAAATCTTTAGAAAAACAAGAACCTTTGTATTGTTACATAAAGCTTCTTTATTTTCTTCTCTTCTTGTTGTTAATAACATTAATAATATGTATTCAAAAATTGAAGAGCAAAAAATAATAAATATTATATCTAATGTTTAATCATTTTTATTTAGCGGTTTATCTATTTTATTTAAACAAATTAAATATCTATACATAAATACAGAATATATACATAATTTGATTTTATTTTGTTGTTAACAAATAAAAAAGAAAAATATTATATTATTATTAAATTGTGTAATTATTGTTAATGTTTATATATATATATATATATAATATGTACTTGTATTATTTTATTACGATGCTTTTATTATTATTATTATTTATGCAATAATTTTCCGGACATTAAACTAACTGAATCTAATAAATAAATAAATAATAAACAAAGCAATGTAGCAGGCAACAGCAGTAGCTGCAACTATATTTTCGTTGTAATTATTATTGAACAAAAATAATATAAAATTGATATTTTTGTTTTCTTTTGCAATACTTTAATTAATTAAATTTATTAATTTAGTAAAAAATTTAATGCAATTTTTTTGCTTTGTTGTTTTTAGGATTTTTGTTTTGTAATTTTACCAAAAAAAAAGTATTTCTCTGTTGTGTATCATATAATTTGGAATCTTTTGCATTTTCTTATTTTTTATTATTGTTATTAAAATTATTAAATATTTTCTTATCTTATATTATTTAATTAATATATTTTTTGTTATTTTTGTTTATTTATATTTCATTTTTTAATTATTAATAGTTAAATTAAATAAGATTTAGAGCATGAACATAGAGCATTAAAATAAAAAATAATTTTCTTTCTTTATTTTTTATTAATTAATAAAAAAACTTTAATAATTTTTATTATTTTTATAATTTTTACTCTTTCTATATTATAGGTATTGATTAAAAATATGCTATATGGTACATCAGATGCTGAACCACAAACAGATTATGTTGTAGCACAATTATCACAAGAATTGTATAATAGTAATTTATTATTATTACTGATACAGGTATTAATTAATCTAAAAATGAAAAGAAATATATATTTTTTAATTAATAAATAAATAAATATATTTAATTAAAATTTTTATTTTCTTTTAATTTTTAGAATTTAAATCGAATCGACTTTGAAGGTAAAAAAGATGTTGCACAAGTTTTTAATAATGTTTTACGTAGACAAATTGGTACACGTTCACCTACAGTTGAATATATATGTACAAAACCAGAAATTTTGTTCACCCTAATGGCTGGGTATGAACATCAAGAAATTGCCTTAAATTGTGGCACAATGTTACGTGAATGTGCCCGTTATGAAGCATTAGCGAAAATAATGCTACATTCAGATGAATTTTTTAACTTTTTTCGTTATGTTGAAGTATCAACGTTTGATATTGCATCCGATGCCTTTTCAACTTTCAAAGTAAATTTAATTATGTTTTTTATTTTATATGTTTTAAAATTTTTAATTATTTAAAGGAATTATTAACACGACATAAAATTTTATGCGCTGAATTTTTGGAAACAAATTATGATAAAGTATTTACACATTATCAACGTTTATTAAATTCGGAAAATTATGTAACACGAAGACAAAGTTTAAAATTATTGGGTGAATTATTATTAGACAGGCATAACTTTACGGTAAAAAATTTAATAAAATATTTAATTTATTTAATTATAATTTTAATTAATATTTTATTTAGGTTATGACAAAATATATATCGAACCCGGATAATTTAAAATTAATGATGAATATGTTAAAGGAGAAATCAAGAAATATACAATTTGAAGCCTTCCATGTGTTTAAGGTGAGTGAGAAAATAAATTTTTTGTCTTTAATAAATACCAAAAAAAATACATTTATTTTTTTTTGCTATTATTTCCGGTTATTTGTGGTTTTTTTTTTTAAACAATTATTTCCCAAATTATTTTGTATATTTGATTTGATTAACATAATATTTATTATTTACATAGAAACAGGTTTTTTTCTTTCTTTTAAATTTTTGATTTTATATTTGATTTTCCTTTGATAAAATTATTCGTTATTAATAATATTTTTGTTTTCTGCTATTTTTGGTATGAAATTTATGTATCCAGTATTGATGATGTTATGTTAAAGTTTTTTTTTTTGATTATTAAATTATCATTACTTGTGCTCTTTGTATCTGTATTTGTTTTTATTATTATTATTATTTAATTAAATTTTTGGATGATAGAAATATTGATTAATGTTTTTTTTTATTATTATTATTAAAATTTATTCATTTGTAGGTGTTTGTGGCAAATCCAAATAAGCCAAAACCAATATTGGATATATTATTACGTAATCAAGATAAGCTTGTTGACTTTTTGACAAAGTTCCATACAGATCGTTCAGAAGATGAACAATTTAATGATGAAAAAGCTTATTTAATAAAACAAATAAAAGAACTTAAACCAGCACCAGAACAATAGTATAATTTTTTAACATTATTATTATTATTATTTTAATTTTAATAATTATTATTATTATATAAATAAATAAACAAGAAATAATTAAATATAAATATTATTATTATTAATTTAAAAAAAAAGAAAAAAATCTAAAATAAACAATTAATTAAATAATGTAATCCATAAAATACATAAAAAAAAAAGAAGAATAACCAGAAGATAAAAATAATAAAATAGTAAACGAAATAAAATTATTATTATTATTATTATTTTAAAGTAAATTTAGATGCTGAATAATTAATAAAAAGAAAAGATTTGTTCCTAGATAAAAAAAAGAAAGAAAAAACGAATTATTTTTTATTTTGTATTAGCGCGCAATTAGCTAAATAATTTTTCTTATATATTTAATTAGAAAAATATTATTATTATTATTATTAATTTGCTTTTATTTATATATTTTGTTAAGTTCTTTTCTTTTTAGTTTTTCTTAATATGTTTGTTGTTTTAGTTGTTTGTTGAAAAATAAACATTATTTATTATTATTTTCTTTTTATATATATATATAATTGATATATGTATGTCGTTTTGTTTATTATTAAATTTTCTTTTATTATTGTTTAGTAACAAAGTTTATATTTACTGAATTTTTTATTATAAATATCCTTTATCATCTATACATAATTTATTTACTTTTTTTCTTTTTAAATAATTATATGGTATAATCAATTAATTATATAATATAAAATTGTATTTAATATTCACAAATCCGTTTAGCATTAATAATAATAATAATAAAGTTTTATTCAATGGATTTGTTAAAAGAAAATAGTTAAAAAATAGGAATAACAAAAAAGAAAATTATATTAAAAGCACAAAATAATGTCATTTATTATCTAGTTTAATCCAATTTTTCTATAGTAAAATTTTATAAATAATAATAATAATAAAAATTATTAAATAAAAATAAAATAACCAGACAGAAGAAATAAATAAAAATAAATTTATATATAAAATAATAATAATAATAATAATTAACTAATTCACAAATATTTTGGCAACTTTTAATTGTTCAAATTAATTAATTTAAAACAAAAAAATGAATATAAACAAATCG
Source organism: Ptychoptera contaminata (assembly GCA_963942525.1). Classification (NCBI taxonomy): domain Eukaryota; kingdom Metazoa; phylum Arthropoda; class Insecta; order Diptera; family Ptychopteridae; genus Ptychoptera; species Ptychoptera contaminata. The sequence continues at coordinate 6,063,280 of OZ012637.1, forward strand.
TTGTGTTTTTATTTTTAATTTATGTAAAATTAATTAATTTAAAGATTTAACTTTAATTATATTATTTTCAAAAAAAAACAACTTAAATTCTAATGGTGTATTTGAAGGGAATTATAATTATTAAATAATTAATTTATATTTATAAAAAAGGAATAAAGTAGATAAGAAGAAATTAATACTTTTATTCACGCTTAACAAAATTAAAAATAAATTCTAAAAACCTAATTATAATTAAAAATAAATTATAAAAATATATATATATATATATATATTTAATTTATTATTGTAATAACTCTGAGATTGTTTAGTTGTTTTCGTTTTTTTTTTTTTTAAATATAAAATTGAAAAATTATTAATCAATAAATATTCTAAAGTAAGAGCAGATCATTTGCAAAAAATCAAACTATCTAATGCATATAAAGAAAGTAAAAAAAGTGAAAAAATACAATCAATAAATGAATATGGGTTTGGCCTGGGTTGTGCTATGTTCTTTCAGCAATGTCAAATAAGAAAGCAATAATAATAAAATTTTATTTAAAGGAAATTACATTTCCAATTATTAATTGCATTATTATATTTTAGTTTTTTAAGCATTAAGAAAAAAGAAAAGATTACCTACAATTTTTTTTTAAAAAAAAAAAAGAGAAATTAATTATTTTTTAACTATAAATACTGAACATTTTAAACTCTATGAAGAAAATAGAAACCAGCAATAAGTTTAAACGCTGAATAATATTTTAAATATTAATCAATTATTTATCTAATTTATCTCTATATATAAAATTATAATAAAAATTTAATAATTTTATTATTTTTTAAATTTAAGCTACATTTATATAAATATACTTTTATTTAGTATTTTCATTTTAATTAATAAAGAGAGAAAAAAATAAATAGGAAAAACATTACACATTTTCTTCCATTTAAATAAATAAAAAATTAATAAATATTTTGCTTATTGTTAAAACATTTTTAAAATAGTTTTTCGTTAATAAATAATTAAAATATTTAACAAAATAAAAAAAAAAAACTAGAAAAGCATAAACCAGAAGTTAATGAATAAAATAAATTTGTGCATTTTTTCCTCGTTTTATTTGGTTTTTAATTAGCTAAAGAATATAATAATCATAATCAATATTTTGAATTTAAATACATAATAATAAGAACAAAAAAGAAAAAACAGGAATAATAATTTAAATATAAAATTAATTAATTAAAAATGAGAAATTATTATTAAAATCGATGAGAAAAAGAATGTACATATTTAATAAATGTATAAAAAATTAATTAAAATAAAAAAAAAAAGCATTTTAGAAAAAGACATAAAAACAATTATGGTTAATTAATAAAAATAATTCTCTTTGAAAAGTGCTTTTATTTAATAGATGTTGCTGTTTTTGTATAACAAATTTTGATTATTTTATTAGATAATTAAAATATAAACATAATATACAAAAACTGATACATACTTTTATTTATTTTGCAAAAAACTTATTCAAAAATTTGTAAAAAGAATAAATTATGCAATATGTTGTAAAATACCTCGTCGAATTAATGGTTCACATTCAGATCTTGGTAAATAATGTTGACTATTTAATTTAAATAGAACTACTTCACCATCCTCTAACTCATATTTTCCATAATCTTTTAAGCATCTTACTTCAACGTATAATGATTTTGGTGGATTCATTAAATCATCAACTAAATTAAAACCTTTTCCTTCACCAATTGATTTCATATAATTTGATAAATTTTTTGAGTATGTATTAAACCATTGTACTTCTGGATCACATAAACAATTCTTTATATCAATTGGTAATATTGGTCCAAATTCCCAGCGATGTTTTTTAATACGTTGCAAACGATTATATAAATATGCTAAAAGGCATCTTTTGTTCCTTAATAAAGCACCATGACGATAACCTAATTTATTGTAAATATTTTGTTTTCCACTAGCTACACATTGAAGACTAAAAATAATAAAAACTTATTTATTAATAGGGCTTTTTATTTTAATCAACTTACGCATCCTTATGATTTTGTTCAAAAACTGCATTAATTTCTTGCAGAACTTGACGAATTAAGTCAGCCTAAAAATCAATTATATTTTATATTAATATAACAAAAAATAAATAATGTATTACATTGAAAGGAGGTATAGTATCCGATGCTCTTTCTAATTCCTTAATTAAATCAAATGCTTTTAGAGCTAACATGTTTAATTTAACGAAAATCAACTTTTAAGGTTATGTTATTCAAATTTGTTTATATTTATTTTATGCAGATTAAATATATTCTTAAAAAAATAAGAGATGAAATATTTTATTATCACAAATTAAAACACTTTTCTGACAAATTAATTTTACTTAAAGAAATTAAATAAATAAATAAATTCAATTTGTTTTTCCCCTAGACCATATAAATATATGGTTTTTCCACTTTTTGATTCAACTGTTTTTTAGCGCGATTATTTCTTAGAACCGTCAGATTTTAATTTTTGACATATTGCTTACTGTGCAAAGATTAAATTGTGTTTATTCATGATTAAAATAATTAAAAGAAATGTTTTTTATTATAAATTTATTAAATAAAACTTAATAATTGAATTTATTTAATAATACGTTAAAGTAAATTTAAAAATAATGACAGAATATATAATTGGAGGCATTCCTGTGTACTTTCCATTTGAACCATACGCCGTTCAAAAAGCGTATATGGAAAAAGTGATCGAATGTTTGGATAATGGAACAAATGGAGTATTAGAATCACCTACTGGTACTGGTAAAACACTGAGCTTATTATGTTCATCATTAGCATGGGTTTTAAGAAAAAAGCAACAGGTATTTCAATTTGTTTATAAAAATATTTCTTATTTTATAATTGACATTAAAAAACTTGATTTTAGATTCATGCTACTTTACAATCAATGTCATCAGCAGAAAAACTAAATAAAATAAGTGATGTTATGAAAAAAATTCCTGTTGATGAAAATGATGCAGAACATGATCCGTTTGCAGCAGCTGAACAGGCTTTATGGGGTGTGCCAAAAATTATTTATGCATCACGAACCCATTCTCAATTAACACAGGCAATGCAAGAAATGAAAAGAACTAGTTACAGTCACATGAAAGCTACTGTACTTGGTTCAAGAGATCAACTATGTATACACCCCGAAGTGTCGCGTGAAGTTAATAATTCAAATAAAATACATTTATGCAAATTAAAAATAGTAACACGCACCTGCTCGTTTTATCATCGAGTTGAAAAACAAAAAGACAATCCAGAATTTATTAATTTTAACACAGTTATGGATATTGAGGATTTAGTTAAAGTTGGTCGTAAATTAAAAATGTGTCCTTACTTTTCATCAAAAGAATTAATTGAAAAATGTGATATTATTTTTATGCCTTACAATTATTTGCTGGATCCTAAAGCAAGGCGTGCTAATAAGGTAATTTTTTATTTGTTGGTTGGGATACGTAAGTATTTTAAAATAACTTCCCAAATTATAGATTGAACTGAATAATACAATTGTTATATTGGATGAGGCACATAATGTAGAAAAAATGTGTGAAGAGTCAGCTTCCATAGAAATTAAATCGTCTGAAATTGCTGTTGGTATTGATGATGTGACTCATGTTAGTATTTTTCTTATCTTAATTACATTTATATAAATCATTTAAAATAAACCATTTTAGATAATGAAAGCATTATCCAAAGATGATGATATCTTAACAGAAATGACTGATGCACCAAAAGATTTTACTATTGATGATTTAGTTTTGTTAAAGGAAATGCTATTGGCATTAGAAAAAGCAATTGATAATATTGAAGTTAAAATTCCAGATGCAGGCGAAACATTTTCTGGATCTTATATATTTGATTTACTTGCTTTAGCTAATGTAAATAATTATTACGTTTTGATATTGAAATAATTATAATAAAATTTTTAATATTTTAGATTACTCAAGGAAATTTTACTATAATAAATAATTTATTAAATAGTTTAGTTCAATATTTAACAACAGTAACCGATAACAGTGTGTTCACAAAAGGGGCATCTTTACAATTATTAGCTGATTTAATTTCAATTGTGTTTACTGGACAAGAGGAAAAGTATATGGAAAAGGTAACACGTTGTTATCGTGTTCATGTGTCAATGGAAGAACAAAAAACACAACAAAATAAATTTAATAATAAAAAAGCAAATAATGATAATTGGTTAGCAAAAAGCACTGTATCAAACTTAAATAGAAATGCTAAAGTGGTTAGCTACTGGTGTTTTAGTCCTAATTTTGGGTAAGTTTTTTTTATTATTTATTTAAATAAATTAAATTATTAATTATCTGTTCTTTTAAGAATGCAACAATTATTGGATAAAAATACACGAAGTATAATATTAACTAGTGGAACATTAGCACCACTTAAGCCTCTAATTGCCGAACTGGGCATACCTATAAATGTACGTTTAGAAAATCCACATGTTATAGATGATACACAAATATTTGTCAAAATATTATCAAATGGGCCAGATAAAATGATATTAAATTCAAATTATGAAAATCGTAATAATCCAAATTATATTCAGTCATTGGGTCGTACAGTTTTATCATTGTGTCCAATAATACCGTATGGTATGTTAATTTTTTTCCCGTCATATCCAGTTTTAACAAAATGTCAAGATATGTGGCAGGCAACGGGAATTTGGAGTCAAATTGCACAAAAGAAACCAATATTTGTGGAACCACGTAACAAGGATGCTTTTAATACAACAATGACTGATTATTATACAAATATTAACGATCCAAATGTGAAAGGTGCAATTTTTATGGCTGTTTGTCGTGGAAAAGTTTCAGAGGGTCTAGACTTTGCTGATAATAATGGACGTGCAGTACTTATAACTGGTTTACCATTTCCACCATTAAAGGATCCAAGAGTTATTTTAAAGAAACGATATTTAAATGATAATCGCAATAGAGCAAATGAATTATTATCAGGAGACGAATGGTATTCGTTGGAAGCTGTACGCGCTGTAAATCAGGCAATTGGACGTGTTATTCGGCATCGAAATGATTACGGTGCGATATTATTATGTGATACACGTTTTAATAATAATCGTGACAAAGGTCGTTTATCATCATGGATTCAGGGACATATAAAAACGGCACAAAATGATTTAAATTTTGGTAAAACAATCGGTGAATTATCACGTTTTTTTCGCAATGCTGAAAAAACGCTACCCTCACCCTGTTTGAAGCCGTTAAAGGAAATTACATTAACTCCAGAAAAAAAACATAATCATTTTAATATTCCTGATTACAGCAATGCGCTAGAAGCAGCCAGACATAAAGCAGCATCTGTGAAAAATGATTTAAGGTAAAAGTTTATTTATATTTATAGAAATTTTCTCGAGTTCATTTAATCAAAAATATGCTTTCTTGTTTTGTATAGACATATCGAAAATGCTAACGCTGTTATGAGCTGGAGTCCGTTAAAAGATTATGGCTCAACGATGATTAAAAAGGAAAATATAAAAAAGGAGGATGACTTCTTTAGTCGATTAGATAAAACTGTTGAGGTAAGTGTTGAAATTTAATTTATTTTAAAATATATTAAACATATTTAAAATTTTTTAGACAATAAATTTTAATGAGAATCCATATGAGACACAGCCCAGTACATCATTAGTAACAATTCATAAGCGAGAACGTTCTTTTGAATATAAGGATTCACAGGTTAGTTGTAGCTCAACGCATAATTTAGTTGATCAAACGCAATCAGTACGTAATAAACGATTTAAATTAGTTAAAAATGAATTTATTGACACGCCATTATGTGGTAACGCTGTTGAAGAACGTAAATTACCAGAAAATCGTGAAGATTTATTAAAAGTAATACGTTCAACATTACCGCGTGATAAATATAAAATATTTTTAACAACAATGTTAGAATATCAAAATGATAGTAATTTTTTAAAATTATACAATAATTTCTATACCATTTTCAATTATCCGCATTTATTATATTTGTTTAAAGAGATGCATCGTTTTATTAAGAAAATACATAAACAAGAGTTTGATGATAAATTAAAAGAGCTTTGCTTATAATTGGATTATGTGTTTTTTTATTTAATAAAACTTTTTATACAATAATTTAAAAGTTATTCTTTTTATACATTAATAAATATATATTATAAAAAAAAAATTATTATAAATGGAGAAAAATCATTTAAAATCTATCACATCAAATTACTAGTTAATTTTATTAAAACTAATACAGTATATGTGTAAGAATAATAAAAATAATTAAACTTCTGTAATTATTAATTACATCACAGTTTAAAAGCACAAATCAAAAAATCATATTTTGGTTCTAATAATAAAAAAAAATAATAAAATATTTTCAATAATTTCTCAATATTCTGTTGTAAAGTGACAGAAATTATTTTTTTATTTTTATGTAATCCTTTTTTTGGTAAAAAGAAAAAAAAAAAAGTTAAATAAAACTAAAAGCAATACAATTAGTCGAATAAAATAGTAAATGAATTAATATTTCATTTAAGATTTGGTTATTTTATTTTCATCTTTTAATTAATGCTGGCATTATTGATTTTACTTAACAAATCATGATAATGTTCACCACATACAGAATAATTATATGTTACAATATGCTTAAATGTTGATGATAAATTATCTAATTCATCTGTATAATCTGTATAGCCAGGTGGTGGTGGTATTGTTATTTTACTTTGCATATTAAATTTTATATAAATTATTAAACGTTTCCCTAAAATTATAGAATTAATAAATAAATAATTATCTTTTTTATGTTAATAAATTTTTCCAACTTACACATCAACGCACGTATGGGTGATTCTTTTGACTCCAATTGTAATATATGCTTCTCTATAGTCTCTGATAATGTATCATTTAATTCGTTTAGATTTCGTATTTGTAATTCTTTATTTATTATTGTTTTTAATTGTAGCCAAACATTTGGTAAAACATCCTTTAAAGATCTATAAATAAATGGATTTAGAAATTATTAACAAAAAAGGAATATAAGTTCAGCAAACATACTTTTCATCTTCCACTTGTTGCATTATAATTGCAATTTGATTAGCAATAGTTTTTTTGAGATCGTTATTTTGTGATATAATTGGAACACCATTTGCAACCACCATTACAGAAGCACATGCACATAGACGCAATGCTCTTCCTTGTAAATTAAATAATCTTACTGTATCTAATGCTAAAAACTCTGGATATGGAATTTCAGAGTTCCAATTTAATAGTTCAATATATGCATTAATCAGTGTATTTTTTGGTTCGACTTGTGGTGATGGTGGTGATGATGTTGTTGGTGCATCTTGGCTACTTGATTGTGCTTGATCCTGATCTGTTGGTGTCGGCTCAGAACCGCTTACTGTGCGATTACGTTTCAACCAATTTTCAGTATGAGGGAATGCTAATAATAAAAAAAGAATAAATTTAAAATAAGGATTAAAATTAATTTAATTCAAAAAAATCTTACTTTGTTGTAGTTCCAAAAATTCTTTAAATTTAACTTTTTCATATTCTACAGAATTTGCAATTACACTAGACCGTAGAGTCGATATAATACAATTAGCCATGTCAAGACGCATAACATTCATTGTTTCCAAAATACCGCGAAATGTCTCAACCGTATCTTCAATTTTTGTTAAATTATTCACAGCCTCATCGCGTATTGGGGCACATGAACGTGCCATAATATCAATTACAAAATTAGCATATGCACGAAAATCCAACGTACCCTGCTCTGCTTGTTGTTTAATTAACGTTAAATCAAGTATTTCATTAACACGATCTAATGCTTTTTTATTATTTTTTGGCAAAATGTGCGTAAATCCCTATATTTAATAATAAAATTTATTAATAAAATAATTATGAATTTTTAATTTGTATTTATCAACTCACTTCTTTTACTTCAGATAACAATTGTATAGCATTGTCAAAGCATGGTGGATCGCTACTAATTTGTTCACGTAAAACATCCCAAAATGCTTTGTGAATTATATCTTTAATTTGGCTTTCGAATGTATTTTTTGGAGGATCATATGCGACTAGTTTAAATTCAGGATTCATAGCGATTTCATGTGCCAATGCCATATTTTCCATATTCTTCATAAAACCAGCAAGTTCGTCAACAGTCATTATTTTTGGTGGGCTTCCATCTGTACTTGATAATACAACTTGCACTTGTTGTCTATAACAAAGAAAATTACAATAAAATCTTGTCTCTAACCAAATCAATTAAACTTGTTTTGCAAATTAAATAGTTATTCAAGGCCGAAAATGTTATGATGAAAAAATAATTAATAATAATATAAAATTAACCTGTCTGATCCTTCACTATCGGTTCGATTACGAATCCCAGTTGCATTAGGTGATGTACTTAAATTACCAGCATTACCACCACCATCTGATGTAGAGCCAGATGAATCCATTCTATAAATAAATAAATAATTTAAATTTAGCAACAATTTAAAAATGAAACATTTTTATTTTGTAACGTTTATTGCACAGAATAAGGTCACACAATTCATATAAAATATTTAAAATTTTAAAACTACATGACTTAGTTTCCTTTCTTATCAAATAACTAATCATATACCTTGAATAAGACGAATTTGATGGCATTTTTATTTCACAATAAATTATTATTTATTAAATGAATTTGGACTGTTGCCAAAAATTTTTTTATTTTTAATTAATTTTATATATTTTTACTTTAAAAAAAATTTCTTTTCGTTATTTAATTGTAATTAGATAATAAATTTTCCACTTTCACGATTTTGTAACAAAAAAGAAAAAAATATTTTTTTCTTTCTTTTTTCAATTGTTATTTATTAGCATAAATTACTTTCTTTGTAGGAAATCAAAATGATAAAATATTCTCATAACTTTTATTTTATTTTTTTTTTTTTAATTAATAAAACTAATTATTTATATTAATTAATTTAAATATAAATAAAAAATAGAAAAAAAAACTTTTTCAAACACTTTTCGTTAGTTCAACAAAAACTAAATGACGATGTTTTTAAATAATATTTATTTTAATGGAAAATTATCTTTAGATATAGAAAACACTCGAATATTCGAATGGTACAATGAATAATGATTGTGTTATAAAAATTTTAAAACATAAAAGCTATTCAGTCAGACAAAACAAACATTAAAGCTGTATGTTAGTGGTTATTATTTTATAAATAAAAAGGTAATCGATTCCCCTCTGTTTTTTAATTCGTTTTTTTTATTTTATTAATAAGGTGTAACAGAAAAACTGCTTTGTAACTAGATTATTAAACAATTCTATAAACAATAAGCATGTTAAATTAATTTAAATAGTAATTATATAAAAGAGTCACTCTGTTTAAAGTAATATTGTGAAATAACAAAAAACATATGATCGCGTTCGTGTAAAGTAACTTTTGTTTATGTTTTTATTTTTTCTTTTTCAATAAATTACAAAAAGAAGACAATGTAGTAGGATGAGGAAATAATTTAATAAATGCAAACAGCTGACAGTATTTGGAGAAGGGATTTTTAATTAATTGAATAACATTATACGCGCTAAATTAATTCGCGACTTTAAAATTTATGCGTAATTGCATCAATTTAACAAATTACAGAAGTTTTTCTTTGTTCAATAATAGGTTTCATTACAATTTTTATAGTTTTTCATCGTACTTTTCTGACCTACTTAAAAAATTCTATTTAAATCTTTTATTAGCTAAACTATTGCAAAATTAGGAGCATCTATATATAAATTAAGAAAATTTATAATCTTTCTTCGTTTTTTTCATAAATTATAATTAATATACATCGAATAACTATCGTAATATCAAACTTGATTATAAACAAAGAATTTTTCCTCTTTCTTTTTATTTACCATTGACCATGTTACTCCTGTAAATGGTATTGACAACTTTTTATTTAATTATTGATTTTATTAATATGTTTATTGTTTGTTGTTGATACTCAAATCTACAAATAAAAGAGAAGAAAGAAACAAGATCTGTACATAGCAGTGGGAATTGCATTATTCATAAATGAAATAATTTTAAACGCAATAACTTTTTAGTGCTAGACGGATGAATAAACTTTTTCTTTGTTTAATTAAATTGCTGGAGAAATAAAAAAAAAAACTCTTTTATGTTAAAATAATTATCTTGAATGTCCTTCAGGTTTGTTTTTTCAAAAACTTTTTTAATATCATTTCTTTTAAAGTTTAAACAAAAATAAACGCAGCAAAAATTTTAAAATGACTCACTAACCTTTTTTTATTATATTTTAAATAAATAACAACGCAATTTTCTATATATTGAATATAAACTGTTATTTTTTTGATACACTAAAATTTCTTGAACAGATTAATTTTAATAAATATTTATACACATATTAATAATAATAATTTTGATATCAAAAAAAGATGCAAATGAAAAATTATTGCGAAATATGAATTTAATGTTGACAACGTCAAAAACAGCTGAAAATTTATTCTGATTCTATTGTTTATATATGTACAGTCACCTTATGTCAATGTTTTTGATTATAACTGCCAGCTACCGGAATAAATAGAAAATTTTTTTATATCATTTAAAAAAACGATTTTTCGTAAACTGTGTACAAATGTCAAAATTTACATACATGTAATTAATCCTAATTAACATTTATGTAATTAAAAGTAATTAAATAAAGGATTAGAGAAATGAAGAACATCTAAGAGTTGTAAGAATATCATCTATCCCTATAATACGGTAAATAAATTTAATAAAAATAACTATAATTGAAATAACATAAAAAGCATAGTCTTCAACGGTTGACAACGCAAAACATGTAAGTGTACTTTTTTAATAACTTTATTTACAGTTTTTTAATATAAATATAACAAATAATATATATTTGCAGATAATAATAATAACAATAATATATATATATTTGCATATAGTATAATTTATGCATATAATATAATAAATGGTATATAATTAATCCGTATTTTTTATAATATATATAAAGCATAAAATATCACACTTTTGTACGGAATTTGTCTATCAAATATACAAGCCTTCGATAGCTCAGTTGGTAGAGCGGTGGACTGTAGAAATGATTAAATATTGCATAGTTATCCATAGGTCACTGGTTCAAATCCGGTTCGAAGGATATTTTTTTTTCGTTTTTTTTTTCTATTTTTTTATTTTAAATTAATTATATAAATTGTTAATTGTTTAGCATGGTGGTATATGCGAATATTTTATTTTCAGTTTAATGGATAATAATGCGGGTATTTTATTATTTGTTTATATATATATATATATATAAATATTCATATTAATCTCAATTATTTATTATTGTTTTAGTGTTCTTTTAATTTTACCTAATTATATTAATGAAATTAAATTAATAATTTAAATATACATAACTGGTGCTTACCGTCATAGTAACATTAGTTGAATGCACGCAGGCGTAAAATAAATATATTTCTTTACTCTACACTACAATAGAACGTAATGTAAAATTAAATTCGATAAAATGTTTTACAAACTTTTATCAGTCGATAACCGGACGTCCAAGTGTTTAGTAAAGTAAAAAATAAAAGCTAAAATAATTTAAAAACTATTTTACAAATTATAAAACTAATATAAATTAGTAAATATATTTTTAAATGAATAATAATGTGTTAAAATTAAAGTAAAATATACTGGTAAAAGTTGTTCTAGTATAATGTTTACAAATCAATAAAAAAGTTCTATTTATTATGTGCTTTATGTAATTTAGTATTTAAAAAATCATTAAATAAATATTAATGTTAAAATTTATATTAAATAAATGAGAAAATAGCTGGAAAAAAACCTCCAATTAATACAAAAATAGATAAAATCTAGCAACAGAAAAAAAAGGAAAAAATTAAAAATGACTTGGTAAGTGAACGCCATTTTATGGGTGCACTAAATTTCCAAATAAAATATATATATATTAGAGTAAATGAGATAAATGTTTGAATTTATTGTGCCAGGTTTACCCCAATGTGACTGTAAATGAGTATGAAAGAGATCACTTTGATTTTCCTTTAGTTTTATATTTTTTATTTTTATAAAATTTATTACATATATTCCATAAGAATGTTTAAAGCTGTGTAAAAAAAGCTTTCTGTTTAGTTTTTCTTAGTTAAAAAATGATAAAGAAAAACCACAAAATAAAATCAATTTCTTATATTTATTTATATGTATAACAAAAAAGAATTAAAAGAAACAATTTTCGCACCAAAAAAATATTTATTAAATGTTGCTGTTAAGTATTCGATTAAATATATCACTGACTACGTGCTATTTTTTGATTATTTTAGTATTTTTAATTAGAAGTCATGCTAATAATGCTTATAAAAACAAAACAAAAGTAATATTGCATCATAAATTATAATTGCAATATTTTTCAGCAACATTAAACACCCTATTTTGGTGTAATGCAAAAATTATTGTAGACTGTTAACTACGTCACAATGATAATTGTATACAAATTAATAATTTAACAAGTGCAAAAAAAAATAGGGTCTGACGTACGATAATATTGTCTGTGGCTTATTTAACTATTAATTTTATGCTTTTAAACTATAATTACATAAATGTACATTTATTCTAACAAAATTTTATTTACTTTATTTTATCTGTGTAATTTATCTTGTTTTTTTGATGTTCTATGCAAAAAAAAAGAGAAGATAAAATTTTTATTTTTATCGCAAAAGAATTGATATTATATTGATTATTATTATGAAAATTTATTTAAATTGAAGAAAATGAACATAAAGAGAAAATAAAAAAATTAAAATGTTTTATATAAAAGAGAAGCTTTATGTTAAAATAAACTTAATAATAATATCGTTTTTGGTTCATATATTAAAGAAAATAAATCAAATAATTTGTAAAAAGAGCGAATAATTTTCTCTTTTTTTTTGAAATTAAATAACAAAATGTAAAAATTTTTTGCATATACTGCTTTTATGTTTTATATTTAATTAAAAATTCAATTTATTTATCAAACAAAATATAAAAAGTAAAACATAGTTAATAAGCCAATGTTAATGTTAACAATACCAAACAGTACAGAAAATTTATATGTACGTATTGGGTTGAAATAAAAAATAATAACATAAAAAAATTTGAACGTAATCAATTTGTAATGCAAAAACGTAACAAAAGAAATATTATATAAATAATTTATCGCATATAAATATAAATTAACATAAAGTAAAATAAATATATTCTATTCATAATTTTTCTTTTCTTTTCTTTTTTTTTTTTAAATAAATATATATATTATGCTGCTCAAAGTAACAACAAAAGTAATAAAAAATTTATAAAACACCTGTTGTAAACTGTAATTGAAAAAAAAAATGTATGCTTTTAATCTGATTAAACTATCACAAATAGAATTAGGTGAATGTCATATAAAGTATTTTGCTTTATATGTTTAAATTATTATTATAATTATTATTATTATTAATATTATAAATTCAATAGCATAGAAAGCATAAATATTATTTTCATTGATTTATTAAAGTAAGCAAATGGCGTCTTTTAAGTAAATATTTTCTAAGAAATGAAAATTAATATTTTTAAAAGAAATTATTATTGATTAAAAACGATTTTATAGCGACTATAAAGTAAGCTTTTCATCATTGAAAATACATTAGAAAAATAACACTTAAATGTGCTATAAAAAGCTACTGAAATGAAATTTAATTATGTTCAATGTTTTTAATTGTTTAAATATTGTGGGCCTTTACACTGACCCACAAAATTCTCGTTAACCATTTTTATCTATAATTTTCTGCTATTATAAAGACTTGATGATATAAAATTAAAAAGCTTTTTAAATGTTTTGTTGAATGGTTTTCTTTTTTATTTAAAATTTTGTAAAATGCTTTTATTAAAGGACTTCGTGATATCAATAAAATGCTACAATAGGTTTTGTAAAGTTTAAATTTAAAGTGATAACACTACGGTTAATGGTGTTCTATGATACACAGATAAACATTATTATTTATTTAATAATCCTCTTTGACGTTTTTTTTTTTTTTAGTCATAATATACATCTAATTCCCGAGTCAAATAACAAAAGTAGGTCAAATTCTTGTCATATTATATACAATAAATTTGTATTTGGTTCTTATAAATACGTCCTTCCAATATTCAGTTACTAAACAGAGAAAAGCTTTTATAATATAAAAGTTGTAATAAATTTATATTTAAAAAAAAAAATAAAACACTTGTTGAGATTTTTTTTTTTTGCTATGCTTTTGCTGTGTTGTAACTGTAATCAAAAGCAACTTTATTATGTTACTTAAAAGCCTTTGTATTTACTTTTCATTAGTTTAAATAATTGTCTTACATAATAATAATAATAATACAGTAAATAAATAATTAGATTTTAATAAGATTTCTTTAAAACAATCATTTTATTAGATAATATTATTTTCATCTCTTTACATTGAATATATAAAATGATTGCTTACCGTATTGTAATGTAAAAGGAAATAATGAAAGAATGAATATGTATTAATGAAAAACATAAAGAATAAGCTTCCTTTTTTTTAATTTCTATTTTAAATGTAAAAATTTGTGATTTTAATTTTTATTTATTGCAGAATTTGAAATTTTATTATTGTGGGAAGCTTTTTTTTGTTTCTGTTCTTAACGCTTTTTTATGACATAACATAACATTTTTCTTGTTTTTAAAGAAAATATATATTTATATATTAAATTGATTAATAGCCATAGATTATGCAAAAAGCATAAATAAAAGTACTTGCTTTTGCAATAAAGCTTTAATTTATTGTTATTTCTCATTTTATATGATGTACTCTTGAAGATTATTGATTTAAATTTTAAATATTTGTGCTGAAAAAGTGTTTTTGTTTTTATTGTATATAAAAGTGCTGGAATAATGTATCCTTAACACAGTTTTTTTTTTATTAATTTTTATATCTTTAGATAGAAATAGTTTGAATCATGCATATGTTTTCTTTTTCTTAAATAATAAACTTTATTCTAATTAAACTTTTATTATTCTTTTTCAGATTTTAATTGCAGTACATTTTCATTTTAACTTTATTTTATTTTTTATTTATTCTTTAATTATAAATGTTTTATTTTTTTAATATTTTATCATTTATTAAAAATTGAAATTACTAGACAATGACGATGTCCTCAGATGGTTTAAAGAATTTAAAGAAAATTTTTTATAAACTTAATGAATATAAGAAAATATTATTGATTAAAAGGTGACTTTTAGAAATAAAAACGTTTAATTAACAAAAAAGGATTAATTTAATTAAAAAAAAAAAAGAAGTCAAAAAGTAATCAAATAAATAAATTGAAAGCGAAAAAAAATCTTTTATAAAAAATATCGCAAAGGTAATTATTTAAAATTGTTTTCCTTTTTTTTTTTTTTTTTGGGTTATCAATAAAGGTTCCTTTTTGTATTAACATAATTTACCTTTATATTTTTTCTTTTTTAGCAATATTTTATTAAAAAAGGCAGAATATAATTAGCAATAAAATTTTAATAAGTAAAATTTTTTGATCAAAGGATAAACGATTAAGATATAAGATGGCTGAACAACAACGTCAATCACTTTGTCCACGGCTGATTGATTATTTGGCAATTGTTGGTGTCCGGTCAAATACAATACGTAGTGGAAATAGTGGCGGTGGAAATCCTGGTGGTAATGGTAGCTGCCCTAGTGGTTCTAATAATCCACCTGTACAGGTAAAAATATAAATTATACTATATACCTTTAATATTGCGTGATTTTAACGTAGAATGCCCAAGAGACTTAACGAAAATCATAAAGTAACCTTAATATGTTGCACTTGTGTTTAGCAATTCCAAATTTTTTATTTTTTTGCTTATTTCTACGATCCACATAAATATGCTCGCATATTTTTTATCTTTTATTAAATTTATTCATTTTATTCATTTTATTCACGTGTTCGGTGCACACTTTTTTTTGCTTATGAATCGAATTGTATAAATAAGAATATTAAATAAAATGTTTAAAGGAAGCTTTTTGCGTTTAAAAAAATATTATATTCATTTCTATTGAATATGCTTTGTTGTGTAAATTTATTTTTATTTTTTACGTTTAAACGGAAAATACGCTCGATTAGGTCGATCTATTAGATTTAAAATTTATATTATATTATTCAAATGGATTGATTTGTCTCTCATTTATTAATTGATTGTATGCTAAATTTAGATTTTTTTTTCAATCATTAAATCTTAATATTAAGTTTCTTTTCTATAAATTTATTTGTAAAATAATTAGATTATTATTGTTTATAGAAATTTTAAGCTGATCTTATATTTATCTAATTAAAATATATTTTTTTAGATTTATAATAAAAATAATAATAATTTATTATATATCATTTCAAATGAAAATTTCTGCATTGTAATTTTTAATTCGCTGAAATGTTATCAAATGCTTATAGAATTGATAAAGATACGTATTAAAAAAAAGATTCAAAATTTATCTTTTAAGTAATAAAGCTTAGGATTTTCTTTCTTTCATTTTTATCCATTAATAATAATCATTTGCTTCTTCTTTTTGTTATATTTAATATAAAAATTAAATCCACTCGATTTTAATGATGTTTAATAACGTTTAATGTCATTGAATGTCATTCATATGCCATTATAAATTGATTAAAAGAAAAAACTCATTAAAATTTTTTATTAAAAGATTGTAATATTTATTTATAAGAAAAGGTTGTCATTTTTGTGGTAAAAATAATTTTTTCGTTTTTTATTTATGATAATCAAATAAAATCAATTAAATGAAGCGAGATAAAAATGTATCGATGCGTTAAATATGCTATATTTTTTTTAATATTGTTATTTTTACTAAGAATAGCAATAAAATTATTATTTTTATTAATATATAATAATGGTAAATGCTATTTATTAATAATATTATGCTGTTTTTCTTTTGTATTTAGTTTTATTTACTTTTATTTAAGGTTATTGTTACTGATTTTATTTTTACATTTTTTACACTCATCGTACATTATTATTATTATTATTATGATTACTTGTTTTTTGTGGTTTTTTTTTGTTATAATAATAACATAATGTATTGATTTTTTTTTTTTTTGTATTTATAGACTTTATTTATAAAAATTTGAAAAAAAAAAAAATCCATCGTAAAACCGTAGGTTTGTTTATAAAAGCTTTTATTGTGACGTGTATTGCATAAATTATTGGTAATTTTTATTTTCAAAACATAGAATAAAGTAATAATAATTTTTACTTTTATACAAATTTTTGGTTTTTTTTCTTTAACTTACGTTAAGCTTTATTTATTTATTTTTTGGTAATTTTATTTTAGTGTTTTAATCTAGCTTTGCTACGTGTAATGTATGCAATATTATTAGTCGCTGTAGGCGTTTCTATAGTTTTTCTAAATAATAAATTTTCATAAATGATATTAAACATATTGTAGAAAAAAAACGTGGATTAAATCTACGTTCGCATTTCTAGATACGTTTTTTTTTCAATCTAATTCTGGTAACGAATACTGAATAAGCAGTTTTTTTAAGAAGTATTATTAGCTAAAATAATGGTATATAATTATAGCAATCTTTTTACGAAAAAAAATAAGATGGAAATTAACAATAAAAATCTATAAATAAAGAGAAAATCATAAACATATTCGATGTGTGCACATAATATGTATTGTGTGGCTTAATAAGACTACAAAAATAAAAGAAAAAAAGATGAAACTTTGACGCATTTGTGGTGTACATATGGATTTGACATATAATAGAAATACAATTTTTTCTAGTTTTCCCATTGTTATGTTGAATAGTAGGAGCAACAAATACGATAAACACCAGTTATATATATATTATTTCTTTATTTAATTTAAAAGGAAATATATATATATATATAAATATATAAAACAAAATAAGTAAATAAAACGAAAGTTTCTTGATTTGATTTTCTATAAAATAAATTATTAGTTTCCTTTTTTCATATACTATATATATATTTTTGTTCGGTATTTATTAAAATGGTATTTTCATGTTCACATTTTTATTTCTATTTATCACATTTTATTATCATCAGCCTTTTAATTTGGTTTTTATATTATTCCATCACTGGTCTGGAATATACTCCAAGTATAACAAGAACACTTTATGTAACTAAGAAAAAAAAGCATATTTTAATACAGAAAATACTATACACACACCTACTACTGACCCATAAGTAAATCCACTCAGTTTTTTTTTTTTTGCTTAAGAAAGTATTAAGACTAAGTTAAAAATATTTCTTAGAAAGTATTTCAATATTTCAAAGCTTTTACTCCTTTTTTTCTTTTTGGATAAATATTAAATATTTTTTTATACCTTTATATTCTTTTAATTCTCTAGGAAAATGAATAATAAATGTTATTTTCTGGTAGAGAAGTGTTTAGATGATGATATTGTTGTTGAATTATTAAAGGCACGAAGCTATTTACGGGCAGCCAATAATAAGTAATGCAGAACATAAAACATTTAAATTTAAGTGTTTTTCTGTTTGGTTTTTAAATTTATGTATTAATATTTTGTTGGTGGTTTCTTTTTTGAAGTAACAACAAAACATTTAAAAAAGGATATATATATAAGTATTTTATATAACACAAATTATCTACTTTGTTAATGAATTTTCTTTTTTTAAAATAATTATTTAAAATGCAGAAATGCTTAAATGCTAAGTAATTTATTGTACAAATATGTTGTTAAATCAAATAAGCTTTGTTTAAAATTCTTAACTCTTTGGAATTTATTTAGCAAAAAAACAAAGAGAGAATTAATAAAAATAAACGTAAAGATTTATTTTTTAACATAAATAAAATCTAATTAGGGTTTTTAGAATACAAAAAAAAAATTTTAATTGGATTTTTCTATTTAAATTTATAACTAATAAGCATATTTAACTCTTTGGGTTTCAAAATACAAATACTAAGTAAATGAATATGTATATTTTGTCTAATATTTATAAATCCATAAAATTTATTGTCAATTTAAATTAACACACAAAATTACCATTTACGTATATTTTAACATTTAAATTCTCGTTAGTCGTCCTTTATAGGTTCTTCTTTTGTAGAAAGTGTTTTCATCGAATAATCGTGTTTTCTTATTTTAATTAATTAAATTATTATTTCAAACAAATTTTACTTTTTTATTTTAAATTAAAAAGTTAAATAAATAAATATACAATTGAGATGTTTAAAATGTATAATCGACATGGTTGTTTTTATGGCGAATTGACATGATTTTTATTATTTATATTTAATTCTTGTATTTCATGCGATATTTTTTCACATAGTACATGTATTTTATAGATTAATATTGTTATTTTGCTATTTATAGTTTTTATTTATTATATTATTAGTTATATATTTTCATTAGTTTTCTTAAATAATTTGTCAATGACTGATTACTTGTGTACTATAACTGTCTATTCGCAAAATAAATAAGAGACAAAAATTAGATAATGATGATTTTTCTTTCAATTTTCTACTTAATTTTCCTTATTTCGTGGTTGTTTTTAATTTATTTAACAAAAAATAACGAAGCGAAAAGAGCAAAAATAAATAAAACGTATATATAATACAAAAGAAAGCAAAAATAAAAAGTAGAAAAGGTTTTTTAATTCCATTTAAGTAGCTTTTACAAACAGAGGCAACATCTGTGGCTACACCATTGGAATTAGTAAATTGTGCTTTTATGTTGATGTTTTAAATTACATTTTTTTTGTTTGCTTGTTGAATAAAAGTTTTCCTAGCTTTAATAAAATCAGAAATTAATTGAAATGTTTTAATTGAAAATTGAATTTGCGCTGTTTTTACAGAATCATGATGATTATACGTAGAGATTTCTTTAGATATAATAAAATACTTAATTTTAAAGGATTATGTTAAGGTCAACTAATTTAAATATGGTAAAGTTCTCTGTATTTTAAATCCTCGAATTTTAATTTAATTAATATGAATCAATAAAGCTTAGAATAAATTTAGATTAAAGCATAAAAAATGTGTGAAATTACGTTGTTTTTCCATTTAAATTCAAGTGGCGGCGTCACAAGTATTATAGATTTATTGATTCCTTTTATATTTTATCAATTGGTACATATGAAAAAATAAATATATAATAGAGATTTTAATTAAGAAAAATAATCCAGCTGACTATTTTTATGCTTTTATTCATGTTTTTATTACTAATTGTATTGTTAAATAATATAATCGCTCATTAGTGTTAATTGGTTTCATATTTTTATTATTATCGTCACATTTCTTTATTATTTATATAATTAATTATTAATCAATAATTATTTTAATTATTTATCCTCTAATATTAATTAATTTTCTTTAGTCTCAACATTTTATAAATTTCTTTATTGAATTTTAATCGAGTGAAATGTTACAGAGGTCATTTCGGATGACCTGTTGTACACATTGTTGTTTTTTTTTCTTGTATTTTTCTCATCTTTTTTTTTTCTGTTTTGATTGTGGTTTTATTTTACATAATATTTGCAAAATAATTTATATAAAGTGGTTTTTTTTACATATCATTATTTCATAAATAAATAATGGTTTTCGTTGTGGGTGAAAAATTCTTTGAAATTCTTTATATTTAATAGAATGACAGTAAAAGTGAAAAATATTTTTCATTATTATTTTCTTTTTTTGCTATTCGGTTGAATGGTTATACAAATATGCTTGTTTGTAAATTTTTTTTAAACAAAAATATTCTCGGAAAATGTAATGTTTTAACGAAAAAACAACAACGAATTTTAACCTTTCGGGGTATTTTAATTCTGCATAAATATGCATGAGAAAAAAATTAGTCTTCAAGCTAAAATTAAAATAAATATTAAATATTAGGTAAACATGGCTTATGTGCTGTTGTTGATGTTGATGGTATGACACAAATGTGTTGTAATCAATCAGCATTATAGAATAAAATAATATTGTTTCCATTGTTGCCTCCGGTACATTTGTTGTAACGACGGTGTCACGTTTTTATTTTATATGTCAAATTTATTATTCTTATTATTTAAAAAGAAATTCTTATTTATTTATTTTTTAATAAAAATTCATTATAATCTGATAAATTGGTTTTGTTATCTTTTGATGTTTATTTTTATTAGAACATTAAAATTTTGTTACAGATTCCTGAATTGTTGCGTCGATATCCACCAAATGATCATGCTGATTTTCCTTTGCCACTTGATATGGTTTATTTTTGCCAGCCAGAAGGTTGTGTTAGTGTTGGGCCAAGACGGACTGGATCCGCAATTCGTGATGCTACCTCTTTTGTGTTTACATTAACTGATAAGGATTCAGGTAAAACACGTTTTGGCATTTGTGTGAATTTCTATCGGCCAGTGGAAAGGACGGTACCTGCTGTTGGCAATGTTACTGCAAATAGCAAACGTGGCAGAAATTCAGCTTTGCGACGGGAATCATGGCGAAAAAGCATGGAACGTAGTTCTGATTCTGCATTTTCCAGGCAAGTTGGCGGCATATGATGGCGAAATTCAAAGAAAAATTCGCCATCGAAGCTGCATTTAAAAATAATGTTATAATTTCAGGATTAGAACAAATTACATTTTATTTAATACAGCTATGGTATTTTAACGTCTTCCAGTGACTACCGAAGCAGCAATGTGGCGCCAAGTGATTCTGATCGTGATTGTCCAAGTAGACGAGATTCAGATCCACCACATGGCCCAATTGGTGCCAATATGGGATACACATCTGGACAACCACCAAGATTAGGTGTAACAGCACCCAGTGCTGATTCAGAATCAGGAGGAAGCCATTCACCGTCGCCTCGTGCATCTCGACGACGTTCAAAAATCCGAAATCATTCTCTGACGTCGTTGTGTCTCCTTTCTCATCATCCATTCTTCTCAACACTTAGAGAGTGTCTTTTTATATTAAAAAAATTAATCGATGCATGCAATGAGTCCTCTAGTCCTCGTAGGGTGGGTGCCTCTCGTCAAGTTGCAAGGTATTATTTAATTTTAATTTATTTTTTATGAATTTACAATTTTTACAATATATTTTTATGTTATTTACTTATCAGTAGGGACAATGTCTGGACTGTGCTAACCGGTCAAGCAACTGATTCTACACCATCAATTGTAATCCATGATGTTAAAGAAATAGAAACATGGATTCTTCGTTTATTATCTGCACCGGTACCAGTACCTGGTTCTACTAGAATTGAAATGGAAGTGCTCTCACCATCAGTACACGAACCATTATTATTTGCATTACCAGATCACACAAGATTTTCTTTAGTTGATTTCCCATTACACCTACCCCTTGAATTACTTGGCGTAGACAGTTGTTTAAAAGTATTAACATTAATTTTATTAGAAAATAAAGTTTTATTTCAATCAAGAGATTATAATGCGTTATGCATGTCTGTTATGGCATTTGTAACAATGATTTATCCCCTTGAGTATATGTTTCCTGTAATTCCATTACTACCGACATGTATGAGCTGTGCTGAGCAATTATTACTCGCACCTACACCATTTGTTATTGGTATACCTGCTTCATTTTTAATGTACAAAAAGAACTTTCGGTACGTAATTTAACATAATTAATTAAATTATTGTTCGCATCTGTTTTAATGCAAATCTCTTGTTAAACATAATTTGTAGATTACCTGATGATATATGGTTGGTTGATTTAGATTCAAATAAATTATCAGCACCGACTGGTGGCTCTGATGAGATACCTATGTTACCAGAACCCGAAGGAACTATTCTAAAAAACCATTTAAAACAAGTAAGTCAAATAAAAATGAATAAAATAATACCAAAAACTACTATATTCTACTATACTTCCTTAATAATCTTGACACAATTACATAACAAACACACAATAAATACACTCTATACACACAATTTTACCTCTTATTTCAATTTATTTAAAATAATTTTTATTTTCAATTTTCTTTATATGTATAAAAAAATATATATATTTTTATTTTATTTTCATCTACTTCTTGTGTCTGTGCGTCACCCTAATTATTTATTAATTAAAACAAATAAAATTTAATAACAAAAACAAAATAATCACAATTTAAAAACATAAAACAAATTCAAATAAATAACCACAAAAAGGCTATGCAACTAATGGATCAAGCCGGAGCTGGTGTAAATATTTTCCTTACTTATTTAATTAGTTATTAAAGAAAAGAAAAAAAATTAAATTTAAATGCTTGTTAAAATTTTACACTATAATATTATTTTTGCTTATAATCTATTTTTATTTATAATTATTTTTTTTAATTAATTGCACTTTAGTTAAAAATTTTTAATTTAAATTCTTTTTAAAGTAAATTAGTATTTTAGTAGTATTTTTAAATCTTTTTGATGAATAAACATTATATAGAAGAGTTTTGTATTAAAACGATAATGTTTTTATAGGCACTTAGTTCTATGTCGTCTAATAATCATGCTGTGGCAAATCAACAATTATTACCATCGGTCAGGGACAGTTTACAAGCACCGCCAGTACTTAAGTGAGTACTTATTACATCTTACTGTAATTATTTCACCTTTACTTCATGCATTTTTATTTTATTTTCAATTTTATTACCTTAATAGTGTTTCTGTATCAAAGTTACCTTATCAACAAGAATCTAATTCGGCTTCAACAAGCCAAAGAAATTCATTTTCTTCAGCTGTTGGATCACCTCGACAACCAAGTCCCGTGGCTCCTCCAACAAATAATCCTTTTATTTTTGGAAGTGATGTTGATTCAGTTGATGTAGCTACACGTGTAGCTATGGTTAGATTTTTCAACTCCCAAAATACTCTAGCTAATTTTGCGGAACATACCCGAACACTGCGACTTTATCCAAGGCCGGTAGTCGCTTTTCAGATAAACAGTTTTCTTAGATCTAGACCTAGAGCATCAAACTTTTTGAATAGATTTGCTAGAACTCAAGCTGTCGAATTTCTAGCGGAATGGTCATTGACACCAACTAATGTAGCCTTTTTACGAGTACAAACTGGCGTTCTTGATCCAACACAAGTTGGTGATAAATCTAAATGGTTTGCACATACTTTGACTCCAATAAGATTTTCTGTATGGGATGATGGTAGTTCATTAAATGGAGCACTCCGAAGTCTTCAACAAATGGAAACCCAGCCAACTGATGAAAGTGGATCAGACTCAGAAGGTGCTGAAAGTACCAGCTCTTCGTATTCATCGTTAAGCGATTTTGTTTCGGAAATGGTATCGTCAGATTTGTCGCCAAGTATGCATGATGTGTATGGTGCTCACGCATCACATCATTATGTGCCACAAACTTTATCGTCAAATCTTGATCCAAAGCTAATATATAAACCGCCAAGTACACTCCAATATCCAGAGGGTTGGGAGCCTAAAGCAAAAGTTGAATCACGTCCTGATTCACCTCAATCAGATGATTCTAGCCAGTCTGATCTTAGTTCGCCTAGTTTTAATAGAGATTCAGAGTTTGAATTTGGCTCCAAGATAAAAGTCGAAACACAATTAACGACTAAAGTAGAAAAGGAGGAAGGTGGAAGTTTTGAAAATGAAAGTGATTCCAATTCGACAACAACACCAAAAACTATTGTTTCTGGTCAAACATCGAAAGAAAGTCTTATTGAAGTTGAAAAGAGAGCAGCAGCTCAGAGATTAGGGAAAACTCCGGTAAGTTATAAATTATTAAATATCATATAATGTTATTTATACTTGCGATTCAAAAGCAGCACCCACCTGCAAGTCCGAATCTTGTTCGTCAACCAAGTGTAGGCAATGTATTAGCCAGAACAGGTAGTACAGGATCAGCTGGATCAGGAAGTTCAAATGTTCATCCACCGCTCGGATCCGTAAGTTCTGAATCATTTTTTAGTGTTTATTGCAATAACTTTATTTGTGTTTTACACAGGCTGGCGCTCCTCGCCAAGGCTCACAAGGATCTTTATTTGAGCAGTTTGCAAGTCAAGCAAAAGAACTTGTTAGAGAGACAACACGACAAAGTAGTCAGGATGGTCTTTTAGCCCACGTTGATAAGGTAAGACGCATTGTATCTAATATCTAGGCATTATTTCATCCTATCTAACGAGTTTGTATTTTCATAAGTCACAAAAATAAATGTTGCACTTCTCTGTGTTTTAACTATACGTGTATGCATTTGAATTGTCTTCTCATTTTCAATATCAAGAAAAACTATCTCTACCTTTTCTCTATGTGTTTTTGTGTTCTATTTTTCTTTTTTTTTACAATAAATGAAAATGCCCATAGCTCAAAATACATGCCAAGGAGAAAATTGAGGAGGAAGCAAAACATTTGGGACCGTTAGAGCAGGTTTGTTTGCAGGATTTCTGTTTTTTGTTTTATTTTTTGCTTTTTATTTTATCTTATATTTATTAGATTTTTGTATAATTGTGTAATGTAGATTCTTGATATTTTAAAACAATAGTTGAAATGTTATTATTGGATTTAATGGTAAAATAACAAATGGTAATAATAATATTATTCTTTAAAATTAGTTAACACTTCATGCAAAGAAGGCTGCAGAGGAGGCGTCAAAACAGGCGTTAGAAGCATCAAAACAAGCAGCTGGAGTTAGTAAAAATACGTTTGATGATTTAACATATGTTAGCAAATCAACGTTTGGTGATCTGACAAAAAGTGCCAAAGAAGTAGCAGCCAAAAAAGGTTTAATGAAGGTTAGATGTTTTAATATAAAACCAAATAATTTCCAAGTAAATTAAACGTTTATTTTAAAACAATTTCAAGATGGATCAACAACAGCAAATGCAACACAATCAACAAATAGCTATGTCACAACATCATCAACAAGGTTCACATGGAGGACCACCTGGCAATTCTCTTGTTAGTACAGGTGGTGGTGGTTTGATTGCTGGCACTGGACGTGATTTTTTTTCATCGTTTAGTAGTGAATTAAATGGTATTGCCTCGTCTACTTCTACAATGTTTACTGGATTATTTGGCAATAAAAAACAAGGTGGTCTACAAAAGGGTGGAGTGCATCATCATCAACAGCAACAAATACCGCCCCAACAAGGTAAAGGAAAGGAAAAAAGTTTCGATCCTTTCCCAGGGCGAAAAGGTTTAGTTGAAAGAACACCATTGATTAAACACTCAGGACCCAGACAAACTCAGGAAGAAATTCAAAGACAACAAAATGCTGAACGGTCTACTAGTAACTCTGAGAATCAAGCATTTTTAAAGGATGTAAGTTTAATTTGTTAATTAATACAGAAATGTAATTTATTTTAATTACTTATTTTTAAAGATGACTAATCAAGTAATTGCTGGTGAAGGTGTTGGCTGGTTAAAATTAAACCGATTGAAAAAATTAATGGAAGATGAATCGTATCGTATGCAAGTCGTTGGCAAAATAAATAAAACTTTAGATAGAAAAATTGCACCGGATGATCATATTGATGATGTCGTAAGTATTTTAATATTAATATTACATGTCGAATCAGCTATTAATAATATTTTTGTTGTTGTTATTTAGTGCATCGCCAAACCGGTTTATCGTGGAATGTTGAAAACAATTCAAGCTGTTGCTCATGGACTGGATCATACTTATTCGAATTTTGGTCTTGGTGGAATGGCATCTGTATTTCAAATGATGGAAATTGCTCATACACATTTTTGGAGTAAGGATCTAGCAGATGGTGGCAGTGAATTATCTGCAAGTTTGTTATCAAGTCAGGTAATTGAATAAATTTTCTTTTAAATTAAATGAAAAAAACAAAACGAAACAAACAATTGTCCCTAATTTTTTTGAATTGGTTATTTCCGTGTATCCCGGTATTTTGTTCTCCATTGAAAATAAATGAAAATGATTAAAGTCTGTCAGTCCGATGGGTAGTCGTGAAAATTTAAAATCCCCATCAAGTCCTACAGATATAGTAGCTAGTGGTGGTGGTGGTCAGCATATGTTAAATGAATGGTCGACATCACCACAAATGAGTAACTCCCGGAAAAATTCATTACCTGTACCCGAATGTGCTGGACTGTCGTCGCGCCGTTCTTCTGAACATGATCCACATGAAGCTGCACAGTCCACAACTGAAATGTTTAAAGATTTACTTGCACAAAAAAGGAATCTTCTTCTCAGCAAATTAACTTCATTTGAATCGGATGTAAGTTTCGATCTTTAAAACTAGTATTTCTTTAAATATTTATATATATATATTTGTAGTGCTTTAATGAAAAAAAAAAACAATCCCTTTACAAATCCTTAAGACGTTTATTATTATTTTTCTATTCAAACATCATTTTCTATACTATTTGTCTATACTAATTATTATTTATTTTTATTTCTCTAATTTTACTGAGTTTGTTTTTAAATATTTTCAAGTACAGATAATTAAATTTTGAAAAAACAATAAAATCTGCATAAACAAATATATCCAATTTTAAAAGAAAACAAAAAATTTCTCAATTCCCAAGTATTTTGTGATTTGTTTTTATTATTTTTTTCTATATTTGATTTAATGTTTTATTATTTTATGTTATTGTTTTGAGTTTTATTTGTATATATATATATGTGTGTATGTAATATTTAGGGGACAATGCATGGTTCGTCCGGGGCCCTCTCTGTTGCCAGCGATGTGCCAACTCATCAGGGCGGAGGGCCCCTTATACCCTCAATATCGTGTCGATCAACTGTATCTGACACTGAGTATGAAAATGTAAGTAAAATTTAATATGTTTTTTTTTGTATTGTTAATTTTTTACATTTGGTTTTAATGCTTTTTTGTTTCATTTTATTCAAAAAAAATATCAACACTTAATTTAATAATATAAATTAAAGAAAATGCTATTGTTTTGTTTGAATTAAAGAAAATGAATCCTTGTTGTCTTGAACATGCTTTAATAATGTTTTTGTTTTACTTTAACGAAAAATACAATTTCAATAAAATAAGTATTTTAGAAAAAATATTCCTTTTCACTAAATATTAGTTTCCAAAACAGACAACAGCAAAAACATCAGTTACTAGTGGAACAAGTCGTTCTGGTAGTATATGGTCTGGAAAGTCAACATTAAGTGCTGGATTTCGTTATACTGGTGGTCATTTAATAAATACGTCTTCATCGCCATCACCAGATGTGCCCAGAGTATATTTATTTGAAGGATTATTAGGTAAAGATCGACTTAATTTATGGGATCAAATGCAATTTTGGGAAGACGCATTTTTAGATGCTGTTAGTCAGGAAAGAGACATGATTGGAATGGATCAGGTAGTTTTTTTACATTTGTTATTAAAAATAAAAATATGTATTTATAAACTGTATTTTAAAATAAATAGGGACCATGCGAAATGATGGAACGTTACAAATCTTTAAGTGATTCCGAGCGTAAACGTTTAGAGCACGATGAAGATCGTCTATTATCCACAATGTTGTATAATTTAACAGCAATTTTAGTTATGTTAAATGTACCAAAGGAAGAAATAAAACGTAAAGTACGACGTCTGCTTGGTAAAAGTCACATTGGCTTGGTTTATTCACAAGAAGTAAATCTATTATTAGATCAGATCAATAATTTGGTATGTTTCACTTTACCATGTGATGATAATTTATGATTGATGTATGCTTTTTGTTTAGAATGGAAATGATATTGATTTAAAACCACTTGGCTCACGTTTGTTACACCGACAAAGTTTTACGGTACATCAAGGTATTGACGCTACTGGTCCATTAAGATTTATGGAAGTACGTGATGATGGTCTTGTGTTACGTTCGGTAACTGGTGTGATTGCTGAGCGCTGGTGGTTTGAACGGTTGGTTAATATGACATATTCACCAAAGACAAGAGTTTTATGTTTATGGCGACGTAATGGTGGCCAAACTCAACTCCATAAATATTATACTAAAAAGGTAGAAAATATTATTTTTTTTTTAATATATTATTCATAAAGAGAAAATTTATATTTTTCTAAAAAAAATCTTATAGTGTAAAGAATTGTACAATTGTATAAAAGAAGCAATAGAACGTGGAGGTCCACCACCTGGTTCTGTACCAGAATTAGGTGGTGAATTTCCAGTACTTGATTTAACAACGAAGGAAGGTGGCTTATTACAAGTATGCTTAGAAGGTGTAGGACTTTTATTCGCCACCAGCAAGGTAGGAGATAAATAATATGTGTTGTCCTCTGCACTCTACACTCACTCAAAATTATTTTTCTTAATTAAAATTTTTTATTTTAATTTTATTCGTTTATTTTATTATTTTTTTATTATGTTGTATTTCGTTTAATTTATTTATTATTTGTTATTGTTATTATTATGATTATTATTATTATTATTATTATTATAATTTTACTTAAAAGTTACGAAGTTTATTAATTTTTAATAAAATTTGATACAAACAAATATTATGGGTATATGGATATAGATTAGATTTATATCGACTATTTTCTTATTAAAATTAATTTATCATTTTTCTATCTAGAGTTATAATTTTATTTTGTTAATTTATTATCTTATATGTTTCTCTTTTTTTTTAATTTTAATTTTATTAACATATATTTTTTCTTTATTAATTTATTTAAACAAAATTTATAATATTAACGAAAGCAATAATATAAATGTAGTTATTTATTATTTTTTTTTTTGTCAATATTAAAGATAATAATTAATTAAATGGAGAAAATAAAATATGCTATCAATTTTATTATAGAAAATTTCCACTTAAATATACACAAAATATAATATAGAATAAAGTAAATTTAATAATTTATAATTATTAAGGATTTATGATCCTTGCATATATTTTTAACATAAAAATAATTAATACAAAGTATGGCTACAAATTAATTAATTAATATATTTATTTTTATTTGTTTTTTTTTTTTCGTTTAAATTATAATTAATATTATTTTCTAATTTTATTATATTTATATTTTATGTTTGTATTTTTTCTTTGTTTTGTGTGTGTTTTAATTATTATTATTATAGTGATTAATTACTTAATTATGTAATTAAGATACATTCAATTAATGCAAAGAAAGTAAAAATTAATAAGCATAAACAAGGACCTTCTCAAATTACAGTTTTTTTTTTTTTTTTATTCAATATGTTTACTTTATTTACTTCTTGTTTGTTTTAAAAACCACTCATTATTATATTAAGGAATAATTATTGATTAAATTATTTGTTAATTTGTAACGTTGCCATAATTATAATAATTAATAAGATTAAAGTATTTAATATACCTAAATGCATGTTTGGGTTATTAAATTATTATACAAATTGACAGTAGTCTCAACTGATAATATATGTATTAAATAAAATAAAAGAATTATTTTCAATGATTACTTAATTTATTATCTTTATGGTGTGGTAATAGCATTAACAGCGTATCGATTATTAATAGTGGAATTTTTATTTTTTTACTAATTAATTCCTCATTATAACTAGAATAATAAATATTAAAATTAATTAATTTATAAGCGTTAAACATATCATAACAGAATCAATATTTCTAGGATAAAATTTAACTAATTGAGATTTTAGTGTTAAAAATAAAATAATATTTTCACAAAGAGAAGAATAAAAATTTTAAGAAAATAAATTAATAAATGTTAAATAAAGTAATTAAAGGACGAAATGAAATAAAAATGCTTAACAGAAAAAGCACATACATTTTCTATTTATGCCTTTTTGATTTTTGTTAGTAATTTTATTTATTTTATTTTAAATTCTTTTATTATTATTTTTTTATTATTGTTTAATTTAATTATATTTTATTTTAATTAATTTTTTTATTTATTATTTATTTATCTGTCTTTTATTTTTACTTATTGTAATTATAAATACTAAGAAATAAAAAATATAAAAATATTATTAACACTAGAACTATACCGACCGTTTTTACACCTTTTTTTTCTGCTAATCCGCGCAAAATGACGGTTTAAAAGTTAATCCGCTCATAATGACGGATTAGATCTTTAGTTGGTAAAATATATATAAAATTTGAAAAATTAAATAATTAATACATTGTATAAAGTAGTTTCAAGGAAAATAAAATTTTAATTACATTAGACAGAGAGTTTTGTGAATAATTGTTGCAACTCGTCAAATTGTAAGACCGTTTGGTAGTTCTAGTGTTAAATATTATATATTTATTTATATAATTCTTAATCATAATTAATTTAATTTATTTAAAAAAAAAAAATACAAATTTAAATTAACATTATTAATAAAATATAAAATAATTATAAAAGACTATATATATAATACATATATAAATATATGTTTTGAATGCTCTATATATCTCTTTAACTCTATTTCTGTAACTATCTTTTTTTTTTAACTATCTTTAATAACCTTTTTTTTCACTTATTATATAATAATCAATAAAAAAATAATAAAATGTTTATATATTATTATTATTATTTTTCTTCTTTATTTCCTTTTTTTTTTTTAAAAATAAGTAATTAATAATTAATAAGTATTTTTTTTTGTTTTGATTTTATTCGCAATTAAATATATATATTTATTATCCAATGAAGAAGAAAATAAACCAACATTTTTTAATAACTTTAATTAGTTTTTACTTAATTAAATCTATTAAAATCATATAATAATAATTTAGTAATTAATTAATTAAATAAATTTTAACATAACGATTGACATAGTGATTTACTAATGATAATTAATATGATTTATTATGAAAATGAAAATTATTATGCGGTACGCGTAACGGTTGCAAATATTTTAAAAAATTGTTCTATATAAAAATAAATTTTAATTATTTAAATGAAATACAGTAAATATATAGCGTGTTTATTGCTTATATTAATAATTAAGTCTTTTACTATAAGAATATCTTATAGGGTAAATGGATGGACAATCATACATCCATTTTTTGAATATTATAACCAAAAATAAGAAAATCATATTTTTTCTATCACTAGAAAAACATTTTATGGATACTTTTTGCTATATATTATTTAATTTTTCTTCTCTCTTTTAATTAATTAATGTGTTTTAAGATTGTATAATAAAAAAAAAGCTTTTTAAATTATTTATTAATTATAAACTCGTCGTGTTTTGCTTTATTATTAAAAATATAATTAACACTAGAACTACCTACCGTTTTTATACCTTTCTTCTGGTAATTCGATCAAAATGACGGTTTAAAAGTTAATCTGCTCATAATGACGGGTTAGGATGTTTAGTTGGCAAAAGTATTAAAATTTGAAAAATAAAGTTATTAATCTATATTATTAAGTAGTTTCAAGGAAAATAAAATATTAAATTACATTAGAGAAAGTGTTGTAAATAATTGTTGCAATCCGTCTTGGTAGTTCTAGCGTTAAAGAAGTAATTTTTATAATTACAATCTATTTTTAATAGTAAGCAAAGAAAAAAATAAGGACAAATCAAATTTTTACTTATTTGCCAAATAAAATTTTTTCTTTAAATTTTTATAATTTATTTTAATTTTAATTTTTTTGTTTTTAATTAAATTATTTTAACGTGATTTTTATTTTCTATTTAAAATATTTATTTATATATATATATATATATTTAGATGTTTTTTTGAATTTGTTGTCTTAAAAAAAATATAATAATAATTTTCTTTAAATTTTCTTCTTTAATAATTTTAATTATTATTCTATTCTGTTGGTTTAATTTTTCTTTTACAACTTTCTTTCTCTATTCTTCTCCTTCTTCTTGTTCTTCTTCTTTTTTATATATTATTATAATTATAATTATTATTTCTATTTATTTTTATTTATATAAAATTCAATATTTATGTTATATAATAATAATCTTGAGTGGTTATGCAAAAAAAAAGTTATATCATAAATTAAGCGCAAATCATTAATTAATTTTATTTTAATTTACTTAAATTAAATTCTAATTGTTTTACTTCTTTTATATATATTCAATTATTTAATTATAATTATTATTTACATTAAATAAATCATATCAATGTTTATATATATATATATATTTTTCTTTTAGTTTCTTTAAAATTATTTAATTAAACTTTTTTTATTTTATTTATTTAAATTTTCTTTTTTAATTGTTTCCGATTGGTTAATGTTAATTATTTATTTATTTTTTTTTTATTTCATTATCGATAAGATTTTTGTTAATTTAATTAAATAAATTAAACAGTTTAGACATTATTATGTGGTTAAAAAAAAAAAGTCTTAAGAAAAATAACAAAAAATAATAGTTAAAAAACAGGATTAGTTACTTTTGAGATGGTCCTTGGGGGTGTTATTTTTTTTTTATGTTATGTTATGTTTTTTGATTATTATTTTATAATTTTTATGTTTTTTTTATTGTTTTTTTATTGTTTTTTAAATACTTTTTGTTAATGTTTATTTTGTATTATTGTTTTTTCAAACTATATTTATAATTTTCTAAACTCTGTACTTGGCAAACAAACAAATATTTTTTTTTTTAAATCTATATACAAAACGATAATACATATTTATATTAATAAGAAAATCAAATTTTATATTATTTTAAGCACAATTAAGCATAATTAAAATAATAATAATAATAATAAATATAAAATGAGTAAACAAGATTATACCAATTAAGTATAGTTTTTAAGTTATACCAGTTATTGAACATACGTATACTTTACTCTGTTTGCTTGATTAGTTCATAATTTTTAAGGCGAATTTTAATATATTTATATATTTTTTTTTATATTTATTACATAACAAAAAAATCACAAAATTAAACATTAAATCGAAAAAAAAAATACTTTATCTAACATAATTATGTACATCCAAATATTATTTTTTTTTAAATAAAAAAAAAAACGCGGATCGCTGCGCCCATCAAATGCTTTGTCTTCTATAACTAACTAATAATATGTGGACTTAACCAATGTGGTCTTCGTCGCTGTACTCTGTCTGTCAATCTGTTGTCACTCAAGGATTTTGAGGTATTAAAATTATATCTAACAAAAAAAAAAAAAAAAAAATTAAAAATAATTAAGCAAAAAATATGATTTTTAATGATTTTATTTTTCACCAATTGTTTTTTTTTTATATATATTTTTTTATATATATCAAAACACAAAATATGTTACCTTTTATTTATTTATTATTATTATTTTTCTTTAGTTATTAACGCATTTTTTTTTTGTTTAAATAACAAGTAGCTGTATATTAATTAATTGAAAAAAAAATAATAATATTAAAGTGTTTAGTGCAAATCACACAACTTAATATACCAGTTTTATGTATATTTTTCTGTTTTACTACTAATACTATTTAATTTTTTGATTTCATCAAGTTTTTTTTATTAATTTATTTATTATGAAAATTAATTAAAAACATAATTAATTAATTAATTAATAAATAAATATCACTTTAGTTGTATTTTTTTTTTGTTTTTATAAATATTTATTTATTTATTTATTATTTAATTTATGATTTTAATTTATTATTTTAATTTTTTTATCTTATGTAAAAAGTTCTTAGAACTTGTCGAATTATTAGCATATTAGCATAATAAATATTTCTAGTACTAATATTAATACAAATTTTAAATTAAAGCTAAGTAATAATAATTAATAATAATAAATAATTAATTTAAATAAATTATAATAATAAATACTCTGCTATAAATCCTTTTTAAAAATAAAAATAAACTGTAGAGTTAAGCAAATACCTTATTGAACTTGTTTATAGTTTTGGTAATTAAAATTTTTGTTTTTTTTTTTTTTAAGTTAAAAAAAAAGCTCACCTTGTGTAACACCTTAATTTAATTGCTATATAAAATTATTATTTAGTTAATGAATTTTATTAGAAATTAGTTATTTGATTATTTAAATAAATAAACTCTCTCTCTCTATCTTTTTCATCATATACAGGTGGAACTTCGATAATTTGACTCACTGATAATTTGACTTTCTTCTTTTAATTCGAACATTTTTCATCGTTTGTTGAAAATTACATTCATACCTTTGAGATTATGTATAATTCAACTTTCCCATTTATTCGACTTGAATGTTGGGTCAGTTGAAGCAGTTGAATTATCGGGGATCCACCCGTACTTAGTTTTTTGTTTTCCATTTCTTCAAAACATTGAAAAACGACAAATATAATCTTATTTATTTTTATTTTATTTATGTTTAATTTAATTAACCACATTATTCTTATCTAAACACTATACAAAATAAAAAACACCTGAATTTTTATTTTTTATTATTATTAATTAATAAATAAATAAATATTTAATATAATTTAATTTATAATAACACAAATAATAAACCATATAAAATATACATTAACTACTTACTATCTATCTATCTATTTTCTTATTCTTTTTTTTTTGTTTCTTTTTAGTTAAACCAAAAACCGTGTAATTAATTAATTAATTAACTAATTCAAAAAAAAAAATCATACAAAATTATCTATTACAAAACAAAATTAATAAATCATACAAAATTAATTAAAATAGAAAAAAAATGTAATTAGAAATTGATTTTCCTTATATTTAATTTTCTATATTTTAAGTAGTTTTATTTTAGTATAAATTTTAGTTTATAAAAATTAATTAATATTAATTTTCATTTGAAAAAAATAATAATTAATATTTCTTGGGCTTTTTTTTGATTTGATTAAATACACAATTTTTGTGACGTGTTTTTTCAGTTTTATTAAAAGTTTATTATGATTTTATTAGTTTTAATTTTTCTTTTAATACCTTTAAATTAATTAGTGAATCAATGTCGTTGTGTTTACTTAATAAATTTAGATGAATCAAATTTATACAATTATTATTTTTTATTATTTATTTGTTTAACAAATCACGTTAAAATTAATTAAAAATTAACAAAAATAATTGCAAAAATAATTAATTAGAAAAATAGAAAATGCAAAGAATTTTCAAGCATGATGTTTAAAAATAAATTTATAAATAAAAAGAAGAAAGCTCTAATTACTGTTTTTCTTAAGAGAAATTTCTTAATAATTTTTTATTTCTTTTTATTTCTCTTCTTAATTAATTTTTATTTATTTATTTATTATTTTTTTAAATTATTATTATTATTATTATTATTAAATAAAATTCTTCTTTTCATTTACATTTACATTTAATTATTTAAAATTTTTTTTAGTTTACATTAAAAAAGCCCTTTTAATTTAACAAAAAATTAAAAAATAGTACAAAAAACTTTTAAAAAAAGAAAAAAAATTAAAGACCATCTCACAAGTGCTAAAAAAAAATTAAAAATTAAAATTAAAATTAATAGCAAATGTACAAAATTAGCTTGCAATGTTTCTAAGTAATTTAATTTTACTTATTTTTACAACAAACGAGCAAAAAAAAAGGACAAAATTAGGTTGTTTTATGTTTTAGTTTTGTTTAATTCGCTCTATCAACAAAATTTATTCTTTATTTTTTAATTAAATTTTCTATTTTTTATTTTTTTCTATAATTTATTTAATTTACTTTTTAATAATAAAATAAAAAAATAGAGTCACATTATTTTATATTTTTTAGTTTATTTAAAGAAAATATTAAAAATAAAATATAATAAATGCTTTTGCTGCTTAAATTTAAAAAAAAGTTAAATAATAATAATAGTTATAATAATGAAAAAAAAATACGAAAGCTTTTAATGTGCTTTATTGCTTGGCTTTTAAAAATACACAAAAATCACTAGCTTTTTTGTAGATTTTTTTTACTATCCCCCTTAATTTATATAATAACATAAACACTCATGCTTAATAGTTATTTGTAAAAATTATAGAAAAACACAAAATTATCGTTATTAGTGTTAATAACGAGCTTATTGCTTATTTTCACATAATTTTTTAATGCATTATTATTGTTATAAATTATTAAAAACATAAAATATGTATTAAGAAATTATGTGTTCAACATGCTACAAAAAGGAAAAAGTTTTCTCGTTTTGTTAAAAATAAAAATTATACCAGTTTTTGTTGTTTAGCATAAACATAAACCCATAAATTTATTCGCTATAAGAAAAAAAGCTTTTTCCTTTTACTGGTGCTGCTCATAATAAAGCTTTTAATGTGCTTTAACTATATTTTTATTATTAAATAAAAAAACACTTTTTCTCTTTTCAAAATTCAAATATTAATAATAATTTTAAAAAAAGAAATTTTATTCAAATTTTTATCATAAATTAATTTTATTAACATTTTTATTTTTTACTTTTACAACAACATTATGAAAAATATTAATAAATTTTTCTTTTTTTTTTTTTTCTTTCTTTTATTATAAAAATGAAAAAAAAAACCAAAAAATTCTTATTCTTTAAAACAAATAAATAGTTTTTTGTACGCTTGGATCATATAAGAAAGTGTTTTACACAAAAGGGTGGCATATTTATTTTAGAAGAATTTAGTAAGTTTATTATTGGTTTTCTTTATTTAAATAAAATTTTAATATAAATATTTTTCTATTTTAATTTCTTTTTTTCAACAGATCCAAAAACAAGACAAATTATTCAACGAAAATATAAGTCAGCAATGGTAAATAATTATAATAATAAAACATTTTTTTATCTATTAATCTTTATTAATGTTTATCTTTTCTTTTTTATATTTTTATTGTTTATTTTTATGTTTTTGCATTAAATAAATTTATCATTTTATGGTTTAAAATATACAATTTTATATAAAATGTTAAAAAAACACCAATATAAAGGCACCACAAGCAGCATTATGTTTTCATCGTTTATTTTCAATACTTTTGGCTAAACAATTAATGAAATAATAATATTTATTTATTTATTTTTAATTGAATTTATTATTAATTTGTTATCGTACACTATTATCGTTTATTTACACAAAAGTCATATTATTGTCTTTTATTAGTATTTTTATTTTTTTTGATGTAACTCTAGTAAGTGTTTAATTTCTTTTATTTTTCTTTTTTCTTTTAAATATAATTTCTTAAATGTGATTTATATAAATTTGTTAAATTTTCTAATAATTTGTTTTGTTATTTTTTAAAAATTACAATGAAAAAATTTATAGGCGGATCAAATTTGTTATGCTGTTCTGTGTGTATTTTCTTATGTGGCCGCTGGACAAGATCAGAAAAAATCATCAAATATTTTAACAAATTTACAACAGCAACATCAGCCACAAGGACATCTTCAGCAACAGCATCAATTGCAACAGCAACAATTATCACCACAGCAGCATCATTCGCCACAACAAATGCAAAAATCTTTAACATCGCCGCAAACACAACGAAAATTAAATAATCAACAAATACAGCAGCAGCAGCAACATCAACAACAACAGCAGCAGCATCATCAACAGCAACATCAGCAGCAACATCATCATCACCAACAGCATCAACCAACTAAAACACAAACCATAGTATCAATTAGACCAGGGATCCAACCTCAAAGGCCTATGGTTACTCCATCGCATGTACAGCCAATGACTCAGCAGATGCAACAACAGAAAATTCATGATCATATACCGACTACTGTACCAACACCTGTTCAACAGCAGCCAACTAAGCAAATATCACCGCCTAGTCTACCAAATCGGCCAAATTTAGTTAATCAATCAAGTGCACCTGAAGCCGCTAAACCCAAAGTTCCACAGTTGCCACCGCGAATTCAATCACAGGGATCAATAAATCGTGGTCAGCCACCGGCAATACCACCACGAGCGGGGCCAGTACCAATGCGTTCAAGTTCAATTCAACATCAACCAACATCCACAACAGTGACAACGACTCCACGACCATTATTACGCCAACAATCGACGACATCTCAGGCACCATCGTATACACCACAACCACCACCACCATTTGTTATTCCACAACGCCAAAATTCCCGAACGTCACTTGGACGCTCAATGTCGATTAGTAGCACCAGTAGTGGAGGTGGCGGTGGCAATGTTGGTAGTCGTGGTGGTTCGCCCCAGCCACATAGGCGTCACTGACAAAGACAGTCCATTACCTTTCCTGGCAACGGTGACGATACAGCTGTTTGCTCAACCTATTGTCTCCCATGGCTTTAATTATCTCAACACATATCTCATTAAAAAAAAAATTATCACTATCATCATCATCATAAGAATCTTCAAGTTTTCTTCATTAAAAAAAGCTCCCGTTTTATTTTTCTTCTTTGAAAACATACCTTTAAAAAAAATCAAACGAAAAACAATAATAATTATTAAGTAAAAAGAATCAAATCAAATGAAATGAAAATGTTAAATTTATGTTAAATGTTTAAAATAAATGTTTAATTCAGAATTTAAATAAAATTTTCTATAATTAATAAACATAATTTTTCCATCATTTTGATGTTAAATAGTTTTTGATTGTATTCATTTTAATTAAATGAAAATAAAAATTAGAAATATTTTTATATTAGAAACATAAAAAATTAGTAATTTAATTTAATTTCAAAAAAAGGAAAAAATATTGATGTAAATTAGTAATTTAATTATTTATTCATTTTATTAGAAATTCGAATACAATAATATAATAATTAATAATAATTGAATAATAGCTTTAATAAAGTATTTAAATGAAATTTTATGATTATGATTAAATGATTTAAATGAAAGAAAATAATAATATATAAAAATCAATACTAATTAAATGTACTTAATTTATTTAGATAGAAATAATTATTTATAAAAAGCTTATCAGAAAAAACTTTAAATAAATTATATAGAAGCATATTTTTAGATTATAATAATTAAAAAAAAAAGAAAAAGGATAATCTATTTAATAATGAATATTTATGAATGTAAACTTGTTAACAATAATTAATTAATAATTATAAAAATAATGAATAAAATCTTATAAAATCTAATGAGATGAGTTTTTAATTTCGTGGAATAATCGCATTTGACAAGCAAGTAGTTCCAGAATAGCTAGAATAATGATTTTGGCCTCATTTATAAACGATATGTGTAAAAACAATGCACAACAATGTATAAATTTAATAAATTAAAAGAAAGTATTAACGTTTTTGCTAAATATTTTGCAATGTAAACTAGAGTTGAATATTTTTTTGCAATGTAAATAGAGTCAGTTTGTTTTTTTAAAATTTTTAAAGAACACAAGAATAAAGTTGTGCATATATGATATATATACAAAATAAAATTATTGACTTTCGGCTGCGTCCGTGGCAGTGTGCATTGTTGTCTTACGTATCCCCGGCTTGCTTTCAAGTTCGACGGGGGTCCGTATTAGTAAAATGGTTTAGCTTCACATGCATAAAATCACGGTATGTGGAACTGCCCTCTTTGGTCACAGGTTAGAGATCTCTCCCGATTTCTCTGCCTGTGGCGGCCGGGCCTTCCATGATGATTGTCATGGTGGAAAGGCTCGGATCTTAGAGCTGCAGAGTTCATCCATATATTTTTCTCCCTTTATGTTTAGTTTTTCTAAACAACAAGCCGGTCTATTCTGCGGGGGAATAGGCCGGCTCGGCTGGGGAATTTACCGTTAGGATAAATGTGCACAAAATTTGTGCCAAACAATAGATTTCAATAACAATAGAGCAGACAGCCCAGCCCATTGTATTCAAAAAAAATATTTTTTTCTTTTGTATTCGCTTTACCATTGTCCTTTTATTCTTTTATCTATTTAGCAAAATTTCTACCATTTAAATATTTTATTCTTTCATTTCGTTTCCACGTGCATCGCAATAAACATCTATTTATATATTTATTTAATATAATATAAATTTTTTCCATTTAAATATTTTTTTTAAATTTCTCCATTTAAATATTTTTTTAAAATTTTTTCCATTTAAATAATTTTATTAAAATTTCTCCATATAAATAATTTTTTTATATTTCTCCATGTAAATATTTTTTTTTATATATTAATATTAACCATTTATATATTAAAAATAATTTATTATTATTTATAATTTAAAATAATTTACTAATAAAAGCCATTGCAAATAATTTTCTATATAAAAATATTAATAATAAATAACCATTGTGCAGTCATAAAGGATTCGCCATAGCACGTGTATTTAATAAATAACTTAGTCTATTTTTTTACCAAAGTTTTATTAATTATGTGTCCTTGCTTACTAAGTGCCATTGACTTTGCAAATTTTTTAATAACTTTTTTTTGCAAACCGCGACCAGCTTTGCACTTGTTTTCTTATTGTGCAAGTGACATTTACCATTTACAGTAACAAAAATTATTTTTAATAAAATCCTCGTGTTTACAAATAGAAAATACATTCGCCATTGCAAAATATCCTTTGTATAATAATATATTAAATTATTAAATATTAATATAAATATTAATATAAAACATATTTAATATATAATTAAATAATATTTTGTTAAATCTCTTGGAGTAATTGTTCGCCATGTTTAGTGATAATTAATTCACTCAGTGCAATTGAAAAGTATAAATAAATTAAATTATTTTCTGTATTATTAAATAAATTAATAATTTTTTCTACTTGTAGCCACCCACCCACCATTGATTAATCAATTAAATGATTGAAGAATTAAATATCGTTGGATCCATTGGATTTTATTTAAATAATAATAATTTTTTACTTCTGTTGAGTTACCATATCCAGCATCAGCATCAGTAAAACCCACCAACCATTGAATATCATCCAGCGATTAAGTCAAAATAATTTACTTTCTGACAAATATTTATATTAAAAAAATATAAATAAATAATTTTTTATTTTTTGTTCTATTTGTAGATTATAAATATTTATTTTGAAGATTTAACCATTGACCACCGATCATCGCAATGCCGCACAACAAGAAAATTAATTTTTCTCTAGTCCACTTAAAGGATTGTTCGCCGTGTTAAACGATATTTAATTCACTCAGTGCAATTGAAAAGTATAATTAAATTAAATTATTTTCTGTATTATTAAATTAATTATTAATCTTTTCTTTTTGTAGTCACCCATCCACCCACAGTTAATCAATCAATTAAATGATTAATTAAATGATGAATGAGAGAAACATAATTTTTAATTTAAATAAAAATGTTATTTTTTTTCTGTTGTCTTACTGTAAGCAGCATCAGCAAAACCCACCAACCATTAAGAATTATCCAGCAAACAAGTAAAAATAATTTACTTTCTGAAAATTAATTAAATAATTTTTCATTTTTTGTTCTGTTTGTAGATTAAAAATATTTATTTTGAAGATTTAACCATTGACCACCGATCATCGCAATACCGCACAACAAGAAAATTAATTATTCTCCAGTATTTTGTGAAATTTTTTGGAGTC
This sequence comes from Ptychoptera contaminata, assembly GCA_963942525.1. Lineage (NCBI taxonomy): Eukaryota > Metazoa > Arthropoda > Insecta > Diptera > Ptychopteridae > Ptychoptera > Ptychoptera contaminata. The sequence goes on from OZ012637.1 coordinate 6,105,630, forward strand.
TTTTGGATCACTTAAAGGAATGTTCGCCGTGTTAAGCGATAATTCATTCACTCAGTGCAATTAAAAAGTATAATTGAATTAAGTTAATTTAAATTTTTCTGCGTAAATAATTTATTTTTTCTACTTGTAGTCACTCACCCACCGTTGTACATTTAAAGGATTGAAAAATTACATTACGTTGGATCCCCATATGAGAGGAAAATACATTTTTTTTTCTGTTGCCTTATCGTAAATGCCAATAGTATTAGGAAATCTCACCGACCATTGAGAATCATCCAGCGATTAAGTAAAAATAATTTACTTTCTGACAAATATTTATAAGCAAAAAAATTAAATAAATAATTTTTCATTTTTTGTTCTGTTTGTAGAATTAAAACATTTATTTTGGAAATGTATTCATCAGTGTATGACCACCGATCATCATTAATTAATTAATTATTCTCCAGTGAAGAATTTTTGGCATTTCTTACATCGAAATATCTTTCATTGAGATAAACCAGCGTTTATTTTCTTATAATAATTATTTGTATCATTTAATTATAGAAATGTTAAAAAATAAATAATCAAATTCAGTTATAGATAAATTAAGAAAAATGTAATAATTTTAGCCATTTGATTGCAATAAATTTTAAATAAATTAATAATAAATCGTATATTTATCTTGTAAATAATTTTATGTATTTATTATTATATTTTGATTAATTAAAAAACGTAAAAAAAAAACCATTTTATTTTGAAAATAAAACATTTTATTTACTTGAAAAAATTTTTTGTCATTTTATTTTTGCAAATTTTCAGTATGAATAAAAAAATTATTTTCCATTGGTGAAATATGAAAAAATGTAACTTGCAGTACTAACCATTGGTTTAGTTTTGTAAAAACTTGTGGTACTAACCATTGGTTAAATATGTAACTATCGTGAAACTGCAACGACGAAACAATTGCAACGACCCCTATCCCCCAACAAGCTTTAAAACATCCAACGATACGCACAAAAAATTGCAACGACCCCTATCCCCCAACAAGCTTTAAAACATCCAACGATACGCACAAAATTTTGCAAAAAGGATTTTTCCCAATTTCTGGGAATTTCTCGCTATATTTTATTTATTTATCCATCCATCCATCCACCCTCCCTCCTCCCACTGTCTTTGTAATATAATATCTCTCTATCTCTTATATATATATTTATATATATCTTATTATTGTATCTTAGCAAAGTTTTTCTTGCATAAAATTACACACGCTTATTTATTTTAAATGCGGACGACACGGTTTCGAACTCGAAACCTAAAAACTGACTATTAAATAGTCATGTAAAGCCTTAATCAATACGGCTATAATGATTGGTAAATTGAAACGTTATCCTTAATAACTTTAAGTATTAAATAAATAAATATGAATAAATAAGATATATTTAAAATATATATTATTTTTATCTTGATTGTGTTTTGTTTATCCTTAAGTATATTTTCCTCTTGTATATTAAAAGAAGATACTTTTTTTATATTTACATGCGGACGACTCGGTTTCGAACTAGAAACCTAAAAGTGTCTATTAATTTGTTAAGTAAAGCCTTAATCAATACGGCTATAACGATATGTGATTGCAAATGTTATCCTTAATAAGTTTAAATACTAAATAAATTAATTTTTAAAAAATATTTGACATTTCTTTTACTTATATATATTTTTATAAATTTAATTTAATTAAATTAATTCAAAGACTTGAAGAATAATTTCATTAATTCTAGTAATTCCTTGTATATTACCTGTTGATATTTTACTTGCATTTCACTTAGATACTTAATTTTATTATTTGAAATTTTTATTACATTTATGATCCAGCTTGCGACAGGTACTTCAAAAAAATTAAAAAGACTTAAATTAATTGAAATTTAAATTTTATTTTAAAAAGTTATGAAAATAAACATTTAATTATGAATTATTATAATAATATAATCTTTATTGAATTATGCTAAATCATTTTCAAATACAAATTCAATCACAAGAAATTGAGTAAATGACTCTGATTTTTTATTAGGAAAATTGAAGTCAAGTCGCCAGACAATATTAATAGAATTTCATGTAAATTATTGTTGTATCTGCGTTCCAGATACATCCCTAGTATCTATCAGAGCTCTATAGATGATTTCTTGAATATTAATAATTATTAATTATAATGAGGGTAAAACCGTTTTCCAACATACTCTACTGCACATATGTCTGCAACAATTATTCATGTTTGGTGTAAATCATTAACTGAATCACTTCCGTATATTGCAACTACTCCGCCTATTTACATATCTAAAGCATATGATTTTCAAGTTTAAGAATGTAATCTTATTACATATTCTCTACTATTTCAAAAATTCCCAAAAATAAGGCATTGCTAGTCCTATGCCGTTCAAGCATACCATAAGGAACTGCGTTCTAAAAGTTAAGCTAATAGATAACAATTGAAATAACATTTTATCGTTTAAATTTTTCCGATTTTTCATATAAAAATTAATTGAAAATGAGTTATTTTACCCAAAAATATAAAATTCCTTAAACGTGCTCTATCTGTTATCATTTATATAATTATGAGTAGTGGCTACAATATGGCATCAGCATACCTAAAATAAAATTACATTTTATATTATTTTATTTGAAATATAATTATTAGTTATTAATTAATAATTGAAATATGTGTATATATATTGCAATTATTATTTATTTATTTATTGGCTTACTTAAATTTTCTTACGCTTTATAATCCCATCGTATAACTCTCTCATCTTATGGTAAGATGCTTCTGAAATAATGGTATTGACTCCTTAAATATTATTGCCTTATCATCATTTTCTTACGCTTTGTATTCCCATCGTAGTTTTTTCTCTAAAATTAAAGAAATCTTTGTAAAATTCAACTATAATTAAGTTTTTTTTAGAGTTATTATAATAATGAAAAAGAGGCAAAGACTAACATCGACGCAGAGAGGTTTACGCTTACAGGTGATATTTGATATTTAGATGAAGACGGTTATTTATATATTTGTTATCGGTAAAAAGATGTTTTTAAGTCTAATGCATAGCATGTGCTTTTTCTAAACTTTATTGATTAAAGTGATTATAATTAATTTACTATTCTTAGGTTTCTTCAACAGCAATTGAAGAAGTAATATTGTCTTATTATTCAGGCGTTATTAATGTTTGTGTTGTAGAAATAGCAATTAAATTTGATGACCTTATTTGTGCTTTAATTATGAAAAGAAAAAATAGCGAAATAACTGAAAGAGACATTTGCAATTATGTTGCAGGAAAAATTACAAGCGTCTTAATGTTTATTACGTTGATAAATTGCCAACAACACTAATTGGCAAAATTATACGAAGAAATGCAAAAAAAATTGCTATACATTTTTATAATGATAAGAAATAATTTTTTTTACAATCATATTTAAATTTTTTTTATCATATTTATACATGTATTTGGTATGCAAAATAAATTATTAAATCATATAATATAGATACTAATTACTTTATGGTCTATCTCTATGCTTATCTTTTAGTATTATTTTTATTTTTGTTTTATCTTCTAAAAATTCATATGTAATGTTGGTTTATCTCTTCATTTTAATTTATTGCTATAATGATTTACAAATAAATTTCTATTTTTTTTTTAAACATAATGTATGTATCTACTTGTTTTTAAAATAAAAAGTAATTGCAGCAATTAATCAAATTTTGTTTCTTTTAAATTGTTTAAAAAATATTTTAAATATTTTTCTATCTTAAATTTAGTACAGTTTTTAATTCGGAAAGACGAGATAAGTGATTTTGTTTTGAATATTTTATTTCTTTTAATAATTCTTTAATTGCCTAAATTTCGTCTAAGGTATTTTATTTCTAAGCATAAATCTAATCCTATTATTAGATGCCTTGTTTATTTATTATAAATCAGATTGTTTGCTGTGCTAGTCTTAAGCATTAATATTCAAAATTGGGCGAAAAATTACAGAAAATTATTTATTATTTTATACAAATAAGAATAACTATTTATCTTAATATTAATTAAATTGCAAAGTCATTTAAATAAATAATGAGGAAAATAAAATTATTGTAATTAGTTAATTTTTTGTTTATATTACAAAATAATATTTATTGCATAATAATTCAATTTAAAGTCATTATTAGTGTAGCAAATTACATTGAATTATACTTTTGACACACATTAAGAATATATAAATTCCAAAAAACGTAGTTACTGGATGACAATTATTATAATTATACTTTTTAATTGTTTTATAGAATATGAGAAATAATTAATTATAGTTAAATTTTCCGTATATTCGTTGTAACATTAAAAAAAATATGTTTGGTTTAAAATTTTAGAGTATTTGCTTGAGGTTAAAATATATGAAAGTATAATTAGAAATGGTAAAGACTACTTTTGATCCCGAAACTAAGCTTTGGAGAGGAGATGATCGTTATCCAATGTTTGCTTCGACTACTTCTGTTGGACAGGTAGCATTGTTTGTGTTAAATCGAAATTTGGATAAAATTGCACAGGTTTGTTGCCTTGAACATTTGATTTCGTGTTTATGATTACTAGAGAAAGTTTTAATAAATGCAGATAAGTGATGATTCTGGTAATGTGTTAACAAATGGTGAATTGAAATTGCAAATAATTCGTGTGGCACAACACCTTCAAGAAATAAATATAAAGAAACGCGATGTAATTTACGTGATTTCAAGAACAAATCAGTATTTACCAGCAGTTGTATTTGCTGCATCATTAATTGGTGCACCTATTCAACCGAATAATCCACGTCTAATAGTCTCAGATATTGTGCATAATTTAAAGTTAACAGAACCAAAAATAATATTCTGCGAAACTGAAAAACTTATAGAATTAAGGGAAGCAATGAAACAAAGTAACATTTCGGTGCCAATTGTTACTTTTGATAAACGAGTAGATGATGCAATGTTTATAGATGATTTTCTTGAAGAAACTGAAAACGAAAACTTATTTATGCCACCATCTATAGGCAATAATGAAGAAGAGGTGTTAGCAATTCTTAGCTCGTCTGGTACAACTGGCTTATCTAAAGGCGTTTGTATAACACATGCACAAATACTTCATGCCATAGTTTCATTCAGGTAGAAATATACTTTCAAAATCAAGAAAATTTATAAGTTTTGTGTTTTTCAAAGTAATTTTTCAGAAGCGGATGTATTTTTTTGTTTCACTACTTTGGAATGGATTTCATCATTTTCGTTTTTAATACTTTCTGTTATAAATGGAAACAAACGTCTTATCACAAGAGAATATTTTACACCTGAAATGTTTTTAGAGTTAGTTCGAAAGCACAAGGTTACTTTTATTATTATTTTTTTTTAATAAAACAAATAAATCTAAAGAGATCTATTCAGATTTCAGTAACATTTCTACCACCATATGTCGCCAATCAATTACTCGAATGTCCTGAGATTCAAAATACGGATTTATCATGCATAAAATTATTCGTTTGTGGTGGCTCAAATGTTCCAGTTAATTTGCATAATAATCTTCAGAAAAATATGCAAAACGCATTTATTTTAAATGCTTATGCGACAACTGAAGTTGGTGCTGTAGTCTCATTAAATTATAATAGAAATAAAATTGGATCTGTTGGACCATTAGGCGGCAGTATTCAAGTGAAAGTAAATCTTTTATTATTTTCAATTTAAGGAGAAAATATAAAAAGACTTTTTTTATTTTAAGATTACCGATGATAATGGAAACAGATTAGGAATCGGTGAAGCCGGTGAAATTTGCGTTAAATGCTATTATAAATTCGCGGCAAGAAGCATATTTTGTAAAAGTTTTATTAATAATCATTGTGATTTTTAAATATTAATTTTTTAGGGTTATTACAATAATGACGAGGCCACAAAAGATGCAGTAGACACTGAAGGTTTTATTTTAACAGGCGACATTGGATATTTCGATGAAGACGGTTATTTATATATTTGCGATCGGAAAAAAGATGTTTTTAAGTCAAGTACTTATCATGTACGTTTTTTTTTTGAAATGATAATTATTATGTTTAGTAATTATTATGATCTTAATAGATATCTCCAACAGAAATTGAAGAAGTAATATTGTCTTGTTCGGATGTTATTGACGTTTGTATTGTTGGAATTCCAGTTAATATTGATGAGCTTATTTGTGCTTTAGTTATTAAAAGACAAAACAGCGAAATAACTGAAGAAGACATTTGCAATTATGTTGCTGGTAAATTTGTGAAATTAATTATTTTTTTTTTTTTAATTTTAAAATAATTTTTTTTTTTAGAAAGATTAATTAACTATAAGCATCTTAATGGTGGAGTTTATTTCGTTGATGAATTGCCAACAACATTAACTGGCAAAATTATACGAAGAAAAGCAAAAGAAATTGCTGTACAACTTTATAATGATAAGAAATAAGTCATAATACATTAATAGAAGGAGAAAAAAAAAATGTTAATGATTTAACAATGTAATAAATAAATATTATAATAAAGATAATGATTAGTTTATGCTGAATATTTGTTTATACTCTAAACTTTTATTGCTTTTCAAGCAATCTTATGTAAATACTATTTATCTTTTTAATTATTTTAATATTCTGCTACAATGATTTACACGCATCTGTTTTTATTAGTGTTTATTAATAAACATAAAAGTCAATGTCTGTAATACTTTTATAAATATGTAGTTAAACATAGTTATTTTTAACGATTTTGTTTAGTTTATAGTTCTTTCAATCATTACTTTCTATTAAATCGGTTGAATTGGTTTAGTTAAAAAATTGTTCTTATTTATTGTGTGAAAATTATTTTAAAAAACAAAAATATTAAATAAAATAATATAAGGTATTTACTAAATTTAAGTACTTTGTACCTTTTCAATGTTTTTCCTAAAGTTTTATTAAAAATATAATACATTAAAATTAATATTTTAAATAATTATTTTATTAGTTTACTCACTAGTATAATAATAAACTATGTTTTTTAATGTAAATGTTTATTTATGCGTTAGTTTATCATGAATGAGTAAAAATTTAATCTTTTTACTAATCTATATTATTCTTACTGTGGTTTTTCAATTTATATACATGTGATTAACATGCATTATGCATTTTTTTGTGCTTGTGTGAAAGGTAAATTAAATAATAATTTAATAGTGTTTTATTTTTTCAAATAAAAAATCACTTCAGACAACGCAGATATAACATATTAAATTACTTTTACAATTACTTAATATGTTTATTTGTTTTATTTCTCATCAGAAATATGTTAATAATGTATTTAGGTTAACCAAATACATTTTTAACTAACAGTAGATTCTTGTGAAAATAAAACATATGTTGTGCGTGTAATGAAAATTCCCACTATTATTGTCTTTTCTAATTACATAATTATAATCATTTACAGAAATTAATTATAAAAATAGCAAATTTGGCCATGACTGCTAATTATATTACATTATATTTTTATTGTCATTGTCTATAGCATAAGAATTGTAATTTTAATTTTAAGATAATTTTTTTTTTTTTTCGTTTATCATTGTATTTTTTTTAACGATTAAATTAATTTTATAGTAATTATTTTTGTTTTCTTTTTCTTTTGATTCATATGTGATTTATTACATGGAAACAGTTCATGTATGATAAAGTAAGATATATTAAGTAGTTTTATATGATCTAAAAAAGTATTTAATAAAGATTTTTCTAAAAAACTATTTTATTTCTATTTTGTGTCGTCTATATTCTGCGTGTCAGCATAAAAAAACAACATTGTGATTTTAAAAAATGTATGAATCTAAAACGTATTTCGATGAAGTGAATAAAATCTGGAGTGGAAAATTGAAAATGCCACTCTATAATAATGCGGTGTCTCTTGGACAAGTGGCATTGGAAATGCTGAATCGTAATCCAAATAAAATCGGACAGGTAGGTTCATTAGTGCAGTGAGAATAGTTTACTATAATAAATATTAGTTATTTTAATAGATAAGTGATGATACGGGAATACAAATAACAAACGGTGAGATGCGATTATCAATAATTCGAGTTGCCCAACATTTACTGGAGAAAAATATTAAAAAACGTGATGTTATTTTTATTATATCGAAAAATAATCAACATTTAGCGTCGGTTTTATTTGCGGGTGCACTAATTGGTGCGCCAATCCAAGCCAATAATCCTAATTTAATTATAAGTGAGTGTTTTTGAAGACTCATCATCTACTAAAAACCCTATATTGTTCTAAAACAAATTTTGATATTTCTAGGTGATATTGCTCATAATATGAGCTTAACTAAACCGAATATAATATTTTGTGAAACTGAGAAGTTTAATGATGTGCGCGATGCATTAAAGAAAATCAATTTTGTGGCACCAATAGTTACTTTTGATAAGCGCTTAGAAGAAGCAATGTTCATTGATGATTTTCTCAAGGAAACTGGCACTGAACAAGATTATGTGCCTGAACCAATTGGTAATGCAGAGGAAGAAATAGCTGCTATTTTAAGCTCATCTGGAACAACAGGATTATCAAAAGGTGTTTGTTTATCGCATGCACAAATGACGAATACCTTGCCCCAGGCTTTGTACGCCGATAAAAGGATAACGATTTCGAATAATTACAATTTGATATTTTATTTTCAGTAATATTTACGAAACAGATGTTTTATTTTTATTTACCACGTTAGAATGGATTTCAGCATTTGGGTTTCTTGTTTGTAATGCGCTTTACAGTACAACACGTATAATAACAAGGGAACCATTTTCACCAGAACGATTTATTGATATAATCAAGAAGTATAAGGTATTTGAATAAACTTTCTAATATTACGTCAGTAATAATTCTATAACATTTCTTCAACATTACAGGTAACTTGCAGTTTTCTCCCACCATTATGTGTCAATCAACTCCTCAATAGTCCAAATATAAGTAACGCTGATTTTACAAGCTTACTAAAGTTATTCTGTGGTGGATCTGCTGTTCCAGTTTCAATTAAAAATAAAATAGATAAATTATTACCGAACGGTAGTACTATAGTTGGTTATGGCTCTACAGAAGCATCTGGAGTTATATCAGTGAATACTAATAGTGGCAAGAAAGGTTCGGTTGGTTTACTGCAAAATTGTATGAACGTAAAGGTAAAACTATAATAAATATCTTTTTAATTTTAATATTTGTAAATAAATATGATTAATATCTAAGCTTGTGGACGATGATAACAACTTATTAAAAATTGGTGAGAAAGGTGAAATCTTGGCAAAAGGATATTTCAAGTTTCTTGTAATTATTTTATGAATTTTTTATTTGAATTATTTTATTAAAAAAAAACTACTGTAGGGTTATTATAATGATAAAAAAGCTACCAATGAAACTAGAACTGCCGATGGCTGGGTGTGCACAGGCGATGTCGGTTACTTTGATGAAGATGGATATCTTTATATATGCGATAGGAAGAAGGATGTATTTAAATATAATACTTATCATGTAAATAACAAAACTATTGCTGGTTTTATCTTCTAATAAATCTAATATGTTTGTGCAGATTTCGCCAACAGAAATCGAAGATGTGATTTTAGAATGTCCAGGTGTAGCAGCAGTTTGTGTTATTGGAATTCCAGTTAAAGTAAATGAACTAATTGGTGCCCTGATCGTTAGAGCAACTGATTCAAAAGTTACAGAAAAGGAAATTTATGATTATGTTGCATCTCGTGTTATTGATTATAAAAATTTACGTGGTGGAATCTATTTTGTCAATGAACTACCTTCAACATTGACTGGTAAACCTCTTCGAAGAAAGGCTTGCAGCATAGGATTTGAATTTTATAAAAAGCATAATAAAATTTCAGAAACATCTATGTAATCTTAATTATTATGCTTAATAATTTTTTAATTTAAAATTCTTATCTCTATTGTATAATAGGAGTATGTTTTTTAAATGAATTCAAAACAATTTTGTTAAATAAAATCTTTTTTTTTAACATGAAAACTCAAACTTTTGAAATTTGTATTTTTTTTTACAATACATATATAGATTCAACAAGTTATTATCATCGTAATGCTTGATAGTAATTTTTCATTATATAATTATCTAGTTAAACTCGATCAATCTGATAATTAATATTTATTTATTATTATTTATTTTATTAATATTAAAAAAAATGCATTTTTTATATTAACATAATTTAATAAATAATCAACACATTTAGATAACGGATTTCATGTGTAATTCTTTTTAAAATTTCATCAAAAATTAAAATAATTAGTAAGCGGTATTTATCTCAGTTAATTTGACATCAGAAAGAAAACATAAAAGTGAATTATTATGTAACGTGATTAACAATTTAGAACAGCATCATAAAAAAAATTTCTATTTGTCTTTGTAAACAAAATGTTATGTTTCTTTACGAAAATTATTATTTCGTCTACTTTATTTTTTAATTTATTATCTTATCTTACCACTTTGAGTTTATTTACAAATAATATAAAAACTTGTAGCTAGTTTTTTGCTAACTCATTCAGTTAATTAAAAACATATCATCTTTATTTTTTTCTGGAATGTTTACAAACATTTTTAAATTAGACTATAATCCCGAAATATGGATCGAAAAAATTATTAATATTTAGTTAAATCGTAGATGCTGGTGTTAAACAACATACAAATTTATTAGCGAAATGAATCGAACAACTTTTGATAGTGATAAAAAAGTTTGGAGTGGTGCAAAGATTTCACCAACGTTTAATCCTCAAGCATCTGTGGGTCATGTACTGTTTTATATGTTAGATCGCAATCCAAAGCGAATTGCACAGGTGATTTTTTAATTTTTAATTAATAAAGAAAAGTTTATACAATAATTGGTTTCTTCATATCACACAGATTTGTGCTGACTCAGGTATAGTGACGACAAATGAGGAATTAAAGTTAAAATCCATACGAGTTACACAAAATTTATTAAAGCTCGGTTATAAGAAGGACGACATATTTTACGTTCTATCGAAAAATAATGAGAATGTTGCTTCAGTCATATTTGCTGGAGCTTTAATTGGGGCACCAATTCAAACAAATAATCCACGATTGATTACAAGTATTTATTGAATTTTAATAGAATTTATTATTAAGGTAAGGTAAAATTAGATAATTTATTTTTTGTGTATAGGTGATATTGCGCATAGTATGAATATAACGAAACCGAAAATTGTGTTTTGTGAATATGAAAAACTTGCGGAAGTCCGAGAAGCTATGAAATCAATAGAGCTCGATGCGTTAATTGTTCTTTTTGATAAGATTGAAGATGGAACAATTCATATTTCTAATCTTCTATTGGAAACAAACCAAGAAAATGATTTCGTGCCGCCAATAATCGAAAATTGTGATAAGCAAATTATGTGTATTCTGAGCTCATCTGGATCAACTGGATTATCTAAAGGTGTTTGCCAATCACATGTACAAGTATTGGAACAATTAGGGAAATTTTGGTAAATTTATCAATAAGATAAATAAAAAACAAAAATAATAATTTTATAATCATAGGCCATTTCATGAAAATGAAATTTTATTAAGTTTTACCACATTGGAGTGGATGACAGCGTTTGCGTTTCTCATATCAGGTACAATCTGTGGTGCAACGCGTATTATTACTCGTGATTCTTTTTCACCTGAATTAGCTATACAGCTAATTGAAAAATACAAAGTAATTATAAATTTATTAAAATTAATAATAATATTACAAAATAAAATGTTCATAGGTAACCGCAATATTTGTTCCGCCGTTATTTACTAATCAATTAATCAATCATTCTGACATAAAAAAAGCCGATTTATCTAGTATTCGTATTTATTTGAGTGGTGGCTCCGCAGTACCTAATAATATGCAGAAAACGATGCAGAAGTTATTATTAAATGGAATTTTCTTTAATTTATATGGATCAACAGAAATGGGTGGAATTATTTCATTCAATGGATCGCAACTTAAAATTGGTTCCGCAGGAATTCTTCGAGATAATATGAAAGCAAAGGTAGTTTTAATTTTTGAACACTTATTCATAAATAAGAGAAATAAAACCAATTTTTGATTTGAAAGGTTCTAGATGAGAATGGAAACTCATTAGGAGTACTAGAGAAAGGTGAAATCTTTTTTCAAGCTTATTATCCGTTTTTGGTAACTATTCTAAGCTAAAAGCTTGATACCAGACTTTCTAATTCACAATAAAATATTTTCAAGGGTTATTATAATAATAAGGCTGAAACGAATGAAATATTATCACCTGATGGTTGGATAACTAATGGTGATATTGGTTATTTTGATGAAGATGGATATCTTTATTTATGTGACCGAAAGAAAGATGTTTTTAAATATAACACTTATCATGTAAATTATGAAATTATTATTGATTTCTTGTAAGAAATGTATTTTGCTTTTTCAGATTTCGCCAACTGAACTTGAAGAGGTGATATTAAAATGCCCTGGTGTAGAAGCTGCTTGTGTTCTTGGAATTCCTATTGAACTAAATGAACTAATTGGCGCGCTAGTCGTAAGAGCCAAAGGTTCATTACTTACAGAAAGGGAAATTTATGACTTTGTTGCATCTCAAGTTATAGACCACAAGAATTTACGTGGTGGAATCTACTTTGTTGATAAATTACCAATGACACTGACCGGCAAGCTGCTACGTAGAAAAGCTCGCGAAATTGCAATTGAGTTTCATAGCAGAGCAAAACAATGAATTATATTATTTTATATTGATTATAATTGCTTAAGTTGCATTTATTAATAAATTATTTTTATAAAAATACTAAAGCATTAAATAAAAAGAACGTTTTTTTTTTTTGTAATTCTCAACGTCAGTGCTTCTATTTGCTTAAATAAATTGCTAATAGGATATAGTCACTACATACATGTGCATGAATGTTAAATTAAAAGTATTTGTTTAATTAAGAAAATAAAAGAGCTAATATGATAAAATTACAGATATTGATGCAATATTAACGAGTAATATTACTATATTGAAGAATATTATTGTGTAATTCAATTTACAGATCTTTTTTTACTTTATATTGCGTAATTTTTTAAACAACAATACATATTTCTAAACAAACAAAAGTTATAGCAAATTTCAACTTATAATAATTATAATACATTTAACATTCACCTTGAACAAAATATTGTATTATTTATTATTGTTATTATTTAAGTGTAGACTATAATAATATTTGTATGCATACAAATAGAAGCATTTCGTTCTTAAAGGAAATATTTTTTTAGTTAAATCGTGGAGACTGTTGGATGTGGTACAACATTCAATTAAAAAACTAAAAAATTCAACAAGCAAAATGAATCGAACAACTTTTGATAGTGATAAAAAAGTTTGGAGTGGTGCAAAAATTTCACCTACGTTTAATCCTCAAGCAACTGTGGGTCATGTACTGTTTTATATGTTAGATCGCAATCCAAAGCGAATTGCACAGGTGATTTTTTAATTTTTAATTAATAAAGAAAAGTTTATACAATAATTGGTGTCTTCATATCACACAGATTTGTGCTGACTCAGGTATAGTGACGACAAATGAGGAATTAAAGTTAAAATCCATACGTGTTACACAAAATTTATTAAAGCTCGGTTATAAGAAGGACGACATATTTTACGTTCTATCGAAAAATAATGAGAATGTTGCTTCAGTCATATTTGCTGGAGCTTTAATTGGGGCACCAATTCAAACAAATAATCCACGATTGATTACAAGTATTTATTGAATTTTAATAGAATTTATTATTAAGGTAAGGTAAAATTAGATAATTTATTTTTTGTGTATAGGTGATATTGCGCATAGTATGAATATAACGAAACCGAAAATTGTGTTTTGTGAATATGAAAAACTTGCGGAAGTCCGAGAAGCTATGAAATCAATAGAGCTCGATGCGTTAATTGTTCTTTTTGATAAAATTGAAGATGGAACAATTCATATTTCTAATCTTCTTTTGGAAACAAATCACGAAAATGATTTCGTGCCGCCAACAATCGAAAATTGTGATAAGCAAATTATGTGTATTCTGAGCTCATCTGGATCAACAGGATTGTCCAAAGGTGTTTGCCAATCACATGCACAAGTGTTGGAACAATTAGGGAAATTTTGGTAAATTTATCAATAAGATAAATAAAAAACAAAAATAATAATTTTATAATCATAGGCCATTTCATGAAAATGAAATTTTATTAAGTTTTAATACTTTGGAGTGGATGACAGCGTTTGCGTTTCTCATATCAGGTACAATCTGTGGTGCAACGCGTATTATTACTCGTGATTCTTTTTCACCTGAATTAGCTATAAAGCTAATTGAAAAATACAAAGTAATTATAAATTTATTAAAATTAATAATAATATTACAAAATAAAATGTTCATAGGTAACCGCAATATTTGTTCCGCCGTTATTTACTAATCAATTAATCAATCATTCTGACATAAAAAAAGCCGATTTATCTAGTATTCGTATTTATTTGAGTGGTGGCTCCGCAGTACCTAATAATATGCAGAAAACGATGCAGAAGTTATTATTAAATGGAATTTTCTTTAATTTATATGGATCAACAGAAATGGGTGGAATTATTTCATTCAATGGATCGCAACTTAAAATTGGTTCCGCAGGAATTCTTCGAGATAATATGAAAGCAAAGGTAGTTTTAATTTTTGAACACTTATTCATAAATAAGAGAAATAAAACCAATTTTTGATTTGAAAGGTGAAAGGTCTAGATGAGAATGGAAACTCATTAGGAGTACTAGAGAAAGGTGAAATCTTTTTTCAAGCTTATTATCCGTTTTTGGTAACTATTCTAAGCTAAAAGCTTGATACCAGACTTTCTAATTCACAATAAAATATTTTCAAGGGTTATTATAATAATAAGGCTGAAACGAATGAAATATTATCACCTGATGGTTGGATAACTAATGGTGATATTGGTTATTTTGATGAAGATGGATATCTTTATTTATGTGACCGAAAGAAAGATGTTTTTAAATATAACACTTATCATGTAAATTATGAAATTATTATTGATTTCTTGTAAGAAATGTATTTTGCTTTTTCAGATTTCGCCAACTGAACTTGAAGAGGTGATATTAAAATGTCCTGGTGTAGAAGCTGCTTGCGTGCTTGGAATTCCAATTGAACTAAATGAACTAATTGGTGCGCTAGTCGTAAAAGCCAAAAGTTCATTACTTACAGAAAAAGAAATTTATGACTTTGTTGCATCTCAAGTTATAGACTACAAAAATTTACGCGGTGGAATCTACTTTGTTGATAAATTACCAATGACACTGACCGGCAAGCTGCTACGTAGAAAAGCTCGCGAAATTGCAATTGAATTTCATAGCAGAGCAAAACAATGAATTATATTATTTTATAATGATTATAATTGCATAAGTTGCATTTATTAATAAATAATTTTAATAAAAATACTAAAGCATTAAATAAAAACAACATAAAATGATTTTAAATTTTTCAAAGCAGTGCTACTGGTTATTTTAATGAGTTATTAGAGTATTGTTACTTTATTAATTTTATTACAATAATGCATATGAACAATAAATTATTTGTTATTGTTTAATAACGAAAATACCTGAACTAATATGATACAGAAGCAAGTTGTGATGAGAATAATTACCGTATTTATGTTTACTATTATGTTATCTAATTTAAAGAGCTTAATCATTAAAATGATATAATTTCTCATTCTCTTTTATAGCGTAATTTTTTAATAACAATACTTATCAAAAAGAGGAAATAAATTAGTTTTATAATGCAATTTTCAACTATTTACAATGATTTATCTGATATTCACCTTGAAAAAAATATTATTTTTATTATTAAGTCGTTATAGACGGCTCTATAATAGCATATGTATGCATACTAATCACTCGTTACGTATCGTGTGTTATAGGAAATATTTTTTTAGTTTAATCGCGAAGACTGTTCGATTAGGTGCTTTTAACTAGAAATAAATAATAAATATAAATAACTAGAATAAGAAAAAAAAAAAAAAACAATATGAATCGAACAACTTTTGATAGTGATAAAAAAGTGTGGAGTGGTGCAAAGATTTCATCAACGTTTAATCCTCAAGCATCTGTGGGCCATGTATTGTTTTATATGTTAGATCGCAATCCAAAGCGAATTGCACAGGTGATTTTATTAATTTTTAATTAAAAAAGAAAAGTTTATACAATAATTGGTGTCTTCATATCACACAGATTTGTGCTGACTCAGGTATAGTGACGACAAATGAGGAATTAAAGTTAAAATCCATACGTGTTACACAAAATTTATTAAAGCGCGGTTATAAGAAGGACGACATATTTTATGTTCTATCGAAAAATAATGAGAATGTTGCTTCAGTCATATTTGCTGGTGCTTTAATTGGGGCACCAATTCAAACAAATAATCCACGATTGATTACAAGTATTTATTGAATTTTAATAGAATTTATTATTAAGGTAAGGTAAAATTAGATAATTTATTTTTTGTGTAAAGGTGATATTGCGCATAGTATGAATATAACGAAACCAAAAATTGTGTTTTGTGAATATGAAAAACTTGCGGAAGTCCGAGAAGCTATGAAATCAATAGAGCTCGATGCGTTAATTGTTCTTTTTGATAAGATTGAAGATGGAACAATTCATATTTCTAATCTTCTATTGGAAACAAACCAAGAAAATGATTTCGTGCCGCCGATAATCGAAAATTGTGATAAGCAAATTATGTGTATTCTGAGTTCGTCGGGATCAACAGGATTGCCGAAATGTGTTTGCCAATCACATGCACAAGTATTGGAACAATTATCTAAGTTTTGGTAATGGTTTGGAATGATTAATTATAGATAAAACATTAAATTTTACTATTACAGGGCAGACATTCTTGAAAATGAAGTTTTATTAAACTTTAACACATTGGAGTGGATGACTGCGTTTGCTTTTCTTATATCAGGCACAATTTGTGGTGCAACGCGTATTATTACTCGTGATTCTTTTTCACCTGAATTAGCCATAGAGCTAATTGAAAAATATAAAGTATTTTTGTTTTTATAACTTATTAATAATTAATAAACATCAATTTTTGACCACAGATAACTAGCATATTTGTTCCACCATTATTGACGCATCAATTAATCAAATATGCTGAATCAAAACCAGGAGATTTGACAAGTGTTCGGACATATATATGTAGTGGCTCAACTGTTCCTGAATTTGTATATAGAGCTATAGCAAAACTAATACCAAATGGTATTTTTTTAAATTTATATGGTTCAACGGAAATGGGTGGCTCTATATCAATAAATGAATCGCAGCATAAAATCGGATCTGTAGGAACACTCAGGAATAATATGCAAGCAAAGGTAGGTATATACATTTTAAATTATATATATAAATTCATATCATAAAATTCATTTCATAAGGTTCTAGATGAACATGGACATTTATTAGGTGTAGGAGAAAGAGGCGAACTTCATTTTAAAGCATTATACCCATTTTTGGTAACTTCTAATAAAATGTACAAATTTCACTTTTTAATCCCATTTAAATTTTTATTTGCAAGGGTTATTATAATAATAAAGAAGCGACTGACAAAATTTTGGCATCGGACGGTTGGATTGATAATGGTGATATTGGTTATTTTGATGAAGATGGATTTTTGTACATAACCGATCGCAAAAAGGATGTTTTTAAATATAACACTTATCATGTTTGCTATACAATAAACTATTTTACTATTTGTGCATCTTATTTTTAATTTAAACTCAATGTCTAGATTTCGCCAACAGAAATCGAGGATGTTATATTAAAGTGTCCAGGTGTAGCAAGTGTTTTTGTCGTTGGAATTCCAATTGAAGTAAACGAACTAATTGGTGCTCTGATTGTCCGATCTAAAGATTCAAATGTATCAGAAAAGGAAATTTATGATTTTGTCGCATCTCGTGTTATGGATTATAAAAATTTACGTGGCGGAATCTACTTTGTTGATGAATTGCCTACAACACTGACTGGGAAACCGCTTCGAAGAGTAGCTCAAGATATTGCAATTAAATTTTATAAACAAAAAAACGAAAAATAATAACTGATTAAAAAATTTCTAATTATTTAAATTAACTTGAACTTGCCAATCAAAAAATTTTACTAAACGTTTAATGTATAATAAACAATTAATTGTCTCAAGTATATATGTTGTTGTTTTTATTTTTGCAAAAAATACTATAATTAAAAATATAATTAATTATTTAAAAATAAAATAATAATAAATAAAGCAAATAGCTTGTTATGGAAAAATACTTGTTTGTTTAATTCATATTTATATTTTTAAAATAATACATGTCTAAAGATTTATTTGTATTAGAAATATAAATAAATAATTCAGTAAGGTTTTTATGATTATATTTTGCTTTTAGTATTGAAAAAAACTGAGTGTAACACGTGCACAGTAATGTAAAAACACTTGTCAACAAGATTCGAGCACCGTTTCCTATATATTTTTTACAGAGTGGCAAAGCTGTTTTAATTTTATATTTTTAATTAAATTTAGAAATATAATTTTAAAATACTATGCTAAAGCGTTTGTATTGTAAAATGACACGGATAAAAATTATTTATTTACTTTTTTTTACATGTTAAATTATGGAAATTTGTTTTCAAATTTTTTGATTTACATTTACAAATTAGCATCAAACCAATATGAAAAATCATAAATATTATGTTTTGGTTTTTGGCAGAAAGACCGTAATTTAGTATTAAAATAGAAAATCAACACAATATTTAAACTAAAACATGTAATAATAAAACAATAGTGAAAATACTACGGCAACAGTTCATTTTTATGTAAATTTTACTATTTTATATTCAAACAGTATGTAAGCAAGCGTAACACGACGACTTAACCTTAAATAATAGTTATTATAATTCACATACAACAACTTTACGTGTAAAACTCACATCAACAAATCAACAATATTATAAATTAATTATTAATAAAAAATAATAATTATTCTGAATATTAAAAGATAAAAATAAATATTTGATGCATGGGGAAATTATTAAAATGAAATGTTTTAAATGAAAGAGGATCAAAACCGAAATAAATTCAGTGAAAAAAGAAAACACTGTTACTTAGTTCACTACAGTTATTTTCGTAATTAACATCGCGTTTTAACAGTTTTTCATAAGAGCATACATTTCATAGAGCAAAAAAGAAAATTAAAATAATTCTCAGTCTTTTCGGTAACATCGTGAAGAATTTTTTTATTTTGTAAATATTTATTCAAAAAAATTGAAAATCTTTAATTGTGATTTGTTTATTTAGAAAATAAACAATTAATAAAGTATTTAATACTTAAATCAATCATTATTGTGCTTTAGTAGGTGAAAAAGAAATATTTTAATTAATTAATTCATATATTCTGTTTTTCTACGTTTCCTTGTGAATTTTTGTGGGACACAAAGCTATTTTAAGATTCTTTTATTTTTATTTTTCTGTGTCGTTAATTTATTATTTTTTCACTTTATTTTATTAATTAAATATAAATTTTTTTTTCATTGTTTCTAGTGAAAAAGAAAATTACCAAACAATAATAAAAAACTAAAATAAAATAAAATGTTATATTAAATTGAATAATTGAACGAGAAAAAATCAAATTTATTCAGAATTGTTGTTAAAGAGTTCAGAATGTGGTATAAATTAATTTTATTAATTTTACATTTATTAATACTATTAATAAAGCCGAATATTGGAAGAAATATTAAAATTGGTGAGTAGTAACAGGCATTTTGAAAATTCTTTAGTGAGAGGAACTCAGATTAATTGTGGTTTTTGTACTAAATATTTTATATGACTTAAATTCTCTTTAAAATAAAAAAAAGGAAAAAGATCAACAAAAACCCATTAAAAAATATAAATAAATAAAATAAAAATAACAAAATAGAAAATTGAATATGAGCCAGAAAACATGGACTGTTGTCATTTTTGTTGTGTCGTCTCTTTACGAAAAAAACATATTAACCGTGAAATAAATTGCAAGCAAATTAATTCTCTTCGTTTTTTTAATGTAAAATATTTAGGTGGCTTATTTGATGGTGAAACAGATGACGCAGAATTAGCATTTCAATATGCTGTCGAGGCAGTTAATAATCAATACAATTTACAAATGTCTGATCAGTTGGAAGCTGTACCGATTAAAGTACCTTATGATGATGAGTTTGCTGTTTCAAGGAAATTATGTCGCTTGCTAAAAGTAACAAATATAAACAATTTTGAATAAAAACAAACCACAAAAAATTTAACACTTTGTATTGTCTTTTATATTTTATAATTTAAGTCTGGAGTGGCAGCTATTTTTGGCCCAACATCGCCAACCTCAGCAATACATGTACAAAGCATATGCGATGCAAAAGAAATGCCACATGTTGAATCAAGATGGGATTCTGAGACAAAATTACCAGTTATAAATTTACATCCGCATCCGGATGTGCTTGGAAGAGTCTTTGTTGATGTAGTAAAAGCATGGGATTGGAAAAGTTTTACCATACTCTATGAGTCTGCACCGTTTTTGCCACGAGTTACAGATTTATTAAAATTGTAATGATCCATCTGGATTTACAGTGACAGTGCGACGATTAGATTTGGATATAAATTCATTATATTGTCAAATATTGCGACACCTTAAATTATCAGAAGATAAACACATTATTTTACTATAACTTATCAATAAATTAATCAGTCTGAAATAATAAAAGCTGATTTATCTAGTATTCGTTTTCCAAAATAATACGACAGCAAAGGTATTTTTAATTTTTGAACACTTATTTATAAAAAAAGAGAAATAAATCCTATTTTTGATTAGAAAGGTTTCAGATTGGAATTCCTATTGAACTAAATGAACTAATTGGTGTGCTGGTCGTAAAAGGTTTATTACTTACAGAAAAGGAAATTTATGACTTTGTTGCATCTCAAGTTATAGACTACTAAAATTTACGCGGTGGAATCTACTTTGTTGTTAAATTACCAATGACACTGACCGTCAAGGTGCTACGTAGAAAAGCTCGCGAAATTGTAATTGAATTTCATAGCAGAGTAAAACAATGAATTATATTATTTTATAATGATTATAATTGCATAAGTTGCATTTATTAATAAATAATTTTAATAAAAATACTAAAGCATTAAATAAAAACAACATAAAATGATTTTAAATTTTTCAAAGCAGTGCTACTGGTTATTTTAATGAGTTATTAGAGTATTGTTACTTTATTAATTTTATTACAATAATGCATATGAACAATAAATTATTTGTTATTGTTTAATAACGAAAATACCTGAACTAATATGATACAGAAGCAAGTTGTGATGAGAATAATTACCGTATTTATGTTTACTATTATGTTATCTAATTTAAAGAGCTTAATCATTAAAATGATATAATTTCTCATTCTCTTTTATAGCGTAATTTTTTAATAACAATACTTATCTCTAAGAGGAAAGAAATTAGTTTTATAATGCAGTTTTCAAACCTTGAACAAAGTATTATTTTTATTATTATAATTATATTATTCATAAGGTCATTATAATCGACATAGTATTGTGTGTTAAAGAAAATATTTCCTATATTAGTTTAATCGCGGAGACTGTTGCATTTAGTGCTTTGAAGTGATCTTGTAAATAACTAGAAAATTCGAAAAAAAAAAACAATATGAATCGAACAACTTTTGATAGTAATAAAAAAATTTGGAGTGGTGCAAAGATTTCATCAACGTTTAATCCTCAAGCATCTGTGGGCCATGCACTGTTTTATATGTTAGATCGCAATCCAAAGCGAATTGCACAGGTGATTTTTTAATTTTTAATTAATAAAGAAAAATTTATATGATAATTGGTGTCTTCATATCACACAGATTTGTGCTGACTCAGGTATAGTGACGACAAATGAGGAATTAAAGTTAAAATCCATACGAGTTACACAAAATTTATTAAAGTGCGGTTATAAGAAGGACGACATATTTTACGTTCTATCGAAAAATAATGAGAATGTTGCTTCAGTCATATTTGCTGGTGCTTTAATTGGGGCGCCAATTCATACGAATAATCCACGATTGATTACAAGTATTTATTGAATTTAACTAGAGTTATTATTAGGGTAAGGTAAAATTAGGTTATTTATTTTTTGTGTAAAGGTGATATTGCGCATAGTATGAATATAACGAAACCGAAAATTGTGTTTTGTGAATATGAAAAACTTGCGGAAGTCCGAGAAGCTATGAAATCAATAGAGCTCGATGCGTTAATTGTTCTTTTTGATAAGATTGAAGATGGAACAATTCATATTTCTAATCTTTTATTGGAAACAAACCAAGAAAATGATTTCGTGCCACCAATAATCGAAAATTGTGATAAGCAAATTATGTGTATTCTGAGTTCATCGGGATCAACAGGATTGCCAAAAGGTGTTTGCCAATCACATGCACAAGTGATGGAACAATTAGCCAACTTTTGGTAATGGTTTGGAAAGATTATTTACAAATAAAACATTAAAATTCTACTATTACAGGGCAGACATCCATGAAAATGAAGTTTTATTAAACTTTGCTACATTGGAGTGGATAACTGCGTTTGCTTTTCTCATATCAGGCACAATTTGTGGTGCAACGCGTATTATTACTCGTGATTCATTTTCACCTGAATTAGCCATAGAGCTAATTGAAAAATACAAAGTATTTTCGTTTTTATAAGTTACTAATAATTAATAAACATGAATTTTTGACCACAGATAACTAGCATAATTGTTCCACCATTATTGACGCAACAATTAATCAAATATGCTGAATCAAAACCAGCAGATTTGACAAGTGTTCGGACATATATGTGTAGTGGTTCAACTGTTCCTGAATTTGTTTATGGAGCTATAGCAAAATTATTACCAAATGCTAATTTTTTAAATATATATGGTTCCACGGAAATTGGTGGTCCTGCATCAATATATAAATCGAAACATAAAATCGGATCTGTAGGAACACTCAGGAATAATATGCAAGCAAAGGTAGGTATATACATTTTAAATATTATATAAAAATTGAAACATAAATTCATTTCATAAGGTTCTAGATGAACATGGACATTTATTAGGTGTAGGAGAAAGAGGCGAACTTCATTTTAAAGCATTATACCCATTTTTGGTAACTTCTAGTAAAATGTACAAATATCACTTTTTAATCCCATTTAATCTTTTATTTGCAAGGGTTATTATAATAATAAAGAAGCGACTAACAAAATTTTGGCATCGGACGGTTGGATTGATAATGGTGATATTGGTTATTTTGATGAAGATGGATTTTTGTACATAACTGATCGCAAAAAGGATGTTTTTAAATATAACACTTATCATGTTTGCTATACAATAAACTATTTTACTATTTGTGCATCTTATTTTTAATTTAAACTCAATGTCTAGATTTCGCCAACAGAAATCGAGGATGTGATATTAAAGTGTCCAGGTGTAGCAAGTGTTTTTGTCGTTGGAATTCCAATTGAAGTAAACGAACTAATTGGTGCTCTGATTGTCCGATCTAAAGATTCAAATGTATCAGAAAAGGAAATTTATGATTTTGTCGCATCTCGTGTTATGGATTATAAAAATTTACGTGGCGGAATCTACTTTGTTGATGAATTGCCTACAACACTGACTGGGAAACCGCTTCGAAGAGTAGCTCAAGATATTGCAATTGAATTTTATAAACAGAAAAACGAAAAATAAGTTTGTATTAGTTTATTAAATGAATAACAACTAGGAAATACAAATAATAGTGTTTTCAAGGAATATGCATCGTAATTTGTTTGGTAGCAGATCATAATTCTAATATAAACATTATAATAACTAATTAAAACCTTCTAATTAATTAAATTAACTTGAAATGCCAATCAAAAAATGTTACTAAACGTTTAATGTATAATAAACAATTAATTGTTTCAAGTATATATGTTGTTGTTTTTATTTTTGCAAAAAATACTATAATTAAAAATATAATTAATTATTTAAAAATAAAATAATAATAAATAAAGCAAATAGCTTGTTATGGAAAAATACTTGTTTGTTTAATTCATATTTATATTTTTAAAATAATACATGTCTAAAGATTTATTTGTATTAGAAATATAAATAAATAATTCAGTAAGGTTTTTATGATTATATTTTGCTTTTAGTATTGAAAAAAACTGAGTGTAACACGTGCACAGTAATGTAAAAACACTTGTCAACAAGATTCGAGCATCGTTTCCTATATATTTTTTACAGAGTGGCAAAGCTGTTTTAATTATATATTTTTAATTAAATTAATAAATATAATTTTAAAATACTATGCTAAATTGTAATATGACACGGATAAAAATTATTTATTTACTTTTTTTTACATGTTATATGGAAATTTGTTTTCAAATTTTTTGATTTACATTTACAAATTAGCATCAAACCAATATGAAAAATCATAAATATTTTGTTTTAGTTATTGGCATAAAGACAGCAATTTAGTATTAAAATAGAAAATCAACACAATATTTAAAATAAAACATGTAATAATAAAACAATAGTGAAAATACTACGGCAACAGTTCATTTTTATGTAAATTTTACTATTTTATATTCAAACAGTATGTAAGCAAGCGTAACACGACGACTAAACCTTAAATAATAGTTATTATAATTCACATACAACAACTTTACGTGTAAAACTCACATCAACAAATCAACAATATTATAAATTAATTATTAATAAAAAATAATAATTATTCTGAATATTAAAAGATAAAAATAAATATTTGATGCATGGGGAAATTATTAAAATGAAATGTTTTAAATGAAAGAGGATCAAAACCGAAATAAATTCAGTGAAAAAAGAAAACACTGTTACTTAGTTCACTACAGTTATTTTCGTAATTAACATCGCGTTTTAACAGTTTTTCATAAGAGCATACATTTCATAGAGCAAAAAAGAAAATTAAAATAATTCTCAGTCTTTTCGGTAACATCGTGAAGAATTTTTTTATTTTGTAAATATTTATTCAAAAAAATTGAAAATCTTTAATTGTGATTTGTTTATTTAGAAAATAAACAATTAATAAAGTATTTAATACTTAAATCAATCATTATTGTGCTTTAGTAGGTGAAAAAGAAATATTTTAATTAATTAATTCATATATTCTGTTTTTCTACGTTTCCTTGTGAATTTTTGTGGGACACAAAGCTATTTTAAGATTCTTTTATTTTTATTTTTCTGTGTCGTTAATTTATTATTTTTTCACTTTATTTTATTAATTAAATATAAATTTTTTTTTCATTGTTTCTAGTGAAAAAGAAAATTACCAAACAATAATAAAAAACTAAAATAAAATAAAATGTTATATTAAATTGAATAATTTAACAAGAAAAAATCAAATTTATTCAGAATTGTTGTTAAAGAGTTCAGAATGTGGTATAAATTAATTTTATTAATTTTACATTTATTAATACTATTAATAAAGCCGAATATTGGAAGAAATATTAAAATTGGTGAGTAGTAACAGGCATTTTGAAAATTCTTTAGTGAGAGGAACTCAGATTAATTGTGTTTTTTGTACTAAATATTTTATATGACTTAAATTCTCTTTAAAATAAAAAAAAGGAAAAAGATCAACAAAAACCCATTAAAAAATATAAATAAATAAAATAAAAATAACAAAATAGAAAATTGAATATGAGCCAGAAAACATGGACTGTTGTCATTTTTGTTGTGTCGTCTCTTTACGAAAAAAAAAACATATTAACCGTGAAATAAATTGCAAGCAAATTAATTCTCTTCGTTTTTTTTAATGTAAAATATTTAGGTGGCTTATTTGATGGTGAAACAGATGACGCAGAATTAGCATTTCAATATGCTGTCGAGGCAGTTAATAATCAATACAATTTACAAATGTCTGATCAGTTGGAAGCTGTACCGATTAAAGTACCTTATGGTGATGAGTTTGCTGTTTCAAGGAAATTATGTCGCTTGCTAAAAGTAACAAATATAAACAATTTTGAATAAAAACAAACCACAAAAAATTTAACACTTTGTATTGTCTTTTATATTTTATAATTTAAGTCTGGAGTGGCAGCTATTTTTGGCCCAACATCGCCAACCTCAGCAATACATGTACAAAGCATATGCGATGCAAAAGAAATGCCACATGTTGAATCAAGATGGGATTCTGAGACAAAATTACCAGTTATAAATTTACATCCGCATCCGGATGTGCTTGGAAGAGTCTTTGTTGATTTAGTAAAAGCATGGGATTGGAAAAGTTTTACCATACTCTATGAATCTGGACCGTTTTTGCCACGAGTTACAGATTTATTAAAATTGTATGATCCATCTGGATTTACAGTGACAGTGCGACGATTAGATTTAGATATAAATGCGTTATATCGTCCAATATTACGACGCGTTAAATTATCAGAAGATAAACACATTATTTTAGATTGTTCAATTGAATCGTTACCAGAAATATTAAAGCAGGCAAGCAAAAGTGAAGTTTTATTGTATAATCAAATTTTAACGAAGAATATTTTTAATTTAAATTAGGCTCAACAAGTTGGTTTGTTAACGGATCATCATCAAATTATTATAACAACATTAGACCTAGATACAATCGATTTAGAACCGTACAGACATAGTGGTACTAATATAACTGGCGTACGTTTAATTGATCCAGAAGATCCTATGGTATTACAAGTAACCAATTACTGGGCTACACAACAAGAAGTTAATCTTTTAAGTACACCTGAAGGTACTGTGTTGTTAGTAAAATTACGTATTTGTTCAAATAGACAATATTATAGTATCTTAATATTTAAAGACTTTTATAACATAATAATTATAACTAATAAGCATTAAAATTTATTCTTAATCCAATTAACTTATAAAGGTTTAACACCGCAAAAATTACGAGTAGAAACAGCACTTATGTATGATGGAGTATTATTGTTTTCAGAAGCACTAAAGCAATTGAATGGCACAAGAAAACTGAAACCAATATCTTTAAATTGTAATGATACAATGACCTGGGGTAACGGTTACAGTTTTATAAACTACATGAAATCAGTAAATAATTAATTTATTATACATATATATTTTCAATAATTAAAATAATTATTCTAGTCAAATATACAAGGATTAACTAGAACGATTCGGTTCGATCATCAAGGGTATCGAACAGATTTTATTTTAGATGTAATCGAAGTTAAATCAACAGGCGTACAAAAAATTGGAACATGGAATTCAACAGAAGGTTTAAATCTTTCACGTATACAACAAATAACATCAAATGAAGTAGACGATGGCACGTTACGTAATAAAACATTTATCGTTCTGACAGCATTGGTAATATTCCATTTTCATTATATATATATATATATTAGTTTATAAATAAAAATTTTCTATTATTTATAAAGAGTCCACCATATGGTATGTTAAAGGATTCATCAACAAAGTTATCAGGCAATGATCGTTTTGAAGGATTTGGCATTGATTTAATTCATGAATTATCATTGATGTTGGGTTTTAACTATACGTTTCATTTGCAAGAGGATGGTGTTTACGGTTCTATGATTCGCGAAACAAAAGAATGGAATGGAATGATTAAGGAGCTTTTAGACGGCGTTAGTTTTATATTTTCAAATAATTAAATCAATTTAGCATTTACGTGCATAATTATTGAATAATATTAAATTTTTATTTTTAACTTTTAAGCGTGCCGATTTAGCTATTACGGATTTAACAATAACATCAGATCGTGAAGGTGCCGTTGACTTTACAATGCCTTTTATGAATTTAGGTAATAATTATTTTATAATGTTGATTCTTCTTTATGGTTTAAAATTAATTTGGTAAAAGATAAATTTATATATACATTAAAAATTTACAAATAAAACTTTCCAACATCATTTGTTACAATTTTATTATCCTTGTTAGTTTCATTCTTGTCATTTAAGAATAAAGCTTGCGTTTAGCACTTTTATACATTTTTTTTTTAAACTTTTTCATTAAAATCTTTAATTTTCTTTTACTAACTAAAGTTATTCTCTTATCTTTATTATTTCTATTTATAACTTGTTTGTCATTTTAACAACCAAATGCGATATAATTTTATTTTTAATCTGTTGTCTCGTCTTGTACTTAACGTCGCATGATTTTTTCTTTTCTGCTGTGTTTAGCACAGCTTTCCATTATTTACGTTATTTTGTTTTTAATTCAATAATATAATGAAAAAAGAAAAGTTCATAAATCAAATGTATATATAATACACAAATATATAAATAAACAAATATTCTAGGAATATCAATATTGTATAGGAAGCCAACAAAGGAGCCGCCGTCACTTTTTTCATTTATGTCACCGTTTTCAAATGAAGTATGGCTTTACTTGGGTGGTGGTTATCTTGGTGTGTCTTTGACATTATTTATACTGGGAAGAATATCACCAGCCGAATGGGATAATCCTTATCCCTGTATTGAAGAGCCAGAAGTATTAGAAAATCAATTCAGTTTAAGTAATTCTTTATGGTTTACCATTGGCGCTTTGTTACAACAAGGTTCCGAAATTGCACCAAAGTAAGTTTTTTTTGTTATTAAAATCAAATTGCAATGCTAAAAATACTTTCTTTCTTTACAGAGCACCATCAACACGAACGGTAGCTTCAATATGGTGGTTTTTTACGTTAATTATGGTCTCGTCATATACAGCTAATTTAGCTGCCTTTCTTACTGTTGAATCATTGATAACACCAATCAATAGTGCTGAAGATTTAGCAAATGCTAATGGAGCAATTAAGTATGGCGCGAAACGAGACGGAAGCACAATCAGTTTCTTTAAGGTAAAACATTAACAAATATATCACATTTTACATTTTTAACTAAACGAGCGTAAAATATTTTAATGATTCACAATTTTTTATTATTATTAAAAAAAAAAATAGACAAACACATTAAATAAATTTTTACATTTAATCATAAAAACGGAAAGAAAACAATCTGTAGCTGCAGACAGCGTTCGTTTTTTTTTTTTGCTTTGCCTTCCAAGTTGAAAGACTTTAAATAAGATAGAGAAAAAAACAAGAAAAAAACATAATCGTAGCAATTAGTATAAACAAAATCATCTTACATGTAAGATAGATTTTTATTTATAAATTATTTTAATAACAATGTAATGAAAATAGCATTTAATTCGTTGATGTTATTATTAAATTTAACTTTTAATTGAAGTGAATTTTTATTGTTAATACATGAAAATATTACTACACGTTTATGTTTCGTCTTTTTTTAACATAAAATTTGTTTATAAATATATAAATAAAAATATACATTTTTTTATTAATGTTTTATTGCATCATTGCGACGAACAAAAATATACTGTTTTATGTAACTTTTAAAAGTATAATTAAAGATAATTATGTTTTTCATTTCAAATAAAAAACAGGACGCTGAATATAAAACATATCAAAAAATGTATAGTTATATGATTGAACATCCAGAACTATTAACATCGTCAAATCCTGAAGGATTGGCACGTGTTAAATCAGAAAATTATGCCTATATAATGGAATCAACATCAATTGAATATACTGTTGAACGTGAATGTGATGTAACACAAGTCGGTGGTGAATTAGATGCTAAAGGCTATGGCATTGCCATGAGAAAAAGTATGTAATGTTAAATAATAAGATAAGAACACTTAAGAGAAATTTTACCTGTTAAAATTACCCCTTTATAATAAACTAAGTTGTTTCAATTGCCACTTCATTTAAAACCACTAAAGAATATTTATTCTTATGAGTTATAGAAGTATTTAGGGTGGAATGTATGTATTTGTAGGTCGAATGTTTGTTATGTTAATTATTTATAAAATTTACTAGAGACAATTTTCTTACATAAAATTAATAAAAGAATTTTTGTTTTTTAATTAAGATTCACCGTATCGTAGTGCTTTAAGTGAAGGTGTTTTAAAATTACAAGAATCAGGAAAATTGGGTGTTATGAAAATGAAATGGTGGAAGGAAAAACGTGGCGGTGGTGCCTGCTCAGTGAGTAGTTTTATTTTATGTTAATTAAATCGTTATATATACATATATTTATTATAAATTTTAACCGTAACAATTTCAAAAGATCGAAAATTGTGTTTAAATGGTATAAAAAAGGCGAACAACATACCAGAAAAGCAACAGTCTGTTGATAAAAAGAACCAATAACATTTTATACTATATATATTTTTTATTACGTAACCAACATATATCTATTGCCCAAGAAATAGAAAACTTTTAATTTATTCATGTTACTTTCAGATCGTTTTTTTTTTTTTGCACTTAGATAAATTTTTAGCAGCAGCAACAGTAAAATAGGACACATACTTTCCGCTAATATTCTTATAATTTATTAAAATTTAATAATTAAATTTAAACAAGCAAGAACAAATTTATTGATTTATGTGATAACGAAATGTTTTTTTTTTAATATAAATAAGTTATAGAAAATTATTAAGCATTTTTCTGGGCTGTACAGAAATTTTGCAAGGTTTTCACATTATTAATTATTAAAAAAAATTTCATAAAATAAATTATTAATCTTTAAACCTGTGGTAATCTTTTGATGTAATCCCGGATGATAAGGATAGACAATTTAATAGCAGCTTCGCCACAAACGGTCAGTTATTTAAATAAAACGGATAAACAAAATTAAAAATATATGTTAATTTCGCAGATAATAACGTGCCGTTAATGTAATACACTCATTGCTTATTCTGCATTATAATTAATAAATTTAAACAATTTTTTCAGCTATTAATAAGTATTGATATTAATTTATAATAAATAAATCATTTCATTAATAAAAATTTAGGGTGAAAGTGAATCTAGTGGTGCACTTGCCTTGGAAGTGGCAAATGTTGGTGGTGTCTTCGTTTTACTAATGATTGGTGCTGTTTTGGCTATTTTTATTAGTATAATCGAACTTGTTTATGATGTTATTGAACGTTCAAACAAATTTCAGGTTTGTCAAGCGGATATATGGTACCCTCAATAGTAGAAAATAAAAAGAAACCTAAATCATCCTTGTTTTTTAATCCTGAATAAACTTCCTTTAAATCAAAAAGAGTTTAGTTGCATTAAAGTAATTTTAGAAGTTGTTTTCTTTTTTAATTATTCCGATTAACCGATACGGCACAAATATTAGAATAGGTTTGATTTTTCTGTTTTATCCAAAATTTCATTGATGCTATAATTAAAAAGCTTTAAAGCTTTCAAGCATGCTTATTTTGTAAATTTAAAAATTTATTCTATATATATTATTGTGCCGTATCAGTTAGTGAAATTAAAAAAGATGAAGAAAACAATAAACGTAGTAGCAAAATTTGATTGATTTTTTTTAGAATATTGAATTTTGAGTGAGTTTTCTTTTATCTAGAGTGAAATTTGTTTTTATTTTGTCTTTATTTTAATTAAAATTTCTAGTTTAGAATTATTGAATAAAAAAATAAAAATATTTTGTATGCTTTTGTATATGTCCTTTGATGATTGATTATTTTTTTGTCGATTTTAATTTATTTATTTATTTTTTTTTAATACAAAATGTTTTGTCCTTTAGTTTATTAATCAAAATTTCTTAGATAAGTTAGTTTACTTAATAAATAAAAAAAAACTGTATATTTAATTGATTTAAAAACATTATATCAAGAGAATACACTTGTGTTTGGTTTAATTGTAGGTGATAATATGTTTATAATAAATAAATAAGGAAGTATTTGTATACAAAAGGAGAAAAAATTAAGCTAATAAGGTACGAAAGAAAGAACACGTCAAGAACATTATCTTAATTAAAATATTGATTGAATGGATCTATTAAAGTAGCGTGTCAAGTAAACACAATTGTTGTATGATTGATGAGTAAATGTTTCCATAATTCCTGATTTATTTATTGCACTTTAGGTAAATAAAAGTTTTAACAAAATTTCCAGATAAATTAATACATCAATTTGTTGAATATGAATTTCCCTATAATTTTCTATATTTTACATAAAATTACCTAGTATTTGAAAAGCACGAATTAAAACTTTTTTTTGTTAAGTTTAAAAGAAGAAAAGTTTCTCTAATGTACCAATCACATTTTCTTAGGTCATAAAATTATTTGTTAATATATTAATATATGTAGATTTTGTTTTTTTTTTGTAATTAGGTATTTGAATAATGATTATTAAAAATTTATGATAATAAATGATAAAAAATTTAACAACAATGAAATAATTTTATTAATAAAAAATAAATTTTTTTTTCTTCTCTCAATCAAATGTAAACCACAAAAGCGGAAGAATATAAAAAAAACTTATAAAAGAAATGATAAAGAATAATGCTACAATGATATATACATATATATATATAAAAAAACAAAGAAAAGTTAACAGTTCCTAATAAATAAGTATTTCTTAAATTCTAAAGCTTATTGAGTTATAGCATATACGTTTTATATATATTTGCCAGCAGGAAATAAGCATTCTTTTTCAAACAATTTCCTTCTCAGAGAAAAATAAATGTAAACAATGAAGACATAAATACAATTTTATTATTATTATTATTATTATTTTATTATTATTTTTTGATGCAAAAACAACAAAATTCTATAATCTTTAAATATAATAATAACTTAGTAAAATTATTTATAAGCCAGATATAAAGAGTGTTTTTTAAGTGCTTCTATTAATTATAATATTTATATTATTATAATTCCTTTTTATTAAATATGTTAAACAAAAAATTTGAATTTTTTATGTATCAAATACACGTTTATAATTATTTAAACGCCCACAAATCAAACATATAATTATGTATTAATTAAGCCAACATTCATATATCCGAGAGCGTATAAATTTATTTTTATTGCAATTTTTTAGGATATATATTTATATCTTGTTAAGAAAAAATAAAACAAATATATACATAATATATGTATTACTGCAATAGTGTAGTATAATAACCTCTGGACATGTTGATTAAAGTTAAAAAAAAGCTTCTATACAGTATATAATAGAACTAGTTAGTACCCATATTGATTAATATAAATATAAATTCACGTTAGCAAAATTTCTATCATTTATTTTATAAATTTACATAATTAAATATTTTAAAACAATGCAGATGATAATAATGATGATGATGATGGCAATATGATAACAATATAAAATTACTTATTTTTATTTAAACAGATTTTGTTTATTATATAAATTTGCAAAAAAAAAAACGAAAACGAAAAAATGTGATAAAAATGGGAATAGATTCCTGCATGGATATCAATTAGAATTGCAGCAGCACAAATGATATGATTAAAATACACATAATATACCCTAGCATAAACATATATTTATATTATTTATTTACTTTTATATAAAAAATTACCTAGCATGTAGTATTTTTTTTGTTTTTAATATTTACAACATCCAAAAAAAAAAATTGTGTTTCTTTTTCTTCTTCTTTTTTATATTTTATACATTAAAATATGCGTTTTGTGTGTTTTTACCATGATATTGCACTTTGAAATAATAAAATAAAAACAACAATCCAAAAACCAACAATACCTTTATAACTAAAATTTGTGGTGCGATTATAATAATAAATAAACATAAAATACACAAACAATACAACAATATATGTAGAAGGGAAAAAATTCCGATGATGGTGCTGAGGAACTAGGAATGGCAAATGTTGGTGGTGTATTTTTTGTATTATTAGTTGGCAGTTCAATGGCAGTTTGCTTTGGATGCTGTGAATGGTTTTTTCTTGTTATACGGCGTTCAAAACGTTATAAGGTAAAAAAAATAATAACAACAATATACTAAAAGTAAAATACAAATATACTTATATACAAAAAACACAAAATAAAATTTGATAATAATAAATATGCGGGAAAAATATAAATTTATAAAATAAATTAATATGCTTAAAAAAATATTTAACTTTATTTCTATAACAAAACCATATACTGTGTTGTTTCTCTTTTTATTATTCATTTTCTTATCTACAAATATCTGTTGTGTAACTTCTTTTACTATGTGAATTAAGAGGATGGATAATGTTTATGTTGGAAAAATTATTTAAACAAGAAAAGAAAATAATTAACTAAATTAATTATGGCAGACATCAATTGTTGTATGAATGTGTATGATTTTTTAAAGAAATTCTAAAACTGTTTTTACATTTTGCTTATGCTAATTTTTAATCTTTTGTTATGTGAGATTGGCAAAGAGGTACACACTTTGTTATTATTATTATTATTAAGATGTTTATTTGCTTACATTTGGTATCTCTAACTTATACAATATTATTAAATTGTACTAAAGCTCAGCAGCTAATACTTGTTGTGTCATCAGAATAACGAAAAAAAAACCAACAATCTGTACGTGCTTTGACCAAATTTAATCTTATAACAAAAATCAATCGATTCTTCTTCAGAAAAAAAAATAAAATAACGCAGAAATTGTTCTACCATTCAATAAACTAGCTAAAAAAAATATTCTGTGCTTTTATTATCTGTTATTTGGCTTTTTACTTATCTTATATCTGTATTTTCTTGTTGCTTTTCAATTTTATCTTAATTTATGACAAGCATATAGCAAAAAAAAATTTATTATTTATCGAAAAATAAAATTTATAACCAATTTTATTTCTATTATTAACAAATGTTATTTTATTTTTTTCATTTTAATATATTGATTTAACTTTTAAAGTTTTTTAATTAAATAATAATAACAGAATATGTACACACATTGAATAATAAATAAATAAATATAATTATTTAATTATTTTTTATTCGCATATGTATAAACTGCATTAAAATCAATTATTTATAATAATTAAAATAATAATAATATTATTTTGCTCTTAACCTAATAAACAGGAGGCACACTAAAGTGTTTACCAATTATTACAGTATGTTAAATACTTTCAAGTGAATAAAATAAAACGCAAAATAAGTCATAATTAATGAAAAAAAATATTTATAAATTAGATAAAATTTATGCATAAAAAAAAATTTAAAATAATAATTAATTTAATTTGATTTGCAAAAAAATAAAACGTTATTTATATTATTTTCTATTTTATGCATGATTTAGAGCACACGCACAGTAGTATATTTGATGCTTTTTAAAATAGCAAATTTGCGTAAATTTCTTGTTAATAAAATTTACATAAAAACAGAAACAGTAAAAACTTTATAATCAAATAAATCAAACATTATAAAAGTAATTACATTGGTTTTAAATAAAAGTAATGAAAGTGGGTGAATTTCTTTTCTTTTATAAAAATGTATTTTATTTTTTTCGTTCCTTATTATCGTTATTTACGTTTCCTTTACGTTTAATGTATTATATTTTTTTTGCAACCTCTCTTTGCTAAATTATTTTCTTGTTTTTATTTGATGTTTTTTATTTTATTTTTTTTTGTTTCTACTTTGCATACAATGTAACAAAAATTCTCAGCTAGTGACAAAATTGAAAATAAAAATAATAAAATATAATTCGTGACATGTGTTTTCGTTTTTGAACAAATTTTCTTCTTTTTGTTTTTTTGTATATATATTTTTCAGGATAATAATAATAAATTATTTTAAATGAAAATTTGCATAATTTTCTTCACATAGATATTTTGTGTTTATTTGCTATATTTTTATTTTTTGCATTTTAAAATCCGATTTATATATAAAGTGACTCATTGTTTTAGTTTTATTTTGAATTTTCCTAACAAGAATACGATCAATTTGTTGTGGAAAACATTGACCACCAATCTATGATTTTAATTTTATTTTTATGTTACATATATGTTTTGCCTGTTAAGTAGCAACAATATTTAGTTTTATTGTTAATTAATAATACTTCCTTAGGCAGTAACATTTTATGTCTTTTGGTTGTATTTTAATCAAAATCAAAAAATTACTTTAATTTACATACGCATCACATTTAATTTTTTATTTGCACAATAAACTTTATTGATTAAGATCTTAAACAATAAAAATTTAAGCATTGTTTCTTTAAAACACTTTAAAGAATTTCGTGTTCTAAACAGAACGAAAGAAGTGAGTGCATAAGAATATTGCTTAACATATTTTCTTTTATATAGTTTTGAACGTTTTGAAAAGAAAAACAACCAAAATATAAATTAAAAGTAATCAAAATAAAACATACAAAACGTATAGGTAAATTTTATAAAAAATTAATTAAAAATGTAAAAACAAGTAAAAGAATTTTATAAATACTTAAAACACCTAGTAGTGTTGGCATCAAATCAAAACTACATAGTTCTGTTTAATAAATAAATAAACATTAAATAAATTTTTATATAAAATAATTATGCATCGTGAAGTTAAAAATCTTGTATGTGCTAAAAAATTTCTTAACATATTTTAGTTAATGAATAAAAATTAACTACCAAGTAATAAGAAAACAAATAAAATAAGGATTTTACAACAGAAATGTAATAAAAGAAAAAATTACATTGACATTAATACATACACATTTTTTTTTTATTTAAATTGACACACATTTTGTGCTAATTAATTAAATTTTTTTTTTTGTTATTTTTACCTGACTTTATTGCCTAAATGCATAAAAAATTTAATTTACTTTCTTTGTGATTTTTTATTTTCGTTGTAAATATTAACATTTTAAAAAATATATAAATAAATATGAAAAATAATTTTTTTCTTTTCAATTTTTGGAATTTTGATGTCAATTTTATTTTAATTAAAATAAAAAATACTATATAAACATATATAAATAAAAAAATTATTAATCTTAGGTGCCGTTTAAGGAGGAATTTATTGCTGAGCTTAAATTTGTGTTTAAATGTCATGGAAATACAAAAACTGTACGACATAGAAAAAGTTCATCAACAGATTCAAGACATTCAGCAATTTCTGGCAATTCAGAGCATTCACGGTGTAGCTTTACACCAGGCCGTGAAGAAGCTGGTGGTATAGTTGTTGGTAATAATAGTGGACAAACTAATCCCGGTACAATTAGTTTAATGGGTGGTATACCAGATGGTAGCTATAAAATAACATCACGTAATGGAAAAAGAGATTTAAATCAGTAAAATTTTTGATAACAAAAAAAAAAAAAAACGAAGTGAATTTTTATTAATTGTTTTATAACTAATTAATTTATTTAATATTTATTGAATATGTAATTAAAAAAGAAGTATATAAACTAATATTATTAATAATTGTTAAAAAAGGTAAATAAAGTAATCTTTAATACAAAAACAAATTAAATTTTTTATTTATGCATAAAGCTGTGGCGTCTCCACTTGCAGTAAACTTTAACAACAAACATTTTTAATTTTGTCGTTACTTTAATGCTCAACAGACAAGTGGATTTATTATATTTATATAATAATAATTTTCATATTAAGGGTTAACCATATAGAAAAATAAAATATGAATTATATTTTTTCTATTTTATGATTTAAATTGAAGCTTTATGTATATATTTGGGTGTACAAAAAATATATATACTAAAATCACAGGAAAATAACCCATAATCAACCTGTCAATCTTTTATTTATCTCAAGCGTGTAATAGAGCATTTTACTAAGGGATTTTTATTTATGATTTTCAGACATAATATGCAACCCACAAAAAAATTATACATAAATAAACTTTTTTTTTCCACTTTAAACAATTTTAATGGTGATTTTTACAGAATTGAAGAAATTCCTTTAAAATTGTAAATTTATTAACCAATGGAAATAAATGTCACAATTTTTATAATGATCAATTTTTCAAACCAATTGAATTTCGTAAGTAAAATCAAAAGATATTTCTAAAAAGCAAAACACCGCAATAAACTTGACATCATTGAATATATATATAATTTGGTATATTATTTCATTAAAAATTTAATGCAATTATAATAATAATTAATAATAAATAATTGCTTATAGAAATTATACAGAAAAAATACTTGGCGAGGTGTGTTACTACTTGTCCGAGTTATTTTCTTCGACTGTGGCAATATTAGAGATACAATAAATAAATAATAAAAATTTGAAACAGTACTGTGCTAGTCAATAGAACATTATATGCGCACAGAGTTGATAAAATATTTTAATGCAGAGAATTTTTTATTTTTAGGGTTTTATCCTATAAAAGAGAGCATTATAATGTTGCTTTTTAAAAGCACGAGAATTTTACTTTTTAACATTTTTTTTTTCTTTAGTTTCTTCGATCAGCGGTCTTGTTATTTATTTTACTTTAATTTAACATTATATTTTTGTTGTAAATTTCACACATGTTATCGGACTTATGGTGATGACGATGACTTTGCTTATAACAAACTCATCAGTGCTTCTGCATACACAGTTTATTTATTGTATTCATTCGGTACGGTAGCATAGCATTAAACGAGAAATCGGTAAAAAGTGTTTTTTAATAATAATTAAAAAAAAAAATTCTGCCAGTTTTGTTCGAGTCACTTGCATTCATTCAGTTCTATCAAAATATTTAAACGGTGCACATCATCATTAATAAATTTATATTTTAGAAAAAAAAGTTTCACTTAATATGTATAAAAAACGTAGAAAATAAAAAAGTAAAGAAAAAACGTTCAAAGTACAACACACACATGGGATATTATTTATTTATTTGTTGAATTTAGTGTCTAAAAATTGATGGTGAAATGTTTTCTTGTTAGATTATTTAAAAAAAAAAAATTAATTACTAAAATAAGTTAAGTGTTTGTGCTAAATTAAATAAAGAAATAAAAATAATAATAATAAAAATCTAACATCTAAGCATCTACAATTCTATATTTATTATAAATTATTTTTGCGTGATAGAAAACTATTAAATAAATTCGCATTTATAAATTGCATAAGTGAATTTATAAAATAATTATATAAATAAAAAATAAAATAAAAGTAAATAATAATAATAATGTATTTTAATAGTTAATAAAATTAAATAAATTTTCTGTGAAGTTTTTTATAAACAATTTTTATTCAAATGAATTAAAAATAATAAAAATTTTCATTTTATTTCATTTACTTTTGTAAAATCAGTAATTTGGATTTAGTGAAAATTTAGATTCATTTATAATTTTTATATAAATAATGTTAAAATTTTAAATAATAGAGAATTCTGCTGTCTGGCCTAATTAAAGTTTTTAACTTATTTCATTTATAATTAATAATATTTAATTCTATAATTTATAATAGTATTTTCCACTAAAAACAACATGTTTAATTGAACTAAAACAATCCTAAGGTACAATTAAGCTGTGAAACCATATCGTAATACCTTAAAAAAAAAATTGTGTAACTTTTAAAGCAATTCCAAGATTAAAACAAAAATAAGCTTAAATAAAAAAAATATAATGAAATGGTGCCTTGGTAATAAAACAATTTAGGTTAGCCTCTTATTTATTATAAACGAAATCATAATTCAATTAGCAAAGATACAATAAAGTATAAAATTTATATACATTTCTAAAAAAATAAAATCGGTAAATTTTTAGTTAATTTTATTTTTCTGCTTCTTTTACGCCAAAACTTTGATTATTTTCAAAAAGAAAACTTTTTTATTTACTAAAAATTAAATAAAATATAAAAAAAAAAAAATGGGATTCACTAAATATTTTGTACTGAAAGATGTGTTTCGTTTTTAAAACTGATTTTTACAAATTTTTATTTCATTTTTTTTTTATCCTCTTAAATACAATTATTGGGTTCATCATAATAACATAATATTTTGTTAACAATATCGGAAAAGTCAAGGAATACGTATATTTATGTATTTATTTGTGACAGTAAAAATGTTATCACGTATATAAGTTATCGAACAACTACGTGATAATGTTTTTTATTATTCGGTAAAACGAGAAAATATTTAAAATAGCCAAAAATAATGAAATATCCAGAAAAATATTAAAAGGTTTTATTTTCAAAAATATGTTTTTCGTTACCTTTAATTTGATTTTTTTAAAACAAATTATTAAAATGTCTAGGGAATAACATTTAAATGTAGTAACAGAAAACAATAACAAACATAACATCATAACATAACAATAAAAATAAATAAAAACCGATAAAATATTACCTGTCCTCAATCTCTAATGACAAATAAAAATTTCGTGACTAATTAAATTAAGCTTTTATTTTTTGTTTATTTATTTAATAATTATGCAATAAATATATAATTATTAATTATAATATATACAAATAAATATATTTTTAAATAATGCGTAACGTTTTATTTATTTATTTTATTTTTTATACTTTATTCATAAATATTAACAACAAAATTACTTAAATGTTTACATTTAAAAAAAAAAATAAAAACAATAATAATAATAATAATAATAAAATATGAATTTATAAACAATTTATGTATAAAAGTATTGTTTGTAAAATGATGATGAATTGTTTAAATGTAATATGCCAGTGTTAAAACACAGTAAAACGTGGCCAGTATCAACAATGACTGTTGTACAATTACGTGTCGACCCAAAAGGGCGTACATATAGTTCAATAATAGAATCAACAAATAGTACGGCTATTGTAACAGCAACAACAACTAGTATTACAACATCAACACCATCAGCATCAACAATAATAGCAAGAACAGCAATAGCAACAACATCAGCGGTAAATAATAATCATAATAATATCAATAATCAACAGAATATACAATATCAACAAGAAAATAATCGTAATCATCATAATTATATTAATCAAAATTTGTTACAAATTCCACAACATCAACAACAACAACAACAACAACATCGTCACAATATTTTAAATATACAACGAGCTAGTGGAAGTGGTATCAATAGTGTGGGTGCTAGTAATAATAATTCAGGACGTCATCATTTAAATAAAAATTGTAATAAAAATCATAATCATAAACATATTAATAATAATAATCAGAATCATTCACATGTTATGCATATATTAGATTTATCTAATGGACAACGATGTTATTGTACGAGTAGAAAAAATAAAACCATTTATGAGTTAAGACATCGATCTGAATCAATTAAAGTTGATAATTGGGATTATATATACACCGAAAAGAGGATTGATAAAGAACAACCAGATAATGGAACTAGGTAAATCATTATTTTTTCTTATTTTTATTTTTATATAATAATAATAAAAACACACATCACGTCTAGCTAAATTTAACCTAATAAGTTCTATAAAAAATTTATAAACACAATAAAATAAATGAAACTAACTTTTTAACTTAATGCAATTACATAAAGCAAACACAAAAATTTGAACGAAAGTATAGAAACCGCACATTAGCTGTAGTAATAGTAGTATTGGTAGTCGATACTCAGCACACAACAAATTAAATGAATGAAATTTAAAAAGTGAATACAAATAATAAAAGTGTAAAAACTGAATGAAATTGAATGGATTTCATGATTAATATTAATTACACGTTTGTTTGTTGTTTTTAATTTTTTGTATTTTTATTAAATAAAAACTAAATTATTAAATTGTATTTAAGAAAATAGAAATATTAAATATAAATTAAATTACATAATAATAATAATAATAGAAAATGAAATGAAATGAATTGAAAACAATCAAATAAAATTTAATCACGAACTTTTTGTACAAATGATTTTCATTTGCATAATTAATTGATCTTTTGTTAAAAATTAAGTATTTAACTAGTCTGTTGCGTGGCAAGTTAATAAAAATACATAAAGCAAACACATTAATAAACGTTTGTTAAAAGGTCAACGCATTTGCTGGGAACAGGTAAATACCGAAATATTTTATGATAAAACAATACTTTTAAAGCTCTTCTATTGTACCATCTTTAACTATAAGCCTTCAGGAGGTTAAGTACTGTAATTTTTCTTTTAAAATAAATAAAAAATACCATCATCAACTTGGCACGTGCTTAACCTTTTCTTGTAACATTATTGTTGTATTTTTATGAGCCGCTTTCTTCCGCATATTATTCATTTGCAACACATTTGACACCATTTAAGTTTTCCTTTTATATATATATAAAAAAAAATGTTTCATTTCTTTTTTCTTTTTTTACACGAAATACACAATGGAATTATATGGAAAA
Organism: Ptychoptera contaminata; assembly: GCA_963942525.1. Lineage (NCBI taxonomy): Eukaryota > Metazoa > Arthropoda > Insecta > Diptera > Ptychopteridae > Ptychoptera > Ptychoptera contaminata. Next base: position 6,147,829 of record OZ012637.1, read on the forward strand.
AGCAAATTTAAGTTCCTTTTATTCTTCTATATTATTAATATTTATGCTTTTTATTTAATTTTCATTATGGTTAAACAAATTAAAAACAATTTTTTGTTTATTTTCTTTTTACTTAAATCAAAGTTGGTTAAGTGGGCGCGCAAATATAAAATTAACAAAAAGTTTTATAATAAATATAACCTCTAAGTATTTGTATAATGATGAAAATAGATAAAAATTTATTAAAATCTGTGTTAAAAAACTTTTTATAAAGAAGAACACAATTCAAAAAATAATTACTTAATTAATTTTTGCATTAATAATCTTTTTGAATAAAATATTGATTCAATAAGATTAAAAAAAAAAGCATTTCAACACTCATATTAAATTTAAGAGCGTCGAGTGATTATTTGAGTTTTATTCTTATTTCTGTTATACAACGATAACATTTAATATAAAAATAAAAACAAAATAATTTCATATTATTAACTTATTTTATTCTTCAATAAATACTTTACTACCTTCTTTTAAAGATCTGCTGATAATAAAATATCTAACAACATTTATCAAATTAAATAAACAGAAAAGACAACTGTATAGGCTATGACTATCTTAGTTCTATTTACTCGTATTAACACAAAAATTTTTAAAGCTTTTTCTAAACTTCATTCTTAAAAAATAAATCCCTTCAAAAATAAAGAAATACCTTTAAAATGATTACATTAATCAACAAAATAAAATTATTTACTTGTTTAGTAAAATCCGTAACAAAATATAAAACAAACGCGTAAATTATTACAAAATATGATTCAAAAAATTAACAAAACACCTGATAAAAGGTTATTAAAGAAATTAAACAGCAATAAAAATTTCTAATAATTTATGTAATAAATTAGATTATCATTTTCACAACACAAATGTAGCACAAAAATGATTAATAAAATATATTCTTAAAAACCAAACGTTTAAATAATGTAAAGTACGGATACGAAAAATTAAAATACTTGAAAGATTTTGAATTCTAATTAAAAAATATACTATATAGAAAAAATATGCTTGAAAAAGAATTATTAATATAAAAAAGCTAATAATAAAGTAATATCTAATCGATTATTATTATTATTATCATAAGAAACATCAATAAAAAAAAATGATAAAGAAAACTTATAAAACTTTCAGTGTGTCGTTGAATGTCAAACGAACCTTTTTCTTTAAGCATCACTGATGATGATTTTACATCAAAAAAGAAAGAAAGAAAACTTTCAAGTACCCCGTTAATAGCCACACAATGATGATAAAAAAAAAGCAAAATATTATCTCCTTTATTCCATTCTCTTATCTATTGTTAAATAAAAAGACAGTTGAATATAAATTTTATTTTTTGAAAATGATTTATAATCTTCACTGTCTTTATAGGGGTTAATTTTTCTATTTTTGATCTAAACTTTTCTAGTTTGTAGAACAAAATATTTTATAATCGAAAAATGTTCTTTGAGAAAAATTTTATTTAAATATGTTTGTGTAGAGTTTTTTACTTTTTGTTTATTATTATTACTGAGCTTATAATTTTGTTATTAAAAAGAAAATAGTTTTCTTTTTTACCTTGCAGCATTGTATAAAAGAAACTATAAAAACAAATTCACCACCTATTTATTTCTATAAATTTAAAAACGTGTATTAATAAAGTTTTCAATAAATTATTATTCTGCAATGAAAAACTAGAGTAAAATATTTAATTATTTGACTTTAACAAAATAAATATATATTTAACATTATTAATACATATTAAAGTAATAAATAATAAAAAATAATTTTATTTATTTATTTTTCACAATTATGCATAACAATGCTGTCCTAATTCTTTATACATAAACATTCACATTGTAATGTATCCTTAACCGCATTGTTAACAATAATAGGAGCAAAAATAAAATAATACTACATCAATAATAATGCATCATTGAAAGTAATAAATTAAAAATAAAAACTTTAACAAGTATATAGAGATAGAAAATATAAATATACATTTTTATTTATTATTATAATTAAATAATAAAAAGAAATTAAAATTTTATTCATTTCTGCATAAACAAGTATTTTTAATAATATAAGGGACAAATAAAAAACAATAATAAAGGCTTAAGATTGTCAAGAATCAATTTACTAAAAGTAAAGAAAAAAAAAATTGTTTATGCTTTGTCAAACTTCTAATAACAATAGAAATTTAATTAAACATAATACTTCCAAAAAGCAACAATAAAACACCCTGTATTGTTTTGTCTGCATATTTTTCTATCGGTATTAAATTTATGTGTGAATTGTCGTCTCGTTATACACATTTTTCACCCTCTACTCTACTAATAAATATATAAAAATGAGAATATAAATATCAAAGAACACTTTGACCTAAAAAAATTTTTAAATAATCATCAGTATAACGCATTTGCAACTTTGCACAACTGACGCGTAACCTACTTTGATTTTTCGTTTCTCTTCTTATCGAAAATAATAATCTACTATGTATTTCTGTTACTCTTCTCGATCATTACCAAAAAGCATAATGAGAAATAAAAGTAAAATCAGAAAAAGAAAAATACAACACAAAGAAAGCAACTTCACTGTTTTTCTTGTATAGGAAACAAGCTTTTCATGATAAAAGTTTGCTTCCGTATCGTTTTTTAAATAAGAAAGAAAAAAAAAAGACAAAGCTTAGACAAATATTGTAAAAAGTATAAAAAGGATACAAAAAATAATATAAATACTGAATGGGGGGTGTTGTGGAATCACAAGCATACCGTATTGTCTTCTATTCATTTTTGTAATTTGATGTTGGATTATTCACTGTATTCACAATTTGTATGTTGACGACACAAAAGTAAACATTAGAAAATGTAAAATAAAAAATAAGGGAAAATTATAAATTCCTTACAACGTGTCATATTTTCTAATCATTAATAAACATTTCTTTAGATTTTGTTCTCTCTTTATACCACCATTGACATAGTTTCCGTACGTTTATTATTAACATACTTTATGCTTAGGTTATATCATTTCAAAGTTTTTTCTATTTTCATTATATTAAAAAAATAAATATATTATACATAAATCGAATTAAAATTTATTTTTGCACATGTTTGGCCCAATTTTGGTTTGCTATTCATTTTTAATTCGCAACGAAAATTCCACTACTGACACACTTTAAATATTATTTTTAAATTAAACACTTCAATTACAATTTTTTCTTTTTTTTTTTCAAAACGTAAAATACATTTTCACGTATATTCTAGTTACATGACTAACTGAAGTAATAAATCGATGATAATAAACAATAGAAAAATGCAACAGACAAAAAAAAATACTTGTTTTCAATGAATTTTCATTTGCTTTTTGGCATCCAATCGATAAATAAAATTTGTTACTCTTGCAAACTTTTATTACTTTAAACAAAAACAAAAAAAAAATACGAAGTGGTAGTAATAACAAGGAAGAGAACATTACATTATTTTAATCGACCGAATTTTAACAACTACGGTTTTAAAGTTTATCATATAAAAATACATTAAAAAAAAATAGAAAACTTTACTCATATTTTCATTAAAGTTTAATGTTTTTCTTTGTCAATATATAAATATATTTGATCGATTTATTATTATTATTTCTTTACTTAATTATTCGAAATAATACTTAGCATAGTAAAACTACACTTTTATTCTCCTTTTTTTTGTGTCTTTTGCACATTAACAGATTCGACCTACATCTGAAATTATTAAAAGTTTTCGTGCTGTGCGACTAATTACAATATTCTTTTCTTGAAATTCATACAAAGTACAATGTTTTTTTTTTTTTTAATTTTAAGATAGAATTTTTGAAATTTTCTCTCTGTGCTATTTAAGCGAATTTTCCTTGAGCAGTTGTTCTTTTGTGTGTGGTCAATAATATTTGTCTAAGCATCAAAGCTTATTTTTTCAATTATTATTATTATTATTATTAAAATATTTTTTCATCTTTAAATTAAGATAAAGTAGTATTTAAGAAAAATAACAAAATATATGTAATGAAAATTTTAAATAAAGTGCAGATTAGCCGAATTTAGCAAAACAAAAATTATATTTAATGTTTTTAATCTTATTTTAAAAAATGTTTCTTAGACTAGTGTCCTTGTGCGGTTATTCTATATTGTATTTGTGGTTGTTAAATAAAAGTTTAATAATAATAATAATAAAAAAGCATCGGAAAGCTTTTGGCTTTAACCAATTGCTTCAATTTTATAAAATTGTGTTATTGTGTTAATATTTATATTTTTTTATTCTCCTGTTGTTGTAATGAATTGTCAAATTTAATTTTTGGCAGACATACAGCTTCATACATATCATATTAGCTTAAATAAATACAAAAATAATATTGTATATTTTTTTTTTGAAATATTTCTTTGCTTTTAAATTTAAAATTAAATAGAAAATAGTATTTCTGTATTACTTTTTGCCAAAATAAAGCTTTTCCACTCTATTGTTACAATTTTAATTTAAACTTACAATGTTTCTGCAAAACAAAATTCTATTTAAAGTTCACATTTTGTTAAATAATCTCAAAATAATCACGATTATTATGCTTTTAAGATGGTAAACTGTGATAGGAAACTGTGATAGAAGTACTTGGGTACCAAATCTTAAAAAAATTTCAATGAAACATAAATGTTTAGATTAAAATGCGCATTTTTAATGCTCTTTGGTTATAGCATTAACCTACATCCTCGACACTACAAATATATTTTCAGTAAAGCATTCTACTTATAAAAACTACTAGGATAATTTATCACAAGGTGGAAATATTCCAATTTTCTACAAAATTCGTACAGAAAACAACAATGTACACAATTTTCTTAAGAAACACAATTATTTTGGTAAATAATTATTAAAAACAATACATCGTACATATGCGTTTCATAAACAACGAAAAACAATTCTTATTCAGCAATTACAAAGCAAAAACACATGTTACAAAATTTTTAGAATTTAAATTTTCTCTAAACTTAAATATTAATAAAATAATTAAATAATTATTTTCATATTTACTAATACGCAATATACAAAAGAATATATTTATAAATAAAAAAAGGAAAATAAAATTAATACAATGTCATTAATTATAATTAAAATGATAGAAAAATTAAATAGGTTATGGGTTAGTTGGGTGCAAATTAATGAAACTATGGACGTCATATGTTAAAGCAATATATTTATTTTTCAATTTCATAATAAACATGAAAAGCTTTAATGAAAATTATAGTGTAGGAGTTTACAGTTTGCGTGGTTTATTTAATAAAAAACATTTTTTATCATCGAAAAATTCTAAGCTACCGACCTACGTGCTTAATTTTACAAGAAATACATTTTAAACAAACAAGAAAACTGCACTGAAAATATTTCTAGTTTTTGCATTTAATTTTATATATTGTATTTTTTTTTTCAACATTTGATTTAAATTAAGTCAAGATAAGTTAAGCTTTTATTTCTGCACTAAAACGATTCTAATTGTAATTTTAATCATGATAAGGATTTTTTTTATTTTCATTAAATTTATTTCTTTTATATTCTTTTTTTTTTCTAGTTCACCAGTTCTTGATAATAATTGCAATGAACACGGATGTATAACTGGTTTAGGTGCACGTAAATCAGCAACATTACGACAACATTATTATCCAGAGGGTAATTGGGGTTGGGTGATCATTGCTGTTGGCACATTAAATTGTATTTTAAATCATGGTTTACAATTGGCCTCACCATTTTTTTTATTGTCAGCTGGTTATAGATTTAATGAAAGTTTTATCAATAGTACAGGTGAGTTTTTAATTTTTTTTTTAATTAAATAAAAATTTTTCTTAATATTCTTATAAAATACTTCAATAAGAAAATACCATATTTTGTGAGAAAACTTGGCAAAAAGTCTATTAAAAAATGAAGTCAGAAAACTAGTTTAAACACAACAAAATAACAAAAAAAAATAGTAATTAACTTGTTTATAAAAACCAAATATAATTTCTTATAAAAAATGAAAATAAATTCAAATAGAAATTAATTTCGTAGTTTAATTAACTGTTTAGTCATTAAAAGAAAGAAAGAAAAAATACGAAATGATTACATAAGAAATGTTAAATATTTCATAATATAAGTTAAAAATCGATAAATTAACTTGAGAAACAATTATTTTAATTAATTCTTTTGCAGTTTTTTTTTAGTTCTAAGCATTATCTTCAATTAAAATAATTTCATTTTGTTTTGTGAAAAAACAGAGAAAAAACGCAAATAATAGTAAATTCAATTAAACTTTTCAACATTTAATACGTATTTTTTAGGTTTTTAAACATTTATTTAAAATTTATAGCGAAATTTTATCATTAATAATCACAAATAAAAATAAAATATCTATATCTCTATATCTAAATAAATCTTATTCTATTGATACGATGCTGTCATTCGACTTTATTTTACTCTGCTTTATACTACTAAATCAATATATAGAAAATTATCAAATTTTATATCCATCATCAGAGATTCATCATCAAAATTACATCATATAGTGGAATTATTTTAAGTTTATATTTTTTTTTTTATTCTCAATTTACTAACCAATGTTTTACTTATAGTAAAAATTAAATTAATTAATTATATATATATTTTTATATACAATTGTAATTATAATAGTGTTCTGTGCAGTCTTGTTTAAATTTAATAAAAAACTTTTTATTATTAATAAATTTGATTATAATTTGCTTTCACATTTTTGAATGATTATTAATATTAATTAAATATAAATAATAGTAATAATGAAATGTAGAATATAATTTAGATCATTCATGTTATTTACAGTATAAGCTTAATCATGCTTAAATCGTAAATGTTGTTATGACGAGTATATTTGATGTTTTATTCTATGTTTTGAAATTTTATTAAATAATTTAGATGAATTATGCGGTGTATATATTTGTTAGATTTATCATTAAGAAATCGTTTTTATTAAAAATAAATGCTAAATTTTATTATAACCGTTAAGCCTGAATTAACTTCGGTACAACCAACCCTGGTTTAGGTTTAGTAATTATATTTATCATCCTTATACCAATTCAAACAAAAATATAACAAGAAAATTAAAAAAAAAAAAGAAAAGAAATCTTTATACAGACACGACAAGCACAATCCTTCAAAAAACCAAGTTTCTATTTCTCATAAGTCATAACAATATTAAATTGATGAAAACAAAGAAAAATAACCATAATTTAAATCAAACAAACATATAATTTATCTATTAAACAATATTATTTACTTTTATTTACTTTTTATTTACTTTATTTTTAATAAAAATGTACGTTTTCTCAAACCATTTGCTAGTTTATTAGTACTTTTATTGAGTATTAGTATTTACCAAATGATAAATTATCTTATCAAAGAATTTAGTCCTATATTGGTTGTATGGGTGTTCCGAAAATTCTTTAAAATTGTGAATAACAATAAATTACACAGGTGTGGACTGCACGCTGTGTGGTTTGCAAATTTATTTTGATTTATTGATGTTTTTTTATAGATTAGATATGCTAAAAAAATTTCAATAAAATAATTCAAAAAAAAATTAATGATTTCAAAGTTTCGCCTATATTTTTTCTATAAATAAATGCTTTAAATTAATGAGTATAGTTTTTTAATAACAGGGTTTCGGGTACATTTTATTGATAATATACTACTTTTTAAACTACCTATATATACAGTTCGAACATTAAAATTAGAAGAAAAATTTAGCAACCACCAAATTAAAGTAAAACCAATAAATAAACTATACTTGTCGATTATAGATTTTTTATCTATATTATTCGTATCTATATTGCAATAAATATATATCATTTTTAATTTTATTTGTTGCATTCAAATAAATAATTTATTTCAATAAAGTTTTTCCGCATTTTATACATGCTCTAATTTTATATTTTTTTTTCATAAATTTTTCGTGGCAACAATTTTTTTTTTTGCCAAGAACACAGCACTACAGAAGATAAAATATATATCATGCAAGAAACCATATTACTTAAGAAATAAAATAAATAATAGATATAAATTTATTTTTTTGTAAAGGTAAAGTTTTTTATGTGTTTTGATATTCTTTTCTTAAAAACAAAACTGAATACAGGTTTGTGCAGTCGCAATATAAGGAGAATTTTATTGCTGCATATTGCAGTGTGGCAAGATAAAAACTTTTTTTTATATTTAATTTGATACAATTTTCTTAATACTATTGTTATGTTACATATTTGTTAATATATTAACAATTTGCAAAAACAAATACCACACATTTCATCATTTTATATTAAATTATGACAATTTTATATAAATATAGTTTACCTTTAGTTCTTTAATATTTTATTTATAACGAGACAATAAAAAAACATTAATTTTAAATTCGATAGATTTTTATCACTTGGCATTTTAATGAAAATATTTTAAAGAAAATAAATAAATAGTTTGGTTTCGTTGCTGGTAAATATTTAATTATTATTTATAACATTAGCTTTGATAAAAGTTTTATGTATTTATTATATATTTTTAAATAAATATTTTTATTTTTGATGGCTCATTGTTGTTTCTTAAAAAACTCAACATTGTTTTTAAAAATATTGCAAAAATTTTAATTAATTAATTTCTATTATATAATTAGAGTTTTTTAATGTTTGGCATGACGTAGACAAAAAAGTAATCTACTATTAACCTTCTAAAGCAAAATAATTATCAGTGTTTTCGTATTTTAAAGCGAAAAAAAATAATAAAAATAAAAGGTTACGTTCCGCAACCATTGTGTCTTTAAGTAAAAAAAAAAAAAGAAGTAAATGCATTAAATATATACCTTTAACAAGGAATAACAAATATCAAACCATAAAAACCACCTGCCAATTAATTTTTAGTTTTATTATTTCAAAAGATTATTGCATTTGACTTGTTCATTTTTCTATCATTTCTTTATTTGTTTGTTTTTATTTTGTGTGCAGCTTTTGTGTTTATTCGTTTTATTTTTTTTTGTATTTTTATTAAAAACTGTTTACTTATTAAAAATAATTATATAAAAATAGAGAAATATATAATAATATTTTAAAGATTTTAATTAGAAGAATGGAGTGAGATTTTTAATTAAGTAAAACCCATTGTGTCGCGTCATCGAAAAATATAACCTTGCGTGACCATTATTCTGTTGTTTTTAGTTTAATTTTTGTTCATTAAAAGTTCTTATCACAATAACAATAACTAAGAAAAAAAAAAAGGAATATTTTTACGAAAATGCTTTTTGATTTTTACGATCAAATTATACGAAATGTCTACCTTCTTTGTAATTGCATCAAAAATGAATTAAAACAACAAATACCTCTATTTTAATTACATTGCAATATACATTTACGTTTATAATCCTTTTTAGGTTAAACGACATCATGTTTTATGCTTTATTACATTTTATTATTATTTTTTTTTTATATTCAAGAAATATTAATGATTTTTTGTTGCTAAAATGAAATCCATTCATCTTTACTCTTTGTATTATTTGTGTGGAACTTTGAAACATTTAACTTTATAAATATTATTTTTTTCTTTCCATTAATTTCGTTCATAAATATTATTTTCTTTCATCTTTGGTCTTTTTATAGTTTTTATCTTTATAATTGTTTCGTTTTTAAATATTTCCTTTATATCTTATTTATATATATTTTTAATAATATATGTATAAAAATATCTTGTTCTTAAATAATAAAATAAAATTCTTCTGTGCTTTATTAAATATTGAAAATAAATTTTAAAAAATATATAACAATAAACCATCAATCATTTTATGCTTGTTCTATATTCTATTGATGGGCGGCTGGCTATGGCAAATTTATTATATTTGATAAGATTTTTCTTGTATTTATTTAAAACAAAAAAAAAATATTTATTAAAGTGCAAAAATATATCAATATTTAATAAATATTAATATTCTTTTATGCAATGACTTCAATCAACAAAAATAAATTGATGAATAAAATACCAGATTTTAAGACAGAAATTTTACTATATTTGTTTACTTTAAACATTATTCTTGTTAATTTTAAAATTTTTTTTAAACTATTTATAATCTTGAATATTAATTGCTTATTAATTTTAGTAAATAATTAATTTTATCATAAAAATATAAAAATAATTAAAATTTAATAATATCGAGAGTAAAAATAAATAAAATTGGAGCTGGTTTAAAGATTAACTAACATTTATACCATTTAGTAATAGAAAGCAAATATAATAACCGAAAAAAATAATCTTTTTTTGTAAGATGTCGCATAGTATAGATAAGAGAGTCAGAGTAAATAATAAGTTTTATATTTCATAGCAACTAAATGTACTTAAATAAAGTGTAATTATAGTCGTTAAAAATAAAACTAATAAAAGTAAATCTATTAATTGAAATTCAATTTATATGTGTCTGCAAATAATAAAGATAAAAAAATTATTTAATTTCATTAAATACAAATAAAATAAACATTACTATAATTTTTTCTTCTTTCTATTTAATTGTCTTTTACTTGCAGTATTAAAATTTCGATTAAATGTTTAATTGATTGCTGTACATTTATTCTTATAGTTTAGATTTAATTAAATTGTATAATTGTAGCAGGTACAACTACTATCCTTAAAGATATCTCTATTGTCACAATGATAAGGATTTTTTAAATAATAAAAATAATCATATTCGTGCTACTCACAAGCATAATTTGGTGCACAATTAACTTCTTCAATTTATTACCATGAAAAGAAATAACACTATTAACACCTTATTAATTATTTTAAATATTAAAATAATGGAATAAAAGTATTCAAATGCAAAAATAACCAGATGGCAATTTAATTAAATTAATAAAAGTATTAAAAAAGAAAAATGATAATTATTTAAGTTTAAAATGTTTATTAGTGCATTTTCTACTGTGCATTAAGCATTAAGTAAAGAAGATGTTAAACGGTTTGACTAAAGTGCAAAAATTTAATTTAATTTTATAATTTATTGCAAATATTATTTAATAATGCAATTTCATAAATTTTCTCCTTAACAAGATTAACGTATTTCTATTATACTGTGTTTTACCACACAACAATCATCATACAATTATTGTTTATAAGAAAAATATTTATATAATTTGTTTTTCTTAATTTGTGGAAATAACTTTAGATAAAATTAACATACTAACCTACATACTATTAAAATTACTATAAGATCATATATAACATCAGTAACGAAGCAACATATTTATGCTAAAACAAACATGACAACAATAAAAGAAAATAAAAAACGGAAAATATGTCACGCACTTGATTACATTACATTCACTTAGAATATTTATATTGTTTTAAAAATGGAATTCTAGTTGGAAAGTACATATTATGGAAAAACTTATCTTTGTTGTGTAAGTTATCAATCTTACTGTTTGGTATTTATTTTTTTTTTTTTACCATTAGATAATTTACTGATGTGTTTTTCTCACGTAGTTACAATTTATTGTGTTGTAACAATTATAATGTATTGCCGAGAGCATATTTGGTGTATGAATGGGTTAGCTATTTTCTCTATTAAAGTTACTGATAATGCTAATATAAAGCATGATTGTGACAAACAAAATTCAAACTATACAAGTCTAACAAAAACCATTATATAATTGCTTTATACGATTATGCGAGTTGTTTTGAGCTTATCAGTTCATTAAGCTATTATCATAACATTTAATTAGAAATTATTTTACTTAAAAAACAAAAAAACAACAATCAAAAGAACTTTTTTACATAAAGTTTCTAGACAAACAAGAATTCAATCCTTTTAATTGATTAAAATATTTATTTGAATCTGAGCAGAAAAACAAAAATAATCTAACATATATTAAAAGTTAAGAGAGTATTTCTAGCCAAACTTTAAAGCTTTTAATAATAATACATAAATAAAAAAATGATTAAAAATTTTTTATAACTAATTAAAAAGTTTCTTTATATTTTTTTTTTTTTGAATAATAATTAAATTAATTCTAGCTTTGATCAAGGTAAAAGTGAAAGTGTTTTTTTTTTTCTCTATAAATTATATTAAAATCAATAAAAGTTTAATTTTGTACTTTGTTTTTCTATATAAACATCGTATTCGATTTTCTCAATTATTAATAATATTGTAATCTGTGTTGCACAACGAAACATCTCCTTTATTTTAATTAATTTCTTTTTACTAAAGCTTTTATTTTCCAAGCAAAAGAGTTCATTACTTTTATAAGAAATCGTTTATTATTCTTGAATCCTAGAGTAAAATCAAATGAAATATTTATTATTATTTATTTTGTTATAATAAAATTTTTATTTTCTTTTTTATTAAACAAACAAATCAGACACAAGACTAGATACGTTTATGCTACTAGTTTCATTATTTGATAAAACGAAATAAAAGAATAAGAAAAAATAACGAGAAATTGAAGCCAATATATGCTTTTCATTGTTTATTTTTATAAGGACCAACAACCACCATCTAAAATTCTGTTCCGGTTTTTGTGTTTATTTATTGTGACTTATCCTTTCTATTTATATTCCCTTTATTTAACATAATTTATTTTGTTGACACAAATACTGTTACTACAGAATTTTTGATTTTTAAAAACTCGTAAAATGTTATTTAATGTTTGAAATTTGTTGATTTATAATGAAAGAAAAAAAAAAAAGATAATACAAACAATCGAATAATTGATCACTTTAATTCATGAAAAATTGCACAATTTTCCTTGTTTTCTTATTTGTTTGCTGATAATGGTTTTCTTTTCTGTTCGTATTAAAGCTTTTATAATAGAAAAATAGTTTGCTGGACAAATTGATAAGAAATTTAATATATTAATAGTTTTTTTTTTTCATAATATTAAAATATTAAGTTTTTATTGTTTACTTGATTTTTTATGGTAAATAACATCTCTTATATCAATCATTTTTTAACAATCATAACAATTTTAAATATTAATTTCATAGATTCGTAAACTTTTAAAAATCTAACGTTATGCAAATATAATACTACACGAATAAAGGCTTAGAGCGATGCAATATACACCTGTCAAATTATAAATACTGTACTTAGCAAATTAAATATTCTTATTACATTTTTCAAAAATAATTTTCAATCAAATTCATTCATGTTTTGGCAAATTTTTAACGTATGGATGTCTACTTTGATTCTAAAACAATAATAATAATAATAATAATAAAAACTAAACAAACATTACATGTAAAAATTCAAAATTCGATTTTTTTGCTAAAACATAATAGCAAAATATTCAAAAAAATTAACATGAAAATAGTAATAATAATAATAAAAATTTACTATTCAATATTAATATATAATTTTCTTTTCAATTTTAACTAATAAAAATCAATTTTATTTCAAAGTTTTCTTGAATATAATAATAAAAAAATATATTTAAATTATAATTTACATTATGTACATCTAAAAATAAATAAAATTACATAAAAAACAATGTTTAAAAATATAAAAAAGTTTTTAGACGAATAGTTTATTTATTATTATTTTTCGTTAGATATTATTTAATGTAGTTTTTCCGTCTATCATATTATCAACAAGTTAATATATTTCATGTTGCGTTGAAAATATTAATAATCAAAAAAAAAGAAGTGAAATTCTTAATAATAAATAATAATTTTGATGATGATGACTTTAAAGAAAAATAAACGAATAAAAAATAAGTAACTTTTGTTATGCAAAAAGTATTAGAAACGCAGACAGACGTTCCGAAAATAATTCTATTTTAATGTACGCTTAAAAGTTATTACACTTTTATTATTATAATGATAATAGTTATAAAGCCACATTTGGTTAAATAAATCTAAAAGTTAAATATAAAATATAATTGCTGATAAGTCATGGTAATAAGACGGTTATAACAAAATATATAACGTTAAAGAAAAATAAAGTGACTAAGAGAGTAGCTTGCCAGTAGTCACAAGCTTAACATTATCAATTTATCTTAGTTGATATTTCAACTACCCAAACAGTTTAAATTTACTTTACTTTTACTAGTAGTAGTAAACCACCCACAACTATTTACAACGATAATAATAATAATTGAAATAAATGGTTCCTCTTATCACTTAAACCGTAATAATAATTAAAATTAATGGGGAAAAAATGGTTTTTACTTTTGTTTTGTAATTAAAAGATGAAACCTTTATTAATTTATAAAAAAAATCATCATAATCAAACGAACAGAAACAGTAAATCTAGCTATGGCTGATTGTTAACAAATTAAGTGTTAAAGAAAATCTCATTATATAACCAAAACCCAATTAAAACAATTCCGGCTTAAATATATTTCTACACTAAAATAATTACCTTTAAAAATCCTTTGTAAATCCATTATTAACATAAATTATATATAAACATTAATTGAAAAAATTAAATTTTAATTAATTACATTTAAAATTTATCCAATTTATTTTCCATAATATTTTATTTATAAGTAAAATAGTAAACAAAAAAAAAAACAGCATCAACAAACAACAATAAAAGTTTAAGGATTAAAAATGAATTATATGTAGATCCAATATAGACGAATTAGATGATTTTGTGCTTATTTTTGGTCACTGAAGATAATTTTAAACAAAGATATATAAAAATTTTAATCCGAATAATAGAAATTAATAAAAATTAAAAATTATATCCCCTATAATGATAAAGATAAAGGAAATACTTTGTTATATAAAATAGCAAAAGAGGCGACATCAAATTATTGTTTTACTGCTTTTCCACGTAATTGGACATTTTTTAAGTGAAATTCCATAAAATGTAAAAATAATCATAGAAAAATTTAAAAAAGAGAGAATTTGGAATTATTTTTATTGTTATAAACGTTGATAAGGGATGAAAAGTTTATAAAATTCGTGCAAAGCATTTTTAAATTGATGAATATTCGATAATTTTTCGATATTTATTAAACCTTCGCTTTGCATTAAATTTATTCGTTTACATTATCGCCTCCCATATTATCATCATTGCGTTAAAGAAGAAAAAAGTAAATCCAAGATAATATAAAAAAGAAAAGATCTACATAGTTAAAAGTGATGTAAATCACCTTTTACTTTTCTTTTCTTGTGTAAATCTTGTTTGTCTTTTTAGTGGATCATTTCTGATTACAAGATTTAATTCCAGCATATTTATAAACATTTCTATTTTCATTGTGTATGAAAAAAAAGCATTGCTGATTCACTCTGTATTGCCTGCGTAAAGTCCTCTTTAACGAATTTCTTCATCATTTTTATTTTACATGGTTGTTATTTTATTTATTTTTTTTTCCTTTGGTTCGACACAACAAAACATAGTGAATGTCATAACGTGGCTGGTTGTCTACTAAAACGAAGTAACAAAAATTACATTTACGTATCAGTTTAGTTTTCGCTTTCATTCTGTACAGTTGAACAGTTCTCACAGTGTTTGATTTTTTTATTTTGAAATTTATTTATTGTTTACAAGTACAAAAATTTAACGAGATGATATTAAAATATTGTAAACAACATACGTGTATAAACATAATTAATGAGAATTATTTTTACAAATGCATACATTTTGTACAAATAAATATTTTTTGATTTTTATTTTATTTTTTTTTTTTTTGCAAATGTGAGAGAAATTTAATTTTCTTAATAAATAATTGATTAATGTAAATTATGTATAATAACATAATAAATTCATTAAATATCCTACCGTATTATAATGTTAACATAAAATAACCACATAGTGCTAGTTAAATCTGTGTTTATTTTTTATTAAATATGAATATAATTGGAATAAAATTTTCTGTTAAATAATTAATAATAACAAGAAGATAAAAAAAAATCACCTGTCGCAAAAACGACAAACAATATAAAAGAAAAATAAAATAACTTCAACACATGTTCGGTTCGTTTATTATTTTATTTTTAAGTGCATTGTTATGTTGGGTTTTTGTATTAAAATATTAAATAAACATTTAAATAAATAACTAACATCAAAAAAAAAAAATAAAATTAAATATTTAAAATTTTTATAAGATCTGAATAATTAATTATTGTGTAGTTGACTTCTTAGCTTAACTTGACTTAACTTCATTTAAATAAAGACATTACAGCAAAAAAAAATAAATAAGTAAAATCAAAACAAAATAATCAGACAGGATATTACGTACATAAATTATATTTCAGTTAAATAAATTGAGAAAAACGAAGAAAACTTTAATTAATAATTGTCACACCTGTGTCGGCGGTCTTTTTTTCATAGCGTTGTTGGCTTTTTTTTTTTTTAAATAATTCTTTTAAATTTCTTTAATAAAAACAAACAAAAATTAAATAAATAAGATTAACGTGAGTGATTAATTAATTAAAAGAAAACATTTAAATAAAATTTATGAATAAGAAACGACAAAATAATACGACGTATCATTGTGATTTACATTTAAATGTATTTTCAGTTATTTAAAGAGTAATTTTTAATTAACCAATTAATATTCTGGAAAAAAAGAAAAGAAAAAAATTAATATTTATAAAACATGGGATAAATTCAGATTAAATTTTCAATTTTATTAATATTCTTCCAATTGTGTTAATATATTCAAGGAAATAATAAACGAATTTAAGCAACCAAATTAAACCCGACCCGCACGCAAAAATGTCTACACCAACTTTAATTCGTGCATTATCATGGCCCCTTATGTCGCCACAACCACCATCATGTAATACGGGCAATGTTGTTATCAATGGTGGTCCCACTTGTAATGGTCATCCACAAATAAATAATGGTGTTATTGTTGTTAATGTAAATGATGATGTCGTTGTTGCAAATGGTACAACAGTGCCAGCATCACCAACGTTTCAACAATTAATGGCTGCCCGACGATTATTATGCCGTCACTATTATCCCGAAGGTGGCTGGGGCTGGATTATAATGATTGTTGGTATATTAATACATATACTAACGCATGGCCTACATTTAAGTTTTGGCGTTATGATTAATTCAGCTGTTAATAAATTTGGTGACAATTGGATTAATACAGGTGAATGATTTAACATAATTTTTATTTCAGCCGCCTCTTTACATTTAGATAATTTTTTACACCGCAAACAAAATCTTTTCTTATGTATAAAACAATAAATTGACTACAGATCAACAATCACGTAGGACGTTATTTAAAATTTTCTGTTGATTTAGTCTTATATCTAAAAAGTAATATGTTCTTGTTTTATTTTTTATATACAAGTAAGAGTCTAGCCAGCCGTTAATCATACAAATAAAAAACTAAAATGAAAAAACATTAAACTTATAGTTATATTGAATTATTTTGTTTCGTTTAAAAGAACAGCCAAATATCCAGAAAATATCTAAACACAACTTATGTTTAAATTTAGAGCTTTAAGCATTATTAGTTAGCATGAAAGTTATATAAATAGAAGGATTAGAAACGACTAATAGATAAATCTTTTACTTAAACGAAAAAGTAGTAGCAAGTAATAAAAAATGCTGTAATAAAAAAACCTGCTCTTATAATATCCTTTGTCTAAATTGTCTGGTGTTAAGGAGGAGGTAGATTGTTATTTTTTTACGACAAATTAATTATGACTTATATGAAAATGGAAATTTATTTACTTTTTTATTAAAAATTTGTTTAAACTTGTGATATGACAGTGAGTTGGTTAAAAAAATTATGTTTCTCCTTTTTTGTGTTTGTAGAAAAAACAAGTAAAAAACCGACAGAAATTAATTGATTTTGTATTTAATTTATTTATAATTATTTATATGACATAAACTATTATTTTATATAATTTATTATAAAGAAAACACACAGTTGTTACTTAACTTGGCAACATTTAATACTTTTATCGTGAATAAAATGTGCTAATAGCTACTAATACTACGACCGAAAAATAAATAATATTTATTTTTGAATGAATTTTACGCTATTAAATTTTTATTTTACCTTTTAACATAATTACCGCTGAAGTAAACACATAAAATTAATTACAATGTTAGTGTTTTTCTAAGGCGCTATTAATATTTTTAGAATTTATTTTCGGTATTTTGATTTATTTACATTAAGGAGCTTAATTTTTGGTTGTTTTTTTATCGCTTTATCTAGTGTTAATTTATTGCTGAAATTACTATAAATTTACCAAGGTTGTTTTGTACTGCAATATTGATTACAAAATAAAATATATATATACAGTATATATATTATTTCCAGTAGTTTAAACATGTCATCATAATCAATATGTTTTATTAATATTATGTTTTTCTGCTGTACATTTTTATTTAATAACATTTTCTTTTAATTTAAATTTATTAATTTAACATCGATTGTAGACGACTGACGCAAGAAGAATTACGGTAATAAAAAATTAATGCTGCAGACAAGACAAGACATTAAAAAATTATTTTTACATATTTTATGTATAATATTTAATTTATTACCAAAAATTTATACGAAAAAGTAGTAAATATATAAAAATAACGAATTAACAATAATAATTTTTTCGATTTATTAATGCATTTTTAGCAAAGCTTAAAACAATTTGTATGTTAATTTAAAGAGTTTTTTTTTAAATATTATAATTGGCATTCTAATTAAATGCTTAAAGCACTCTTATCACGCTATTTGTGAAAATAAAAATTCGGTAGAATTTTTTTAAACAATTATAAAGAAAATTAAGAAAAAGTTTAAAATCTTAGTGATTATCATTTCTTGTAAAAATTCTAAATAGATATAAAAAAAAAGATCAACAATGTAATGTAACCCATTGCATTTAAATTCACAATATTATTATATTTGCGAAAAAGTAAAATAGTAAAAGCTTTATGTTCGAATTCACTTAAATAAGCGTTTTGTTTTCTTTATTATTTCAACTGTAATAGAAACCCTTCCACCGATTTAAATATGCAAGCTTTTTTAGCAAGTTAAATTTTTACACTGGCGACATTTAGTTAGAAAATGAAATTTCACCATTTTATATATTGAACGACAAGGAGGAGGTCTATTTTTTCTGTTTGTTTGGACTTTAAATGTAATCATACAATCACAATTGTTCTCATACCAATTGTTTATAATATTTTTGCCTTGGCGACCACTTTTTTGAGTCGCATTTAAAACAAAATTATATATACTAAATTGTTGTGGTTGTTTCTTTTTCAAAAATGATAAATATATAAAAGAAACAATTTAAGTTATCTGAAGAAATGTATACACCGCCGCTCACTTATCATAAAAACATATACAACAACTTTGTCTCCAAAAAAAAAAAACGAAGTATTTACTAAATGATATAAATAAGGACGAGTTCAGATCCAGTTGTTTTGTTTTTACAGCGTGCCGATCCGATAAACCTAAGAACACGTTGAGTTGGGTAATGGTTTTTCTATTCGGTATCAGTTAAACTTTATGTCAGGAATAAATGAAAAGTTAACAAAAATACTCTGGTTTTATACCCTGTATATTAAGGTTTTATAACTAAATTATAAGAACTAAAAAAAAAAAACTTTCATCTAGGTACTAACATATAAATTTATTTCCTAACATTTTAATGTTTTAACAACAGGCAAGTTGTGTTACGTATATATATATTTTGTTTTTAAAATATCTTTAACTTAATGTTTTATTGTTGTAATGTAATGTAATGTAATGTAACACTGAATTTAACAGCAAACAACGACGTCTGTCTGGTTGATAACATTTGTAATAAATATGCATTGCATTGTGTAATTGTTGATTGTTTAAAAGAAAAAAGAAAATTATAATAATAATAATAATAAAATTCAGTAATAATAAACAAAATTTTGTATTTTTTTTTTCTTGTATTTTCCAAGGAATAATGTTTAAAAATGAAAGAACAAAAAGAAAAAACAATAAAGTTTGACGGTTGTTAAGTTGGTCGTTAGATGTTTGTAATATTATTAAAAACATTAAGTAGAAATAAAATACAAAGCATACATGTGTGTAATTATTTGTAATTTAATTCATTTATTATTATCAAAAAAACATCTCAATTATTATGAAAAACGATTAAATCGAATTGGTTTTTAGTCGGTGATTCTTTTCCACTGATAATCAACATTTACCTAATAAAATCAGTTATATATTTTTATTATGTAGTTTATTTTCTTTTTTAAAAACGTAAAACAAAATGCATTAACATCTTACATTCATTTAATTGCACAAGTTAACCTAACTTAACTCGTTATCAATATAAAATTTCAAAGAAACAAGGCACACAACAGCTCAATTCCATCATAAAATCAACAAAAAGTAAATAAATATTTCAAAAACGGCAACAACAAAAGATGCAAAAAAAAAACGTAACAACTTTTTTTACGTAAATAAAATTAAAAAAATACTTATTTCTGTACATAAATTGTCGTCTTTCAACTTTAAAACATGATAAAAATTGATAAAATATTTAAACAATAAATTTAAAAAATAATAATAATAATAAAAATAAAATTAATTGGACTTTAAAATTTTGTAAATTAATTTGCCTTTTTTTAATAAATATTTTATTATTTTTATGACATAATAAAAAATTAAATTGGTACAATATTTGTTAAAATTGTCATGGTTAAATAAAAAATTTAACTTTCTTTGCATTATTTATAATTCCATTATCAGTTGACACATTGGTTTTGTTGAAATTAATAAAGAACTAAATCGTAAAACTAGATGATAATAAAATATATTTATAATTAAATTAAATAAATACTCCCAAAAACAAAAAATAATAAGACTATATATCGAAGACTATAACGTGAATTTTAGAATAAGAATAGGCAATGTACGTAAATATATTTAATTATTTTGATAATTGTAAAGAATTTTCTATTTTATTTGTCCCTAGAAGAAAGTAAAGCTATGCAATAAATAAAGCCCAAAATTAATAAATGCAACAGTTTAAGCAAATCATAATAAATATAAATGACTTTGAATAAATTTTAAAAAAGTCCATACGAGGAAAGAATAAGTAAAGCGAAATTCCTTATTCTTTATTTTAATTATTAATAAGAACTTGATTGATTTATATTTTTTATTATTTTTTTTTGTAAATAAACATAATTAAATTTTTTAATTATATTTTATTTGTTTTTAATACTTCTTTCGTGTTATTATTATTATTTTTGATTTTTTTTCCCTTTTAACAAAAAAATTGTTTAATTTTACTTTCAGCACATATGTGATGCGACCTCCATTCAATATTATTATTATTTTAACAGAGCTAATAATTTATAAAAAAAATGCATATTCAATATTCAATTTAAAGAAATGTAAATTTGATTTTTCTTTTTCTCAATAAATTTTATAAATGAAATCTATATATGAGAATAACTTATAAATCATATGATTTTATTATTAATGGCAGTGTCTTGATGCATATAATTTTCAACATGTGTTTTAAGCAACCTAGCAAGCCAGCCACTAATATTTTAAAGATAAAAACGACAAAAAAACAGAACTCTTTAACATTAAACGTTGATATAAACTTATATTAAATTACAGAAAATATAGTTTTTTTTTCCAATCAATTATTTTATTTTATTTGCATAATGAAATGCAATTTATTACTTTATGGTAATTGTGGATAAATTTAATAATTCAGTAAGCAGTTTATTTTTTTTTAAAGATAAAATGCAGTTGTTGCTTTAAGAAATAATGAATGACTTCAAATTGAAGAAATGATTTCAATACGTTAGACATTGTTTTAATGTTCAAAAGCATAAAATACAATACTATTAGGAACGTGATTAAATTTTTGCTAGGCTAAACCGCACAGTATTATTTAATTATTTTGATTTTAGTAGTTATAATAATTTAATTTTACTTGTAATAAAGTTTAAAACTAAATTAATCTTTAAAATTATTAAGAGCTTTAACTACTGGTTATGATAATTAATTTAATAATAATAATAATAATAGCATATGCTGAACATACAACTACAATATATAATTATACAAAACATAATCAAATTGATGAAATATTGTGGCATTATTCTGTTTAACATTTTATATTTTTATTTTAACAATTCGGTTCACTCTACAAGAGATAAGTGTATATTTGAAAACTGTATTCGTCTGATAAGAAAAATCCGTAATTAAATGTTACTTTGGGTTTTGATAAAACTGAATAAATCATCCAATATTTAATAAAACAAAATATAATTAGAAATGTACCACAAATATTGCAATTATTTACTTACAAACTATTTGTTATTTTCTTGTTAAAGATAAATGCATAAATAAAAAATAAATAATTATGCATTAGTTCTACTCTGTTTTTTTTTTATTGATACATACATTTACTACACAGAAAAGACGTTTTATATTCTCCTTACTTGTCTGGTTGTTATTTTTTATTTTGCTTTTTATTTCTTTTGAATAAATTTTACGTAGTGGTTGACCCAAGTTATTTTTGTTTATTTATTATAGTTTTGTTTATAGAAATACTTTTTTTGGTCAACAACCAACAAACCAACCATCCAATCTTATAATACAATATAAATATATATTTTGTATATAATTTTCTGTATTTTAACATATAATTTATATACTATGTATGTGTTACTTGTTTTTATTTTAATTTAATTAATGTCACATTTATGGAATATTTATATATTTCTTATATATTATGGTTAAAGCATGTTTTTGTTTTACCACTTTAGCCACAGAAAAACCTTTTGATATACATATGTATGTATATATAATTAATTAGGATTTGTTTTATTGGTTTTAATCAATTTGGTTTTTGTTTTTAATACCAGAAAAAAATACAAACATATTTTTATTCTGCAAAACAACTACTTCAATTAATAACGTTTGATAACATAACCTTTCCTACGTTATTGAAAACGTTATTACATGTATTTATTTTTTTAGACGACTGGAATGATTCTTTATCCACATTTTAATAAAAAGAATTTATTAATAATTTTCATATTTAAGGAAATGAAAAATGAAAATATTTTTAACACATTAAAACATATAAAATTTCAAGCTCAATAAGTAAGCAAAATTTTATTCAAGTAAAATATTTTCTATTCAACATTAATCGATAGTTTTATAAAAAATAAACTGAAATTCCAATTTTAAAATCATGTAGAAAATAAATTACAAAACATCATAACCATAAATGACACATATTGTTAACAATACATGGCTTTATTTTTTGACAATCAACAACAATTTAAAGTGACATTAATCGTGCACGTGTATAGTTTCTATTATATGCTCTCTTTTAAATTAGTCTGTAGATTTGTTATCAAACGAAAAGAAATATTCACGGAGGTACAAACAAAAAAAAAACACTTTAAGATCGAATGTTAAAGTAATTTCGCTAGTTTTTTTTTGTGATTTGTTTCTTGGAAAAAAAAACTCACATACATTTGCTTAGCCCTGTTTTTGTATTTTTAATTTAACGACTTAACATTAATAATAATAAAATAAAAAATTCAGCGAACACAACATTAGTATACATAAATATTTTTAACAAAAGAAGCAAAGTAATTAATCACCATGCGCTTAATATTAATTGCTTTGATTACTTGCAAAAAAATAAATGTATATAAAATAATAATTTTCATCTGTTATTTTTTTTTCGTCTCTCATTTAAACTTATAAATATTTCCCTTTTTTATTTTATTAATGTTATAGAGTTTGTAATTTGTATTAACAACATTAATTCATTCGTCGTTAATTTTTTTTTTGCTTTAATAATGTATAAAACGTCAACATTGGACACAGAACACGAGAAAAAAAAAGCACGCAATTAATTATTTCAGTAGCAAAAATAGTCAAAAATGTAACTAAATAATATATATGTAAAACACTTTAATTAAATGTTTAATTAATATCATTTAATCGCGCGTCCGATATGAATAAATAAAATAAAATTAAAAATGTCTGGCTAATATGTTTTTTAGTTATTAATTTTTTAATAAAATATTTATATTCTGTGTTGTTCTTCACAGCAAATATGTTTTATGAATTTGATGCGGTGTTATTTTGTATTAATATTTTAATAACGACGAAATACGTTGAAAAAGAATTGTATTTAATAATAATAATAAAAATAATAAATAAGAGTATTTATGTTTAAAAAAATAAATCAAGAAGAATAAGAAGTAAAAAGTATAAATAACCTAAGGCATTTTTTACTTTACTTTACTTTGCTTTGCCTTACATTTAATAAGATTTATTTCAATTAGCTTTTATAATTCATTTATTTTATTTTCTAGGTTTTTTTTTTTTTGTTGCTTTATATTAATAATTTTTGTTTATTTGTGAATGAATTTTTTTTTTCTCTCCGTAATATTATTATTAATCATAAGAAATTTATTGAAATAATATACAATTAGCACAATGTTATTGAGGATAGACAAAATATGTTAATTTCTTTATTCATAATAATAATTCACTGTGATCTTGTGTTAATAGCATTTTTATTATATAAAAAAATAATAATCAATGTTTGTATTATTAAATAAAGAATATAAATAGTTTTTATTTTTTGTTTTTACTTATAGTAATCATATTTATTAAGATTTATCTCTGTGCTTACAGAAAGAAAGAAAATCAATAAATACCAAAATATTTCCATTTCAAAAAAAAAATTGAAGAAAAAATAGAAAAAAAATCAAAATAATTGAAAATATGTAGACACATATGAGTGTTTTTGTGATAAAAATTTATGTTTTAGGGTCGTTGTCACTAGTTAACATGACTGATTGATAGTATTAACTGATTGTGTATTCTTTATTTTGATTTTGGATTAATCAAAGCTGAAAACCATAAAATAATTTATTTCATTTTCAATTTAATAATTTATTTTAATTAAATTATTATTAACTATTACCTACAAGTTAGTAAAATAATAAAAATAATTATCTAAAACTAAACTAAAATAATAAACCTCAATAAAACTGCTTAATTAAACCCTTATTTTTATTCAAATTTTAATACAAAAGTCTAAACGAGGTTTTTAACGCTGAGACACACTTATATTTATAATAAATAAATGTTTAACATTTATTTGATATAATTTGTACAAGTTTACCAACAATGGTCAACAAAAGCATCAAAAGTCAATGTTATCAATCTGTTTCTGTATTTTATATAGATATAAATAAAAATGTTTCTATTACGATACATGATGTTTACATTAATATTGGCTACATAGCTTGTGGAGTGTTATATATAGTTGTAAACAAAAAAAAAATCACTTTATTTGCGAAATGAATCCTTAAAAAATCTATAAGCATAAGTCGTCAGACATGCAAATAATAAAAAGACACAAAGATATTATAGCACCAATGATACTAAAATTATTGACTACATATTGACATCAATTTTATTACTCTTTAGTTTTTTCAATTTTGTTATCATTAAAGATATTTGTTATTTTGCTTTTAATATAGATTACATTTATGTAAATCATAATACATTTCATATTCGTCAGTTTGACGCCTGTTTTCTTTATTACATAAACTATTCTTTTTTACAAAAAATTAAAACCACCGTGGGCTGTTTATGGAATAAATTAAAAAATAATAAAAATTGATGAAGACTTACATTTGAAACTTCTAGAGGATCTTTAATATTATCGTAAAATAAATTTAAAAAAAATATTCTAAAAATTCACGAAAATTACCAGCCGAAATAGTTACTACTTTTTTATGGTAATAATTACACAAAAAATAACCATTTTCTAGTTGCATAAAGTATATAATAAAGAAAAATTAAATGAAAATTTCATTTTATTTTGAAAATATTGTGCTATATATATGCAAAATATATTATTAATAAAAATGAATCAGTTTAGCACAGTGAGTAAGCTTTTGGTAAAAAAGCGTTTTTATTTTTTTTTTTTACTGATGATTATATATTTTTTTAAAATAATTTTAACTAAATTGTGCATATTATTTGCTAGTCAAAACGCTGCGGTATCGTTTTTTTAAAATTACGAAATCTTCTTATAGAAACATACTTCAAATAGTTGAATAATTTTTTATTTCTAATAAAAACATACTAAGTAGTTTACTTAATTGCGTTAATAATCTTTTCTTGCACAGTAAACTTTTTTTTCGTTAAAGCTTTTAAGTTAGCCGTAGGTTAGTAACGCAAAAATAACATAAGAAGCTTACCTCTAGCTTAAACAAATCTTAAAGCTTTGCTATAATTAAAAAAAAAAACAATTAATCTCAGTTCTAATAGAAACTTAACTTTAATTTTACTTTCGATCAAACCGAAATTTATTGTTTCATTTATCATGCAAGTTTATAATTTTTATTCTATCGTTTTAAATCTTGTAATTTAAATCTTTCCGCTTGACTTGAGTAAATTTAAGTAATTTTTGATAATTTTTATTTGTAAAAACATTAGTATTTTAGTGCTTTCCACAAGATTTCATTTAATTTATTTTTCATTTCAAATGACTTGATTCATATATATGTACATTTACGTTTTTTCAATACTTTAGTAATTTTACTGACGATCAAATAATAACAACAGATTTTTGAATGATTTTTATGCATTTTCGTCATGAAGCTTAGTCGGAAAATACTACTTTATTCTATGTCTTTGTATAAAAATTTTTGCCGTCTCAAACAAACGTCATAAAAATTTTCGTAATTTTATTTACTTAATTTAATTAATTTTTAATTATTGTTAATAAACATTTTATTTTTATTAATCATGTCATAGTCGGTCATTATTGTTTTATTATTTTATTGTTGTTGAGTAGAATATTATAGTTAATTACATATTATAATAAAAAACGAAATTCTTAATGATTTTTGTCTGCTATTTTATTGATTCATTTATTATCTTATATGTATTTCGACTGTAATTAATATCAAATATGTATCTTTTATTTCGACATACGTTATATGCCAAATGTTGATTAACAACAATAGTAAAAATGAAGATAAATTTGAAACTCAACTAGTATACTACTAATAAATGCTTTTTATATAGCTTTAAAACAAACAAATTATAGTAATAATAATAAATTTTAGCTTTAACATTCAACAAAAAATGTTAAACATCATAAATTTGTAAATTTTTATATAAGAAAAATCCTCTATCAACAAATACAAATTTTTACCCAAACACTATTTTGGATTGCATAAAACCTCCATTCTCTACATATATATTATTCATAAAAATATAATAAAAATTAAAAATAATTTAGTTCACTTACCATTATATAGAATTTGCACTCTCCAATTTATTATTTTTTAACTTTTTCAGCATGTCTAAAATAAAAATAATTACCAAATTAAAAAAATAATAAAAAACGTTTATTTAATAATTTAATAAAATTATTTAAAATTTCATTAACTTAAAAACTTATTAAAATAATTACCGACTTGTAGAAACTAATAATTACCTTTTTGATAGTATTTTTGATAAGAATTTTTGTCATCGACACACCAAATAATCTAAATATTGTTATTTAAATTATTAAAAATACACCGTATTTGTAGTAACAAAAGGAAAAAACGATTTTACCGTGTCTAAAATGAAAAACATAAAAAAGTTATATTTTATTTACATATTTTTAATAAATTTATATCATACTTGATTGATATAAAAATCTGAGTTCCAATCAAAATTTGTCTATCTGCACACCGGAACTGCATTGTATTAACGGTTAACGAAATATTTCCTAGTAATATACAAAATTTATATAAATATTTTAAAAATAATATTCAATCAATAATAAAATATTTTACCTTTTTTTCTCTTTCTGTCGACCTAATTGTATAAAATATTAAACACGCTTTTCAAAAAAATTTATATTTTAATATATTATTTATTTCTATGTATACATGTCATGACGTCAACCGAAAAAAAATGAAGATCTCTTAAAAGAATATTAAAAACAGAAAAATAATTATTGCTATTATTTATTATAACTTTACAAGAAAAAAAAATAAATTAATAAACAACAAAAATTTATAATAAAAAATATATAATAAATAATTTTATTATTTATTCCTTTAAAAAATAAAGAAAAATATGAAATGAAAAGTAAAAAGCAATTCATTATTAATTATACATAAATATTTTTTGATGATTTTTATATACATTAAAGCAGATGTTTGAAAAATTATGTTTTGTATTAATAAATAAATAAAAAAAATATTGATTAAATTCAATGAACTTTCGCAATATTGAAAATAAAAAAATACTACAAAATAAATTAAAAAGCTTTTAAAAGCAACAAAATTGATGTTTAATGATTTTTACTATTATCTGTATGATTTTTTTTTCTTCTATTTATTTATTTTATTATAAAAATTTGCTTTTAATTCGTTTTTTTTTTGTTTATTGTCTTTTATTTATACTAAACAAAAATAATAATTCTTAAAATAGCAAAGTGAAAAGAAAATACCAAAAGACAAAAAAAAAAAAAAAAGCAAACATGAAAAGAAAAAGCTCACGCTCAATCAATTTTAATTAAAAATAATTTTTTTAACTATGTACAAATTTTTAACAGCGATATTTTATTCTCTGTAATTTTATAAATTAACATGATATTACAACAAACGCAGTAGGATAATAAAAAACAAACGAAAATATACGACAAATTACATATTAACAACTACATTGGGTAATTGAGTCATACAAGAAAAGTAGAAACAAGAAGTAACAAGAAGATAAAAAAGAAGTAAATTGAAATGAATCAAATAAAAATTTGCTATTATTATCATCACTTTCACTTGCAATATTATAGTAAATTACTCATACAAAAAAGCTCTATACGAAGAAACAAGCAAGTAAAAAATAAAAATTGAAAATAAATAAAACTACTGCTGACGTGACGCTGGGTAAAGAAATGAAAAGTGCAGCTTAAGTACTTTAAGCTTTTTTTTTTGCTCTAGAATATAATAACACAAAAATAACAAGAAATTGACGTTTTTCATTCTTTTGCACAATAAAAAAAAAAAAAAAAAAACAATCTCCACCTTACACTACTTTTTTGTTATGTTAACCCGATCAATTTCAATAAGTAAAAACACACACAGAAAATATCTAAAGTTTATTGAAAGTTTTATTCTTTTATTTAGTATTGATTTTTTTTATTTACTATTTTTATCTTACATTGGAACGCACTTCAAATGTGCATCACTTAAAATTTATCACGAACAAAAAGAATTTTCTTTTTTTAAGTAATATTAACTTCATAATAAATTTATTTTTGTTTTTGTTAAGTAGTTTACTATTAATGCTGATGTTGCTGTTTTTGTTTGTTTTGTTAAGGGACAAAACAACTTAACCAACAAAATAAATAAAATTGAATTAAATGTCATCAATAAACTAAGGGAAGAAATTAGTTCAAGTATTTTTGTTTTTATTATTATTTAAGGGGAGTTCTTTTTCGCATAACAAATGGAAAATATAAACATTATTTTGTATTTATTTTAACAAAGTTATGTAAAATTATTTACATTTTAAATGTTTTGTTCAAGAGGTTTTTATAACACTTTAGCTAAATGCTTTAATAGAACGATTTAGGGTAGAATATTTAAATAAAAGAATATTGTCAGCTATTAAATTAATATTTAATTAAATCATACACTTTTATGATGAAAAATTGATTTTTATTAAATTAAATATGTTAAATGCACTTTAATTTCAATATTATTGAATTACAATACTACTATTTACTCTTAATTGTGTTTATCATCATAACGATATTTGAAAATAAATTTTCTTTTATTATTAATTGCATTTTGTAAAATCGTTTAGAATTTATTGTTAAACTTAAATTAAATTAAATTATATAAAATATCAAATGATATCCTTAAACTATATACTATGTATATATGACAACATTTGGCCTAGTTACAACGTTCCATAGTGGATTTAAATAAAATATAAAGACGAATCTTGTGAATAAATTGTGAAAATTGTTCTCATCGATTACTCAAATATAAGAAACAAAATACTTTAAAAGAAAATTAGATAAATAGTAAAACAAACCTTAAAGCTCTATTTAAAACATAAATCAATTAAAAAGAAAAATTTTAACAAAACAAAAATTTCTTGAAACATATTTAGTATTATTATTTAATTTATTATGCAAAAATAAAAAATATTTCTATATTTTCACATAAATATTTATTATTAAAGTGTAGAAAATCGTTTCTATGGCCCATAAGAAGTAATAAAGAATTCTTTTTTTTTCTGTTTAGTGTGTTGATAACAAACAGAAATATCGAAGAAGACATTGCCCTTTAAGCTATTAAGTACTAAAAAAAAAAAGAAGTAATGTAAAAGAAAAATGCGGAAAAAATCTTTTGGAATATATTTATGTAAATGGTGATAAAAGCGATAATATTTACTGACTTGTTGTGGGCATGGTTTTGTTTGGTTTTGTTTATTTTGAAGTTCGTTTTCTTTTTGTAAATTAGATGGGAAAATTTAACCCCCTGGCCTATTACATTTATCGTTTTATTTTCTTTACTTTTCCTATTATTATTTTCTGGGTTTTCTGTATACTTATGTTCCGTGACCGCGAATATTGTTTTATTCTAGTTTTTTTTTAAACAATAATTTCTAAATTAAAATCGAAAGTAATAAAAAAAACGATGTAAGATCACAGTGAAAAAGCTTCCGTTTGATATCGTTGCCTATTAAAGCTGTCATACTGTCTGTTTACAGTAAAATTTTCTATTTCTTTAAATTATTTATTTAGGTTTTCTTGTCGTGTGTTGTTGATAAAATAACAACAATCTCTTAAAAATAAATAAAACCACATACAAAAGCTTCATTTATGTATGTAATTTTATTTATTAATTTTTTTCTTGTGTACGTCATTAATTTACAACATTAACATAATTTATTGTAAGAAATTTAAAATAAATATTTTTAATGGTCTTTGATTAGCTAAAATGTAAATTACCATTTTTATTAGAAAAATAATAAATAATTTGTTACATTTTGATACTGACGACAATTAATGTTACGTTTTTTTTTTAGCGTATTATTTAAATAAAAGCTTAAACACCTATTAAAATAAATAAATAAAAGAATTGATAAAAAAAGCATCTTAAAAAAACACTTAATCATTTATTAAATTGCAAATAAAAATATTAGTATAGCTTTGTTTTATTTTTTTCAAATCAATATGAAAAACGCATAAAAATATTATAAAAAACAATACGACACAACAGGGGAAAAATGTCACAATAAAAGCTCATAAAACCATAAAGTT
The DNA here is from genome assembly GCA_963942525.1 of Ptychoptera contaminata. Taxonomy (NCBI): domain Eukaryota; kingdom Metazoa; phylum Arthropoda; class Insecta; order Diptera; family Ptychopteridae; genus Ptychoptera; species Ptychoptera contaminata. Next base: position 6,179,118 of record OZ012637.1, read on the forward strand.
GTTCAAATAAAATTTTTCTGACTTTTTTTTTTATTAAAAAGAAAATTTTAATACAAAAAATCCTTCCCTGGTTTATTGTTTTATAAAAAATGAAAAAAAAAATCTTTATATTTATTTATGTATTTGATTTTTTTATGATTTGATTTGTTGCTTTTTTATTTAATTCTAATGTTTATATTTATGTTTATTTTATCATGAAATATTATAAAGCTACGCTTTTTTCTATTATTTGCTACATTTTTATGAATTTATAGCAGATGTGAAAGAAACAACTTAGCGATAGAATTTTTCTTTTTGAACTTCTTTATGTTTAAATAGAAACTGATTAAACAAAAAGTAATTAAATAAAATAATAAGAAAATGACTATTTCTCATAAAATGAAAGAAAACAATACGTGCAATAACGTTAATTGAAAATTAATCTACTTATTTATTGATAAATATTTTTAATTAAACATAAAGCTTTTGCAAATAATAACAAGACAATTTTATATTTTTATTTACAAAAACTATTTCTTGTTTGTTTTTTCAACTTTAAAAAGATTTAAATAAATTCACAAATAATAAAAAAATAATCATACAGATCGTATAAATAACACAAATTTTACCAAACAACAAACCGAAATAAAAACATAAATCATAATATGATAATAATTTGATTTAAAGAAAATTCCTGAATAGAATATTTTCACAGATGCACATTTCATAAAAAGATGGGTTTTATGAAAATACAAAAAAAAAAGGATTTTAAAATATGGGTGAAGTCAATGTGCATGTAGACAAATATTTTTAACAAAAAAAATTAAAAAAACGGAAAACATAGTAAAAAAATTCATTCTACAATAAGAACGTGTGCTATTGCTTTGGTACTCTGTGGGTGGTTATATTTCTATAAATAATTTTATTCCAACAAGCTATAAAATAGAAATAGGATATCTAAAATTTCTACTATATTTTTTTTTTTTTCATTTTTTAATTCTAATAAAAACAAACAAAACACTTTCATGCTTAACAGCTTGTGACAATTTAAAATAAAAAATAAAACATAATTTCATATGTCTCTTTTACAAAAAAATACAAATTCTTAATTCAGTGTATACAACACACCTTTAAAAATAAAGTCAAACATAATTTAATAAAAGCTTTAAAAATTTATTTAAAGTAGTGAAAACAAGTAGTGAATTTATAAATAAAACAGTATACTTATGGCTTGTATAAATTTGTATAAATATACCTTATTTAATATTTAAAATGTGTGATAAATAGCATAGCATTAATATTAATGAAATTATAATTATTCTACACTAGAAAAGCCATTAAATAATCAATTTTAATTATATATTAAAAGCTATGTATGTTTAAGGGAAACTTGGTTTTTTCTTTAACTTTATAAACTTTAATAGTTTTATGTTATAATATGAATTATGCAACTATAGTAAGTTTTTCATAAAATTCAAAAAATTTTCATGAAACAATCATTTTAATTTGTAAAAGCGTAACTAGTTCAGGAAACCTTTACGCGCAAAGTTGGCAAATAATTAAAGTTTTTTAAATGTTTTCTTGCCTTAATTTTATTTTTGTTTTATTTAAAAAAAAAAGTTTAATTATAAATTAGATTATAAACAAAGAAAAACTTTAGAAAAATTAAGGCAAATGTATCCCTAACAAATCAAGTAGAATAAAAACTTAAAAAAAGTGCATAGACAACTTTAAACAATAAAAATAAAACAAACAAAAAGCTTGTCTAATAATCATAATAATAAGAATATTTGTTTTAATAATTTAAATACATAAAATTGTTTCGTTATATTATTTTTATTTAAAAAAAAATTTTAAATAAAATTAAAGAAAAGTTTTCGCTCTTATACCTTTAAAGTTTACTAAAAAAAAAATTATAGTTTTTCTTTTCTTAGTATAAAAAATTAAAAAATTTCATAAATATTTTATTATTTATTAAAGTTTGTCCAATTTTATCTTATGGTATACGAAAAAACGTACAGAGAGAAAAATACAAGATCAAATCTTTATAAACATGTTTGATAAAAAATTTATTTTTTATTTTCATTTCGACAATATTACTCCTAAATTGATAACAAACGATCACAAATAAGAAATAAAGCTGCATATTTTTACATAAAAATAATTTTTTTTTTATTGTTTCTACTCTGTAAAACTGAAGCAAAAAAATAAATATATTATTATGAATTTCTAATTCAATTTTACATTTCATTGAATTTAAATTCGATTATTATTTTTATTATTTATTACTTTTTATGGTGTCGTGTTTCCCTTAAAATGAATAAAAATTAGGGCGACAGTAAAAGCAAAATAATGTCTTTTATATTTAGAAAATGAATTAATTACATTTTACAGAATTAATTGATGAAATTCTATTTAATTGATATAAAATCGAGATAGGTTTATATAAATTTTAACAAATTTTATTCTTTATTTGCGAAATAGGCATTATAAAACCGGTAGAAAAGAATTTAATACAAAAATGATGGTAATCTATTTTAGCTTGAATTATTTTTTGCTCCAAAAAATAAAAACAAAAACTTAAAGCGAAAATATGATATAAATAATAAAAAAAAAAATCTAACGCCTAATAAACAAATCAAATCTATTGAAACTTTTTGAGAGGCTCGCAATACAAAAAAGCTTATAGCAAATATTCTAATCAAAGGAAAAAAAAGAACACGCTTCCGTTCTATTGTTTTATTGGAAAACGGTGGACAGTTTTTATATTTTACTCCAATAACAATAATAAAAAATAATCTTCAAGACAAAAACCAAAAGAATTAAAAAAAAAGTTTCACAGACTATAAGAAAGAACAACAGAAAAAAACTTTGTTATTTTCTTTTCGTTATAATTACTTTGTCAACAAGAAAAATACTACAAAAGATGGAAAAAAATCGACTGTGAAAAGCGCTTTCAGTGTTTAGTGAACGATTATATGCTGATACCCGAAAAGTTTTTCATTGTTATTTTTTTTTTACTCTGTAATTCTATTTTCATCAAGAAAAATAAAATAAAATCACAAACGAATCTGTTAAATCTACTCTTGAGAGAAGATAAATGATCGTTGCCCCTTGTGCTTTATGTGATCACAATTTTCTTATATATTTTTTGTATTGTTTAAGACAAAATAAACAAAATGTATATAATTCTCTTAAAATTGTATTTTACTGGGAAATTGTTTTCTTTTTACAACATTTTTTGGTGCAGATGATGATTTTTTCGAATTATTTTGCACATAGCACAAATAAGTGTGTAGTAGTTGACAGTTTTGTATACGAATTTTTCTTATAAATAAGAAATAAAGAAAATAAATATATATTCCTCTTAGTAACAAAAATAATGATGCTGATGATGACGACAATGTCAGAAGTAAAAACAAACTACAATAAACTCAAGCACCATAGTAGTATATCCATATAATTTATGCAATTTATTTAAAAATAATATTAAGCGTTTGTAGGCGATAAAAGCTTTTCCATTTAAATCCTACATTTTAAATAAACGATTCTATTATGTTTTTCGAAGTTTAGATTTTCTTATGTAAAAAATTCTGAAATCAATTTAAAAAATAAATTTTAAAATAATAAGCTTTATAAGCTTAAAATGTCTCGATGATGTCTTATGATCTACTTATTACTGAAGAAAAGTATTACTAGATGCTATTTAATTTCGTCTTATAATTAAATCACATTTCTTGTCTTATCACTACTAATTATGTGTGAAAAAATATCCAAGGCTATTTCTTCCCCATTATATTTACAAATAATTCAATTAATTTATGTATTATAGAGAATTTATTATTCAGAGAAGCATATTCTGATATAAAAGCTGTAACTATGCATTATTAGTTCTTGAATACGAAATTTGACGAAACAATAACGCTTCATAAGTTTTGAATTATTTTGCTTATAAAAAAGGAAAAGTAGAATGTAGAAAATAAAAAAGTAATAAAATCAAATAAAATTAATTATAGACATCATCGTGTATATCTATTTTTTTCTAATAGATAATACAAAGCCAATCATTTTAATGTTAAGTAACATAAATTTTTATTGCAAAAACATAAAAACAAATTAATTTAAACACGTTACGACATCGATAACTTGTTATCTTAATAGAGTCACTGTTGACATATGATATGGATTACATTTTTTTTTTTTACATTATAAAATTTCAATAACTGAAATAAAGTGAGAGAAACTGAAAGCTCTTTATTTTCGTATGTTATTGTTTGTGTTGTTAGAAAAGAAAACGATTTTAAGTGAAGCTTACAAAAAATTATATGAAACTCATAAGTCATGCAATAACACAACCATATGACGGAATTCAGAGTAAAGTGTTTTTATTTTTATTTCTATTAATATTATCATAAAATGAACTATGTGAATCTACACGTCCTTCCTTTACTTTTTTTTATTAATGAAAGTATGCCAAAGAAAAGGTTGAGTGTCACATTCATATACAGAACTTAAAGTAGATAAAAAAAATATATTAAACTTTATGTAAAATAAAATAAAAAAAAGTTCTAAATTACTTGAAATTAATCATAACATAAACAAACAGAAGAAAAAGGGATATTTTTCGATGAGGTAATCCGTAATCTATCAATATATAAAAGTTTAATAAACTTGAAGATTTTACCTAACATATTTTGGGTTGAACAAAGGCGGAATATTTTATTTTATTTTAAAAAAAATTATTATAAATTACCAGTAGAAATAAACGGATAATAAATGGGTAATTTAAAGCTTAGTTGAGCTTACAAGTCTAAAAGAAGCTTTTTCATACTCTATTAGAATAGCAGCGTCATCTTTAATAAACGTAATAACAAATAGCAAATTTACAAACCAAATAAATACTTGTTTAGTTCCAGAGCATGTTACGTTATTTGTTTAAAAATTTCATACTTGTTTCTCACTAACAAGTGTGTCTTTGATTTTATTTATGAATATACTTTTTAGTAAAGTATAAATAACAGGATACATTTTGCAAAGTGGATTTTATGTCTTCATGTTGATAAGAAAATCATTAAATGATTAAACAGGAAATAACATTTCAATGATTAGAAAAAACAAAGTTAGGTAATAAATAGAAAAATAAGCAAAAAACTTACATAAAAAGCTTCCTAATCAACTTCTCATTGTTATTAATTTTTTTCTACTTATTTATTATTCTTTATCTTTTTTAATATAATATAAATATCGTATATATTATATTAAATGTATTTTGTATTATTATAATATAATATTATTGACTGTGAATTAAACAAAATACTTAGTGTGAAGCGGCGAATGTTTTATATATTTTGATGAATTTAACATTAATCTTTTATGTCAGATAATTGATGATGTCATTACTTTTTTGCAGAGATAATTATTATAAAAAAAAGCACAAAAAATTATTAATATACAATTTTTTTTTTAATAAATCGGTTATTTATGATAAAATGAAGACGATACAAATTAAAAAAATAAATATAAGACTAGCAGATATCTATGCGGTTGTGAGGTAAATAAAACAATAATAATAATACATTTTTCAAGTATAATTAAAAAATGTGATTTATAGTAATCTTTTGCAGACATCTAATCAATTTTCATTAAATTTTTTTCCTTATTAAAAATAAGAAAAATTGATTACAATGAAATCGTTTTATTCAAGATTGGAAAAGAAATTTTTTTATCAAGATAACGGTTTGTGTCCATGAATAAAACCATGCAAATGTTTTACAATTTTGATTAATTATTCATCGAGTGAAGTTATTTTATCATAAAACTAACTAACTAACTCGTTAATTACCAAAAATTATATTTTAATTGAAAATTAATGTCTTTATTTTTGTGTAATTACAATCATTAAAAGTGAAATACATCATCTACATAAATTTGTATATTTTATATTGTTTTTAGTGAAAAATAAACGAAAGAAGTGATTTTTTAAAAACTGTTATCAGTAAACTAGTTATGCTAAGAAAAGTTACCACAAGTTTAAAGATTAGCAAAAAAAAAAATATATTTATATTAAAAATGATTTATATAAGTAAAAGTGTTTTGTGGTTCCAATCTTCTTATACATAATAACTTTTTTAATATACTAAAATGATAATAAAAACAGTATAACCATTGAATTGATTAGTAAGTAGTAATATCATCTGCAACTTTAAGAATTGAAATCCAATGGATTGTCCAATAAAACATAGTAATTTTACTGAATTAATGTAAATTATATTTTTATATACTTTTTTCTACTTAATTACAATTCTATTACGATTGAATACGAACAAAAAAAAAAATACCATAAAATTTATTACTTAACAAAATTTAATTTAATTTTTTATTGACTTTTGTTTAACTACATCTTTATGCCAAATTGATTTCTTTATCATTTCGATGTCAATAAAGTAAAAAATAAAAAACTACTATAACTACCCTACTAATATTTATATCTTTTTCTAGCGAAACAGAAACTTATGTTTATAATGTTTAAAACAAAAAAAAAAAAGGAAAAAGTTAAGAAAAATTTATTTTTTGTTTAAAAAGAAAAAGTACATTGTATGCATTTTACATTTGTTATTTCCAATGTCACTCAAATGTTATTTCTAGTTCTGTTAAGTCATCGTTATCGTTTTAGTGAAAATATACGAGAGTGTTGTCATTTATAGTGGATATAAATTTATCAAAATTATTAACAAACCAATTTTGTTGATTGTTTTGTAGAATTTGTTGACTTGTATAATACTTCTTAGTACTTTTTTTGAAAATATAATTCGTTTAAAATATGTTGTGCAACCTTTCAGTTTGCTTTGTTTACCCAAAAATATACTAAAATAAAGTACAATTTAATAGTATAAACAAGTGTATTTTCAATATTATTCATTATTGCCAAAAGAAAGCACAATCACTTATATAAAATTAAAGATATTTTTCCAACTAATATAAACAGAAGACCAAACAATTCCTTATTTTTCAAATTTTAAGGAATTTTTATACAAAAAACCTCAAAATAAACCACAATAAATATTCTAAATAGCACAATACTCGCTTAATTATCATGTAACACGAAAATGTTTATATAAAATTCAAAATATTTAATAAACCAATAACAAAAAAAAAATTGCATTCTGTTTATAAATTAAATTAATTAAAATAATTTTTATAAATGCATTGTTTTCGTTTTTATATTTTCTTTTTTTATTCTTTGAAATGCATTGCGCGACTATTTGATAATAAAATTAAAATATTTATATTTTTTATTATTATTATTGCTTTGTTTTATTTCTGATTATTATACTATTGTAATATTTATTAATTATTTTATTAAAATTATTGTGAGAAAAATATTAATAAGAATTTTATAAAAAAAAAATCGTGAAAAAGTTTTGAAATTCATAGAAAAAATTAAGCCATTATAATAAGGTGATAATCGAGTTTTAGTGTATTGATTAAAGATTAAAATATTTAAGGTCTTAGGTCGATGAAAAATAAATATTAAATATAATACACTTCGTCAGCGATTGTCAATATTTTTATTAGCTAACTTTTATGATATATTTTATTAGATATTCACACATTAAATAGAAATATTAAAATTTATAAATTTAACACAGATTTTAAAATGTTATAGTCCTGAGATAATAAATAAATCTTTCGAAAAGAACCTTAATACGAATAAATAAGCAATTATTTATATAAGTCTTGCCGTTAGGCTTTGTAACCAAAAATACTAGAACAAATTACATTCAAGGTATTTAAACAAAACAAGTGATTAAATTTTAAATCATTTCTCATATTTCGATAAAAATTATCAAATGAAAAAATAGTTTATACTTTTCTGTTCTTATAAAAGTATAATTAAATATTTATAAATTATTTATTTAATAATTGGTAAGAACATATTTTAATTTAATTCAGCAAGTATTTATATTTTAATGTTTTTATATTATATTCTAAGGTGTGAAACAAAATTAACATTACAATTAATCTATGAATTAATTTTAAAAAAAAATACAATTTTCTTATCATAAATAATATATAATATTTTCTGTAATTACAGTCGATAAATTTAGATCAATAAATATATAAATTAATATTTTAATATACAAAAGAAACAAAGAATTATTACGCACATCTAAAAATTATGTATAATTTTTGTAATAGAAACATAAAAACTAAAAAAGTTGCGTATAGAATTTTATAAATAATTGTGTGAAAAAAAGAATAATTTTACTTAAAAATATTACCGTATTAGTAAAACATTGTTATTATTTATAATATGATAGCAATAATAATAAAAATCAGTCGTGTACTGTACACATATGTGCAACATTTATTACTGATTTTTATTATATTATATTATTAAAAGATTATTCTGTTTGGTAGAGCGAAATACAAATATCTTAGATTGGATTAACAAAAAAAAAATATATGCTTAGAGGTCAATTGTACAGAAATGAAGAATCATTGCATTATTTTTGTTTATTGAACAGGTTAAACATCTTTACTGAAACACGTTACCACGATAATTTTTTATTGTACTTTATATAAAACTACACAAAATGAAAATATTATAAACTATTATTAGTGACGTCATTAAATTTACTTTTTGTTACTTCAACTTCTCAACTAATATTCTATGTAACGTACTTATGTAATGTACTGTTGCTGCTGTTGCTGTCGTTACTGAACAAAAAGCAAACAAACAATTGGCTCTAATAATATTCATAATAAAAAAAAAAATTAAATAAAATTAAACCTTGTCATTTGGGATTGGATATTAAACAAAACTTTTATTTTGCTTATTTTAATTCATCTCTTGTAGAGAAATTGAGAGCTTAAAATTATTCAACAAAAATATAGTTAGTCGATTTTTTTTTTGCTATTGTATATAATTTCCACTGTCTATTTATACTTAAAATATTTAAACAAGAAACACAAAAATAGAAAAATTAAAGTTAAAAAATTTTAAACACCATTGATGGAACGATACTCTGGTGGTTATAATCCAGTGGGAGATAAAAGAAGTCTACACAAAAAAAATAACTTATTAAATTATTCTTTGTCGTTATTATTATTATTATTATTATTTTTATTCTGCAATGATTCTAACGATCATGATGATTATGTTGATGCTGATGATGGTGGCAAAAATAATAAACCATACCATAGTCAGTATGTAGAGGAGTTGCCAACACAAACAATAACAGTCACTCGACAACTACGGTTCCGTCAAGTTGTTTTGTTCATTAAAAAATTAAAGTTTTAAATTTTAAAATAACCACAATGTGTATCCTATTGTTTTGAGTTTAAAATATTTACACCGATAAAAACCGTCAACATCGTTTGTATTGTTATTATTATATGTAGTAAAAGAATTTTACTATTCAAATAATTTTTGTTATGCTAAAATGTTACAAGCATTGTACGGTTAAGAGTTTAATTTCCGTATTAAAAATCTTAACTGATAAATTTTTATTAGCGGTATTTCTCTTATCTTTAGTAGTGTTTTTTGTTTGTGCTTTTTTTATAATAAAAACATGTGTTGTGCTTTTGTGTTATATTATTTGTAAAGTGACAAAATTAAGTGAAAAAGCTTAGCAGCGGCAATTACAATTTCATTACTTTGTAAAAATCATTTAGTTTTTCAATATTAATTGTAACTACATACTATCTCTAACAGTTATGTTCAATTTAAATAAATAATAATAAATCTAAATAAAACTAGTTCAATATACTTTATAATTATTATATTAATACAGAGTAACCTGTTAATGATTGAATTTAATTTAAATAAAAACAAACAATTTCATTTAAATAACGAAAATAATTAGATTAAAGATACACATTTATAATAACAAAGCTTTTGTTGCTGAAATAAAAAATATATTATTTTTTACCAGCCTAACTAATCGATATTTAATTATTATGTTTTTACTTCAGTTTTCTAAAAGTAATTGTCTTTATTAATATTTTAAGTGTATTAATTATTTTGAAATTTTCCCAGATCGAAAATAAATATTTACTACTTAATAATACAAATTAATGTATAGGTTTTTCGATTGTCTTATTTTGTTTAATTTATGTAATAGTCGTTTTTTTTATAAAATAATATTTAAATTAACCTAAATAACAGATATATTCTTTTGCGAAATAAACGTATTCAACAATTAAGTAGAGAAAATTCTAAATAAAACACCTGTTGTATCTATAAACACTATTTCCGTTTCATCGCATTTATTAAACTAAGCTTCCACTGTATTAATTATTACAGAAATACTAAAAATTCCAAAGAAAAAAAAATAAAAATTATTAATTTTCAATTACAAAATACTTAAGCTAAATGCAAACAATTTATTTATGTAACAGAAAAATTCTTATGCTTTTCAAATTATCTTTTATTTTAACTTGTTTCTTCTTCTCAATTTCAATAAATTTTATATAATTTATTCGAAAATAATAAAAAAAAAATTCCTGTTAAACAATGAAAATTAAATTATTAATTTATTTTTATCGTTTTTTTTTTTTGCTTGCTTTTTTTATTTCTAAATTTTGTATATTATTGACGTCAACACTTATTTTAACTTTTTTATTTTAAATTTTCTTCTCATTAATTATTATCAAATAGCTTTTTTACAAAAATAAGAAACATTATTTTTAAATCAATAATTACAGAAAAATAAAATTAAAACACATTAAAATTATAATTATATAATAATTATAATTATAATTACTTAGTTTTAATGTAATTATATTGTTTTATTTTTAAAGTAATAATTAATATAAAATTAAAAATATTTTTTAATAATTTTATTTATTTAAGTAAATTTGTTTAAAGTAAAAAATAAAAACGTTTAAATCATTACTAATGTGAGCGATGGTAAGACGTTTAAGTATTTAATAATAATCCATAAAACAAAATCTGATCAATGTTTATGCGAATAACAATTTAAAAAAAATAATCAATCGAAATTGTGATCAACTCAGCATACTTAAAGCAAATTAAAATCACCAAAACTCTTGACCAAGATCAACAACTCTTATTAAATGGAATGTTTTCATCTTCATTCATAAGAAATATAAACATAAATAAATCCGCACTTCTATTAATTAAATTTCATATTTTAATTACTTTTGATTATTTTCTTAATTATCTTAAAACAAAATAAATTTATTTAGTATTTATTTTGCCTACGAAAATAATTCTTTTAAGAATTAAATAAAAATAAACTTCATTTAAAATTAACCAAGAAAAAAAATACAATTAAATTGTGATTAAAAAAAAAGTAAAGCTTAAATTGCAAGCGAATTTAAAAAAAAAATAAACTTTGTGACTTTTCTATTATTTTGTGATTGCAAAACAGTAACATAATTAATTTAATGTTTATATATCCTCTGGTTTAGAATTGCAAGCAATTAAAATAAATCTTACAAAATGATTCATTCTTTTTTTGCTGCTGCTATTGCTACTGATGCTTTTTTTCATTTACTGTAGGTTTTTCTTAAAAGCTTGTATTTGTAATGTAAACAAAAAATAAAAATACAAATTTGAAATAAATAATTGGATTAAAATGTTGTTGAGAATACAGTGTTTTAAATAGTGTAAGATTTATTGCTTTCTATTGATTTCCAAAAAAGGATTAGAAATGTCATTATCTTCTGATTTTTATATAAGATCGATGAGAAGGTCAAGATCTTTACCACATATGGATTCACAAAATGATTCAGGTGTGGGTTTAAGCAGCGGCAGCGGTTCATGTGGTGGTATTGACCAAATAAATCATTACCATCCACATCAACACCACAACCATCATCATCATCATGCACATCATATGCATAATCACCATCATCATCTTGGTAATGAAGTAAAAATACCATATGCTGTACGTTTGGTCGCTGATTTACGTCAATTAATGACATTAAGGCAACATTATTATCCTGAAGGTGGTTGGGGTTGGCTGATAACGTTTATTGGAGTAATTGTACAATTTATATCGCATGGATTACATATGGCTTTTGGTATAATTTTCTTACAAATTATACATACATACGGAAATGTTAATATTGCTGCAGGTAAATGAGAAATAGTTTATTTTTTAAAACCATTATAAAAGAAAAAATAACTTTATTATTTTATAAAATTATATAAATAAATTAAAACTCAGTCATCAGTCAAAGTATTTTCTTAAAAAATAATGATTTGTTTGTTAGTTAGATAACAAATAAATATGATAGACAATCGGTAGTAATAAACAAATCTAACTATAGCATATCTTTGTCGTTATTTTCAAAATAATTATAATAACAACAATAAAACAAAAGTACAATTATTCATTATTTGTTTGTAAGAGAAGAAACAAATTGAAAGAAAAGAAAAGAAAAAAGTTACATACCTGTAGTCTAAAGTACCGCTAATAATACATAACGCCGCAAGGTATATAATATGTAAACAAGAAAAATATTCACTCTTATTGTTATAATTGTGTACATTATATTAAAAACAGGGCATCGACCCAAAACTAATAGAACCGAAAAACCGGCTTAAGAAAAATTAAAAATAATAAAAATAAAACCGGAAAAAAAATACAAAAACTAAAGATTTTCAAACGAATCACTGATTGTATATTTTTAGTTTAGCGGTTAAAACCCCTGTTTTTTATTTATTTATTTTTTTCAATTAAAAAAAATACCACACTAATGATAAATAATTACTAATTAAAACAACAACTTAATAGGGCAAATTTAATTATTTAATTAAAGAAAAAAAAAATTACTTCATTCATCAATAAAGAAAAATAGAAAAAAAAACGCAAATAAATCAATAAATTGATAATTTGTTATTAAGAAAAGTTGTTTATATTATTTTTTATTAAATAATTTAATTTCAAGGAAATAAGTACAGTTGCATTTCAATTATTATTATTATTTTTATTACCAATATGTGATCAAATAAAATAAATAAAAAGTCGAAAATTGAAACAGGTTTACTATCATTTATTTCATTCAGCGATATAACCAATTTAAACTTTTACTCAAGAAATTCAACGTTTTATTTTCTCTTTGTAAATATTAATTATATGATTTTATTTTTCTTCTTTACTTATAAACATGTAATTACTGACTTATATTTTAATTAAAATTAATTGCACATTATTGAAAGTTTATTGAAATATAAAAACATTATTGCATTAGATTGATATTTAAGTTTACCTTAATTAAGAGATCGAACCACTTTACTTATATTTAAAAACAAAAATATAAATAAACAGAAAACTATTTAATTAATAAAATCTTGTTATAAATGTAAGGAATTTTTATTACTAATATGTTTTAATTTAATTTCAATAATAATAAAAATAATAATAATGATTAAAATAATAAATAATAAAAACTAAACTCTTGTTTAAGTAAACATGTTTACTAATTATTTATCTACTAAAGCAATAAAATATCAAGAGGCAGATTTTTGCTTTTCTTAATTATAAAATTATCATTTAGCTTCGGTCATAGGTATAATAAATCTTAAAAATCATTAAAACAATTATTTTTATTAAATTAAATTATCCGATAAGGTAGTAAAAAAAAAAAAAAGCAAAAAAATGTCATTTCGCTTAAAATGGTTGATGGTTAACCGCATTAGATTTAATTAAATAATTTTTATCCATTGTCGTGTGAATTTAATTACGATAATAAAAGAATTCAAATAGTCTGGTATTTATAGTTAACTAGTTTATAGAACTTAAACAAATAGAAGCTAAATAGGGTTAAAAACATTAATCTTCTCAAGAATCACAGACAGTTTTATTCAATTAATTACACATTAACGTTTGTTTTCTATTTTTTATGAATACAAGTATTTAGTCAAAGTTGAATAAGCTTTAAGAGTATAATACTTAGAAAAATACGCAAAAACATTTTAAATCAAATATATCCTCAATTTTTATTCGATTTATATTATATTGACAGAATATCCCAATATCTATGCTGAATAAATTTAGTACTCTCATAAAATTATATATTTAAAATCCCTAAATCACGTTCTTTAAGGCTTTGTGAGACTTATTAACAGGTTATTAGTTTAAGATATTAAAGCTTATAGAATTTATCATAAGACATAATATTCCATATTTATTTATTAAGTAAGATAAATATGTTGATTTTTACTTTTAAACACGATTTTGTAATTTAACTATTTAAGCTTTATGAATCGCTTTTATAAAATTTATTACGCAATACAGTAATTAATTAATATAATTATGTACATTAAAAAAAAAAAAAAATTTAAACTTGAAGACATGAATATAGTTATTATCATTTCATGTGTTAATTAAATATTATTTTTATAAATAATGATTGCATAAAAAGATATTTTTGTCTTTATGTTTTATAATTTTTACTGTAATTAATCATTGTTTTGAAGTGTAGACGGACGATGGTACTTATAATTTTCTTAAATCAAGTATTTATACTTAGCATTTTTCCTGTGCATATTTAACTCACAATTACTTAATCAACAAGTAAACAGTAACAATACGATGATGATTTAATAAATATTAAATAATAATCATTATTACTATAAACACGCAACAACATATACATTAAATTTATTTCTGCTGTCTGTATGATATTAATTCTCAACAAAAAAAAAAATAAATAAAATAAAATATAAAAATGTCATTCTAGTTTTATTTCATCGTTCCACTACGTTTGTACTTGGCTAATATAAAATTACATTTAAAAAAAAAAGAAGTATTCAATAAATTAATTTTCTTGGCAATCTATATTCGCATATAAAAAGCTTAATTAAAAATATCGATTTCTTTTGATAAAATAATAAAATTATTACAAACAACCTTAAAAAAGAAATTTAATTTAAATATTTTTAACATTACAAAGTTATAAATAAATATCCATAAATGACACAACAATAATGGTTTAAATTTTTTTTTCCTCGTATTGTAATTTTAAATTTTTCGGTTATTATTGTTTTTTCTTTATTTATTTAAATAATAAAGGATTTAAGTCAAATAAAATTAAATTTTATTCATAATAAACTTAATGAATGGTAATAAAGTTTTAAGTGTTTATTATCGAACAAAAACAAAATGTACATTAAATTAAAAAGCGAAAAGAAAAATGAAGCATTTCTTGTTAAAAAGAAAATAATATTGCCAAAAAATAATTGTGGTAATGGTATAGTGGATAGAGCACAATATGACGTCTTTTATGTTATGAAATTAAAAAGAAATTTTGATTATTATTATTATTATTCTTGTCTTTAAAAAATATATATAATTTTAATACAAATCCTGCTGGTTTAACATATAACTGATATTTTATACATTCTTGTTCAATACAAACAAATAAACACCACTTTTATTGCTTGTTTAATATTAAAATTGCACAGAAAAAAAAACGATACAAAATAATTTCTTTTCTTTTAATATTTAATGTTATTAAAAGAAAAAAGAAAATTTTAATTTTTGCGTGCTTAATTTATTATTTTCTTTAAAAGAAAATTTTGTTTTTTTGTTTTTTATTCTTCATAAAAATTATTATAGCATCCATAAAAAATTTAATAAATAAGCTATAATAATAAGTATTCTTGTAAAAAAGTGTTCGCAAGTGTTTATAACACATCCTAGCATTTTTAAATCTAATAAAATAATTAACAATGAAAATTTATTATAAATGTAAATTTATAAAATGTTCTTTTTAAATTGTGTTTATTAATCAATTAAAGAAAGTAATCAATAAAATTATAAAGTATAATTACTGTAATTTAACAGAATCTATTATTAGCAATTTATCTGTAAATAATTATTGCTTAATTATTTATTCATAACGCAGATTATAAGGATTTTAAATATATTATTTAACAATTTATAATATAGTAATTATTTAAATATATTTAATTAAAACCATATTATTAAAAATACTTTGTATTAACTAAATAATTATTTAATTAGAGCAATTTTAAATCAATAATAATGTAACAAGCAACAATCTAAATATAATATCATTAAGAAAATTAATAATTGATATAATTTTCGATTAACAGAGAAAACAAATTAAAATAATTAAAGTAAATTAAATAATTTTATTGTTAAAAATTATTAATAAAATATTATTATGATTTTAAATGTATGTGTAAAATGCAACATATGGTATTTATGCCTCTTATTTTTTATTAAAATATTGCAAATTCATTTTTTCAATGAATTTTTTAACTGAACAATAATTTTATTAACATTAATACAATGTTTTTTAAATATAAGAGAAATCACTATTAAATGTAAAGTTCATGTCCTGATTGTTGCCGAGAAAAAAGAAAAATGTTTCATTATTCTTGTACTTAAAACCCATCAACATACATATTAGAAAGGAAATTGACTGTGTACAAATATAATAACATGACGACGTTGATACGTAAAATATAACAAGTATTTTATGCAAATTATTTATTCGCAAAAAAAAATATATAATAATAATGCAAATATTCACCTCTTTATAATAAAAATATTTTCGCATTCTTGTTGCTACTACATACACTTACGTGTTTTAAACTTTTAATAGATATTTATTTAATGAAAAAAAAAAAAAAAAACTAAGCATATTTACCCATCAATCATATTATGTGAAGATTTAATTAAAAACAAGAAATAATAATTTAAATAAAATTAAATTAAATGAAATTTAAAAAAAGAATATGCAAAGTATTTATTTATCATAAAATATATATATATAATCCTTAGATGCTTATATTAAATTATGAAAATAAATAAATACAAAAAAATATTAATAAATATGTGTTAAAAAGTTTTGAACATAATATGTTTTACAGAGGTCGATGATTGTTCGTGTAATTTTTGTTAAACTATGTTATATACACTTCTTTAAATATAAAGTTTAAGGATGAATTGTTTTTATAGTTTAAAGCAGGAAACACAATTTAATACTAAAACTGCTGTTGTTTAATTTTATATAAAATATTTGCAGAATAGTTGATTAAATTTGATGCTATTCACACGAGAGCTTTAATTGCCTGTCATTGTTACTTAGACTCGTTATTTCTTTTTTATTAATTTAGTTAATAATTTCAGTAGTATTTTGCCACATACTTTATAGATAAAACTAATGACATGATACTTTATTAACTTTTTATAATTTAATTTTAATTTTTAAACTGAAAATACATCTTATGACCAAACGATTGATTTCCTTCAAATAATCAGCAAATATTTAGCATGTATTATCATTGGAAAACAATTCTAAAGTAAGCACAGATGTGATTATATTCACAAAAACTAGCTCACATACTTGACTGACAAGAATTGATTTCCTTGCAAAACAATAAACCTAATAAAAGGATTGTTTTTTTTTCTTTCGATTATAAAAAAATAAAATAATAACCAAAATAAATAATTTCCATAATCTGTCAAACATGATTATTATAATTTCATGTGAAAATATTTAAATAAATTTATTGAATTTTCTTCTTCTTTTTTTGTTATTGCCTATCCAGTGGAACAATAGTAAAGTACTGAAACGTTAGACTTTTATTTTTACATATTTTTGACATAATCACATTAGTGACGAATAAGAATAATAAATGTCATTTTTTGTTTACTTTTTTCAATGTGTACAAATTGACTTAAAAGAAAGTATTATACATAAGAGCTTTATTCATCTGTAAATGATGAAGTGAGTTTTCTTTTTATTTTGTTAATAATAAATTTAAAATAAAAACAATTAGGTCAAGAATACTGATTTTAATTAATTAATTTCGTTATCACATTACCGCTTAAAAGAATAAAAATGTCATTAAATTTAAACAAGAACCAGAAAACGCATAAAAGCATAATCTTTTGTAAAAATTAATGAAAATAAATATATTAAATAAAAAAATTTAAGTAGAAGAAATTCTAGTTAAAAACGTTCTTATGCTTTTTTCAGTGTTTTTAATTGTCCTTAAGAAGCGTAATAATAAAAATGGAATTTAATTCTTTTAGAAATTTTGTTTGTTTGCATTTTTGGTTATATAATGGCAGAACACAGGGGCACAATTTTAAGTCAAAAATAAAATTAAACGATAATAAAAATGCTCTAAGAATAAAAATTCTTTTGTTTGCATTTAATGTTTCGATAAAAATATTTTTCTGCTTTTAATAAATTCCGAATGAATTGTTGATGAATTTTTTGCATTTATTTATGCTACGTTACGCATCGTAACTTTAACATTGTTTTTAAAGAGAGCAAAAATAAAAAAGACAGAAAAATCGTACATAATTTGATTTACATTTTGAATGCAATTTTGTATGAACAAAAATTAATCAAATACATGTTGAGTAGGAGAGACGAATGTTAATCTTGTTTTTAAACTTAAAAAATGCATATAACATTGCAATAAAAGAGTATAAAAAAAATACTGACATGTTATTTGAATTAAATATAAAAATAAATAAATAAAATCAAAAGGAAATTTTGCCTCTTTTTTAGGTACATCTCATTGATATTATTTTACAGAATCATTGAACTTTCTATTATTCTTATTGCCTTTGATTTATTTTTAGATTCTATTTTAGATAAAATGATTTTAAAAATTATAATGTCTGTACACGTAATAGCATCGATGAGCATATGTTTTTCAACATCAAATTCCTTGTAATAACCAACTATGTTTTCATAAGTACTTCTTAAGTGCTATAAATATCTTCAATGATATGTACACTATGAGGTGATTTTGGATTAAATATTAAAAAATTCAAAGCTTAAATTGATACAGCAAAAGAAAACATTGAAAAATATAATAAACCAATATGATTATGGTACATCCTATAAAAATAATATTTTTTAAATTTCCAATCGAAAAAAAAAATTAATGAAATAAAAATAAAAAAGCTTCAATGTACAAAAAAAAAAATCTCTAACTTAAAGCTTAAAAGTAATAATAATAATAAAACTGTATGAGAATTTTTCTTATTCCTTTTTTTTTTTATTTTTGCATCCTCTTAAGAGGATTTTTATCGCTATTCTTTTATATTCTTTTATTTATTTTTAACTTAAAATAAAGTATAGAAAAAAAAATTATGTAATAAAATTGCGGGTATAATTTAATTTACCGTTAAATTGGTCATCAAAAATTGTTTTCTTCCGTTAATTTGATAACACAAAATATATATAATAAATTTGTTTTGTTTTAACCTAAATTATGCTTTAATTTTTATGTATATTATTTTGGTTAAATTATTTCGCAATGTTCATCACACTTAAACATTAATAAGTTCAAGCATCCGATTATTTATTTATTTTTTTTTCATAACAATATAAGCTTAAATAATATTTAAATAGATTTTTTGTTTTTTGGTTATTGTTATTGCTATGCTTTTATTTACAATTCATCATCATCATTTTATTAAATTTATTATCCCTAGTACAAATTTAACTACTTGGTTTTATGTGCTAAGCGCGTGTTAATACTTGTGGCTAAATTTGTAATTTGTTTGCTTGTATTTTTAAACATTTATATTATTTATAATAAGATAATAACCATTTTATCATTATGTGTTTATAAACAATATTAATCAATATAAATATAAATAAAAACAATAGTTATATAGGTCAACGTTCTTAGAGATTTAAAATTTATTTTATTATATATTCGTATAATTTTCGACAAACATTTTTTTTGAATAAATAAAAAAGGAAACTCTATAATTATACCATAATAAGTAAATACAAAAATCAAAACTATTCAATTTTATAAACTCTCTTATGAATAATTAAATAAACGAAAACTTTTTGTTTTTGTTTACGATTCACGTGCTGAATACTTTATAAATTCCTAAGAGAGTACTATGGTACTTCATTCATAAAAGATAAAATATAATAAATAAATAATAAACTAAAAAAGCTGTCATCAAGAAGTAAAAAATAAAAACTTTCAACTAATAAAATATATATACTTTAATAGTCATCATTGATAATGAATGAATACTACTGCTTGTTCGCCTTGAATTAGATATTATAAAAGATGCAACTAACTACTAACTAAAAGCATAATATTTATTTAAAAAAAAAAGTATAAAATCTTCTTTTAATTTCTTGTTTTACTTGTTTTTAGTATAAATCTTTATTATTATTTTAAACAAATCACATAATTTATTAACATTGTTATCTACTTGTTGGGAAGGTGCTTACAAAATCGTAAAACAAGGCAATTACATGTTTTTGTTTTTTATTTTCTCACACTTAAAACTTACTAAACAAGTTACTTAAAACTTATGTTAATGCATAATTTTTTTTTTAGATAATTATAGCATAACTAAAATACATAAATATCTATTTTTATTTTTAGATATTGAAATCCTAATTGCATTTAAAATAAAATTACAATTTCCTATACACTTAAATTAATGCATTAAAGCCAATTAAGTTTTATTTTTTCTTTAAATAAAAAATGAAATTCCTTAGCAGATACAAAGGTTGCAAAAGAAAGAAAAAAAAGTACCCATAAAAAGCACATACAATCATGATAATATTAAACAAAAAAAAATCTAGGCATTTCATTGAAATCCCTAAAGACAGTAAAATAAATAAATAACTAAATAGATGATAATGAAATGAAAATGAATGATTTTTTATTTACGAATTTGTATTATTTTCCTCTTTAACTTTTTATTATTATTTTAGCTAAGAACAAGAATTACGACGTTGTCACAATTTGTTAAAAGAATTCTTTCTTTTTCTGGTAGAGATTTATTATTAAAAGATTTAAGTGAATGTAGAATAACTGTTTTTTTTGGTTTTAATACTGATAAAAGTTCAATAAAGCAATAAAAATGATAAGAATAAAAAGAAAATTATTAAGAAGCACAGAATTATGATTGATTTTAATTAAATTAATTAATATTTTATTGTATGAGTTTTCTTGAACTTTATTATAAGTAAAATATAAAAACAAAAAATTGTTTATATAATTTTTTGATGAAAGTAACTAAACTGTGATTGAGCAAATAATATATATATATATATATCGGATAAAATTGTCACCTAAAGTAATTTTGTATTCTTAAAATAAAATAAGTGTAGGTTCAATGCTTTTTGTGTTACATTATTTGTGATTTTTTTAGTGTGTATATTAAATAAAATAATAATAAAAATAATAAAGCTCTGTTGAATAAACTCACATTAGTAATAACAACTTTAGTAATAAAAATAATGAGCATTCAACAACAAAACGAATATTCAGGAATGATGTGCAATCTAAAACTTTAGAACATTTTTTTATATTTTCTACCCAATTATAGTTAAGTTTATTATTTTAAACCTCAAGAAAAAAAAAGAGTAAATAAAAATAAATTAAAGCTAAAAAAAAAAGAGGAAAGTTTTCGTATTGTTAAGCAATTAGTTGGTGAACTTTATCATTTTTTTAAAAAGGGAAAAGTGTTTGGATATTTTTTTTTTGTCTTTATTATTTTAATTTCCCAAACAATGCACTATTTTTTCTTTATAATTTTTTCTTACTTCTGAATAACTTTAAATAAATAAAGAAAATTAAATACGAGAATAATAAAAACCTTTCTCGCTAACCGCAAAAAAAAACCCAACTCACGAAACTTGTGACATATTTTAAGCTTTTTTTTTTTTGGTTTTGTAGACATAAAAATATATTTTAAATTATTAAAAACTTTATTTAATTTATTAAAATATTAACAAAAATAAGAGCGCAAACTTTTCCCTTTGATTATCCAAAATCAGAAAAAAAAATTAAATTTATTATCTTTTGTTATGTTGTACAGATATATGAATAACAAATAATAAAAAAAAACTGTCTGCATGTTAAAAAGTATATTTTTGCTTTTCGTTTTTACTAAGTGCGTACACTTACTTTCATTTTCCATAAAGTGGTAATAAATTTCAATGTATGATCCTTTAACAAAAATGTGTAGTTTAGCATAGAGTATGTGTGACAAAGTTATAATACGATACGATATGTAGTGACTAGACGACAGACAATCATTTCAATAATTTTTTTCCTTAGTTTTCCTTTTAAAAGATCTAAGTACCTATTCCCTTCTTTTTTTAAAAATATTATTAATAAAAATAAAATTTTAATAAATATATCACGCAGTTATATAGTGGATTATAAATACATACTGATATCTACAAAGATATTCGTTTTTCCCCTCACAAAATTTAACCGAAAATTTAACAGAAAATTTTCCCTATGTTTTACTACTTTGCATTTACTTAATATTCATAACTATTCAAATTCTTTAAAAAATTATAAATTTATCATTTATGATTTTAGAAAATATAATTTTTAATAATAAATTTAAAAAATAATAAAATTGCTCTCATTACTATCTATAATTATTACTCTAATTAAATTTGCGCCCACTTGACAAACATAATTTTTTCTTTTGCAATAAAATTATATAAATTGTTTATTTTTTTTAAATTTAATATAATTAATTTTTCTTTTGGAATTGATTAAATTTTTATGTATTATTTGATTGACTTTTATTAGGCTAATAAAATAGTAAAATTATATATTTATTTATTTTATTCTATTTCTATTATTGATATACAGATTTATTTTCTTTTAATTAATACAAAATCAATATTTATTGAAAATAATTTTTATTATTAAAAAACATGTTTAAATGGGATGAGAATTAAGTAAATATTGTATAATACAGTTAAAATTTTAATTACATTAAAAATATTGTTTGTCTTCTTAAGTACTTTTAATGATAATTCATGAAAAATAATTCTGCTGTTTTATTGTACCATCATTCTGTATACGACAAATAAAAGAATAATAACAAAGATCCGAATTATATTATTAATAAATAAATGTAAAACTTTGGGCATATTATATATATATAATAATATAACATAACTAACACCGTATACTCTACATAGTAAATATATATAGAACAACCCACAAGCAAACAATGACAATAATAAACTAGTCTAAACAATAAATTATAATAAAAATAATAAATATTTTAATAGCAAATTCTATAAATTTATTTAAAATTAAACACATAAATAATGTTAAATTAAAAGTAAGTACATTTATAAGTCATTAAATCATCATAAGAATTTAAAAGTTATAATAGTTTATCAAGTTTTTAATAAAAATAATTCCTTTATACGTAATTTTTGTATCCACAAAAAATTATTAAAACAAAATAATGTAAGATTTTTTCTTTATCTTTAAAAACAATAAAATAAGATCTTAAAATTTGTCTAATTCTACAAGCTACACAATTTGTTAAAGATTAAATCAACAAATAGTTAGTGGAATTGAATTTGTCATGATTATTTGGTTTATTTTGAACAGACTAGAAAAAAGAAGCTAAATAAATTTTTGTTAATTGAATATTATAGCTAAAAGTAGCAAAAGAGTAACGACAATGAGAAAAAAAATTCATGGGAAAGCATAATTATTACAACTTACATACAAAGAAACTGAACAAACAAGCTTTTAATTCTACTGTCTCCAATTTGTAATTTTTATTCTTATTTTTTAGTCTGGTATGCCTGAGAAATAAGCTTTTTCTTTAATTTTCTCAGTGTTATAAAAGTTCATATTGAATCCAATCAACACCCGAGAAAAAATTTATCTACGTATTTATCTATAAAAAAAAAGTAAGAAAGACAGTACATCCGCCCAATCTTAAACCGTCCATCTAAGAATAAATGTTTAGCAGACAAAACACAAATAGAAAACTCGACTTTCTTAATCCGTTACTTTCCCTTTTTTACGAAAAATTTTACTCCTCTTTTTTTTTGCTATTTACTATCAACACCGGATAAAACAGATTTTTCGTTAACCAGTTTACTGTACATATGTAAAGAATTTTTATTCATTTTAATTTGCTTTTTGCTTTGGAATCAGACAATAGTCACGCATTCTGATAGGGTTTTTTTTTATAGTTTCAGTAGTTGTTATGCTGTTAGACGGATTGTATATTTGTTGATTCATTTTATTATATCAAAAATAGGAAGAAAGAAAAAACAAATTTCTTTAAACAAATCAACGTACAATAATATAACGTGAAAGAAATAGTTAAAGGTTGATAGGATTATATATATGTATATATATGTTAAGCGTTCTGTAGACGAAAAACATTATTTTTTCCAGTATACTAGTTACTACATAGGGGATTCTTTAAAACATTTTCATGTTAATATTATTTCTGCTTAACTAAAAACGCGTTCAGTAGAACAGTTTTATCGTTTAATCATTTCTTTTTAAATCTTAAAAAAAAATAAATAAGTAAATTAAGCTGCAAAAGGTTGTACCCAAAAATTACGCAAATTTTAAATTTATATAAAGAAAAAATAAATTATAATCATCTATCTACATACATTGTATTTATTATGCAAAATAAATAATCGGTTGCCAGAACATAATAGCGTTGCAATGTTATGACAGCAACATAATACAATAGCAGCAAGGAATATAATAAAATAAGAATAACCCACGCGTACGCGACGATGAACCAGCGCATATTAACTGTATTATACACGCTTTTTGTATCACATTATACACACATCTGATATATCACAAAATATATATAAATATATAAAACAGCATTGTCAAATTGGCAAATGCGCCGTCCGGTCCGACAGAAAATCGTGAAACATTTTCATTTTTTATATTTTCGCTTTTCTTCTATTATTTTTTCATTTTATTCCGTTAAGTTCAGTATTGCTACAACAGTCGTTACAGACAGCTTAAATAAAAGTTAATTTCTTGTGATATTTAAAATTAATATAATTTAAAATGATCAAATAAAATCAATCTTTTAAACACGCAGTGATAATATTATTGCCGTGACACATATAATTGTGAAACGTTAAATTTATTATTATTATAAATTTTAATTAATAATTAATACAATAAACACAAAAAGTATTATTAATTATTTATGTTATTTTAAAAAAAAAAATGTGTTTTATTTTTGTTAAATAATTAACTTCAAAGTGCTTATCTCATAAATAAAGAAATGAAATGTTTTAAATAAAAATTAAAAGTAAAAAATACTGATAATAAAAAAACATGTTGCTAATACAATAAAAAGAAATCAAGCATCTGGTTTTTTTATGTTAATATATAATAAAATTTATCAAGTGTTAACGAAAAAATTGTTTTTACTTTCTTCTACATTTAATTTAATTCAATTTATCAAAAAAGTAAAAGAAAAAAAACAAAACAAAACGATTTAAAGACCATAAAAGAAAGTGATTCTAATTTAATCTAATCTAATTTTATTCAATAATGCATCCCCCCATAGCATTTACTTCATTTTAATTCAAGTGTTAAAGGGTACCTGAAGAAATCAATTTCATTGCAATTACCTTGATTTGAGATTGTTTTCGTTTCTATTTGATTTTATAAATAAAAGACCATTTCTATCTTCTGGGTATAGATAAATAAATAAAAGGCGTGCAATACAATGCATACAATTTATAACAACAAACCTAATTAATTTACTGTCTTTAACAACAGTTAAATTGAAAAATCTTAAAGAATTCGCAATATTTCACTTAAAAGTAATAATAAATATTTCTTTAAAAACAAAAAATCAAAAAAAAAAAACGTTCAAATTCGTCGTTTTTTTTTTTTGCGAACGTTTAAAATACTTTATGATCTATTAAATGGAAATAAATAACTTTGTAAAAGTGAAGAAACGTTAAAAAAAATATTTATTACTTACAATTTTAAGTAGTAGCATGTACAACTAGCTGGCACATTCATTAACTCCACATGATACGGTTCATTTTTATTTTCTTCTTCGTCTTCCTTTCAATAATAAAGACTTACTGATGGCTTTATATTATTAATTTTGTCGCCATACATATTTCTCATTTTATTTTCTTTTAACGTGAAAAACCATAATTTAGGAAAGAAAATCAATGTTCAACCAAAGGTTAATGGGATCTTAAAGTAAATTATATAAAAATAAATTAAGATTTATCGTTAATTATAAATATTTTAAAAATTATAAACAAAATATAAATACTTTTCAGTTGTTTCATGTTTTAAATTCATTATACAGTATATTTCAGTCATATTTAAACGTCTAAAATTGACTTAATTCATGTCTATCTATCACTGTATATGTCCAATGAATAAATTTCATTATAATTTAAATATTTCCATCGGTTTACATAGAATTAAAATTATTACTGTAGTCCTAAAATAAATTTATTGAATAATAGATGAAATGTGTTAGAAATTAATTAATTAATAAAGTAAATATTAAAATAAAGAAAATATTAAAATGCAATCACCAACATTCGAACATCATTATATTATTGGCGAAGATTCTGGTATTGCTACAAGTGCTGACGTACACTCTTTAGAATACGATGAACCCATTGTGAAAGGGCAACATCATCCGTCAAATAATAAAGAAAAAGAACAATTTAACAATCTAAGGTAACCTGTTATTAAAAAGACAAATTGCAAATATTTCCACTATGATTAATTTCTATTCAATAGATATTTGATCTGATTGATTTGAATACATATTTTCCTTCTTTTTTTAAAACTATTTATAATAAAAATTTAACAAATTGTTTAGAATATTGAATAGCAATACAATACGTCAGCATTATTATCCTGAAGGTGATTGGGGTTGGATAATAATAATTGTTTCATTATTAGTACAATGTTTAACACACGGTTTACATACATCCGTTGGTATTTTTATAATTGAAGCAAAAACATATTTTAAAATTACATCAATTACAACGACAGGTGATTAATTTGAATTTAATTTTTTATTTTACTATTTAATTTAATTATTGTAATTAACAGAAATAATATGACTTAAAGGTGTCATAATATTGTCAACATTATTTATTACAAATATATTGTCATACTTAAAAAACAAGTGACAAAATAAGAAAAAATGTTTTTATTTAATTATGTCATTAAAAACATTATTTTTTCTGCCTTTTAATAAAAAAATTACTACATGATATACATTAATAACCATTTAATTTATAATCATTTTACAATAAAAAGAAAAATAAACAGAATAATTTCTCCTTTTTTTCACTTTGTTAATTAAATTTTATTCGCAATACCAACAATAACAATGTATTTGTGTAAAGTGTCGAATTATTTATAGAGAATTTTTTTCTTGTTGCGTGAAAATAAATTATATCGCATTTTATTTATAATAAATTTTATAGAGAATTAAATAAATATTGTTGGACGGATGGAACCTTTAAAACAAAAAAAAATAGTAAAGTCAGAAGAAGAAAAGAAACAGGAACGAAATGAGTTATGAATTAAAAGAAAAACACAAAAAAAAATAGCATAAGAATTTCATTGATGACCTATTTATTTATTATTCTTATTAAATGTTTACACATGTTTTGATTTATTTTCGGTTATCATAAAACATTTTCTTTTTATTTATATTTAAATTTTAATCATACGCAATATTTATTATTTATTTATGTATTTATTGTGTAAGAATTATAATAATCTTTTTATGTGATTTAATGTTGAAGATATCACAATATCTTGAAAATTGTATTTACTTAAACAGTTTGATATTTTAAACAGAATTTAATATGATTGATTTATTATCTCTTTAAAAGATTATTAACAAAAAATTCCTAATAGTTATTCTATTCGCATTAAAATAAAACGATACAAACATTGTAAAACAGCAATAATAGACACAATTAATTAAACAAATCATCAAAATTCATCATCAATAAACAAAATAATAATAATTCGTTTACTAAATAAATAATCAAGTACAAAAAACAAGAAAATTTAAAACAAAATTCGCGTTAAACAAATAAATAAATATTAACGCGTAGGTCAATAACAAATTTGTTAAATTAAGTAAAATCAGTGATGGAGAACCCACCTACCTAGTTACAAATCATACATATATTTAATTATTTATTTATTCAATTGAATTTATTAAGACCAGATTATTTCATTAAAAAAATAAATCCTACACGAGAAAATGTACTAAAGGATGCAAGCATTAAAATTATATAGTAATTATGTATAATAATAAAATTATTAAACTGAAAAACATATTTTAATTAAATCAGGTTTTAATAGGTTAAAAACAAAACAAAAAAGGGGTACATGCTGGCTTTATAATTTAATTATTTATAATTTAAACGCTTTATAGTTATTAACAATATTAAAACCAGAAGACTATCTAAATAAATTGTAGAGATACCTTTTCTGTTGTCTCTTAACCATTTAAACATAATTAGTAATTTCGAGTTAAGCTATTGAATTTTTTTACAGAATATACAGTGAAATTAAAATAATTTATTTAATGAAAATTAATTATTTATAATATTTTTTCTATCTATATATAAAATTTGACATTTTAATTAATTAAATTATTTTCATCAATTAATTAAATTTAAATTAAAATAACTAAATTTATTTTTAGTTATTTTTCTTTTCATTTTTTAACGATTAATAAAAATAAAATATAAATGGATTAGTAATTTGTATAAATTAAAACTATTCCTTTGAATTTATTTTTATCGTATATTTATTAATCCCTAAAACACATTTAATAAATTATTTGTGACACTTTATGATTATTTATTATTAAATATTCAAAGAGTTTTTATTTACGTAAAGTAATTAAGAAAGAAAACGAAAACCAGAAATATTTTTATCATTTATAGAGAGAAGAATATAACGGGGAAAATTTTCTTTTTTAAATAAAAAGGAAAAATAACATTTTCCCAAACGAATTGATATTTATTTCATACAAAAAAAAAATTATGTTAAATAAAAAAATGATGTGAAAAAATTAAATTACCTTAAATGATTTATTTATTTCTAAGAAATATTTTTTGTATTAAATTACAGGATGGCTAGGAGCATTATCAACGGCAGTCGCATTACTTATATCACCGATAACGATAGCATTTTGTAAACGGAAATCGACAAGACTGACAGCAGTAATTGGTGGTCTTATAACAGCACTTGGATGTTTATTTACATCATTTGCATCACAATTTCATCAACTATTTTTTAGTTATGGTAAGTTTTACGTGATTATTTATATTTACTTTATTTTATAAATACAATGTCAAGAACAAAATTTGTGAGCATTCACATTATTTTTTTATGCGGAAAAAGTTTCATAACTCCATTATTATATGAATGTTAATGACTCGCAATCTCAATATATTTACAGAATTATAATTCTGATTAATTAAATAATAATAAACTTTTTTATTTCTTTACTTTATTTTCTTCTTCATAAATGCTAATGTTAATTATACAATTCTCAATGTTGTTTATAAAGCCATACGCAAATTAAAGAATATTAACATGTTTTTCAAACATTTTCTCTATAAGAACTTTATAATTAAGTGATAAAAGAAAACAAAATCTAACAAATGATTATCAACAGAAGCTATTTAAATGAATTCTTTCTAAATCCTATAATTGAATATAAATCTTTGAGTTTTATGTAAATTTATCGCATTCTTTTTATTTTATATAACTTCCTTATGCTCTTAGAATATTATTTCCTACTTTCTACTAAGCATATTTAATTTATAAGCAAAACATTGGCTATAGACCAATTGCGGTTTATAACTCAAATGCAGCAGATGAATTTTATCAGCATATTTAACAATTTTCGATACAAAATAAATCATTTTTATTTTTAATAATATTTAAAATAAATTCATATGTTAGGTGCTGTTGTTGGGATTGGTGTTGGTATGACACGTGATTGTTCCACATTAATGGTCGCACAATATTTTAAAAGACGTCGGGAATTTGTGGAAATATTTATTGTGTCTGGTAGCGGTCTAGGTATTGCGATTATGTCAGCATTTATAAAAAGTGCCATCGATGCAATAGGCTGGAGGTAGGTGGTCTTTATATACTTTTTAATATCGATTTATAAAACAATGGTTTATCTTTGAAGTTTTAAAAACAAATATTATTATGCTCTTTGCCACACATTAATATTTATTTATCAGATTGGGTTTACAAGCTGTGACCGGTGTCGTATTTTTAACATTCATACTTGGTACATTTTATCGTTCAGCATCATTGTACCATCCACAACGACGCGCTATATTACATTTGAAAAATCAAAAACGTAAAATTAAAGATAAAAACAAGCAGGATGATCGACCACCGTTCTTTGACTTTAAAACATTGAAAAGTAAAACTGTACGAATACTTTTAATATCAACAGGAATAAGGTATATATAAACATTATATTAGTTCACTTGCTGCTGCTTCACTGATTTTACGAAAATATTTACAGTGCATTTGGTATAAATACACCAATATTTTACTTGGCCCATCAAGTTGAACTGGATGGTATTGGAGATAAGGCGATACTTTTACAAACGTATTTAGGTCTGGCATGGACATTGGGGTGTGCAGCATTTGGATTGCTTGTTGTTAGAAATAGTGTTGAATGCAGAATTGCAAGGCAATATCTTTGTCAAACAGCTGTCTTTATGTGTGGACTTTGTATTTTGGCGTTAACAGCGGTACATGGCAATTATCATGGATATGTTATGTTTGTGTGGATTTATGGTATTATATTTTTTTAAAATTAAAATATTATAGAGTATATACTAGAAATAATGAATTATTATGCGAATTTAGGTATATTCTGCGGAGGATATCACTATTCATTGAAAATGTATACATATGAACGTGTTCGAGCACGTAACTTTGCCCGGACATGGGGTTTTGTACAATGCTCGCAAGCAATACCAATTGCTCTTGGTGTACCAATTTCTGGGTATATGAATGTGGGTGGATCAGGAAAAGCAGGCTATTAT
This sequence comes from Ptychoptera contaminata, assembly GCA_963942525.1. Lineage (NCBI taxonomy): Eukaryota > Metazoa > Arthropoda > Insecta > Diptera > Ptychopteridae > Ptychoptera > Ptychoptera contaminata. Next base: position 6,209,979 of record OZ012637.1, read on the forward strand.
TTTAGCTCAACTTGTGTACTTGTTGGTAGTTTGACTTTGTTTTTTATTGATTTACATCGTCGTAACATATCACGTCACAAGCATACAAGGTAATAAAAAATTCTAGATTTATCTTTTATTTGTTTCTTTTGAAACCATCAGTTTTTTGATTCTCAATTTATTGTTTAATTTAAATTAGAGCAAATGGTACTAGTCATTTATGCGTCTCAGAGACATGTCCACAACGTCGCAAATTGTCATTTACGCAAGAACCAGATAATGAGCCAGGGGTAATTACGGGTGGTACAGCATTAATGTTAGGTACTGAATTACTAATACCACCAGCTAGCGAAGGACTTTTAGAACCGATTGGTGGAGTTGATAAGCCTGAATTGACATGCATTTCTGAAGAAGGAATTGCAGACATGGATCTTCCCGACAACCTTCTTGATGATTTAGATTATGTTGGTGATTGTATCACATCATGCAATAAGGTTTGTATAATAATTTTCTCACGTGTCATTAAATAATCTAATTTTAACCAATTTATAGGTTGAAAATTACTTAATGTTAAGCGAATTCGAAAATAATCTCGATGCCGAATTGCCAAATTTATTAGAAAAACCAGATCGACGTGTAACAATACCAAAAACAGTAATTGATTCAAATCATTGTATTTACCATCATGATAATAATTACGACATAAATCATGATGGAATACATAAATATCAGAATAGTACAATGCAACCGAAACTAAATACAAAATGGGAGCAGACAACTGGATTTGTTAATAACCGAATGATATCTGTGATTGAAGAGGCCTCAGTTTGATTTATTGTAATATAAATTATACTTTTTTTTTTTAAATATAACCAAGCAGATTGAATATTATAAATATAAATAATAAATTGTAATGGATTTTTTGTGTACCTGATATGGATGATGACGATGACGTGTTATAAAAATAAAACATATATATGTTTTAATTATAATCTCAAGTGTGTATCGACTGGTTTATTCCTCGACATATTTGTAATATATAAATATTTTTTCTATAATAAAAAAAAAAAAGAAAACGCATTTTTTAAGTAAATATTTTGTGATTAAAACATTTAAATAAAATAAATAATGTAGATTGGCAATTTTTTTTTTTTATGTTGTTAATGAAAAAAAAAACAATTAAACGCTTAAAAAATCAATTAATATATAAAATTAATAATAATAATAAATTTAACAATTATAATAAATGGAATTTGAATGTCGATTATAGCCAAAATAAAAAATTTATACAACAACATTTTGATACATTTTACAAAGAAACAATTGTAGAAAGATTTTTCTTATTATTTATTTTTTTTTTTTCTTGCTTTTAATCCTTCCAACAAAGAATAAAAATTAATAACAATGTATACAACAATAATGTTTTTAAATTAATTATCGTATACTGGAAAAGTTAATTGTATTTGAAAAATCGAATAAAAATGTTAATTAAAAACTGCCATTTTACTACTAACAGAAAAAATATAATTGGAGTAAGAAAAATTAAACTGCCATTTAAAATTGTAAATAAATAAATTATATACATTGTAATGTTAAAAATTTATCTAATTAATATTTATAAATAATAAACATAATTACCTATTTATTGTATTTATTTGTTGTAATGTAATTTAAAATTAAATTATAATGTATTTATATAAGACTTGATTATTATTATTATACAAGACAATTAATAATATAAATTAGCCTGTTATTATGTACGTATATAATTATATATTTAATATTAAAAAAAAATATTAAATTACTTTTGATTAGAGCGAAATTTTTGTATAATCAAAATTTCAATAAATAATTAAGAAAAATAAAAATTAATTCTATTTGTCAATTGTTTGTTTACCACATGTTTTGCGCAACTATTTTAAAATACATATTCCAGAGTCAGTACGTTGATCGTTGTCGATACAAATTGGGCTGCGTACCTTTCGATACGTATATTTTCGAGATTTGATTCGTAAATATCGATTATAGTGAAATGTCAATTTTTTTTGATAAATTTTCATTCTCAAAAAAACCGCATAGGACGAAGGAAAATTCCTACTCCATTTTTGAAGAAAAAATTTAATTATTTAATAATATTTTCGCATTAGTTTAATAAATGTTTTAATTGAATAGTTTTAAGTTACTAATTACTATGAATTCATATAGACAATTAATAATTACGTGGATAAAATATTCAAGTGTTTAATAATGTTCGCTTCTTAGTTATAGATAACAAAATTTGCATATTTATAATTAAAAAATATAACTTAAATTTATTAACTATATTTAAATACACATAATACTTATTAAGAAAAATTTAAGAATGTTTGAGGATTCTGACAACCCTGTTAGACCTAAAAACTATCAGACGATACAATGGCCTCTTAATCAGGCTGCATACCAAAATTTGGCAAATGATCAAGTAGATTGGGCTGCACTAGCTCAGCAATGGATACAAATGAAAGAAACATTTCCACCAGAGTTTGTGCCTGCTGCTCCACCTCCGCCTCTAGTCACTTTCAAAGATTTTGAAGAGAAAGGCGAAGCACCAATGGAGGTAGACAAAGAAGAAGAGGCACCACCAGCTCCAATTATATCAGGAATTAGTACCCAGAGTAGCAATTGGAATCCTGGATGGACGTCGTTCTCAAATCAGACACAATGGAGAACAAATTATAATACAAACAAGGAATATGGATCAGATGACAAGGAAACAAAGTCTGTTAAACCATTTAGTCAAATTGGATCAGGATGGAGTTCCTGGTCTAACACGAAAATAATACCAACACAACCATTATCATTATCCAGACAACCTTTGCTTCAGGCACCTACAGTTCCATCATTCACAACTTTTAATAACAACACGAATAATTTTGCTTCCGTTCCACTAGAAAGTGATCCTTATTGGATGCATAAAACTAAATTACCTGATACATTAAATAACAATGCTAAAGAACTGCCTGGTAACTTCTCGGATACAGATACGAAAAATGATGATTTGGCTGATCACGATGACTCTGCACAAACACTCGATAACGCAAAACGTAAACTTCTTCCAGCTTGGATTAGGTATGTTGATTATATTTTAATAATTTTTCTTTTGTTTTTTAATTGTTATTTTTTATTTTTAGAGAGGGTTTAGAAAAGATGGAACGAGAAAAGCTTAAAGAAGAAGAAAAGGAACGTGAACTTAAGGAAAAAGAATTATTATTGCAAAAACGACGTAAGGAGGAAGAAGAAATTCTTAAAGAGCTTGAAAGAGAAAAACGCACAAAGAGTCGTTTCGTTAGTTCAATGTAATTTTATTCTTTTTTAATAATATAATCATTGTTTAAATTAATAGGAATCTGATTCAGAGGAGGAATTAGTAGACAGACAAAAGCCAGGATTATCTCATGGTAAATATAGTGGTTTTAAAGAAAAGGAAACAAAACGTGAACCAAGTCCACAAAAATTAAAACCATACCGTACAAAAGAGGAACAGATTCAGGATATTGTAATTTATTAAAATTTTGACATAAAAATAATTAATTAATAAAATTTTATAACTGTTTTTAGATGTTGACGGTACGTAAGACATTAACTGAAATTTTATTAGACGTAACTAATGAGGAAATACTTGATATAGCAAAACAAACTGTAACAAAATCACGAAGGAAAGGTAGTGTTAAAACACTTTATATTTTTATTACAATATAAATTGACTAATTTTATTATCAGAAAAAAAAAAACAAATAATAATTGGTGGTAATAAAAATAACAAATTATTGACTTTTAGATAATATATATATTAAGAGGGTTAAATATATTTTATTTTTATTTAATAATTTCTTTATTATTTAAATGCAATCTATGTGTTTTGATTTTTTAATATATTAATTATTATTAATTATTATTACTGTATAATTTTGTATATTATTGATATAATAAGAAGAAAACTAATAATATAATTTTCATAATTATTCGTGGTATCATTTCTTTTTTTATGTTAAAAAAAAAAAAGAAAAGAAAGCAATCTGTACAACCCCATAATTTTTTCTTTAATAATTAAAAAATAAAAACTTAAATTACGATTAAACATTTGTCAAATTTGTAAAGCGCCAACAGCACAAGCTCTGAGAAAAACAGCCTTAACGTCTTTAACTGGTGGACTTGGTAAGTTGGAATCTTTTTAATTAAATATTAATAAATGAAAAAAAAAACAAATAGTTTAAAAAGAAAAATACACATCGCCAATTTATAAATTATAGTTAATGTTTTATTATCACAATTTGTAAATTGATTTAGTAAAAAAAAATAATAAAACTATACTAAAAAGCAAAAAACACTTTAAAATAAATTGTGAATATATAACAGCAAATGTATAAGGAAATATAACAATGCCTTAAAATCAAAACAATAATTCCAAATAAATAGATTTTCTTTTGAAGACTTTCCTATCCTGATTTAAACTCAAAAAAAAAATTATAATAATGTTCATTCCTTAAAAGTTTATTCTCAATGTTTCGTCGCTTAATACAATTCCCCACATCATAAATGGATCTAGAATAATTAAAGTGTTTACTTTCTTTAGGGCTGGGAATCTATGGTGACAGTAGTGGTGAATCATCAGACTCTGATAGTGAAACGAAAAAGATGACTGACAACAAAGACGACAAAGAAATGGATGATATTGATTCTGATGCTGAACTAGAAGTATTCTTAAAATGTCTTTATATGTTAATTATATTTATCAAATGTATTTTTAAGGAAATCATCAAAAGGCGTAAGGCAGCTTTTGAAAAGACATCACGTGAAATCGAGGCACAAATAGCAGAGGAAGAGGAACGTGAAGAACGCAGACGACGTGATCGTGGCAGCACAAACAGCGGTGGACCAAGTGGTGGTAATCGTAATAATAAAACTGATAGTGATGAGGACAGTGACAATGATACAACATATAATAATAATAATAACAAACGTAGTCATGATAATAATGATCAATTTGTAAAAAAAAGAGATGGTGAGACACAACTACTTGATAAAAATTATTCAAAATCTGGTAAGTGTCAAAATTTATTACTATAAAAAGACAAAAATTAATTAATAAAAGAAAAGAAAAGAAAAAAAAAATGACAAAAAAATCCAAATTAAAAAATATTATTTAATAAAATAGCGCCTCAGTTATGAAATTTTATTTCTTTATTTTTGTTTTGTTCTTGTGAGAATATAAAGGCTTTACTTAGAAAAATATTCATTTAGAAAGCCTTTTATGTGCATTAATTAAAATAGAAAAAGTGATTATCATCCTATTACACACTAACTTGCTTTTATTATTTGTATCTCTTATCTTCCTACATATATATATACTAAATTTTTATTATTTTTAAGTCATAAGATTCCTCCAGTTTATTGTTTTATTTATTTACTCTCATCTTTACTACAACATTGTATTGTGTTAATTAAAGCTTTAATTTTTGCATACATTTTTTTAATTTGCTTTTATTTTCGTAGATAAAATTCATACAAAAACCAAAAAATGATAATAATATTAATTTTACCTGCAAATATAAGCAGCGGCAATCATTTTTCATTTTCATTTAATTGCAATTAATTATGCATGCTTTATTATCATTTTATATATATAAATTTATTTTATTTATCAATAACTTTAATAATAATAATTTTATGCAAATGCATTTATTGATTATTTATGCAGATGCTTTTTTGACTTTAATTGTGTTTTTTTTTTTTTTTTTTTTATTTAATTGAGAAAATTATTAAGATTTTTGTTTTTGATTGATTTGATTTTAAATAATTTTATTATTAAAGTTTTTCCAATGAAAATTAATAAAAAAAAAAGTCGTCAAGTGTAGGTGTAGTATTGTTTACTAATAAAAAATACTATAATTATGTTGTAAATTAATATTTAAATAGAAATCAATTGCGATTTTGTGATCGCATAAAATTCTAAATCTTTTAATTTATTTAATTAAAAATAAAACAAAGAATATGCATGAACAAAAAAAAAAACCAAACAATTATACAATAATTCGTAATTTTTGCTAATTAATTAATATGCTTAGTTCTATTAGAAATAGAATAATTATAATAATGAGAAGAAAAAAAGAAAATTTGCAAAAAACAAACTTAAATTGTTTTTTTTTTATTTAATTTAGTATTTTTTTTTTTTCTTCACTCTTTATTTTGACTGTAAATTATTATTTTCTTTTAAACTATTTAATTTTATAAAACAATTAAACGTAAAATAATTAATAATAATAAAAATTTAATCACAAATCAAAAAACATCAAAAACAACATAATTAAATTTTATATTATAAAATTTGTATTGAATAATATTAACTAAAACTAGGTTGGAGCATGCGAGACAAGAAACCATCTAGATTCAGTGATCCAAGGGATACTGTCCGTAATACACATCTGACACATGTATCGATAGTCTCATCAGATCAAGTTGGTACAAAACGTATGGATAATGACGGTGGTGGCCCGAGTAGTAGTAGTGGCGGTAATACTCATCATAATCATAAAGGTGTTAGAAATAAGGCACGTGACAAATCAAGTCAATCCAGTGATGATACAGCAACGAGTATTAATAAGAAAAAATCAAAGAAACAGTATAAGACAACATCGGGCAGTAGCAGTACCAATAGTAAGAATAAAAAATTATCTCGTAGTTCAAATGATGAATCAAATGAAGAAGATTTAACAGAGACAAAATTAAAGAATTATCGTGCCAGTGATTCTGTATCATCATCAAAAAGGTCATCACGTAGTACAGACAGATCGATTAGACGTTCAAGATCGCGTGATTCAAGAGTAAAAGAGTCACGTTCAAAACATAAACGATCACGATCAAAATCAAATGAACGTTATCGTTCCCGTTCACGAGATCGATACACAAAACGAATATCATCAAATAAAAGTTATAGAGATCGATCACGGGAACGACGTCGTTATAAATCTAGATCAAGATCACGCGATTCACGTGATCGTAGCTATAGTCGATCATCATATAGTCGTAAAAATAAATCACGTGAACGTGAACGAAGTAAATCAAAATCTCGTGATCGTAAAACATCGAAAAATACAAAGGAAAGTAAATAAATATTTTCAAAAAGAAAAGATGGAAAAAGTTGATTAAAGTATATAAAAAAAAAATATACATAGAAAATAGAGGTGGTATTATCTAATGATTAGATTTTATATTTTATTATTATTATTATTTTTTTCATTTATATTATTATTATTATTTAATATTATTAACAAAATTATTACTTTATCGTAGATAAAACAAACTTTATATCGAAAATGTACAGACAGACATAGACAGAACTAACTATATATGCACAGGATAAAAGAAAAAAAAATATTTAAAATCTGTGTGAGAATCATTTATGATTTTATTTTTCTTACTTTGTTTTTCTTTAATAAAAAGACTGAGAAATAGTTTTTAATAAGAAGACAAAAAAAGTAAACAACTAAAACTGAATGTGGATACCTTTATTAAACTAAAGATTTTGTTATTACCTAAATTATAATTGTGTAATATTTTATATTTTAAATCTATTCAAAGATCATATGCTAGCAAAACTACCGAACAACGTTACTCTTATCCTTGTTGATATTCAAGTTTTTCTTTTTTGCTTCCTTATCCTGAATTCTTTTTTCGCATTTTCTTCTTTAATTAAATAATTTCTTTTACCATTTATCGTGCGTGACACATTTTATTTATTTATTATTATTATCATTATTTATATATTTTAACGATTTATTCATAACAAAAAAATAATTTAACAGCAAATATAGTAGAGTGAAAATTTAAAATTTATTGACAACAGAAATTAACTAACACGTCGCGAATGCTAAAATAATAATAATAAAAAAAATCAATTAGAAACAGTGCGCTTTGTCAAAAACAATACAATTTATTATATTAATTGAATAATTTAATATACTGTGAAATTATTGACATAAATAATAATAATTAATTAAAAAAGATTTTTATACCATAATGAAATATTTAAAGAAAATTATTTTCAAAGAAAAACCATCATAATTTAATTAAAGACACAAAAAAATAAATAAAATATAGAGAAAAAGGAAAAATAAATGACTTAAATTGAAAAATAATTAATTTAATTGAATAAATAAAAAATAAACTAAATAATTAAATTTGTGAAAAATACCTGTGATAATTTAATGTTTGTTTGTTTTTTTCATTTATTTATTTTTCTTTTTTTGTTATTAATTAATTATGTTAATTAATTTCATTTTTATTTTCTTTTCACGATTTTCTTTTTTATTTTTTTTTTTACTTATAAGCGGTTTTTTATTTCTGTCGTTTTTTCGTTAATTATAATACAATTTTCAGCAAACACTAAGAACTAAATTATCATATAATAAAATCTTTTTCTTTATTCCTTTATAAAACTTTGTGTATTTTCAGGCAACTATATAAATAAACATGAACAAAAAATAAATATTAATTATAATATAGCAAAAAAAAATTAAGTAATAATTATCTTAAAACAAGTTTTAATCCAAAAAAAAAGAAATAACTCGTTTTTTTCCTTTATTTTTTATTGCTTAAAATAATTTATAAATAATTAATAAAGTTTAATAATAAAAATAATAATAATAAAAAAGAATAATAAAAAAAAATATTTTAGAATTAAAAACTTTTTAAAGGATTTATCGTAAAAAGTCTTGAGAATATAATAATAATAATAATAATAATATTTCTACCTATATATAGCCGAATGCATTTTGTGTTATAGACATTAAATATTCTTGGGTCTTCTTTATCTTACGATTTTATTTCTTTAATTTTAAAATATTTTTATTATTTTTCTCTACATTTTTATATACATATATTTATTATTATTATTATTTTTTTATTTAATCAAATTTATTGCAACATTTTAAATATTTTATTAAAAAAAAAAAGAAAAAACATAAATAAATAATAATTAATAAAAGGAATAATATTTTTCAATAATTTTATTAAATTAATAAAATTTTTGTTTTATTTATTGTTTTAAAAAGTTTTTCAGAGTGTTACTGATGGTGATTTGGTTTTGTTTAAGTCATTGCATGCCACGGAAAATCGAAAAACGATAATCTTTTTATGAAAATAATAATGTTTGAGGATAAAAAACTTAAAACCACAAATATTAGATACAGAAATATTTTTATTTGTATTTTAGGGATCAGATTGATAGATAAATCAACTTTGTTCGATTAAAGCAAATTAGAGCTCTGTCCCAATATTGGTACTGTGGGAAAAAATGGATTAAAGTGCTAACAATTGGATACTACTTTTCATTCTATTGTTGGTTTAATTCACATACATGCTGCTTCTATACTCAATAATTTAAAGATTATTAGCCTTATTTTTATTATTATCCATAAACAATTAAATGAATTTCAAAGTTAATTAATATTTTTTTTAAATAAATAATTAATGGAACAATTCAAATAGTCAAGCGTTATTCTCATTACATAAATACTCTTTAATTGTTTTCGCATAGAAGATAATAATTAATTTATTTTTAAATATGGAATAGTAAGGAATCTGCTGTCGTTTTACACGGATTCGTATTTGAGTTGTTTAGAATATTCTCTGTTTTCTTTGTTTACATGATCAAAAAGTGCTAACAACTACACGAAAGTATATCGATAATCTATAAGAAGACAACTAAATAAGAAATGTGTTTTATATTATGTAATAATTAATAAAATGAAGACAATTTTATGTATATAAACACTAGCATTTAATTTATTCCCAATAAAATTATTATTTTCAAATACCTCATTCAACCAACAGAGACACTTTTCTGTGTAATTCCACAATAACATAACAATTTAATTGAAGAACAAAACGACAAACATTAACAATGATACCTTCACCTGAAATATAAATTATACAAAAAAATAATAATAAATAAAGACAAACACAAAAAATATTTTTAATTCAAGTCTGTTGCCTTTGTTTATTCAAGTTTTTTTTTAATTTTTCTTTAATTTGTTACTTTATAATCATATTTTTTTTCATCTCATCTTTTCTTATTTACCTAATTTTCGTCTCAACTTTTACAATATTTAATAAATTGGAATACTTATATATATAGAAAAAAAAATATAATAAAATAAAAACGCTTAATAATAATAAATATAATAATCAACAAAAAAAAAAAAGAAGGAATAAATTATTTGCCAAAACGTTGTTCACATTTTGCATATTTATGTAAAACATTTATATATTTATCAATAGTTAAATTAAATTGTTTATTTAAACAATAAAATTCGGTTAATCTAATTTGCCATGGTAATAAACCATATGTACAACATTTATTATCAAAATATAATGCCAATTCTGGATCAGGTAAATAATTATAAATTTTTAATAAATTTTTATCAATTAATTGTATATCTATATCATTTATATTTATATTATTATTGAGTATATTTATACATAATTCACGGCATAATACACCTGCTATTGATTTACCATCATTTTCATTAAATATATTTACATTTATATGTCTTTTATATCCATTTTTTAATATATTATTATTATTATTTAAATTATAACTACTATTATTATTATTATTATTATTAATTAAATCAACATTTTTAGCTGTGACATTAAATTTATTCCATGCAATTTGTAAATCATCATCTCTTGTTTCTTGTTTATCCTTTATAAATTTTTGTAAATTAAATTTATTTTCTTTTAACGTACCTACAAAAAAAAAATAGAGAAAAATAATACATTATTAATTTTATTTATATATTTTATTTAATAAGCAATTGAATAAATAATTGTTAAAATAAATTTTATGTTTTTCTTTTTTAATTTGCGACTATTTTACTTGTGTCAACAGCATCACGTGTTTTTTATTTTTATCTTTTGCCTTCAGTTTTTTTTTTTTTTATTTTATTATAAAAATCAAATTTCTGTCTACATATTATTATATCAAAAATAATTATTATTTTAATGCATTATTAAAAATAATATTTCTTTACAACTATTGATTATTACGTTTAATGCAGATAAGTGATAACAGAGAGATCAAGACATCAACTTTAAATGATGTGTCAATTATTTTCGTTAATTTTTGTGACACTGCACTTGTATTTTGTCTTTATTTATTTAAAAAGAGATTTCTTTTTCATTTATCTAAATTATATAATATTTAAAATAAAAATAAGCATACAAAATCAAAATTACCTTTATAATCATAAAAGCTGATGTAATTGACACCCATCCTTGCACTCCAAAATATTAAATTTGATAATGATTTATAATTTGGTTTTTCATTACCCAAAATCACAATTATATGGGTTGGTATTTTTGTAAAACAATATTTCCATTTTTCTATCACTTTTCTTTCATAATTGATCAAACTTTGTTCATTTATGTGGCCACTATATAAAAATTCTACTACTTTCATCTGTATGTAAATACATAACCAATAAAAGGATTCGTATATTGTTACACTTGTATGGAGTATATTCCATATTAAATTGTATATTATAGACAACATTTGTTGATATATGTTTAATGTTGTCATTATAATGTAAATAAATTACTAGCCAATATTTAGCCGGTATTAACTTTTTACTAATTTTAAAACCAGCCGAGACATCACAAGCTCTTTTCAGTTTTTTTTCTTATTCGACATTTACCAAACGTCACTATGCATATGACTATAGTATTGCCATATGTTATTTTAGGACTGTAAAGTTTTTACTTTAGTACAGGCTGCGTTCTTTGTATATAAACAATTCGATTAACATTACTTATAATTATAATATAATAATAAAATAACAATGTAATTTAGTAATTAATATGATATATTCTTAAATAAATAAAAAATAATTATTATCTTTAATTAGTATATACGAAACAAAAAAATAATCGAAAATATCGAACCTACAAGAGGAAATAGTTGACAAACTGTGGCTAACTTCAGCTCAAGCAGAAGTAGACATCTTTCTCTATTTCGTGTGATTTTGATAAGTCAAGGTACGTAAATGTTAAAATTTTGGTTAATTTATTAAAAAAGTGTTCAATAATTATAATAATAATGTGATTTAATTAGATTATGATATTGTTTATATGTTTCTATAATAAAATGATCAAAATTTATAAAAATAATGAGTATATACGTGAAAAACAAAATTGAGTTCTTACACGTGTATTCTCAGTGACAATCAATGTGGATGCTAATATAATTTTTCATTTTTAATTTTACTTGTAGAATTCACAATGCAGTTACACATTCGTGGACAAAATACCCATATTTTGGAGGTTGAACCTACCGAATCAATCGCTTCATTAAAGGTAAATAAATCTAGTTCAAGAATTAATTAAGTGGCAAATTCCAGCGAGTTTTAATTTTAACAAACAAATTTCTACTCTCCTAAATATTTGCAATAATAATAAATGAATTTACATTCATATTTCATTGTTTGTTCATAATGAAATAAAAATAATTCATACATTTAAATTTTTAAATATTATTTTGTATAATAAAATTTTTCCTCATTTATTTTAGGTTAGATTAGCATTTTTGGAACAAGTAGAAACCACTGACGATTTATGCTTATCATGTGAAGGAACAATACTAGCTGAAAATGATTTAGTTTCATCATTAAGTAGCATTGAGCTTGACCTAACAGTTCCATTGATCGGTGGTAAAGTGCATGGTTCTTTAGCTCGTGCCGGTAAGTTTCAAAAATACTATTTTTTTTCTTTTGTCTTATTTAACTAATTGTTTTTTATATAATTATTTTAGGTAAGGTCAAGGGCCAAACTCCAAAGGTAGAAAAACAAGAAAAAAGGAAGAAGAAGACAGGTCGCGCCAAGAGACGTATACAATACAATCGTCGTTTTGTTAATGTTGTTCAATCATTTGGTCGTCGTCGCGGACCAAACGCTAATTCATCTTAAAATGTATTTTTAATGAAAAAAACTATTCTAAGAACACAAATAAATTTGATAAAACAACTGTAGAATGTTGCATTTTATTTATTTATTTTATTTTTTTTTGTGCAAAATTGAAGTAAAAATAGAGATTCATCATCATTCTTTTAGTTGTTTCCCCATTCATAATAAATGAGATAATTTATATTGATGTTGGTTGCTTTTGTCGATACAACATTTTCTGTTAATAGTAAATACTTTGTCGAGTTGATACCACATTAGTACCCCAAGGGCAATGAATAATTACAATGCATGGAAATTGTAAAATAAAATCGTAAAAATCAGTATATACGTGAGTGAGTATATTCAATGTTTACTTTCTTGTTTGTAGTAGCAGAGAATTTTTAGCCGCAAGTGGTTTTTGTTGCATTTTTAATGATTTCATTCATTATTGAAATCATATTTCATTGAACAAGTATATATTATTTTTCTATTTCATAAAATAATTTTGAACAACTTAACATCGATGGATTAAACTTAGAAATTTTACTGGATTAAAAATTAAAAGCATTCTCCGAAATGTCGTTAACCGCCAATCCATACATACATAACCATTTAAAAATTGATTTTTATAATCAAATATTTATATTTGATAATAAAAAAGAAAATCGTTTATTAATAAATTTTCAATATTTCGCGAGCAAAAAAAAAAATGTATTTATTTATTGTTAAATTTAATTATTTATTTTATTACAAAGTTTTATTACTTAAAACATCTGAATGTTTAAGCATACGAAAGTTTAATGACTGTTAATCATTTTTTTTTTCAAAAATATATCCGTTGATAGATAAAATTCAATTTTCTTAAATAACATTAATATCGTAGAAAATTTTCACTGGTTTTCAACTAAAAATAACAGGAAATAAAAGTTTTGTAATTAAAAAATAGTGTTGTGAGCTTTTTTTACGTTTTGTATTGTTAAGCAAAGAATTATTGTCGAAAATTATCTCAAGATGTGAATGGCAATAAATTAAGGAAAATAAAATGAATTTTAATTAAAAAAAGCTTATTGTAAAAACACTAAATAAATTTAAAACAGTTAACGTAAAGAATATTGTTTTTATTTATTATTTGTTCGATTTGCAAACACTAACTATTATGTATTTGTAAATAATATTCAGCACTTTGTTTTCTTTATAGATTTGTTTTATCTTTGAATAAAATCCTACTTGACAAACTACTTAGAACTTTTACAACCCGTCATGTACCACTTTCAGTTAATTTAATTTAATCTTAATATTATTTCGATAATATTTTCTTTCTTTCTTTATATTTCTCAATACTATATGCTTTTCATTTCCTTGTTACAATTTGCAGTTAATAATATTAAAAATATTTATATATTTCTGCACGAAACTATAATAATAAATTCAATAAATTTTATTTATTTATCAGCAGTTTTTCTATTATTTTATTACATGGATTTGCTGCTATAAAAGAAGCTTTTTTTTTTCTCTCAGCAGATTTCTTCACTACCGAGAAATGTTACATGTTTAGAGAAATATAAATGTTATTTTATTTTTAGAAAAATAATTTAATAACTATTCTATTATTATTATTCAGTAGTAAACACTTGTGGATTATTATATATTTAACTTTTCTTATGTTTCTGTTGTTTAGAAAGTAATTTTAATAAATTAAATATAATTAGTTATTCAACTATATATATGCTGTTGACTATATATGTTTAAATATATTTTAACTTTTTATTAGTTTAATCAATATTATCATGTAAAAGTATAATTTTATGCTTTTGTAAAATTTTATAGAAGGGTGTATAAAGTTTTTTTTTATCTGTAAAAATAGTATTTCATAAATTATTTAATAGATATATAAAAGCGTTGATATACACAGTTTGTAGTTACTTGAATTAATATATATATTATATGAAACGATGTATTATTATTAGTTATGTTTCATTTTGAAAAATCACTTGTCGTTAATGAAAAATACATTTTTCTTAAATATTAATATAAGCTTAGAACAGTGATTAAATTATTTTTTATTGGAAAAGCTTTTATTAAACCAAATACTGTATTATCACAATGTCAATGTTACTTACTAGATAAATAATCTTAATTATTTCTTTAAGGTAATAAGATTAGTTATAAAACAAAACATATAAGTGTAAGCAACCTGAGAAATAACATATGATGTATAATACTAAGTAGTTAAGTAAATTTACTAAAAATACTAAAAACACGATTAAATTAATTAACTAATTTAATTAAATGAAAAAGAAAATAAATAAAGAAATATTATTAATAAATTTAATAATATAACAATAATGATAATTCAATAACAATAACGCAAAACCTTTTATCACACCCTCAAATTATATAAAAACATACATAATATGTATATTTATATAAATAAAAATTGAATAAAAAGTAAATAAAACACTTAACACATGGTTTTTTTTTTCTTTTTTTGTTGGCAAAAAAAAAAAATAAAATTGCGAACCATATAAAAATGAATTTATTTTTTTGTTGATGTTTATGTTATTTGGAGTATTTTCGTTGTGATGAGGAAGTAATAATAATTTTTTTACGTTATTTACGTTAATGTGGGTTAGATGCTTCAAATAAAAGGTAAATATGTAAATATTGACATCACATGATAGGTTGTAATTACTATTTGACAACAAACCTAGCATTTGTTTGTTGTTTTATTTTCTCTTTTCTTTTTTTTTATACTCATTTCTAAATGTGAAAAGCACTGATACTTTATCCAATATCACTGACCTTTATAAACTTCATGAAAAATGTTAAAATATTGTGTACTTTTGAGCAACAAAATTAACTATATATAATATATTCGATTGACTTTAAATATGTTAAATTTAAACAAATTAAAATAAATTAAATAAATTAAAATAAAAGCTTTTTCTTTTACAAAACAGGTGATTTCCTCGTTAAGAAAAACTTTTTAACATAATAATTATTATTTTATTTGAATAAAGAAATACAAATTTCTTTATTAGTAAAAACATAAATTAATTATGTATCGCAAAAGCTTTGATAGATCAAATAAACTCAAAGAAAAAAAATATTATAGATTTTATTTTACAAAACACCAGGCGTCTCCATCATATTAAAACTTTGCTTATTATTTTTGTTTATTCTTTAATCAATTATAAACCGAATAAAAAGCCAACAGTTTAGTGTTTATTATTATAAATATTTTTGTATTACAGGCAAATTGATGTAGAACACATTAAATAAATAAATAATTTGTCTATTAAATAATAATTTCTTATTATTATTAAAAAAAAAAAAATTTTATATAAAGTTTGCAAGGCAACAAAATTCGTAATAATATAAATTACACAACGCGTAAAACACGTATTTTTGTCTATTTATAATGAATAAATAATTTTTTTGAAATATATTTACATAAAAAAAATGATTGATTAGTTTTTAATTTCAATTTTATAAGCTAACTAAATACTTTAAAGCTTCTTAATAAATTATTTTTTATTTATCAAAACCATTAATGTGTTTACAATAAAATTATTAAGAACAATATATGTAAGTATGTAATAGACATAAATCCGTTTATGATTTCTTTTTATTTTTGTTAAGAGAGAGAGAGAAAAGAAAAATAGTAATAAACATTTATTTGTTACACACAGGTGAGCTTTAAAATTATAATTTTCCAAAAAAAAAGAAATAAACATACAGTAAATAAAATAAAGTGAAAATGTTAAAATTGATACATATGTACATACATATATATATATATATATAAGAAAATAAAAAAACAGTAATATTTATGTGGAAACATAAGGAAGGAAATAATATGCTAGCAAACACAGCACATGTTTGTTTTATTCGTTTTTGTATTCACGTTTATATTATTATTATTTTTATTTTTCGGTCTATTCCTACTTTTTTATTATTATTTTTATTATTTTATATATTCCTTTCTATAGACACATCTTTTTTTTTTATTTTTTGTTACCTTTATAACATTGTGTCTGTCCACTTGTTTGCTCAGCTCAGCATGTGCTTTATTATTTTATGTATAAAATATGTACAATTTTCTTTACTTTTTAATGCCATTTTTCTTTAAATTTATTTATTTTTTTCCTTTTAGATTTTATTTCCTATTCTTTTTAAGTTCATATACATTACATTTAAGTGTTTATTTAGTGCATAGTGAAAGTTTTTATTTCTTTATATAAATTTATGTTCATATTTTTGTTGTTATTTTTTTTAAGTACCTGTTATACCGTTTTGCGGTCGAAATATATACATAGAAAAATTTACTATATGTAATTTCAAGTTTAAAGTTTTATTATTTTACTTGTTGTATAAATTTTTAGTAATTTTATTTAATTTATTATTTAACCTTTAATAATCAATCATTTTGTCTATTTCATCATGATTATATTGTGCAGGAACTATAAATTTAGGTAGAAAATAATTGATCATTAATGTTTAACTAGGCCTTATTAGAGGCTTATTGTCTGAAATAGATAATTGCTTCAGGAAAACCATTAAAGTATTTTTGAACAATGGTATAATGCTTTATAAATTCACGTGTTTTAGATAGATAAACTATACATATCCTGTAACATTTTACAATTGAATTTTTCTTTATATGATTAATCGTTTATTTTTGTCTAAAATGTCAATAATTTTTATTTAAAGAAAATTCTATTAAATCTTTTAAAAAAATATAAATCTATTCTGTGTTTAGGAAGTTAACAGAGATTCTATTACCTATGCAACGTCAAAAACAGAGACAATTCTATTAAAATTATATTTAATTTAGTCAAAATCATTCATTTAATAAAACTATAATCAACAAAAGCTTTTCCATGTTACAATATATATATTTTAAGCCTCTAAAAGCTTATCGTATATTTATTTACAAAAAAAAAAAAACAAACAGAAAAGAAGTTAATGCTGAATGATTAATATTTTCTTATTCATAATTTTTCTATCATTTCTAATTTCCAAGAGGTAGTATTCCTTTTTTAGAAAATGTATAATTCCACTTTGATTATTTCATATAAAAAGAAAATGACAGAGTGAAAATCAACAAAAACTACAAAACAAAAAAGCACACTTGTAGAGCTGTATACAAATTATTTTTCTACATTTAGTAAAATAGCAAATAAAATATATAAGAAAATATTTTATAAGACAAGAAAAAAATAAGTTAGAAATTCATTTCTAGTTCAACTAGGTCTTGTCGTTCTTATTCTTAAACTTTACAGTTTTTGACTGACATAATATAATTCAACAACTTCTTATTCTGGTATTTTTTTTCTATAAATTTTATTTTATTTATATAACTTTTTCTTACAAACGAAGACAATGATATAACATAAAAATAAAAATGTTTAAAGATTCTTCTGAATTGCAGCAGCAAAACTGAGTACACAAAAAAGAAATAAAAATATTATTATTATTATTATTATTATTAATAATAAAAACAAAAATAGTAATAATAATAATAATAAAAGAAAAAGCCACAACAAAAACGAAATCAATTTTATTTTTTTCGTTGGTTTTTCCTTTAACAAAGATTAAGATCAATTTTTTTTCTTTTTTTCTTTTATTATCTTCTTTTCTTCGTTGTTTCTTTTATATATTTGTTTCATTAAAGTTTTAACTTTTTTAAACACTATTCAGTTGATTCTTTTATTATTTTACAGAAATACAGAATTGCATAGAATAAATTTATATATTTTAATATGAATCATCATTGGAAAACTTATTAATAAATAAAAAGAAATAAAACTAAAAACTACAAAGACGTAAATATATATAATTTTTTTTTCTTAAAACGATAAAAAAAAGTTATGCATTTTTATTTCAACAATAATATTATAGACTATTTATATGATTACCTGAATTATTAAAGAATTTTTATGTATTATTTAAGATTAAAATTTATTTGTTGATCTAGCCTTGTAGAACTTTTAACAGGGAGATCAAATACATAAGCTTTTTACATTGGAAGTCTTTTAAATATCATATTAACTATTCAATAAATATAATTTATTTTTACTTGAAAAATTGTGAAAAACACATCGACGGTGTTAATCAAAATTATTTGCAAAGTAGTAATTTCAGCATTAATTTTATTGTTAATAAAAATATTAAAGTTTAAGTATAAAAACCCTGTAGAAAAACATAAATTTTTTCTTGTTTAATATTCTTAAAATAATATGATGAATAATATACAGTGATCAGTGAACTGGCCTGCATTAAACACGTCTTAATAACCACACAAAGTTCTTATTTTCTTAAGCTTTTCAATTTACTTTTAAATGCTTATTTGTTTTATTTACAATTATTATAAAATAATAAAAAAAAAATTCAGTAAATCACCCATTTACATCGTTTGCAATAACACATCACTTAAATTGCAATATCCAATACAAAAATATATATAAAACATTTAATAAAATTCTATTAAAACAAAATAAAAATCATAAATGTTTACTATTATTTCATGATTAATAAAAAATATATAAATAAAATTATTTTAATTTATTATTGTACTTAAAATTCTTTAACAACAATAATAAATAATGTTGGCAAAAAAAAAATATATATATGTAATAATAACATAATAATAAAACTACAACATAGGATTTTATTTTGCCTAAGCACTGTGACGAAAGCTCGACAATCAAACAGTTTCGCGCAACATTTCAAACTGAACAGACGTGTCTATAATAAGCTATATAGTTTAATTTTATTTATTTTTGATGTTGTTTAAGCTCACTTATAAATAAAGTTAGTCCTCTAGTCATCCTTTTAAAGTGAATCAAGTGTTAATTATTAAAATAATTGTGAAATTTAAGTTAAACATAGTTTTATTTATGTTTTGCAAGCGAAACAAGTATCAGATAGAAAAAAAGTTATTTTAAAAAAAAAACATTGTTTTAATTATATTAAACAATTCACACAACAATAAACAATGTTATCAGTAATAAGAACTGCAATTAAAAATAGAAAAAATATAACCAAGCCACAATCATAAGTGTAGCTCAGATTAATCGTGTTAACTATTTACAAGTTTATTGTTTGAATTTATAAAAAATTAATAAATAAATAAACAAACAATGTTATAGATAAAGTAATAAATATATAAATAAGTCAATTAGAAAAATAAACAATTTTAATTAAGCTTATTTAGTGTAGTTTAGTTTAATTTTTTATTGTTTTTATTCAAGGTAAAACAATTATGTTAAGTGGACTTTAGTTAAACTATACTAATCTAACACAAATACACTAAGTACTGGCTTTTTTATTATAATTTTAACTATTTGTAATCATATTAAATAATTTAATCATATTTAAACCAGTTATATTTAGTGGAAAATAATTAAAATAAACATTTATTTAGTAAGAAAACGTTAAACGAAATTTATATATTCAAAATACGAAAGTTAAAAAAGCATCTAATAAACAGATTAACAATGTTTTTCGTAAAAGTATTTATTTCCAAAAACATTAACGAATTGTGAACATTTTTAATTGACTAAATACTAAAGCACACTGAAAATGACAAAAATTAATGACTAACTACTGAAACTTAATTAATAAATGGGGTGGAAAAAATAATCTATTTATCCTTATGACTTACTGTTGCGTTAAAACTAAAAAAAAGAAGCAATTTTAACCATCAAGAGAAAGGAACAACGAAAAACTAATCATGTTATCGTTGTTTATAATTTTAATTAACTTTAAACCACCTTTGAAATTTAATTAGTTTACTTAAAAAAAAAATTTTTTCCTAATTTTAATTCATGTTCCTAGAAAAAACATCGCTTGTTCACCTTTTTCTGTTCAAAATGAAATTTTGCAAAGTCAAATAAAATTCTGTTGTTTATTTATTTTTGCACAATTTTTGTTTATATATAAATTTTTATTTTATATTGTACAAACAAGCCGTGTTTATTGTGTTTAGTCGTCTCTTAATCACCTACCATCAGGTTTCTTTTTTTACTTTTCACTTTATTTTATTTGTTAATTCAAACACTTTTGTTTGCTTCAGAATTAAAGATGAAACTATGCTACAAAGCTTTAAATAAAAATAAAAATTTTGAAAAGTAAATAAAATAAGAAAAATTAAATTAAAGACAAATCAATCGTTTCTTATTAAAATGTTTATTCTTTAAATAAAACCGTGAAGTAGTTCTCAAAAGCTTAACTAAACAAAGAAAATGTATTTCTTTGCAATAAAATAAAAAAAACCCCCGAAAACACAATGCAAGCTTTTAATTATATCTCTATTCTTTTTTTACAATTTAAAACTTTATACAGTGCTTTACAAATAAAATAATTAATTTTTTATCGATTAACGATCAATAATATATAAATAAACTCGTTACAATAATAAAAATTAATTAATTTTCCTGTCTGTCTAACAATAAAAAATCATTACTTGTCTTGTGTCACTTGTGAATTTCAATTTATTTAATAAAATATATTTAAAACCACTTAAACGTTTATAAAAAAAAAGTAAAAATAACATTAAATTTAGAGAAAATTCTTATTATTTAAATAAATAATAAACATAACAAGCACAAATCATTTGATTTTATTATTTTATTAATATTGATGAGAGATCTTTATTGTTATTTATCTACCGTAATCATGTGTTAATGTTTATGTTAATGTTTAACAAGAATAATACAAACAATAAAAAGGATTTCAGTAAAAATAAAATAAAAAAACTAAAAGTCTACAAAATGTAAAACAATATTTTTCGATCTAAAGAAAATATATGTATTTGGTTTGATTATGTATCCATCGAGTAACCACTAAAAAAATCAAACAAAATTATAAAAATAAAAACACGAAAATAATATGTATATAGAAAAGCTTTTAAAATGCTATTTAATGTATATTTTATGACGCCTTTTTTTTTGATTTTTTTTTGTAACCCTTGCACCTTAAAAATTTCTCTATTTTTTCTTTTACAAATACACGACGATATAACATGACATCAACCATTAAATGTATCCAACGTTTATTTTGACTTTATTTTTTTCGTACATTTTTTTTTAAAGTAAACTTTATTTTCTAAATATGACCTCATATTTTTTGCCACTTGTTTCATTTTTTTGTTAAAGCTTTCTTTTCATTTTCTTTTTCACCGTTCGTTCACAAAAGAAAAATTATTACTTCCTGAGTGGCTTATATGCACTCAATAGTTTAACAAACAACAATCAATAAAAACTTACAAAGGTACAAGCATAGCAGAGAAAAAAAAGAATAAAATTGTGGCAAGCTAATAAAGTTATCTTAAACTTTATGTTAAAAATAAACTTAAAAATAAAAAAGAAAATTTAGAAAAAAAAAAAAGAATATTATTTTCTTAAGTATTGAATAGTTGTTATAAGCACATCAATGGCATAGCACAGGTAGCTTTAAAATAAACTTTTTGACATTTTTTTTTCAATGAAATAAAAAAAAGCTGCCAGTTAATAAAGGAATTTTCTCTTGATTTTTATTATTTATTTATTTTTTTTTTTTGTACCTTTTGTTAGAGGAAAAAGTTTATTTTTTTTATTACTTCATTGTAGAATAATTGTTTTATTTAATTTTTCCTGATTTTATTCTCCGAAAATATGATAAAGTTTGTACTGATTGTGAAAGCTTTCTGTATAAGTTGTTGATAATTTTTCTGTTTTAATTTTAAAATTTATTTATTTTTCTAATAAAATTATAACAAATTGTGTTTTTTATAACGAGCTTTTAATATTAAACGTAACTAATGTAATAAAATTTATATTTTACTATGAGTATTACAGGTAATAATATTACTAATCTACTTTATATACAGCTTAGGATAACAATAAACTTATTAACCTATAACCAGTTAACAAATCTAATCAATTTATGTAGAAAATGTAAAAGTAAATAAACAAAAAAATATGTGAAACACTCTGTTGATTTTTCTATTTGTAATAGAAGAAATCGTTTTTCTTATTTTTAACATTTACATTTGTTTAGTAATGTAAAATAATCAAAAGGCAGTCGAAAAAAAAATATTGTATATAATAATTCGTGAAATAAAAAGGAAATATTAAATAAAAAGAAAATTATAGAAAACAGACATGAAAAATAATAAAAATCTATAAGAAAAGAAAGCTACAGTCGAGTAAAAAATATAACTGAAAGTAATATTTTGCGTGCTTTTGCTATGGTTAAAAACATTAACGTTAACATCATAATTGAGATTCATTTTTGTTGTGTTACATACTACAAAGTATAAATAATATATATTAAACATATTCAACATTGATTTCATTTTCATTAACATTATTATTATTATTATTTTCATTATATATTCACAAAAAACATCTTTCTCAATTTTTATTCCTATTTTTTTTTTTTTTGAGTTTCATTCATTGTGCTTTCTTTCTGCTTAATAAAATCCATAGACAGTATATACAAAGGTATATATTATAGTTATTATTTTTTCTTATTCATTCATATTTATAATAAATGAATAACAAAAGCTTTCTCTTTTTTTTTTATCATTAGCAGAAGCAAAATAAAAGAACAGAAAAAAAATCTCATCAAACTTTTGCCATTATATCTTGTTCTTGTTCTTTTTAATTTATTAATCTTTTCTTTTATTTATCACAATTTTAATATGAATGAAATTATAAAAAAATAAATAAAATATAAACAAATAATTCATTAACACTTAAATAAAAAATAAAATGTGTAAATAAATGTTATAAAATATTATGATAAATAAATAAAAATGATTTATTCGCGTGGCCGATAACAATACTCGGGAAATAATTTTTATTTTTTATCACAAATAGTTTTCTTAATTATTATTATATAATTTTAAATTCTTATTTATTATATTTTCTTTATCATCTTGTTTATAATCTATTTATTCGTTATTTCAAAGTAGTTTCCTGAACTACTTAATCAATAGAAGGTTTCTATTCAATTTACAATTAAATGATTTATTTTTATTTAACAAAAAAACTATTATTAAAGAAATTTAAATATATAAATCCAAATATTTATTATTATTAATCTATTTTAGCAAATATATTCTTTATTTTCATCAATGATTATCTTAAATATAGCATAAATTCTCTACCTAAATAACATTATTGTCATTTAGAAAAAGAAAATATTTTATTTAATTTAGAAGTTTGTTGACTAATGCCTTAAATATAAAGTAAAGGATTGGTTTTTCGTCTGACCTGCCATTCTGTATTATAATAAATAGTATTTTCTAGGGAAAATAATAAAAATAAGCACCTATGTCGGTATTTTAATAAAATAAGACGAAAATAAAAAATTCTGTTGACAAGTCATTCGTTACACCGCTGTTAGTCTACCTTTTTTACATCACTGAATACAATATTTATATAAAAACCAATGGAGTATTTTATATTAAAAACTAATATTATACTTAAAGTTTATATTTTTATAATAAACAATAAGCTTTAATAAATATATATATATGCATAATTAATTTTAATTAAACTTTATTTAAGTGTTAATAAATTTCATTTTTCACGATGTCAACGAATTTACTTAAATATATTTTAGTGATAAATATCAAAAATTTTATTAAACTTAATGATTGAATTATATAAATTTAAATAAATTACCCCAACATATATTGTTCATATATTAAGTGAAATAGATAATAATACATATACGACACATTAGCTTTATAATAAAATTAAAAATCAAATTTAATTATTTAAATTATTAAAATAATAAAGTTTTATTTTAATTTTTTCTAAATTAATTTAAAAAGAATTTTGTGTATATAATTTATTCTTGAAAATTATTATGTTTTTTTATGATTCTGCTGAACAAAATTATTAAAACATTTTTTTCTTTATTAATAAAACTTTAACAAAAGCTCTTTTAAGTTCTTTATTTTATTTAGTTTTATATTTTCATTTTATTTTTTACAACACGACTGCGGTCAACTGAATTTCTTACATATAAAAAGAAAAATAATAAATTTAATTTTTATAACATCAAAGCATCGAATAAATAAAAAACTTATCTTATTATATTTTTTATTTTGTGTTGGACTAACAAAAAAATTAAATAAATGCTTAAACTCTTGTTAAGAATTTATTAAGTAACTAAACAACAAGTGTTTTCTTTTTTTTTGGTATTTATTTTCTTTCACTATGTTCTTTCAAATTACAAGTAAATTCTAAAGTTCTTATGTTCTTCTATACATAAAATAATGCAAATATAATTTTACGGTTGTGAATATATATGTATGTATATTGCATTGCTACGTATTGTTTGTTTAAATAAATTTTAATTCATTTATTCACTATCCAAGCTTTACCAAACTATACTATGTTTTATGCATTAAATTGTATGCCTTGTAAGCATTGTTTAGTAAAAATAAAGTTAAACAACAAAAATAATAATAATAATAATAATAATAATAATTTTATTCGAATTTTAATTCAAGTTTTATCCAAGATTTTTAAACAAACTAAAGCACAAGTGCTCAGTGTTTATTATTTTTTACCCCCCATATTTCAATAGCATTTAATTAAGAAATTTATTTGAATTACCCTGTTTTTTTTTTTTGGTTTAATATTATATTTCCGTTCATAAAAAATGATTATTTTATTTTATTTAATAAATATAAAACTATGTATGATATTCTTAAACTATATTAATAAATATAAAAATTTATTAATAGTTCGCTAACAAACAAACAACAAACACTTGCTAAAGTGATAAATTTGAAGAAGTAATAAATGAGTCATTTTTATTTATATATTTTGCTTTTTTTATTGTTTTAACTATCACATTATTTTTAAAATAAATTATTATATTCATATAACTACGTTATATACATATATATAAAGTAATAATTATTCAATTGATGAATATTTTATTAGATTTTTGCTTTGATAATAAAATTTCTATCCATCTTTATTCATACAGTTAATCAATTATTATTATTATTATTCTTATTATATTACTATTCAATTTTCTAAAATAAATTTTATATTTAACTTTAATTTATTTAATATTCTTATATAAATAAATTCAGCATCTTCTTGGAAATATACAAGTAAAAAAAAATAAATAAATATATTTTTGATTATTTAGTTATACTTTTACCAAGTAAATTCTATTCAAATATAAATCAATCGATATATTAAAATTTTCTAAATGATTTGTAATACTATATGAATTATTATTTTTTTCTACTCGTTGACTATATTTACCAAGAATTATGCATTATTCTTATTCAATGCATTTACTATTTGACCATAGATCTTTTATTGCTGACAAAATTTATAAATTCTTTTAACATAATAAGTCTATTGATATGTATTTACTAAATCCCATTAGAAATTACTTTACCAAAACTAAACAATTTCTACATTTGTTAATTGCTTTGCTTTATAATTGTAAACTAAATATAAATAATAAATTTCATTAAATTATTTATTATAATCAAATATTATTCCTATATACATAATAATATTATTTAATTCTACTATAAAGGATAATTTACTATGAAAACTAAACATAATAAAACATGCATACTGTTGTTTAGTATTACATTATTTATTTATTAAATGTAAAAAACCATGAACATTTATTTTATATTCTATAAAATTCACAAAAAAATATATGCTTAAAGCTTATTATTATTATTTTTGTTGTAGATTTTAACACTTTATTATTTACTTTAATAATAAATAATATTCTGCTTTCTATAAATAATATAATACTTTACAGGTAAAGTAATAAAATCATCATGTTAAACCAAGATCCATGCAAAAACCAAACAACTATCAATCTTATCATAAATTGTCATATCCATTTACATACTTTTTTTTTTTTAGCCAGTATTTTCTGTTTGCAAAATTATTCTTCTAAATATATTTGTATAAATTTTAATTTTAAATCATTTATACAAAAATTCTTCATCTTATGACATGTGGTTTTATGTTTCCTTTTATTTGACTATTTATAACTTTTTTTGTGTATCCTTATTTATGAATTTACTTTTTCTCTCGTATATTTCTTCATTTTTTTTTTAAACAAATTTTTAAACATTATCGACGATAAGAGATGATACATAAAATTTTTATAATAAAATTATTATGCATAAAAAATAATAATATAAATAAATTTTGACTATTCGAAGTGTAGTAAATTTTTGGTAATGTCTTGACAACAGATGATCACACTATTTATTTTTATGTTATTTCTTTTTACCTTTTTTTTATTATTATTATTATTATTTTGTATCCTCTTATTTTTCTTTACCTATTAAACTGAATTTTTATGTATAATTTTAGTAAAGTATTACCCAGTTACTTACTCATATAGCCCAGTACCAAAAGTACAACAAAATTGAAAAATATATAACTTTATATTCACAGTTTGTTCTTATTATAATGATTATGATTGTTATTGGTATATGGGTATTGTCCGTTACCGTAATATTTAAAATCTATAACAATTTCTATTTTCTTTTCTTTTTATAACAGCAAAAATATTATAAATAAACTTTTTTGTTTTTCTTTATATTAATTTGTAGCGTGTAAATACTTCCCAAAAAATTATAAAGCTTAAAAGTTACTTTGAATACAAAAAAGTTCCTTTTTAAGCATACTCTTTTATTATACATAAATATAAGAGTATGAATATGAACAGCTTAAAACAAATAATAATAAAATATTACGTTTTTATAGGTTTAAAATACAGCTTTTTTGTTTTTACTTATTGTACTCGTGAGTGGACAAATAATACTTTAATCAAATTTTTAAACTTTTCTTTCTTTTGGCAAAACTTTCTTAGCAAAGTTCTTTTTTATTTATGCTGCTTATTTTATGACAAACAATTTTTACAATTGAACTTATTGACTTTTAAAATAAATAAATGATAAATTGCATATTTAATTTTTATTTTATTAGTATATTTAATTGAATAATCTAAATGAATGCAAATTGTTATCTAACTTTAATATAAGTTTACAATATTTTAATAAAACATTTGTAAAATATGTCACTTAGCTTAATTATAAGATAAAAGTAAATATATGTAGATTATAGAAGTGTAAATTTCATTTAAATAAATATTTGTACGAGTAATCTGAATGCTTTTAATATTTATTAAAGCTTTTATTGTATTAGAAGAAAATTTAAATAATACCAAAAAAATCAGGAACTTAAATCATGGTTAAAAAATTGTTTTGTCTTATATTTTAAAGCTTCATAAATGACTTTATTCACTTAACATTGGTAATAAATAAATTTAATATAATAATCAAATAATCAGTTAAGGTAATAAATCAATTAAATGAAAATAACATTTAGCCACATTTATAATGTAAACTAATAAATTAAGTACATATATTGCGTGCGGTTTAATTATGTTATCTAATAAATTTTTTACTACTTTATGTATGATTAAAAATTTATGAAATTTATTTATTCAAAATGTTTTTTATTTATTTCTAAATACATTTTTTTATTAGTATTTTATATTGTTAACAAAGTGAGGATAAAAATGATTAATAGCTTCTCTATAAACAGCACTATTAACACATTATCACGATTAATAATGTAAATAATTTAGTAAACAACTCTGTTTATTATTTTCATCGTATTATTGTTTATAATTTAATTAATTATTCAATATTAAATGCAGCTATAATGAACTTTTTGTATATAACAAATATACAAATATATTATTTACATAATAAGGGTTAATCATAAGCACAAAACATATTAATGGGTAATTAAATTACGTATATTTTTATATCTAAAAACATTATTTATTAATGGTTTTATTGAAAAATACTGAAACTACTTTTTATATGAATAATTAAATTGTTTTAATCGTTTTATGCACTTTTGACTTTTTGTTATTTAAAAACACAATATTAATACAACCAAGTGCTATAACATTAAATAAAACTTTAGTAGATAATTTATTACAATATTCTCAAGTAATATAACTAACATGGTTAAATTAATATTATATTGTTCGTACTCTTATTGTTATTATTAATAATAAATATCAATTAACACAGTAATAGTATATGCATTTATATTTCTATAGAACTACATAACTTATTTATTATTAAACACATTTGAAAATACAATAATAAACAATAAAATGGAAATTTATAATGGTTATTAAATATTTGAACATAAGTACTTTAAAATAATAAATTTTATTTTATTTTAGTTTATAAAAAAAAAAAAAAAGCTCATTTAAAAATGTTT
This sequence comes from Ptychoptera contaminata, assembly GCA_963942525.1. NCBI lineage: Eukaryota > Metazoa > Arthropoda > Insecta > Diptera > Ptychopteridae > Ptychoptera > Ptychoptera contaminata. The sequence continues at coordinate 6,239,243 of OZ012637.1, forward strand.
AATTTAATACCAGGCGTCTGCACTGCAATTAAATAAAACACACTAGATTGTGTTTAATTCTTCACCAAAATCTCATAATACTTTTATTTTTGTATTAAAACAAATTAAACCATTATAATAAGCTTTTTCTCGTATGAATTATTATAATTCGGTATTAAAATACTTTTATTTCAACACATAAAACTTTCTCTACAAGAAACAATTTTTATTAATCATTTAACAATTCGTATTTATCTTATATAGAAAATGCAATTTCGTTTCTATTTTAAATAAATTTTCTTTGATTGGTTTATTTTTTTTTTTTTATTTAATTACGTTAAATAATTTTTATTTCGATAAAGTAATTACATTAAGAATAATTATTATTATTTTTTTCTAATTTAATGAGTTTAAATATCTTATTTGCTATAATTAACTTTTTATAAAATCAAATTATGATAAAACGTGCTGATTAAAGTGGATTTAAACATTACAAATATAGTTTTTTAAGTTTAATTCTTGAAGAATACAGTTTCACAACTGATACATAATAACATTGTTGTATAATTAAATATTTAATAACATTGTAATTTTATTTAATTGTCTGTAATTTTACTTAAATGATGTGAAAAAGAGCATTGTTTGATTTTTGTTCTATTACTTTGTTTAAATCAAATTATTAGAATTGATTCGTTTTATTTCATTGTCAATATAATCATCGTTTTTTATTTATAAATTGTGTATATTAACCACTCTACTAGTATGTAGTTGTATAAGATGTAGTCTATATATTAAGTAATAAGTACAACAAAATGTTATGAGCAGTCTTTTCATTAAAAGTATTTTCAATGTTATTTATATTCGTATCACATCAGGGTAAAAAGTCAAAGTAAAAGTTCATAAAAAAAAACTGTATGTTTATATTACGTAAAATAAGTCATTTCATTATGATCATAAAATCAACCCGAAATAGATAAAATATATAAAAAAAGAAAAGAAAATAAATAAAAACGAATATAAATAGATAGGAATATTAGAAGATGACGACAACACGCGACAAAATTCACATTTTTATCAATTCAATTCTATCAGTTAAACATTCTTCATTCTTCTTACAGTAATTTTTTTTTTATATTTTATTATTAAAATATATTTATTTTATTATTATTACAAGGAAATTTCTATCAAAAACAAAAAATGATAAATAAATTGTGGGTTCATAAAGAATGCTCTTTACTAGTTCTTTTTATTTTTACTTGTATTCTTGCTGTCTTGTCATTTTTGATTTGTTTTTACCATAAGTTTAAGCTGTCAATTGATGCCTTGGATTGTTGTCTTTTTAATAAATATTTATATTAAAACGCGAAAAAAAAAAAAGAAATTACAATAAAGATTGCCATTTATATATAAAAATCCATTGATTTTTGTTATCAAAAAACTTTATATTTTTGATTACATTTTTCTCCTTATTTATTTGTATGACAAAAAATTTCTTTATCGTTCTCTCTCGTTATATTAAAAGCTCTGTGTAAATAATTTTCTTTTTGAAAAGTTTTTACAGCATAATTAGGTACTCTTAATACTTTAAATAATTTTTCCAGATGGATTTTTTTTTTGTTTGTGGTACAAAAGTAGTGTTTATTGCTGTTATTAAATAAATTCTCTTTTTCATACTGTACAGTTAAATTATGCAAGAATATAATAACAATGCTCTATTTAATTTTGAATTTTATAACTTAAACAATAAAACATTAAAATTATTATTTCAATTATAAACAAAATAAGTACTTTATTTTAAGCAAAACCTTTTCTTTTTTTTTGTTACGTTAAATCGTTAATTAGATTCATAACAAAAAAAAAGAAGAAATTATTTTGTTTAACAGAAACATAGAATTATATTATTTTTTGCACACACCAAAAAAAAAAAAAAACCATACATTATTACAGTAGCAAAAAATATTATAAAATTAATACAAAACATAGTGACACACCCGAGTTTAATTGTGGTCAAATGTTATGCGAACGGTTAAATAATTTGCATGTTTTACAACAATCGCTCAATTGCATTATTGTCTTTTATTTATTTTAATTAATAAATTAACATGAAAGTTTTTGTTTATATGTTTATTTATTTTTTGTGCTTTTTTTTATAAATAAAATTCATAATTATTATTTATTTTTTTAGTGAAATGTTTTCAAAATTGATAATATTATTATTATTTTTGGTTTATTAAATATAAAGTGAATAAATAATTAAATTTAGAAATCGATTTATATTTTTCGCTATATTTTTAATTTTGTTTGAATTTAATATACATTTTTTTCTGTTTAACTAAACCGTTTTTATTTTATTAGCAAAGCAAACATCAAAAAGACAGAAATAAATAGAGAAATATCGTGTGTATATTTTTTTATTTTTTAATTTGATAAATTTTACTTTTGGGAACTGATTTTTGTTAACGATGTACAAAAATCAAGCACGTAATAATGTTATAAAAACGTAAAAATTTTATTCCTTTTTCTTTTTTTATTTCAGTTAAATCAACAGGCTTTAATAATAACTTTACATATTTTTCTGTGCCCGCAAAACAGTAACGAAAAAACTACTTCTACATACATACATTATGAATTATTTATGTTAATAAATATTAAAGTGAGTTTTTTTTAAAACATGTTCAAATGCAAAGTGAAAATTAACTACAAAAATATGTATATAAGTTAAATATTAAAATAAGAAATAATTAATAAATCAAAATACAAAAATGTTAACAATTAATAATAATTTTATAAATATAAAAAAAAATACAGTGATTGTGATTTCTCTAACTAGATATCTATTTAAAATAATAATATTCTTTATTATATTATTAAATAATTATAATTTCTTAATGGTTTATGGTGTTAAAGTGAAAAGTTCATCGTCTTCAACAACAGATGCAGCGCAACGAGCATCAGCAGTAATACCTGGTGATTTTGTAATTGGTTTTTTATTTTCAGTTCATCATCAACCAAAGCAGAAAAAAAGTGGTGCTAATCATTTTTTAGCTTGTGGTGAGGTAAGTTTATTATAATTTTTTTCTGATTTAAAATTTATAAAGATGAAAAGATTGAATTTTTTTATGTAATTATTTTTAATTCTATTAATAATGTCTGTGATTTTCTTTTGAAAGCTAAAGGTTTATTATTTCTTTTTTTAAATAATGGATAAAAATGTATGCTTAACAGTCAATTAACTCAATTAATTTTAAATAATTAGACATAACGTATTGAAGACAAAATATACTCTAATTGTCGTTAAAGTTTAAACAATTTATATTATTTAAACTTTGTCTTAAGTCATGAGTTATTATCTTTATCTAGTCTAGTTAGTACTTTAACATTTCCTATAAGATACTTATGTGATAGAATAATAGCACATATTTCTCCTGACAACTTATTTAATTAAATTTTAACGAACATTTTTTTGTTTAAAATTCTTTCTTTATAATTTTTTTTTTTATTATTATTTAATCTAATTTATCAACTATTTAACATTCAGTTAAGCATAACTTTAGCATCTGTTTTAACGTTAAAATTAAAAAATTTCATTGATGCTAAAAAAAATTGTTTTATTAATTACTAACCAGTTTGGATAAATAATTACTAAAATAAATAGACAAATTAACATAAAAAAAAAACAATCTCTATGGTAATTAACTTAATTATACATTAAAATTCATTTAATACCTATTATGTTTAACCATTTTCTATGCTGCCTGATAATCAAATAAAAGTTGTCACAAGAAATATATGTAAATTACATAAATATTCATTTGTCATGCAATTTAACAGCGTTAAAGCGTTCCTCTTTGTTACAAATACTAATGTTTACACCGCACCTATTTACTTCTTTGTTACTATCTATTACATTTTATCTAGCCCGCAAATAGTAATAAAATTTATTTATTAAATTTATAATTTTTTTAGTTAGAAATATAATTATTAATATACAAAAAAATATATATATTTTTATTAGGTTCGTGAATTTTATGGTATACAACGGTCAGAGGTTACATTTCGAACAATTGATGAAATAAATAGTAATCCAAATATATTACCAAATATAACATTGGGTGTTGAAATACGAGATTCGTGCTGGTATGCACCTGTAGCATTACAACAAAGTATTGAATTGATTCGTGATTCAATATCACCAAAGCCAACATATAGTGATTCTTGTGTACCACTTTATGAGAATGAACAGAGTGTAAGTATTCTTTTTTTCTATTTATTCTTTTAAATCGAATCTTTGATGGTTGATTGCATTTTATTTAACCAAAAAAAAAAAAAAAAACAACTAATAAAAGTATTTATCGCCTCTCGAATTTATATTTTTTCATTCTATTTTACATAATAAAAAATACAAACATCAATAAAGTCAACAAATAAAATTGAAGGACATAAAAGTAAAGAAGAGAAACAACAACTAGGTGGTAATTTAATTGGTGTTATTGGGCCAGGCTCTAGTTCTGTTGCATTACAAGTAAAAATATATAATGAATATATATTATTCGAATTGTATATATTTATTTAAATTTTTGCATTTATTATTTTTTAAGGTACAAAATTTATTGCAACTCTTTTCAATACCACAAATTGGATATTCAACAACGTCAAAAGACTTATCAGACAAAGCACGTTACAGTACATTTATGAGAGTTGTACCATCCGATTATTATCAAGCTCAAGTGATGGTTGATGTTGTTAGACGTTTCAATTGGACTTATATTTCTGCGGTGAATACTGATGGTAAAAATTTTATTAACTGCTTTTTTTAACAAATAACAATGCATGCTGTTGACATCGTTATTATTTATTTATTCGTAAATATTTGAAGGAATGATAATGACATGCATTTATTGTTTAATACCTGTAATACTGAATAAAATTAGTATTCTTATTATCATCAATTTATAAATATAATTAAATTTATTTATATAATAAATAAAAATAACGATGACACAGAAATTAAACGAATTAAAAGAAAATTATTATTAAAAGTTTAATTATAAATATTTTGTTTTATTTATTATTATGAATGTGAACATTGAGAAGGATCAGCTTGTCACTAGAGCATAGTCTTGAGCTTGACACCTTTTTTAACGTTTTTTTTTTATCAATTTTATTTTCATAATCTAATTTCTACTTTTAATTAAATCAATTTATTAACGGCTATAGAAATGATAATCTAATAATGTTTTATTTTTAATAAAGAAAATTATGGACAATCTGGTATACAAGCATTTCGTGAATTAGCTGAAAAATCTGGTGTTTGTATTGCTAGAGAGGATTCGGTAAATTTTGTTACATACAATTTTTACACCCTTTCTTGTTTGTTAATTTAATTATATTTTATATTAGATATTAAGCAATGCTGATGAAGAATCGTTTGCTGATGTTTTACGTAATTTACAACAGGATACTAATGCAAATGTTGTTGTATGTTTTTGTGAAGGGATGACAGTAAGAGGGCTTTTAGCAGCTATGCAACGACTTAACTTGACAGATAGATTTCTTATAATTGGAAGGTATTTAATTTATTTATCTATTTATCATGTAAACAATAGAAATTAATTTTATTAAAAATAATAAGCTATCTTAATCGATTCGTTAGTAAAGCATAAATTTTGCAAGTTTAATAATAAACTTTCTAAGACAGTTTTCTACATAATACCTTTAGTTACTTGGCTCTCATTTCAACAAATCTGTTTTATAATTATTATAACAAAAAACGTTTATATTTCTTTATCTTTTCATCAAAATAATAATTTAAAGCGATGGTTGGGCAGATAGAGCGGATGTAGTTCGTGACTATGAACGTCAAGCACTTGGTTCAATTTCAATTAGAATACATAGTCCATATGTTGAATCTTTTGATCCATATTATTTTGCATTAAATCCATACACAAATTTTAGAAATCCATGGTTTCATGAATTTTGGGAGGTAAAAACTAACATAAATATAATTTAATATTTTGTCAAAAGTCAAGAAATTAATAATCCAATTTTATTTATAGTCAAAATTCTCATGCAAGATGCCAACAAATGAATTAATGGAGGAAGATAATATAACAACAATATTTAAACCGCATAAAACATGCACAGGTATAATATAAATGTAATAAATTTTTATTTAGAACAATTAGAAATAAATTAAATAAAAAATTTATATAAATAAATCCCTAAGGAAGGTTACTTAAGATTTACTTTTATTTTTACGCATTTTCATTTGTTTTTCTTAATTTCTTTTATTTTATTTGTTTTGTTTAAGATATATTAGACAAAACTAAAAACAATTTATATACTATTTTTGGGCATTATAAAGATTTCAACTTGAAAGTATATTCAACTATAAAGTAATAAAACACTCAAATGTCTGATTTTGTTGATCTTTAAGATGTTAACGTAAAGCATAAGAAAAAAAAAAAACAATAAAAATTAAGTCTCTAGTGACTTACCTTTTTCTAGTCTCTTGCCACTATAACCACTGCCTCGTCCTCGATTAGTATCTATCATCTAATTTCTTCAAATATACAATAAAAGAAGACAAATTGTATCCTTAAGTCGTATCACCATGAATATAGAATCCGTTGTGCTTGAGTTTTTTTTTTTTTTAAACTGAAACAAACAAAATACAAAATTAGATTTTAAAATTTTAATTATAATAATTTAATTGTTCATGATACGACAGTCAGACATTTAATTGCAAAACTTTTTACATTTTTTAATATAAAATATAAAAATATTTTGTTTATTGCTGTGTAATAATAATAATACTACGTAAATAAACTTAATAAACACTTAAATTTGATTAGCATATTAAAATAATGCTTTTATTATAATCTTATTAATATTATTATTATTACAAATTATATCTTTAAAAATAATTAATAAAAGTTTTATTAAGCAAATTATGCTTTTAATTTTCTTATCTAATCACATTCTACAATGATTTTTAAATTTTTAAATCACTTATATTATATTTTATCATCGATAAGCTACAAATCGTTTTATTTTATTTAATTATACTTATTAAACAAGAAATATAATTATAAAGAAAAAAACCATCAAATGTTATTAAGAAAATTATATGAAAATTGTTTAAACATTAAAACGTAAAAATAATAATAGGTTGTCTTGTTGTGGATAATATATAAAAACCTCGAACTTTTAAATTATTTTATGTGGTATTTATATTAGCATTAATAGTAATAATGTCTTGTGTTTTAAAGTACATAAATATACCTGCCTGTAAAGACAGGAAACATTTTAGACAAATTTTTCCCCGTGCTAAAAAAATTATTTTTTTTTTTTGTTTAATTTAATAGCTAAACAGCTTTAGCTACATCTTATCTCATTGAATTTTTCTTTTTGCTGAATTATTTTATTTTTTTAATAAACGAAAAAAGGTTCTGCGTTAAAATGTTAAAAAAAAAATAAACACAATTGCTTATATACGCGAAGCATACACAACAAGATATTATTTTATGATATTTATGTATTTTATATGTACTTTCGTTACATATTTTATCTAATGTGCTCTCATTTACTATTCTCTCTATATATATTAGTATATTTTTATATTGTACTAAACTGCAGAGCTTTTCAATTGACGATATATGCTTTTTTTTTTGTTATTTTTATTTCCTTGTCTATAAAGTAACACCTACTGCTTTTATACAGATACTATAATAAAATGTTTCAAAGCTCTGTATACTAAACATACTTAATATTAACATGTTTGTAATAAATATAAAAGCAAACGCATATTATAAATATGATTATTATATTAGCGACAATGAAATTAGTAGACCGTATTCTATTTGAAAAATGTGAATATAAATCGTCACGGTATAAACAGTAAGCTCACTGTATATGTAAATAAATAACGCGAATATATAGATTTTTCTTCCTTATTTTTTTTTTTTTTATTTTTATAGACACTTAAATACACACAACATATAGTATGTATATAAATTTACGTTTGTTATCAGTATTTTTAAGAATGTTCTCAACTTTTCTACAACTCTATCGGCATTGTATTATTTACTATTCTTTTCTCTGATATTAGATAAAGTGAATATCAGCATTATTTTTCTCTATATATATACAGAAAAAAATCTCAGAAATCATTGTCAGTAGTTTAAATAATAAATTTTTATATTTTTCATCATTCTTTTATTTATGTACGGTGATTTTCTCATTGTATTCGTTTAAATGTTTGCTGTTCTATTGCTTTTTATTCTATGTAACATTTAATGTTAAGTTTTCCTTCGCCAGCCAATAAACATTGGAAATTGAAGGGAAAATAACATGAATAATAAAAAATTTTTATTAAGAAACTTATTTATTTTTTTAATGGTTATTTTCTGCTGTTATAATTTCTATTTACCTGCATAAAGAACTTCCTTTTTTGTTTATAATTTACTTAGTAGATTCTTTTTATTTTAAACTTTCGATGTTATTTTCTTTTACATCAATACGGTTTTCCGAAAGGCAACCAAAGAATGATTTATTAGCTAAAAAAGAAAGAAAAAAATCAATTTAAATTACAATTGTCTTTTATTATTTATATGCTGTGTTACTTTTAAATGTTAAAGAAAATCATTATATACAAAATCGAAAATGTTTATTTAATGTGTACAAGTATGTACATGTTCATGGTATGAGAAATTAAATTTTAAGTATTTAGTGGTTAAATCAGTTTAGATTTAATGTGTCTAAGATCGTAAAATAAATTATTTGTACCTAATTTCAAGTGAAATAATGTTTTCTCATACAATTTTAACTATTTAGTTTTATGATCAAGTATAAAAAAAAAAATCTAACACTCTCAACACGTCTTACCAATTGTACACTTTTATAACATTTCTACTATTTTATTATGCAGAACTGGTTGTTACATTATCACCCATTGCAATGATTATAGTCATATTCATTTATCTATTATATAGTTTTTTTTTTATTTATTTTTTCATTATTAAAATACGTAAAGAGAAAAATCCTTCTCATTTTATTACTATTATTATTATTATTACCATTGTTATTATTTAAGGTAATGAAAAACTATCCGATCGATATAAACAAGAGCCAAAATTGAGTTTTGTCGTAAAAGCAATTTATACAATGGCCTACGCACTTCATGCCTTACAACAAGATTCATGCGGACGTAATTTTATTGGTGTATGCTCAGCAATGTTTCCATTTAATGGTACAAGATTTCTTGTAAGTACTTTTATATCAAATTTATATAGTGTTAATTAATCTATCCAATTTCTACTTGATTTATCGAATTTTATTTCTTTTTTTAACAATCAAAATAATTTATTTCATTAACATTAACATTTTCTTTTCTATTTTCTTCTACATTATTTATAGAATTACTTAATGAATGTATCGTTTACCTACGGACCAGATGGTGATGTAGTAGAGTTTGATAATCGTGGCGATCCACCTGGAAGGTAAATTTTTAAACATTAATAAATTATTTAAACTTTATACAAAAATTATTTTCAATTGTATACAGTGTTTTCATAAAAAATTAATAATACAAATATTTAACAATAGTTTAAGCAAGGTGTTTTATATATATAAGTATATACTATGTTCTATAATAATGTTAATATTAAATATTAAAAAATATAATGAATTAAACGAAAAACTTTTCTTAACATTTTATCATGTTCATAAGTTCGTTAACAAAACTAAAAATGAAGATTTTTCATTATAGTTAACATTATTCTCTCGTTGTTATATTAAAAACATTTAAAAGTTTATAACGAATATTAAATATTTATTATATAATATGAAAAGTGTTTTGTTGTATAAACTTAGTTTTTATTACACAAAAGAAAAGAAAAAAAAAATGATAATAATTATAAGAAAAAACTAAAGATTTTTTAATTATTTTGGCAAACGAAGAATATTTAAAAAAAAATTAAAAACACTTTGAATGTCATTAAAGTTATGTTGAAAAACTGAATTTTCTATATATGTGCTAACTTTTTTGGCAAAGCTTGATCGTTTTTAAGTTAAAATAGTAAAGTAAACATCAGCACAATCTTAAAAGAATTAAACTCATAAATTTTAACTCCTTAAATAACTATTTTTTATCAATAATTCTACAATTTAACCTATAGTTAAACCCTCTTTTAGTTGTTTTTCTAACCCATGTAGAAAAGTATCGATTTAAGTATTTTATTATTCAAACAATAAATTTCGTAAACTTTAAGGACATACTTAAAATATATCATAACATTGTTTCTAATAATATTCTGTCTGTGACACTTATATAAATATATTATTATATTACTTGAATATAATAAAATATTATTGCATTATTATATAATTTAATAATATTAATATATATTTATATTTTTTTATTACAAAACATCATAATTTTTAACAATCAAAAACAATTCAAACAAATGTCTAACATAATACAATTAATAATAAAGAATGATTTATTTAATTAATTAATAAGTATATAATTTTAACCGCAAAGAAATAAAATATGAACTAATAAACAGATAATTTTAAATAAAATATAATAATGTAAAGAGTAACAACGAGTAATTCTAAAGAACTAGAATTTAATAAATTATTTACTTAACAACAAAACTATTAAAATGAACATATAAATTTCTACATAAGTAATAAAATTATAATAATTTATTCATTGACTTTTATAAAGACTTGCAAACTTTCTAAATGTATGTGCAAATTTTGAATTTATTAATTGTAAATTGGGAATTTAAACATAAAATAATTTTATTTAATTCCTTTGAAAATATAAAACTAGTTAGAGTTTATTTTATAGTATGTTTGATGATTTTAAAAGGATTTTATATTAACTGATTAACACTTGTTTAGATATGATATAATGAATTATCAAATACTTGACGATGGTAATATGGATTATGTACAAGTTGGCGAATGGAATAATGGTTCGTTAAATTTTTTTCGTGAACTACAAGATTTTCCAACCGGAACCGGACCAGTTGAATCAGTTTGTTCAAAACCATGCCCACCAGGAACTTATAAAGTAAATTAATTTTATTTATTCTTTGCAATAAATCAATGCACTGATTTCAATTTATATTTTATTGATTAAATTTAATTTGATTTGACTTTATTTCTTTACTTTACTTTACTTATTTTTTTTTTTACGTCTATTTTATGACTTTCCGTTTTAAACGGAAACCAAAAATATTCTATTTTATTTTATTTTTCTTTATCACCACAAGATAATAAATCAGGAAATTAATGATTATTTATTGATTTTTCTATTGCAAAAAAATAATAATAATAATAGAAAATATAATTTACTAAACATTTAAATAATATTTCAGAATTTACAAACCGGTGGCCAGGAGAAACGCTGTTGTTGGGTGTGTGTTCCATGTGAAAGACATCAATATTTATATAATGAAACATTTTGCCAGGATTGTCGATTAGGCTACTGGCCTGATCCTTATCAATCACGTGAGTTTTAATTAATTTTCCTAATTTAATAGCAATTTAATAAATTAAGATATATTATAACAACAGTTTGTCTTCAAATACCTGTCGAGCATGTACAGTGGCATGACACCGAGGCTCTTGTTGCAATAAGTTTCGCTATACTTGGCTTTATAGCAACTGGTTTTGTATTTATTGTATTTATACGTTACAATGATACACCCGTTGTTAAATCATCAACAAGGGAATTATGTTACTTGATACTTTTTGGTATGATATTGTCTCATGCTTCGGTTTTCCCAATATTAGCACGGCCTTCAGAGTTTTCATGTCAAGTTAGTCGTATGCTACCCGGTATATCCTTTTCAATGATTTACGCTTCGTTATTAGTCAAAACAAATCGGATAGCACGTATTTTAGCTGGCTCAAAAAAACGTTTTCCAACGCGTAAACCTCGTTTTATGTCGGCTAGTGCACAGCTGGTGATAACAAATCTTCTTATATCAGTAGAAGTAAGTCACAAAAATGAAAAAAAAAGAGAAATTTTTCTTAATAATCTATTTAATTTGTTATTTTAATAAATTAATATAATTAAAAAGGCAGCAGTCGCTATAACAATGTTAATACTAGAACCACCCGAGGCTGAATTGCAATATCCAACTCGAGCGAGAACTGTTCTTGCATGCAATAGCACACCAAGAGGCGTTCTTGCACCGTTAGCATTTATATTCTTGTTAATTGGCTTTTGTACATTATATGCTATTAAAACTAGGTAGGTTGATTCATATACAAAAAGAAAACCTTTATATATGCTAATTCAATTAACTAATATAATATACACAACAAAAAAAAAATTCTTTTTAAACATTTTATTACAATAGAAATGTGCCAGAGAATTTTAATGAGGCTAAGTTTGTTGGATTCGCTATTTATACAACATGTGTTATATGGATTGCGTTTGTACCAATTTATTTCGGTAGTGAGTCAAAGGTCAGTTTTTAAAATTCTTGGTTTTTATCTCTTTAATTAATTTAATAATTTCTTTGTCTTTTATTCTGTATGCAGATTATAACTATGTGCTTATGCATATCACTTTCAGCAATGGTAACTTTAGTGTTTTTATTTTTTCCAAAGGTTTATATCATGTTAATACGACCAGAAAAAAATATTCGTGCTCTGTTTACAACGTCGAAAACAATTAGGTGATTAAAAAAAATAATTAGTTTATGCTTGTTTTTTTTTGTTTAATCGTATTTACATTTAAGATGTCATATTGGATCACGGGTAGCATCAGCAATATCACATAAAACATCCAGTTCATTTTCTAGTGGTCCAGGTCCACCGGAAGAGTATGAACGTGACACTATAGCTGACCGATCATATCCAAATTCTAAAAATAAAGATGCTATTCAACGAACAAACATATCTTCTATAGACCGGAAACCATCATTTCGAACATCATCGTGTCAAACATCGCTTGAACTATTACAGGCACTTTTTAATATACATCCGATGAATACAATACAACCATCAAAAACTAGTCTAGATATAGTACCACAAATTGGTTGGGCCCAATTAGATGTCAATAATTTAACTGATACAAAATCATTACCGAAATTAAATACAGGTCACACGTACGTGACATCTGATTATATAGCCGAACGTAAATATTATACCTTAGGCGATTGTAATTCAACAGGTGTTCAGTCAACATGTTTCATAGGATCATATGATTTATATGAAGCTGCTGATAAATCCAAAAATAATAATAATAATAATAATAAAAATAAAACCATAAATACAATTTATACACCGCAAATTGATAATGAAATAATCACTTATGACAATAATAGTCAATTACAATTACAACAGCCATCACCACCAACACAACTCACACCAATTATTACTACTTATAAACAAACAACAAATGATAAAAATTTAATTTATAAACAAAATCATTATAATAATAATAATAATAGTAATAATAATAATAATAATATTATGTCGTCAAATTGTCTAAGTACTATAAACACTTCGAAAATTATAATACCAAGTACCACCGAACAATGTATTCACTGTAATTTAACAAATTCAATAATGAATGATAACAGCAATAATAAATTATATTTAACGAATAATAATTATCATAGTAATAATAATAATAATAAAATAAATAATAATAATAATAATAATAAAACAATAAATAATCAAGCATATGATAATTATATGTTATATGATCCTCAACACATAAACAATAATAATATTGATAATGATAATAATTATATTAATTGTAAAAGTAATGAATTATTAAAAGCAACAATAAGTGAGGAGAGTTTATCAGAATGTTCAATTAATGAATCGATTGATTGTAAATTAAAAAGTATAACAATTAAATTAGCAAATCCATGTTTGCATAAAATCGATTAATTAATTAATTTAAATTAATTTATTTTTATTCTAAACCGTTTTATGTGTTTTTAGTGTTTTTATTTACCTTTAATAAATTTTATGAGAATTTTATTATTAAATATTTAAACGGTAATTATTATTATTGTTTAATTAACTTTTAAATTGTTTACGCTTTTTTTTTTGTTATTTAGAAAACAAATTCTATTAATTGTAAATTATATTAATCTTCTGCTGGCAGAGGATATTTTTTCTTTATTAAATACTATAGCTTAAGGTTATGAATTAAGTAAAATTAAATAAAACTAATAATAATAAATATTATAATAATAATTCACCTAATTCTGTTTTGTTTTGCGAATATATTTTACACAAATTTGATATAACACGATTAAAAAAGTTTCACTAAATTAATTTTATTAAGAAATAACACTAAAGCTGGCTACTATTGATAATAAACAGTTTTAAAAACAGGTTTTTATCAGACAATGTTATTCGTTGTATGAAACGATGAGAAAGTATTAATATAAATTTAAATAATGTATTTTATAATATAAATGCTTATTTTCTGAGAACGTATCTATCGCGTAAAAACAGACTTAGGTGTAATTAAATATTTTAAATTGAAACAAAGAAAAGAAAGAAAGAATTCTTTGGTTATTACATAATTTTATTTGATTTAAATTAATAATAATTATTATTATTATATATTTATATATAAATAAAATTTATTTTATTAAATTATTATCATTTTGTGGTATCTTCTTTTTTTTTTTAATTAATTAATTACTTAATTATATTTTATTTATTTATGTTTTAGTTGTTTTTTATTTTTACATGTTAATTAAAAATTTATGTACTTTTATTTTACATTTTTTTTTTTATTATAATTGAAAAACAATTTAAATTTATTAAAGAAAATAAAAATAAAAATTATAAATAAATACAGTTAAAGAAATATTTTTCTTTGTTAAATATAATTTTTATTCATAAGATTCAGTTGATTTTATTATTTAATTATAATTTATACTTAATAAAATGTTAGTTTAGTAAAGACAATTAAAAATAAGAAACAAAAAAAAAAAAAAACATTAAATATAGTCATTGTTGTGCCAAAAGTTAATTAAAATAAATTAAATTAAAAATTAATTATTAAATGCAGTAGAAATTTATCGTTTTTTTTTTTCTTACTAATACTGCTTAATTAATTAATAAAAAAATAAACAAAATAACTTTACTATTTTTTTTATGACAATAAACATTTTTTAATAATAAATAATTAATTGATTTAATTAATAAATTATTAAAAATAATCGACTATGTCAGTGACATAGTTATGTCTGCTACCAACGCAAATTTCCAAAACATTTTCCAATTTTTTTTTTTTAAGAATATTTTCCATTTGCAATAATAATAATTTAATTAAATATAATAAATAATATAATAAAAAAAAAATTATAACTAATTAATTAAATAAATAAAACAATATAAACGAATTAAGTCAATGTATGTGATACGCAATTATCAATCAAATTATTGAAAATTAATAAAGAAAAGAAAGAAAATTATAGAGAATAAATATAATTACTTGTTTTTCCTTAATTATTAACTTAATTTAATTTAAATTTATATATTAATTATTATGCAAAATATTTTCTGTTTTATTTAATTTATTTTTTAATTTACTTTAATTAATTACTTTTACATATATTATAATAATAATAATAATACAAAAAACTAATCATTTTACATAATTTATTTGTATTTTATTTTTATCCTTTTATAAGAAATAAAAATTTATTTATTATTTATTTATATATAATTTTTGTTTCTTTTTCATATCCATTTAACAGTTTCAGTCTGTCTTTATTTATATAATTATTATTATTATGTTTCTAATTAAATATTATAGATTACAAATTTTTATACAATCAACACTGGTTATGTTTATTTACATTTAATTTATAACAAATTAATTAATTACTTTGTGTTGTGTTTTAATGATTTTATTCACTTTTTAAGTTAGATATAATTCTTTAACACTAAAACATTTGTTATCAATGTACGTACTCGTTGGGCATATGGTAACTTTGTGGTTCAACTATAACACTTGTGTATTGTGGTCCATTGTTTGTTTTATATTCTTCACCAAAAACAAGTGTATTATGTTGTACGGGATGATGGTGATGGTGATGATGATGATGATTATTATTGTTACCAAAGCAGCTCATACCACCAAAATGATGATCCATTTCGGCTGTATAACCAACACCGGTTTGTACTTGTGCTGTACCACCAATTGTTGGTGTATGCATCGAATGTAATGTCGGTGCCATCTGTTGTTCGCCCTCTGAGCTGCTCGAACAACTATTTGAACTGGCTGAAAAAGGACGAAGTGCAGCGGTCGCATCGTGAGTATCGTATAAATAAAATGGATCATAATATCCTGTTGTATCACCATAATCATTAACAGGAGCTGCACTATTATGGTTTAGTGAGGACACATTTTGTCCCATATAATGTCCTGTATTGTATTGATCGAATTCGTGATGTGAATTATGATGTTGCGAGTGTTGATTTTGATGGTGATTATTAAGATTAGTATGCTGATGTGAATGATGGTTATTGTGATGATGATTATGTTGTTGGTGCTGTTGCTGTTGATTCTGTTGATGCTGTTGCTGATGTTGTTGATGAGGCAAATGATGTGGTGTGTGATGCTGTTGATGATGTGTCTGTTGCTGTATGATTGGTTGTGTCTGGTAACTTGTTATTGGTTCTTTGGTTGTATCATGAGGCTGATGTTGCTGTAAAAGTTGAGGTGGTGCCGTTTGTTGTTGCTGATGATGCTGTTGTGTCTGTTGTTGTATTTGAATAGAAACGGCTGAAACTGGTTGCTGTGATTGCTGTTGTTGTTGTGGTGGTGTTTGAGGTGTTATTGGTGTCATAGGTGTTATAGGTGTAATCGGTGTTATAGGTGTTGCAACATTGTCCGTTCTTGCAGCACCTTGCACTTCATTTAATAGTAAATCCTTTGATTCTTGTTCACTAAAAATAAACATTTATTTATTTAGATTTTCTATTTGTGTTAATATAATTAATAATAATATGATAAAATACCTTAAAACATAATTAACACTAACAATACAATGTGGTCGTGATGATCTTGTATTATGCACTACAGTTGCATATGATTGTACCCATGTCCAGCCACCACCTTTTGTTAAAAATCTATAATATTTTGTCGTCACCTGACCTTTAAACATTACTGAAAACAAAAATAACAAGAAAATAACATAAAGTAAATAAATAAATGAATCATTGTTTACTATGCAATCTAAACGCAAGGATACAATATATATAATAGTTATGTGGGTGAGATTTGATTAGCACTGAATAAATCAATTTAGAAAAAAAATCTCAAATGTAATTCGATAGTTTTATTTTATTAGTTAAATCAGTTTTTCTTCCTTTTTTTAGCAATAAAAGCATACATATGGTTATTGGGGATTGAATTATTGTTAAAAGCATTCTATATTTTTTTTTTTTATTTTAATTGTTTAAAACAGTTTTATTACTTACATATTTGATGTGAATAACGCATATGTAATATATCTGAGGCATGAATATACTGGTATAATGTCTTCTCGATTAGATCTTGTGGTTCATATCCTGTTAACTGTGACACTCTGAAAATTTATAAAAAGATAAAAAAAGAAATATTAACATTTTTTTCCATTCATTTTCCAAAATAATCTCTTTTCAATTTGTCACATTAAACCTGTTTTCATAATAATAATACTAAATTTCTTTTAAAAATATATATATATCTAAAAATAAAAGATCTTTTAAGGCTGTGATGCTTGTAACAAGTGCATCGAAAATAAAAGATAATTTGTAAATAGACTGGAATTAAGGGTGATGATGATAATCATGGTTTTTTCATTCTTGTTTTTATAATAGTCGGTCTAGGATTTATCTTGATTTCAGAATAAAAAAGAAAACCAACTAAGATAGTTACGCAGCTATTACAGCATCATTTAATTATACTAAACTTGCATTAATGGAAGGATATAAAAAATTAAAATAAACATTTAAAAAGCATAAAAATCAATTTTTGGAAGTTAGTTGACACTTATAATTAGTGAGAAACATTGTTGATAATAGTATTCCATACAACAAGCACAAGTTATTATTACATGTATTTATTTCTGTACTGTATATTCCTTTTTAGTCTTGTTATTATTATTACTTTTATATTATTTTATTCTATTTCTTCCCTTCATTTACAGTGTAGTTGTTTAAATGAGATTTGACACGTTTCGCGGATTTGTAGTAAATTCAGCTTGAATGAAACAACAAATATTTGTATAGAATGGGCTTCCTTATTTATTGATCCATTTTCATTTTCGATATATGTGTTTTTTTTTAGTATTATTATTATTATTATTATTATATATATCTATTTTACATAAGAAAACATTTTGTTACATACCTGGCATCTAAAAATATTAATTTTAAATCCATACTAGCACGAAACATAAACATATTTTGATGTAATTTTATTTCTGTAATAGCCGACGGTGGTAATGAATGTCCAACAGCAACTAAACCTAAATTTTGTATACAGCTATGACTACTACCGTCGGTTGTACCATATGTTGAATCAATTGGAAAAACACGAGCTTTTAAATAACCTGAACAATGAATAACCTGAAATGAAGAATAATATTAAAATAATTATAGAAAATTCAGTCAATTAAATTGATTTTTTTCTTAATTTAAGAGCAATAAGAAAAATATAATTTATTATTCATTAATTTTTTGTTTTAAATAAATACTCTTCATGTATCCACAAACAAAATATTCTCATTAAAATTAATAAAATAGAATATACAAAAACTAATATTAATATGATTATTACATATAATAATTGAATATGCACATACACGGATTACATCTTCTTTTACTTTAATTATTTCAATTTTCTTTATTAACAATTATAAATAACACAACAGTTAAAATGCACCTTAATATTTTATATAACCCGACTAATTATTAGCCTTTGTTTTATTATTTTAATTAATCATCGTTCCGATTCATCTCATTTTTAATAACATACAAATAATAACCCTTCTACCTTCTACTTTAAATTCACTTCATTTTTGTTTTGTCTGTAAATTTTTATTTATTTACCAAAGATGCACTTTGATGCATAATATTGTTACAGAAAATA
Organism: Ptychoptera contaminata; assembly: GCA_963942525.1. Lineage (NCBI taxonomy): Eukaryota > Metazoa > Arthropoda > Insecta > Diptera > Ptychopteridae > Ptychoptera > Ptychoptera contaminata. Next base: position 6,258,363 of record OZ012637.1, read on the forward strand.
ATACGCTCTTTACATATTTCACTTTATTATTTATATAAATATTTATTTATTATAATTATTTTATATTTTTTGATGTTATTGTTGTGCTTTTACTTAAAATTCATTCAAGTTTTATGTGTTTTTTTATGTTTTTTTATTATAATTATTTTATGATTAAAAAAAAAAATAATTATAAAATTTAACATTGAAAAGAATTCTTTCATCTATAATATGATTAAATTTAATAATTATGTTTTAATAAAGCTTTTACATCCTTGTACTAAATACATAAATTTTATTATTTGTAAAAAGTATTGAAACTTGTAATAAAATTATGATTAAAAAATATTTAAATAAAAATTTACATAAAATAGAAACTATTTAAATGAAAAGATGACTAATTTTGCAAATTAAAAACAAAATTTATCTTGCATTGTAAATAAATAATTACTGAATTCTTTCATTATATATAGTCAATATCCTTAAACAGCGCAATAAATATTATTTTTTAATAAAAAAAGCAGCAATACGGTCTAGACTAATTATTAAGCAAAGTAAACACATTAATAATCATCAAGAAAAAATATTCCATAAGTTAAACCTACTTTTCAATTAAAACAAAATAAAAATAAAGAAAGAAAGAAAGAAAAGTAAAATTAAGTAAAAATACAATCAAATTTTTTACAAAAAAAAATTAAAAAGCATAAATTAAGTTTATAAAATTACGGTTATTGATATTATTGTTTTAAAATACTTTTGTAATTTTGTAATTTTTAACATTAAAATTAAATAAAAATTAAAGCAAAAGATAATAAATAAAAAATACAGTAAATAAATTTACTTAGTTTTTTATTTTTGTATTTAAATACAAAAAAAAATAATATTGTGTATTGTTAAAGTCACGTATAATGATTATGTTTTTCTTAAATGTCACGATTTTATTGTATTATTATTATTATTATTATTTTTTGTAACATAAATAAAAAAAAAGAATAAAAATTTTTTTATACAAAAATAGTTTAAGGAAATGCATTTATATCGTATAGAAACTAATAATAATTTTTGTTATTGTTATTTTCCAAGTGAAACTATAATTTTCTGTTTTCTATAACAAGACTGCATCATAGTAATCAAAAAAAAGAAAGCTCACCTTATAACCCGATGATGTAAGTCCAGCATTACGTTTGGCTAAAACACATTTCATACGTAAAAAGAATGTCCTTTCGATTTCTATTGTTTGTGATGGTTGTACTGTTTGATGATTAAAATTATGTATACCGCCTACACCATGTGAATTAAAACGTATACCATTATTATTTGTTGTTAATGGTGGTGGCGGTGGTGGTGTCGAATGCGGTATATTATGTGGCGGATGATGACTATCTGGTGACATTGTTAAATGATTTGGTGGTGGCTGTTGATGTTGTAAATTATTTGGTGAGATTGATGGTGGTGATGCAACATTTGTATACATGCTAGGATGTAATGATAGCACGGACGTCATTTCATCCTGATCAAAATTATGAATATATTCATAAATTGAATTTCCTGTTAATTCCACCTAGTTACAATAAAGAAAAAAACAAAAAAGATTAAAATTTAATACTTTTAATTATTAAAAACAAAATAAGTTTAATTTACTTGACTAAGTCCTAGATGTACTGATGCTGTTTCTGATATGTACATAATTTTTCCATCGGGCGCAACAACAAATATAAAACCATCTAATGTTTGTAATAAATGTGATCCTAATTCTTTAATAGCCATTTCTCTAGGATTTGTAGGTATATGTTGTGCACCCCAAGCATCACCCAGTCCTTAAAAGAAAATAAGAAAAACCAAGTTTAGTACTTAACTTTAATAAATACATTTCTGTTTATTTTTTTGCAAAAAAAGTGTGTACAACTTTCAATCATGTCTCGTGACAAATGAGTACAATTGCAGAAAATATTTTTACGGGAACAATAATAAATATAAAATATATAATACACAATATAAAGGAATCAACTGTTGTTTAATTTAACAACAGGAAACTTAAGTGGTTATAACCAACCAGTCCAAAAAACTGTTTGCACAATTGTTTAGTTTACACATGAATATTGTAAGTGAGTAAAATTTTTTTAGGGTAAATTATATTTAAGGGTTTTTTTCTCTCTTGGTTTTTGTTATTGGAACGTAGTTCCTTATTATGTTTGTGCTTGTTTCCTTTTTTATTTTACAAAATATAATAATAACAATGAAAAAAAAAAGTATATTTGTATGAAAAAGTTAGATATACAGTACAATAGTGTTATATAAATTATGGGTGGTAACAATAAAATGATACAAATTTATATATTTAGTTAAATACACTGTACTTGTTCATTTTACTGTTTAATTCCATAATAATAATAATGTAAATTATGATAATTTAATGAAAAAAAATTTAATCAATAAATACATATTATTTGTGTTTAATAATAGAAGGATTAAAACCTTAATTTAATGTTTAATAATTTATTTACAAATATTACAATATTTAATCAATGATTTTTAATTTTAATTTTAATATTGAAAATTTAATAGATTAAATTTTAAATAAAACAATTAATTAATTATTTTAATATTCTAAAGATTAATTTTAATACATATATTTCTAGTTAGACTAGTTAACTAGAATATCAGTGTAATTATTAACAAAATATAAAAAGAAAAAGTATTTATAAAGTGAATAAAACAGTTAGACAAACATAAGGGGCATAATATTGTTCTACAAATGAGGGCAATTATCTACCAATTTTTATTTTTATACGTTTTGTTCTTATAAATATATATTCTATAGCTGCGATGATTTTAGTATCATAGTGTATTTTAGTTTAGTAAAATAATAAAGAGGAAATAAAATATAATAGGGTGGGTGTTATATGTACAAAAGTCTATATACATAAACAGCATTCCATTCTCATTAAATTACATAGTAGTGACTGCCTACTGTTATACCTTCTGGCAGTTGATAGTCACTCGTACGGTTAAAGTCATTTATACTTTGCACATACAATCTGAGCTTCAACATTTTATTATTATTATTTTTATTATTATCACAAAAAAATTATTTATACGATTTACAAGTGTTTTCAGGGAGATAATGAAATTGATTTTTCCGTTTTAAATTTTTTCTTTCTTTCTTTTTAAAGGTTAATTGCAGTTTTCTTTACATTTTAAAAAACACATACAACAATTCTACATAAAGATTACATCATTTGATAATAAACATAAAAAGCAATTCATTTTTTTTTTATATTAATCAAATTCATCAAATTATAAATTGTTTATTAATAACAAAAAAAACGTATTTATTTTTTGTTGACAATAATTCTGTTAAGTTAAAGTAAAGTTAAGCTTAAGATGGATAAACAGGATAAATTCTATTATATAATATTCAATAAAGGTAAACGAAATATTTTTTCTTTATTATTATTTTAATATTAAACGTGAAACACACGCGATTTAGATTAATAATTTTTGATATTAAATAATGTATTTTTTTTTTATTCTTATATTATTTTTATCAATTTTCGTTATACGTTTTAATCTTTAAAATAAAAAAAGCGTGAAAGGAAAGAAAAGAATTTTTTAAAAAAAGAAGGAAGCTAAAGAAAGGAATTAATGTCATCAAACACAACAAAATTGTTTTTTATTATTATTATTAAATAATAATTTCAAGTATATAAAAGATATTTATATATATTTTGTTATATTAAAGATGATGGTAAAAAGAAAAACAATCTATTAAACATATTTCACACAATCTTAAAATTTTCTTCTTTTATTTTTTTTTTAAATATAAAAAGCAAAACTTTCAGCTTATTCAGTTTGCCTTTTATTTTTGTAAAAGATTTAAAAATGATTTTATTTTTCTCTACTTTGCTTCAATTTTTTATTTTTAATGTTGTTATTATGAATAAATAATCTATATGTGACTAGAGGTATACTTGAGTTTCGCTTAGATAGGCAAAATATGCAAATAAAAAAAAAATATATATTTTTCAAGCGTGTTATGATGTTCTTCTGCTTCATTTTCCTTCTGCTTTATTTTATACCTTATTTTTATTCAACGTCATTTCTTTTCATACAAAAAATGTAAAAATATACAGAAAAATAAATAACGTTGGAAAGTTTTTATAATAAAAATTATGCAAAGTGTTGGTAAAAAAATTAAATAAGTGAGCAAAAATATGAACTCTATAGGGTTTTTATATTCTTTTTATTTTTTTTGTCTTCTTCATCATTATTATTATTATTATTATTATTATTATTAGGTATGTATTTTGGATAATGATCTTTTCTTGGTGGTAAAATACAAAAAAAATTAGAATAATAATAATTTTATAACAGTTTTTTGTTAATTTAAAAACATTATTCAATACGTTATTGTAATAGTTATTTGTTCATTTTTATTTTTTAAATTAATTTTCAAATAAATAAAATTGTTTAGCTATGCAATACACACGAAAAGGACATTTATGATATTGTAAAATAAATAAATAAAATCACTATAATATTTATATAATTTTAAGGGTATCGTTGAGTTACCATGGTTGCAAATATAATAAACGATCATGCGCTAAATTATATTACACAAATAAAATATTATTATTAAAAAATATGCCGAAAAAAATAACCAATATGTTTGCTTACCATCAGGAAACACTTGTCGCATTTTCAGGTACGATGTGGTTAATCTAATAATTGATGCTTTATCCAATTGTGATGTAATTGCATTTGGTAATGGTAATAATTTAGCTAATTCCAGAAATTCAGCATTTTCTTTCTCCCGACGGGAACGTGCTGCATTTTTACTTTTCTCCTTCATTGCGCAACGAGTTGATAAACCTTTTTAATAAAAATAGAAAAATTAATTTCATAAATACTAATATTAACATATATTTATCGATAATAGTTTTCACATAAATAAAATCATTTAATTTTTATTACTTAAATAATAAATATACATATTAATCCGATAAAAGCAATAAAAACTGATTAAAGTAAATACATATATGAAAAATAATGCAATAAATGTTTATATGAAAAAAATAAAAGGGAAATTAAACCATAAATGTATTATTATTATTATTTTTATTATAAAAATAAATAAATTGATTAAAACTTATTTTTTGTTGAAAAATAAATAAAATAACAACAGTCTAATTATTAAAACAACATAACGAACGAATAATACTAAAACAAATTATAAGTAAAAGTTATGAATGATAAAGAATTATTATTATTATGAAGGACGAACAAAAGTTTTTATTTTATTACAATGCAATTATAATTTGCAATAATAATGTTTTGGGGACCATAACATAATAAAAAACAATTAAATGTTACACTTTAATGCTTAATTAATTATTCAGAACAAATAACATTTATTGGCTATAGTTGTAATAAAAATAAATATAATACGCGGTGCGTGTGGTATTATTTTATTGAATTTTATTACTGTTTATTGTGTTGTTATAATAATAACAATAATTGAAAGGGCGTGAATGAATGTGGCGCTATATAAATATATAATAAAATAATAAGACATCATGGACATTAGAATATCGACATAAGTTAAAATTATTACAAGTAAATAAACTATGTTACAATCGGATTAATTTTTATTACAATTTATTTCTATATTTCGTATTTAACACAAAACAACAACGATAAAAAGAAGGAAATCACAAATTTATAAAAAAAAACTTACTCATTATATTTTGATTGCAATTTGTGAATGGTTTACGTATAAATTTCATTATTAATATAATTTTTAAATCACAGAAAAAGGCACACAATTTTTTTTTTTTACTTAAAATAAACTATTAATAAACTTAAAGAAATTAAATAAATGGCAAATAATTAGCACTTGTTCAGAAACATTAAAACAAGTTTGTCTAATTGCGTCTAAGGATACTTTGGCACTGACCTATCTAGTTATTTAAATTGTAAATACAAGGTACCACTGATTATGGACAACATATTTTTAATATTAGCAATGCCAAGTGGAAAGGTAAAAAAGGTACCTTAAAGTTCTAAAGTAAAAAAAAAACAATAAAATAAATTTTATTGGCTGAGCAAAGGTAATAAACAATCAATACAAAATTTTATAATATGCATTTTATTTTACCTGCTTCTTGTATTTGTTATTGTTATTTATTTATTTATCTTTTTAATTTTGGGAGGTGCATTCAATGAGACAGCCATTTCGTATTTGTTAAATACTGAGTGTCGGTACCTCCTTTAATAATAAAAAAAAAGCATATGACTGGCATATGGTTAATGTTTACACAGTATAAGATCCAGATAAATTTTTTTTACTCTTATTTGTTTGTTGCTGTCGACAGGTAAATAATAAATGAATTTAAATAAAACTTTAAAAATGGTTTTTTTTTTGCTTTTTATATTACAAAAATAAAACTGGTTTGTTTTGTTGTAAATTATTCTTCAAAAATAAATATTAGATTAACGTTAATTTTATATTTTTTTTTCCTTTAAATGTATATAACACTTGAAATAAATAAATTAATAAACGGTAGACAGAAAGTCTCATCTTTATACTTTCTTAATGTTATTATTTAATCAATTTGTTTATAACTGAGTATTAAAAACATTAACATTAAATATAATAAATAAAAAAAAAATTATTAAACATTTTATTACTTTTGATCTTAAACCGACGATTTATTTTAACAAAAAAAAAAAATAATTAGTAAATATTTTTCATGGAGATTTTTATTCGATTAAATATTATTTTTATGCATTTTGTATTAATTATATAATAATATTTCTACAAAATCAATTATAACAATAATAATAATAATGCAACGCCCAGTATTCAAAACAATGCAACTATTTAACTGTTGATAGTGCTTTAAAAATGCTTAAACATCCAACAGGTAATAATTATATGGAAAGCTTCTCGTGGGAACTTGCCAAAAAAAAAAAATATAACAAAAGTAAAATTACCTATTCTATCTGATCACACCATGTCGTATATATTTAAAAATCTGGCAAAAAAAAAAGAGTACTTGCTACGTAGAAAACCAAAAAACACTTTAATCAATGAATCAACTAATATTCGTAAAACAATAAACATTAAGTATAAGAAAAAAAGAAAAAGAATTAAAAAGGTTTTTCCTTAAATCATTACTACTAGACACTTGGTCTATGAAAATTTTCTCACAGTAAAAAAAAAAATAAAATAAAACAACAACCACCTTACGATATGGTCACCATCTGTTTATATTTTAACACAAATTATGCAAATTATTTCTTATACTATACTGTATAATAGTTTACTGCAAGTTATTTTACTTGTTTTACCACACTTATTGTTATTTTTGTTATGACTTGTGTGTCCTTATCCCTAGACACAAAAAAATAAAATTCCTATTTTATTGTTTTAAACTTTTATGATCTGGGAAAATAGTATTTTATTTTATTTTTTTATACACAAATAAATCATAAATATTTTATGTAAATAGTAGGAGGTTATAGTTAATTATTATTAAATAAAAAATCAATTAATTAATTTAAAAAAAGCTTTAAAATACTTTTGTTTTTAGTTGTTTTCATTATTATTATTATTATATAAAAAAAAATTAAAACTTTTAACAATAGAAATAACTAAAAAATTAATCAACAATAAATTATTAGCTTAAAAATAAAGCTAATTTTAATATTAAATAAGTCTACAGTTTAATAAAGAATTTTTTTTTAAAACAAATTAAACGACAATAACACAGCATAATCTAAATATTTTTTCTATTTTAATATTCTCATAGACTGAAAATATTAATAAATAAATTACCAACAAAGAGTACCATAACAACAATAAAAATGTAAATTCTTTTCTATTTGTATCAAATCGTTAGTCAGTCATGACAAGGCACTCGACGTAAGGATTAGTAATAATAAAAATTTACAAACGAAAAAAAAATCTGTACAAAAGTTTGGCACACATTTGTCAAAACTGATGTCGTTTTTATGTCGTTGATTTGAATCTTTTTTTTTTTTTTCAATTTTATTAATATTTTTAAATACAGCAAAAACATGTTACAATTTTTCTGTTATTTTATTTTAACATAAACATATATTTTGTTTGAAATAAAAACAACAAAGTCAATTCATTGATAATCGCTTCAGATGTTTTAACGTTTTATATAAATATTTTATTTATTATACAATAAATATATTTATTTTTGTTATGTAATAAAATATTTAACAGAAATGTATGCTGCTTTATAAATGACAAGTTAAAAAATATTTATAGTTAATAAAAAAAAAATAATGATTATTATTTTCGAAAACAAATTTGAATAAATTATAATTAAAAAGCTTAAATTATTAAAATAAATAAAAATTTATTGAAATAATAAATCATTGAAATTGATCAATTGATATTCGTTTTAGTAAGAAAATACTTAAATATTATAAATAATTTTAAATTTTATTATTCCCTGATGGCGACAACTTAATCATTAGAAAAATAACAAACAAACCAAAACATTGACATTACACCTAACGTCTGCATTACACTGCACGTCGACATTACATCCTAACTATAGTTTTGTATTTTCTTTTTTCCTTTTTTAACAAATCAATACAATAAGAGTAGAAATAACAGTATAAAAAATAACAACAAATAGAATCTTGAACGTGAACTTATGAATTGATTTTTATATATATATATTAAACTTTTCTTTGGTAAAATAACACTACAATAACAAATCTTAAGCAAATACGTGATTTTTCATTTTACACACTATATATTATTTACACCAACCATAATTCATATACGTGTTTGTTGTATAGTAAAAGTTACACCTCTTTACTATATTATTATTATTTTTATAATGAAAGAAATTTTGTATGTTACAAATTACAAGGTTAAAAATGAAAATTTCTTAAGGTCCTTACTCAATTTATAAGTAAATGTGACTTAATAATATTAACTAAGAAATAACATAACGAACTCTACAGCTATTTAAATTTAAATCTCTAGAAAATCACGTCTTGATAAATATCACGTTTTATAACAATTAGCAAACAAATACCTAAATATGTACCACCGGCAGTTGTTTGATTGAAATTTTGTTTTTATCCTTTTATTTATTATTATTATGTAAAATATTTGAAAAATTAACATTCTTAAGAACACTTCCAGTTAACTTCTGTATACGATTTATTGAATTAATTTATAAGAAAAAAAAAACTTTGTCCTTGTCCTAAATATATAAATGTTTTACTAAAAATTATAATGAAGTATTTAGTATTATATTTATATGTGATTGACATATATTATAGAAATTTTTATGTAAAAGCTTTAAAATAAGAGAAAACTTATGATTTTGATATTGCAAGGTACAATTTTAGACCACAGTTTAATGCTAAAATAACTATTAATTACTTTTGTTTATATGCTTTAAAAGCTCATTAACAACTTTAAAAAACTTTAAAACACTTGCACTATGTTTATTTAAACTAATAAAGCTTTTTTTAAACATTTTTAATAAATAAAACACTAAAAATATAAATAACAGGTTCGTCGCTTTATATACTTTAGATATACCATATTTAGAGATAAAATTAATTTCGTTATTATTAAAGATAATAAAACTTACTTTTACTATCCATTATTTTAATATTTAATTTATAATCAATAAAAGCACATTAAAAGAGAACTTTTTCTGTTTTCTGTATTTTTTGTTTCAAATTAAAAATTATAATTATTAAGGTTGTTTTTCTATCGTTATTATTAAAAGTGAACTAAATTTAATGAATTACAAATTAAAACTAAAATTTTGTGCAACTCTATTATGTTTCTAGTTGTTTTTTTTTTGTAATTAAAAAGTAAATTAATTATAAAAACTTTAGAGGCATTGATACAGAGAATAAAAAAAAATAAAGTTGCATTTTATATTGTTTTTTGTTATTTTTACTAAGTTACAATGTCACTTAAGTTTAAAAACAATTTACTACATATATATATTTTATTTTTTTACTTTAATTATTATTATCATAATAAAATAACTTCTTAGATTAAAAAATAGAAAAAACAATAACAATCCGTGACTTTGTTGTGTGTTTTATTTGTTTTAACATAAAGAACATAAATAAAAATTCCTATTTATATAGTAATAAAGTAGAAAAATTGTATTTTACTTGAATGATAAATAAGCTTAAAGTTATAACAATACAATGTTGACAATATAATTTACTAATTAATCATCACTAGGTTAAAACAAATATTCATACATTTTATTTAATTAAATTTTTAAATAATTATTAGTGTTTATCAATAATTAATGTTTTATTATTAACCACAATTAAGTATAATGTAATTCAATAGAACAAATCCTTAATCATAACAAAACGAATCCTTAATTATAAACATTTTATTAATAAATTAATTTATATTGTTATTCTATCCATAAATTAACCATCAAAGTATAAAAATTTTACTAAAATTTACAATTTAAACAGACATAAACAATTTATAATAACTAACTAAGCTTTATTCAAATATTTATTTAATTTTAAATGCATTTTCTTAGTTTACTTTAAAATAACAAATCCAATGAAAATAAAATATATATATTTTAAAAGTTTAAAGATCAAAATGAAAAATTTCACATATATATTATTTTCATTGAAGAGAACAACCCCTCTGTTGTTGTTTGTATTATTGTTTTGACGACAATTACTACCAAAAATAGTTAGCATAAAAATCAATAAATGTATTTATATATATTTTTATCATAAAAATATTTTTAAATTTAATACATTTTTATACATTTGAACAGCTGAACAGTGTTTATATAATGTTGTTTAACGATTTTTTTTTTTGTTACTTATGAAAATATTTCTTAAATATAAATATATAGATATTTTTTTTATAAATAACAAAGAATCCTTTAAAAACAATTTTGTTACAGTTAATTAATTTCTATAATAAAATTTTATTAGAAAAACAATTTAAAAACATTTTCGTTAATTTATAAATGTTACATTGAGACTGAGTATTATTATTATTATTCTTTATTTGGTTATTCGTTTACAATATAGTAAAATCTTTAATATTACTTAACTTATAAAAGATATTTGAGTTTATTCTTTTCTTTCTTAAAAAACTTTTAGTCCTTTTAGTCGTGGACAATGTTCTACAATAATCAATTAATGTTTTTCATACTCTTTTCAATATTTTTTTTTATATTTTATTTGTGCTAATAAAAATATGAATCATATAAGAAAATCAATTTGTCCGGATATAAAAATCAACAAAATATATACATATTTCTTGTTCCATACAGAATTTAGTTGTGTTTTTTTTTTAACGAAAAATGAAAAAAAAAACTTCTTTCTTATTTTTTTTTTTTTTACTATATATGACGAAATATTTGAGTTTAACATAAATATTTATTTTATTATTTACAATAAAAATAAGAATCTGTATATAGCCATATCAAATTACAAACGATATGCCGCGCAAAAATGAAAGAAAATATTAAAGTAAAAACGAATAAATGTTTAAAGTTTACCATTCCGGTCAAAAAACTAAACTAAAAAAAAAATTAAAATTAAAAGTATCGGTGTGTCCCTCACCGTCTTAATTTTTTTTTAAATAAATCTTTTGGTTCTTTTTTTGTATTTAATGTTAAAATGATATGACGATTTTGAGTACATTGCGTACTATGTGATGATCATGATGATGCTAATGCATATTGAAAATAATAATAATAATAATAATAATAAATTAACAAATAAACAGAGAAAAAATTGGTTAGTATTATGAATGCATTTATATATTTTCTGACTTTATATTCTTCGCCTTTTAAAACATTTAAATACATAATTTTAAAACACTTAAAATAAAAAAAGCTTTAAACAAAAAATAAATAAGAAAGACACTAATGTATACATAAAGAAAGTGAGAAGAAATATTAAAATTCATAATATATTTTATGTGTAAAGTTTCGTAGAAAACATTTCATTATATTAATAATATTCAGTCTTTTAATAAATACTAATAAATATAATACAGATTTTTTCTTTTTTGTTATTATTCTACGGTTATTAAAAAGCTTAAAAGAAGTTTTTATTTTCTTCTTTATTATTATTATTATTTGTTTAATTTTTTCTTTTAAGTAAAGAATTTTTCAGTTTACTTTTTTAATTTGTTATTCTTTTTTTGAATGTTGCATAAATTTATTAGAGACGAATTATCTTATATTTAAAAAAAGAAGGTATATTTAATTTGCAAAAAAAAAAGTCTATCCAAGGATACGTAATAGATAATTAAATGCAAAAAGGAATAAACATAAAATTTACAACAGTAGCAACAATTGAAATAAAAATAATTATCTACTGTAGTTACATAATTACCGTAACATTGGCATAGTTTTGCTAATAAGCAATTAGATTTTTTCTCCCTTTATAAATAATAGCTTAGCTATTTTTATTATTAAGAAATAAAATGTAATTATGTATCCTATTTTACAATATTTATTTATATAATATAATTAGCAAATTAATAAACAATAACTATAGTTTAAGAAAGGAACTAAATAATTGTAAATCTATTAAAATTTTATCTTATAAATAATAATATAGTAATACACTTTTGTTAGAAAAAACAACAAATTTTCTGCAACAAAATCAAGAAATAATTAATGCAATTATATGTATTAACGAACTCACTAAACACCTATTAACACCTAGCGCAAATGAATATAGAGCAAATATTAAAGAAACTTAAACCTTTTTTTTAAAACGTTAAAATAAATAAAAAGAAAAGAGGACAAAAATTAAACAAATAAAATGAAGTAAAGCAAAAAAAAAATTAACCTAGGCTAACAATAGTTAAATAATAATTAAAAATTATGTTTAATGACAATGAAAAGTATATAACTGAAACTACAGCAAAAAATTATAAGCATAAAGCAAATTGTTTATTGTTTCGACTGTTTTTTTCTTTTTCTTTAAATATATGTATATGTAAGAAATACATTATATACTTTCTTTAAAATAATAAATAGACTTAAAGTTAATATAAAAGAATCAACAATAACATTGTGCTTTAAGATGTTTTGTATCTTATTTTAACAGCTTAGAAATAAAGAAGATTTTTTTTTCTTTTTTGTAATGTAAAATATGAAAAATAAGGAAAATTATTAACATGAAGCATCATTGTCATCGTCTTCGTCATTAGTTTTTTTTTTTTTTTTTATTTAAGTAATATAACATAACGTAACACTAACAAACAGTACTTGAATATTGTATTTTGTGTATACGTTATTATGTTCTTCTATGACAATAGAGTATAAATAACTAAATTTTTTTATTGTGTATAAATATATTTTGCCTTATTATTATTATTTTTTTCGCTGACAACATCAAATAATTAACGTTGTAGAAGAAATTTTTATTATTTTATTTTTTATAAACTGCCACAAAAAAAAACAACAAACAATATATTATTAATAATAAATTATTATTATAATAATAATTAAAACAATAACAAAGTTTCATATTAAAGTGAAGTGTGCTTGAAAAATTATACGCCGCATATATATATATATATATATTCGAGGATTAACTAACATCAAAGATGATTTTTTAAAAAAGAAAAATACACTAGTCTGGACTGAAGAAGTTTTTAGTATACGCAGAAAATTTAAAAATCACTTTAAAGCACTTTAAATAAATCAAATATAGTTATCTAATAAATTTTAATCACCATGTGAATAATATAACTTGGTGGAAAAAATCTTAGCTTAAAACAAAGAAAATTATATACATATCTATAATCAAGATTTTATGCTAATAATAATAAAATAACATAACTAAATTCTTCTATGTGACCACACACACACATTCGTTTTATCCACATAATTACTAACAAATATTTAATAGAACTGTAGTTTACAGAATGCATCCAATTTGTTCACATAAATTATTACTATTTTCTTTCAAGTAAGAAACTAACAAGCAAATCAAAGATTAGATCAAAGGAAATGGGCGATTTACACATAACAAATCACACGTTAACATTTTTTTTTTATATAGTAGATATAAACTATATAACGACTGAGTTTATGTAATAATAGCATTTAAAATCGTACAAATAGCCTTTAAAAAGACACACACGAACTGATCTACTTGTAAGTAATTTGAGTTAAAGAAAGTTTACATGGTTGATTGGTTTACTAGTTTGCACGTGTCCGTCAATATTACATCGTTGACATATTATTTATGATTTTTTTTACTATTATTTAGTTTTACACAAACAAAAGTTAGGATGTTGTTTAAGTTACTAATGTAATATAAGTCATACATGAAATTTGTTAAATTCTGTAATCTATTATTTTTATTTTTGTTTTAACTAAGCCAGCATTTATGTATTCCGGTTGATCTATTAACCGTGTGATTATTTTAGTTCCGTTTAAATAAATATTACAAATCCGTTAAATTTGATTGATTTAAACAGCTGAATCGGTTTAGAAAAAAAAAACTATCATCAAAATTTAATAAGTTTCTTTCCATAGATAAAGATAAAGAAAATATAAATGATTAAAGGTCAAAATATACTTCGATTGCAATTTTTATGTTATATAACTATATATCGCACCCCAATATCATTGACACATGACAATGACAAGACAATAAACTAACTTTGATATACTTTACAACCCTTTCTGAAGTTTTTCTTTTTATTATTATTATTATTTTTGAAGAAAAAATGTTTAAACAATAAAACGATATCAAAAAACAGTGAAAGTAATATTTATAAGAGAAACTACAGTGAAAGGAAGTTTAAAGAAAGGATATGCGGGCATACTTTTGTTAAATCTAAACAAAAAAGTATCGCAAAAGGATACACTATAGTAATAAACAAAAAAAATGATAAATATTTTTAATATTATTGATCTGATTCTATGTAACTGGACGTGATTATAACAAAAGAATTACTTTTTATTGATTATCCTTAGATGGGACGTGATATTTTTCCTGATTTATTTCTATTTCTCATCAAATATTCACGATCACGGTTTCTTTATAATAAATAAACCGCAATAAAACTACAAACATCCCTTACCCTAAACGTACAAAAAGTTTACATGCGATATTGTTTTTAAACGCACAACAATTACATTGCTGGGAAAGGATTTATTATTTTTAAATCATATGCAAAATAGTACCCGCACACAAATAATGATAATAAATTATTTTATGTCATTTTTTAATATTTAATTAATAATTTTCAAAAGAAAATTTTATTAGTTAAATTTTATATAAAAATTAAAAAGAAATATTATTACCGGTTCGTCGCTTTGCCCAAATATATATCTTAGCTTTTTTATGTTTATTCAAAAATGCAATCTTTAAATCTAAACTTATTTTAAAAATTCTTTAACATTTTATTTAGGAAAAAATATTTTCCAATAGGAAAGCAATATATTTCACGGTTAATGAATGCAATAAATCACAATTATCCATAACTAAAAATAAAAAAAAAAAATAAAAATTATTAAAAAAACTCACCTTTTTAATTAATGTAACCAATAAGTTCTGCAAATCTTTAATTTTTAATAAATCAATTTATAAATAATATCCATTAATTATTGTTCTTTAACGTATAAATTTCTGATACATATTCCAAAATACACACATCGAATTAAGTACGCGGATAACGCACAGTTTTATTAAGTAATTAACTAAAACAAAGAAATAAAATATAGTTATTAATTAATAAATTATAAATTTCTCTAATAATAAATAATCACAATAATAATTTTACATAGTATTTACAATAAACACCTTTTTTAAAAAATATAAAATTAATTAATTCTTTTTTGTTTTACAGTTGTTTTACGTTTTCTTTTTTTTTTATCTATTAACCACTTTGAATAAATTAACAAACTACAAACTAAAATACAATAAAAAAAATATATATTATTTTGTTAAATAAACATTGTTATGTAATTAAATAATTAAAACATCACGATTTAGTTTACTATTTAAAAAAAAAAATAAAACAAACGGGAGCTTTATACACCTACCCAAGTTTTTAAACAAATAAATAAACTTTATAAACTTCTTTTTTTTTATCACTAAATATTATTAAATAAATTCGAAAAAATAATTATTATTATTAAGATAATGGTCAGCTCATTTTAATTATTAAATACATAATCTGTTAATTTTTATTATAAACTTTTTCTTTTTTAATCTATTATTAGTATTATTATTATTATTCCAAAAAGTATCAACCGATATCACATGTGATGATTAATTTAATACTGAAAAATCTATACACAACAAACACTCTATACTGTTACTACTGTTACTTAACATAAATTTTACTTTACTTTTCTATATGAATGTATGATTTGATTTGAGATGATGTTTTGTCGCATCGCAGCTGGCTGACTGCCTTTATTTTGTATGCTGACGGACAACTTTGTTTGGTTAAAAATTAAAATAATAATGAAGAACAAAATAATAAAAATATATACTATATATATATATATGTAAAATATGGGAAGGAAATAAGTGTGCGCGCGCTCAAATCTAGCAACAGCATCCCACAATTATTTACTTTAAAAACATACATCCAGTAAATACACTGTGCTTTATAATATTTATTTTCTGGTTGTTTTTTTGTATTTTAGAAAAATTTATTATTATTTTAGCAAATATATTTTATTTGAATTTATGCAGTTTTATAGTGATTTATGATTTATAAGAATATATTTTTAAAAAAATACATAAACTAGAATAACATAAAATCAATAATAAATTAATTAATTAATACTTTTTTTTTTTAATAAATATTAGCAGTGCTACTGTAAGTATTATAATTTATTTATTTATTATAGAAAAATAAAATTATTGATCATTATGTCGCGTCAGAATTATGTAGTAGCTATCTCTCGTCTCATATTTCCTTATATTATATTTCCAATAAAATCGAATTGAATTGTTTATGTAAAAATTAAAAAAAAGAACAATAATAATCGTTTTTAATAACTTTAGTAATTTCATTGTGTTTAATTGAATGAAAACGATATTAGTATTAAATGATTTCTTTAAACATAAATTTAAATAATCAATATTTTATGTAAATAAATAACAATAAACAACATAAATAATGTAGAAAAAAAATATCATTAAACATGTTTTACTATAGAATGCAACACAGCTGAACAGTGAAATAATAATAATAATACATAAATTAAAAAAAAATATTATTAAGTTCTTTAATTATTTTTCTTATTTAAATTTTAAACATCTCATATTTTTATTAGAGCAAAGTTTCTTATTTGTTTTTTGCTTTTTTTTAAATAATTATAATAACAATAAGAACAAAAATATATATTATTTCATAAGTATATGAAAAACAATTGTATACTCTGTAATGTGACACTTTGCATTTGTCGACAAATGTAGTCAACAAGATTTTATGTTCACTTGTGCCGTTTTGTTAATAAATGAAATAAGAAAACAGAAAATAATAAATTATATTAAATTATTAAATAACATTAACATTATTATATGTTGTTGCATTTCTTGTTTTTTAAATAAACTTTTGTTATAAATGTAATTAATTTTTTTTATTTCCCCTTTTGCCATTTATTTTAATAGTGTTTTGTGTGCACAGTGCCAAGGAAGTGTTTATACAATTTTTACAAGTGATAAAAAACTTTACTACAGAAAATGATTTACTTTTTTTTTATATTTAAAGTTTTTTGATACTGAAGTTATGTTATTTTTAATTACAGCATTTTTTAATTGTTTTAAATTAATCAATCAATATTATTGTTTTCTTTTTATATGTTCATTGAACTTTGTTATTATTATTATTTTTCTATAAAATTGTAAATTTAATTTATAATTGAAAATGCTTATTTTATTTTAATAATAATTTTTCTTTTCTGGTATTTTGGAATACTTAACTCAGGGTTTATGTGTTTTTTCCTTTTGTAATAATGTTATTTTATAAGAAAAATCAATTTTTCTTTTTTTTTTCTCCAAATTTTGAATTAAAAGTTCATGGTCTTTAAAGTTTAAACAGAAAAAGGTTTTTGTTTAATGATCAGTCTGTCCTGAAAACTTTAAGATAAACCTCATAAAAATGTATGTTTTTTTATGTATATTTGTATATAATGTACTGTATTTATATATATTTTATGCCACGCCTAAAACATTTCATTGGTTCAAACACAAGAAGAAAACGAACCTATCGCATCGACTATACATAAAAGTAATGGCGATTTTTGTTTAGCAACATCTGCTGTTTATACATAATTTTTGCTTTTACCATTGTTTCCTCTTCTAATTTATTGTTATTACATTGCATTAAAAGTATTTCTACTAAAAAAAAATAATATTATTGCTTTTATTATAACAATAAAAACATTTTTTTATTACATAAAATAGAAACTGTATTTGTGCTCTTCATACTTCATATAGGAAATTACAGTGCTATTATTATTATATGAAATAATGAAATCAAATTCTTATATAATAAATATCAAAAAGGCCAGACAATGCCAGTTTTTTAAAATAAATTTTTTTTATATAGACACTGTATATGCCTGTATATCGCTTCCCTGGTTTTTAATCTTTTCCTTTTTTTCTATATATAATGTAAAGGTGTGAAATGAATACATCAATTGTTTGTTATATGAATGAGGATTATGCAAATTATATATAAATTTCTTTTCTTTTTAAAATGTATATATAAATATAAAACAAACACAAATTTTAGAAAACATTTGATTATTTTACATAATATTAGGTAATGGATTTTGTTAATATAACTGGATGAAAAGTTTTTTTTTTCTTTGTTAAACAGTTTTTTTTTAGTAAAATAATTATTTTAAACAAGAAAAAACACTTTTATAATCATTTATATATATAGCAAAAAATATTTTAGCAACTAAATTAAAATAATAATAATAGTTATATTACGTGTGCCTCATTAATTCTTTATCATTATTAAAATAATTAATACATAATAAAAGAGAGCAAAATAAAATGTTTAATAATAATAATATTATTATTACTTGACTTTATTATTATATTGCATAATGCTAAATTTAAGTCGTTAACGTTCTTCAATTATTTTGATGTCGTATTGTGCTAGCTTTAATAGATTTTCTTTAACAAAACGTACATATTTTGTCTGACACGTCGGAGGCACGTGGCAATCAATTAAAATTATTATTTTAAAATAATAATCAAAATATGTTTTGAATTTTTATAATTGATGGGAAATATTATAAATAGAAAAAATAGTATAGTATTAACTGGTATACTTGAAAAATAGAAAAATTTAAAAACATACTTACGTGACCGACTTGTATTGTTATTTATTGTTTTAGCTCCTTGATGCATTTAATTTAGCATAAAAATATATTGTTTACCCCCTTGTATATTGTTTATATAGTTTTCTATTGTGCTTCGCCCTATGGTATCTCTAAAATTATAAAAGCCTATATAATTGATAGGATTTACCGACAAAATCTCGGTTAAATCTGTTACGTACGATTATTTAAGTGTTTTTATTTGGATTATTGCACTTACTCTACATTTTTGTTTACATTAAACTGTGTGATTTTTAATTTTTCTTATTTATAGTGTTTTTAATTAAATAAAAACAATTTTTTAAACATTTTATTTAAAAATAAACATTTTTATACAAAATCGGCGTCATGTTTTAATTTATAGATTTCAAAAAATGACAGCTAATCTCCAAATTTTTAAAAAAACTGTTGTGGTGATTAATAAAAAGGAAACAGTTTTAGTGCAATGGTATTCTTTTAAACTTACCACGAGTTGGTTAATAATTGTATTACCACGTTGTCACTATTTTTTTTTTTATTAATTTAAATAAAGTAATTAATTAACTAAAAAAGTAATTAATAGTCATTAGTAAATAGTAAAAATGAATTTGCAAAGCATATATATTGATAAAATATGCCGTTTATGTTTATCAAAAGATGAATTACAAGTGTGTGTATATAGTCATTATGCCGTTAAAAATAATATTTTGGCAAAAATTAATTGGTGTCTATCAACAAAAATAACAGAAAATGATAATTTACCAAATACAATATGTTATAAATGTATTAATAATGTTAATAATTATTATGAATTTCAAATAAATGCAATGGCAAGCCAATATATATTAAAAAGAGGTCATTGTAATATGAGTAGAGGAGCACTTATTGAAAAAATACAAAAAAAAGTTTTGAAAAAATATTGTAAAATGGAATTTAAAAATAATAAAAATGATAAAGTAATTAAAAATAAAAATGTTCATCAACGTTTAAATGAACATAGTAGAGAATCAATATCAATTCAATCAAGTTTATTACACAATGATTCATTAAGATTGAGTCCAGACCTATTTCAGTCACAGAGTGACATCACAGATATGGAGAAAGAATTTGCTTTTTTAAATTAAATGAAAATAAATATGTTAAACAATAATATTCTAATTAAAATATATTTTATTTATTTATATAAAAAAGGAATAAAATAATTACATCCTTTTTTACATTACATGCTTATTATTATTATTATTATTGAATTATCACTTTTAATTGATTCAGTAAAATTAGCCGGGCATCATCATGCTAATGTTAGCATATAAACTTTTTTCTGTTGGCATTTTTGTACCAGGATGCTGCATTTTCATATGTTTTTGAAGACCATTATACCAACCATAGGACATTGTGCATTCTGTACAGGAGTACGGCTTTAATCCAGTATGTGTGACCATATGCTTTCTGACTGATTCCCGGGAGAAAAATGATCGAGTACATTGATCACACTATTTTAAGAGTATAAAAAAGAAACCATAAAAGAAATTGAAAAGAAAATTCAAATTAAATATGAATTTTACTGATTAGCTTTTTATTAAATTATATAATAATCTGCTCCTATATAATGTATACTTTATAAAAAATAAAAATAATTCTTATTATAATTGTTAAACTTGCTACCTTATGCGTTTTTAATTTTTCATGAATATTTCTTATATGTTTTTGCATATTACTAGCTGTACTAAATTTACTTTGGCAAACACGGCATGTATATGGTTTTATTTGGGTATGCGTTCGATCATGAATGTTTAAATTGGCTTTTGTTGACGCTCTATACGGACAATGGGGACATTTGAATTCTTTAACGTCGGAATGTATTGCTCGATGATTATTAACAGCACTGCATGTTTTAAAAGCTTTTCCACAAGTCTATCATTTGTAAAAATAAAAAAGAAACAAATCAATAAATTTACTGACCTTAAAATTCTTTTGCCCCGTGTGCCGACGTACATGCTTCTGCAAATTACTAGACGTTGTAAAACGCGTTGAACATATATTGCAATTATATGGTCGTTGACCAGTATGATGCCGTAAATGAATTTTTAAATCATTTTTTGATCTTGCACGATAATCACATATATCACAAATAAATTTCTTTTCATCATTATGGATAGCACGATGATATACCAAACTTCCATCTTGTGTAAATCCTTTTCCGCATACCTAAATATTATATAGAAACAGCAACGTAGTGACACACGGGTAAAAAAATATAATGTGTTTGTTTTTTTTTTTTTCATAATATAACAAATAAACAACTAATTTCACATGATTGAATTTTTAATACAAAATAAATTGAAACTACCTCACAAACATAAGGCCTTTCTCCAGTGTGCGAACGAATATGTATTTTCAGAGATAAACGTGTTTTAAAATGCTTTGAACAATAATTACATTGATAAGGTTTTAAATTTATATGAGTTTTCATGTGCATTTTCAGTGTTGCAATATTTTTGAAAATTATCCCACATGCTTCACATTGATGTATTGCTGCTGATGGTTCATTTTCATTTTTAACCTTATCTTTTTTACTCTTATCCTTAATTTTATTTTCATCTTTTACATTTTTATTTGATTTCTCATCCGATGTTGGTTTTAATCTAAAATTACAGAATTTTGCATAAACATTTATTATTTTTCTATTCATTATCTTACTTTTCAATTTCTAAATAATAATCAACATTATTTCTTGAATTTTTATCTTTATTTATACACAATTCTTCTTCATTATTTTGATCTGTATTTTCTAACTCTGATTCTACTTCTATATCATTTTCTTCATTGTCCGTATATGCTTGAAATTCTAAAATTTCATAATTTGTACTAGCATCATAAATTTGATCAGCATCAAGATACTCAACAGTTTCCTGTTTCACGACATTTTCACGAAGTAATTCACGTAATGTTGAATCACTTTGTTCGCACAATTTTTTAAATTTAAAAGCTGCTTCAAGTAATAATACACAACTATGGCATATTGATTGCGGCAGACCATCGTCTTTGGTTATCTTAAAATAAATTTAGAACTTCAGTTTTACCATTATTCTATATTAAATAATTATTTAAACAAACAAACCGGTAAAATACATGCACACTGTGAAATTTTATCAGCAAATGATGTATCCTCATCAGTTTTATCAAACATGTTCAACATGTTTATTGTATCAAGCAAACAAATTCTGCAATTATTTGCATATGTTTCAACCAATTTATAACTATTTTGATCAGTGGTTTCTTTTATTAAATAATTGTATAATCTTGACTCTTCACGTGATAATGTATATTTTTCTACATTATTATTTTCACATTTGTCTAAATTAAACTTTTTCTGTTTAACATCAGTACAGCATTGATCAAAAATCTATTAATGAAAAAAATTAATAACTATGCTTATTACTTGTTTTATAAACTCTATACATTTTCCCAATAATCACAGCTTTTTCCTTCATATCCTAGTGATTTCATTTCCAGTTGAATTGTCATCCATAGTTTTGATGATAAACCGCCTATTTCTATATGGTCCAAAATACATGCTAATTGAGCCTCTGTTAAATTACCTTCTATGTCCTCTCTATCTAATTTTAAAATTTTAATTAATTCCTCATCCTCAAATGTTAACTTTGAGAATTGCCTATAATGAAATGTATTTAATTAAATCTTTTAAAACAATATATCCTTAATGGTTACTTGTTAAACTTGTCGTTTTCAAGTTGTTGCTTAACTTTATTAATCCATTCATTTAATAATGTTAACCAATTTCGAGAAGTTTTTCTGAATCCTAATGCATTTAATTCTTTAGTCATATCCTTTATAATTTTATCGTGCAATCTAGTTTCTGGAATATAAATTTGAATTCCTATGTAAATAATGATAATAAAGAAAACCTCTTCTACTGGACAACTAACCATTCATAATATTTTCATTATCTTTTAAATATTTAAGCGATATTTTTTTATGCTTTTGTGTTAAACATTGTTTCTTTGATTTCACATCATTGATGACAGTTATTTCGACCTAAAATTTAATAACATATTGTTAACAAACATAATAAATAGATAAATTATAATAATTAAATATTGCCTCTTCTATTTGATTTACGTCAAATGTGTCTTCAGGATCAACTATTTGGGTCTCATCATCAACACATTCTAGATATGCATTTAACATTTTCTTAAATTATAAAAACAAAATAGTAAAACTTTTGTTAATAACCAAAACAATTAAAATAACAAATTTATATTTTTTAAATAATATTATTTTTCTGTGTAAATAATTTTAGCTGGATTCTAATTTATTTTTTAATATGACAGCTTTGCTGCTATTAAAAATACATGATATATAATAATTTAAATTGTATTTAATATACATCAAGTAATATTTTTAATAATTACAATACTATTAGTTATTTACTTTTTATCAATTTCTTTATATTTTTAAAATATATTAATATATAACAACAAGGAAAACTAAAAAAATAATAATTAAAATGCGGTAACAATAAAATAAATAATAAACTACATGACATACACTGAATAAATAAGTAATACATTTATATACTAAAGTACCAATCACAATCATTAAATAGTTCAATTGTAATATATGAAAACTAATTAATTGCAAATTATTGTGAATAATTTTGTTATTAAATTCTTTTAAATAAAACAAAAACATTTTTTTTAATGTAAAATATAGAAAATTAATTGGCATTTTATTATAAAATTAAAAATATATTTTTAATAAATTTTTCTTTAGTTTTCTTTTAGTTGTTTTTTATATTTCCAAATAAAAATTAATATAACAATAAAAATCATATGACTTGTGTTGTCATGTGACAGTGACATATTTATATGATGGAAGAAAAATCACAAAATAATATAGTGGAAAATATGGGACC
Organism: Ptychoptera contaminata; assembly: GCA_963942525.1. Taxonomy (NCBI): domain Eukaryota; kingdom Metazoa; phylum Arthropoda; class Insecta; order Diptera; family Ptychopteridae; genus Ptychoptera; species Ptychoptera contaminata. The sequence goes on from OZ012637.1 coordinate 6,282,660, forward strand.
CAAAGAAAATTCCGAAGAACAATCAGAAAAAAAAGATACAGTATCAAATCTGGTATCCGTTGAATCAACAAATGCTGCTGATTTTGCAGGTATTGCTTTAAATATATTTATACTGTTATTATAATCTATTAAATAAAAATGTCAAAACCCAAAGTAAACAAATATATCTTTCAAAACAAAATGAATTAATTATTATAAATACATACTGAATATAATTATTTTATTATTACAGAAATAGAAAATGTAAATGATAGTTTAGATTCATTGCATTCTGCACTTGATTCCATGGAACAAAGAGCTGATATCATAAAAGCGCAGCTTCTAGAATTACTTTCTTCAAATCGTGAAATTGTAAATGATTTAAGAGCTGAAAATTTACAGAAAGAGTTTCAAAATTTAGAAAGTAATGACAATAAAAATACTGAATCATAAAATTATTTAATTAAAGTGTATAAAGTCAGTAATTGTTTGTAAATCATGTTCAGTAGTCCTCCATTCCAATTATCAAAAGCAATTCTGCTGTATGTAATAATATTATCATAGTCATTCATAAAAATTAATCTACATTGTTATTAAATTAATTAAATTGTATTGTATATATTAATAAAGAATATTTATTTAAATTTATTAATTTTATTTTCTATTTAAACATCGATCTATTATGCTAAAGAATGCAGCCCAAAATCTAATGTCAAAAATATATGGTTGTTTTTCTTTTGATATATTGAATAATTTTATATAGGTTAAGTGAATAAAAGCTAAAAGATTCTTGATTTTAATTTGTAAGATTTGTAAAAATGCACTTAATAAAAAGTTCATCATATAAATACATATCACGTTATTTATTTAATGTGACAAGATTACTGTCAGGCACATCAAATAACTTAAATCAATCAGTGAAGGCATCTATTGACAAGCAATCTGATGAAAAGACCGGAATTGCAGAAAACTTTAATTTTGAAAATTTAAATGTTACAACGAAATCGCAAAAGAAACTTCCGTTACGTGAACCACTGTTAAAAAATTTGTTTATGGGACAAGTGGATAATGAACTCTTAGCATTTCCAGAAGCAATTTCTAGAGATGATCTTAAAAACTTATATAATGAAATAGAAACTACTCGACAGTATTTTAATAGTGTTGATTCTGATACTATAGATCAAACAAGACTAATTCCTAAAAGTGTTATAGAAGATTTAAAAAATTTAAGGCTTTTTGCGAATGACATACCTCAAGTACATGGTGGCCGTGGGTTTTTTATTTCAGAAACATGTTTTAGTAGTGAGCCAGAGGCAGAAGATTTAAATATTGCATCTGTTTTAAATGCTCATCGGACAGTTGTACAAATTATAAATGATTATGGCACTGACGATCAAAAAAATAGATTTCTTTCCAAATTGGCAAAAGGAGATTTAGTTGCATCAATTGCCATATTTGAGTCGGATTTGGCTGAAGAGGGTTTATTTTTAACTAAAGCAAAGTTAGATGAAAGTAAAAATTCTTGGTTACTTAATGGTAAATATTTTATAATTTTCTACTTAAAGAAATACCATTATTAGTACTGTGTATTTTAGGACAAAAATCGTTTGTTGTAAATGGACCAGATGCCAATTTATTAATTGTGTTAGCACAGACTGAAATGTTCGATAGAGTAGGTGAAATTGAATTCGGGATAACGTTATTTTTAGTTGAAACTGACTTACCGGGAATAACAAAAAGTACACCAGATATAACAATGGGATGCCGTGGTGTTCAACAAGCATCAATAAAATTTGAAAATGTTTCATTATCACCTGGTAACATTTGATATCAGTTGTTTTAAATTTCCACTTTTTTATATAATTACTTTTTTCAGAAAAAATCATTGGCAAAGTGGGAATGGCTGATAATATAGCGCAAGCATTATTTAAAATTGTTCGATTACAATCTGGTGTCTTAAGTTCAACTTTAATGAAAAAAATGATTAAAGAAACAACTGATTTTTGCATTAGGACTAAAGCGGGAGGCATAGAGCTTAAGTTTGTCTAAATAATAATATTTATTTATTTGTAAATTAGAAGTATTAATTATATTTTAGAGAATTAGAACTTTTACGTGAGCGTTTAGCGAAATCGGTGTGTTCTACATATGCAATAGAAAGTATGACATATTTAACTGCAGGTTTGTTAGATGTATATGAAGATCAAGATGTTGACATAGAAGCGGCTGCAACAAAAGTAAAATAATTAAAAGTTCATTTAATTGATTAAATAATTGTAAAGTATACTTAATATTATATATTGTAAACAGGCGTATGCATTAGAAGCATTATGGGAAACATCGACATTACCATTATATTATAATGGACCAGGCACCTTGTTACCACGAAAAAATACAGAGAAGAACTTTCGCGATTCCGCACAATTGTTGATTCAGAATGAAACACTTGATTCTATTAAATTGTATATTGGCCTATCTGGATTACAACATGCAGGCGTAAGTATTATTCATTAAAAATTGAAATTTATTTAATAACTTGAACAATTTCCAGATTCAATCGAATGATCTGATAAAAAAAGTACGAAATCCATTAATGCATCCAGGATTTATAATCAGTCGCCTCTTAGAACGAAAAAGTTTAGAAACGCCAAAATTAACATTAAAACTTAATGAAAATTTGCATCCGTCACTTGAGCCACCAGCACAATGGCTAGAATATTCAATATTACGTTTACAAATGGCAACAGAAATTCTTTTAGCACGACATGGTGCAACAGTTATTGAGAAACAAGTAAATGCAATACGTTTAGCTGATTGTGCCATTCATGTTTACGCAATGTTTGCTAGTATTGCTAGGGCATCACGTGCTTATTGCATTGGATTAAAAAATGCAGATTATGAAATGTTGATAGCAGGAGCAATTTGTGTTGAAGGTATGGATAAAGTTAAGGCGCTGGCAATTGATATCAATAAAGCTTCGTATGAAACAAATGAAATGAATTATCAGAAAATAGCTAAACAGCTATTTAAGAGTAACGGTTACTTTTTGGAACATCCGCTGACTAGGAATTTTTAAAATAAATCAAAAAAGTCTTTCTATTATGTAACCTATATAAATTTATTTTTATTATTATTTATTTAATTATGTTTCTTAAATTTAGTAAATCATAATTAAAGTATAAAAAAAAATATATTTACTTTTCCTTGCTGTAATTCAGAAATAAAATTAATTAATTGATTCTTGATCATCATTTTTTGAAACAGTGATTAGTGAAACATGTGCAGGTAATGAAATTTCATGAGCTTTTCGCATATGACAACGTAAATTACTGTTATTGCTAAACATACGTCCACAAAATGAACATTCAAATTTATTGTGATTTTCTTTGACGTGTTTATGTAGATCGGCCACCTTTTGGAATGCCTCCAAACAAAACTGGCAAACATGTGATTTTCTTGTATGTAACAGAAGATGATACGATGTTCCAAACGCCTTTTGACAATAATTACACTGGAATGTTTCATCATCTTGTAACTTATTCGAAGGTAATATTGAACTAAAATTATGATTATTACTTTGATCTAATTTAAAAGCAGCTACTTCTAATGTTTTTACATTCTTTGGTAAATTATTTTCATGATCCAAATTATCCAATTGTGTATCATCATCGTCGTCCTGCGATAAAAGATTCTTTTGTAATAAATCCTCTGATTTGGTATCAAAACGCTTTTTTTCGCTTATAACAAATGTTGGCACAATTATAAAATTATCTGGTTTAAGGCATTTTAATTTTTTTAATGAGCTTAATGTTTCGTTAGAGAAGCTATTTGGTGTGTCTTTAGAATTGGAATATTTTCTTTTATTAGAATTTCTGTTTAATATGGCTCTTGTGGGAAACTCAGATTTTGATAAAATGGAGACAACATTATTTGTTAAACACATATTTGGCGTTTTATTTGTAATTGATTTACTATATGTTTTTTTATTATATTCAATGTTATCATCTTCATCTATTTCATGAAGTTCAATTATTTCATTTTCATCTTCTTTAGATGCTTCTTCATCTTGTTCATTATCTCGAGATTGCGATACGCTTAACTTATCGTTAACCGTATTAGAACTATTGTAATCGTCACATTCTTCAATAATATATTCCTCTTCAACTAAATCATCAGTATTGCCTTCAATCATTTGCACATATTCATCGTCAGAATTTCCTTCAATCTTTGGCACCTTATCCTTATAGAAATGATTCATTAATAGTTGCTCAGAATATAACACTTTTAAATAGAATTTATAAGCATTTGATAAATCCTCAGTACATGAGTCACATAAGTTTTTTGGGTAATTTTCCGTTTTAATAATCTGAAAAAATATATTAATTATTAAGTAATTGTCCATAATTAAGCAAAGCACAACTTTTTACATCAAGCTTAGAAAATACTTCCAGAGCAGTTTTAAGTAAAATTGTATTGTTATCAATTGATAGGTTTACATTATTAATATCGTAATTACCATCACTTAAGCATACTCTACATAAAGTAGCATCTATATTTAATTCAGACATTATTTTAAACGTTTTAAATATTATAATAACAATTATTTCACTTTTACAATTTGAATAAATATCTTTATATTAAAAATTGTAATCAACTTCAATTTTCAATTATATGGAAATAAAAATGACAAATATAAATGTTAGAAATCAAGATGAAGGTAGTAGCATCATTTCATTACACTGCTATAAAGCAAATGTTTTTAAAATATACAGTCCTCCACTGAACTTTAAGAAATATTTCTTTAATCAAAAGAATGAAGCCATTTTCTTACATATATTTTTTTTATTAAATTAAATAGATACAATTTTACAAAATTCGAGAAAATATAAAATAAATTAATATTTACACTGCTTTATATTTCATTAATATTACTATTATTCGTTGTATCGCGTTGTACATTTTTATCTATAGGTACTAATGAAGATGACGGAACATCATCTGATGGTAATTCTTTGATTTTTTCTTGTTTTAAGTATGTTCGATCCTGTGACGGACATTCAAAATGTACACAGTGGAATATCTATAATAAATTTTAATTAAGATAAGTCTATTTAGAATAATGTATACCGAATACTAACGTCATTAGCTGTATTATAAGTTCCTACTATTTTAAGAAAAACGACAGGCCTTGCACTAAATGTAAAATGTTGCCAGGACCGCAGTTGTTCGTTTCTTTTATCTACTGCCATTTCCCAATTCTTTTGATTTGTCGATGTTTCTATATAAAAACTATAAGTACGATCATCACAATCCCATAGCAATAATCTTAATGATCCTATGTAATAGGGTTGTCCTAATTGAATTATAATAACACCACTACCTAGTTGATGACATGTGTAACCAGAATCCCAATCAAAATCATGAACATTGCCATTTAATAAATCATTTCTAGTTCTGCTAACACCTTCAATAACCGAAGCACTCATTTCTACTGTAGCTATATTAGAAGTAGGAGCAACCAGTCCATTAAATAATTCTGGAATGTTTGCTGTATACATTGCTTCAAGTGCGACAACGTGAAAAACTTTATTCACTGTATTATGAGTGCCAACAAGTTTTATATAGCGTACAGCTCTAGCAGGAAAATATAAATATTGCCATGACCGACAACTATATTGTGTATGATCAATAATACGATCCCATGTTTTTTGTGTAACAGATACATCCACGTAATATGAATAAGATCTGGTATCAAGATCCCACAGTAATATTTTAATATGATTAATAATGTTTATTGAACCTAATTCCACAACAATTCCTTGATCTCCAGTTTCATCTATTTGATGCCGTGTGTAACCCTTTTCCATATCGTATGATGTTTTTGTATTGCCGTCTAATAAAGCTGCACGAAATTCTCCTTGTATTGTTCTGGATCCAAATTCTTTTGTTGCCACATTTTCCTCTAAAACTAAATAAATAGATTATGCAATCTACTAAGGTTAGAATAAATAAGTAATGTTACATAGCGCTCCTCGATAATGCAATGATTTTGACGAAGTTTTCTCAACTATGGCATCTAGTAAATGATTTGGATCTAATATACCCGAAGGTCTAACCACACTTAACAAATCTTCAAGATGAATTAATGGTAATCGTACTCGTGCCACTACCCTCTATATAATTTAAATTGTTTATTAAATAATTTAAATATATTTTATAAATTTTATTTATTTACTTCAACATTAGCCGTTGGGTTATGTGTAAACCAATTATATACGGCTTGAAAAATTTCCACTTCAATAGCAAAAAATGAATCTCGTTCCAGTAATTCAACTAAAGATTCCTATTAAAAATGATATTAAATGTTAAATTCGTTAACATTGATTATATTACTATAAATTGTATATACTTGTGATAATGTTTTAAAAGATTCGTGTACTATAATACTGCTTGCATGACTATCCATAAATGTATAACATACATTCGTTAGCATATCGAGGGAATACAATCTGTTTAAAATACACATTTTTACTATTTTTATTTATAAATTAACTAATAAAATATACCTGGACGCATCTAGTATTGCACAAACATTATTAATAGATAATATATTGCGCAAGTAATCTGAGATTGCTAATTCTAATTCAATAAAACCATATTGATTCGCTAAACCTAAAGTGTCTATTATAATTTCATCTTTCATCTGGCATAATGGCATGTGACCTATAAAAATAATATGAATCTCATTCAGGTAACATCTGATTTGCACTAATTCAAATAGGAATTTTAATTATACCAGAATATATGTATTTTAACAATAATTTAAAAGCTTCTAGTGGTATTTCCAAGTGAATTTCATTTTGATGTGATTCACATAAGCCACCATATAACATAGCACGAAAATATTCACTTCGCGCTGCTAAAATAACACGGTGAACTGGGAGTCTTTCATTTTCCACAATAAATGTAACATCAGAATAGTCATCTGATAAACATAGTTGTAACATTTGCTCAGATAATTTTTCTAAAATTGGCAATAAATTAGTTAAGTAACGTTTCAGTAATACAAGGCCTTACGTGTTAATTCGATGCATCCACGCTTTTTAGGGACGTTTACGCCGGACAAATGAGTCTGGCTACTCATCGTAAGTCATTTGCTGTTACCAATAACAGCACTAATAATTTATTTTATATATAGGTAAAGAAGTAAATAAACAATTAATTCATACGAAGAATCCTCCTGTTTGTACAAAATCTCTTAAATTAAATTAAGAATTTTTATTGATTTGATAACATATGATTTTTTTTATATAAATAATGTATTTAGGCAATAACACATATAAATAAAACTAAATAAAAACTAACTTTATATAATTATATTGTTAATACATTTGATAAATTGATTTGTTCCATAAATTAAAAACTTTTATTTATTTTGCGACATAAATATTTCTAGATAAAAAATATTCTGTCAATTTTACACAATTTATTGTTCAGTGTTTTTTTTCGTATATCAGATTTGGTATTGCCCGAATAACTTTTGCTTATATATATGCTTATCCATAAAAATTTGACATGTCTATTTATTTATGTTTTGTTGTTTTGTAAAAATTATGTAAATTATTTTTATCTATTTAATTTTTAAATTAATTTTCTTTTTGAATACAATTACAAAAAAGTGAATGCTTAATTCTGTTGTACAGGTATAGAAATGCTATTATTAACTTTGCATTCCATACAAAATATAGAAATTTCTAGTATAGTTCTGTCATTTACCAAATTTGTAAAAACATTTTAGTCTTTGGTTTGTGAAATTTCTTTAATATTTAATTTATAAATGTTTCTTCCAATATAAAAAATAGTTAATAAAATTAAAGGCATTTTCCAGAAAATTTGCTAAAATGGCGTGGCGATCAATAGGAAAAGATAATGAAGATTTAGTTAATCAACTACAAGGTAAACAAGTAACTTCTTTCACAATGATTTACTTTTTATAAATTTTGTTATTTTTCCTAGAAAATGGAATAATTACTTCACCATCTGTTGCGATTGCTATGAAAGCCACTGATCGGAAATTTTATTCAAAATCTAGTCCGTATATAGATGCACCACAACGTATTGGATGCGGTGTGACAATTAGTGCCCCACATATGGTATTTTACTTACTTAAAAATCTTATTGGAATTGATAATTTATAAAAACCATTTCCAGCATGCGTACGCACTGGAACTTCTTAAAGATTTTATTAAACCTAATGGTTGTGTACTAGATGTTGGCTCTGGTTCTGGTTACTTAACTGCTTGTTTTTCTCGGTATATGAATAAGGATGGTGAAAATGTAAGTGGAAAGGCAGTAGGAATTGAGCATCAACCAGAATTAGTGGAATTGGGAAAACGTAATATACTTAACGATGAGGCCGCATTAATAGAATCTGAAAAAGTGATAATAATTGGTAATTGATCATCGTTTGGTTAACAAATTGTTGTGTATTGCGGTCTTTTATTAATTATATTTGTTAGAGGGTGATGGACGTCGCGGATGCCCAGAATATGCACCGTATGATGCCATACATGTTGGAGCTGCCGCTCCAACAACTCCGCAGCATGTAATTAAGTATTAAAATTTACCACGAATATAAAATAATTAACCTTGAATTTATCTTTTAGTTAATTGATCAATTAAAACCTGGTGGGCGTTTGGTTGTTCCAGTTGGTCCAGAAGGTGGAACACAATACTTGGAACAAGTAAGCATAATCATTTTTCTAATAAAATTTATTAAAATAATAAATTTAAATTTAATTTTGCTAAAGTATGATAAAGATGAAACAGGAAAAATAACTAAAAAAAGACTAATGGGTGTGATGTATGTCCCTTTGACTGATTTAAAATCTTCTTGAAAGATTTTTATATTAAAATTTATTATTACAATTATATTATTATTTTTCATTACTTTACGGATTATAAATTATTTTTTAAATTCAATAAAAATTGTTTAAGCTTTATTTATGTAAATTATTCTTTGAATTAAAAATATTAAATTAAAAAAGTAAATAAAAATGTAATAAAAACGATATTATTATTATTAATTGTATATTATATAAATTTTATCTTCTATTGATGACATTAAATATTTCTTGGTTCAGCAAAACGGTTTATTTCTCATGACAATTAAATGACATAAACGTTTATTTTTTGTTTAATAAAGTGAAGTTAACCTTACAATTAAGTTAAATATATTTGTTAATATATACATATATGAAAAATAAAAAGTTTTTAACGATTAATAAATATCGAACATAAATTATTAATACATTTTATATAATGTACCATGAACATTAAACATTTATATCATTTTATTTAAAGTCAATTTTAATTTATGTACATAGTAGTATTATTATTTTCAATATAATATTGTAATAGACATATGTAACCTTTATGGTTTTAAATTGATATCGATATAAATATTAATGGTATTTCATAACAGAAAATATTTATTATTGATAATAACAAAAAAATAATTATAATATAATATATAATAATAATAATAATAATAGTGTAATATAAAGGTTTGATAATAAAGACTGAATATGGTTAAATTTTGTATAATACTACAGTTAAACCATAATTTATGATGAAATAAACTAAAATGATAATCATGATAATGGTGACAGCGAAAGGTACGTTAAATGAAATTAAATATCCTGTTTATTATTACCTATTTTGATTTTTTTTTTTAATAACATTATTTGATTATTGCATTATTATAATTTTTCTTTTTTATTATTACATTTTATTATTAATTTTTCTATTTAATATTTAAAAAAACAATTTATTGTTTTATTTAATTGTTTATAATTTCAATAATAATTATGTATATGAAACGTTTGAGAAAATGTATGTCATAACCTTTAAAATACTAATTAAAATTGAATTTATTATGATTATTATTTAAAATAAGTACAAAAATATAACTTAAAGTTGTAAATTTATGTTATTGGGTCCTATGTAAACTAAGTATGTTTCTGATATTATAGAACTAAATAATTATTAACTATTTAATTATTTCAAACATACTTCTCTTTGTCATTAGACTGAGGTCGTTAATTTTCTTAAAAATTGATTTGTTTTTACTTTCAAATAATTAAATGATTACCTTTATTTCATTTACTTATAATTATAATTAACTATGATAACGCTTTTTTAGTCCAGTAAAAGTTTATTCTCTGCATTATTATGCCATTAAAAAGACGTTTCTTATGTTATTTGTAGACGAGTACTTTGTCTAATTCTAACAGCTGAAAAGTTGTTACTTATATATTATAAAGTTTATGTATCTAAATTAAAAATAATAAAGAAGACAAAATACTAAATAAATAACAGTAGGAAATATTGTACATATGTATGGTCTTCTATTATCGAACAAATAACAAAAAGCATTTTTAATAAATTATATACTTGAATGTTGAAAATTTCTAAGAAAGTTTTCTTAGAAGTTTAAAGACAAGACAATGTAATTGCAATTAGAAAAGTTTTTATTTTATATTTCCAAAATTTAAAGTTGTTTTTTTTTTCATTTTTTTTGAAAATATATTCTTGTTATTGCCTGTCTTTGATCCAGACATTAGTAAACATGCACATATGTGTTATTTTATATTTGTTTTTATTAAATAAGAATTTATTACACCATTACGTTAAACAAGTGTGAAAGCCAACTAATAATTAACTAACTTTAATAATATAAACGAATGGTTTTACTTTTCGATAGAAAAATATTTAATTAAATATTATAAAAATTGAATTTAGTCAAATATAATTATAAAGCTTTGTGTGTTTTTCTATTTTAATCAATAATAAATATTTAAAAGGATTATATTTCTAAATACTTAAATTACTTTGTATAATATTCATAACTTCTGATGGATTATTAATCAGTTTTTATTTTAAAAGGAAAAGCAAAATAATTAACATTTTGTTATTAAAATATTGGCATCTGGTTTTCTATGAAACTCATTTGCAAAAATTTGCTTTGATAAAAATTCAAAATATTATCTAAAGAAAGAGTCTTATTTGAATATTTTTCAACAAAGGTCATAATGTAAAAGAAAGATTTTCCTTTAAAAAGAACGAAATAATGAGAAATCATTAAAAGAAAAACATAATAGTTTTAAAAATTATTCGTAAATATCATATAAATGTTTGTTGAATAAATTTTTTCCTTTCTGTTGTTTGTATAATATCTCGTTCAACCGAACTTTTTGTGTTTGATTTTCACTTTCGCAAGGTTATTTTTCTGCTATTTTTCATTTGCTTATTATTATTTTTTTTTTTTTTTTGCTAAAAGATATTCAATATTTACAAAAATAAATGCAAACTTTTAAGTAAAAATAACTATGAATAAAACATATATCTAATGTATAGTTATCAAAAAAAAAAAACAGCAAAACAAGAAGAAAATATAAAAAATCTTTAGGAATAAAAATACTTTGAAATGAAATTCACCTCTTTTGATTTTTCCTTTTAGAAAGTAAAATAAATAAATAATAATTTGTTTCAATAAAGAATACCAATTTTGTTTTTTTTTTTAATAATAGAGCTTTTGAATATTTGATTTTATATATATATTTTTTTAAGTATTAAAGATCACTGTAATAATAATGTCATTGAGCTTTCTTTTCTTTAAAATTTCTTAATAAAATTTAAGTACATAAAAACCACAACAAATCGATGCTATGGTAGAGAATAATTATAATTAATTTACATAATTATCATTTATTAGTATTATTTTAAATGCAGATAATCGGTACATTGACACTTTATTTAATATAATTTTTTAGTTTTATTATTAAAATAGTAGACAATGTTGTAGATAAATTTCATATAATTATTATAAATTTAAAATTAGAGCAACAGCTAATCTTTGTCGCCTTATAATACATTGTGTTGTAGGTTCATTAGCACATCGTTTGAGTAAACTTTGGTTTAAGCTTTTTCTTTTATTTTCTTTACATTTTAGTGGTGCGAACCAACTTTAAAATATTACTTGTTAAGTTGCAAAAATATTTCTACTTTTTTTTTGTTATTTTTAAGCTTGAAACTTTCTGATTATAAATACTGAAGAACATTTAATAATCTCTGCGACATTTAAAGAAAAAACAGACAAAATATTTTAAAGAAATCAGGAACTACCTGGCTAGAATAATAATAATACAGTTTTATATTTGGTATAAAATATTATTAGTATATTCAAATAATTTTTATTCACCTTTATACAATATGTTTATCCACTGTATGCTTTTTTATTTAAAAAGAAAACTTTCAATATAAGCTACACTACTGATGTTTAAACGTAGTGCTTTTATTTCAATTTATTATATTGTTTTAACTTTTGCTACATAATTATTTACTTTAATTCATTTACAGACTTTTATTAATATTTCCATTAATTAGAGAATATAATTATGTATTTAATATATATATATATATAATTTGCAGACAACTTACAAAACAAGTACATTGTAATAAAAAAAAATAAAACTGAAAATATAAATAAATATTATTTATATAAATTATCAGATAAACTTCACTTAAAATGTAAATAAATATATATATATATTTATATAAATTTTTAATCTTATCGTATAAATTCTTATTAAAATTTACATTTATTTTGTGTGCATTTTACGATTATTATAATAATAATAAAATATACATATTTATTTAATTTATTTATTTATTCAATTATTATAATATGATATCTAAGTTTATAATGAGTATAAGAATAATACATAATAATAATAATAATAATAAATGTGTGCTATGTATTTTCTGCAATGTCATTTGATATTTTAAACTTTTACTTATTTTAATATTTATTTATTCATACAAGTTAATATGGAATAAGTAAAAAAAAAATATATAAAATCTATTTCATTGTTTAATATCATTTATTACACGTACTAAATAATCATAATAATAGTAATAATAATAAATAGAAAATTATTATATTTTTAAAATGCTTTTATTTTTAATGAATGCATAATATTCGTTTAATTAATTCATTATTTGCTATTGATCAATTTTTAATTAATAATAATAATGTATTATTTTCATAAAATCATCGATTTTTATTTTATAATCTGTTTTTTTTTTTTAGATTTTAATAAATAAAATATGTATAATTTATTTATTTAATTATTTAATTAAATATTCTACTATATTGTGCTATTGAATTTACTATTTTTTAAAAAAAGAAGCTTTTTATATTTAATTTTCTTTTTATAGAAATTTAATTAATTATTAAAATAATAGTTTAATATGTGATGAAATTATAAATATTGATTATATTAATGTTTCTTTAATTTATTAGTAGTTTAATTTACTTCAAAAATATAATACAATGTTATTACTATTGTAATTTATGAATATTATGCTGATATTATGTTAAATTGTATTTTAAGTTATATTAGCAACAATAATAAATATAAAAAAAATACCAAGTATAGATGAGAACAAAGTTGTTAATAAAAGTAAAAGAAATAATACAAAAAGAATTTTTTTATTTGTTATAAAATAATAAAAATAATAATATTAAAGCTAGAAAAAAAGAAAATAACTGAAACTTTCGTTTCTGTCTGTTATTTTTGCTGCTTTTGCAGAAATATTTATATTTATTGCGAACAAATAAAAGAAATAAATAAATAAAACTGTAATTTACATTTTATTTCTTGTTCCTTATTATTATTATTATTATTTTACTTTATTTTAGTAGTAAGACTATAATACCAATGATGGTTTTAAATTCGTGTACTTTGTAGTTAAATTGTATAGTTGAAAAGACATGACAATTGAATAGAATTTTCCTTACGTGCTAGAACTAGAATACTAGAACAATAATATTTCGTTAAATTAGATAAATTAAATTTATTATTATCTTTAACAAAAAAATATTAATTTTACTTTATGATTTGATTTTATAGATAAAACTTTGTGGTAATTTAAATAAAAATAAAAAAGAAAAAGCATGACCCTTTAATTTTATTCAGTTATATTTTGGAGTATTTTCTTTTATTAAATATCAAGATTATTTACAAATTGTGTCTCTGTGTAACAAAATATATATAAAAATCTATAAACACACAAACAACAGATATAAGAAAGTATAAATAAAAAAAATGTATATATACAAGCAATTTTCAGTGGGTTAAAATGTGTATTTACATGAAAGAAAATCGTGGTTAAAGTATTTTTATTGAGAGCATTGACATCATCATCATCATTTTGTTAAAATATTCATTTCTATTTCTTGTATATACACAACCATTTGAATATAAAAGAAAATATCGCTTAGCAAGTTAACTTTACTAGATACGACAGTGTTCTTATAACCTTTGATAACAAAATGAACTTCTGGTTTTTACTTTTTATAACAATGAAATTACTTTTATTCATATAATAAGCAAAAGTGTGCAACTGTATCAACCAATTTAATATCATTTTTATATTATATACATATTATTAAGCCTTTATTATATCTAAAATAATAATAATAATAATAAATGAATGATGTTTTTACTTGAAAATCGATCTTTAATAAGTATTTTCTTGGAAAAAAAAACAAATTAAAGAAAAGAAAATAAGCCTTTGTAATTGAATGTTATTTATATTTTAGTTTTTTTTTGTTCTATAATATATTGATTAAATTATAAAAATTTATATATTATATTGACATGCAACTAATAAACAGCGTGTTAATAGGTGATATCACTTTTATTTTATTTTTTTTTCATACAAAATTAAGTCACAATTTAAACCTGTATGTAAATAGAGGTATACGCTAAATTCCCCAACGTATTTATTGATAATTCTCTTTTTTTACTCTTTAAGCATATATAGTTAAATTTATACATGGTGAATGAAACATTTTACCTTTGACACAATAAAAAATTTATTTAACACAACATCAAAAATATGTATTTATTATGTTATCATTATTTTTTTTTAATATTTATATTTTAATTTTAGTAGAAACGCCTTGTAATTTAAATATAATTTAATTTTATAAACCCTTTACCTTAACGTTTTTTTTTGTATGTTGATAAATTAATGGTTATATGTAAGATTTACGATAATACAAAATATAATTATCCTCTATAAAAAATATTAAAGAAACAAGAATAAAAAAACGTTTGAAAAGTTTTTTTTACTTAACATCAAATATTTAAGATTTCTATGCCTATTTATAATAAATATATATATATATATTTAAATAAATTATAAGATCATAAAGAAAAGGAATATTTAACAACATATGTACGATACAATTTTCTACAATTAATTTGTTTAAATGTAAATCACGTATATTCAGCTAAATCGTTCCTAGACTTTACAATTATATATACGTATATACAATATACTTTATAAAAACATATATATATATATATATATACACACACCTGTCCCTAATGAAATGATATAACTTAATTAAACAAAATTTCCTTATAATATGTATGTTTAAATGTTTTTCATAAACTTTCATAAATACACATGACACAAGTGTAATTTTCTACATTTATGGTTTTTCTTTATAGAGAGAAATATCCAAAAAACAGTTTATAATAGACTTTGATTAGAAATTATAGGCTAGATTTATATAAAAAGGATTGTAGAATATTTTCTAATTCTATATTAAAACGCGTATAGATGGTATTTTATTATAAAAAGACATTAAATCATAAAACCCTTTTTTTCTTTGTTTTCATTACAATTTTGAATTTGTATATAAAACATTAACCAATTTATATATTATATTACGTTAAGATATTATATGGATAATGGGAAAATTTTAATCCAATAAATACAAATATTATAATGAAAAACGTAGGGATTGGAACAATATAATATTAAATTGGTCGTATCGTTTGCTTTTATAATGTGTATATTGTTTAGTTTGTTGCAAATATTTATATTAGATTTAAAATAAATAAACAATAATAATAGTAATAATAAAATTACAGTTTCAAAATCATGCTTTTGAGTTTTTTAATATATAAATACATGTATAGATACAGTGAATCCATGGCTTATAATAATAACAATAATGTGTGATAGTTAAGGACATTGAATTTTCAATGCTAGAAAAAAGAAAACACAAAATCTTATCAATGGTTTAGTTTTAAATGTAATTGTTTTCTACAAGTAGAACTTTAGGATTTTAATTTATATTAATAAAAAAAAAATTACCAACAAATATCTACACACTACCCAAGTATTAACATCCTTAGAAATATATATATATATATTTTTTAAACTAGCTTTTGTTAGTATCAATAATAATATTATAATCTATAAATGTTATATTATTCATAAAATAAGTAGTGTAGTTTATTATTCAGGAAATGAATTAATTAAAAATAATATTTTATTTATTAATGAATTTAAAGTTGTTTAGATTGAGTTCAGAATAGTAAAAAACTATTTTAAAATGTGAAATGTGCTTAATTTAAATTTATTATAAAGAAAATTGTTAAAATAAATAAAAACAAAACTTTTCGGACCAACAATTACCGTGTATTCAGATGAAATTTAATATAAAAGAAAAACCCCATACAAGGATGATATGGATTTATGATGAAATCGTATGTTACTATAGTTGAAAATTGTTTTTAATTAATGCTAAAGTAAAGTATAGTAACAGTTTTGTGGCAAATATATTCATAGTTATATTAGTAACAAAAAAAAAATACTAAAATTAAGATTATTGTGGTAAATTCAAGTCAGTAGATTGTAATAAACGATTATAATTCTTATTGTTGCCTCTTTATTTTATTATTTGGTTTAAAATGTAGTTGCTATTTTGTGATTTAATTATATAATAAATATTTTTTGACATTGACCATACCGTATTTGGTGTTAGTATTTAATTTTAATAAACATTTAATCAAATTATATATTATTATTATTGTTTAATTAAATTTATATTATTTTCAACAAAAACTATATTTTCTTTTTAAATTTATTAATTATTTATTATAAATAAATTTTTATTGGTTGTTATTTATTTTTAATAGTTACTTTAGTTCTGTTTTGGTTAATATTTTATTAAAATCAAATAGTTCTTTGTCATTCAAATGATTTTATTTAACTGACTTTTTATTATAAAAATTATACAATAAAATAGTAAAATACATAAATTTTCAAGATAAATAAGCACTTTGTTAATTACTCATTTATTTATAAATATTATCGTTAAAACAATAAATTATTTTGTTAATTTGTTTATAAAATTCTTGTAAAACTTTCCTTATAAAATTTGCATAAAATACTTAATTGTATTTATTAAAAGTTTTGTAATTAAGTAGATATTAGGTAAGGTCATTTATTTTATATTTATAGGTCTTAAGTGATATTTTGTGTATAACAAACCATTATTACACTAATCGGTTTATGCATTATGGGTTTTAATTTAAGTATTCTATGTTATAAATTGGATTCGAACCAAAATTAACTAATAAAAATATAATATTTTCTTTATTTTTTATATATTAATTGTGTAACATCTGTTATATTATGATAAAAGGTCAGCATTAAAATTTAATTAAAAATTAAAAATATAATTATTCTTTATTTTTTTTTTGCTATTTTTAAAGCAATTATTATGTCTCATTAAAAGTAAATTATTAAAGTTGTTCCTAGTATCATTATAAACTAATCATTGTTTAATATGATGAGAAAATATAATTTTTATTAAGATATATATATATATATATATATATTAATTCTAGGAAATATCTATAGAAATTTTTCGTATATTTAATAATAAAGTAAATAATATTATATTTTATTAAATTAATTTATTCTCTATAGATAAATTCCCTTGATGTTTGATTCCATGATATTATAACAATTTTATATACATACTTATTTTGTATTGCATAAATTTACAGTTGGCTAGTAGCATTATTATAATTAAAATAAATTATTATTATTATAAAAAATGTTAATTTAAAAAAAAGAAATTATTAAGGTAAAAATAAAAAATAAAATATTAGATTGTCACCGAATTTTGTATATATATATTAATTACATCTTTAAATTAAGATAAATATTATTTTAAATTAATAATAGTAAATAAATGATTAATTAAGATTAATTTAAAGATGAAATAAAATTAATGAATGATTTTAATAAAAGATTATGTTGACAATGCATAATTTCTTGTCATCTTAACTTTATTTTATATTAAATTTCTTTTTTTTTATCTTCGACAGTACGTATTAACTATTCAACGTGGTATTATTAAAACAAAATGATTACAAGGCAGTTTTATCAAGTGTTTATTATATATTTTAATAAAATAGATTAATATTATTAATTGTAGTTTTATGTTTACAATTTTAATACTTAAGACAGTCAATAATTATTAATTTTTTCACATTAATAATTTCTTTCAGAAAAATCCAAGTATTTAGCATTATTTAATTATTATTTTTATATCTCGTAGGTAGCTGAGTAAAATTGTATCAATAATAACTAAACATACATCTCGCTTTTTTTATTTTGTGATAAAAATTAAAAATTAATTAATTAAAAAAAATATAATAAAGCATAAAAATTGTTTTGATGAATAATATTTTTTAATCATTTTTTATAAATAAATTCATTATACTAACTATATACATATTTAACTCATTAATAAAAACATGATGAATAACAAGAGTGAAAATAATGTAAAAAAAGAAGCGCGGTCAACATATTTACATAATGATACAATTTTAAATTAAAAAAAAAAATGTGCGAAAAAATGTTAATATTATTATATATATTATGATTCAGCGTAATTTGTGTATTAAAAACAGAAAGTATGTCAAAGGATAATATAATAAAATTGAAACAAACAAGTAATATTCATTAATTTCTTCTTCTTTTTTTTTATTTACGTAATGTTGCGTTGATAATAACAACAGAATAAAAAAATTATGCAAAAAAAATAATAAATGGTTAACAGAATAATGTAAAAAAATTCGTATATATAAACTAATTAATCTTATTATTTCTGATGTAGTGAATTTCATAATTATTTCAATATTTAAATTAGTTTAATTACTTAAATATTCATTAAACTATTATAAACATATTTACCGCAGTCATTTTAGAATATGTTTTAATTATTAAATAATATTTTAAATTTAAATTTCTAAACGTTATGATAGTTATTATTAGAATTTTTAAAGTTAACTCGTGTTTTATTTTTGGTTTAAAACTTTTGCTTTGGGAACTTAAATGATGAAAAAGAAAAATGAAATGATTATTATTTATTTTATATTTAATATAAGTTAGTTATCTGGATTTGTTATAAGTCTTATTATTATATGATTATACTGTGTAGGTGTATATAAATGTTATTAAAATTTTTACGTGATTTTCATTTGAAATGAAAAACTAATTTAATTAATTAAATTTAAGTTAAAGGTTTTTTTGGTGTGACTATGTTATTGATTCTTAAGTGATAAAATACTTCAACAGCAAAGCATATAAAATATATATTTGTTGGTAGAAATTTGATGCTAAAAGAAACAATAAAAACGAAGAATCAAAAATACTGACTCTAATAAATTTAATAACTCAGAGTGAATGTTGGTGTTATCCGAATTCAAAATATAAATGTCTATACTGCAGAATATATTTCTCTAATAGAAATATAATTGATTAGAAATGTTTCAATAATAAATTATCAGTGTAAAAATAATTATTTAAAGTTTTCTTACTTATTTATTTTTCTATTAATAAAATTTATAACAATTAGCATATGTCAATCTAGCAAACATTTATAACAATCAAGTATTATTATTAAATCTTTAACCTTATATTTATTATCACGTTTATTACATATAAATAACATGTTGGTAATCGCAAAAAATTATGATTATTTCATAATTACATAGTTTTTAAAATTATTTTTATTTAATGTATTTCTAATATTTAATCGGTTATTAAATTTTGTTTCCTTCCCTATCGTAGATTTATTATTATTATTATTTTTATTATGAGTATTAACGATGTTAGTGAAAGTAAAACTTAAGCAATTATTAATTGATCGTGGTAAAGATGACATTAGCGACATTTTTTATATTACAAAAGAAGAAAAAGAAGATAATAAATAGTTTTATCTAATATATCTATATATATACTTAAATAGAATTTTATTAGATAATATTTTATAGCACCTAATAACATTAATTTCAACGTAAGGTAATAAATTGACCAAATAAATATTTATCTAAATGGGAAATTACTTTTCTCTTTTCTATTATAACTTTAACAAATAATATTTATTTTTATTATTTTTCGTTTTAATAATAATAACACATTTATATTCTCTTTAAAAACCAACATATTAAATTCTAATTTAAGTTAAAAATAATTAATTACTTTACATTTTAAAAACATTAAAGTTAAAAAAAAAAAAGTATTAATTTTATATGAAAATTTATTATTAATTCTCTTCTAACTTTTTTATTTGTAAAAATAATTAATATTTCTTACTTTGATAACATCTTGACGTTATAAGATAACACCATAAATAATTAAATAGTACATCCTTGCCACTCTTACGTTTTATATTTGAATTACAATTAATTGATTTTTCACATATTCATGTTTCAATTAACAACCATTATTAATTGCCACTCGTCTTTTTCACCATCCTTATATTTTTTTGTATTTTCTTACTTTTTGCTGCTTAATTTCTATTATTATATGTATGTATATAGCATAAATATACGACATTGTACGTGTTTATTACTAAGCACGTTGTTCATTTATGTACACCCTTATTACAAAAACAATCGAATTAAATATTTCAAAAAATAAAATAAAGAAAAAAACACCTACAATTTACCAAACAACCGATGCTAAGGACGACAAATTGTCGTAAATAAATTTTAAATTAAGATCGATGTATTTAATGGTGGAAATTATTTTCTGCCAACATTGTGCAGACAACAATTTTATTTCTATATATATATTATAGAACTATATATACAGTAGAATAGTATACTTTTTGTTGTTTTAAAAGCTTTTGTGACTAACAAACAACAAAATAAACTAACAAAGAGAAAAAATACCATAAATAAAGCACTGATGCTGCTGCTACTGCTTACTTTCTACTTCAAAAAAGTATAAAAGCAACTGTTTTTACTTTGTTTTCCTTTTATTATCTTTATTTTTTTATTTCTATTTAACATTTATTTAGTTAAATGAAAGTGAAATAATTATTTTTTCGATGATAATTTAATTATTTATGATTGATATGAATATTGAGGTGTTTTTTTTTTGTTAATTAAACTATATATACATGCATTTTCATAGTTTTAACATATTTATTTAATTTCGTTTACATTCTTTTGGTAAACACTTTGTATTTTATATTTTTCAATAAACAAAAAAGAATATATAGAAAAAGTGTTAAACAATTTTACTGTCGTTTTTGCTTGTAAAAAGTACAAAAGTAAAAGTAACTGGGTTTTATACTAAAAAAACTAAAAGAAAGTAAATATATATTAGGTTCGATAATAAAAATAAAAAGTTACAAATGCGCATAGATTTACAACATTTGTTTAGTATATATACTAAATAAAACAGAAAAAAAAACAACCATTTGTATTCAAAAGTATAGGCAAATTGTATTCATTTGCATATAGTAGAGCTTTTTTTTTATTTAAACAACAATAAAAACGCTAAAGAAATGAAAAAAAAAAAAAATAACAAGGAAAGGTTTCTTTTTTTTCGTTGGAATGTGCTTGCCAAAATACATCGTGCAACAAATCTCATATATTCTGTATTTATTTTTTTTTGTCTTCAGTTTAACAAAGAAAAAAACGAGTAAAAAAAAGTTCTTTTATTATAATTTTGTTTGTTGTGTGTGCTTTTTTTTTTGTTTGTCGTTTTGTGTGGCCTGCCTATGTCTGTAAATTTCTCTGTTGTAAATTTTACACATGACAAAAACATATCTTGTACATAAAACGCATCGTGAAAATCATGTACAACCATATGGTTTGTTGTTTGACAAAATGATTTGTGATTTTTCCTTTTTTTTGGTTTTATTTATTTATTTATTTATATTTTCGCAGTATAGATAATAATTTTTTTTATTCTTTTAGTTGCTTTCGGTATTTGTTATTTTATTACACCAGGAGATAGCGATTTTTATATTTTTTTTTTTACATTTGTAACTACCTCCTGTTGTTCGTTTGATGTGTGCTTGCCTAAATAAAAAATATACCCATATAAAATTGAGCTTTATTTTCTATGATTAAAATGGACATACATCAGTGTTTGTATATACTTTTTATAATAAATTATTGAAAACTATTTTAATTTGCTGTAAAGTCATATGAAAAATCATTGGAATTTTTTTGGTTTTTATTAATATTTCTTTTTTACATAAAAACGAAAAGTGTAGAGAAATTTAAAAATGCATATATTGTTGTAACAAATTAAAACAACAATCGAGAGCTTTATATTTGTTTGCTGTAATTGCAATCGTTGTGATTTGTTTTTACGTTTAATTGTTTGTTTGATTTTCTGTTTTAATTGAATTTTGAAACTTACTAGACATATTAATATGGTTTATTGTTTTTTGATTTTTATTCTTTAACATTTTATTAATAACCTATATTATGTTATAAGATCGTAAAAATATATAAATAAATAAATAAATTTTATATAGAATAATTTGAAAGATTATTTATTGTAAAGAAGAATCATTCACCTGTAATTAACACCCTCATATTGTCGCTTGTGTTTTGTAGGGTAAAAAGAATAAATACCTTATGAAATTGTTTACACCTTTATTATTAAAATTAAAATTTGTTTTTTTTTGTATTTTAAATAGAAAATTAATAAAATTTTAATATAATAAATTTGTGGTATGTTAATATAAAATAATAATAATAATAGTAAAGAAAACGACAACAAAGTGTATATTTATTTTTTTACTATTTTTCAAGAAAATACTTCACTCAAGCAAATAGTTTTCATATACCAATGAGACACATTGTGTACAATATTTATAAATAAAATATAATTGAAAATTTTAAATTCTTTTAACATAAAACATTGAATTTTTTAATAAATTTTTACATTTTGCTTTTATTTATTAAAAAAAAAAAATATACAAACAACAAAGAAAGTGTAATACATTCTTTCTATCAGAGTACACATATTTTGTCAATTTTATTTTTTATATTAAAAATATTAATAAAGCTAAAGAATAGAATTTCACAGTGATAAAACATAAGAAAATAATTTCTATTTTTTTTTTGTATTATTGAAGAAATAAAATTAAAATTTTATATTTATTAAAAGAAGATGGTATACGATTTTAAGACACAAAGTGATATCACTGCGGTAAATGTATCTATATATATTAAATTTTAATGTTCTTTTCTTATTCAACAAATAAATAAATTAGATTAAAATAAATACAATAAAAAATAAAGAAAGAAAGAAAAGTAAATAAAGTATATTTATTTATTTCTTTTATTACTTTTGTTGTTCTTCTTGTTATGTATATTTAGATATCTGACCTTTTACTTTACCTAATATTTATATAAAATTAATATTTTAGTTTAATTTTTATATAAAATGTAATTGCAATAAAGTTTTTATATATTACATATATTTATATATATTTTAAGTATTTCTTTGCACCATCATAATTTACTGTGATAATATAAATGATAAATTAACAAAAGGTGTGTATGTTGACCTTATTATTATTATTTCTTTTATCTGCAGGGCGTTTTACTTGAAACCTTTTACCTTTATTGTTGATGTTAGGTTTTTCAGCTGAAATTCAATTTGGCATTTTTGTAATGTACACATTTTTACTCTCTCTCTTTGGTTTTGTTTTAAAACAATTTTTCAGATTTCTTTTTTACTTAGTTTTTATGGCTGATAGATCTTTCTGCATTAAAGTTTGTAAGAGGAATTAAATTTAAAAAATTAAACTAACCAGTAAATTTCTCACTTATCTTCTTCTATATAATTTTAATATTTTATAAGGATTCTCTCTAAGGACATACATATATGTATATTATAAATATTTTATCGAAGATTAATCACCTGCAAAATACGTACCTCTATAAAATAATTAAAGAGCAACAATTTTATTAAATTAGTTTAAAATAGTGATTTATTTACTAAAAATAATAGTCAATAATCTATTGATACATATTATGTTTTAATGAATAAATAAATGTAACTATAATTAGGGAGTAAAAATGTAAGTTTTATAAAAACCATTTAAATGAAAAAAGCTCAATAAATAAAAGTAGCATAAAAATGTGACTGTAAAAAGCTGTAGACAATAATAACAAAAATTTCAACGTAAATTTAGTAAACATAAAATGTATAATAATGTAATGTAATAAATTTTACATGCTAGAATAATTATATTGTTAAAATTTTCCCTGCAAAATTAATAATAGTACATAAATATGCACTTCATACCTCATGGGAAATTAGAACGACATACGTTTGTTTGGTTTTATTTAATTTAATTTATTTTTTTTTTTTTAATATGATTTTTTTCTTTTTTATTTTTCATCTGTTAATTATTGCACACAACATTTTTATTATAATAATGATCATAAAAGTATGCTTTATTTTCTAGAGTGTGTTTTGTATATTTAAAGTTATTTTAATAAAAAGTTTAAGTACATGGTATTTACTTGATAAGCTTGATAACAATTTATAAACTATTCAAAATGTCATAAAGCTGCTATTGTACGAATAATGAATTAAATGAAAATTTTCTCAAGAAAACACTCGGTTTTATAGAAATACATATATATATTTAATTAACAAAAAAAAGTATTTTATTTAAGGTAATTTTATAAATTATCACCTGTGCACAATATATAATTAACTTTAGTCATTGGTGTTACATACGTATGTATAAGATGGTTTATTTTCTGCTTTTTTTTATATTTATCATTATAAATAATAATTACAATTATGATGATAAACATAATATTGAATAATTAACAAAATTATTACACGTATGTGTGTTATGTAAACGGTTTAACTTGCCTTCAGGGATCTGTTTTCTTCTTGTGCTTTATTTTTGCTGTGCTTTTTATAAATTTTCTTCTCTTTTTATTATGGCATGATTTTTACTGCATAACACATTTACTGCATTAATTATTTATTATTAAAATGGTATTGAACTAATGTATCGTTATAGCTATAAATAGACGATACAATAAGCTTTAAGTAAAGTTTATATTGAAAAATTTTCACAACAAGAAATTTTTTACTTAATTTATTTATAGTTATGTTTCTCTACATAAATATATTTTTATTTATTTTTCCTGTGTCTTCTGTGTTCATTTTAACGTTACCCTATAGCAGCATAATTTCGGTTATATAGATTTTTGTTTATGTTATTATTATTATTATTTGTTTTTCTTTTCTTGAACAAAAAACTTGTTGATTTCGTTAAACGCGTTTATACATTTATATTTATGTTTTCTTTTACTTCTTTGTTTATGCAAACATATTCTTATGTATTTAAAGTAATGTTTTGTGTATATATTTATTATTATTATTACATTTTTTTTGCTGTTGTGTTATTTTTAGCACAGTAAACTGAAGGTATGATGTTGATGATGATGATGATGATTGTTGAAATTAGCATAATATAAAACTTAAATGAGAGTTAAAAAAAAAAAATAAAAAATAAAACCAAATCAACAATACAACGAGATGATTGTGAAAAGAAACAACGAAAAATAGATTAGGGTGGATGTTTATTTTTGCATATAATAAATATATAACTAAATACAATGTAAATATAACAATTTCTATTTTTAATTTTGCGTGTTTATAACGCACTGTTTAATATACAATTTCGATATTTTGAGTATTTTTTTCGTAAACCTTTTTTTAACTTAATAATATGTATATAACCACCAAATCAATTAAATAATATAATTAAATTTAATGTGAAAACTCTATTTATAGATTATTTTAATTGTAATAATAGACTTTTTTTGGACATTTATTTATAAAATAGTATTTATATAGGTCAACAAACACCCTCAACAATTAAGCAAAGAATTTTTGTAGCATAATGAAGTTTATTTTTTTTTAATTATTTTGTTTTTCTCCAAGAAAAGCTTAATTAGTGTTTTTTTTTTTTTTATTTTGCTTCTTTTTGTTTTTTTCTTTTTCTATTATAAATAATTGTAATCTTCATCGATGTTATCCCCCTTGTACCATTCATTAGATTTCTTTATTCGTTCAATAAAATTTTATATAAAATTAATATCATTTGCTTTCAATACTTAAACAGAGAAATGTCAATCAATTTACAATTATTATTATTTTTATTTTTTTTTATATATATTTCGGCTTTAATTACGAAAAGGAGAAAAATTATTAATAAAACGGGCGTAGAAATATTAACCGAATTTGTTTATCAAGTTAAATTATTTCCTTGTCGCTTTTAATAAGAAAACTCTTATTAAAAACTTTGATATTGACTTTGATATAATTTCAATATTATTTTATTATTATTTTTTTTTTCATTATATTTATTAGGAATTTATTATCTTTTATTGCAAAAAACAAATACCAAAACTTTTATTTTATTTTTTTATTCTTTTGTAAAGTGTTTGTGGAAATGTTACATAAATTATTTAAGTTAATATTTGTTTAAATAGAAAATAAAAACAAAAAAATATTAGTCTATAATCTTTAAAGTTGGGAAAATTTATAGAGAAATTAAAAAAACTAACTAACCATTTGAAAATATTATATTTTACTTAGTTATTTTCTGGTTGAATTATTATTTTTTTAGTGAACAAAGCGGCAAATAATAGCAACCAAAAACTAAATAAATAAAAAAGGTTTCAAGTGAAAAATCAATATATTGATGGTATGTTAAAAATAAAATACCGCCTATCGTGTTCTGAACAATTTGATATTGAGGCAATTCGCTGTATTTCTGTATAGATGAGTAAATTCTATCAGTATTTCCACTGTTATATGCTTGATAAAAATTTATGAATTTTCTATTCTATAGATATTAGATATGTATATAAACTATTCGTCCATAAAATATAAAAAGATAAAAAAAACTATGTATAATAAAAATGTTAAAAATCCTACAAAATGAAGTGGACATTAAGCTTTTTTCAACTACCTGTAAAAAAAAAAAAAAATAAAATTATATAAAGAAAAGAAAAGAAAAATTCTTTCTCGATTCTTTTCTTTGGTGTACCTTTCTTATTTATATTGCTTTTATTTTGTTCAAAGAAAATAAAAAATACAAGAAGTATTTTAGTAACAAAACGAAAAGTTTTTTTTTCCTTTCGTTCCTCCTTCACCTACAATATCTTACCTTTATATACGTTAATATGTATATTGTTTGTTTGATTTCAAAGTAAAAGAAGAAAATATATATAAAAAAAAAAATTGTTTGAACACTTCTTTCGCCACATCAGCCTATTTCTTTATAAAATTTTCAAAAAAAAAAACACCTAGGGATACCAAAGAAAAATAGAAAAATAAATAAAAATGAAAAGCAAACGGAAAAAAGTTGTTGAAAATAAACGAAAAAAGGAAGAACTTTTTTTTTTTTTTAGTTATTTTATTTCTATTCACAATATTTATGTTATAATTTATTTTTTTTTTTTTACTTCCTTCGGTTATTGCATATCCCAAGGTAAAACAGTGAAAAGTTTTGATCTTTTCGTTTTTTTTTTTCTGCATAAATCATTTATGAGAATTCAATGATTGGACGATGAACTAAAAACCAACAATTTATATTTCATTTTTTTGTAAAAACCAGGGACCAAGTGGACAATCACACAAATTAAGAAGGCTTTCTATTTTATTGAAACAGTTTAGAGGCTTTCATGGTTATATATTTTGTCGTTAAAGTTAATTCACTTAGTACATTATACATAAGTATTCCTATATAATTATTTTTGTAATAAATGAAAATAATAATTTATTAAATGCATTTATTATTCACGTAAAATTAAAAAGATTATTATATCTATTATTTATCAGTATGTTATTATATTCAAAATAATTATTACTTTTTATTATTATAATAAAAATAATAATAATCGATTTAATGATAGGTTTTCTTTTATCTGCAAATGTTGCTAAACATTTTAAATTAAATAAATTTGATTTTTCAATTTGTAGCTATTATTTTTTGTAAAGTTTATCCACATAAAATACCTTATAATGAAGCTTTTTCAAAGCTTTTGATCTTTAATAAATAAAAATTATCCACTTTAACTTAAGCATGTATATTAAATATTTTAAATTAAGAGTGAATTTCGTAAAATAATAACGACTAGCTAAGTAGTATCTTTTGTATATTAAAAATAATACATTATTATTTTATTTAAATTATAATTCCTCTACTTAAAAAGCATATATGTTAAACTAATTACATTTAATTATAATTGTTTATTATAAATAATTGAAATCATTATGATATTAATTTAAAAACAATAAATTACAATAAAAATGTAAATAATAATGTGAAATCTTTTTGTTTTAATAATATAAAAAAAAGTATTAGCATTTATTTTTAAACAGAGTATTAAATTAATTAAATATATTTAATTTAATTTTTTATTATTATATATACATATATATATATACTTTATATTTTAAATAAGGTCAACAGTATATATTATTTATTTATTGTATTATTTTTACGCGTTTGCTTGTTTATTTTGCTATTTATTTTATCAATTTTATCCTTCATTAATTTATTTCTCTGTATAAAAAATTAATTAAATTATGTGATTATTCATTAAAATTAACAATATATAAATAAAATTTTTAATTTACTTGAATTTTATTATTATTATTTTTGTTATGAATTTAAATAAAAAAAAAATCTACATGTATTTATTTTTAATTAGATAAAAACAAAATTTAAATACATAAATTACTTTTCATTCATTAAACATATGTTTTAGCTTGATTTGTTTAAAAAAAAAATTTCAAATAAATAATCATAATTAATATTTATGTTTATACTTTTTCATATCTCATATAATTGTTATTTTTGGCATGAAATAACGTAAATTATATATTTACGCAATGAAAAATATTGGTTTTTCTTAACATAGATTCATTTCTTAACAATATGTTTTATATGCTGTCTGTATGTAATTTTAAATAATAATTAATAAATTGTTTAAAAATTATAATATAATAACATTTAATACACATTTTACGTGCAATTTTTTAGCTTCTTATTGTATTTTAATAAAATTATTATTTAGCTTTTATACTTTATACATACACTAGCTGTATTACTCGGACTCGCTGTATTGTCTGTCCCTCCTCATCAAAAATCATAAATAGAAATTCATAAAATATAGTAAAATACCGGACTATATTGTCGGGGCTATTTTGTCCTGGGCTATTACGAATACGTATCCTCTGAACTAAATATTAAATATGTAAATATCTATTTCTTTTAATATAATTTTTAGTAATATAATCATATATAGTAGTCAAAAATTGTCAAAAAAAGCAAACGTACGCGAAATAACCTTGGTTTGTGCTTTATATATAAGACTAGTGATAAATCATATAAATTATTATCATAAATCTGATTTAATAAAAATATTGTCTTTATTATTAATAAATACTAAAAACTATATAAAAGTTTTTATTAAATTTTCTTTTTATAATTCATAAATAAATTCACAAGCGCAAAACATATGTATCAAATCAATTTTATTTTCCAAGTATTTAATTAGCCAATTTTCTTTTATTTGCAAATTATTATTTATATAATTAATATTGTTAATAATATGATGAAATATATTTTTCTAACACATTTTTAGTTCTCAGCTTCTATGTTTTATAAAGTTTGATTATAAAGACTTAACGATAACTTTAAAAGCGTGATATCTATACGAGTACATACAAATGTTTATTTAAATAATTTATATTTATTTATTATTGCATCTGCAATTAAAAAAATTAAATTATTTACATACTGTTTTTTTTTTCTTGCCTTGAATATAACAAACTTTTGTTTAACAGTTCATAATTCAATTAACGTTTGAATTGTAAAAATCATTATTTGGAGAACACTATGGACGGTTATGAAGAATTTAATAAATGTTTTAAAAAACTTATAAAAGTATCAAAGTTATTGGGTGTTTGTGTGATTTTTAAAAATTATAAAATAAACATCTTAACAATTTTTGTCATTTCATTTTGTGGTATATTTATCAGTTTATCAATATATACAATATTTGTTACATGGGGTGACACAACAATGCTATTAAAAACATTAGCAATTGTCACCAATGGCAGTCAGGTAATAAAAAATAATATTTTTTATATTGGAAATACATTAAAATTATAGAAAGCATATTTATTATATTTATACATTCTATTAAAGGGTACCATCAAACTATATTCAGCTTTAAAGTATAAAAACACTATCAGAGAATTATACGAATATTTAATAAATCTATATGAAATGAATTCAAAGATAAAGGAAAAAAATAAAATACTTTTAAAATCTGTTAAAAAATTACGATTAATATTTAATTTTGTTTATATAAGTTATCCATGTGTATCGATAATAATAAGTTTTTATCCTATTTGTATGCTAATTCTGCAAAATAAAAAAGAATTTGTTCTACCATTATTGATACCCGGTTTAAATTACGAAACAATGATTTCCTATTGCATACATTTGATTGTTCATGGTATGTTAACATTATATTGTGTATGTGGTATTATGCTATCTGATTCATTATTTGCAACATTTATTATAAATTCATATGTGCTTGTTGAATTTTTTAAAATTTATATAAACGATTTAAACTTATTATTATTAAAAAATCATGATGATAATGAATGTTTGGAAATTAAACGACAATTACGATTAATTGTTAATAATTATAATGATATTTTAACGTAAGTATTTATTCTTTAACTATATTATACTTAATTTATGCTTATTTATTCTATTTAAGGTACATGGATAACGTCAATGAAGCACACAAATTGAATTGTTTCTTTGAAATCGTAACAAATTTTCCATCTTTATGTATTTTATTATTTTTAATTTTGTTGGTAAGTAGTATTAAAATTAAAATTCTATGCAATTGAAGAAATATTTTTTTAAATAACTTAAGGAAAACTGGATATTAGGTTATCTAATGACAATACTTGTTGTTTATAAAGTAATTCTCTATTGTATTTTCGGAACAATTATTGAAATGCAAAATGCAGCGACAACAAATGCAATTTATAATTCATCATGGCATTTATTGTCAATTTCAGATCAAAAATCAATATATTTTATGTTACATCGATCGCAAAATCCAATTGAACTAACCATTGGTGGTCTTGCTATGCTTAATATGGAAACTTGTATGCAGGTAATGCCCTTCATATGAACTTAATTAATTATTTTACACATTGTTATATTTCTAATTATTTTTCCCTTTTTTTTAGCTATTTAAATCCGTTTATTCTTTTCTTATGATGCTGATTAATTTTGTTAATCAATAAAAATTTAATAATATTTCAATAATTATATTCAATTTTATTAATTTTTTACTATTGCAGCATTAGAAAAAGTATTCAATATTTTTATTAGATAATTTTGAATGTGCCATCAACATATAAGTTGCTTTGTTTCTCTGAAATATGTAGATATTTGCTTATTAATTTTTGAATAAAAATAAATTCATTTTAACTAAAAATTTAAAATATAATTGAAATTTATTTCTTAGATTTATTTTAAAACCTTTTTTATTGTTTGAAATTGTCTCTCCTCTTCAAAAATCGTAAATAGAAGATCATAAAATATACTAAAATACCGGGCTATTTTGTCGGGGCTATTTTGTCCTGGGTTATTTTGACGGATCACGAATACGTATACGTATCCTCTCAACAAAATATTAATGTACACATTTTTTGCATTAGATCGCTTAATATAAATAATTTGTTTATGAATTTGTACTTGTTTATTTGTTTATTTTTAAAAAATTTCATTATAATTTAAATAAATTAATTGTTATTCTCTCACTAACTCATCCAATGGGCCAACTTTACTATACTCATATACAGTGTTTTTTGCAATTCAATTTATTTTAAAAAATTGGTACTTGGTTAAAACGTGAGAAACAAGTTAGTAGATATTTATTTTATAATTTTGTTTTGTTCGTTGAGAATAGAATAGTGATGCTAGTTTGAAATATATTAGTTTTATAATTATTTATTAAATTTATTAAAATTGTTTGTAGGAAATAGAAATACTAACTAATTTTATAAGTGTAATTATTAAATAATGTCAATAATAAATTGTTAAATAATAGATTCAAAATATTCGGTAAATCATTGAAACAAAAACAGTTTTTTGTGTATATTTTCATATTTTTGTGACAAAACTTAATAAATGTTCCATTTTAGGAGCTGCTGTAAAAATCTATTTCTTTTAATATAATTTTTAGTAATATAATCATCAATATAATAAATCAAACATTTTCTGCTTACCATATAGCGCCATTAGTAGTCAAAAATCATCAAAAAAAGCAAACGAACGCGAAATGACCTCTTTTTGTGCTTTATATATAAGATATATAAATATAATTTTCTTCGTATATTTTTAATAAAAAAGTGTGTATTTCTATATTGCTATAGCTAAACAATGTCCCCAATTGGATATTACAGAAAATTCATTAAAATCATACAATAGACTGAATCAATTTCATATTGACTGGTTTCAATATATATATATTTATATTTACAATACAAAGTATAATAAAATTCACACACAATAATATAATAATTTTCTTTGGTAGTTTATTTTTTAAGAAAAAAGAAAAAGAAAGTTAAATAAAAATAATTTTATTTTATTTTTTTTTCTTCATATTATTGCTGAGGACAATGTTGTAAGATGATGTAGAAAATGTTAAAGAAATATATAGGCTGTGTAATGTATTAAAAAGTTCTATTACTACCAAGGACTTATACTAAAGACGTGTATGTTCATTATAGAGATCTTAATAAATAACAAAAGGAAAAAAAAACGAATTGAAGAAAAAATAAACACAAATACGAATTGATAGGTACGCGTATTTACAAAAAAAAAACGAAACGTTTTCAATTGTATAGCATAAAATTGAAAGGTATACACAACAAAGGATTCTTATTTTGCTTTTATGTTATTATATATGTAGCAATATAACAACATTTTTCTTTGTAACAAAATATATGTTTTGAAAAAAGTAAAAATAAAAAAAGACGAAACAAGAATTGAAAATGAATCATTGACAAGAAAAGTAATATTATTTCTTTTATTCAAAAAAATAAAACGAAAATCTAATAAAATTTCCAATGAATATGCTATTTTTTTCCTTCCTATTATCAATGCTTTATTTATTTAATAATTTACATAGAATTAATCAATAATAATAATAATAATAATATCCAATTTTCGTAAATAAATTGTATTTTATAAATTGATAATAAGTCCTTGGAAAATAATTATAATTGTAAATCATTTAGTTCTTAGTGTTTATATATTTATATTGATTGTTCACTGTATTATGATTGTATAATTATTAATAAATTTTCTTTATTAGAAAAAAAAAATAAATGGGAAAAAAGTTATCAAAAAGCTTTTTGTTGCAAATAAAAAAAATACTTAATAATAATAAAAAAAATGTTTATTTTTTCATTGCTTCCGTTAAAAAAGTAAATTAAAAAGTTAGATAAGTAAAGATTGTTATATTTTTTCTAAAATTACAAATTAAAAATACAAAAAATAAAATGATTTCACCTTATGTAAATGACAATTTCATCATTAATAATTAAATAAAAATTTTCTTTTATTAAAAACGAGCTTTTGGCTGTTGTCGTTGTTATATACAATCAGAAAATTCTATTATTTTTACATTAAAAACAAAAAAATACAGAAAAACTTTTATTAAAACATTGTTGTTTTTTTTTTTCGTCAAATTTTTAATTAGAAAACTTGTATAAATTTTCGTTGGTTTATTTTTTTGTTTGTAGGTAACTTTTACTTATTTCAAACTTAAAATGCCATTAGGTAAAATTGATTTAAAAATAAAACGCAATGATTTGTAAAATTATATTAAGAGTAAAAATAATATAATAATTGTAATTTTATATAGAATCATAGCTGAATTATATAATAATCAATTGATTTTACTTCTAAAATTCATGTTTGCTTCAATGATCGTGTATTTTCTATTTAATACTAAGTTAGAAAATATTTTCCAATTATAAAAGATAAACAGTAAACTTTAAGAATAATAAATAATTTATATTTATTGCTTTGTTTTGTATTTATTACAAATTATTATATTTTTTAACAGAGAAATTTATGCTTCCGAATAAATAACTTTCTCTGTTGTTTTTCTTTTCTTTTTTTTTTCAAAATTATAAAATAAATATTTATTTCATGTTTTTAATTAATTTTTTGTTTCTTTTATATGTTACCAATAGGCTTTTATATTAATTTTAATATTGTTTAACTGAAATTGTTAAATCTATAAGATTCTATTTTCAGTTTGCGCCTGTAGATACCAATCAGTTTAATATTTACCAGGCGCTCCACCGGCTAAATAAAATCAACAATAATTGCATTTTACTATAAACATAAAAATAAAAAAGTAATACTTTACCACCACATGAATGATTTACCACGCAATTTACTTTCAATTTAAATAAAAATAAATCAAGCATATTTGACTCTACGATATTAAATTTCAAAAAAAAAAGATTCTTTGTTTTATTTTTTTGATTACATTTTTTATAGAGTTAGAATAATAATGATAAGCAAAAAATACTGAATAACTTAAACATTCTCAAAAAAGGAATGCATGTACGTAGTACATATTTTTTTAAAATCTAATAAGACAAAAAAATAACTAAAATTAAGGAAATTGAAGAACAAACATGAGCTTACAAAGCAAAAATAAATAAAGGAAAAACCAAAAGCACAATTGCTTGATCAAAATGTACATCGAAAATAAAGTAAAACTTGACTATCTTATGTTACATAAAAATAATATTTTCTTCTTATTTTACAACACACGTTTTCCTTACTCTTGAGATAATTTATCCTTGGGGATATTATTTGTTGTGTTTTTACATTGAAAATTTCTTTTATGATTCACGATTTTTCGAAGAGAATTATTAATTTTATATAATTTTCTTAGATTTAGAATATATAATCAAATCAATAAACAATTTGTTATTTTATTGCTGTAATTGAGTAGACTGAAGTATATTAAAGTATTTGATGTTAATTTTTTTAATAGCAATTAGTATATTTAATATTTAGCCAATTACCTTGTAAAATTTGTTAATGTTCCCAGAAATGATCGATTTTTAGAACAATTCTTGTGTATCTAATAATATAAAGTAATAACTTTCAAGAAACAAATAATGCTTATGTATTTTTTTTTTCTTTTAAACTTTTAATCAAGATTCTAAGTCAAATTTTTTTTAACAGCAAACGTTTTAATATTTATTAGCATACAAAAAATACCAGGCGTCTCCACTCGCCATTTACTTAACATTATGAATAATTATTTTAATTTTATATTTATAGTTGTTTATTTACAACGGTACATAAAATATAATTTTTTAATATAAAACATTTTTATTATTTGATTTAAATAAAAAAAATGTATATAATTTTGTGCAAAAAATAAAAAATAAATCAAAATACAAATTACTGGTATTCAATTACAAAGTTCATTTAAACGTAAGAATTAAGCAAAAATATAACGAAAAATATTTAAATATCTACCGGTATATAAAAAGTAGTAAATTATTTTCTAAATATAATTTACAATTACTTTTCTACTATGTGATTAAATACAATAAAATGATTTTAATTTTATTTTCATAGGAAATTTTTATTCGTAATAATAATATAAAAAATAAAATGAGAATAGATCACGAAGAGTATTCATATTAACTTATAAAATTGTTTTACTTTTTTTTATGGAAAATAAAATATGATATTGTAAAAGTGAATTAGTTTATATTTTATTTTAACTATTATTTCATGATTTACTATCTCATATATTATTAAATATATATATACATATATATATATAAAAGGAAGAACTAGTGATGCCGTTTGAAATATGTTAAAATAACATTAAAAACTCTATTATTTTTCTTTACATCAAAAACAAAATATGTAGAAAACTTTTTTTTAGTTAATTTAACTTTACATGCTATAGTAATTTTATAGATACTATAAAGGTAAAGTAACAATTTGTAGTAGATATAAAAACGATATAAAAAACAACCAATATATTTATATACATTCCAAAACAAAAATTATAATTTTTTATTATCTTTTTCTTACTTTATAGAATAAGTAAAAATTTATTAAATTTGATTAAATTAAATGTGAATAAATGAAAAATAATAATAAAATAAAATATCTTTTGTATCGTGATCCTTAAACTAAAAAATTGTAATATATTGATATTAAAAACGGTGCTTTACTTTTCACTATTATTATTATTTTAAAATTTTATAACCTTTAAAACGTATACAACTAGGAATTTTAAGATAAAAAAAATAAAATAAATTGACATAAAAATAGGTGAATAAATAATATAAATTATATTTTCCTCGGTTTTTAAAAGAAAATTCAATTACAAAGTAACAACATTTCTTATATAAAAATGTATTAAAAATCAAGAAACCACAATTTTAATACAATTTCTATCGTTACTCAAATTATATAAAAATAAACTAATTAAAAATATATACATATATCTTTAAACAATAAAAGCTTGAGATTTTCTTAATAAAAATGAAAATATAATTTTATCAACATAATTTAACAAGTGTTATTCGATAGGCAATGTTATTATGTATTATTATTTTATTTTTAATAGGGATTACAATGGTGTTGAAATATGATACGAGATGGGTTGATGATTATTATTTTTTCTTTACACTATATAGTAATATTTATATATGAGATCTAATTTCAACACATAATGTTATTAATTTTTCATATATCACATTATAATCACATTGGGACACAGTCTGGTGGCTATAAGGTCATTGATTTTTAGCAATTGAACAATTTATTTACGATGTTATTTAATACAAATACATATACTAAAAACAATATTAATAATTATTGATTGATTTATTATTATTAAAAAAATACCTTTAATCCGATTTAATATTTTCAATTTATTCTTTTAATAATAATTCAATTTTTACTAATTTTTACATTTCTTTACAATATAATTATTTTTTTGATTGCGTTGGTGTTTCTTTACAGAGTTTGTGTATCCTTTTAAACATCATTTCAACAGTATATACATATTATTAATATATATTTACTGAAGGGAGGACTATCCAATGTAATCGACATTACCATCTTTGTCGTGATCGTTGTATGAATAAACGTTTTTTTTTTTACTTATTTATACCTCATATCATTTTGTATACGTTTAGTTTAAATTTACTTATTTTCTTTTAAATACAAAATTTTATAAGGAAAGTAAGGAAAATATAACGAAGTTTAAACAGTTTTTTTTTTTCATTTTAACAATTCAACATTTAAATTTACCGCGTAAATTCATAAGAAATTTAAAAATAAATATATATATACAAGGTGAAATTGTATTTGTGTAGTAGGATGAGATAGTTGAATTAACAATAAAATGAAAATGAAAGGTACATTTAATATAACGAAAAATTAATTTCAAAACATTTAAATAACAATTGTATTAAATCGTAAGAAAATGTATACTTCTTTTTTGTGTATTTACCTGTGCCGTTGTATATATATATATATATATGTTCAACTTTATTTTTTAAGTCTTATAATTTGAATATTATATTATTTTATTATATAAAAAAGAATTTTCCTTTAAAATTTCATTTTTCACATTTTGATATTATTTTATTAATGGAAATATTTATATAACATGTACCATGTACGAGTATATATATTAATTTATATTTCAAGTATTTTGTTTTGCTTCTTGATACCAACAATATTTTTATACAATCCATATCGTCTCAACGTATTACATTTAACACTACTTAATAACTGCTGTTTTAAGCCTATTTTCTCCATTTAACCAAATTAAAAGTGTAAGATAAAAATAAAAAATAAATTAAATAATGAAGAAAAATTAACAATAAAAAAAAGAAAAACATAATTCCTTGGTATAATTTAATGAAAAATCTTATTAAAATTTTTTTTTTATTTTTGGTTTTTTGAATGAAAATTAATATACAAGCATAAAAAAATCACCAATTATGTATGTCAAAAAATATTACACGATAAAAAGAATATATGAAACATTTTCTACATGTTATTAAGTATTAATTTTTTTCAAAAGTAAATTATATTTATACTCTCATACCTTAAGTTTTGTAGTATTTAATTGGAATTAATTTTCTTATATTTATTATTTTTTTGGTGTGTTTATGTATCGTAACACTTTAGGGGAGATATTTAAATGATTTTTCTACCTATTATAAACAGTGTTTTAATATTATATATATTTTATCATTGAAAAACAACTGTAAGAATATTATAAATGTCAACAGAAGATAAGATATTAAATAATGATAAAACTGAATTTATATAATTAAAGAATATTCTATATAAGTTATTAACATGTTAATAATTTTTTAATTATAAATTTTCTTAAATTTTATCATTTAAGTATTTGTTCTGCTTAAAAATCATAAAATTTTAATAAAAAATTTATCTTATTAAATATAAACATAAATTTTATGATTTTATAAATTGTTTAATATAAAACTACTTATGTGTCAGTAACTGTTCTGTCTTTTTTTTTTATTTTTTGCTTTAAATAATTAATAAAAATTTTAATACTCTATACTTTGTGTTTATGCTGACACGAAAAAAAAGATATTCAAAAAATTCCAAAGGAAAAAAAAAATACACACAAGTCTATAAAATATAATTAAATTTAAATTTTCACCGCAATGTAATGTTTATTTTATTAAAATTGAAAAAAAAAAAACAGAAGTGAAGAAATTAAAACAATAAGAGAAAATTTAAGAAAGAAGAAGTAAAAAGCATACAGTTTAGAAATTTCAGTTTATTTTTTTATTATAATTAATGTGACACGTAAATAATTTTTAAACCTGTACCATTAATATATATTATTGTTTTAATAGAATTCTTATTCTTATTTTTTTCATCAAGTAAAATCCCAATTGTATCTTGAAATAAAATTGTATAATTTTTTGGTTGCCTAAATTATTTCAAAGTTAATAATTTTCTTTTATATATATATATGTATATACATTCTTCTGACAATAGAAAGTTAAGTAACTAATAAATAAAAGAAATAAAACGTTAAATAATCACTTGTACTAGAATTTTGTTTAGTTGTTTAAAGTTAATATCATCATGGGACTTTTAGAGAAAAATATTTCTCTTATTTTTATCTTACTAGAAAAAAAAAGTGACACAATGCCGCAATGTAATTAAAAATATAAAAACGACCAAAAAAAAAAAGCTCACACCAAATCACCAATGAAATATTTCTAAATTATACATAACCAACATTTAATTTAATTTATTTTCTTTTATTATACCCGAGAAAAATTAAAAACACAGGAAAATATATACACAATCAAGGATATTATTTGTGACTTAAATATTATTATTATAATTTTTATTTTTCGCAACTCTCTATCATTTGAATTTTTAATTTAAAAGGTTAAAAATAAAAATGCGACAATATTAACAAAGAAAATAGAAAAAAGTCTGCTGTTAAAAAATAACACAGTGGTATGAAAAATGAAAAAAAAAAAATAGAATAGCTTAAACTGGACGAAAATTTAATTTTCTTATTACTATTATAACATAGTAGAGTAGCAGCCACAGTATCAACACGAACACGAAATTGTAATAAGAAATGATAAGAGTAGGTGTTTTAGAATTAATAGGTTCTCATAAAAAGACGAACCAGAGATGAATAAATGAATGTGAGTCAAAAAATGGCTATTTATTTTCTTTAATGTATAATTAGAGATGCTATTAGAGGGTGAATGGTTGGTTAAAAAAAGAATTTATTATTATTATTATTATAATAATAATAATTATTATTTTTCCTCGTTTTTTTTTCAGTCTATTTTTCCTTTTTCTTTGCCCATTTAAATTTAATTTAAGTTAATTTTATTTTAGTCACATATACTAGAATAGTATAGATTGAAGCAAAATAGGAAAATGAAAGTGTTTCTTGAATGAAATAATATTCTCAAGTCAGCAATAATCAATGATTATTTTCACTTAAAAGCTTACATTAGTGTAGATAAGGTTTATTGACTTTTAAATTAAAATTAAAAATAAAAAAAAAACAGTAGAAAAATTATAATTACCAGAAAATATTAGAATAAAAGCTCCATGGCAAAAAAAAGTTCCATTATAAATTTTCATTATTTTTTTTTTCAAATAATCAGGGAATTTATTGTTTCAGGTGTTTAATAAAAATTATCTTTTGTAAATAAAATTTAAGAAAAAAAATCATTGCGCATATTATTTTCTAACGTAAAGCATAAATTTTATAAAATTTAATTATTTATTAAATAGCTATTTATATGAATTTTTACTGGTGCTTTTTGTTTGTTGAAAATTTTACTTTATAAAGAATTTAAAAATATGGATACTTGGAAAGGATATATTTTTAAAAAAAGCTTCTCTGCCCAATGGATTATAAAAATTGTGTTATTAAGGAAATATACTTATCAATAATGTGTAAAATCGTTTTGCTTTTTTATTAAAATAAATATTCTAGCACGTAATCGTCTATTTGAAAAATTATATTCTATACATGATTATTAAAGAAAATGTCTTTACGATAAATATCGGATTATTATAAAGGTAACGTGTACGATTAAATGATTTAAT
Source organism: Ptychoptera contaminata (assembly GCA_963942525.1). NCBI lineage: Eukaryota > Metazoa > Arthropoda > Insecta > Diptera > Ptychopteridae > Ptychoptera > Ptychoptera contaminata. The sequence goes on from OZ012637.1 coordinate 6,323,626, forward strand.
TGGAATTCATTATTCTTTATCTCTTAGCTGCAATATAAATAAACAAAATCTAAAGGAAATATAGCACTTTGCACTGTAAATTAAAGTATCTGGAATCCTTATTTGGTAATTGAAATTAATATTTAAAAAGCGATGATTGTTTTGTCATAGAATTTTTTATGTTAATAACTTACTATTAAGTTTTATTATTTTATAATTTGTATATTTATTGAAAAGCTTTTTATTAGTTAATTTATAACGTAGAGTGCTGTTGTAAATCAATGATAAACACTTAGTTTATTATAGGAGAAATATATTTAATATTAAAGTGATATTGAATAAAATATATACTTATTGTATACACCGACTAAAAATAAGAACAAAAGATAAGTAAAAGAAAAATAATCCTTTTTATATGAATAAAATATAGTACGATTTTCGTCAATTTTCATGATAAGAAAATTTCTATAAATTTAAATAAGAAAAGAAAAAACAAGAAAAATTCTTAAAATGTTTATTTATGAAAAAAAAAACGAAAACATTTTCCCATAAAGGATTTAAATATTTTACTTTAAGTATACTTTTTGTTTTCTTATTATCCTTTATTATTTTCTTACTGGTATAATGTTATTTTTATCAATAGACTTTGTAAAAGAATTTATACAATTTTATTGTACAGAAAAATATTAAAAATTTAAAGCTTTTCTATTTAAACGAATATGAATTCATCAATCAATTTTACTTGTTATTCGTTATTTTTATTATTATTTGGTTGTTCGCTATTTTTACCTTTGATAAACAAGTGTCTAGACGAGTATTAAATAAAATTTATAAACAGAGTTTATTAGCCATTAAACCGTTGTTTACATAATTTATTAATTATTGAAAATAGTTTCTTAAAATATTATTAAAAAAGTTAATAGAAATATTGTTTATTTATTCTTAAATTTATTATTTAATTTTTATTCCTTAGTGTCTTTTGACTATTAAATTAATTAAAAAAGTCTTAAAATATTTAAAATTCACTTTACTAGATATTTTATATTGATTATTTTTCGTCTATTTGGTTAATTCGTTTTGTTGATTAAAGTTTATCAGGTAATTTATCTTATTTCGTTTTATTTCAAATATTATTTATTAAATGTTTATTTATTTTTAGTTATTGTGATTTTCTTAACAAAACAATACAAAATATTATTAAAAACTATATTTCTTATCTTAAGATAATAAATATTCTTGTTTTTTTTTTTCTAATTTTAAAATAAATGAAAATGACACAACAAATATTATACATAAAGATTGTACAAATTGTTTTTCCACTAGGACATATTTACTATTGTATCCAGAGACAGACACTGTTTGTAAAATAAAAACAATAATAATAATAATATAAGAAAAATAATATATAAATAATAAAATGAAAAAAAGCTCATAATAGTTTTATAAATTGTGAGTTATGAAAATAGAAAATTGTTGGCGTTCTGTGGTTTTTAGTCATCATTATTATCTTATGTCAAAGGGGACTACGGAAAATTACAAATATTAACATTAAAAAAAAAAACCTTCGTCTATTCTCATTTTTATAACAAAAAAAAACAATAATGTTTTAAAATTATCAGATGGTTTTTCATAATATTTTTGTTGTTATAACAAAAGATACAAATGTTTAATTATAAGAATATAAAATAAAAATAATAATGAAATAAACATCTCTGGATAATAAAAAGGTGAACATTCTGTTGTTATTCCGTTTTATTTTTCATCTGTAAGTCTTATAGTTACAAAAATAATAATAATAATAATAATCATAATAATTACGAATTTAACTACAATATTAAAGTAATGATGTTTAAGTGGAAACAACATCCGAAACCTAAATTGATGTCATTAATAAAAAAAACTTTGTGAAAACCTTTAAGAAATCTTTTTTTTTCTTGGTATTTTTGTTATATAATTTTTATGTGATAAAATGATTTGGCTAAGCTAATTATATAGTTTAAAAGATAATGACTTAATTGTTAAATACAAGTAGTGTTTATTTATTTATTTTTTTTTTTAAAACATTTATTGCTTTATATTTATATAGGCGGAACATAATTTGTCAGTTTTAATAGTCGGATTATCAATATAATAATTTTCTTTTTTATTCTCTGAATAAATTACCATAAGTAAAAAATATGTTTTATTTTATTTATTCTTTTATTATTATTATTACTTTTCAATGATAGAGTTTTATTCTTTTTTCTGTATGTTTTTATATAAATTTGATATAAATGAAAGTTGATCGAACACTTGGGACAGATTATTATATGCTAAAATATATATATATATATATATATATATATATGTACATAAAAGAATAAAAACCAATAATTTTTATTCGTTTCTTAAAGCAACAAAGTGGTAATAAAATTTTCGTTTTTTTATTTTGTCTTTGCTTCTTATATTGAAATATTATTGTTTGAAAGTGATTATTTTTTTGTGTCACACCTTTTTCGTGTTGTGTCAATGTTCAAATTTATTATTATTATTAATAACAACAGGTTAATTTATCATTATCTTTTATACGTGATTATATTTTAAATGCCAATTATCTTTTTTAATATTTTTAGTATAGAAAAGTTTATTAATAATGTTTTAATAAGAAAAAGAATATTAATTTAATACGGATTATGTATTTTTAATTTTTTAAAAAGAAATCAATTTTAAAAAATATTTCTATAGTATCGTTTAGATTTTCTTCAAGTTTTTTATGTTATTTGCACTGTTCTTGACAGATTAAATAACGTAAAAATGTATTAAAGCAATAAGATATTGCATTAACATAACAAAAAAAATAAGAGTTGAATTGCTGACATTTTAGTAATAGAAAACATAAATTATACAACAGTTTAATCTTCTGTATGTTAAATCATTTTGGTGATTTATTTTTAGAAAAAATATACTGAAATAAAACTTTAATTTAGTTTTTTTCAATCTAAAATCGAATTCAGTTTTCATTTAACGAATTAATAAAATATTAAAAAATTGACAAAGATTATTAAAAACAAAAAAATTAAGTTCTTAAAAGATATAAATATTTATTCCAATAAATTAATTATAAATAAGGAAAAATAATCACCGATTTTTATCTTAAATGAAGATGGAAAAAAAAAGAAAAAATTAATAAAAATAATAATATAAAAATAGAAAATGTAAAACCTTTTTGTAATTTGCCTTCTAGCTAAATCATTTAAGGGTGTTCTTTAAGGGTGTGATTTTAAACAGTTCAAAATCATTGAAGTGTTTTTTTTTTTCTCTAAATCTTTTTCCCTTTAATATTTATATTAAAGGCAGTTTTTTTACGTTTAAAAAAAAGGATAGATTTTCGTTTACTTGACCAAATGATTATATTGTATTTGGAACCTTTTCTCGCTTAATAATATTTTTTCTTTGCGTTCATTTTTGATCCTTTTTTTCCTGCTTGTCCCTTTTTTTTCTGTTTTGTCTTAACTAGATGTATAACATTATTATTCGTAATATAATTTTCTTTTGGCTTGGTTTAAGCATATGTGAAAAAAAAACTATATGTAGACAAAAGCAAAAGTAGCAACAATATTCACACATGTATTTATTCGTGCCTGGTTAACCATTCACAAGTTAAGAAAAACTACTTGACATACATGACATTGTTACATTTATATTATTGAAGAAATTCTTAATAAAAGATTATGATATTGTTATCGTTCAAATATTATTCGTACTGTGTGGGTATAACTAACTAAATCGTAAACACATAAAGTTCAGAGTAAATATTAAAGAAATAACATATCTGTATAGGCAAAATGTCATAATAGATACTATTACGATTTCAAATATATATAACATTTATCAAATAAAAAAAAAAACCATTTTTTCCTATCAATAACTAAAAATCTAATTTCTTGTATATATTTCTGCTCTGGTTATTATTAAAGATAACTGATAAATATGACAAAATAAATAGAATGTGTTATTATTTCAATGAAGCATGTGTAGGAAAAATATTTTTTGATTGAAACATAACTCGATAAAATATTTTGTCCTTTTGCTGATCAGATAGAAATAATTGCTCACAATTATTATAATTGTATTTTTTATGTAAAATTTATTTAATAATTTTAAAGATAAAATATTTCATATTCTTTATTGCACGACTTTATAAATTTTTAAATAAGGAAAATACTATAGTTAAATTAGAGAAAATTCTATATATATGTTATTAGATAGATATTTCAGACATATTTAATGTTTTTAATTAAGATTTGTTATAATTTACTTCTCTTAATATTATTCTATTAAAACAGATCATATGTACTAATAATAATCTATATTTTACCTATTTTCAATTCAAATATCCATTAAAGTAATATATTCATAGTCGTATATATGTTATTACAAATAATCTGCATGTGATTTCCCTTTGGGCAATTCGATTGGATTAATGCATTTATTTTTACATATATATATATATTTTTGTTATTTATTTTTCATTTTTGTGTTATTATTAACTATGATCAATATTTGTATGTAAATATTATTTAAATATTTGATTAATATTTAAATAACATTTATCGATCAAACAATTATAAATATTAATAAATTATTATTTATTATGAACATTAACTTGTAGTTAGCACTTAATAAGTGAATATTAACAAAAATAAAAAACAAACTTGTCTATTTTATATCAAAAAATATATATAATGCTTATAATATCATAAAAATATTCAATCAATGTTTGAAGTCCTTAAATTATTTAATTGAGGTAAATAAATATTAAAAATATAATAATGTCACGCAATTTACTTATGCAATTTACTTATGCTATTTATTTCCTTATTTTATTTGCTTTATCTATAATTTTTTTTTTTTTATATTAAATACCTAAATTAGCGTGACAAAATTATATAAAATATGTTATACGCTTCATTGTTTTACAAATGATAAAATACTTAATAATAAACATGTTTGTTTAAATAATATATAATTGAAAAAAAAAAAAAAATTAAAAACATAATGAAACGATGAAAAATCAATGAACTAATTAAATAAAAATTATAATTCATTTATTTATTTACTATTATTTTAATTAATTAAATATTATATCATTGATTGATTTATTTATTAAATAATTCTTCTATTTTAATAAATTATTATTGTATAATTTTTGATTAAATCTCTTTGGGGGAATTAAAACGATAATAATACGATATTTTTCGTTTATTTAATTTTAATATTTTACAAATAATAAGCTTTTAAAATAACTAATAAAATAATGAGCTTTTAAAAAAGGATGACAGTTATTATAAAGTTAGAAGGTCTGTATATCCTTTTTCTAAAATAAAATAAAAACTATTAATTACTAAATAAATTTATAGGTAAAATTATCATAATAAATTTGTTCAATTAATAAATAAATATATTTATGATAAATTTATACAATTATTTTTTTTGTTATCAACTAAAATATATTTTAACATAAACACAGTTACTCAGAACTAACAAAAAATTAAAGAAGAAACTAAAATGTTTTAATTAAAATTTGATTTATTTACTAGCTAAATACAATACAAATTAATTACATAAAATTACTAATAAACTTTATAATAAATGTAAATGTCAAACAGTCATTATATTAATGCTATTCATAAATATAATAACTAATAATGATTTTTTGTATCAATTTGATGCTTTTTTTTTGTGTAAATAAATTAATGGTGAAAGATAAATTTGATTAATAATGAGGATAAACATTTATGTTTTTTAATTTAATTTTAATATTATAAAATTATAGGAAATATGTCACATATGTTTTGTATTAGAGAAAAACAGATGTAATTACAATTGATAAATATGTTTTTCATTAAATTATTATATAAATTTAATTTTATTTTTAAATGTTTTTGTCCTAATTTCAAATACTACAAGGATTGAAAAATGGTTTTTGTTTATCATTGAAAATTATTGATTTCGCACTGATATTTTAAGATACATTTATAAGTTTAATATATAATTTTATATTTTAAAATATGCTAGGAAATCATCAGAACTTAAGAACCACAAAATTTCCATCTAGTTTTTGATTATTCAGTATTACAAAATTAGTCCTTCCTCCTATGTTATTATTGCAAATAGATAAAACAATTATATTATAGTATTGAAATTCTATAAAATAAAAATACACGGAAGCCTTCAACAGTCCTTCAATCAACATAATTACATTTTTATTATGTTGGTTTCGTTAATAAGCTTACAGTGGAAAAAAAATAAAATAGAATCCCCAATTTAAATTGTCATGTTATTCCTAATAATAAATAATCAATGTTTATATTTTTGTAGCGCTTAGTTGGTCGTTGTCGGTGCTTGTATTCCCATCCTTTGACAAGAAAAATATATTAACGAAAACAAACAAACGCAACCCAAGTAATGATTGAAATTACAATTTATTTTTATTTATTTATTTACTGAATAAACAATCTACTTTGCTTGTAAATTGGTAGAATGTTTTGTTTTGAAGATTTTTCTTCTTCTTGTTCTTGTTTTCTTTGCTTTATCAAATGCAGGAAAAATAAAATCATCTAACAATTGTTTAATTTAAAAATGTTACAAAGATAATAATAAAACGAGGGCTAAAAAAAAGAAGAAATAATGTAAAAATAAAGCAAGAAAAACCAGATCAGTTATGTTGTGGTGATTGCTGTGGTGTCATCAGCAAATAAACGAAAATGTCAAAAGGAGTAAAAGGAATTATGTTTTTTTTTTTTTCATTTAATGGAAAATTGCTGAATTTGCTGTTGTGAAGTAAAAAATATTAAATTTTTAGATAAATAAAAAAAAAAGAAGCTTTATAGTAAATAAAAAAAGGGGAGAAATTAACTTGGTTTCCCCGGTTACGCGTTGTCTGTAAATGATAGGTTCTAACGTATCTGTTATTTGTAATTGGGTGGCTATGGGTGATAATAGCAAATAATAATAATAATAATAAAAAAAAAATTCTGATGAGAATGGTTTTTCCGAAAATATTTTCTGTGTGAAAAACAAACACATTCGCATAGTGAAAATAAGGGCGTTATATATTTTGCTAATTTCAAATTGTGTTAATATTTAGTCCAATGTCATAAATGAAGCTAAAAGTAAGCAAAAAAAAAAAAAAAAACCATATTCAAGAAATGAGAAACTCGAAAAATAGGTTTATAGAACTAATTAGGGTAATTGATTTACGTAAGAGAAAATTCGTATTAAAACAGGAAAAAAAAAATAATAATAAGAAAATGTACAACAAGTAAATCAGCAAACTCTAGGGATTTAAGCTTTCATATTAAAATTATCCTAATTTTTATTTTAATTTAATTTTACTGTTTTTTATTTTATTTATTTTTTTCGCCTTAATCATGATTTTATAGTTAATAAAAATATAAATAAATCAACGTTTAAAATGTGGATTAAATATATTTTATATTTTTAATTATTAAATCATCTGATAAAGCTTAGCATTCTTGTTTTATTGGCTTGATCCAATTTTATTTTTTGCAGATTTTTTTATCATAATTATAAATTCCAATCAGTTTAGAATTTCTATTGATGAGAATTTCGATAGAAAACTATTTGTTTGTATATACAATGCATTTTTCTGGCTTTTTGAAATAACTTTTTATTATATTAAAAGTTTATTAATTAATTTTCTCGAAATTATTATTATTAAGTAGATTTAAGCTGCAAAAATAATATTATGTCGGTTTTGTTTTTCTATTTAAACTCTTGTGGTAATACATAGTATAAATCGACTTGATTTTTCTTTTTTATTAAAATTTTATTTTGCTATTCTGGACTCTGGTTTACACAAATTTACATATTGCGTATGCTGAACATTGAATAGTTCTATTTTATTTATTTGTCCACAATATTACAAAAAACAAAAAAAAACCATAACATAACTTTTTAGTTATTTTAATTATATTTTATTAAAAATTTGGTTAACAAGCATATTTTTCATGGTATTTAACATTACTGTTTTTATAGCCGTTTATTGACTATTTCATTTTCTATAAAATTAATTTGACCACAAAATATTTTAATAAAAATAAAATCCTTTATCGATTATTATAGAGCTTTTTTTACTAATAACAAACATTTTTTAATTTGTTTTTCTAATCGATTTTTTTATTGATTTAGCAGGATTTAGTTTTTATTTTTTTTTATTGTGCTTTACTACAAAAAAATAAGCTAACCGAAATGTCCTTTTTTAAAAAAACATCTAAAGTGGTTTGATTAAGTTGAATTCAAATCTCTTGTTGTCGTCAGTTATTTTCTTTGTTATTAGCTCTTTTTTTTGCGCTGTGTGCTGATTTCACAATGATTTTAAGTGCAAAAAAAATATAAAGATATAGAATTGTCCTTTTTTTTTTTAAAGAGAAGTGATTTAGATAAATGGGAAACTTTCTTTTTTTCTTTATTGTGTAGTAGCTACATTTTTTTTTGGCGACTTTTTGAGTTGATCGTCCTATTTTTTTTTATTCAGCAAAAGAATAAAATGTGAAAAAAAGAAAAACATTTCAAAAGTTGTCATTACAATTCAATAGACAACCAATTCATAAATTTCTTCCTTTTATATATATATATTTATATAACTTTCTATAGAATAAATAAAACTTTTCAATCCGTTTCTCAATATTTTCTAAATTTGCTAATTTAACAACAAGAGTAATTTAAAGTTTTTATTTTATTGCAAAAAAAAAATTAAATAAAACTTTTCTACCTTATCTGGACCTTGTGAATTGAATGATTACTTATTCGACATAGAATTTTATTATACAATTTTATTTTAGCATATTTATTTATGTTATTTATGCATAAAACGATTTGCGGTTTAACCATAGATGACATAAAAAAAAATGACATAAAACAGTTATAAATAACAATAAGAAAAAATTCCGGCGTCAACATTGTTTACAATTTATTTATTTGTTTATTTCGTTTTTCTAGAACTTTTTTTTTTTTTTGTTGAAGCTTTTATTCTTGTCATATTTCTTTTGTAACGCTTAATGCTATTCTTAAAGTTATTTTTTTTTTGGTCTTTTTTTATTTGTTTGATAATAAAGTTCTTTACCAAAAAAAAAAGTAGCTTTTACTATTGTTATTGTTAGCCATTATTTTCAAAATGAATGAATATTATTTAAATTAGCAACAATAGAATGAAACGAACGATAATAATTATATAGGAAAACAAAGTAGAAAGGAAGCTTAATAGATTTAACGAAAGTTTAATTTAATATTTATTTATTTATTTTTTTTTATTTGTTTTTCATAAATTACAAACATTATATATATATCTTTGTTACATAATAGAATATAGATCTAACAATAATAATAAAACTCCTCATATAATATTCATAGCGCAAATATTCAATATTATATGTTTTGTTGAGTTATTTTTGATTTATAACAGGTTGTTGTATAAATAAAATTTTTGTGTCAAAAATTTCACTATATTCTGTTTTGTAAATTGCAAAGAGTTTGAGGATATTTATTAAAAAGAAATATTGTTTATATTAACAACAGCGAAAAACAAGTGTTTACAATAATCGTTAAACAGAAAATTTAATTTTATTAAATAAATATGATGAGTGTTTTACGTGATAGTATATTTAATTTACTTTGATTAGTTGTTTTCAGTAAAAAATATATCTATTTATGTTTTTTTATGAGTTAAAACAGATTACAATGTCAAAACATTCAACATAAAAATTGTTACTCGATAATAATAATAATAATAAAAAAAAAATTCTAAACCTAAATCCTGACAAGCTTTCTTTTATATTAAATGAAATATCTTTAATGTCAACATAAATACATTTTTTTATTTGATTTATTGATTTTCGATATTAGAAATTTAATTAAAATTAATTTCTATTAAAAGATATTTTTAGTAGAAATATTGAAAAAAATATTTTAGAAAAAGTAACTGAGAAGAATAAAAATGATAACCAATATCAATGTCAATTTAAATAAATAAAAGTTTTCTATTTTATTATTAGTATATACTATATATATATATATATATAAATTTTTCCTATCATTTTGCTGATATCTGTCATTTACAGTGAGAGAAAAAAAAAATTTGATAGCAGTAAGAAGCAAATCAATTTTTATTGCATGCCTAAATAAACTCATCAATCATTTACATTCTATTATTACGAGAGAAGAAAAAAAAATGTAAAAAGAAATGGTTCTTTTACTTCGTCTCGTAAGTCATCTATATTTAAGCATTTATGTTGTAGCAGTTTTTTTTTTTTTTTTCATTTTTTGTATGTAATTCACAGAGTTTGATAATAAAAAAATAAAATTGTTGTTCATGCTGCGAACTAAATTTCACAACAAACGACTGGTAAAATGTATAAAAGTTAGATATATATTTGATAAGACATTGTCATATTGTTGTTTACACTTTACGTGCGAAAATAAAGTTAAGGAAAAATAAAATAATTTTTTTTTTTTTTTTGGTTTTGTTTTCCTTTTTTACATATATAATAATATTTATATATTATTACAAAAAAAAAAAAAGAAAAAGAAATATACTTATTGAAATAAAAAACAACACATGATTTTCAATATAAAACAGAATTAGAAAATAGAATTTGAAAGTTCTTACTAAATAAAAATGAAATAGAATTGTAAATCTATTTATTCATTTTATAGAAAAACCTCGAAAACAACCTTTGCTTATTTTCTTCACCAAACAACAACTATTGTATTATTTTTGTATTAAAATATACACAAGGAAACAAGCTTTAACTGTTACAACTGATTTGTATGCAACATATTTGATATAATTTGCAATTTAACCTTAATACAAAATGATTACAAAAATGAAATAAAATTATTTTGACACGTATTTACTTATGTTAAAAACATAAGTAAATATATATATATATTTCGAGTAGTATTTCATTATCAAAATCTTTACGAAACGTAACACTTCTATGTGCTTTTATATGATTTTCAATAAGTAAATATCAACTTACAAATTGATTTAGTAAAATTTGTTTTCTTAAATAATTTAATTAAATAAAAGTGAATGCATTATTTATTTGTGTTTAATTTGTATAAGGAAAGCAATATTTTTTCGTTAATTTAGTATCCTTGTGTCAGGGAATTTTTGTTATCTTTCTATCATCAGATGTCAATAAATTCTAAAGAGCTTTTTTTAATGATAAAGCGTACTGCATTAATTAATGACATATATAATTATAAAGTTAAAAATAAAGTAATTATTTCACGAAAAAACAACGTTGATGTGTAAAATGTAAAAATAATTGAAGAACTAAAGAAAGCACAAGATACTAACAATTTATCAATATATAAAATCGCGTACTTGAAATACTTCTATGTATATATATTTTTTTTTCCCACTTATTAATTTGCTTATGTAGCAAATTTTATAAAGATTTTTTTGTTAGTTCGTGCACAATGAGTAATTTTATATTCATAGTTATGGGGTTTTTCCTATTGTTTGGCTTTTACTATGATTAGCTACTCAAAATAAATTCTGTTTTTGTATGCATTTTTCGAGTGTATTTTCTTCTGATTTTTTCATGTTTCTTTCACTGTGGCCATATTTAGTGTGTTTTTCTTTATTTTCTTAATAAAAAATGTAATTTTTTGTTTGTGTGTTATTACTGTTGTTGCTATTTCTTTATATACGATGTGGTTGCTTAAGTATATTACTGTACACGAATGAAACGCTGGTGTAAGATAGAGGTTTGAATATTCCAATGGAAATAGGTTAATGACTAAGGAAAAAATTGTATATAAAAATGAAAGCAAATACACATATTATTATTATTAAAACATAGAAAATGTATTCTACTATATGTAATATTTTAGTAATAATCATAATAATATGAACAGTGTTGATGTATTTGGTTGTTTATTATAAATCGAATACAGTGAATTGTTATAACGCACGAAGTGCTTATCATTCATTTCCCATTGTTTTCCTTTTATCATTTCAATTCTTTTTTTGATTTTTATCTTGTTCAAGGAACAGTTTTCTTTTCTCTTTTTTTATTTTAAGTGTATGTTGTTGTTAATATTATTTCCAAATAGAAAAAACATCAATCAAACTCATAAAGAATAAGAAAGATATGTAAACATTATTTTGTACTAAGTGGATTCTATTTAATATTTATTGTCTTTATTTATTATGCTTCGTGTCATATTGTTTTATTATGAATTAAATATTAATGCTCTTTTTGTACTTTAAAAATTATTATTATTATAATTATTTACAAAGAAAAATCATTGTGCAGATAATTTAGTTTAATTTTTTGCCTTTTTATATGAAAAAAATATTGTTTTAGTATTTTTGTTACTTTAATGATAAGAATTTTTGCACAACGCCAAGAAATAATTACATAAAAGAAAGTAAAAAAAAAACAGAAAAATTATTTAATGCTTTCGAAATGAAAAATTTATTCAGATTATATCAATTTTGTTGATTAAAAAAGAAGAAGAAATAATAATAATATAAATAAAAAAGAAAAGAAAAAAATAAACGAAATGGAAATGTGTTAATAAATTTTTATTCCTTTATTTTTCTTACATTTTTATGTTTTCTTCTCGTTAAATAATAAAAAGGTAGGGCATTTTCAAGAATAACGTAAAGTAAGTTGATCGTGCTAATTATATCTAATCATCATATTAAAAAAAATAGAATCAAATGAGAGAAGATGATAAATTAAAAAATATAAATAAACCGAAGCGGAAAAAATATTAAGTAAAAATTTGTTTCTTTTTATATATTTTTGCACAAATATTCGTTTTGGTACCGAAAATTTACAAAAAAAAATTACAAATAAAAATCCCCAATAAAAAGGTTTTATGTTCATTTTGTTAATAAAAAATGAGAATAAAGAATTTTTCTTACAATAAAATAAAAAAAAAAAAAACAAAAACTTTTTCATTTTTTAACATTGCAAAAAAAAAATAAGGAAAAGTCTTTTAAGGAATTTTTAATTACTGCAAGGTGTGTTCAGTTTTTTTTCTTCCTTCACATAAATTACTTACGTATTTACGTATTTATTTTTATCATTTTGTTAAAATAAGGATAGAATTTCTCTTCTATATAAATAAATGTAGTTTTTTTTTTTGGTTTATAATTTTCCTTATTAATTTTCCTAATTATAAATTATACAAAAATTTTGTCACTTTAATATTTAAATCAATTTTTATTTAATTAAACAAATTTAAAGATAATTTTTCAACTAATATTTAATTGATTTTCTATAAACGGAAATGTATTACAATTACCAAATGGAAATTAATAATGCACGAATAGTAATAAATAATTAACATTTTTTTATTTTGTTTATATAAATATGTAAATTCATCACCGGAAATTCAAAACATATTTTTTACTATTTATATTAAACGTGATGGAAATTATGTATTAATAAAATTTTTTTTACATAATTAACAAAATCTATATAATAATAATTGAATAAAATGTGTTAATTATTATTTAATTAAATATTAATAAATTTTATGTAGAATTGGTGAATATTAATAATAAATTATATACAATTTTGTCATATCTAAGGTCTAATTTATATAGTACAGGTAGTTTTATTATATTGAATTAGGTAATAAATAAATAAGTCATAAATTTTATGTAGATAATTTACGATGATAAGAAAATGTGTTTAGGTAGGTGATTAATGGTGTTGCTATAAAATTGTTAAGTCTTTTTTTTTGAAATCTTTAATAAAAACTTTACGTTTATTTCAATTGAATAAACACACGGCTGTATATTGAGATAAAATTAAAAATTTAATAAATAAAAAAGAAAAGAAAATACAGAAGTCTAGAGAATATACGAAAAATGCTAATGAAAATTGTAATTCTGATTCTTTTTGTTACGGAGAAAATCAACAAGTGACTATATACGTTCTGCGTATATTGCTTTTTTATTATCTTTTGATTTTTATTGCGTAGATAATGTTATTTGTTAAATCTTTTATTGAAAATTCTTCATATATATTTAAAAATAAAAAAAATAAAATAAATACCAATGAAGAAAAGGTGATTTTCGCCTTTTAAGTGTTTAGAAAAATAAAACTCTTTAAATTGTTGAAAATAAAAAAATTAAGCCTTTCAGGTTCAAAGAATATTCTTAGTGTAGGGTATCAAGAGGATTAAAAAGCTCCATTTATCTATTTTTTTTTAAAAAACAAAAAACTACATTCAAAGCCTTAAATAATATTAAAAAGTGACAAAACTGTGTCACTTATCTACTTAAAGTTTTTTTTTCTTCTATTAGTTTAAAGCTCTCTTAGTTGTTTTAAAGTAAAAATACTTAAATTTTATTGATATTACGACCGGATATTACTGTAACAATCATTATAATTGTTTATTCAGACAATATCTTAATTATTTGCTGAAATATTGTTACCAAAAATCAATAAATTTCTATTAATAATAATTAAAACATGCTTTTACAGGAATTCTGTTTGCCATTATAATGAAAATAATTTTCTATAAAATAATAATAATACGTTTTCATTTATTAAGCCCTTTTGTAATTATTTTACATTAAAAGTAAATTTTTATCATTGTTTATTACTTGTGGGCGATTTTTCGATTTAAATAAAAATTGATTTTAGGGTTATATTTAATTTTGATTATTTTTGTGTTTTTCAAACAGACAATATGATTATTATTTAATGTAAAAAAGGATTATTGTGTGGGCTAACATTTAATTAAAGCAATCGTGAAATATTTTCTTTTCTTTTATTTTTATGATTTTTTATTTAATTTAATAAACTATGAGATTGGCTTTTTTCTGATCTCAATCAAAATATCATACATATATATATATTTATGAATATTAAATAAAATTAAATCCTTATGATAACATAGAAATATAAATATAAAAATGTATTAATATATTTATTTGATAAAATATATGGTATATAGCAAATATTGTAATAAAATGAAATCTACATTGTGTTGTTATATATTTTCTACAGAAATATTAAATTAAATGATGAAAAATCTTCTTTCATCCGCTTGATAGAATTTGTTTCCTTTTTTTTTTTTTACAATCCATTTTGCTGCTACTCTTCCAATTTGTTTATTTTCTTTACTTCTAAATGGTTTACTTGATGTGCAACATTCAGACTTTCATTTGACCTTAAAGGAGCAGAAAAATATTCACAAAAAGATTTTTTTTTGTTGCGCATAAGATGAATGTAAGAAAAATATATTATAAAATGGGAAAAGAAAAATAAATATAATAGTAGTTGCTAAACCAATATGAAACCACAGAAAGATTGTAAATGGTTAAAACTGTTGCAGATAACTGAATGTAATATAAATAAGTAATCGATGTTTCAATTTTGCTGTATGTGGCATAGGTGGGTAAATTGAAGACTACGGATGTTTTTTGGTTTTTATATATTAGGGTTACCGGCTTGAATATGGAAATATAATTTTCTTTTCTTATTTTCTTGCTTCTATTTTATTTTTTTTTTTTTTTTTGATTTTATCGTTTACAAAATCGTGATCTACACATCATCGAACGCACATATTCATCATAAACTAATATAAAAAATTGTGCACATTTCCGTCAGCTTTAACGTCTTACATTAAATTATCATCGATGTTGCTATGTATATAAAGCACAATTCAATATTCTATTTGTATAGAAGGCTGTAAATAGGTTTTCTCTTATATATTTGCTTTCAAATGAATTGAAAGAATAAATATATACATATATAAATAGCAAATATTAAATAAAACCACAAAGATTAAAGTGAAGAAAAATCAAATTTAACGATTACCATCTCGAAAAAAAAAGGCAAAAAGAAAAGAAAATGCTATTTTTTTATGATTTTAAATTTTATTTAAATTTAGTGGAAAAGCTTTGCAGAAATAAATTAAATATTCATTAAGATTGTAATTTGTATTTCACCATGTACATTTTCCTAACGAATAAACAAACGAAACCCAAAAAAAATGAATTAAAACTATGTGCTCTCTGTGCCAAGAATATATTTGTGGATTTAGCTGTTTTTTTGTTTTTTATTTGTTCAAATTTAGTTTTTGGTGCATATAAATAAAGAGAGAAATAAAGAAACTTTCATAAATAGCCAATTTAAAGTTAAAACTCTAGAATAATAATAATAAACATGCAATATGCTGTGTTGAGCAAGAAACAAATGGATAATGATTTTTTTTATTAGTAGTCTTGAATTAATAATTTTATTGATTTTGTCGATTGCTTATTTTATTAACTTTTGTGCACTTTTTTTTTGATGTACTTAAAATGTCCTTTTTTGGTTTATGTTATCCTTTAAAAAACATAAATAAAATAAAAGTACGCAATGCAGTTAAACTGCTTTAAAACGTGACAATCAAACTTTGGAAGCAATTGTTCTGTGCTGTTTTTTTTTGGTAAAAAATTTATCTTAATCCAAATCATCAAAGGTTTTATCTTGAGTAAAACTAATGGATATGTTTTTTGTTAAAGAAATTGAATATAATTAAATAGTTCTAGTGTTTACAATGGAAGAAATGTATTTAAAGTTTGGGATAAACTGGTCTGGTTGCCACAAATCGAGTGGATTACTATAACTTTCTTCTAATTTTCATTTAGTTTTGGTTCATTGAGCTAAAAATAATATTTTTTTTTATTCTTATCATATTATTTCATTTACATAATTTTGTGTAATTTTCTTTTTAACAAATAAGAAAATAAATAATCAACTTCAAAAAAAAAGAAGAAGAAAAAACCCCGGAAAAACATACACAAAGTATGATTGATATTTTTATTATGTTTATAGGTAAAAGTGTGCTCTTTTATACACATGACATAAACTTTGAGTGGTTTCTAGAGACATTTCAATATTTTCATATTTTATTAAATTTTCTTTAAATTCTTCAAGATACTTGACTTTTCAATTGACATTTATTGATATAATGTGGCTTTTTTCAAAACATTTAATATTAAAATAAGCTTTAAGGGCATATACAAAAAATATTTTTATTGAAGTAATTCCTTTTAATGTAATTAAATTTGTATATTTATCTATAAATAGTTCAGAAAAATTTAAAAGAAAAAAAATAACTTTAATTGTTAATGGAACAAACTGAGGATAAAAGTTTTCAATCAAAAGTTGTTAAAGAATTATTTTTAAATGTCATTTAATTAAATTAGTAAATTTTTTCGTTGTTGAAAGTAGTAATTTCTTTAATTTAAATAGTTACCTTTCTGTTCTACAACTTGACGTTGTGGCTGCTTTTTAGAATTTTGATTCTTTAATTTTAATAAACCTTTGAAACGGAAACTTTTTGCTCATTTTTTTTTTTGCAAAAGAAGATATAAAAAAATATATATTTAATATTATATTCCGGCTTTCCTGTATTTTTCTTATTTCCTTTCGTATTCAAAGGCAAAAAGAAACCTCAGTATATTTTCAATAATGCAATCGTTAAAAGTACTTCAATATATAATTTTTTACTATTGGGTTGAAACCATGTAAAAGTGGATAATTTTATTTTTTATTTAGAATATTTTTCTACTTTTCAGCATGTTCAAGCATTATTCTATTGAAAAAAACTTAAAAAATATAATTTTTTAGCGTCTGGTGCTCGCATAAAAAGGAATTTTTTTTTTTATAATAAATAAAGATAAAAGAAACTATGCACCTTGTTATAACAAATTCAATTCAATTCAATACAATTCGTAACTAACATCACTAGATAAAAGTATCTACGTAATATACAATAATGTAAGTAATTGTAAATTTAGTTGTATTTAGAGAGAAATTACAGAAGTAGTACTTGTTACAAGAACTACATAGTTGACCCTAATCACATATATATCGTAACATGAATATCCTTTCATGTTGTCATTTTATTTTTCCTTCTAAATATAAATTCATGTAGTAAAAATACAAAACAAAATTTTCCAAAAAAAAAACATTTATTTAATTTTGTTAGCTGGAAGTAATATTATCTAACAACCGTTTACATAATAATAAATGAAAAAATTATAGTTTTGTATAAAAATTAATAATAATTGATAAACCAAAGTAAATGTGCATTTAATTTGCAATGTAAATTGTTCAATGATGTCTATTTTTATCAATTAACAATTGAAACATTGAAATATGTAGTATTTATATACAAAAACATATTGAATATTGTACAAATGTGTAATTATTTTGTTTGATAAAACATATAGTGTATGTTATAATTGGAGACGAAAAAAAAACTTTATTAAAAATCACACAGAATAACATTGGAAAATAATTTAATTTTTATTAGGTAAAAATAAAAAGTTAATAACAATAACATACAAATAAAAATTTTTAAATAACATTGTTTATTTCGTTGCTATTAATAAATAATAATAAAAATAAATTATCTAAAGTAACATTGATTGAAATTTAAAAATTCATTCATATATATGTGATTTTAAGTAAACATAAACATCAGTTTAAATTCACATGTGTGTTTACAGTAAAAATATTATAACAATAATAATAATTTAGGAAAAAAAAAAACAGTTCAACAGAAAATGAAACAGCAGGAAAAATAAAAATATTACCAAACTTTTTCTCTGTTGACATATCCGACAATAATTCAGCTGTAAATTCCTCTACAATTCTTATAGCAACAATAGACCAAAAAATAATAAGAATACCAAATAAAATCATCATGCATGATGTGTTATTGTTCGTGCATTAAATAAAAACGGGTGAAAGTTATCAGACGCGTGAATAGAATGTCTATATGTAGAGAAGAGAAGTTTTTCTCTAAAATAAGAATAAAAAAAAGAAAAAGAAATGGGACTAGGAAATTGATAATAACAAGAAATATAAACAAATGAAAAAATAAAAAGAAAAGCTCAACATTGTGTTCTCTAAAGTAGAAATACTCCATAAATAAATAAAAGTTTTGTTAGTGCTTTATGTGATTATTTATATACCAAAAATTATTACCAATAATAGTTATAATAAAAAATAAAACTTCAAACCATTGCCATTGTCAAAATGATATACTTTTAATAAACAATCCACCAAGTATAACAATAGCGTGACAGTAATGTGATATTGTGTTCCGTACTTTCTTAATTTATTTTCTATTGACCGAGTGATAATAAACTTATTAAAGATAATAATAATATTAAAAAAAAAGAACAAAGGGTTAACAACCATTCCAGTCACTAATCTTTCGTTTTTTTTCTTTTGCTTTTTTATATAATTTATTATTTATTTTTGATTATATTCTTTGTAAGTGTAAAAATGTCAAATATTCATAGATGAAGTTTAAGCTTTAATTGATAATAACACAGTGAAAAAAGTACAACAAAAGTGAACAGAAAAAAAGCGTAAAAGAATAAATATTGCTAAAAAAAGAATGAAATAATGGAAAAAAAGCTTTACAGCACAAAGCAAAGGATCAAAGCTTTTTATTATTCAATAGATAAAGGAAAAAATAGAGACAAATACTCATGGGGTGTTTATTAATGTAATTGTATACAAGTTTTACTATACTTAACTATACATATTTTATGCTCTGTGTATTCTTGTTCTTATATTGCTTTATATATTTAAAAAAAAAAAAAAAACGAAAAAAGAAAACACAAAAATATTCCCTCAGTATTTTCAATATTAGCTGTTAACTCAATAGTTACAAAACATTAATAAAACCAGCAATATAATTACATGAAAGCTTTTGTTTAATAAGTTTATATGAAAAGTTTATGTTTGAGGAAATTGTATTACACTTCATTATTTTAGTTGTAGTTTTATATGATATATTTATATCTATTTATTTGCTTTCTATTTTGTAACATGATTTCATAGTACAGGTAAAATGATTATTATATTATATATAAAAAGAAAAAACGTTTAAAGATTTAGGTGACATTTTCTATTATTATTATAGTTATTGTTTGTTTTTTCTATTAAAATAAATTTCAGAAATTTAATAATACATAAAAGATAAAATTTCAAATTGTTGATTACATAACAAAATGCCACCCAATTTTATTATACCAAAAAAAAAAATACATATACACATAATCAATGTAACTAAATTTCCCTTTTTGTGTAATATGATTGCGTATCAGTTTACATAAAAGTCGTTTAAGTGATTTACTGCTTTCAATAAGCTTAACACAAATACAATCTATATATGCTTATTGTTTTTCATTATAGTAATAATAGTAATAAAAAAAATAAATTTTTAGTATATATACAAATAAATAAATAGAAATAACAACATCTAACTACATAATGAAATTTTAATAGAAAACAATTTAAATAATTTAATCAATTTTAATTAAATAAAATCTATTTTTGCTATTATTATTATTTTTTAATTAAATTTTATTAATTTATAACAAATGAAAAATAATTATCAGAAGATTCCGAACGTATATTACATAATATTGCATGAATAAGTGCATTAGCGTTCTTAACTACATGCCATGTAAGTTATTAAAGCTTTAAGCACAGACTTTTTATAGTAAATAGATATAATTTTATTTATCCAAAAATAACTTGTTAATCTTCTTTATGTTATGCTTATGATACATGTATACACCTTTTTTCCACTATTAATGATTGATTGCAAAATAATTGTAATAAAGGTAAAAGCTTTAACTACACTTTATTTAAATAAACCAAAAAAACTATAACTTTACTTCTTTAAAAGTAATTTATATTAAACCAATTAATGAACACATCTGTTTTATATAGTTTCTAAAGTGAATATTAAAAGATTTATTATTAAATAAACGCAATATAGAAATTTAATCAAATTATATTATTTTCTTATGCATTAACTATTTTTGTTTATATATATAAATAACTTTTAAATTCTCTATTTATAAGAAAAAATTAAATAATTAAATGGTGATATAACGCTTCTATTTTATTTTAATAAACAAAAGTAAAATAATTGTTAATAATATTTAACCTTTTTGTTATGTAAATTCAGTGAAAATAGCAAAAGAAATTAAATTTTTTTTATTCAATAGGGAAGATACAATCTTTTTTTTTTGCCAAAGTATTTACCATGAAAAATTGAAGCAAAAAACTGCTGAATATAATGTAAAACTTTGTTTGAAAACTTCCTACGCATCATTATTATTTTTTTTTTTATATTGTTGTTGTGGAATAATAATTTCCATCATATAGAAGCATTTCTCTTCATTTTTTCTTTTGTGTTATAATTTCAGTTGTGTAGTCGCGTGATATATATGTGTAATACTCTCAGCCTGCACTTATTTTAGCAATTAAATATTTAAAAGGAAATTTATATATATATATAAATATATACACGATAAAAATAAACATTAAAACACTCATAGAGTAAAAATAATACAAATTGTGTATCAGCTCATAGTATGTTATATATATTTTCTGTTATTATTATTATTATTTTGTTTTTAATTTCATTTCTGTTTATTTTTTTTTGGTGTTATTGAATTACTTATTAATGTAAACAATATGTAATTGTTAATTGTACATATGTGTTTGCTTAGTTTTTGCCTTTTATAATTAAATTTAGAATTTTTTTTATAGAAATAGATGGATAAATTGTTGAAAGATGTTTTCTGACGCTGCGTATATTGTTTAATCAGTTTTTTTTGTGTTTGTTTGGATGCTTTTAATTAAACACTTAAAATTTTAAGTGTTTTTTTCATTAACTTAATTTTTTAAATTTAATTACTTTTTAAAAAAACTTCACTAATAACACTTAATCTAGGTAAAAATCAAGATTTTTGTACTAAATGATTATAAAAAGGAAAAATCTTTTTGCTAATAAATTATTTCTTATGTACACGATAAATCATCATCTGTTTTCTACGTTTATATATATATGTATAACTTACTTATGTGTAAACACAATAAATAAATAAATAATTTTGATTGATTTTCAACCAAAAATAATATTAATAGAATAAAAGAGAGAAAAAAAACCGCAACACAATAGTTTAAGTATTGTCCATAGTCGTTTCATCATTAAAATGATATAAAAAGTATAGATATACCAGTAGTAGTCCTCCCTTAATATAGTTAATCCCATAAAATCCTTTATAAACTATAATCCCAACGTCATGTAATCGACTCTAATGCTAAGTCGTCGTGTTCTTTCTTTTTCCTAGTTTTTTTTTTACTTTACTTTAACTATTTGCTTTTGAGATTTTCTTTTACTTTTCTTTTAACAACTGAATCGAATGTTTTGGTTTGTTGTTTTTTTTTTTGCTATCCATTTTCTATGTATAGAAATAAAATAAAAAACAAGAAAGAAAAATAAATAATCAAGAAAAAACAATAAGCACAGAGAAAATACGATGAATTGTTAAATAGTTGAGACTTCTTTTGGTCTAATTTTGACATGAAATGTAACGCACTGAATCGGATTACCAACGATTTTATTTATATAAATAATTTTCTATTTATTTATTTTATTTGATTCTCAATTAAGTGGGATAAGTTAAAGGAATAACAATAATAATAATAATAAAGAAAAAATCAAAATAAAATGAAAAATTTTATCAATAAAATTGCTTTTTTATCATCAAATAAAATGTTTAAAAGTAAATTAAACTATTATTTACTGCTTATTCAACTTGGTTTTTATTTAATGATTTAATAAACTAAAATTATTTGTAGTAAAAAAAAATAGACTAAAAATATTGTTTTTTTTTTAAGAAAATAGGAAATTTTATAATGGGTAAATAAAACCGAAACTACTTTATATTATAGTTTTATGTTTGGCAATGTATTTGGTGACGAAACTTTTAATGTATACAATTTTGTGTTGCTTAAAAACTTATCAAGATATTTATATACCAATAATTATTGTGTTTCGGTAACTATGACAAATCATAAAAATAATTATAGATACTTTTGTAATAATCCAGTAAAAGAAAAGAATAATTTTAATTATGAAAAATAATCATTATAATAATTCTTTGTTTATTTGAATATGAATTATTTTTTTAATTCTATAAACAGTGTTAATGTGAACGGATAATAAATGAAAAACTGTAACACACAAACATATGAAATATAATAGAATTCATATTTATTATATATTTTTGTTGAAATTAAATCTGATTTGTTTTATTTTATGCTACAGACATCCCCATATAATATATCAGCATATAGTAATATATCTATTTACATTCATTTTATTTATTTTTATTCTTATTTTATTTATTTATTGTATTTTCTTTTGCTGCTTTGGCTGTTTGTTGTACTTGCTGTTGCTACCTATTCATTGTTCGATTTCCTTAGGGCTGTTTACAGAGTATTGTTAGTCTTTTTCGCCTTGAATTTAAATTAAATATACAGAGTTGATGTAGGCAAAATAAAATAAAAGAAATGAAATACAAAAAAAGAAAAAAGAGAAAAGAAAAATTACAGGAAAAATAAGGATGAAAAATTTATAAAAATAATGACGATGACGGATCATATAATTTTTTTTTTTATTATTATATTATGCATCTAGGCATTGTTTTGTTACTTCCTTAGTAATTTATATAATTTTTTTTTCTTTTTTTTTTCACTGTTTTGTATTAAATTCAACAACGCAGTTATATATTCACCAGGTTAGAAATTATTTTTATTTAATTTATACCTAGAAGCAACGTTTTTACAGTTTTCTTTTATTAAAAGTTTCAAAATAAATATATATATAAAAAATAAAATAATTAATTTATCTTCATTTTTAACTTTTATTTTTATTTTTTGTCTTCTGTATATACTTCTCATGATTTATTTTTTACAGAAAATAATTATAATTTCAAAAAAAAAGAAAAAAGTAAAGAAGATAATTGAAACTTTTTATTTTTCTTGTTTTTCAGTTGCGATAAGGTTAAAATAATAACTGAAATGCTATTAAAATTATATTCATTAGAGCTTTTATTTGCTTTATTTAATTACCTGGCAGTTTATTAATTAGTTTTTTTTTCTTATCTTTACCTTTGCTGTAACTGTATTGTCAACTTTTTATTAATTAAAATATTTAATTGCTTATTAGAGAACTGTTTTTAAGAAAAGTTCAAATTAAAAAAAAAATATATTAAAAGTTTCATTAAAGTGATAATATTTTTTCCTTAAATTTTATCGCTTAACGAAACCTTAAACGCAATGGTTTGATGTAACAAAATCTATTCAACAAAAATAAAATTAAATTTCATTAAATGTTTAAAGTAAAATTAATTAACAAGCTTTGAAAATTTACTAGAAAACAAATCAGTAAAATAAATTAATGTTATATTGCTGTTTCTAATAAATAAAATTAATGCAACGAGAAAAAAACACGAAAAATCAAAAGCAAAATGATAGCATAAAAAATTTGGCTGACCCAACTAAACATAAACTAAAAATAACTGCAAAAATGATAAATAAATTCAAGTAATAAAAGCACAAAACATTAAATTTAAGAGAGAAATGTAACTAAATCTAACACCGAGATTGTCACTATCCTCTAGTATTACGTTTTTATATAAAAATAAACATTTTTATTACGTTTTTGTTACTTTTCATTTATTATTATTATTATTATTATTCATGAATATTTAAAATACTTTTAGCACAAAATTTGTAGCGTAAAATTATACAAAAGTTAAACAAAGATAAATACTTTTGGCACAATAGAACATTTTGCTATTATAGCAAAAGCTTTATTTACGAATAAGTAAATAAAAAAAAAATAAAATTTAAATAAAAATTAAGTATTGGCACAATCTTTTTCAAGTCATGTTGCGAAAAATAGCACTTTAAGCTCCTTAATGTATATGAATTACAACGAAGAACATAAAATGTGTGATAATTTTTCGTTTTTATTTTTTTAAATTAAAAGTTGCATAAAAAAAAGGTAAAACTAACAAAGTAAAGAGTTTTTTCTACGATTATTATTTGTGAGACTTTAACCTTTTGTAATTACAGTAGAAAAAGTATTTAATAAATAAATTTTCTAAGATAGTATCGAACGCCATATAAAAACGGTTGAATTATTTTATTTATTTTAATTTGAAAACTAACGTATTAAATTGTGAAAAACGACTTGGGTGTGATCTTAGCAATTTTATTAATGAGTTTAACCACTGTTTAAGGATATTGTAACATTGTGGGTTTAGTTACTTTAGAGAATAATGTTTCAAAAGGACAAAATTTATTTTTAACTTAAAATAAAAATTAATTTTATTAGCGAGGGATTTTTATATATAATGTAAATGTAAATGGATTTTTCATTGGTTAGTAACGCAAATTAATTAATTTTTATAAAATGTTCATTATAAATTTTGTTTTATTTTATAGTATTTTTTAAAAATATATTGAAAAAGCTTATTGAAAGTAAGAAATATAAAAGCTTTATTTAAATAATTTTTATCAAATACTTTATCAAAGAATGATTGAAAAATAATTAAGTTTTCATTAACGACAAATCACTTTTAAACACATTTAAAAGCTAATTTGTTGTATCGATGTATATAATTATCAAAATTTAATTTGACACTTAATAAGCACATGAGCGTAAAGCTTTATAAAGTATCATCGATTGTTTTATTAGTAAAATGTACTACAAATATTAAATTGCTCTCTAAAAACTTTACACAGTATACTTATACAAACTACATAAATAATTATAAAGAATGGTGAAAATTGTTCATTGTTAAATATATATATTTTAAAAAAATAAATAATAAAAACTAAATCAAACCAAAAGTTTCTTTAAAGCTGTTGCACAAGTAACAAAATTCTTTCTATTCTTTTTTTGTACAAGCTTTGCAAATTCACAAATATTCTGTTTTTTGGTTTGGTTAAAATGTATAGAAAAGTAATAGAAAAACTTTGGTTTTGTGTAGTGAAAAGTTTGTGTATTTTTTGGTGTTTTAAAGGAAGCTTTATTTAAATTAAAGATTAATGAAATTGTTTGTATTGTAGAATATTATATCATTATTTTTATTTTATTTTTTAATAATAACTAAAAATCATTAAAATGATGTTTGTTTTTTTGAAAAATTTACAAAGCTTTACGAAAAAGCTTAACAAAAATGAGAAATTTTTAAAAGCATTATAAAGCCAATCAAAATAAACTAGAAAAGCTATAGTTTCTTATTTGCAATATGAAATGAAAAAACTTAGACTTAGAATATATATATATATATACCAGGGGACTCCATATGTTGTTTTATTTTCTTAAATAAAGTTGACAAAACCAAGAACACAATAAAGAAAATAAAAATAAAATTTTCACACAAAAAATAATAATAATAATAATAATAATAATACTATTATGAGAGATGAACAAAGTAACAACGCGCAGTATGATGAGTTCAGGAAAATAATGTTTCTTTAAATAAATGAAAGAAAAATGAAAACAAGACTTAAATAAGAAAGAAAGGATGAACAAAAGTTAAGAAAAAATAAGAAAAGAATATAGAACTTTTTTATTTATATTATTATTATTATTATTATTATTATTTTTACCATTGCCAATTGCTAAACAACAGGATGTTGATGACAATACACACAGTATACCAGTTGGTTTTGTTATGTGTTTTATATTTTTCTTAATGCTACTAACTTTCTATAAACAACGAAACATAAAAACCATTATTTTTTTTTGGTTTTTCATTACCTTAAATTACTTGTGAATGGAATTGAATTCTTTGTTCCGTTTTTATTTTTAATTTAATGCACAATTTTCTCACTGTATACTATGTACTTTTATGGAACAATTCATAAAGTAATTTTTGGTATATGCACAAAAGTTCATTTAGTTAAATATTGGACAAGTATTTCTATTTTACATTTATAATAAAACAGACAATAATAAAGGATTTAAATATACTATGCTTTTTTTAAAAATAAATTTATGTTATTTTTTCTATACTAAATCTACAGTTGTTACACGAAATGTTGTTTAATTAAATTGCCTCAAGAGCAATAAGAAAAGAAAGAAAAAAAATAAAGCTTTTGTTTGCGTGACTGGCTTAAATATTATTATTATTATTTTTCCCAGTATTAAACACATAAAATACATTTATAATTCCGTCTGATTTTTAACTTCTCTATACACAAAATAAAATTATTTAAAGTAAAAAGTATTATTTATTAAAAAAAAAAGAAAACACAAAAAATACATTGTTAATGGTGCTTAAAGTTGATGAATATTCGGGAACAAAAGATTCATATTTTAATTACAATTTTATTTTTATATTTTGGTTTGTTTTGTTATATTTCCAGTATACTGGATGAGACTTTTCTAATTTCATAAACATACATAACAAAAAAAAAATAATTACTTTTTTTTTTTCTAAATAAAAGCTCTTTGATAAATTTTATGTCATTAAAGATGTGGTCTTAACAGGGAAATATAGTCAAGTCAACAACAGCAAATAAATAATATAAAAAAAAAAAATGTACAGAAAACAAGAAAAAGTATTTTTGAACAGCAATAAAAATAATAATTTGAACAAACAGGACTCAAATTATAAAACAATAAACGAACAAAATCGACTATAATCACCATTTCACTGTTTTTATTATTATTATTATTATTTTTGCGTATATATATTTTTGAATATAAATAATAACCTTTTTGTTACGTTTTATTAAAATTTTTTTTTTGTGCGTATAAACGTGTATTATGTAAACCTTTTTTTCTTTTTGTTTTTGTCGCTCTATATTTTTATCTGTTCAACCTCAACACGTCATTTTGTTTAATAATAGGACTCTTATTGTATGACATAAACCTTTTTAATGTCACTCAACAAATACGACAGTTAATATTTTTTATACAAAATCATAACTGCGATTTATGTTGAAGGTTGATGCTTATATGGCTCCAAACACAAAAAAAAAAAAAAAATATTAAATTTTAAAACTTGACATGTTTTGAGCTTTTTGTTTATCTAAACAAATTTTTCATTTTTAAAAAGAATTATGTTAGTTAATCTTCTAAATGTCTAACTATTTTTTTTTTTTTTAGAGACAAACAGTAGTGCAATAGCAGCAGCAACGATGACAATAATTTATACAAAAAAAATAAAATAATATAAATAAAAATTTACAATTAAATGACTTTGTTCTTTTCGGCATTTCTTTTGTTAAAAAAAAAAGAGAGGAAATTTCTCTATACTTTATTATAATTTATGTAAATTATATAAGTAGAAAAGATTTAAATGCGAATAAAAATTATTTCTTATATTTGCCAAGAATAATCCTTTATTATTTTATTTGTTTTTATAAAACATATAGTTGTTTTTTCTTTAGTATTCTAAACATTGTAAACGTCGACCCGATGGCGTCTCCAAACATATGTGACTTTTGTACCAAAGTTAAATAAATATTTACTAAATTTTTTTTTTTTGAAAGTAAAATAATAGAAAAGAAAATTGATTTTTGATTTTATTTTTTATTATTATTTAAGGTCAAAATACTTAATTATACTGTCTTATGAATACTTAATGAGCAATGTGGTTTTTATGGTTTTTTAATTCATTTTCATTTTATTTTCTAAATTATAATTAAATTCACATTTAATTGAAACAATTGGATGATTTGATTGGAAAATGGTTTATATAATGAAAAAGGTTAATAGTGTTGTGGCTTTATTTGTATAGAATTGTCTAGGTTTTATTCTTCTTTTTTTAATGTTATTATTGATCTTAAAATATTATTTTGTTTTCGTGCAGCTACTATTTTCTATTGATTTTCACTGTTTTTACTATTAGTTCTATTTTGTTTATATTTTTATTTCTATTTTCAATCATTTGTAATTATGGTTTTATTTACAAATTATATAACGAAAACTATATAGAAGAAGAAATAAATGTCAATAGTTGTAAGAATAGTAAATAATTAAAATTTTATGTATTAAACATGTTTCATCCTTATTATTATTAAAAAGAAAGTAAAAAACTTTAAATAGAAAATTGATATTTTATGATTTATTTGTTTTTTATTCAGTTTCAAATTGAATAAATTATTTAAATTATTTTTTTTCTTACTAATTAATTGTATATATGTTTTATTTAGATATATTTTATTAGGTTTTGTGTGTTTTTTTTCAAATATTTGTTGGCATTTATTAATAATTCAAATTAATGTAGAGTTAATAAACATATTATTAAAGTGATTGTTATGTTATTTCATTGTATTTATTACAAAACTTTGAAAATATTATGAATTATTCTTTTCTTTGCGTCATAATTATATATTTATATGTACCAGAAACAATAATAAATTGATTGATCTATGTAGTAATAATAATAATCGTTTAAAAATACTAACGAATGTTTTGTATTTTGGAAATAAAGGACAATAAGATTGAATAAAGCTTTTTAAAGTAAATATTCTACAGGGTTATAATATGTTTCAACAAAGTAAAATTAAGTAAAGTGTACTTCCTGATGTACATGTAACTTCTTCGATTACAGCCCATAAAAGATATTAAATAAAAACAATAAATTTCGTCGTTTTTTTTTGTATACTTTTATATAAATATTTTTGATTACCAAACACCAAATGGTGGCATCAAATGTTGTTGTGCTTTTTTTTTTCATTTAGAAAACAGCAAAATACTTAAAAAAAAAGGAAGAAGAAAAGTTTTTATTTTTTTTTTATTATGATTGTCATTATTATTATACTTTTTATTATTATTCAATTTATTGCAAATGATACTGTGTGTTTGTTGTGAATTTTTTTTGTATCATATTTTCATCAATCCAGGAATAAAAATTGTAATTTTTTTATTTTCAAATCAATTTTGTATATAAGTAGAGTAATAGAATGAAATTTTCTTTATGTATATTATTATTATCATTATTATTATATTCATAATGGAATTTTTGTTGTTGATGATCTTTTATAACAATTTAGAAAACACCAATATTGGTAATACCAGTAAAATATTTAACAGAAATTCTTTCGAAAAATTATTATTTCTTAGTTTAATGTTGTGGTTGTTATTTTCTTTATTATTTTTCTAAATAATTTTATTTAAAAATAAAATTTATATATATATTTCTAATAAAGTTTTAAGAAATATGCTAGCATTTTTTATTTTTATTATTATTGTTTCGGTTTTTATTGTGCTTTTTTGCCATTATTCATTATTATGTTGTTGGGTATTTTTTTTTTTACATTTTATAAGGAAAAACCAAATACATAAAATTTTCGCTGTTTGTAAATTTTATATTAATTTAAATAAACTGAAAATTGCTACAAAAATGATGCCACTTTATTTACATTTAAAGTTTACATAGCAATTTATATAAATATATATATATATATATATATATATATATATATATATATATGTATATATATTTATAAATATAAATAATAATAAGGGAATAAAAGTTTTATAAATGCTTTAATGAGTTTTTAATGTGTTTTGAATCTTTTTCATTTGGTTTTCTTTTGCAAACTGTTTTATTTTCATTTATTATTATTTTATTATTGTATTCTTGTAGCAGGTGATTTCAAAATAAATACCAATTTAAAATAAATCAATAAAAATAGTATTATATGCAATAAAAATAATAATAATAATTCAGTATTTGTATGTCAAAACGTAAATCACAATTTTAATTTTATATTGATAAAAAAAAATCTTTTCATAAGAAAAATACTCATTAATATCTTGTTTTATGATTAATATATTTTTTATAAATATTCTTCTAATCATAAATAATATAAAATTAATTTTCTAATAAATTAATTTTCGTTCCTATAAGCAACATATATGAAAATTAATTAATATTATGTTGCCGACAACAAACCATGAATTTAAAAGAA
This sequence comes from Ptychoptera contaminata, assembly GCA_963942525.1. Classification (NCBI taxonomy): domain Eukaryota; kingdom Metazoa; phylum Arthropoda; class Insecta; order Diptera; family Ptychopteridae; genus Ptychoptera; species Ptychoptera contaminata. The sequence goes on from OZ012637.1 coordinate 6,354,462, forward strand.
AAATCAGCAAGAATTTAATCAATTTACAAAATACGAATATAGATTTAATTGTTAAAATAAATATAATAAAATGTTAAAAGAAAATTGAATAAATAATATAGTGAAATGAAATCTACGTGATAGTATATAATTAATAAAATATCTTATTATATTTATTTTTCATATTAATTCTATTATGTAGACGTGACTGAAGTAACAACGGTAATATCAACATAATAGTAGCAAAAATACGTGGAGATATTAAACCACACCTTACCATTTAAGATGTTGATTGTGTGGTAGATCACGCATATATATATATTTTTTAATTAAATTAAGTGTAGGAATTTTAATTGAACATTTTTCAATTGTATAAAATGTTTTCATTTTTAAAGTTAATTTGCTTGCTTTAAATTTAACATTAAATTCTTTTATCGTTCTACTGTGTATTTGTTCGAATGTTTTTTTTTTTTGAGCTATTGTTCCACAGTTTATTAACTAAAATAAGAGAAAAGTTTGCTTTACAATTAGGTTTGTCTTCTTTTCATTTTTGTTTTACAAAAGAAAATCTGTGCACAGTAAAATGTTAGGAATATTTTAAAGAAAATAAATCTATTTGAATGATTACTTAGCTATTTGTAGTTCTGGTGTCAACGAGTTTATTTAATAATAATTATATTTTCTCTTTAAAATTCTTTTTCATAAAAACTTTATAAATAATGTTACTTTCGTTAAAATTATTTAAAATATTAAAAATATGGGTCATTTTCTAAATGAAAATGAAAATTAAAAGCTAATAAAAATGAGTGAAAGCTTTTATTAAGAGACTTTTTACTTAGTTTTTTTTTTATTTTATTTTATTTTTAATAATAAAACTTTTAATTCATTATCTTAGCTTATTTTATGTATATAATTTTGTTATTCTTATTTAATTAAGGGACAAATTTCTACATAAACTTTATATACGCATGTTGACTAATTTTAATAATAAAACATTTTTTTTTTATTATTAAAAATATATATATATATATGCAGATATATATTTTACTGTGTCATTTGAGTTTAATTTATCCCTTTTTTTTATTTTGTTTAAGTACATTAAGAAAAGAATTTTCCTTCTTTATTGCATCTAATTAAATACAATATATTTTCATTTTAAGTATATAAATTAATTATACTTTTGTGTATGAGCTTTCTTATTATTTTTTTATGTGACTTTATTATAATGCTTTTGGATTAGGTGGGCTTTTAACTTAAATATTAGCTTAGGAATATTTTTATATTGTTTTTTAAATCTTCGGTTATTTTTAAATAAATAATTATCTATGGCTTAATGCATTAAGTTAACGAAATTATTATTAACAGTTCGCTAAACACATATGGAAAATGAATTTATTAAACTGGAATTTGTTGAAATATTTCAATAATAATTTACATAAGTTTTATTAAAAATAAAAAAATCAAATAATAAAAAAATAAGAAAGGATTCAATTAATTTAAGTTTTTATATTTTACTACTTTAGCCAACATTTTTTTTTTGTCGTCAATTTATCATTGCACGTGCTCAGCAAACAAGTCAATATTTGGTTCCGTGTCTTAAATCACAAATCAGGATGTCAAAAGCATGATGTAAAAAAGAAAAAAAAAACTTATAACAACGAATTTATTTTATTTTTCTAAACATTTAATATTCAGGTCATGTACCAAAAATATGTATAAATATAAACTAGGTCGTGCGGTGTATAAAATAAGCGCAACCAGACAAAATATATAAAAATAGACATCTTATAGTAGTAGAATATTATGGACATAGACGAGATTTATAGCTATGAACATAAAATGATGAGTTATCTACTCATGCCAACCAAATGAAAATAAGAAACTTTTATTTGTTTACTTTTTCACTTAAGATTTCTTTATATAAATATATTTCACTCGCTTTCGATAAACTTTCTTACATTTTTTTTATTTTTCGCCTTGTAAACGAATTTTTTCGTTTTTCAAAAATACTTTTGGTATTTCCTGTACTTATTTATGCTGTTGACAACTAAATGCTATCGACAGTTCAATAAATAGAAAATAACTTTTAAAAAATATCTATATTCTTTATTTCGTTTATAATTTTACTGTCCAAAAGTACATTTATAATAAACAAGTGTTTGTTAAGCTTTTTTAATTTTATTTTAAACATCAGCTGATGGATAGATATATGCTTGTAATTGATAACATGTGTTTTTATTTTTTTTAATGTCGCTAATGTTTATAAACCAAAAAGACAAAGTGTAGGATTTGTTGTTGCTGCCCCTTCGTAATGTTTAGTAAACTTTTTTCTTGTGAAGGCGTTTTTCTTGTTTAAACTTTTTAAAGTAAACATTTTTTATTTTGTTTAATTTCATTTTTAATTAATTAATAAAAAAGAAACTCGGGCATTTTGTTCTCTATAAACATGAAAACAACTTTATAATAATAATAATCAAGAATACAAGTGACATTAATCTTATTATACATATCAAAACCATGTTACGTTTGTGGGTGACCTCTAACTTGTTACATAAATTCAATTTTCTTGTCAGAATTTAGGGTGACCGTGTGGCATGTTATACTGTAGTGTAGTTAGTTATGGTTATCCTTTATATTATTCTATCTTTCGAATTATTTTATTTGTTTACTTTTATTGTATTTTATTTATATTTATTAAATGTGTGTATTTTATTTTTTTTTTCCACCAAATAACAAATGTCACGAAATATGGTAACGGATTTCATAGCTGAATACTTTTATAAAAAAGAAAATAAAGAAGTTAACATCCGTTAATGGTTATCCTTTTATCCTAGATAAAATTAGGTATTTGTTTTTCCTATTGCCACGGTTGTTTATAAAGAGGAAATGGAGAAATTTAATTCAGTTTTAATGTAACTAAATGTTGTTTTTTAGCAAGTTAACAATTAATACACTGAATTGCAAATAATAAATAACTTTAAAATATTTATTATTGTTAAAAATAAGGTATATCAATAAGGTGTATTGCTTTACAATATAATAAATTAATAGAAACTGTTTATCATATAAATAATATTTAATTACAAATTATTTGTAGCATAAAAACCAAAAATAATATTTCAGCATAAAGTAGATATGTTCCTATTTTGTAATTATTTATTAGTAAATATTTTTGGGAAAATATTCTTAAATGTATGTAACCTAGCCATCATATTATGTAACATCATGACAAGTAGAATCTAATTTAAATCGATTTTGTTATCATATACACATAAATATTATAATGTTGAGTAAAGCACGCGCAGAATAATGGTTTTTCATTTTAAAAAAAAAATATATATATACATATTTTAAAGATGTTCCTTGGTTATTTTTCAAAGAAATTTTCTTATTTTTATTTTTTATTCTACTTTGTACATCAACAACAAATATAATAATAATAATAACAACAACATGAACAGAACACCATGAACCATCAAAAATCGATGATCATATTATGCGAAAATGATGTAAAATAACATCAACATCAACTAGAGTACAATCGATTTGGTAACAAAAGCGAAAACGCGTTATTTCATTCAGAACTTTAGCTCTATGTGTTTTCTTCGTACTTTTGCTTCGACTTTTATTTTTTTTTTTTTTTTTGTTCATTTTATTATATTTATTTTGCGCCTTTTCATCTCATTTTTAATACTATGGATTCATAAGTTTAGAAAATTGCGAATTGTTATATATATATATTTATATGAAAAACCATTTGTTGGCACAAATAAGCAATAACCTATCTTGTATACGACCCACGAGACCAATTTATGGTATAGTAGCTGCTGCATATATTGTATATACTTCTTATTTTTTTTTATATTTTGATGTTGCTGTTTTCTACCTCAATATTTTGATATTCTATTGGTAAAATACATTTGTTTATTTCTTATATAAGAATGGTATAAAATGGTTAAAATCTTTTATCATTTTATTTTTTCGTTTGCTTATATATATTTATTTATTTGTTGTTATTGCTGTTCTTGTTGATGATGCTGATGTTTATACACATCACACTACTTAACTATCCAATTTATTTATGCATACAAAAAAAAAATACAGAAAAGAATGAAAACAAATAAAATAAAATAGAAAATTGTAATGTCAATAAATTGTCTACAAATATATACGTTGATATTTCTCTAGGCAAATATTATAAAATAATTTTGTGTTTGTTTATTTATTATTTGTTTGTTTGATTTTCTGTGTTAGAGCTTTACCAAAAGAAAATTCTTGTTTTATTTGAAACTTTAATTTAATATTTATATAGATTTTATTTTATTTTTTAAATAAAAGATCATAAACAGCATGATTTATTGAAAAGAAACGAAAAATAATTAATATTATATAATGGAATTTTTATTTATAATTTCTCTTTGCACAGGTAAAAGTCATTTTGTTGCGTTGGACGCTTTGATAATATTCTTGTCTAAAGATATCTTTAAATAAATTTTTATTTGAATTTTATGAGATAACTAATTTTTCTGTGTTAAAAATAATAAAATGTGTGGGAATGCAGAATCATAATCGAAATAAGATGAGTCAGAAAATTTATTTATTAAACAGAAACGTCTATGTTTTTGGTCTTACTGGAATCAATGGATACGACAAATAAGTTTATAAAAATTATTGAAAAAGGCTAATTATCCATGGTAACGGTATTTCGTAGAATTTTTTACAAAGTAAAAGAAAAAAAAAATTAGATAAAAGAAAGATTTTTTTCTTCTTTAAAACAATAAAAAGTTGAAAGAACATTTTTATTTTGTCAATAAAAGTAGAGAGAAAGCAGGTGATTTGTGACGTCCAATATTTGAAATTGATATGATGATTGAAAAATTAATTATATATCAATACTACGCATTATTTGATTGAACTTTTCCTTTAATAAAATATCAAAGAAAAGCTCACTCAAAATTAATATAAAAGAAAAAGGGGTTTATAAGATTTCGTCTTATTTTCGTAAATTATTTAGCCTATAAACTACAAAATATTATTTTTCAAGTAAATTAAATAATCTTGACGGTAGTTAATCTGCAATAAATATAAAAAGATTTTCTTGTCATACTCATAAAAGATTTCTAAGATTTTCATCGTTGAATCTTTTATCATAATAAAAATATTTATAAATATAACTTGTGCTAAATATAAAACTTTGTATTGAGTGCAAAAAAAAAAAAAAAGAAAAAAGTTAATTACTTGAGACATTCATGATGATTTATTTTTTATAATAAATTTGCATAAGAAACTTTAATTGATTTTCTTCAAGAAAAATATTAATTTAGAATAATGATAAAAAATTTTAATCTAAGAAAAAGAGAAATTATATTATCGTCGTACATACAGTTTCTATTTTTAATTTGATTTATAACAGTTTTTAACAAAACAGAAAAATAAATATCTATCAAAGAAAAAAACACACAACAAATAATAAAGAAAAAAAAGAAAGTTGTATATGGCATATATTAAAAAGTCTAGACATGAGCTTTACGTGTACACCCTTGGTAGCTACGTCAAAGAATGACTATTAAACCACACACTTGTTAATGTAAATTATGGCCAACAATTTGTCAATATATTGTAAATTCTGTGTTAAGTATTTCGGGTAAACATTTTCCATGAAGAAAAAAAATAAAAATAAATAAATTATTTTTTAGAATAAAAATAAAAAATAATGAAGAAAAAGAGACGATGAATCGACAAATAGCTACGGGGTTACATAAGTTTACGAGGTTGTACTAACTTCGTAACGTTGATATTGAACTTTAACAAATCGACGACAAAATAAATGTTTTACAGAAATATGTCAAAAAGTTTCTATATGTATATAAATTCTTCGATAAGAACCTTATATATATATGGAAAAAATAGAAGTTGAATTAAATATTCGTCCTTGATGAATAAGTGATATTTGAGAAAAGTGAAATTTTACAATCAATGAATTAAACTAAATAGTTGAAGGATCATTTGTGTATGAACGTAACGTAACGTTCTTATATAATACAAGTAGGGGATAAATAAAAAAGGAAAAAAAAAAATATGAAAAAGAATTAGGTCAATCGATTTTCAATGATTAATTTACGATAAGTTATTGCAAAATTCTGGTCGAGTGAGAAATGTTTGAAAGTTTTTGAAGTTATCGATGAAAAACTTCTTCCCTAATTTTTTATTCATTAGGCAAATAATGTTTTTTTTTTCTTTTTATTTTGCGATCATTATTAAATTTACTACTTAAACATCTCTACACTTGTCTAATATAATTAATCATTAAATTAGTTTTCACCTACAATAACAATTAAAAAAACTTAGTTTTTGTAATAAATAATTTCTGAATAGCAAAATTGTATCATTTACTAATTGATGATTTTTCTGAAAACATTCATTAGTTATATGTTATTAAAGAGTATGCTTAAATTCATATGAAATTTATTGAATGGTGAATAAATAAAAAAAGCAATATATTCGATATGTTTCGCTAAACAATTATGATTTGGGTAAATATTGTCTTTGATATTGAAATTAAACGAAGAAAATTAATATTTTTCTATGAAATGTAAATAAAGAAATATTTTGAATTTTATTTGCATTCGATTTAACGAGTTATGGATTTATAAAATTATTTTCATTAGTTTATTGTCGCTTCTTTTATAAATAAAATTTCAACAAAAATATTAAATTATCAAAAAATTAATAAACGTTACTGTTTGTCGAATAGTTTTATAATGAAAATTTTTCTTGTTCGTACAAATACTTGTTGATATTATTTAATTTAATATTATTATTTGCAAACAATATGTAAATTTTGCACAAATCAAGTAATTTTATGTAGTTTAAATTAATAATTTCCATCTAAAAATCAAAAGCGTAATAAATTTTAATGAAATAATTATTTTATTAACAAAATTCGATTATAAATCAAATAATTATTATTATTTTTTATTTGTAATATTTTCTTCTTTTCTTTTGTATTAAATTAATGAAAGAAAATCATTTTGATAAATAACATTTTTAACGTTAAAACATTTATTTTGTTTATTCTTTCTTGTTTTCTTTTAATTAATAATGGCTTTTGAAGAGTAAAAACATTTCCTATTAACTTTTCATAATGAAAACATAGCAAAGTGACACGTAATTATTTTTATTAAAAAAAAAAGAGGAAAAGAAAAAATTATATTAAAATACTCTGGAAAAGAAGAAAAAATTATTTTTTGAAAAAAAAAAGTAAAAAACAGAAAGAAAATAAATAAATGTTCTATTAAATGACTTGGACCAGGTCTAATTAATCAAATTTTTATACTGTTTTGTCCCTAAGTAATTAAGATGAATGAAACAAACACAATGTATATATGCGTATATATTTAAGAAACGAAATATTATAATAAAATAAACATTCAGAGTAACGTTAAAAGGATCAGGCACTTACACCTTTTTTACGCATTCACGCACACCATTAATCTAATTTATTAAAATAACGAATAAAAAAAAAATTGAACGTAACTTAAATAAAATTTACTTGTCCAAGGAAAATTATGATTTCCCAATAGCCACTAAAAGAAAAAACAATATTTATCCATTCGTTGACAAAATAATAAAATAATTCAGCAACTTTAGAAGCTTTTATTTTCATTAGAAATTATTTTGTATTTATTTTTATTAAATAATATTTTAATCTAATAAATTATGTGTCACGATACTCCTACATATGTTAATTACTGTATATATGTTTTATATAAATTTATGTCAATAATGATTAAAAAAATATCTATTTTATTATTTTCATCTAAGAACGTAAAAAGTATAATCATTAAATGTCGAAGAGTAATGTTAGAAATGTAGTTATTATTTATAATAAGAAATATAAATGATTTGTATAAGAGAAAAACTTTTGCATACATTGTTATAACTTTATAGCTTAAATATTAGAAAATGTATTTTTTCATTTATTTAGATAACAATGGAAAATCATAATACTGTGTACATTACACTGAGTACACGATACGAGTACTTTCTCTATATATACTTTTGCTACTTTGTTTAAGCTTAAAAACAAAATAATAATAATAATAATAATAATAATAATAATAATAATAATAATAATAATAATAATAATAAAATAATACAAAAAACTTTCTCAACAGTATTGTGTTTATGTGTTTCATCTAATTCATATAATTTAATAAAAATTCAATTTTTCATCTAATTAAATAAACGTTTTCTATGCTTATTTTTGTAGTTAATAACTTTGTTATTTCATAATTAATTAATTTAATTACAAAAGAAATAATAACAAATACACAATTTATTATAAGTTAAAATAATGACTGAAATATATTTATTATGCGGTAAAACTTTACACAACAAATTTAAATAATTACCTAAAACTATTGATAAATTATGCAATTAAAAAATAAAAATATAAAATGCTTACAAAAAAATCTTGCGTAATTTAATTGTAACGATTAATTGTTCTGTTTTGTATCATTTATTTTATTTTCATTCGATACAATGACTGTTTTCTGCATGTTTTTTTGCTGTTGCCTTTTCAATTTAATTTAAAACACTTTATTATTCGACTTTTTTTTTGTGTTATTTTCAAACAAAGTATGCACAACGTTTAGCTACAATTTTTATTTTGTTTGACACTATTTTGCTACTAAAAATAAAAATGAAAATTTTCACTCGAAAAGCTTTATTGCATAAAGTTTACGTTTTATTTTTGTTATATTATCCAGCTTAACATAAATAATAACAGCTAGTTTTGTGTTTTAAAAATATTTTAAAGATAGGTTCACATTGATGTTATTATTTTTCTAAAGAATAAAAATATTTTTGCTTAGCAGAGATATCAGGCGACTACAAAGTATACATTTTATTTAATTAAATAATTAAATCCCAAATTATTCAATTTAAAGTTTTAATTTTTAAGGCAGCGTAAGTGTTTTTTGAAATATATTTTAATAAAAAATAAACTTTATAGCTCGTTTTTCCTAAAACTATTACGGATATAATTCGCAAATAACATTCTTTGTTTATTCCTGTCGTACCAGTGTGGATGTGGTTTTTCTTTTGCAATTTAGTAAAGTAAATAATAAATATTTACATTAAATAAATTTTCTATGTTTTTAATGAAATTTGCAAGGATATAAAGTAAATAAAAATTAACAACAATAGAAAAATTCTCTAAATACGTGGAAAGGATTTTTATTTCTCTAAATTTTAAATAACCTTTAACTGCTGTATTTCTGTAGAAAAACTGTTTTAAAAATGAAAAACAAATATTTTTCACCATAATCGTATGAAAAATGAAAGAAAATTAAATGTGAAAATTTGAAGCAACAATTATATATGCGTATTTTTATCACACACAAGCGCACATCAATTATAAAAATTTAATAATATAATTTTCTTCGAATAAGATTGTACTTTTTATTTGCTTATTCTTTGTTTATTCGTTTATGCGAAAGCTTTTATTTTTATTTGGTAAATTCTGCAAGTTATTAGATGAGAAACACAAAAAACATTTGTAAATTTTATTTTGAATGATTGTTTTTCATTGCATTATCATAAAAAAAATAATAACACATAATTATATATACGTAAATCTAATAACATTGTTCTATTTTTATTTTTTACGATTTTTTTTACCTTATTCTGTGAATAATTACAATTTACACAGAGCATTTCTGTTTAACACATTAAATTATTTTTTGGAAGAATTTTGTTAAAATTGAATCAATGTTGTTAACAAAAAAACAGTTTATCGTTTCTTCAATTTAATATTAATTAACGGAAATAAATTAACAGTGATTATTAATTTATGAGAGAATCAAATACAATTTAATAGAAATATTATTTTATTAAGTATTTAATAAATTATTTATTATTTTTTTAACAGAGAGAAATAAATAATTGGTAATTTCTATATATTATTATTTTTCAATCAAATAATTATTTTATATTTTTATTAAACATTTATTTAATCAATTGTATAAATATAAATATATATTTTTATTATAATAAAATGAACTAAACCATTTATGCTTTATTAATAAATAATAGAAAATATGTATATATAAATATATGAATAATTATATGAATGTAATTAATTTGTTAATACAAATTGATTACTAATTCCATTACCATAATTGCCATTACTATTTATTATTATCTAAACAAATAATTCTATCTGATTATTACAATGCTAATAATAATAACAATAATAATTATAATTATTCTTTATCAATTGTTAATATTTACTAATAAACAAATACATTTATTTACCTATTATAGTTAATTACATATAATAATAATTAATTTTTTTTATTTCTTTCTAATAAATTCAGTTTTATCACCAAAAACACACGTAATATTTATTAAATGATCTAACACAACAGTACGTCGGTATATTGTGGTTATATTGTGAAAAAAATACTTTTATATGAAAAACACTCCCGATACTTTAATAAAAGCAATAGTATTGTCAATGATAATCAAGCAAATCAACTGGAGATATTAAACTAACCGCATTCCTTTTTTATATACTTTTAATAGCATTATTAAAAAAAATTCTGGTATCGATAGATTTACCAATGTATGTTTCAACAGACATTATGTCTTATATGATTGATGTGTTATACTAAACGCACTCAAGCCCGCATCATCTATAAAAAATATCCATTAAAGCTATAAAATTGATCAAAAAATAGTCCCAAAATATATTTTTTTTTTGTGAATTGAAATGAATTTATTGCAACTCTTTAAAACATTTTTATTGTTATTTATGCTTTTTTCTATATGATAAATTATTATTATTGCATAAAATATGATGCGTCACCTTTATATTGCTTTTTTTTCAAATCAGCAAAATAATAAAATTGGACAATTATTTTTACCATAAACTATGAGTACATTTTTGATATAATATTCATTCAGGAAATTTAAATTATAAAATACTTTTTGCATTTAGTATATTTAATGCAAATTTGCTTCCTATTTCAATATTGTTTAAATATTATCTTAGATTAAATATCAATATTTTAAATATTTATTCTAATATACATTGAAATACCATAGTAGAAATATCAATATATTGAGGTCTCTTAATTAAGATGCAGATATTTTAAATATTGCACGTTTTAATAAATTTATTTAGTTAAATATTTGTGTATTATTATTATTACTATCATTAATAATAATAATATTTAATTAAAACAATTGTTTGGTACATTCATCACAATCTTTTTTAATTTATAAGCATATTAAAAATATTTTCTTAATAACTGTCAATATAATAATATAAATATATAAATAAAATACCTATAATTATTATTATTAATTAAAAATATAAAGAAATATTTTTCATTTTTAATCAAATTGAAAATAAAAAAAGTCAAAACTTTCATTAATACAAAATAATTCCAATTATTCTAAGTATAATTAAATGTTATAATAATTTTTTATTTATTCAATGTAAAAGTCTATAAATAATTTACCAGTTTTTACCTGAAAAGAATAAATATTTTTGTATGTTGGTTTAAAATAGTTGTATGTCGGTAAATAAATAAATGATTCTCTCAAAGCTTTTAAAGTAAATGTTTTGGATAACAAATATAAAACCGAAGTTTTACAGTGGTTTCGCTTATAATTAGCATCTATTTACTTTTTTTAATAATTATTTTAAAGGTTTACTATATACATTAAATATTTATAAATATTATTTTAAGAATAGTTTGTAGGATAATTGAGTATGAGCAATAGCATAACGAAAAAAATAAACAGTAAATGGCGATTTTGTACGTTTATTTTTTGTAAAAAGTTTATTTGCAAAGTAAATAAATATTAGAATTCAGCAGAGTATACATTGTAACTAGCTGATATTTGTATTAATGAAATGATTGTTTGATTTGAATGATTGTTATTCTCAATAAATGATATAACAGCATGACCCAAGTGTATGGAAGTTATTTACACTGTTTCATATACATAAAGCATCCATTAAATAACTATGGTTATTGAAACATGTTCATTCGATTAGTGTTATTTGTGCGTGTTTTTTTATCAACATCTTTTTCTAAAAATTAAATTAATTAATTTAATATTTTAAAAATAAAAAAATAATAATATAAATATTGTCAAGAGCTTTTTATTCAATTTATTATTATAATTATTATTTAATTCAATAAATCGAATTTAATAGATTTGAAAATATATTAGAATAAAATAATAAAAATAGAAAAAAAAAAAACAGGAATAATTGGATGGATAAAGGAATAAAATAACAAATTTAATAAAAAAAAAAAATAACAACTTTTTCTGAAAACATCTCACGTACTTTACTTATTGCTTGTTATAAAATAGACTTTTTTATGTTTCCTTTAAGCAAATTAGCACATAATTTTAATTTTTCATTTTCGTATTTTGCCCATTATTATAATAATGTTCTTTTCTTATTTTATTTTTATTTATTTCTTTATAACAATTTATTTTTATTTTTTCTTTATTATTTTATATTTTTTTTAACGTGAAATACTAATACGTGACTGTAGTATACGCATTATTTTGTTTAAATGAAAATAAAATTATTATTATTATTATTTTTTTCTTCATTTAAGTTTAAAGACGTCTTTAAGTAATATGGTTTTATGCTACTTATGTATTTACTTCAAAAAATATATTTTTTTTTTCTTACTTTTAATTTTAATACCACACTTGCTGTAACGTTTTAAATTTGTTTTTATTTTATGCAAAATACGTGTAAAAATTGGATTTAAGTTTTTAATTAATTTTTTTTTTTCAAATATATATATATTTTTCATGTTTTAGTTAAATAATAATTTTTAACAAAAAATTAATTGTATACAGGATTAAGAGTAAAAATTGCTTGTGTTGTAATTCATTTATAAATCGTTTGCTTATATTTACTTATTTATTTAAGCAAATATTAAACTAATATAAACGTGTGTGGGCTTTTTTCTTTTTATTTTTTAAATATAAACAAATATTACTATAATAATCATTACTATTATTATTATTATTGTAATTAAATACAGTAGAATGTATATATTTATGTAATTTAATAATGGAAGCAATATTAAAAGATTAAAAAAGATTGTTTTTTTTTTTTTTTGTAAATGCAAATGCAGAAAATTTACCTCAATAACACGTTTATATTTTATTGTAAAATACATTTGTGTAATTAACTTTGATACCATAAAGATTATCATTAGTATTATAATAATTTAAAATAGTTAATACACGTATATAAATATGCAATTCAGGAAAGAGTTATAAACAATTTTAATTATTTATAAGTTTTACTTAAGTAATTATAAATAAATACGGCATAAACAGTACAAATTAATTTCTAATTAAAATTAATATCGTTTTTTTTCTTTATTCGGTTAATAGAAGTGAATATGTATGAAAAGAATAGCGAAAAAATTATTAAAAATTTCTAATAAATCAAAAACAATTCAATAAAGGCGTAAATGTGTACATTATTTGAGGAAGTATTTTAATTTGCTTTTATTTATTGAATTGTATTTTACTAAACATGCTTTACAATTAACAATTATAATGGATTTACAAATATTGTTTTTGTTTGTTTATTATTTCGACGTTTTTTTTGTTTAATTTACATACCAGTTTCTTTGAACTGATTGGAATATTTTGGAAATGTTCAATTTTATTAGTTTATTTTTTTAGTGGATTAAATACATTTAACAAAATGATTATTGAATTCACTTGATGTTTTTTTATTTATTATTGTTGTTGCGAAAATAATAAATACAATAACACCGTTAATTATCAATCTCTGACTATCATTTAATCAACACCACAATAATCATCTCATATTGTGAGGGAGTTGCTCTTTATTTGATATTTAAATTTATATTAATTTGGAACAACACATATTGAAAATTAATCAACCAATTTATTTTCCTATAACAAAACAGAATCAACAAAAAAAAATCAATTCACATATGTGCATATATTATTTCTATCTGTTAAACGAATGTAATATTGTGGTTAGTAGCATAAATATGTATATATTAAATAACTATTAATAAAAATAAAAGTAATAAAGAAATTTATATATCATAAATTATCATTATGTGTTAATTAAATTTTAATTAAACTAAATGATTGAGTAAATGGAAAACAACACAATATCTATACATTTAATTGTCTAATAAATAATTATTACAACTATTTATCGTTAATAATATAACGTAGCTTATTTTTTTTTTGCATTAATTGTACCTTACACATGTTTTTTTTTTTATTATTTTCCAAAACTTTAAAGGATAATTTTTAATATAGCTTTTAAGTGCAAGTTAGTGGTTGATGCTATCATAATCCCCTCTGTATTTATGATGCTATTTTATCATTGACTTTTCGTTTTTTTATCATTATTTTAAACAGTATTTCTTACAAAACATTAAATAAAACAATTCGTGAATATTTTTTATCGTTTGTTCAAATAATAAACTTATATGACGGATAATAAAATAGAAAATCTTTTCTAAAAAGCTTAACACACGTAAAAATATTATTATTATTATTTACTTATGATAAGAAATATTTTCTGTCTAAATTTTTTAACTTTTATCTTTTTGTATTTTATTTAAGAGAATAAAATGTTCTATTTTCTTTTTTTAAATATTATCAAATCATTACATCCTGTGCTGCCAGACTGTCTGTCTAGTTTTTAAGCAATTTAATATAGAAATAAACACTGCAAGAAATCTATCACTGGCGTCTTTGATGATTGTAGTTTTCTTGCTTTAAAAGCTTTTCTTTGAAATTTTTATTTTTAAAGTTAATTATAATTAATTCATTTCTTAGAAAATAAAATTAGATTAATATTAATTAAATATTTTGCAACAAATTTCTAGTTTATATTCCTGCTGAAAGTTTTTATTTATAATTATAATTCTAAGCCGAATTCATAAGCTTTAGTGAGAAAAACACTTTAAGAATTAATTAAATACCAGAATTTCGTTGGAATTTATTGAAATTAAAGATTGTTCAAGTAAGAAGATTTAATTATAACAAAATAAAGAAAATAACTCTTTGTGCTTAAAAGTAAAGAGTTTTTTGTATTAATAATTATTTATGAATAAAAATAGTTAATTTATTTAATACAATAATCCATAACTAAGGATATAGAAATGTGCATATATTTAAAATTGTTATTTAAATGCTGGATTTATTGCTTTTCAAAATAAAATATTTTATTTATGATAATGTTTTTATTTTGCGACCGAAACATACTCAGATATTTATTATTTATGCTATTTTAGTTCAATTTAAAAATAAAAAATAGAAGATGTATTGTAGAATTTGCAATTATTTTTACTTAACATATATGACATTTTATTTAAACATGTAAATCTCTTTTATAAATTGTTATTTTTTGTTACAAATGGAAAAAAGGCGTCGCTCAATTAATATTTTTTATAAAAGACTATTAACTCAACATAAAATATTAAATACCATTGACATAAATGGTTTTATAGGTTGTGTTATCTATAAGTAAATTATTAATACCATCAAAAAGAAGGTGTTTGAATAATTATAATTATAATAATAATAACAACAAGAATAGCGTTAAAAATACATATTACTGACCATAATATGATTTAATGTATTTAGTTTGGTTAACTATAAATTACAGGGTAACTTTTAACAATAATATATATATATATATAATAAAAACATAAACAACCGAGGTAACCGAGATAAGGAATTTAATTTCATACATTTATCATTATTTTGTTAATAAATACATATGCGCTGTTTACGCTACATGCATAAACAAAATAATTACCAAAACGACGTGTTATTATAAATAATACTTAAAAAAAAACATGTAAATTAATTATTTATTACACTTCTATGGTTTATAAAAAAAAAACAGAAATATATATGCTAAGTTTTAAAATTAAAAACATTATAAATTTTAATAAAATATTAATTAATTATTTACCTTAGGCTTACTTTCCTTAGGTTTATTATAATAATTACTTAATAAATAATTAATTAAAAGTAATCAATTTTTCTTATTATATTTTTTCTATGAATTATATATTATAGTAATGAATTATTTAATTAGAAAATTATTCACTATTGATTTAGTAACGCAACATGAAATATATTATAAAGGTCTTGTTGATTTGTATTACATTGTTTACAATTTTATTAAATAATTTATGACAAGTGCAGTTTCTATAACTATAAATAATTTTATATAAAAATCTTACAACCGGTAGATATTTTTTGGTATTAAATTTATATTCTTTAAAATAAACTATTTAACGTGAAAAATGAGGTGAAAAACTTACAAATACATTTAAGTTAAACTGAAAGAAAGTTCAAGTATTGTTAGATTCATGATTGATTTGAACATTATGTTCATTTTGTCATGAAGCAACACATAAAATGTTACTTTTAAAAATTCGTTTAAGACAAGTAGATAATGTATTTTAGGTATTTATGTTTATATGCATTAACATAATAAAATTGATGATTTTTATAAATTTAAAATGTTTCTAGTTTGTTGACTTGTTCACGGTAAATACCGTGAGCTTTTTTTGGTCATATTAAACCCAAGTCTATTATTTTGTAGGTATTATTATTATTATTACTGAAAATCGATTTTACGTTCTGATATAAAATGTTTAAAAATTATTACCAATTTTATGCATACATGTTTTTATTAAATATATTTAATTAAATTCAGGCACGCTTCGATTGTTTATTATTATTATTATTCATTGGATTTTATGGTGGAAAACAATGAAATATCTTTTTATTTCATTTTTTTTCTGTATTTATGTGTCTGAATTTTACTTAAAATGCTGATAAATCTGAAAAATAATCGATTTTACATACACTGATATGATTACATTTATTGTATTTTAATTGTATTACATAAAGCTTTAGGAAATTTTATTTAAATTTATATTTGTTTTGATTTAAGTATAAAAGTTTAGTTTTTTTTTAATTAATAATAAAAAATATGCTTTAAAAAAAATAATATAAAAACTCGAAATAGTATAATTTTTTTAGTTTTTTCTTCAAAAGAAATAAAATTTATATTTTTTTTATTTATTATTATTATTACTATTCAGCGAGGTTGCAAAAATTAATACGATTTCACTTATAATTAATAGAAAATAAATGAAATTTAATATATAGAACATTAATATAAAAAGAAAAATTTAATTGCTCATTTTTATGACTTGAGCTATGAGCTGTTAAGTAAAAAAATAAAATGAAATGTTTTTTTTTTTATTTTCTATTTTCTAACAATCAATGTTAATTTAAATAAAGTTTCTTTTCACACGATTTACACCTATATATATTATATAAATTTATTTTCAGAAAACATGCAGCTATATATTTAATATTTAATTTGATTTTTTTTTATGTTAAAATACTTTAATTCATATAAAATAATAATAGTAATAAAAATACATCAAGAAAGACTAAATATCTTGAAAAATATATAATACCAGGCGCCTCCACTGATATGAATTTATTTTTACGTATCGAATGAAAATATATCGTTTGCGGTAAATGATAACAATAATTAATTTCATTTAAAGTAATAAAATAAATAATTTTTCCCACTTTATGAGAGCGTAGTATATTTATCTGGAAAAATATAATAAAATATAAAATTTCTTTCATTTTTTTCTTTTTTAATTGCGAAAACATAAGGAAAATATATTTAATAGAATGCAATTTTAAAGCGGTTAATAAAAATTAATTATTATTACGATATGAAATTATAATTGTTCAATGGTGTTACGATAGTCTAGTCGCGAAACTAATAAAACTATAATATTTCTTACAAAGGAATATAAAATTTATTTTACAATAAAATAAGCTTTTGTTATGCTATTGTTGGGTGCAGTAGAATTATAATTATAGATAGATTATTTTCTACCCATTTCTTTATATAATAAATTATTGTTTTATATTTTTTAAGATAAAAAAATAATATAAAATTTCAATACGGCAAATAAAATATATATTATATGTATTTATGTTTATAATTTAACTGTCATAATGGTTGGTATTAATACATTTAAATTATACTCATTATTGTTTATTTATTGATAAATAAGTTTTATTCTTTTTTTATTTTCTATAAATTATTGAAGCATTAAAATAATAATTTCTGTTTATTAATAAAAATAAATAAAAACGTACACGATGAATTGTTTGTGTTAAAAAAAGAAATATTTCTACTACTAAATTTAAGTAAAATAGACAATATCGTGAAGAAATTCATTTAATCAAAATTTGTAAATGATTTTTAGCTATTACTGTTTGATTTAGAGCTTTTTTCTTAACTAATAAAATGACTAAAAGGTTAATTTATTCTTACCTTAACATTTAATCTTTTGATTTACAAAAGTATTTTATACTATTTTTGACAGAAGGTTTTATTTAATTCACAACGATAAAAGATATATATTAATTTAAATTTTTTAAATTAATTTTTATCTTATTAACGGTATAAACAACATATTAAAAAAATACAACATTTACAATATACCAGGCGTCTCCACTGCACTAGTAAAATAAAATTATAATGCATTCTGTTTGGCGATAGATAACTAAAGCATTTACCTATATTTTGGGTGAAATAAATAAGATATAAATGTTAATTAAATAAAAAGAAAATTACTTTTAGAAACATTAAAAATATTTTTTATTATTAATTAATTAAATTATTTATTTATTTACAGTGATTGATATTTATTCGATAGAATAAATATTTACTTTTATATATTTATTTAAAATTAAATAAAGATTATAATAAATTTACAATTTTTTTTTAATTATTTATAGTTTAATAAACTGTGAATTGATAGAATAACAAGGATAACACTTTTTCTTCATTATATAGTTTCATAATTATTCTTTGACGAGAATTTTAGTTTGGTAATAATTTAATAAATCTGAAATGTGAATTAAATTTAATTTTGAATTTATAATGTTATTTAATTTAATTTAATTTTACCTTTCTAAAATTGTGCTGATTTTGTTTAGATTAACAAAGTCTTGCTGAAATTTATTTATTTCCCTTATATTTTCTTTTCTTGTGCTTAATTTTCTGCACAACAGAAAAAAAAAGAAAAGAAGCTTTTACCTTTAACATGATTAATTTTTGCTTAACTTCTTTTCGCACAAATTTCAAGACCTTTTCTTTATATTTAATTCATCAAATTACGGTCATTTCATTCCGTTAGTGTCTTATATTTGATTTTAATGATCAGCAATTCTATCCTAATGACGTTTACATTGTATTAAATTCGTTTATTTAGATTGTACTTTTGTGAGTTTATTATGTATTTTTATTCAGTCTGTATCACCTTGTAGCACTTGTCTTTTAAAACATTTTATGTATTTTTAGAAAAAGTTGTTTTTATTTATGTAATTTAATAAATTTATTTTTTTGAAATAAAAATTCGTCAAAGAAATCAATATAAAATCATTTCCGATTGTTGTTGTTGCTGCTGCTGTTGTTGTTGCGGTGATTGGGAATTTTGTTGTCGTGAAATTATACTGTCGTATTTCGGACAAAAGTATTTACCATTATATGGCACAAATGTACTATTTTTTGCCGATGTAGATGTTGAAGCAATCGCTGGTGGTCCAGCAGTTATAAATTGACAACTACTTTCATTATTTTTGATACAACCAACACACATCCCCGATAATGTTGACATTTTACGGTAATCAGTCATAAAATTGGTTGTTTCTAAATTTTGATAATTGACTAAATTTTCACATAACGTTGTTGTATCATATTTATATGCGCCTGGTGGACCAGGTGGTCTATTTTTACGTGGCAGCGTTGCATATGATGCCACACTAACAGGTATCATTTTACTTTTTACCTGATTTGGTATATTTAACAAATCAGGACACATTTTAAAATCCGGATTGTCTAGGTCTTCTTGTGTGACTGAAACCGAAATAAATAAATTTCCATATTCAGGATTTTGACTAGAACAAAATTCAGGCGGAGGTGGAAATATACCCACATTCAAAGGAAATTCTTCATTGCGTGCTATATTCTCAATTGTTATTTGCATCGGCTCTGGTTGATTACCTGCCTCACTTTTACACACCGATGATGTATTCCTCATTTCACAACTATCTTGGCGTTCGTTTGTGGTTATGCTCAGATCGAGAAGCTTTTTTTCTTGATCATTTATACTCACACTAGTTTTCATATTTGTTTTGGCGGGGCGCCGTGATGCTTTTTTGCACAGACAAATCAGTACCGAAATAAATATAAGGCCAAATACAGTACCAAATGTGCCCAGAATCAAACCAAAATACCAAAACGTTTCGGGTGTCTTAATCATGACAGGATCCACAATTTCTGGCAAAATTAAACTATAGTTTTTACTACTGTAGCCAATTGAGTTTTTAGCTTCACAAATGTAAAGCCCTCCATCTAGACTGGACACATTAAATACAGTCAAATTGCTCCATGATTTTTCGTCATTTATTTGATTCGCTTCTATTATTATATTGTCGTTGTCTAGAACTTTACCATTTAAACTCCACTCTATTAAAGGTCGTGGATCGCCATAAATTTGACAGCTAAAGGTTATATTACTACCCAAATCCTCATTTCGATTGCCACTAGTGAACAGTTGCACATTTGGAGCGCACCCAAATTGATCTTCATCAATACTCTCCCATACATGATCTTTAAATCTTAATGGATTTTTGCATTGCAAACTGACTCTATTTAAATTATTTTTTAAATACCAAGCACGAAATCGTCGTAATTTGCAATCACATATCCATGGGTTGTCTTCAAGCATTAATGTCTTTAAATTTTTCATATGACTGAAAACATTTTCATCGAGATACTGCAATGAATTATTTTTCAAATCTAATAGTTCTAACTGTTGCAGATTTACTAAACTATTCGGATCAATATAACTTATTTGACAGTCATGCAAATCTAAGCTCCGTAAATGATTTAATGCAGGAAATTGATCAGATATCAATCGCTTGAGTGGATTTCCAAATAGATAAAGTATACGAAGTCGATCATTACCATAAAACGTTCCTTTATCCAGCGATTCAATTTCATTTTCACTCAGATCAATTTCGATTAAAATTTTTAAATCTTTAAATGCTTCACGATGTATATACTTTATTCTGGATTTCTTTAAATATATTCTTTGTAGATTATTTAAACCGAGTGAAGTAAACTCTTCACGATTTATATATGATAAATGATTCTCATTTAACATTAGCACTTGTAATTCAGTTGATAAATTTGTTGGTATAACAGTTAAATTCAATGAATTACAAATTGCTGACTTTTTACCACTTGCCCACTTACAAATGCAATTAAATGGGCAACTGGCTGACCAGTCATCACAAACAGACGATGTTATCAACAGTAGTAAAACTGAAACAATAAATTATATAAGGCATTATATTGTTATGTGTGT
Organism: Ptychoptera contaminata; assembly: GCA_963942525.1. Taxonomy (NCBI): domain Eukaryota; kingdom Metazoa; phylum Arthropoda; class Insecta; order Diptera; family Ptychopteridae; genus Ptychoptera; species Ptychoptera contaminata. The sequence goes on from OZ012637.1 coordinate 6,375,983, forward strand.
TTTAGTAAGTAAATTGTTAAATCAATATTATTACCTAAAATATATATTGAACCCATTTTTATCGTATATATTTATTTTATCATATTTATGATGACTTATCTCAGATTTCTTTACTTTATTTCTTCAATTTAATTTTTTTTTATTTTTAATTGAATAATAAAATAAAAACCGTCTGCATGTCAATGTTAAACGATTCAATCTAAAATAAATCAAATAAATTAAATTAAAATTAACAAGAAGACAGAAATAATTATTTAACTGAATGGTTTGTAATATGGATAAACTTTTATAAATTTAATACTTTAGTTTAATAGTAAAATACGATTTTATTTTATTGTAGTGGTATAAATAATATTCTTTCTTATTCTTGATAAAATATACATATATAAAATCTGTGTTTATATGACCTTTTTTATTATATAAAAATAAAAATACCTTAAGCAAAAAACTATTGACGTCTCAACGTAAAAACTTTTAGAAAAGTTAAATTTGAGGTGAGTTTACTATACTTTTTGAAATAAAAGAAAAGTTTTTTTTTTTTTGTTAAATTTTTATTTAATGATTGATTCCGATTAAAAAGGTGGTTTTCATTGTTAAATTTTCATTTAAATTTCTGAAATGATTTTTACTTTATTTGTGGAAAAATAAAAATAAAAAACATAATTATTCAATGAATTTTACCAAAAAGTTTGTTTGCTTGTTTTGATTGTTTTTATTTTTTTGATTTTATTATTTAAAGCAAAATGTTAACCATTATGTGTGTGTGTGTTTTATAACTAGTATAAAACCAATAAATATGTTTATTTTATATTATTTTTCTATTTGTTTATTTTTAGTAGAAAAGTTTTTGTGGTTTTTTTTATGTAGTTTGCCTCTTTGGTTAACCGATTAAGGCTGTTTTAAAGTTTTCATTTATTTTCGCTATTTATATATATATATAATTTTTTTATAAATGAATGTTTAACAAATAAAATTAACAAGAATTACAGAGAAAATAACATAAAGTGTTTTACTTTATTTTTTTTTCCTTTTGTTTTGTAAATGTTTTACCTGAAAAAAAAAAAATTATATAAAATTTTTTTCATTAATATTTTGTTAGGTTTCCTTCTATTTTACAACATTAAATACTTATTTACATATTTTAAATGCTTTAATTATAATATTTCATTTTATTTTTTATTACATAATTATAACTTTAAATTGCAAAAAGAAAATAAAATTGTAATAATTAAAGTTTAATTACATTTCGCTGTTGTATAGTTTTTGAAAAATAAATTAAAAAAATTATAGGTGTGGCAAGGTGGTAATAAATTTGTAAATAAAAGAATAAATTAAGCTTTAAAAAAAAAATAATAATAGGAGACAAAAAAATATTTGTTAATATGAGAAATAAAATGCTAAAAGCTAACACATTTATGTATTTTAAGCTGAACACTTAACTTTATCGTATATTTTGCTGGGAACATTTAACAGACATGATGGCCAATGTAATAAAAATGTATAAATATATGTAGATTGTAATAATTAAAAAAATGTTTCACCATTAACAGTATAATTAGTAATTGTTAACATTAATTACAATAATTTTTTATTTTTAAGTTGCTAGTATAATACTGTTGTATTCATTGGAAAATATTTGTTTTTCGCTTTTTTAAACAAGTACAGTGTGACACAGTAATTAAACGAAATAATAGTAATATGTGTTCGCTATGATTACGTTTAATACTCATAGTAAAATGTAAAATATGTTATTAAATTTATTTATTTATTTATATATTTTTTTAAATAAATAAACATATATATATAAATTCATAAAAACTATGACTTTTACATTTTTATTATAATTCAAATATGGTTTTACATTTAATTATTAATTTTAATGACAAGTGAATTTTCTATCATTTTATTTAATTTAATTAATTCTTGTCATATGTGCTCATGGTGTTATTATTATTATTATTCTTTTTAAAGCTTCCATTGAAAGCTTTTACTAATTAATACTTTTCTATTTATTTAATATTTTTTTGTACATATAATCATGATAAATTTTTCATGAAATTGTGGCTTTTCGTAAACTTTTAACATGCTTTTTTTGTATAAATAATTAAGTTACCTGAACATTGTTTAGTTTTCAGTTTCATATTACATGACTGTTGTATATACAATTAAATAATAATTTTTCATTTAGTAAAATGTTGATTTATCATTTATTTATGTTTTAAAAAGTTTTTACTATTTATTTTACTTTTAAAAATAATATTTTATTAAAACACAATTGGTTGGTATAGTTTAAATTAAAAGCAAGATGAATGCTTTTTTTCTATATTAAAGCTTTACGCCATTATAGTGTCAAAAACTATTTTAATCTTATTCTATCAGAAACTTTTGATATCTGAATGCTTTTTCTAATGATTCTATAAGCATGGGTCATGCAAAATTAATAAGAAATTATGTTAAAAATATATTATTATATAGTAATGAAAAAGTCACAAAATTGATTTTTACTAATCGTGATAAATATACATTAATATTATTTTTGTTTTTTTTATATATTTTTTACAATAGAAAATGTTTTATTTTATTTTTCATTTCACTAATGTCACCAAATATAATAAGCTATATGTATATATATTATGAAACAATCTTGTAATCGACTATATAAACATTTTTTATGTGGGTATTATTAGATTTACTCATGTTGTTTTTTTTATGAATGTTTCACTTCGGTTTTACTTTATTTTCTGCTTCTTTTTATATATATTTTGATAATATAAAATTATGTGTTCTCGCGCTATTGGTTGATTATGGCTTGTAGTTTTGTATATTTATTTATTTCTAGGCAATAGCTATAAAAAGTGACATATCTTAGAATCTAAGGAGACAAATTGATAGTCCCTTAACTGTTGTATTGGGTTAATAACATTTATGGCTTTAAAATTATCTAGTAATATTATACATTAAAATATATTGGTTTTTCACACCTTCATAACTAAAACTATATCCAAACGTATAAGCTTTATGCTTAGATTTATATTTATATTTATATTTATTTTCGTTATCATAAATCTATGACTGATATTAAACTGATTATACTTTAGTAAAACTGAGTGGATAGATTTATAAATAAAGTATTTAATTTGATTGAAAATATTTTACAAAACGATAGTGGTATTAAGAGATGAAAAATAAAATTTAGATGAAGATTTTTTTAAAGGAACATATCTATTGGAATAATTTTTTAAGGATTAACATACTGCTGAAATGTGTAGAAATAAATTCAAAGGAATTTTTGTCAATAAAACTATTATTTAGTTATTTTAATTTGAATTATCACTATGCAAATAGTATTATAACAATTTTAGAATACATATATTAATTAAAAAATAAAATTTATTTACGTTTATAAATATAAATTTAAAAGAATAAATTATTAAAATAAGAAATGCGATTAGGGATACAAAGCATTTCTATAATGTCAGCATCAGAAAAACTGTACACAATATTTATTTTATATTGTGAAACTTTGAAAATTTTTCTTAACACTGAGATTATTTATTTTATATAAAATATGATAAATGATTTATTATATAAAATTAATTATGTAATGCGAAAAATAATTTTTATTAAAAGATAGAATTACTGTGGGTGTTCCCTTTGTAAATGGTTTTTTTCTTTAACCATGAGCAGAATAAAGGTTTCTTTAATAATAATATTTATTTTCTATAGAAATAAAATAAAAAAAAAAATTATTTGTAAATTTATAATATATATAAAAAAAGCATATAATTAAAATTAATTTTTATTTAACAAATTTAATCTTTTTTCCACGCCTAAATAACTGTGGAGGTTTTGTTAATTTTTATTATTATTGTTATAAAGAGAAGACTCCCCAGTGCTATTTCAGAATAATTATTATTGTTATTATCAAGCAGTGTGATCAGATGATTACCGTGTTTTTTTTTTAATTATTTATTGTAAGAACAGGTGTGCCTGTAGAAAAATTTGCGAAAAAATTTCGCTTCATTTGTATATTATATTTAATTTCATAGCTATTTTATGCAGTTTTTGTTTTTGATATAAAAATGAAAAATTTCCAACAATGATAATATTTGCATTATTTAATTATAAACTATTAAGCATATATTTATCGTTTAAAATTAGTTATTAGTTAAAATAGTTACATGTTCAAATAGTTAATTAAAATAATTGTTTAATTTTTATAAAAGCATTAACAAAAATATTTATTTTATATAAATAAATAAATAAATAATTTATAAACAAACCGCAATAGATGTGGGTTACCAAATGCTACTAAACAAATAACCATAATGACTAGTAATAATAATAATAAATAAAATTTATTTATATAGAAAATGACAAACTATTTTAAATTAACTAAAATTATTTCTTTAAAAAAATAAAAAACATTTATTTACCACAAGAAAATTGTAGAAAATTATATGTAAAAACTTTTTTAAATATAATACATTTATTTAATTAAATGTTTACTAAATAACGTCAATGTAATAAACAAGTTAAAAAGTTATTTTTTAATTCAGGTAGCAATATAGAAATACTACTACTGTTTAACTAGTTAATAGTTAAATAAATTTGTATGCATTATATAAATATTTAGTGTGTTAAAATTCTAGAGAAACTTTAAAAATAAATTGTCTAAATGAAATTTCTGTGCTTGTACTACTGTTGGTGTTGTACAGTCTTGTTGGCTAAAGAGTTAATAAAAAATCATTAAGAAAACCATAATTAAATTTACAGTAGTTTTATGTTTTATTTAAATAATCTACACCGACAAATGATCTATTTTTCTGTATACCAAATGAACAAAGTAATAAAAATAATTTTCATTATAACAAAATAGTTAATTATTCGGCATAAAAATAAATATTCACACTAGAAATTAGTTTACTAAAGAGAAAAATCAACAGTGAATTGTAGCATAAAAGTTTAATAAACGAAATAGAATGGTAATTAAGCTTTTAATTTTTTGGTTTGGTCAGGGAAAAATAAAATAGAATTTTTGGCATCAACATATTTGCTTAATGAAACACAAATCAAAAAAGCATTATGCTAAAATGTAAACTTTTTTTTTTGTGGGGAATTTATAACGATAATCATAGCACAATTGATGACAATGATTATGAAATTTATTTTGATGGGGTTATGGTTATAATTAATGACGTTTTCAACACAAAATGAAAAAATAATTATATAAATTATTATATTGTTTAATAATTTGCATGAATATTATTTAATGTTTTACAGGTAAAGAAAGGATACACTTCTAAGGATGTATAATCAACAAGCTTGGCTGTATATGTGAGTTTAAAACAATTAAATAATAATTAAATATAATAACTCTTTTAAATAAATATATATATATATTTCTTGTTGTTTGGTAATATGTTCTTAAATACTAATGATAATGATGTTTAAAATATAAACAATTTATAATAATTATCAATGTTTTATGTTCTAAGGATATATATATTCTTATTTGATGGAATTTTAATGATGTTTTTAGAAATAATTAAAATATAAAAAGTTGAATTTTTGTTTTTATTAATGCTTAAAGCAAAACATAATTTTATTATTTTTATTTATTGTCTTTCATTTTAATGATTTGAAATTAATTTTTTAAAGCTTTTTTCTTTAAAAGTACACAGTATTTTGCTTAATAATGCTTTTATTTATTATTTTCGTTTTCTTTAATTTCTATTCAATGAAATAAATTATTCCAGCTTATTGACTGTTATGCAGGTGTGTTTAGGTGATATTTCGTTAATATTTAATTTTTTCGTTTTCATGTTGAAGTCCAATTATTTTCTAAAAATGATAGATTTTATTGATTTAATTTTTACTTTAAAATTTTTCCAAATATTTATCTAAAAAACTAATTAAATTAATTTAATTAAATGTTTAATAAGCGTGAAACTATAATATTATAATATAAACGAGCATATGTCACGGTTAATAAATTTTAAATAAAATAAAAATTCTCTCCTCTCGACCGTGTTTTATTTCAACAATAAAAAATTTCATATAAATTTCTGTTATATATGCTTACATGTTTTTGATTTTATTGCCACTTACGACAAACACTTGTGTCCGTCAATTTAATATTTACCAGTGCATTTTGATATTAAACTTGTTTTTTATTTTGTTGGATAAAAATCAAATTTCACGACTTGAAATTATTTATTAATATTTATTTTCTAATAATAAAAAAAAAAATTACAAAAATGATTTTTATGGGAAAAATATTTAATGTTTTTAAACGCGAAATAAATTTTGTTTGTTTGTATTTCTATATTAAGATGATATTATTATATAGAATAGATAGTTGAAGAAACTTTATTGTGACTTTAGCAAATAATATTAAAACTTCTAATCGCATTTATTTTTATTGAAATGTTTTAAAACTTTCGTAATTTAAACTATAAAAAATTAATTATTCTTTAAGAATTGATTTGTTTTTTCGTTTTTAAATACCAAAAACTGATTAAAACTTGAGAAAATTTAATTTAAATATTAACCATGTCAATAGCGTGTTTTTATTTTAAAATAAATAAAAGAAAACAAAACCAATCAATAAATATTAAATAATTAATTTTAATTATATGTTGATTCATGAATTCATTCGCTTTTTTTTAGTTTTAATTAATTTTCTTTTTTAATTAAATCTATAAAACAAATTAAATAGTAAAATAATAAAATTAAGAATTAAATGTAATGTATCTTGTAGTTTGTATTCATTTGCTGCTTTTTTGTGTTTTGTTTTAAATAAAGTTTTATAATTAAATTTTATTAATTTAATCTGCCTGCAATGCACCATTTTAATGCTATTGCTTTCAACAAGAATATTTTGATTTTATATTTTTGTTCTTTCTTGTAAGCATTATTTGTTATTATTCCCAATTAACTTTTGTTAAGACATTTTTAATGGTCAATTTGTGTACGATGTCTTTTATTTGCTCTTATTATTATTATTATTATTATTATTATTTTTCTTTATATATTAAATTAAATTAATTATTATTAGAGATGATTAAAATAAAAATGTGCTTTAAAAACAATGAAACAATGTACTGTTTTCATATATTTATCTTTTACTTTAATAGATAAATAAAATAAACTTTGTTAATAAATTTTAAAATTATGTCAACAAAATAAAATTTTGCTTAGTATTTTCTTTTATTTTCTATTTTTCTAAAAATTTTAACAAGGAATAATACTGTCCAATGATTTATAACGAAAAGCAGAAATAATTTTTCAGCTATTTCTTTATAAAATGACAACGGTAAGTCCTCTGTTACAGCAAAAAACATATAAATCAATTCATTGACGAGGATTTTATGTCTATTTTAGAGTTATCACTAGTAAATTTTCTTTCGCTACAGCAAATATCAAGTTTAATTTTCATTTTCTTTTTTTTTATTTGTGTATATTAAATTGAAACGGGTCTTTATATTAGTCAGTTTATTATTATTTTATTTTTATTTATTTTACTATCTCAGTAACAGCCTATCTTTGGTTTATATTTCTGAAAATAATGTTGGATTTTACTTTTTTATGAAAGATTTATGTAGAATTGCAAAAAAAATATATATCGTTTATCATTTTAATTGATTAATAACAAAAATTATATATTTCTAAAGCCAATTATAATGTTTCTAAATCAATGCTTTGCCTCGTTCTTTTTTTTTCATTGCCTTTAATGCAGATAAGTGTTATAAAATGTAACAAAAATATCACTTTTTTCTTTAAAGTTATTATCCTATTAAGTATAAATTTACAAGTCCCCGCATATAATAGAAAAGATTAAATAATAATAAAAAGAAAAGAACTAAGGTCACATTCACTATAAAACATGGGTCGATCTTTTATTTATTTATTTTTTTTTTTAGTATAGTTGAAAAATCTTATTCAAAATTTAAGTTTGTCCAGCTATTCAAATTTTTATTTATTTGTATATTTTATAGGAAATTTCTTGGCACCAGCATTCCTGATTTAAATCATTCTACCATATCTCTATTGACAATAATAAGAATAAAAAAAGGAATTTATTATTATTATATATATATATTTTATTATTAAAGTCTATAGATCGGTCAACATATAGACTTGTAGTTTCTGTCTTTGTTGTCCTCTTTTTTTATTATTATATTTTCCTTAAAACCACAAAACTTATATTGTTAAAATGTCGCACATTATACACAATTCAACAAATAACAACAGTACACACTAATAAAATATATGGTAAAATGTATAGTGATTTAAAGGGTTACGATTAGGTCAAGGCGATTTAATTCTAAGATCGGTAAAGGTTATCTATGGTTGAACAAAACTAAACAAGATGATATTATTTTATTTTTACTATTTTATCTATGTTTGTTTTTAGTTTTTATTGTTTGTTTATTACAGTAATAATTTATTTATTTTTCCTTTTAATTAATTAAATATATTTAACGAAATTATTGATTAAAGTGAAAAGAAAAAATCAATTCTGTTAATTTTTCTTGTTAAAAGTTATGTGTATAAGCAACAAATATAACGTCAACATTAGTACATTTTATTGGGTACGTGTGCTGTACTTTGTCTAAATTATTATACATTAATATTAATTCGTTTATTTTTACTTCTGGTATTAATTTAATTTCTGTTCACGAAACTGCCAACAACGCAATAAACATAAAAGCTTCAATATAATTCATGAAACAGTATTATAAAATTTGGTCAATATATATGACATAACGTACATTAAACATTATTGACCTACTTTATAGCTGGAAAATTAGTCATTTAATATAGAAATTAATCGGTATATGTGTATACTTTGCATATGTCTGCAAATGGTATTATTCCATTTAGACATATCCAGAACACCAACAATAATTAACATTTACGATATATAGTATATGTATGTAGTATAATCAAAAGCATTGTTACCAATTTTAAATGAAGATATACATATAGATATATATATATACAGATATTGTCGTTTTTTAAATGATTTTTATATTATTTTTGTTGTTAACCCAGAATTTTGGTAAATCTTTTGTTGCTGTATTAAACATTATGTGATTGTAATTAAATCACGCGAAATTAAATTTAACCCTATATTATAATTATTTTATTATCATTGTTTTTTTTGCTGTTTAAACCAATCCAGGTAAATGGAAAATTAGAATTTTTAACATTTTAGCATTTATATATTTTTCTGTATAGAGAATTCTGTTGAAAAGAAATGCCTTTTTGCACAGTTAAAAAGCTCATTTCTTTTCCATATTAAATATAGATGCATTTCTCAACAAAAACCGACATTTTTTCCATATTATTATTCTCATTTATATCATTATAAAAAATGTTTCTATTTTTATATTAAACGAGAGAAAATATTGTTTTTTATTTTCTTGTACATTTTAAAGCTCTAGAAATTTATTCACTTGTTAATAATTATTTTCGTTATAAATAATAATAATTTTTCAAATATAATATTTAATGTTGTGCATCTATTCCGGTATTATGCACAAACGTTAAAAAATATCTTTTTATAATTATAAAAAAAAAATAAAACAATTTAACAAGAAACATTTTGTGGTATTTTTTCATTATTATAAATTTAATGATTTTGAGACTATTTTTGTGTATTTTTACTATTAATTTAATAACTAATAAATGTAATAATTAATTAGAAATAAATATAATCAATTAGTGTAAAAATGTTTAAAATTTAATTGATTTATTTAATTAAAATTGATTTATTTGCTTTTAAGTAGGATATAATTGATTTAATTTTAGAAAATAAAAATTGTAAAAATATTACAATTGGTTTAATTAAAAATTTTGCAATTAAAATTAAAAAAAGGAAGAAGAATATTAATTAAATTTAAATGAAAAACGTGTATAACATTCCCTCACCATTAAAGACACTTAAATAATTTCATCACTTTATTAATAAAATAGTCAAAAATAAATGAATATTTAATGAAAAGACATTTACAAAAGTGTTTATATTGACTCACAAGGTATTATTTATGATAAAACACCATTTATCTCTATAGTATATAACTAGGATATTATAATTATTAAAACCATTAAAAATATTACTTTATTTTTTTTTGTAAATGAATAAATAAAAACACTAGCTCACTACAAGTTACATTAATTTATATACATTACTCTGTAATTATTGGGTAGTTTTAAATCACAAGCATATGAAGAAAATTTATTGTTTTAAACTGTGATCCCTTTTCAAATTATAAAAATTGAATTAAATGTTATTTTGCGATGATTTTATACACTTTAGAAAAATTAAAAAAAGCAGAAAATTATAAATAGAATAAAAGAATTTTCTGTAATAAATTTCTCATTATCAAAATAACACGATTTGGTTAAGTGGTGGTTACAATTTTAATAAAGTAAAAACGTTTGTTATTTCCTCGTTCTCTAAATATTCTTTTATTATTTATTTCGTTATAATTTTATTATTATTATTTTTCTGTAGCCAAGAAACCATATTTTAGAATTGGTAAGCATACACTCAATTGTAACTGAAAGCAATATAAAAATATTTTTAGTGAATTTTAGTGCATTAATAAAATACGAACTGAATTTATGGTATAAAACATTTTAAAAATATTATTTTTCTTTTTTTTTTTAAGTTTTATTACGAAAAATTGCCTTTCAGTCGAATTGTCTTGATATTTTTGCTTTTAAGTATTATTATGTGCAATTTATATTACTCCGACACATTAAAGCTTTTTTTATATACAGCTCATTAAATCCATTTAGGCTACTAGTAACGTGTTATTTCTTCGTTTTTTTTTTTCATTTAAAACATAATTGCTTTTTATATTTACTAGAACTTAATTTGTTTTTATTTTTAAAATAATTTTTCAATAATGTAATTAAAAAAATTGAATGAAATTTCATAATAAAGAAGTCTTATTACTGTTTGTTTAGCTATTCTCCACAATTTTTAATTGGTTATTTAAACTTTATATAATATCGTTTAATTTATTGCAATTTTTATAATATTGAACGATATTGAGAATGCTCGTTAAATATTTATTAATTTCTTTTGTATTTACTTTATTAAAGAATGGACATTTTATGTTATTGTTCTGCTTTCAATACTCGCACCGTTAAAGATATACTATTCAATATTGTCATTTAATCAATAAAATAATAAATATAAAAATCAAACGCGGAAATTGTCTATTCTGTATCATTTTTAGTAGCAAACATTAAACTTATACGGTCAATAAAATGTCTCAAATAAATAAAGTAACAAAATAAGAAATATAAATTTTCTTATCTTACCAAAAGTAATGCAATCTTATTTAAAGTTTACTTGCGTGATATTATAATAAAAACTACACAACTTGTTTACTGTTTATTGAAGCATACAAGAAATAACTACAGAAAAATAATATTAACACCTGTTTCCTTATCAAAATTATGATTTTTCAACAATATTTATCTATAGAAAAACTTTATTCATTTATGTCAGCTAGATGTTGTTTTTTCTTTTTATTCTAAAGTTTGAAAAAGAGAATGTTTTGCGTTTTGTTTATGACATACTAATATCCTCATTATTAAGTATTTTACTAAATATTGTACTAACTAAATTTTCTTAAGTTTTGTTTTAACAAAAAAGTTATCCAAATTATACGACACATACACTTGGGCTATATTAACTAATTCTTAAGTAAAAATATTTATTTAAAGCTTAAATTAAATATAATTGAATAACTATAAAATAATAGAAAGTTTTATTAAAATATATGTTTTATATTTTTAATTTTATTAAAAGTTATTTTAGCAATTTTCCCTTTTCTATAAAATAAATAAACTGTAGTAATTTAAAGTTTTCTTATACTATGTCAGTCTACGTTTGGCTATAGTGTTATTTAGTGCTTTTCACAAAAACTAATTAAGGTAAGTGGACGGTATTATTATTTATCTAATTATATTTTGTGCACAAAATCTCTGCAAAACATAACAGAAGAAATAATTTTATTAAGAAATGTTAATAATAATAACGAATGTCAGAAAATAATATAATTTATTTAGTTTTGTAATTAAATATTAGTAGCAGCAGTAATATTTTCCTATAAAATAATTAAAAAATATTAAATATTTTCACGTTACATTTTTATTAATAATATTTTTTTTTGTCTAGACGGAAGATTATCAATTTTTTCGTTCTTGTATTAAAGAAAGGACGAAATGAAAAAAAAAGAGGCAATAAGTTTTCTTGAGTAAACTTCTTTTTTTTTTTTGATCATAGAATTTATGTGAATTTCTTTCCTTTTTCTATTTTCTTTTTTTTTACGGAATGTTCGTAGTTTTTCATGGTATTTCTGCTCATTTTTTTTTTTAAATACATGTTTGAAGTTGTGAAAAGATTTAGGGATCTTTAAAAAGTTAGTTAGGTTTTTTTATTTTTAATGTGTTGACACAACGATTAAATTAATTCCTTATTTTTTATGAGAAGCGAGAAAAAATTTTTGTCTAGAAAGTTTTTTATGCGTTAAATGTAATATTTTTTATATATTTTTTTTCATATTAAGCTTTTTGCTTATTGAAAAATGCTTTACTTAAGAGTTTTATCTTTTCTTGATTTTTTGTGATAAATTTATTATTTGTGTTTTTGATTTACTTTAAGAAAAATAATTAATTAAATTTAACTTTTAATAAAATAATATCTGTTAATGTATTTTACAATTATTTATAATTTAATTAATATAAAAAATTTAATTACTAACTTTATTTTGAACTTTAAAAGTATTTTTCAACACCGAAAACTTTTTTTTTTTATTAATTAAAACTTTAACGTTTCATTTTAGTTTTATTATTATCTTTCTTTGATAGTAAAAGGTACAAAAGAAAGTTCTCTGATACTTTCTTTAGATTGTTGATATTTAATTGTTTTTTGTCAAAAATAAATTCACATCGTTATTATGGCAAACATTTAATTAAATTTATTTTATCAATTGCATTAAAAAAAGTAGAAAATTATAAAAATTAACGTTTTGTTAGTTTTAGACGTTTTTTCTTCTTAATTTCCACTTTATTTCTAACAAAATTTAACTTATTTAATGTTAAAAAATGTTTATTAATAAATGCTTATTAATAATAATAATAATATTTTTATTCTTTTTCCACATTTATGCTGTAATATAAGGTATTTTATAATTTATACTTTACGAGAGAAAATAACTTTTGCTTTTTGTAATTTCACAAAGTAACAGAATATTTACATTACTTACATTGTAAAAATTCATCATGCTAATTTTATTTTTTTAAAGCTCTTTTAAAACTTTTGTATAATAATAAGTGTTTCACTTAAAAAGAATAAGCTTATTCAAACGATAATGTTTGTGAAATAATAACGCCTCGTAGTTAAAATTAAAAATTATAAAAACTAAACACGAAGATACAATGTTGCATCTCGTACAAAAAATAAAATAAATTTATATATTCAAAGCACATAATCAAAAATGTAAATGAATGTTAATGTGTTGTTTGTGATGTGTTTTTTTTTTCTTTCGTTATATTTTGGTTGTAAGGAAACGTAATAAAACTTGATAAGCAAACAAGCGTAGAAACATATGAGGAAATAACTTTGTAAGAATAACAACAATAATGAATATAAACAAGCATGATATTTAGAATCACTTTAAAAACTTTCAAGTTATACTTTTTTAAAAAATATTTCTTTAATATTTTATTCGTTTGGAATAAATTTTAACAAAAATAAAAAAAAGTCTAACAAACGCGATAAATTCATCACTATTCGGAAAACTTGAATTTTTATCATGTGTTTCGATGGTTTGTATTTTTTTTCCCTCTATATAGAAAATTGGTATAGGAAAAAAAGCACAAATAACATTATTTGATAGACGACAGATTGAACGATAAATTAAGACCAATCTGAAATTGTTTTCGGTATTAACTATCAAGTGTAGAAAATCATCAAATTGCAATTATATATTACATTATTTATTTTCGTATTTTTAATTTAGTGATTTTCATTTTCACCAATTTTCCAACAACTAGTTTTGAAATGTTTTTATTATACTGTCATTTTGTTTTTGCTCAAAGCTTTAAGAATTTATAGATTTTTCTCGTAGGTTTCTTTGTTCAACGTATACCGTATTTCAACGTAACGAAACATTTTCAAGAAAACAAATAATTCAATAAACCATTTTGAAAATTAGATTTAACCATAAAAAGAAAAAAAAATAAATACTACTAAATGAAAATAGAGTTGTTATTGCAAAAGAGGAAGAAAAATATTTATTTTGTAAAATGTAAAATTAAAGGGAAAAAAAAAATAACAGGAAAAATAAAGAGAAAAGGTTTACAAGAAATGTCTGATTTATTTCCTTTGTATATTTAAGTAAATTTCCTAATAACAATTATCTATGTAAAGTAAAGCTTTTTTTTTATCTATGACTTGAATAAAAATTTTTCTTCTAGACATTTTTATTATTTTTTCGCTTAAAAAAATACAATGTTTATGCATGAATATTATGTATTTATGTATTTAAGAATAAAGGAATAGATTATTGTTTTACTATGCTAAATTGAATACATTGTTACTGGCGGAATCAAATGAGAAATATTAACTGAATTCAGTTCATTGGTGTGTTAATTCAGTAAAACATGCGCTTAATATTGTTAATTTATTGATTCAATAAAATTATTAAATAAAGTAATTAATGTATAAATTTATTGTTTAAAATGAATGCTATGTTATGCAGTAATCAAAAGTTATGTTTTAAAATTAAGTATTTAACTATTATTCAAATGATTGAATAGATTATTATATTTAAATTTAAAATTATCACATTTTCAATTCTTTTCTTATTAATTAAAAAGAAATTGAAATCAAAGGCTTTGAATAATAAGGAAATTTAAATGATGATTAAAAGCATCAAAACAGATCAAAAAAGGGACTATTTAAATAAGGAAATTGTTCACCAAACTGTAAGTTTGTACTATTCATTAATATTTTGTTAAAACTATTTATATAAATAATAATAGTACAACTTATAAAACTTATATATTCAAAGTATTGGTCAATTGTTATTGGGTTTAGGTATTCATAACTCAGTAGTAAAATATTTAAAGAAAATATAGTTAAATAGTATTATTTGTTGAGAAATAATGTTAAAGATGTCATTAATATAATGAATTAAAAAAAATCATTGTGTACCCATTAATTATTATTATTATTATTATTAATTAGGTGTATTACATAACTAACTTGCATTTGTAGTACAATAAATATACTAAATACAAGTCTAAATAATTTTAAACAAAATTTTCTTATTTTTCTGAATGTTTTCATCATGTAAGTGTTATTATTGGACAGTAAATAAATTATTTATATTCCATAAAACAATCCAGCATAATCCTGGCAATTGTTTTAATATGTTTCATTTAATCATTCATTGAAATTCATCAATAAATAAACTGTTCATACAAGATTTGTTAAATTTAATCATTTATTTAATTAATAATGCATTAAAGTGACAACAAAAAAATACCAGGGAATAACAATAATAATTCCTGAATTAGACATTTTTCTAAACAATATAAGTAAGTGTTTGATTTCATTAGATTAATTGTTAAAATCCAATTGACAAGCTATTAGACATTTGTTACTGATAAATGTTGATAACGGATAATAATAATACATTAGATATTAGTCGTATAATTTTAGTATAATCGATAAATCTTGTTTACTTAAAGTAATAAAAATTCGAAATAAAGAATTATTCTTTATCCTAGTTGGATATTTAGTAATGAAGAAATATTTAGTTGAACCTCTGGTAAAATAAAATCTATCCACTGTGCGTTTATTACATTACATGCTAACATTATATATTAGTTATAAGGAAGTTAGAAAAAATTATAATTTATTACTTGTAAAAGTATTTACTATAAGCTTTAACATTGCTTTCATTTGTTACATTATGTTTTCTAATAAAATTCAAAAGGATATTTGAAACAAAGGCTTAATCAATTTTATGTGTTACGTTGTATATTTTTTTTATTACATCTTAAACTTCTTAAACGTAAATCTATCATAAAAACAAAAAGGAATTCATATTATATATAGGAAATTATGCTAGTTACCTATAATTAGTGAAAAAAACTATTTTATTTAAACAATTTATAAAAATTAATCGGCACTTCGTAAAAAAAAAATTTGTTACATCTCATTTTATATTTATATATTTGTAGTTTATTTTTAATATAATTTTTATTAAGTGCTTTTCATTGTTTATCGAATACAAAACTATTATTATACGTATTTTGTTAATTGCATATGGTGTTTTACTGGTTATTTTATTTCAATTAAAATTATACAACATATATTGTATTTTAATTAACATTTTTCTATTTTTTTTTTAAAGA
Source organism: Ptychoptera contaminata (assembly GCA_963942525.1). Lineage (NCBI taxonomy): Eukaryota > Metazoa > Arthropoda > Insecta > Diptera > Ptychopteridae > Ptychoptera > Ptychoptera contaminata. Next base: position 6,392,438 of record OZ012637.1, read on the forward strand.
GTAAATTGTTGCTTTAATGGTTAGTTATGCAGTAACAATATCTCTTCTTCTACTATCACAATATTTTTATTTAATTATTTTTAATTGTTTATTTTTGTGAAAAATAATTGTTTTTTTTTATTTCGTTTTATGTTCGGTTTTAAATCAATTTAAATGACATTTTTTTATATTATTTATTTATATATATTTTTGCAATCTTAGAATTTAATTTAAATTTTCTAAGTAACATGAATTATATGGCTTAACTTTTGGGATTATAACATTAAGAATAAAAAAGGAGAAGAAGAAGAAATCTTTACAACTTTATTTTAATTTAAGGAAATACATAAAAAAAATAAATAAATAAAATAAAAACGTTCCGCAAAAAATAAACCATCGAGAATGTCTATAATTTGATGGCCGAGTATAGAAAAATACGCAATAATGAAACACAATAACGCTATAAACTTTTAGAAAATATATAAAATTAGACGTAAACATACTTAAGAAGGCAGAGGAAATGTAAATAAAATCATAAACAAACGATATCTTTAATACGATAAAAACATAAAATTTCTTTCATTTTATTTTTTTCTACTTTTGGTTTATTACAGTTGTTGTTTGGTTTATCCTGGTTTATTTTACTGTTGAAATGATTTCTTTTCTCTAAATTTGTTTACAATAAATGTTTGTTAAATATTATGATCTGTAAATAAATACGATAGGAGACGTTTAAAAGTGTAAAGAAATTTAAAAACTTTTTTTTTTGCTTGTTATTTAAGGATACGAAAAAAAAAAACCAAAACAAAAACTAATAAAAAAAAGAACTTTATGTGTTTATTTCATTTTTTTCGTGCTATTCCATCATGTTTTTTTTGTAAAAAATAAAATTGCACAACGTTATTACGTTAAATGTCTTTTAAGGTAGAAATATATATTAATAGAAATGTTAATGATAATGTTTATGTGGGAATAGTTGATGACAACAATTGTAACGCTCGATAAAGTTAAACAAATACATTTTGTCATCATCGTCGTCACGGAATACACAAATTTTCTTTCATTCGTTAAAATGTAGACGAAAAATATCTAAACATAACATGTGTATGTCACATTTCAGTGCGTTATATATATGCTTAAGTAGTAACCGAATATTTTCTTACATACAATAGTAAACATTACCATTGGGAATATTTAAGGTGTGTACACAAACAATAAACTTATCAATTACTTGTATAAAGCAATATCGTTAAGATCGTAAAAATAAAAATGTTATTTCCAAAAAAAAAATAAAATAAAATTATTAGTAAATGTACAATCGATTTCATTTGTCTACTAATCCGCATAACAATGTTTTTCTTTACCCAATTTTTTAAACGTTTATATTTTTTTATATTGCTACACATTTTTCTCTTGTGCACGATTTGTTTTTATTCGCTATTAGAGCTTTTAAGAAATGTTAATAAAAAACAACAATTCTTGCAACAATACAGACATATTAAATGTATAAATGTTTATATTTTTGTGCACTTAAGCATCACATAAAGAAAATAAAAGTATAGTAGAATGAAAAAAAAAATAAAATTAAGTAATAAAAAGTATCCCTTATATGATTATAAAAAGTGAAATTTAATTGAATGACTTTATAAAGGTTTGAGATTTTATATGCCTTACAAATAATCATTTAAAATCTTTAAGATAAAAAAAAAAACACTGTGCTTATTTGTTTGCCTTTTCAAACCAAATAACAATAAGAATTTTAAGCTTTTTATTGATTTTATCTGAGCTAATGGTTATGTATCGTATCGTTTTTGCAAAAGTATTTATTTGATATTATTTAAATGTAGGCTTTTATGTGGTACACCAAGGTGATTGCTAATTGCAATAAGGCGTTTTCTTTCTAGTATTCAAAAAGATATTCCATTTTCTAAGAATTAAATGAAAAAATATTCCTTAAATTCTATTTTTATATAATTTAATCAAAAATGTGATAAAAATTTTCTTGAAATATTAATGGAAAAATTAAATTAAAGAAAAATAACGCTCAAACATTGATTTTTTACTTTTATATAATTTTATTTCTTAGAATATTATTTTATAAAATATCTTCTGCCATCAAGCATTCAACAATGAATTTTCCATTATTGAAATGTGAATAATAAATATTATAATTATTCAGTAGTTAGCAGAATATGTAAAAAGTAAATATTTTTTTCAATCAGTTAAGAAAAAACATCAACCAGCATAAATTAATATTATTTTATTTTTCATGTAATATTTAAGAATAAAAACAGAAAATGTTTATTATTTCAGAAAACCAGTATTCTCTTCAATGTTTTCTTTTAATCATTGAAAATTTTTTCTTTAAATAAAATCCATATGTATAAAAAGAATGTAGGAGGAAAGAAATATAAGAAATGAAAAGTTTTTCTTTCTTAACTATAAGATAAACAAATTATATATATACCAAGAACTTTTTCTTAAAACTTTTATGTAGTAGCTTTCCTCCATGAAACTTTTCATAAAAATAAAACATAACATTTTTTGAATATATCTATGTAAAGCTTTTCGTTATGATTTTATTTTTATATAACATGCAAAGGTCATTACGTATAATGATTTATTTTTATTTTATAAATATAGAAATATTTACATCCCTTATAATTTTATTTGTTGATTACATTGCATTTTATCTAATATATGGTTGGGTGCACGTGGAATAAATTTATATGTTTTCCTGATTTGATTATTATTTTATTTAATAAAAACAAAAAAAAAAAATAAAAAAATCAAATTGATATTACTTTATACGAGCACATAAAATATTTTGCTGAATTCAATTTTTATTTTGTATATTTTTTTGGTATTGATTCATTCATTGCTAATTTACATATTACAAACCATATCACTTTTATTTTATTTTTTCATAAAATCAATTTAACATAATATAAACAAATATTATATAGGAAAAAACAAAAGATGTAAATTCTTACTCAATAAATGATTTTTTATTTTATTTTAATTATATTTGTCCATATTAAACTGCGTGTTAATGTTGTTTACTGGTACGTAGAGCTTTTTTTCCATCACAAGAACAGATAATATAAAAAATCCTTCAAATGTCCTCAAAAATGTTTATTTTATTAAAAACAAAAAATTAAACAATCTAAACAGCATAAAATGAAAACAAAATCACAATTAACATAATTAAATAAATATTTTTTCTATTATAGTTATTTCACATTGAAATTATAATAATGGAAAATCGTTTAAACAGTTTAAAACAAATAATTATTTAACTTTTTACAAATTTAGAATAAACACACACGAGAGCACAGATATTTTAAATATTTTTTAAATGTTTCCTGGTTTGTTTTTATTTTGGATTCACATAATTATTAAACTTTTTTTAAAATACAAAATCAGCATAATGATTTTATGCAAATTTTGATCCTCGTATTTCCATGATTTTCTCTTGTTGCACAGCATTTACTATTTATTAATTTTCTCAAAGATAAATAAAGTTTTCCATGCTTCGAATTTAATAAAATTTAATTTTAATATTTTATTATTGAACTTTTTTTTTTCTTTATTATTATTACTGAGAGATAATTTTATCTTAATTTTAATAAAAAAAAAACTTTCCTTTATAGTAAAATCAACATACTTGCTAACCGAAGCAATGCCGATGAAAAACTGTTTTTCTAACTATAGAAAAGTTCTTGTTGTTTTTTTTTTTATATTTTTGTTCGGTTGATTCCTTCTTGTTTTTCGGTTTGTGGTGTTAGAATAAATTATTATTTTTTCCATCAATTCTTACTATGTGGAAAATTTATCGAACAGACATGTCTTAATTTGTCGTTTTCCCTTGTTCATGCGTATTTTAAAATGCGCAATTATGGTATGGAAAATCGCGCAACTGTAGTCCTAGAGTAAGGATATAATAGAATAATATGGAGAAATATTTTCATTTTATTTGTGTTTGTGAGAAAATTTATAGCTCTGTGCGACGTTTTGTTTTGTGAATGCCTTCAGGGAGATACAGTGTTTTTATTTTATTTTATTATTCGCGTTACTTAGATTCTTATTGTGCAAGTGAAGTACTAATTTTGCCTTTTTTTCTGCTTATTTACCTTGTATTTTCCCCATGTTTTTTTCTATTAAGTTTACTAATATTATATTGACTAGGACATTACTTATTTGTATTTTGCAGGAATAAACTACGTCAATATTAAAGAATCATTTCGTTTTTATTTATGAATGAAAATGAAATGATAATATTATTTTAAATATTTGAAAATTGAACATGTGCAGCTGCTTTTAGTATATTTAATAATTTTTCTCTGATTTTAGAAACATACGAAAGCTTTATCCATAAAAAGAACATTCTTAAATTGTTTTTACTTTTGAAATTTAAAAATATAATTTACTTAATAAATGGCGAAAAGCTTTATTTAATTTTCTTAATAAATCAAAGGGAATATTAATTTTTATTTATTTATATTTTTTTGTTAAAGAAGAAAAATAAACAAAGTGTTTAAGTAAATTTTTGTGCAAGGAAACGAATAAAATTATGAGAATAAACCAACAGAAATATATTCTAACATAAAATGTATTTACATTACATAAAAAAAAGGCATGATAGCAACAAAAAAAAAACGAAGAAAATAAATAAATGAAAGAAAATGTTTTCTAAAAAGTAATATAAACGGAAAAGCCAAACGTTATTTTTATAACAATCAGGAAAAACAACAAAATTCCTCGTCTTTTTGTGTATAAAGAAAATAATCTTTCAAAGCAAATTTAATTTCTTTTCTGCTTTTTTTTTTTTGGATCGCTTTGTTATTTTTTCGGTTATTTTGTTTTCTGTTTTTTTTTTTAATCATATTTATTTTCTTTTCTCCCTTTTGCTGTTTGTTTTTTTTTTTGCAGTTTATCTTATTTATTTTAGTTTATCTTTTCTTTTTAAAGATTATTTTCTTGTATTTTTCCTATTTTATAAATTAAGATTTCGTTTGTTCAAAAAAAAAAATTTATAATTTCTTTATTTTCGAATAGTTTTTGTGTCCTTAAGGTTTCGTTTTTCATAGCAATTGTGCTCGTATTTTGAAGTTGATTTTTCCTTTTTATATATTAATTTTTTCTTTTTATTGTAAAATTATAATATAAATCAATTTAAGAATTTTTTAATTTAATTATGAATTATTAGATGTTTTTTTCTTATATTAACATTTCTTTATAATAATACAATGTTGGCATTTTTGGTAAAGTATTTTCTTCATTGTTGTTTTATTTGTGCTATAAAAATGTAAAATTAAAGAAAAACTAAATACGTAAAATTTGTGTAATTTATCTTATTCTTTATTTATCAAAAAATAAAATGAAAACTCATTTCTCATTACTGAATATTCCAAACTTAAAATAATAATAAAGAAATTATAATAATTATATTGTTTATCACATCAGAAGATCTGTTTTAATCCACAGGTAATATCAAAACAGCGAAAACAACATTTTTGACGCATTAATACGTTTTTATATTATAATAATAATAAGTCACAAAAAGTGTTGCTTAACAAAAGAATAACCGAAAAACATAATAAACGGCGAATTTTCTTTAATTTTCTTTTTCTCGTGACAAGTATTAAAAATAAAATTCTTTTCTAATGGATTAATATAAAAAATATGGATTATTTTAACTTTTCTGATGTAATTTTGTACTATTTATAAGTTTTTGGTATATTTTTTCTTCTGTTATCATTATTATTAATAATTTTAGTTTCTGCGTAGGAGAAGAGCTTTCAAACATAATCAAATAAAGAATTTATATTTAATCTGCTTTTAAAGAAATATTTTACACATTTGATTATTATCTAATATTTGTTAATTAATTTAATTATTTGTTAATAAAATTTATAATTTTTGATTAATTTTCAATTATTATTATTTTTTTTTTGATTATCCATTAATATTTTCTTTTGATTTTCTATAGAAAAGTTTATTTTCTACCCACATTAACTTGTTAATGACATATGTTTGATCGTTTTCTTTTATATACATATTTATTTTGCCTAAATCATGCCAAAAATTAATAATCGAAGTTTAAATACTTCTTATCTCGTTTATAAATATTTAGATACTAAATTTTTTGGTATATTTTATTGACAGCTTTACTAAGTTTATGGTTGTAAAGCTTTTTGCTAATTATATATAAAACTTTATATTAAGTGAAAAGTAGTTTTTCTTTTTTATATTTTTTTTCATGCTTTTGTGTATATTAAATACTTAAAAATAGTAAACAATAATAAATAATATAATAAAAAATAAAAGCTATTAAAAATGCTTTAGTAATAAAACAAAAAATGCAAATATTTATATTTTAACCATAAATTGAAAACCAAAGTATGAAGTAATTTTTATTTTTTTTGGTAAATTATCACAAATATTACAAAATAATAACTTTTAATCTATTTTCTATAGTAGAAAATTGTTTTCATTCATTTATGTATATTTATGGATAAACTACAAATGAAAATAATAAATATTTTTGTTAAATTATTATAAAATTTTATGATAACACATATTTGATTCTTTAAATATGAATTAACTTTTTTACACATGAACTTTAATCAATAATCATACAATAAACAAAGATTTGCTGAACATAATTTATTTAAAGGTGAAGAAAAAAAAAAGCCAAACAAATAAGAAAAACGTATCCTTATAATGTGTGTACGTATTCAAAGTGTAAAAAAAAAATAATAAATTTATTTGAGAAATAAACTCAATAAAAAATGAACAAATAAAACGATAGGCAAATAATAATAATAATTTCTCTATACTACACTTTTCTTTATTTTTTGTATTTAAATATTCTTAACACATCGTTCACCTTTGCGCATTAAAGAAATATCGAAAAAAAGCAATAAATAAACATAAAAAAATAGTGCAAATAAAAGTTCTTTTCACCATAACTCAGTATTTCATTGTTTAGTTTTAATAAATAAAAAAATGCTTGAAACACAGTGAACGTTTTACTCATTTTCTTATTCTGTATAAATCTGACATATATTTTACGGATAACGAAGTATAAAAGGTAAATTTTGTATTGTTTTTATTTATTTTTTTTCAATATAAAAGTACAAAAATATATCGTAAAAAGGTCTATTTAAAATATGATGATTAAATTCTGCCCTTTTTATTGAAGGTTTTCTTTTTTAGTTTTCTAAGATATAAATATAACAAATTGCAATATAAATGGCTGAAAGATAATAAATTATTTGTTATGAAGATATTTATGCTTTATTTGTTAAATTTTAATGATAAAAATAGACAATGATATTTTTTGATTATTAAAAGTACAGAGTATAACGATTGAAAATAAATCTGTTAATGTAAAAATCGATTTTCGGTAATCAATCACTCATTTTTAATGGTATTTTATAATCAAAATTTGTCAATTAAAATCAGAATAATGTTTTATAATGATAATTAAGCATAAAAAACATTAAAGCAATTAATAAAATAAATCAAAAATTGCAAAAAAAAGGATAATTAATTTAATGTCTTTGTATTATAATATAATTGGTGAATGTAAATTATCGTTGAAATTCATTATGTTGAGTAGCTGACCTATCTTTATTTGCAAGAATAGAGAAGAAAAAAAAGCACAAAAATATGTATAACAGACTGCAGAAAATATATCCTCTCTTGACCTACAACAGAAGTAAAAATCGAAAAAAAAAAGAAAAAACATAATTTAACCAAAATTCAATAGTTAGGAAAATGACCAATCTCTTGTATCCTTGAACATGTTTTATATAAATAACAAAAATAATTTTATATTTTTCTCATTATTTTTGTTAGTTTTTGTGCTTTTTGTCCTGATTAAATATGTATTTCAGATTGTTTACTTTATGCAGCACGTATTTCAATAAAGTTAGTATCATATATAGACCTTCAAGCCTTAGATAGTTTACTTTACTTAACGTTAGTTAACTTAGAAAAACCTACACACATCTATTGTCTAGATATATTTTCCAAGTTTTCTAAGTTATCTATATTGTTTGCATATGATTGTCTCTAATATGTAGATATGTATATGGAAAAAAAGGACAAAATCCATAAACTTTATTGTGGCAATCTTTAAGCTATATACACATTTATCTAATAAGAATTTACTACAATGAAACAGTTAAAGATGCTGTATATATGGCCACAATGATAAATGTTACATAGAAGAACACAACGTATCGTAACATAATATAACATAAAGCAAAACAACGCACAAAAGTAAATCGTGAAAAGGCCTTTATTTAAATGAAAAGACCTCTAAGAAGGTCTTACACAAAATATATTTATATATTATTAAAATCATTTTTTTTTTTGCCTTATATTTAGGATAAAGTGTTTTCGTTTTACTTTTATTTTATTATTTCGTTTTGTCTAATTAATGATAAAGATTTTTCCATACATATAGCATATAAAGTGTATTACAATATTTACCGCATACATAGAATTATTTATTTTTAGTATTTTACTTTACTTAATTAAACAATGAAAAAAAAAAAGGAGAAAAATCAAAATTTGTTTAATTAACTAAATATAAATTTAATATTTTTGCAAATTCAGTTTTAAAGGTGTAACGAAATTACAAAAAAATTTCTGTGTTTATTATTTTTGTCAAATTTACATGGAAATCATATAGTTTGACTTCTAAGGATTATATAAATTAAAAAACAAATATAATTAATTAACACTCAATGGAGAATTTATTTAGAATTTCGAAACCATAAAAATATATTTTAAATTTTATTTTATAATAAACAAATAGCTTAAGTGACCACAGTAGATTTGTGAAAATATTTATGCCAATTTTTCTATATAATTTATTTAATTGTTTAAACTTTTATTGACCTTATATAATATAGAATATTTTTCTCTGATTTATTTTATTTCATTTTTATTTATATATTTTTATTTGATTCCTTTGTAATACTAGTAATATGTTTATACTTTGTGGTGGTCATTGTGTAAATTCCAAAAGCTTAGTTCTTTCATTTAAGAGGATTTTAGGATTTTATGTAATGTTGTAAACATTTTACATCTTAAAATAGAAAAAGAAAAGAAAATAGTATACAAAAATCAAAATCTTTACATTTGTTCGTCCATAAAATACACCCACAACTATTTATTTTACTTTAGCCTTGATACAAATAAATTATACGAAAAAGGTGTGTATGTATGCTTTGTTAAAGCTTATTTTATATGAATTAAAATACTAATTTAGTTGTTTTTCCGTTTATATTTTAATGAATTTTTTACATGTTTATTACGGATAAAATGAAAACATAATTTTGTTGTTTATAAATATCATAACAAGATTAGAATTTTCTATTATCATTCCTTTTCTACAATAAAATTAACTGAATATTTCCTTCTGTTGTCCGTTTATTTTTTTTTTTAACAAAAAATATTAAATAAAAGAAACATATTGTTACAGGAAATGAAAATAGTGACAATGATACAGATATAATCGGATATTAAAGGTTGTTTTTATCTAGTTTTACTATTATTTGTATTTTGATTATTAGTGTTCATGATATCTTAATATCAATTTGATTTGGTTATTCATTGATTAAGTAAATTTATTTAAAACAATAATCAACAAGTAGTACAATAATAATTTATTTATTAAAATTTTTTTTAAAGAAAAATTAATTTATTTACCAATTTGTGTGAAAATACAATATGTTGTATCAATAATAATTTCTTTTTTATTATTTATTGACATTGTTATATGAATTTTAAATTTAAAACAAGGATAAAGTTTTTTTATATTGTAAAAATAAAATTTAAACGTTAAAACTGTCTTTTATCTATATTAAACTGAATTAAAATAAAATAAATAAAAGGTGTAATATAGGCAATGAAAAGTGTTGTTCACAAAAATTGATTTACGTTAAAAGCTTTCTTTTTGATAAAAATATCTAACACATTGTCTTATTTTTATTTTGTAAAATTTACTTCTATCACATATTTGTTATCTACAATTGCATAGTGTTTTTATATTTGATTTTATTCTTTAAAAAAATAAAAGCATGAAAAAGCTACTGTTAAAACTTTTTTTTTGTTCTGTGTACACATATGCTTTTAAGTATCTTTTTACATTCTTTTTGTTTTTTTTTATTTATTTATACGCTAAGGTCTGGTTCAAATAGTTGATACACAGATATAAAAGAATGTGTTAACCCAGTAATAGTTCAATATATTTGTTATTTGTGTTTATTTTACTATCTGTATTATTTTTTGTTTTATCGAAATAAAATATAAATACAAAAAAACAAGTAATTCAAAAAGTATTTACTGCACCACGAGCGAAAGTAGTAACTGTTTGACTTGATTACATATATACAAATAAATACAATAAACATTATTTTATGTGAAATAGAAAACGCAAAAACCTGAAAAATATGTTATTTAAAGCATTATTTACGCTTGTAGTATGAATACTATTTGTTAACTAAAAATACTATGTAATAAAAAGTAAATGTGTTTTTTCTTTTATTTTTGAATAATTTTCATTTCTTTAATTTTACAAAAAATCAAAATATAAAGCTTTTTCTTTATCCCTAATACATATTATTTTTATAATTAACTTTTGTGTGGTTTATTTTCTTCTTTTTTAATCACATCTGTATCTACGTTATTTATAATTAGAAAAAAAAAATGTCTAAAGAATAAATTTATAAAAAAAAAGCAAGGAAATTTAGATGAAATAAAATTTCGTATATCAGACGGCAAAAAAGGGAAAAAGAAAATTACACATATGTCGCAATGCGGTGTAAATATGTTGTATTAGTTCTGCCAATTAAATTTGAAATTCACATTTAATAAATTTAAGCGTTCTTTTTTTCCTCTTTCTCTCGGTGATTTATTGTTGGAAAAATATAGAACAATTAAAAAATAGTTTTTTAAAATACTCTTCAGAACTACTTTGCTGTGGAATTTTTCTATTTTTACAAAATTAAATACATTTTAAGCGTCAATGAGCGCAATTAACTTGGTTAATTTATTATTACATTATACAATTTTTTCTCGCAATTTAAAATGTTTGATGAAAACTTTCATTTTAGTTTTATTAAAATGATTTAAAGTGTTTGTTAAGTAAGATATAGACATTAACATTATAATATTTGCTTCTTTTATATGTCTGTTTAATTAGTGCAATTTTTCATTAAAAATACATTAAAATATTAATTTTTTTACATTTATAAATATAATAATGAATATTGTGAGAAAATATAAGAACTTTGGTGACACAAAAAGTTTATCTAAAAATTTTTATTCAACTTTTCTATAAGTATTTTTATTTTTATAAAATATTACATTTTAAACTTTGTATATATTTTATTACATAATTTATATATAGTTTTAAATAGTTAAAATATGTTTTTATATCGTTTGTTAATTTCTTAATGAACTAATTTTTCAAATAAAAATAGTAAAGTAAAAGTAATATTACTATTTAAAAAATTAATATTTTATCATTAAATATTTAAAATTATATCATTTTCGTATGTAAGAAAAGTTTTATAGTTTTAAGCTTTTTAATGTTTACTTTTAACTTTTCTTATATTTAACGTTTTTATTACACATTTTGTTGAAAATTACTTACTTTTATGTAAAAGATATTCAAACATTTACAAAAAGACGCTATCAATACCAATTAAATAAAAAGAAAATAACTATTTACTTTGTTATTACTGCGAATATTTTAATTTTTTATTATTTTTGTAAACTTTTGCTAACTGAGCTTTTAACTGACTATTTTAAAATAGTAAAAACTTACACAGAAATTTCACAGAAACAAATTATGTACTTAAAAATGCAAAATACTTTACCCATTAATGTGTGTTAATAAAACAAAACATGTGTTTAAAACAGTGATTAAAAGTTTTCAAAGATTCACAATACATATTATGCATTTCATAGAAAATTTCCATCTATAGTTTTTCATTTATTATTTCCTTTAGAACAAAAGATAAATACAAAAAATATATATGTAAAAACAAAGAATATATCCATGTATTTATGTTATAAAACATAGATTAAAAGCAATAAGTTTTTAATTTATAACAAACTTTCGATATGATTTTCTTTTACTTTTTTCATCTTTATTTTATTAAAGTTTTTGTGCTTTTTTTTATTAGCAGTAGTTAAATTTCATTACTATGGTATAGTACAAGTACTACACTTTAGTGTTTTTTTTTCTTCTTCTTAACGTTAAGTATTTTATAGTATTTTCAACTAACATTGAACAAAAAAGTTCAATTAATAGTTGTTTTCTTCCCTTTCTTTATTATTTAATTTCTTAATAGGCAAAAGTTCTGTAAAAGAAAAAACATAATTCATGTAATATTTTCCATTGGCAAAAACTATGTATTATTTTTAAGAATTTTAATCGATTTAATATCAGAAAGTTCAACAATTTCCTTAATATTTTCATTGTAATGTATGATAAATTACAATCTATTTTGATAAACTTTTATTAATAGATGAATAAGTGCTTGGAAATAGCATCGACTTTCATTGTGATTTTTATTTTTTTGTTGTTCTTTTACTGCTTCTTATTTTATTAATTTCAGATAATCAAAATAATAATTTTTATTTTTTTATGTTGATCATGCAGGATTTTCTCGTAAATAAATTTTTATTTTTAGCTTCATTACTATTTACTGTCATGTTTTTGCTTGAAAAAGCATTATATATATATATGTTTTGAGCTTGTAGTAAATCATTATAGTAACGATGATGCGACTATAAAATTACGATGATCATGCGACAATTGATACGAGCACAGATTTTTTTACTAGTAAAATAAGAAATAAAATTTATTACTGCTGGTTACATATAAAGAAAAATCAGCAGAAAAAAATAAGAGCAAAAAAAAAAGGAAATAAATGAAACCACAGTAATTTTATGTTTACTTAAAATGAAGTTATTGCAATTTAAGTAGCAATTAGTTAAGGAGTTACAGTATTAAATAAAGAATATTATTATTATTATTATTTTAAATAACATTTCCTTGAACAGTATTTTTGGTGAATTTAAATATTTCTGTAAGGATGATCACCATCACCACCAAGTCTTTACCAAGTTAAGATTATGTCGTAAAAATAAATTTCATATAAAAAAGGTCATATCTAAGTTTATCTGTTGGACATAATAAACATTCATAAATTTACATACAAATGGTTAGACTATGTATACATAGTTTTCTGGTCTTATTTATTAACATTATTTTTTTTACTCTTTATTAAAGAAAATTTTTGTTAAGATTTCATTATTAAAATTTTCTTTTCATTAAAAATTTTATTTTGTCATTAAATCCTTTACTTACATAAATTTTCATTAACGGATTCAACAATTAATTAAACAAGCATAACTTATTCATTAAGCTTTGTTTTTGATATTAAAAGTATAGAATATTTTATTGTTTTCATTATTTAACAACATAATTTTATGTTGATGTAAAAATTATAGTTTCAAATAATAAAATACAATGCATAGTTTATTTATAAAATAATAATAAAATTATTAGATGATGTTAAGAATATCCTTGAAAATATTTTATTCAGATAACATAAAAAATAAACTGTATGTGTCCAATTTGAACATTTATTTTCATTTAAAATATAAATCGTTGAAAATTCTAAAAATTAACCAACAATAATTATATTTACTGTAAATCATATTCTATTTATAGGAAAAAGAAAACCAAATTGAAAATATAAATTTTATTTAGAGAAATGATTACTTTTTATGTACATAATAACACCCACATTTGCTGTAATAGACTGAATGGACAGTGGTCTGACTATAAGTTTATTATGGTTGCAAATTATATAAATAAAAATAATATTATCATGGGATAAAGTAGTAACAAACATATCTTGTGTATATGAACGACTAGTAAAATAATCCATAAATCACAAACAACAAATGCTGTACTTTTTTGCACTACTTCTTGTTTTCACACTGTGCTTTTATACATTGTTGTTTAGTTTACTAGTATTTTTAGTTTAAATCATTAAATTTTTTTTTAAATAAAAAATGCTTTTGAGTGGTCAAATTAAAAGACCAGATATATTTTGATAAAGAAGTGAAAAAAGCAATGAAATGAAATAGAAAAGGAATTCAACAAATAATAAAAAAGTATAATAAATAAAAATCCTTTTAGCTCATTTACTTCAAATACATTTTATTACTCTGCAAGTACGTAAATCTGTGCTTTCTTTTTGTTCGTTCCACTTTTCTCTGGCATTGGATTGCGTAATCAAATTATTTAATATTTCTAACAACAATAACAAAAATAAAAAATAAACTCAGTGTTATTTTATACAATTCCTACATTATACCAGTATAAAAAACGAATTAATGGAAAATGCCCCGAATTTAGAAATTTCGTCCTCAGCAAATACGTATTATTGTGTTAACATTTTTATTATAATTTATTATTTTTCTTGCCAAATACGAAAAAAAAAAGAAACAATTTAATTCGGGTCAGTAACCTTATTTAAGCATTACGACCGTACTGATTGATTCATGTATGAACGTTATATGCCCTTTAGCATTTTTCACATACGAAAAACCAATTTATACATTTTCTAAATCAATCTAATATTGTGCAAAGTTTTGCTTTATTGTTTTAGTTATTTGTTGTTATTTTATTTATTTATTTTTTTTTGATTGATTAAAATTCAATAAAAACAGATAAGAAAAAAATATATATTTTTCCTTTCTACATTTGGTGTATTTTATTTTTTTATTTTTATAATTTAATATGCTTTAAACAGAAAATATTAGGGAAAAAAATTATTCTGCAAAATCTATAATATTTTGTAAGAAAAAATAAATTAAATAAATAAATTTATATTTAATATAAAAATCGATTATGCTCATAAAGTGTGGTGTATATGAGATGGTTTTCATTGTGGAAATTTTACATTTATTTTTTCGATCGGTTTTTTCATGGTACTGTTTTTGATATAAATTTTATTTAAATAAATATATATATATATATATATATATATACCACAAGAAACAATCTGTTTTGATTTATATTAGAAAAGAAATTATGAATATATGCTTTTATTAATAAAAAAAAAAAAAGAAAGTAAAATTATTAATAAAATAAATATGAATCTGTTAAATGAGTTTTTGATTATATTTTATTGTATTTTTTGTATGAAAAAAGATGTTAAATTATTCTTATTTTATTACAATAAGTAATGTCGTTACATATTCTTCAATTTTAAGTACTTTTATTCTTGATTTAATCTTTTTATTGATGCTCTGTAAGTCACATTCACTGTCAAAGATAAAATTTTTCAAGATAAAAATATTAATTGTATTTTCAAGACAATGATGCTTTTCGAATTGTTTGTTAAAGCTCTTTTATTTATTCTTCATTCAAATCTGGAAGAAGTGTTAAGATAAGATTGAAAAAAATTATAACTAAACGTTAAAGTAACTCAATATGTTATTAAATCATTCATTTTAAATTCTGTTAAAAGAATTATAAATAAATTATTTTTATTATGTTTTCACCACTAACTGTAGACATTGATAATGTGCTGAGAGCTTTAAATATTTAATTTAATTAAAATTTATTTAAGTAAATAAAATTTTAAGGTAAAATATATAATATAACATCAATAAATAAAAATATATATTTTCTAATTTTTATTGTTTATTCTTACAACATTATTCAATTTATAATATCGTAAATCACTTAAAACTGTAATCTTTTAAAGTAAACAATAAATTAAATAACGAATATACTAAGAAAACGATTCTATATAGTAATGTGTTTTATTATTATACATGAATAGAAATATTTTTAAAGACAATAACAAAAAAAGCAAAAAGCCAATGGAAAAGCTTTTCTTTTTTCTTACATACATTCTCGTGCTTGTTAGAAATTTATCATGGTAAAATGTTAAGATTTATTATAGAAACTACAAACTATGTTTGTTAGCATCGTTTATTTTATAAATATTATTATTATTATTATTATTATTCGGTACGAAAATAGTTGGATTAACTTTATAAAACAATTTTCTATTTGTATTGTTGAAAATCACATACAATTCAAAATTCCATAATTTGGTAAATTAAGTAATTGCACCAGTGGAGGCGCCTGGTTACTTGTAAGAATGCAAGTAATAAATTTCCTGAAGACACTGTTATAGTTTCTTTTGTTAAAAGAATTTATTTTATTTATTTACTTTTTTTATATTTGAGACTTAATTTTTTTTTTTATTAAATCGTTGCAAAAATTGTGCTTTTAAAAATAATTTATACGATTGTTTTGTTGATGAATTCTCGCATTTCAAGTTTGACGGTTTCATTTTTTTATTATTTTAAACAGAATATTATGAAATATTTAAATTATTAGCTATTGTTTAGAGGTAAAAATATTGATCGTATCGAAATTATTTTTCATTCAATTTTATAAAATAAAAGTACAAAACTGAGAATGTTGACTCGTGTAAAGATATTTTATTTAAATAAAAATACAAAAAAAAAAAACCTCACTTGCAATTTGTTTTGAAATACGAACGAAAATAGATAAGTTACATATATGATTCATGATTTACATAACTTTAATAAACAAATAAAAGAGAAAATGTTGTGTAAGATAATATATGTAAGAATGAAAATTGTTTCCATATTTTATGTATTTATGCGTCATTTAGTAAGTACAACAATACATGGATAAATAATTTTTCAGTTTGATCGTTTTTCCGATAAAAGATATGACTAGAACAAAATAAGAAAAAAGGAAATATCAAATGTAAGGTAAATAACTTAATAAAAGTATAGCAAGAGTGCAACAAACTCATTAGCTGCTTTTATTATTATTATTATGTTTATTTTTCTTACTTCGATAAATTTTTGTATATTGCTTATTTTATGATTTTGTTTTGACTTTATACTGTATTATTTGTTATTTTTCTTTTAATAATTGTCTTGTTTTCTGATTGTTTTTTCTTTTAAATTTATAAATTATTTATTCAATGACGTGTACTTTTGTTTCTTATATATTTTTAACCGTTTTCGTTATTTTCCTATAATTGCAATTATTAAAAATTAAATCTTTGAACCTTTATTTAGACATTAGGAAATTGTTGAAAATTGAAATTTTGATGCTTTTATAAAACGAAAATAAATACAAATTGTATTGTTTTATCGTTAATATTTATCATTGGAAAATCGCAAATACTGTTTTTATAATAATAATTTCCTTTTTACAATAAAAATAAAACAAAAAATGCTGATAAAATAAATAAATATATATATTTAACCTGCTTGTTGTCACATCTCGAAATTGTAGAAAAATTATTACTTATTTTCATTTTTGTCAAAAAGAAAATTGTCGCCTGAATCACTTAAAAACGAAAAATGATTTTTTGACAACAAGCATTCACTTGAAAAATTTAATCACATCTTCAATTTTTCAACATTTCGGTTGATATATAAAAAAAAAAAGTCCACTTATGCTTTTCTACCTTCAAAATATATGTTTTTTCTTGTTTTTAAAAAATCCATTTCTTCGATTCATTAGTCTCGAATTCGTTATATTTTTAAGTGAATCACGAATCAATTATTTTGTATTTGTTTTGAAGTAATAATTTATAAAACAAAAAAAATAGAAAATAATTTGCTATGAAATGCACTTGGCACAGTGGAGGCGCCTGGTTTTTTGTAATAATTTCTGTTATCTACTGATGAGATACTTATTAATTCTTTATTATTATTCATTATAATTAAAAAACTATTGAAAAAATCATGTTGATAACATAAAAGCAAGTTTTTTTTTAAATAAAAAAATAAATTAAAAATATATTATTTTTTGTATGATTAAAAAATCATTAAAATGAATTTTTTTTTTGTTATTAAATTATGAAACCAGACGAAACATGCAAAGGTATTTCAATTATTACAAGGTTAATAAAAAAACTGTCGTGTAATTTTATTAAATAATTGTTATATACATGCAATATATATATTTCATGTTAATTTTCCATACAATTTGATAATTGGGTGAATTTTCTCTAATTTATAACCGTGAAAATATGCTGAATAATTATTCTTTTTTGAATCACAAATTTTCCGCATAGAAAAAAATAAATTCAAATAACAATTTTTATAAACGTTTTCGTTTATGCAAAGAAAGTCTTTTATTATTATTATTACTGTTATTATTTTTTTATTATTATTATTTCTGAAGCAGAATATATTTTTGATGTCCATTTTTTTTCATAGACAAATATTTAAATCTTTCTTATCGCATAGAAAATAATAATAATATTAATAATAGTATATAATAATAAAAAAAAAAATGTATTAATCTTTTATTCATCTAATGATTATGTCGGTGTTGATCGGAAAAATATTGTTCTGATCATATATTATATATTATTTTTATTATAAAAGAAATATTTCGTATACTTATTTTTATGTGATAATATTGAACAAAGAAAAAAACTTTATGGACTAAAGTAGATTAAATTTTTTTTTATATAAATAAAAGAATAAATGAAAACGAATATAGAACGGAAGTAAATAAATGTATTCTTTGGAGTTAATATCATTTTAATTTTTGTTTCTTTTTTTTTTCGAAAAAATACCAAATAATATTGTATAAAAAGAAATTAAATATATAAAAGAATTTTTATTAAAAAAATCGTTATATCTTCATATTCAATGATAAATATTTAAAAGAAACATTTTTTTTCATTGTAAGAACAATATATAGATATTTTCACAGCGTTATAATTATACAAAGTGGCAATTTTAAATAATATTTTCTATATTAAACATATAAATGGTTGACAGAATCAAAACAATATAGCATTAACAAGTTTAAAAATATTTAATATTACTTGTTTACGTTTTAGGTATTGATTTAACTTTTAATAAATATACATTTTATGCAGCAAAAAGATAATTAAAATTAAAATACCATATAAACACAACTATTATTGCGTGATAAATAATAATTTGAAAAAATATAAAAAATCAGAAAACATAAACTTAATCAGATTATACAAAAAAAATAAATAAATTTTTATTTGCTTGTTAAACGTATGAACACAAAAAATAATAGCAATAAAAATTAAAACTAATAACGATAAAAACGTTTTAAATGAAATTAAATATATAGAAAAAATTACATTAATTATAAAAGATTTGTTTATGCAAATGGTTTTTTATTTGTATGTAAACGTTGGTATTATCGAATAGGAAATGGTTAATTTATATAATTATTAAACGTTTTTTATTATATTTTGTTGTTAAAATTTGAATGATTATTTGTGTGGTCACAAAATAACCTTGCACACAGATTAGAAATATTCCAATGTATTTTCCACTTTTAATTTTCTTTGCTGAATTTATTATTTTCAATTCAAAACTCATATTGATCGTATTGACAGTGGCCAACAGCACATACTCGTCTAAGAATATAAATGTTTTTATATTTTTAATTAAATTTGATTATATTTTTCAAAATTTATTTTTAAACATTCAGAAATAGTAAACTTTTTTAATATAAAATTTTGTAAAACTATTAAATATAAGAAACGAAGATATAAAATTATTATTATCGTTATTTTGTGATTATTATTAATTTTATTTTGTATTATCTTGTTGCATTTTTCTATATGATAAAGTTTTTCATTATTTTCTTGCTTTATTTTTAAGTTTAACTTCTATTCAATTCAAATACTTTTGCAAAGCTTATTGCAAGCTTGTTATTGTTATTATTATTATTTTTATTCAATAAAATAACAAGTTTATAACTTTTCTTAAAACGTTTAATAGTTGCTACAGATTTTATTAAAAATAATATCTTTAGTAAATGATTTTAGTGATGATTTGAAATGTTTTGAGTACTTGTTGCTAGCACTTATTGTACGTTTACATCAACTTGATTTAGAAAATGCACATGACAAGAACAAAAAATAAATCTAAGCAGATTTACCATATCAAGAAAATAATAATAAAAAAAAAGAAGTACATAGATTATGATACAAACATTCTTCTGTTTATTTTTATTCTTAAAACAAGCGAATAGAACACATAAGGTTATAAAAAAGTAAGAAATAAACACAAAGTAATAATATATAAGCAAACAACAAACGATTTACGAGATTATTTTAGACAAGGAGAAATTCTTTAATGTTTAGACATCGTAAATTTTTCACTTTGGATGGTTTTATGTTGTTTTTATTATTATATTTTTCCTGTTTATTTCTTTTATTTTTATAAAACCAAAGTTGAAAAATTAAAAATAAACGCAATGCTTTATCTAGTGCTAAAGAAGCTAAGGAAGACAGTCCGTCGGAAAGATAAAACAAAAAAATTGTAAAAGCTTAGTTGATTAGAAAATTTGCTTTATGTAAGTAGAAACTTGAAAGTGTTAAATGCGATATAAATCAACAAGTTTAAACTGTTTTAGTCATAAAATATAATTTAATGTCTTTAAAGTGTATAATAATCTGCAGCTAAAAAGTGCACACGCTAAAACAATTATTTTCTTTTTAGATGGAAAATTGCTTTTCTTTTTGTTTTATTTACTTTTAATTCAAATTGATTTGTTGGAAATTTATTTGCTTGTAATAATGAAAAAGCATAAAATTGGATTATGTTCAGTGAAAGTAATACAAAATTTAAATAAATAAATAAAACATGAGTTTTTAAAGTTTATGAATATTTTTACAAATGTTTTAAACAATTTTTTGGTTTTTGTTTACTTTATATATATTATTATACGCTGGATTAATTATAAGTAGATAATTGAACTTTTGTTTATCAATTTCTATTAGATTTTAAAACCACGTTCTAGGAATTGAGAAAAATTTAATTCATAGAATGGGAAACTTATTGTCACTTCTGCAAAAAATTCTAAATTTTTTAGATTAATACCCCTTTAAAAGATATTCAATTACTAAGAATAGCAATAATAAACAATTTTAATAAGCAAACAATAGAATACAATAAATAAATAGCTAAAACATAATATTCTACAATAATTGTTAACTTTGCCAGTTTGTAGCACCCTAGCCATATTAAAAATAATCCTTTTTATTTATTTATTTTATGTTTTGATTGCACAAAATGAACAAACTCAATGAGGCTATTTTCAGTTTATATTTAATAAATAACAATAATGCCAATAGAAGAATTTATTAATTTTTTTTTATCTAAATAGCTTAAAAAACATTTTCACCCGTTCTTTTCGTGTTTAAACAAGACAAAATTATCTGGTATTGTTCATTTATTTAATTTTCTAATACTTGGACTTGGTTTATTAAATTATTTTCAGGTCTGTTACAAAATTGTTAATATTTATAATTATATAAAAGTAAAAATAAAAAAACATTTTTAATTCTAATAGGGTAAACAGTAAATAGCTGAAATTGTTTTTAATAAATTAAAAAAGGGAGTAATTTCAGCGAAATTTTTAACAACATTAAAGTGTTTACAATGCGACCAAGTTTGAAAAAGCATCAATCAGTTTTATAATATTTCAGTAAAAAATATTGCTTATACGGAGAGATATGGTTTTTTCAATTTAAATTAAAATAAAATAAATCTTTAAACTTTACTTTTACTAGAAAAATATATTATTTTGTGCAAAATGTTTATATTTTTTCCGTTGAATAATTTATTATTTAATTGAAATTTATTTATATTTAATATTTTTTTTCCAACAATAATGCATTATTTAAGAAGCTTAAATGAACAATCGATGTATTAAAGATGCTAGAATTGACTTTTCTATTAAATTAAAAATGTTTAAAAAAAAAAGCTGTGAAAGCCTTGGGTGACAGTTGATTAAATTATGCTGCATGTTATAAAAAAAAAAACCCCATAATCTGAATAACTAGGTCAAACTTATATTTCTAATCTCCATTAAAATTTAATAGAATTAAAATTCATAAAACTAGACACAAAAGTTCAAGAAAAACGAAAAGGAAAATTTTCTTTATTTTTTTGCCTTTAAGATAATGGAGAATTTATGTAGTTTTATGTTTTAGCCATAATTTGTCAGTTTTCTTCTTGTTATTGTTTATAATATTTATGTTTCTTTCGTATTAATATATTTGTTGGTGTTTTGCTGTATTTATAATAACATTAAAATTGGCTTTAAAAAAATAATAATAAAAATATTATTTAATATAATTCTATGACAAATGAGTATTTATGAGTTTGTATCTACTTTACCCATGGACAAAAATTTTCTCTTCTCGTTTTTTTTTTTTTTTTTGCTTTCTTTTAATAACGAATTTTTTATTTTAATATTAAAAAAAAAAAATATATTTGAAATACAAAAGAAAAAGTTATGATAAATGAGGGTTATAATCAATTCTTATATAAACAAGTTGAAAAATGTAGCTTAAAATAAATCCAGAATTAATGAAAAAAGTAAACAAATCAAGGTACAGAAAGTTTGCTGGAGCTTTTTTTCCGTTTTTTTTCTGTGTGCTTTTTTTTTTTTTTTAATAAAAATTTACTTTCTAACTTTTAATGTAATGAAATTTTATTTTATTTTATATTATTCCCTTCCTTTTAACATCAGCCAAGTTGTCAAGTAATCAAAAGATTTTCCAATGTGATATGGAAAATTAACAACAACAACAGCGAAAAAATAGAAGAAAAAATGAAGAAATATTAATAATGATTATAATAATATTAATAATGAAAAAGGAAAGGAAATAGCTTAATTTAATAAGTTTTTTAGAAATTAAATCTATTTGTAGAACAGTAACCGTATGGTAAATTATCTGATTGAAACATTGTCAAGTTAAATATTGCTTAAGCTTTTAAATGTTGTTTTAGTTAAGCTTTAGTAACAGCAAAAAACCTGTTGCATTATAATATTTTAAGCACAGGTTAATTTTATGGCGTCAAGACAATTCAATTTATGTCAATAATGTGGTTAGAGCAGACGTTTACATTTACTTTCTATTACTTTGTACAATGAAAAATATGTTTAAACGATAAAGAATTAAATTAAAAACGAGAATAAAAATAAGTTTTTATTATAATGTTATCATTTTGATCGTTTAGCACAAATTAAATGCATTAATAAATGTGGAAACAAAGTGCCACTTACATGTTAAAACAATTGTTTTATTATCCTTTTTAAATTTTATGTTAAAAATTCAAGCTTTACTAGTATTACATTTCTTCATATTTTCTTTTCAGCCAATTTTAAAGTTATTTTTAATTCTATCTTGGATTTTTGGTAAGCAAATTTTTATCGCGATAAAGTAAAGACAAATTTATATAATAAAAATACGCTGAATATGAAAATAACAGACTAGACGGTTAGAATGTATAGTTGATGATGCAGCAAGCTCGTTTAAAGTTTTTCCCTTTTTTTTTTTTTTTGTTATTTGTCGTATGGACATTTTAATATTGAATAAATTCATATTAAATATACGTTATAACTCGTATGTTACATAGAAATAAAATGAAAAATCATTTATAATTCTGTCAAGTGAAGATATTTTGCATTCAACTGCATAAAGTCAGTTTCAGACATAAAATAATCATTAAATCAACAGCAGAAGGGCAAAAAAAATGACAAAGAAAATATTTAAATAATAGTTGAAATAAAATATATAGATATATATTTTATTATTTATTTTTATAATAATTAAATAACAGCAAAAATAAAATTCTAAACATATATTTCCATCAACAAAAAGATCAAACATTAACATAAAAAGAAAAGCAAATAACACGAAAATAATAATAAATATATAAATAAAGAATAGAAAAATAAATACGTAAAAAAGGGTTTCAGATATGTATGTTTGATTACAAAGAAAACATCTTTTAAGGTTCAATATAAATATGTAAGGTAGTTTTAGGATGTTTTATGCTTTTTGTGAAGATAATAAAAAAAATAAAAATAATAAAAGAAAAGATCACAGGAAATATTTCAATAGCTTTATTTATTACACATACATTTATGTAGTATATATGCGTTATAGGGAACGTTTATGTTAGCTTTTACGATAACCAACAGGTATATATTGGATATTCTTAAATAACCATCAATAACGATTGAAAAGAATGCAAATAAAGAATTTTTTATTAGTTTTTTTCTTAGCCTTTGAAGAAAAAACCTTCTATCGAAATTATTAGATTTGCAAAAATTTGAGTTAATTTTCATTGCTTAAGACTAGTAAGGTGAGATAATTATTATATTTATTAGAATATAACATATGTTTTACCACCCTATTTATTTGGTGTAATATTTTGTTATTAATTTATATTTAAGTCGAAACTGTTTTATATTATCTGGTTAAAGAAATTATTCTGAAAATAGTTTAAAATTAACAACAATATTAATAATAATATAAAGTAGAGTAAAAACATGCTGATGGTAAATGTATTGAGAATTTAGTTAAATAGAATAATAAAATGTATAAACAATATACAAAGAACCAAAAATACAATAGGAACGGAAATTGTATAGGATGTTAAGAATGTTATGAAGGGATCTTTGTTTAATATTAGCTAAAAATAAAATAAAATAAAACATTCAAAATTTCTTTACTTTGATGAAAACTTTTTAATAAAAGAGGAAATAATTTTTATTTTTTAATAGATAATTTTCTTCTTACCTTTTAATTTGTTTGATTTAACCAGGTAGATGATTTTTTTTGTCCGTATTATTTTATAATCGAGAAACATTTATGTGATTTTTTTACTTTTGTTTAAATAAAAAAAAATGTTTTTTCATATTGATTAATCTATAAATAACAATTATTGTATTTATTTTTCTGTCAAATAAATACTTTGTCATTATGATTAATTAAAATATAATTAACTTATATTAATTACCAACAAAATAATAATAATAATCAAAAACTTTCACAATAAAATTAATAAATAAAACATTTTGATAAATATTTTTTAATTAAAAAAATCAGAGAGCAAAAAAAAAAGAAGAAATTAGAAGTAATAGAAGGAAATCAACGCATAAAGCTGTTGGTTTAACCCTGTTTAAATTCCCTTCAACGGTTAACCTTAGAAAACAACTAAAAACACACAAACTTTGCGGTTCATAAAGATGAAAATACGAAAAATTATGAACACAAACAAAAAATAAATAAATAAAATAACGCAGCAAAAAAAAAAAAAAAACATACAAAACCAACCGAAAAAAATGAGAAGAAAATTATGTTTATATAAATTTCTAAGTGGAAAAAGTTTTTTGAATATTATTTTTCATGTTTTTTTTTTCGTTTTGCTGATGTTTTTGTTTATTTTCATATTTTATAATAATAAAAACAAATTCTAATTTTTTTTTCTTCTATTCTATTTTTATGTAGATTATCCCCGCACACCCAATAAGGATATCTTTCTACTCTTTTTGTAATTTTTTTTTCGTTGTTTCTATAATTTAATTAAAAATATGCTTTTCAACCCTTTTTTTTTTCGTTGGTTGGCATTAATGTTGCTTTTTATTTAGACCATCAACAGCAACAACCAAAAAAAAACCAGAAAAAATGAATAATAAGGACACAAGAAGTAGAAAATTACTATGCTGTATTTGCATTCGATTATTAAGTTAACTGACGCTTAGAAAAATAAATAATATTCTTGTCATTTTATTTGTATTTGAATTTTTTTTTTTGAAAATTAATTTTAATGAAAGAAAAATTATTTAAATAAACTTTTATTATTAAGAAAAAGTTTCATTAACTTAAATAGTACTTGTTTACAAATTTTCTGTTACAAAAAAGTTCAAAGGATTACCTGGTTGAATATATAGGTCAAATGGAATATTTATCATTAAAACATTTCTTATATAATAATCGAGTAAGCATTGTTATTATTTACAAAAGAAAGAATGAGATTTTTTTGCAAAAATATATTTATTATAGAAAAATAGACACACATCATAAGGTTTTTTTTTTTAATTAAAATTCAAACGTAAAGGAATCTGTATTTTATTCTGTTGTTTTTTGACCGAAGCGAATATTATATTATGCAGAAAAGGAAAACAAAATAAATTAAACAGAAATAAATAAGAGAAAATACCAGAAAATAAAAACGCCAACATAAATAGAAAGTGTACAATTTCATATAAATAAAGCACAAACATCAAACATATTCTAAAACTATGATATTTTATAGTTAGATGTGGTTTTGATTGATGCTATTTGGTTTTACTTTAAAGATATAAAAATAAAGGTATTTTAACTATAATATTATTTATGTATAGTAGAATGGCAAACAGAATATGGTATTTAATATTAAAACTAATTTTTAAATATGAATATCAAATTATATTTAATAAATTTAATTTTTATTTTTAAAGCTAACATTGTAGTAAAAATTAAAATTACTATTTTTACATAAAGGTGGTTTAAATTCTTTAATTAAGTTTAATTTATTTTGTTGAGATTTGTATTTAGTCTACGAATATGTATAGTTTAAATGAAATTTTAATACAATTGTATCAAATTCTTGATTGAATTTTGTTTTGTAAATATTTTTCAATAAAAGCTTTTATTAGTGCTTACACAATAGGAAAGCTACAAACAAAAATATTCAGTTTTCTTTATAGTTGCAAATTAGTATGGTAAAGTATTTTTAATAAATTGAATTTCATTTTGGATTGTCTCAAATTTATGTTTATTTTTTGTGTTTCGTTTAAATAAAAGTCACACTTAGCAAATGCTTAAGTTTAGTTTCGGTATACATACATATTTGTTTTGTTGGCCACAGTTAATGTGTTTTCGCTACTTTTTCTTACTTTATTTCTCATTGTTTTACTTTATTTATATTCTTAACTTAATTATAGAACGACATTAAATTTACATATATACATATTCTGTTACATAAAAGCTAGTATACAAAAATTTTTCTCTTATATGCTCTATTGTTGGTGTTATTGTTTTATAACCGCGACTTTACAAACTACTTAGTTTATATAGCTTGTGTTTTTGTTTATGACTTTATCCAAGCCACCACAAAAATACATGAATAAGAAAACTTTGGTTTTATTTTATTATTATTATTTTTGTGCTTCTCATTCTTCAATGTTTTGCTTTGTTTTGTGTGTTTTCATTAAATATATAATAAAGGGAAAATTCGTCATGCATTGGTAATGTTTATGTTTGGTGTAAAAGTATAAATTCAATTACACTTGATATCACTTTTATTACATTGTAAATTATATGTTTAAAAACTTCGGTTTTTATTTTAATTTTTCACCAAAATTTATTTATATTATTTTCTGTTGTTGCTGTTATTTGTGCTTTAAAGCACTGTGAATATTTGTGGTTTTATTATATCTCATAAATAAAAGAAAAAAGAAAACAACAAAATCAAAACTTTCACTCTAGGATATGTTTAATTTTTATTAATTAAGAATTTTTTGTTTTTCATTTAGAAAACTTTTTTCTCATAATAATTTAAATTTATTTGCTTAATCATTTTAAGCATAATAAATATTTAAAAAAATTTTTTATTTCATTTACTTTAAATGCAAAAATAGCAAACGTATAATGAAATTTTTTTCATATTTTCTTTTTTTTTTTCTAAACAAAAATAAGAAAGAAAAATATGATTAGATAAATTTTATTCCATTCTCAGTATTTGCTTCAATAAAATTCTGTTAAAACATTATTATTATTATTATTTTTAAATTTAAAAACATAATAAAGATTTAGAAATTTTAATTATGCTTTATATTGTTTCCAAGATATTTTCATTATTTTTATTATTGTTATTTTAAAAAGAATTTTTTGAAAAAAAAAAAAAAATAAATAAAAATATTTTCATCTACGATGTTAAATAATAATTATTAAATATTATACATATTCATTATCTGTTAAATGTTAGTCATTAAAAGGTATTTTATGCGATTAAAAGAAAACAAAGATTAAAAAAAAAATTAATAAATTAATTAAATATTTATGAAAATAACTTAAATCTTCTTAAAATTATTAAAATATACTATTTTTAATTAAAAGTAATGATTAATGATAAATAATTGTGTCTTTTCTTGCCTTTAATATTGTTTTTTTGTAAGTAAACTAATTGTTTAGTAAAAATAATGTAACTAAAATATTATTTTTTATTTATTAAATTATTTATTTTATTTGTCTGCTATGTTAATTATTTATTATCTCAATTTGTTACTATTTGGAAGAAATAAAAATATGAAAAATCTCTGCTAGTAATAAAATATTAATAACAATATTATTAATTATTAAAATAGATTATCCTTTCATTAATTATTTAAATCATTTTTTCTAAATATAATTATTAATAAAGCATAAAATTTCATGGTGTACAATAGATTATTAGTCAGTTTACATTCCGTTTATTTTGTTTAATCTTTCTATACTTGCAATTACCTTTTTTTGATGTTTTATTTATAAACCAGACACTTCTCTATGTTAATAAAACCACAAATTTATTTTGTTTTTGAATAAAATTAAAGAAAACTAATTTAACCATTAAAAAATAAACACAAAAAATAAAATATCGTTAAAAATGTCAATTTTTGCTAAAATTTCTTTCACAACATTTACAATTACACACGAAAAATATTTTATAATAATAATTTTATTATCTTAATTTGCATTATAAATTTGCAGATAATGTGTAAGATGATCTTCTTAAAATTAGTTTTTTAGCAAAAAGAGCTTTAACTAAAGCTTAAATCGTATAATCACTTATTTTTTATGCAAAATAAAATTATTTTCATCGTTCACGTTACTGGGCGAGAAGATTTCATTTATTTATTATTTTTAGTAAGAAATTATATTTTACGTTTATGCTTTTTTTTGGTTAAAAGAATTTTCTTTTTGTTGGACTTAAAAAAGAAAAATTAATACTCTTATCTAGTGTATTTATAAATAATATTAAATTTTAGTTAATTTCATTTTATTTACTTTATCCTTTATCAATTTATAAAAGATTAAAAATTTTTTTAAAATCCTTTTTGAAAAAGTCTTGTATCCAAAAAACATATAAAGGGTTTTAATTTTTTTGCAAATAGAAAATTAAAGTTTTTACATCACGTTCATATATTTCTATGTAATTTTCTCAAAAACATTCAAATTTACCTTAATATATATATAAACTAATTAAAAACTTATTAATTCTCGTCAACTTTTATTTCAATTAACTTTTAGTTAATCTTAACCGAAAAAAGATAAATAAAGTAAAAACCATATCCTAATTGAATAATTAAACGTAATTTTAAATCAAAGTGAAAATATCCGGAAGTAATAAATTTTATTGGCAGTAAAAAGAATTTTTAAAAAACGAAAAGAAAAAATAAATAATAAAATTATAATTTCCAGTATAACGCGTTTAATAAATAACAAAAAAAAAAATTGAAACTTTATAAAAAGGAAAAAACTTTATGCATCATCGTTTTTATGTTAGCTTTTTTTATTTTTTGTTAGGTTTGGTTTGATGTTTAATAGAAACAATAATAAAAGCGACGAAAAAACAATTTTAAACACGTTTCATGTCTAGCGCTGATATTTAACAAAAAAAAAAGTAAAAAATAATAATAGGAAAGAAAATATTATTTTTTTTCCACAATTTCCACTTGTTAAATATACACATTTCTCCCCATTAAATTTTATAATGAAAATACTTGATGTGATATTTGACGTTTTTTTTTTTTAATATATATATTTTTATTATTAATACAAGAGATCCTTTGCCTATTTTTTAAATAATTTCTGATTTGCGCAATATATCACCCTTAAATAAATATAATAAAGCACACTTGAAAGAAGAACAAAAAAAAAATCACTGTAACAAGGGTGACAAAGAACAATGAATTTAATTTCAATTGAAAAAATAAATAAAAGTATTTTTTAATAAAAGATTGGACAAAATTTTCCTAGAATTTTAATATTTAATTTTTAATTCAACAATGTCTACATGATTGCATGCAAATATTTAATAATAATAATAATAATATTGTTAAGTGCATAATACAAGGGCGATTAAATAAATAAATGAATAATAAAAGTAGGAGAATATCAAGTAATATTGGTACGTTATTTACATTTTTATTAGCTAGGATATAGAACTTTGTTATAAAATATTAAATGTTTCTTCTTTTTTTAACATCAATAAAATAGATACGAAAAGAATTTAACTTCCTGTAATTTTTTTATTATTATTGTAATCGTTCCTTTCCACAGAGTTATTACTTGACAAAGATTATTAACAATCATATAAGAATGGTTGAATTGTTTTATTATTATTATTATTATTTAAATATAAAAAAAGTTTAAAATAAACGAAGCAACAATGTTGTAAGATTATGTATTAAAATTCATATAAATGTAAATCGTTGGAATGGATGAATGACGTTGATTGTTTTGAATTTTATACCAAGAATATCATGTTAAGCATTTTTATTTAACTATACACATTGTTTATAGTCAAGAGTATTTTTGATTATTGCAATATTTCTCATTAATGTTTTAATTTTGAATATATATTTTCTGATTAAAGATTTTCTTAGAATTAATTGATACTGTTTACAGTTTTTTTTCAAACAAAATCGCATAACAATGATAAATGCAAGTATTTTTAGTCATATTTAAAGTTATCACATTTAGCAAGTAATAATAATTATTGTTTTGATACATCATAAAACAGCAAAAGGGTTTTTTTTTACTTTATAAATATTACATTTGTTGTATTCATTAGGAGACAATTTAATTAAAACACATAACTTACATTTCTAGAACAAGAGATTGTTTTTTTGTAGTCATTTACTTCTGTAACATTTTTTCTCTTTGCCACGATGTAATAACTCGTAAACATTTTTTACATCTACCTTTTTTACAATATAAATTTCTTTTCTTTCTTTTTTATAAACTTTAAATGTAATTAAAAATGTATCATAAGCAGAAATTGTATAATTTTATAATCTAGTACTAGAAAACCAACTGTAAACAAGAAAGCAGAAGTTATTTAAAAATATAAAGCTTTTTTCTTTAAAAAAAAAATAAAAAGCACAATGAAAGAGAATATAAAATAAAAAAGAAATTAATTTTTATAAATAATAAAAAGTCATTTCAAATCATAAATAATAAAACCCAGACTTTACAATTTACCATTTAAAATATACTTTGACTAGCAAAGAATACAAAAAAAAAAGAAAAAAAAATAATTAACAAACTTTTTGGCGACATAAATTTATGTTTTGTTGCGACAAATAACATTATCTTACCGAAATAAATAAAATAAAGATAAGAATTTTATTATTATCATTTTGCGTTTGTTTTTTGCTTTACTCATTGTCTCTCTACCATTCATCGATTTTTGATCGTTAATAAAACATTCAGATGATTATTAGTTCATGTCATGGAAACTTTATTTACAACAAAAAAAAAACGAAACACTTGTGCTTTGTTCATTTACAGGATATATGGTTCGTTTATGTTCATACTTTTTTCCATTTTAAAATTCATTTGAATCATATTTCCAGCTAAGGGAGACACAAAATTCCAGTAAGTTTTTTCACGAAAGTAATATCATATTACTAAAAATTATATTTACCATAATATGGTGTAGACTTTCAAGAAAATTGTTATTTAAATTGGTTTAAGGTAATGTCAACATGTCAATAAATATTTTAATAAACAATATAAGCTCTAAGGGAACGTTACACGAGATTGCATGTAAAATAAAACCTATGAAAAATTATTTTTATTTTTCTTTTATTAGAAATATTGTGTTTAAAAAGCTCTTTAAAATTGATTTTTTCCCGATTATTTTCCTTGAAGAAATATTTCACGAAAAATTCTATCGTAAATAAATTAATTTTTTAAAATAAATAAAGCTTTAGTTGTTAGGAATTTTATGCTTAGCATAATTTGAGTAAATTGATACCTCTAAATTTTGTAGCTAAACAAAACTAGGTTATCATTAATGAAATAATTTAATTTTTGTTGCTGATAAATTAGAAGCAAAGCTTTAATAATTAATTTGAAAAACAAAATAATAAATTGAAATTCTAACCACGAAAAATGCATGCAAAAAATGTGAAAGATTTTTATAAAATCATGAATTTAGATCGCCAAATATTTCGAATGTTCGTTTATTTTTTAATTTTATATGCAGTCGTTTGTTTAGTTTGTTGAATAACAAAGTAATGTCAAAAAGCTAACAATATTAATACCAAAAAAAAACTATGTTTAATTAAACCGCATAACATTTGCTATTCGAGAACTGAATGACTGTGTACTCGATGTTCACATATTTACGAAACGTATAATTGTACAATATGCAGGGACACAATATTTTTACGTTTAATTTTCTCCCATCTATTTTATTTTTCTATTATTATTTTATATCTCTACTATGCTTTTCAACATACTATATGAAAAATATGTTTTATTCGGTTACGTTAACTTAGAAAAGAAAAACAAACGGGGTAGTAACAAACGAAAAAAAAAGCAGCTTAAAAAATTCATGTTATCGTCGACAGTTTGGTGCAATAACAATAAAAATAGAAGAAGTAAAAGTAAAAAATAATATTTCTAACTACTGTTTTTTTTTTTTTATGTAATGTAAAAAAGATATTTTTTTAATAAATAAAATTTAATCTACAAATATAAACAACTAGACACATATGGCATGTTGAATTGTTATTTTATTTATTTTACTTACTATGTGTATTATTTGCAGGCTTTTTATTACAATATTTATTTATTTTTTCGTTGTTGTCAGTGTTATTTGAAATTAAAACATTGAAGCTTTCTTGTTTGGGAATATAATTGTGTCGAAAAGGAATTAACTTTAGATTCTTCCTCTTTTTTAAAAAAAATTTAATTAAAAATACAATATAAACATCTTTTCATGTATTGTCGCGGTTTTAATCTATAAAATTATTCTAATCATTCTTGGAGTTAACTTTAAAGTATAATTATTTAATATTTAAATAACTATTACTATATTATAAAACAGATGTGTTTGCTCTTATCCTCTTGTAATGGGAAGTGATTTTTTTCTTTAAATATAAAAATTAACGAGTTTAATAACTTAACAAATAATTTAACAAATATTTAAATAAATCATAGCAAATAGCATTTAAATTTGACAGTGGTAGCGTGTATGGAGACCAGCTGCAATAGAAGAATTGTTAATGATGCAATGTTGAATATATTTACTATTTAGTGTTATTATCCTTTAAATTATTCTTTTTGTATTAAAAAAGGCAATGTAAATAGCCTGATGAAAATCAAACAGAGCACTTCTTTTCATTATTATTAAATAATAAAGTATTACCAATTAGTTGCTGAAAATGAAAATTATATATTTGTTGGTAACAATAGGTTAATTTGTCACCGCAATGCGACAATAATCAATTTTTCCTATAACACATTATTCAAGCAGATTTCGTTGCGCATAGAAATGCAAATTTGTATTGTTTTTAATATTTATTTTTTTGGAGAAATGTTGTTTAAACCTTTAATTGTTGATTTTAATTCTACTGCTTTTTGATATAAATATATCAATAAGCTTAAATGTTATTTTTATTATTATTTAAAAAGCTTTTTGATTTCAATTTTAAATTTTAATGAGAAAAGTAAAACATTAGTTTGTTTTTACAATTTTTATATTATTTTATTTAAAAAAATGTTATAAAGCTCATGATATATGGCGATAAGCCAGAAATGTAATTCAATAGAAATAAAAATAAGTCAATAATCTTAAAAATTGTTTACTAAAACTTATCAGTTTAAATGACAAACGATTGTACAAAAATAGAGAAAATATACCAAATTCTCGTTTCTTTAAACTTTCACCTATGACAATGACTAATGATTATATATGTTTTGTGTTTATTTTGATATATTACTGTATATTTCTAATAATAATTACAATGTGAGTCCAGTAACAGGACGTTAAATGTCTTGTATTTGAAATACATGATCATAAATAATATTTTCGTTAAATTACATAACATACGATTGTGTTACCAAATTTCTACTACATACAAGTATAGTAGAATATGTAAGTAGTATATACGTATTTTAATATTACTACTTTATATAAAATAAGGTTCTGAATGTCTAATTCAAATTAACGCCATCAATCATTTGACTGCAGTAAATGCGTAACTGAAAATAAACGCAACACCAAAATATTAACTAAATTCAATTAAAATTTAACATAAATATCACTGAATAATATATTTTATTATGATTTATATTCTATTTAAGGGTTTAAATTAGTTTTAATATGTATATTTTTTGTAAATCATTGTCATAAGCGTGAAACAATGTAAAACAGTTTTTTCTCTCGCTTAAACTTGAATAAAACACTTAAAAATATATTATTAATGTATTTAAATGAGGAAATATGAACATTTATAAATAAAAATTGTCACAAGAATATAATTAATGACAAATGATAATTACACTTATTAAAAGCTTTGGTTTGATATTAATAGTAATTATGAAAGGGAAAAACGAAAAAAATAAACGCATTAGATGTGACTGGTTTGCATAAAGTTTAACATACTGAACAGTATTAATAGAAAAGCTGTTTTTGTTTAAACATTTCTTGATTAAAAAGCTTTGTAGTAATATTTTTTTCTACTTTTATAATAATAACTATGCTTTATTTATTTTTTATAAAGCAAGGTTAAATAACGTAAATTATTAACCCTTTTGTCTTTGCATTTTGTTAATTAAATTATTTAAATTTATTTATCGCGATTCTGTGGTTGTAACATAATTTGATAATTTTAATTGTTTTTGCATTTAATTTGTCTCATTCGTTACAATCTTTAATATATTGAGGTGGTTACACATGTGTGGATTATATGTTACTCTTGTTCATATATGAACATAATTGAAATAATAATGAAAAATAATAATACAAAAGTTTAATCAATAGTCAAACATATGTCCACAATGGCTAATACTCTTTGTGGAAAGTAGAAGTCTCTGTTGTCTTTTAATGCAAAGCAATATGCAAGGTTATTGAAAGTTTCAATGTGCAAACGAAAGTTCAATATACTTTTTTTTTGTTCAATAAAAATAATAATTTATTTATTTTCTATAAAATATTTTTCATATACAACAATTTATTTTCACATGTCTAAAAGCTTTAAAAGCATTATAATATTTGTATAAAAATCAATCAATTAAATTTAAAACTTATAAAGGATTATTTTGAATTATAATTAATTATTTAATAAATAAAAAATAATAATAATAATATAAAATTTATCAATTATATGATATATACATATATATTATAATTATGGCTTTAAAATACATAAATAATAATTGAAATGTCATGAACATGCTAAAACCATATTTAATAATAAATAATTAAAAATTTATGTAAAATAAAATTAATTATTGACCAGCCTAGGATAATTTTATTATTTTATTTTTTTTTTTTTGTGTTCATTTTTAATTAATATTAGTAAGAAGGCAACACACCTTCAGGTTACATAATAATGAAAGTAAAATAAAAATTTAAATAGTTTTTCCTCTATAATAAAATTTAATAGGAATTTATATATTTGTATTTTTTTCTTTTTTGAGTGTGGTAACTTTCACGTTCATCAAGATTGTTAAAACGTGCAAATATTTTCTATATTGGTTGTAAAATATTCTTGTTTTTATTTTTTTTACTCAGTGTTAAAAGACGGATCATAATTGAATGTATTGGATTAAGTCAGTACACACCCAACAAAGAAATTTCAATACTAATAATTTTACCGGAAATTTTTTCTATTTTCCTTATTCAAGTTTTTAATCAACTAAGTGATATAAACCTATTAATAGTTTTTTTTTTTTATTATACTCTTTGTGATACTGTGTTAATGGATATTTCTTTTCAATATTCAAATTAATTACGTAAAAGCTCAAAGGTTTTATCACCAATATGGCAAAGTTTTAATTATAATAGAAATACTTAAATACATAATATGGTTATTTAAAAAAAAAATAAATTTTATATTGTGCTAGACTAATAAATATTTTTAATAATTAATAATCGTTGATAATTTAACATAAAACTGATTAAAACTATAAAATTTTTTGATAAAAATTGAAAATTCTATTCCGAGTAAAAATTATTATTTTAATAATAGGAAAGCTTGCTTAAAATTGATTTAAAAACGTTACCACTGTATGAATACGTAGTAAATGTGATGAAATAAACTTCAATTAAATTGAAACGTGTTTAAGCTAAATAATAAAAGTAATTTTTTTTTCACTAGAAAAATAAAACATTATCATTTTATTTTGTCTAGCATAATTATTAATTTTCTCTCTGTGATTTAATTTAATCTAATGGTATTTTTTTTTTTCGATAAAGTAATAAAATTTTATTATTAAATATTTGAGTGTTGTGTTTTTACTTTGGTGTAATATTATCCACTTTTTAACTGCAATCAATAGATTTTATTGCTATTTTAATGTACTTTTGCATTCAATGTCAAATTGGGATTTAAGGAAACGTAAATAAGGTCAACATTGTATAGGAAAATTAAAAATGCTATTCAAAATAATAAAAATAGAGCACTATTTTGTATTAAAAAATATATATGATTTTTTATTACAAAAACGGTTGTTTTCGTTTTTTTTTTAGTTTAACTATTCTAATTGCTATCAAAATGCACGTGAATAATAAAACAATTCCTTGGATTTCCTCTGCTACACCGATATAAACATAAATATTTTCGCTAGCAGTATTGACTACAAAATAGTTTCAATATTGATTTGATTTTATTATCTCTTACTATTTAATTATTTTATGCATTTTAGTAGAAATTTTTTTTGAACATTCGTTGAATATTATGCAAACATGAAAAACAGTTTTATTGACTTTATAAAAAAGTTGCTTTTAAAACCAAATAAATAGAAATATTTACATTTATCTATATAGAAAAAATAATAAAAATAAATTCTTGTGCTTTTATATGGTGCTATCGTATTTTTGATCTTAAAGAGATTCTTTTAAAAAATGATTTTATTTACATTTTTTTTTTAATATCCAGATGTAAAGAAATATGCAGCTTTTATGTGTAAATAATACTTGTTGAATAGTGACTTTGTGGTAACAAAAAATAATTCTGTATTTTCTTTCAATTAAGCTGATTAAGTATAATATTTAAAGTTTTTTAAAAAAAACTTTTGATAAAATAAGTCAATAATGCAAAAAAGTGATAACTTTTGCACAAACTTTCATAGAAAAAAAAAGAAAAACTCACAAACTGACTGAATAATAAACTAAAAGACAAGCTTATGCACTTTCTTACTTATATTATTTACTAATGTATCATACTACAAACATTAGTGAAACCATATCAAAAGATACGAATCTTCTAAATAAATACTTTACTTCGATAAAGCACTGGTAAAAGCAGATCATAAAGTTGATAAAATTGTAGCTTTAAAATAAAAATAAATTAAATTGAAATTAATCAAGTAAATTTAAGTAAAGAAAAATAAACTTTCTAGGACAATAGTCTATCAGATTTAAAGGAAAATGTGCCAAACCTTGTAATATTTTAATTTATTCACAACAGTAATTATACCTAGTTAAATACCTTAATAAAAACTATATTGTTAATTGTAAAAAGTAAACATTTCATATAAGAAACATAATAAATATTACCTAGTCACGCGATTATTAGCTTTCAGAATTAAGTAATTTGTTTGACGTGATTTACTCTTAACTTATCTTTTTATTTATTTACTTTTCTATAATAAATATGGTATTAAATGTTTTAATAGTAATAATAAGTAAAATTTTCTTTATTTTTATTTGTAAAATAATTAGTAAACAGATAAACCTTAATTCATGTTTAGTTTTATTGTATAACATTAATTTGCTGTTGCTGCTATTTAAACATGAAACTTAAACAAAAAAATAAAACTAATTATTTTGAAAAAGTGTAAAATTGTAATTGACTAATAATAAAATTTATGAAACTATTTTCGTAAGAATTTTATATTTTAATTATTACAGGAAATGGTGTGATTGTAAATTTACTCATTACTTGTACGATTTGTAGAAAATTTCGTAGCAACTTTCAAAAAAATTCGTAAAATTAATAATATATATGTTAAAGTTTAACGTATGTGGTTTAGTTTGAAAAAGTTTACAGTATAAATTATGTTAAGAATTAAATCATAAATATTTCTGCAAAAAAAAAAAACGAAGAAAAGTATGAGCAAATCTAAAGAAAAAACCTTCCCTAAACAGTTTAAAAACTTCAGATTAGAAATACAATACAAAAAATAAAATAGCGAACAACTTTTTTGACGTATTTTTGTTTCTTTAATTTCAAAAAAACATAACTTTTTAAATGTTAATAGCAATTCCCGGGGAGATTAAAATGCATTAATTTTATCATTTGAGTAATGTTTTTGAACCCTTTTTCTGTAATAATTGTTATCCTTTTGTACCTCTTAATCGCGACTTTAATTTTTTATTTTTATAAAAATAGCAGGAGTATTAACAGAAAAAAGGACAAAAAAATATATATATATAAAGAAAACCATTAAGGGAAGAGAATAATAAGCTTTTTTTCTGTATATTTTGACATTTAACAACTTTATAAATTATTTTCACAAAGTTTTTGATACAAGAATCTTTTATTATATTTTTTTCTTTTTATTTTTGTTAATTAAGATTAATTGATTATGTTCCTTTGCTTATTTTTTAAATTCGTGAAACATTAATACCAATTTACATTTTAAGTATTTTCTTTTAATCACATTAAATTACTGTGCTTTGTAATAAAATCATTTCTACTGAATTTTCTACTGTTCTAATATTGATAATATTTTTTTATTATATTTTATTTTGATAATTATTTATGCATTATGCTATCGTAATCAACCATAACACACCTTTAAGTGTAGCAATTTTGTATGAAAAATATTTAATTTCCAATAAAATTGTTAAGATTATTTTCAAGTCAATTACCTTAAGCATTATTTATTTATTTAATTATTTATTTAATCATTTTACAATGCATGCAAATTATTTAAATTATTATATTTAATACATTTAAATAAGATAATAAAATTTTTGTGTACAATATCTAATGACAAGAGATTTTAAAATATAATTCAAAGTATTTACAATTTATTTTTTTATGTAATAAATATTGTATATAAGCATTATATATAAAAAAAATTATTTATAAATGTTTGCTTGCAATGATAAAGTGGTAAAAATTATTTTATTTAAATGATAAACAGAAGTTTTATGATAATTTAAAGGTAGACTTTGCAGCTGCAAAATAAAAACAAAAATATCCTTATTAATTTATATTACATTTCGTTTTTATAATTAGTTTGTACTTAAATTAAGTCGGTTTAACAACGCGTAAAAGATACATTTAATTAAATGTTAATTACTTTATTTAAGTGGCAATCTAGATTATTTTATTCATTACTCTCCATTAACATTAAAGAGTGTATTTGTCAAACGCGTTTTATATCCTTGCTGTTTTAAAAAAAAATACACAACATACACTCAGCCATAGGTAAAACATAAAAATACAACGTCAGAAGTGGATCAATAGTTAAGCTATATGTTGTTTTACGATTTGTATATGAATTCCAAGTCATAAAAACTAGGGTGACTAGCCAGGGTGTGTCTATTTATTGTATACTAATCAAAGACATGGCAGAACATTAATTTCAAACATTTTTTGCCAACAGTAGCTTTCTTTTTTTTAATTTTAAATCGACCAAAAATAATTGAAATTACTTATTCGTATTACAGGATAAAAAATTCTACGTGACTTATTAATATTTTATGGACTTAATAGAAAGTTTTTCTTTTCTATTATTTTCTTTATTTTACAAAATAAAAGAAAAGAAAATTAATAAATCTTTTTGTGTCGTATTATTCTTTGTATTTTTAATAATAATTTTTCAATTGTGATTTTCATATATTTTTTAATAGGAAAACACCAAAGTAATTATGTTGTCTTAAGCTGTTGCACTATTTCCAATTTATTAATGTTTATTATAAATTTTTACTGCAAATAGGTCAAGTAATATATATATATTTTTAGTCTATTATTAATTTTTCAATGTAGCAAAATAATGTGCAAATATTATTAATAATTATTTTTTAACAAAATAAAATATGTTTTTTTAAGGAAAATATTTTACAGAAATGTGCACCTTTAGAAAAATAATCATTTTCTCTATCAAATACAAAGTAAATATATATTTTATCTAAATTATAGAAAAAAAATAGAAGAAAATACAATCAAAAGCGTAAACAAATTAATGTGAACAGGTACATGTTGATAAAAATAACTAATAATAATAATAATAATAATATTACATAAAACGTACACCTGACAAACAAATAGTTATTTCAATAAGACATTTGTTTATATTACGAAAATCTTTTCTTTGAATTTATTTTCTTCACTTTTTTTACTTTAAAACTCAACAGAATAAGCTAAGAAAATTACATTTGTTAGAATGAGCTTATGTCAGTTTCAATTATTTTAAATATATAAAGAATTTTTCTTTTTCTTTTTTGCGCTCAATACAAACGAAAATAACATATTTTTTTCTTTTATTTGCTTAAATTTAATTTTCATTTTATTGTAAAAGCTGTCGGTATTTTTTCTTGTTTCTGGATTTATTTTGTTATTATTTATTGTTTATGAAGACAGTAACGAAATTCATTTACTTTAAATTTTGTAATAATATACAGGTAATAAGGATATAAAAAAAAAATTAGTGTTGATATCTTTTTAACACAATTTTATTTCGTATGACTTAAAGGAATAATGTAATAAGCTCTGTTAAACAAATAAATAATATTAAAATAAGATTTTCATTTCTCATAAGTGAGTTTATCGTGGTTTTTTTTCGAAAATTAAATTAAAATTACTTTAGAATTGTGATAAATATTTAACATAATTAAAAATAGTACTAAATTCTGTATTTTTTCGTTTAAATTAATTTTAACTTAATGCTGTAGAAAACGATTATTTATCAAATTAAATAAACACATCCTGATAAATATCTCACATAAGAAAATAAAGAAACACTGTAATGAACTTTATATCTACAGTATTTTTTATATACTTGGTATTTTTGCGAAGAAAAACATGCAAAACTGTTAAAATCTTATAAGAAAATGTAACATTTTCACGTTTAAAATTATAAAATTGTTAAACATAGAGGAATTATAGTTTTTTCATCCTTTAAAGCGTTCATTTTTTATCAAACAAAACATACATAAAAGACGGAAAAAATTCCTCTATTTTTAAAATAGCCAAAAGCTTACAAAAACAACGCAAGAAATAACCAAGAAAAAAAGGATAATAAAAGCTTAAGAATTTTTTTTAACAAAACATAAAAAAGACAAACGAATAGCTGCTATTTATCTCCTTGTTTTTTTGCTGGTGCTTTTCTACTGCTGCTGATTTTTTGCTTCCAATTTATTTCTTCTTATTTTTTGTTACCTGAAATATGTAACAACAAAGAGTTACTGATTATCAATTCTGAACAATATGATAGAAAAACGATTTCTATTGGTAATTTTGATTTTTTTTCTACCAGTTTTTCATTCGTCTTTTATGGTTTAGAAAATTTTATTCTCAATCAAAAACTTCAATTTTTTTCGTCGTCGTTATTATTATTTTTTTTCTTGTATAAGGCTCAACTGAGTGCAAACTTATAGCAGACGCAGCTTTTGACAATATTACATTTGTTGTCTATAGAAAGCGGAGGTGAAAAATGTTGATCAATTTTATGTTTTTATTTTAAAAGAAAAATTTTTGTACTTGTTAAATTGTTAGGATACATAAATAGCAGAAGGTAAATTTTTATTTTTGTTTAGAGAAAAGTGAGAAAACTAAACATAAAAATTGAATTTCACTAAGAAGATGTGTATTGAATAAATAATCAAAAATGTAAAAAGCAATAAAAATGTAGAAAAGTTTCATATTTATTAAGATGAAAAAAAAAAAGAAGTTGATAAATTTAGTATTGTTTCTGGTGTACACACTTGTTTTAAGTGAGTTAAAAAGCACAGTTTATGATGACAGATGTTTCTCAAGTAGTTGCAAAGCTTTAAGAACAAACAGAAAAAATATGTTTATTTTCATTTAAGGTGTGCACTTTTTTTTCGTCGTCGCTCTCTATTTTAAAGTATTATTTCACAGAAACTTTAGATTTATTTTTCTTTTCTGTTATTTTTTTTTTTTTGTTATCATAAAAAAGCATTTAAATTACATAAAAGAAAAAGTATATATATATTTCGTGTGTCATCACACTTGAAACGAAAATATTTCGATAAGACACAAACGTGAAAATATTTTTATCTTTTACATAAA
Organism: Ptychoptera contaminata; assembly: GCA_963942525.1. Taxonomy (NCBI): domain Eukaryota; kingdom Metazoa; phylum Arthropoda; class Insecta; order Diptera; family Ptychopteridae; genus Ptychoptera; species Ptychoptera contaminata. The sequence continues at coordinate 6,434,859 of OZ012637.1, forward strand.
AAATACATATTTTCACTGAGTTACCAACTGCTGGTAACCGTATTACGTAGTAAATATATCCGGTGATAATTCTTTAATAAAAAATAAAAATAAATAAACGAAAGTAAAAATTTTTTTTTTATAATGAAAACACACTCACAACATGCATACATTTGTCAACGATAACGACTCATTTTATTACCATTCACGAACCATAATCTACGGTCAAAAGGATACATTTTATATTATTAAACAGAAAATTCTATTGCATACGATTTGTAATGTAAAAAATAAAGAAAATAAAATGGAATAAATGATAAACATTTCATTTAAATGTACGTGCTTGAGAAATATACGTTGTTTCTTCCGTTCAACATACATAAAACAAACACCTAATTTATTTATTATCTTTTTCTTTTTCATCGTTTTTTTTTTTTTGTCGTAACAAGGATACTTTTCTATTTACTTTCTACGATTATTATTGTTGTTTTATGTAAAATTCACAATTTATTACATATTGTTTAAAAATTCTTGCATGATTATTTTGTTTTAAAAATATATATATTTAATGCGAAAGACATTTTAAAATGTGTTTATTCTTGGTTAACATGATAAACAGTGGATAAAAAACATATAAAAAAAAGATATGATAATGTCACAATTTTACTATGAAGATATTATATCATTTGAATTTAACCAATACTCTTTGTTTTATTTATTCTTTTTAAAATTATTAACAATAAGCCATATCGTTAACATTTTATCATTTCAACACTTTGTAATAATTTTTCATTAAAAATAAAATTTACCTTGAATGCAAATAAATAAAAATTTAAAGGATAAAATAATAATTTTTATAATTTATTCTCTTTGATTTATCCATTATTACCATAGATAATAAACAATAATTTCTAATTAATAAAAAGGAATACATTAATTTAAATTGGAATTTTTTATTATAATAATAAGGTGTATATTTACTGTATGTTTCCTGGTTTTTCATTATTTATTCTTTCATTGTTTAAGGACAGTTTACTCAATTATAAAATAATAAAATATATTATTATTATTATTTGTTTATTCTACTTGTATGTTATGAATGTAAGAATTAACTAAGTAAGGATTAATATAATACATTTTGTCCTTTTTCACATGCTAATTAACGTTAAATATAATTTCATGTTATTTTTCATAATAATATGTTTAACATCTACTGTCCAAATAATATTTATTTATTATGAATTATAACACTAGCATATCCTTATTTAACATACATATAGCAAAAAAAAAATAATATGTTTTTTATTTTGTACCTTATGTTTTACAATTAAAATGTCATAAAAAAATTATTTATCTATGGTATTAACAGAAGAAACAAGAGTAGCAAAAAAAAATTGTGTTAATTAAAAATTTATATAGAAACAAGAAAATTTCTGTTTAAAATATTTATGCATATTAATGTATGAAAAAATTTCATTTAGAATAAAATATACTCACTCACATTTTCAGTGAATAGTCCTTTATATATGAACTCCCTAGTTAATATTGAGTAGTCCTGCCAGCTAACACACCGTTTCCATTAATTCCATTAATTTTTGTTAAAATTCTGAGAAAATTTCTAACAAAAAAAATAATACGTTAAAATGGATATACATAAGTTAAGGTCTAGTTACAAGGGTTTATTGTATTTATTTTATTTTTTTCATCTACTTTTCTTAAAATTACGCCTTTTTAATTTTAAATTAACTTAAAAAAAATATACTCTGTTTAAGATAAATTTAAAACTAATGTGACTAATTAAAATTCTTGACAGACGCCTGTAAAATAAATGCAAGAATGATAAAAATAGAAATAAAAAAATATATATATATTCAATGAATTGACTGACATATTACAACTGAAGAAATATATACAATTTTCAATTACTCGATGTTAACGTAGTCACGTTTATGTAATTAATGCTTTTCTTTTTTTTTTATTTTACAAAAAATATAACAATAGAAAATAAAAATTATGTGCTAATTATAGTATGAAATGGTGTAGCAAGTAAGGAAAAAAAAACGGCATAAAAATTTATGTATGATGTGAAATTAAAACACAAACAAAGAGTAAATTTAAAACGTGAAGAATTTTATTTCTTTAATCTGCGAGGTTATATTATTCTTGTTTAATTTTAGCTGCCTAACAACGTTTTTTCGGTGAAAAATATAAGTGTTTATGTCGATGTTGAATTATTTTTTAAAGTATTATTTAATTATCCATGGTAATAATTTTTATAAAAATGTTCGTCATACTTTACATTAATTTGCAAAATATTGACGTCATATTACTCGCTAATCATTAATATTCAGAAAAAAAGCAACGAAAAAATAGAGAAATTATTGCAGGAAATTTTACAGACAATTCTAAACTTTTTATAAATAAATTGGTCATTCTAGTAAATAATTTACAAATTTATTAACTTTTGATTATAAAATGAAAATGCTTTTCTTTTTATAAAATAAAAATTTTTTCCAAAGAAATATTTATTAAAAAAGTTGAGTAAACATAAAAGTATAAAAGCATTGAATCAAAAGTCAATACAATATTATTTGAATAAATAAATAAAATTGTTTTTATTAAGGATTAATGAGGTGGATAATCTTTTGATAGAAAAAATAAATCAAAAGTTAGAAGTAAAGAATATTTTAAAAATGTGTCAACAAAAATATTATAATGAAAATTCACTTAGTTATTAACGCATAAATATAAAGTTTTATCATTAAACATCTGTTACACTTGTGCATTTCATAATTACATTTGATAAATACCGAAGAAAAGTAATAATATTAAATTTTAAGTTAATCACTTTGCTGTTGGTTTTCCTTTTTTTGTTTTAAATATTATTATACAAAATACATATAAAAAAATAAGAATAATAATTTCTATTTATTTAAATTGTTTAAGCTTAAAAGCTGCATATTAAACTTTATTTGTTATTAAATTGATTTTTAAATAATATTAATTCGAAACAACTATTTATTTTTAAGTATTATTGAAAGGTTAAGTACGCAGGATTAAAAGTAACTTAATTTTCAATTCAATTATACTTCTTATTCGATCTAATCCTTTTAAGTTGAACAATCATTTATTTATTTATTTTATATTTTATATTAAGCAATACAAATTGATTAGATTGTAGATGATTGCATTCACATTTATGTTATTTTTAAATTAAATTACAAAAAAAAAATAAAACTAATCGAAAAACGATATGATTTTTATCGTTGGTGTAGAGGTAGAGTTGTGTTGATGATATTTAAAAGAAAACAGTTTTCTGCAATGTTTGCTATGTATTTTAAATGTACAAAGTAAATAATAAACTTTTTAATAAATTTAAGTGAAAATTTCTCTCTATTAATATTTTTCATCTTACACACATTTATTTATATTAAAATACACTCAAGTAGAAGTTACTTAATAAAATAAATAAGTAAAAAGTGTATTGTACAAATTTAATAAATAATTATTTGATAAGAAAATTTTATTTTTTGTAAAAAATAAAAAATTGTTTACTCTTTCGTATTTTTATGTTAAATTTACTTTTTTACTATTTGAAACTGATCTTAAAACAACTTTGTTTGATATGCTTGATGGCAGTTTTTGCTGTTTGTTTTAAAATTTATACATATATATATATATATTTCGTGTTTGTAGCATTTCTTGTTGTACACAAATAAAAAGTCATTTAAATGCAATAAAATTAATGTTGGAAAATTTTCGTTTTTCCTTCATGGTTTCATATTTATTTTGTTTTGTTTTTTTTTTTTGCTTTGTCTGATGAAGATTTTCTTGATGAGTCAAGTATAAATGTAATTCTAAGAAATAAAAATTGATAAGCTTTTTACAACTTTTTAACGTATGCTCTTTTTTTATTTTTTTTACTTGCTTTAACTGATTTTTGCTGACTGAACGTAATTTATTTTTCATATCAATCACATATTCTGGAAAGTTTTTCTTTTCTTTTGGTTGTTCTTGTTGTTGGTAATTTTAATCTCTATTTTATACTTTTCTTGGCAAACTCTTTAATTTGTGTTAGTACTTTAAAGCTTATACTTGGAAAATTTAATATTTTCAACTTAAACATTTTTTATTTAAAATTATGAAAGATTTTACGTAATATAAGTTATAAGGGTGAGCGTAGAATATTTTCTGTATTATTTAATAAATTGTCTTATTTTTTCAGAATGTTCTTAATAAATAAATTTGTTTTGCTTTTGTACAGGTCTGAACAGGTGTAATTTTAATTTTTTAATTTATTTAAGTTTTATTTGTGAAAAAAGATAATTTTCCTAAATATTAAATCAATGCTAAGCTTTAATACATTCCATCTCCAATTCGTAATAATCCTTTAAAGTTTTTAATTTTCTCAAAAAAAAAAAAAAAAATCTTTTTCTCCTTAAACCGAACTAAACAAAACAAATCTCATTTCTTTAAACAATTCTTAATTACTTTACTTTAATACAATTTTATCATTTATAACCATTTAAATGACTTTTTGTTAAGAATAGAAACAAAGACAATACTAAAATCACTGACTATAAACTGTACACTGATTAAAACGATTGACCTTACTTATTTAAAATAAAATAAAATTGAAACATAATATTGTGAAATATTTTTTAAAGTAAATTAAAGCTTTACCTTCAAAAAAAATAAAAATTCAATTGTTTATAAGCTTTATTTTTGTATAAAAGTTGTCTCTATGATTTTCTTTTTAAAATTATTATTAATTTTTGTTTCTCTATTATTTACCTTTAAGAAAACTTTCAAGGGTATTAAAGTGGTTATATTCTTGTTACCATTTCATTGCACAAGTAAAATGTATTTTGATTATTTTTGTTTACATTTTCTTTGTCAATTGAAATCCTTGAGTTAATTATTTTTTTGTAAATAATTTCTAAATTAAAAAAAAATTATTAAATAAAGATTTAAGAAATTAATTAACTTTTTTTGTTAGTTATAGTTAAGATAATTCGAATGAAAATCAATAAATATGTTAAATGAGTAAACTTTTATAGTTGAAATAAAATTGGAATTAATTTATAATAATATTGATTTTGTTAAAATATTATTAAATAAATTGTTTTCCCAATCATAAACATTAATTTTAAAATAAAAAATCTAATAAAAAAATGAAATTGTTTTTTATTGATTAGTTTGATAAATTTTAATAAATCAATGTTGGAAAATTTATGAAAATTCCTTACCATTTTTTTTTAAATATTTTATTAAATTTCTAATCGTTTATCATTTTTGTGCTATGATGAAATTCGCAAAACAATTTGTTAAGGTGACTAAGCATTTAATATTTGGTCTTTTTTTTGTGTAAATATCAGCACTTTGTGGTTTATAGTGAATGAGAAAAAAGGTAAAATTTATTAAACGAACGCTCTATATGTATTTAGATGCTTTTCAAAGATGTTTCTAATAGTTTTGTTATTGTATTTCTACTAGAAGTTTATTAATGTTATTATTATTTTCTGATAATTCTACATTTAATTATGTTTGGTGTTCTAATATTGTGCTTTTGTGTTGTCATAATAATGCTTTGTGGTTTACTTTAAGTTAGATACAATCAGGTCATTTTTGTTTAATTTACCTAAAACAATACCACTCTTGTCTTCCTTGACTTTATATCGAATAATATTAATTAAATTTTATTATATATTTTCGATTAAAAATATCATCAATTATAATATTAATAAACATTTGTTTTTTTTTGGTAATAACTACAAAAATAATTTATAAATATTATAGGATAAGTGAAAATCTATATTTTGTTGAAAAACCCTTTCTGTATTATTGTGCGATAAAAAATGTTAAAAGAATTAATAGATAAAATGAGAAAATATTCGACTATATACTTTCTAGACGTCAACCTTTCTTGACAATTGTTATATCCTTTTCAAAACCGAGTAAAAGATTGGTGAAAAATAAAAACGTCATCAAACTATGCTATACACAAAATGATATTGCTTGTGTTTATATATACATAGCATCGAGAATATGACTGACAAACATCGACACCAAGCTACAAACAATCAACTTTTCCCAGATAAAAATATATATATATAACGTATATAATACTTAGAAAACAAATTTAGAATGATGTGACATGTTAGAGGTCAACCACAATTGTGACATGTTTATACTCCGTTGTCATTTTGATGAATTAAACCATATTATAAAGAAAATTTGCTGAATAACATGATTGAGGTGAATTTTTACTGATTGCGGCTCTTGTTCTTTAGTCAAACATATAAATATATATATATATGTGTATTTCTTCCCCTTATTATTGTATTAAATTTCACTTGTTATTGTAAAACTAGGTCCGAGTATATTCGGTTTTAATCAATTAATAGGGATTAGTTTGTTGAGAAACTATTTTATATTTTATTTAATTAAAGAAATTAATCTTATTTATTTTATTTAACTGAAGAGTAAGTAATGTGTCAAAATTTCTAGTTTTATTTATATATTTGTTGCTGGCTATTAGTTTTAATTTTCGTTACATGTAATTAGTGTCATTTTTTTCAGTACAAGAAATTAATAACAATTTTATTTAAATGATTGACCACAATTTTATTCATCTATTTGTTATATAAAAAATTCATTCTGTACTTACACAATCCATTACATATTTACTTTGATTTGGTTTTATTATTATTATTATTATTATATTGCATCATAGCACTGACTTACTCATGTACTAAACAAATAATGTTAAGTAAAGCAACGTATAATCAAGAAAACTGAATTGTAACATAGTGCCAGTGCATAGACATATTCGTTATACCTAAAAAAAATGGCAAGATATCTTCTCTTTTACAGACATTTCATATAGTTGTACTAGCAATAAGATAAACGTGTTATTTTAGTCTAGTTATATCACTGTTGTGTCTTTATTTTTTGGTTTTTTTATACCTTTTTTCACTACTTTGATATACGCACGTTTGCATTTTGTTGATCATGAAATAGAGACATGATGTATCTACTAACAGAATTTACTATTTACATTACTATTTATTGTCATTAGGTAAAACAAATAAAAAATTGCAAAAAACAAATTTATTGAAAGCTGAGATAATAAAATTAAATACTTGAGCTTTTACGTCAAAGTTGAAAATTTTTGACATTTACACAATTGTATTCAAAGCATATTTAATCAATTTATTGACATTTGATAACAAATCTGTCAATAATTTTAATAATATTTATTTATATTTTCATTAATAATTAAATTCAAATTAATATTTATTGATGATATAGAAAAATTATTATTTTATTAAAGGATTTATTAGAAATTTAATCGCACAAATAAAAAATAAATTACTTTTTCGAGAGACAAATCAAATTTTAACTCTTTTATTTAATATTTCTTTGTTACATTAAGAAGATAATGAAAAATATATTTATTTACTTTTTATATTTATTTTTTTTTTTTATCGAAATGAATAAAAGCGAAAATTTTTCAGCCTAGACACGTATTGAGATAATTTTGTAATTCATATTGTGTCGTTATTGTTATTTTTACTATATTTTTTTTTTGCTTTTCCAAAGAATATACACAATCATAATGTTATTTTCTTGTTAAGCATTAAATGTCTGATGAATTTCTTGTATTATTATTATTGCTGTAGCTTTAAAAATGATTTATATATTTCTGTGATTGAGTTGTCGTATCCTTATAATTTTTATATTTATTTTCGCTTTCATATATTTTTTTATATTTATTAATGAAATCGTTTAAGATTTGAACACGTGATTCTATTTCCAGTTTTCTTAGATAATTATGTGAATAGCATAATAATATTATGTTTAAAAAAAAAAAGAAAATTATTCATAATTTAATTTAAGACTTTATTAGAAAAATAAATTAGAAAATTAGTGTGGCTTAATGTAATAATTATTTAATATTTTTATTTATTTTGTTACGATTTTCTATAATAATAAATATTTGAACTTGTTTTCAAATTTTATTTTACTTTTTTTTTCATAAAAAGGTAACCAAAGTAGTATCTTGTTTTGAGCAGTTGAATTCCGTTTGTAATACCTAATTTATGTGCTTCTACAACGATTTGATTTATAATTTTTTCTCTTAAAATATATAAAATTAAAAAAAAAAACTGTCGGAAAACATGAAAACTGTTCTGTATCTAAAGAGAAAATATATTTTTACTTCCTTTTTTCATTTGTCTAACAATCAATTTATTTATTTATTACTTTTAAAGCAAACATTTCTGCTGTTAAGAAATGTGTTTTCTCTGTGTTTCTTTTTTTTTTTTTCATTTACCTACATTTATCTTTAGCGATATATAAATTTAAATATTCAAAATATTATTGATTCAGTAAAATTGGTAAAATATGGATTTAATTTTCTTATTTTTTTTTACAAGACGTAAAACATCAATGATAATAAATTTTCTCTTTGGTTATTTATTAAAATTTTAAATTTTTCTTGCTTTAAAATTCAGAAATGAAACGTTCAAGATTGAAAATATATAAAAAGAGTTTTTAGAAATGATTTGTTTATAAAATTCAAATGAAATAGTATTGTAATGATATAAACAGGTGTATTTATATGTTTATAATAAATTAATAATTATTAAATAATTTGATATTTGTTTAATTAAAATAAATATAGAAATTATTGACAAAGGCATCTTTTTAATGAGTCTATCTATATGCCAATAAAGTTATTTAATTTAATTTAAAATACATGTATTTCTTGTGTTTATTGTCATAAAATGAGTTTATTCGTAAATAACACATAAATTTAGTTGTTATAAAATAGTAAATTAAGTATTAAGAAATTTAATAACTAAAGGAAATTTCTTGTTAAATCGAATTATTCCTAATAAAATAATATAAACAGGATATTATTCTCAATACAAATTATATAAATTTGTTTGATCATTTTCTCTTGTTAAATTTTGCATTATAATAATGATTATTAAGTATGAATTTCTAGAAATAATAATGCATTACGTTTAAAACATAATTTTCCTGTATAACTATTATTTGTAAATAAGAATATAATTTATTTTTTTAATGCTTTCCTTTTTTTATTTATTAAAATTATATTATTCGAAAATATTTTCTTCAATAATAACTTGTTTAATTTATTACAAATATAACAATACTAATTGTGTCCTTAGGAGTTTTGTAAAGTTTTTATTATTTGTATATGTTTTATCAAAAGTATATATATTTTTTAATTTTAATTGACTGCTATTTTTCTTAATATTACTTTATTATTTATAACAAATAGCAAAAAGGAAGAAAGAAAAATAAAGCTACTGAAATAAAGTAAATGAAAACGGATGACAGCAAAGAAGGAAAAAGAAAAACTCAACTATTCTTGTATTTAAAATAATTGGAAAATTAGTTTTTCAAAATAATGTAATAAAATTTTGTTCTAGTTTTTAACATAAATAAACATAAAATTTCTACTGTAAATAAATAAATTAATAGAGAAAAATAATAAATCAAATAGCAATTTTCCTCCGCATTGCGACAATATTATAAAAATGTTTCTTTAAAATAAATAATATTATCATTATTTCTACATGGGAAATATATATATATGTTTAATATTTTCTCTTAAATAATAATAAAAACAAATAATAATATAATTTTCAACCAATTTCACTCATTGTCACTCAGTTAAAGTTTATTTTTATTTTGAAAGTTTCTTTCAACAAAACTTTAATTAAATGTCTTTTAAAATAATCGAAAAATATTTTTGAAAAAAATATCTTATTTTCAAGATATTATTATTGTTATTGTTATTAAAGAACCACAAATATGTTTATTCATTATTTTTATTCAATAAAATTTATAACAAATAAAAAGTTTTAATAAAATTCTAATAGTGGAAAATTTATTTACAAAAAATATATACAATAATTGAAATGACAAAATATTTTTTATTATTATAGATAAATAAGTGAAAAATAATAAATATTTGATTTTGAGAAAGTATAAAATATCAATTATTTAAGATAAAATAATAATAATATAATTATATTTAAATGCTTGATTTATGTTTTATATGATGGAAGTACAGTAGTTTGAACTTGTTTTGCCACTAAACACTTATAAAATTGTACCCGAGAGCTTTTTAACTATTTAAACATTTAAAAAATTAATTATTAACAATATTATTCATATTCATTTTAATTAAAATAAAGTATTTGTTCAATTTTTAATAGAAATGTTTTGCTTAATTTAGTCAAATTTGCTGCAATTTTATATATTTTTAATAGATATTTTTATTGAAAAATATAGATTTAACGAAGATGTTCTACTTATAATAAAATAAAATATGATAATAAATAAAGATGATAATAACATTTAGTATTAAAAAGTAAATGTAAAGTGATAATTTGTGTAATATGTTATTTTGCTATTTATCTGGTTATTTATTGGGTAAATATAATTATACATCATTAGACATTAATTAATTACTTTCCTTTTTTAAAAACAAATATTTAATTAAAATAAAAAGGAAGTAAAATAACATTTAATTAATTAACAACAACAAAAATACCATAATCTATGTAACAAATTTTTAGAAAATTCATCTCTGAAAATTATTCAGAATAATGTTTCTCCATAAAATTTATAATAAAATAGGAAATTGAATTTTCAGTTAAATTTACTTTGCACTAAAAATACTGAAAATAACATACCGAAATAATATAAAAAAAAAGAAATTGAAATGGCCAAACATTATTAGATTTTGATGGTAAACACGATTATGGTTTACCACAAATAACGACATTTGCATTTGATTATTTATTGTTATAAAAATTAGGATTACAAGATGACATATTTTTATCCGTTGCGTATTTCAATTTCATTGATTTTAGAACGCAAAATATTCGTTATTAATTGTAGTTACATACCAATTACATAGGTATTTTATATTATTTTTAATTACAATTTGTTTATACTATCGTTTAAAATTGCATGCTAATAATTAATTAAATTCTTCATAAATTCTATATAGAAATATAATCAGAACATTTGTTTTGAAATTATGTCTTTTACAAACGAAAATATTTTTATTCATTATTACGTTATTTTTAATTATTTTTCAATAAATTGGAATATCTTTCAAAAGAATTCGTCAATAAAATGCAATAATTGAAGTAACAAGATCATCTGTAAAATGCTTAGAGTTTTTAATAATAATTAAATAAATTTTTTGTTACGTTAACTAATGAAAATTGTTACTTTTTAAATAATTATCAAATTAAAAATATATCATATAGTTGTGTTAAAATATTATTTTTATTTTAATTGCACTTATTTACCTTAACATTTTATTATTATTATTATAATTATAATTTAGTTCAAAACATAACTAACTAAAACCAATATAATTTTTTATTGCATATAATTTTGCATAAATAGTTTTATTTATAAAAACAAGCGGTTAACTGTAAACAAGCGGTTAAATGAATATCATCAAATAAAATTGATGTTAATTTTGTGGTTTTATCTCTGTATGATTTAATCATTTTAAGTGAGAGAATTTTTGTTTTTGTGTTTATATTGGCAATTAAAGCATTTTAGGGTGTAATATTCAAAATAAATTAATAAAATATCTGGTCAATATTATTTCGAATATTTGTAAATCAATGAGGTAATTCTAAATGAATTGCATTCTTTGCATAATTAGAGAATTAATAACACAAAAAAAAAGGAATAATACATTTATCACTAGAAATTCGGTTGTTTTTACGATTTTATTAAATATTTTAGTCTTTTAATTACATAAAACCATGATATATGGTTTAGCATCATCATTAAAGTCGCCCACATATGGCTAATATAATTCGCAGTTGGATTAAGTTATTAATTTTCTAGTAAATACTTTTAAATACCAGCTTGTCTTCTTGACATCTTGTAGGCGTGCAATGCTATTTTGAAAATTAATTTATTTAATTAAATTTTTGCGTGAGCATCATCATTTCTTATTCAAAGAAAAATAAATAAATACAAACACACCTTTAATTCATAATATTTAGGTTACACGATTTCGCCGAACCTTTGTGCTTTTTTTTCAAAATTAAAATTATTTTTTAAAATTAAGCTTCTTTATTTATTTTTTAATAAAACTTGTTAAACATTTTTTACCCTCATCATAGCTGTACGTTGTCGCCTAAATTTTATTATTTTATTTTCTAAAGTAAAACAAATAATTTTAATTGAAACTGTGGACTCACAGAATTGGTAACATTCGCAAGGATTTATAGAACAAAAATTTGTGCTTTCTTGGTTATAAAAAATAATAAAATTTAACATAATTATTTTATGCTTAGCGTTTTTTTTCATTTATTTGTATTTATTGATTTGGAAATTGTATTAAATGGGAAAAAAAAAATATTCTTAAACCAAAAAGGATACGAAGAAGACGAAACATTCAAGTAATTACCGATTAGACAAAAACAAAAGTAATTATAATTTAAATTAAAATAAATTTTTCTGTCATACCATTTTTAATTAAAATAAAGAAGAAAAAAAGTATATTGAAGAAAACTAATTATTATTTTCTTACTACTGAAAATCTTACATTGAAAACTACAGAAACTAAGAACCAGATGAGCAAAACACAATTACTGTGTGACTGATTTTTCTTTTGATTTTTAAAACATTGAATTGAAAAATTACAAACTCTATCAAGTTATTAACCCTCAACAATAAATAATTTATTTTATTTTTTTTTGCATTTTATACATTTTTTAATTAGATTTAATTTTTCTTTTAGTATTTTCTATTCTTAGAATTTAATTATAATTTCTGTGTAACAAAATTTTTTACTTTGCATTTTGTTGTTTAAACATTTATTGTGCTTTATTATGTCAACCGGAATTTTTAAGCTTTACTTTATCAGCTTAATTATAAAATTACAAAAAAAAAAAATTATTTCACTGTTTTATTTATAAATATATATATTTTTAATGCTTAATTGTTATTTACCTTTCTAGCGACATGATTATTTAACAATTGTCCGGGGTTGTTTATCATTCAATGTTTCTTATTCTTTTAGCGTCTTTATTCATTATTATAATTAGATTATGTAAAAATTAATTTATTATAATAATAAGCTTTTTTTAAATAATAAAAAAATAATTATAACTGAACGTATTGTTGTCATTTTTGTGATTAACTCAAAAGCTCTTATGAAAAGTAACGCTTCAAGTATTTTCTGTATCAAATATAAAAAATTATGTAAATATTCTGAGATTATTTATATAAAAAAGCACAAAATAAGAATAATATTATTGCTTATGATGACGCAAAAAATAAGAAAGATCAATATTTCAACGGAAAATATTTGGGCGGAAATTAGAATTTGTTTATTTTTTCTTTAAATCACGATGAAGAAGATTAACTTTCTATCATTATTTATTTGAAATGTGGTTTCTAGTTTTGTTCAATTTTAAAATATTTTCCAATACAAAATAATTTCCATTGAAAAACTTTAATGCTTGTTATTTATTTTCTTGTAATTTAAATCCTTGTTAATTTTATTTTCACTCATGAAAACCTAGAAATAAAGTATTAAATTTCCATTAAACATTGACAAATGTTTGTGTTTTTATTTTATTTTAGATTTTAATCTTTAATTAAATTACGTGACACAATTATTACAGTAAATAAATCAATAAACAATATTAAATAGTTTAAATATGTAACCGATTAATCAATCAATATTTTGACTACAGATAATATACGTTTAAAGAATTTTTAATAAGTAAATATATATTTAAAAATGATTATGTTTTCGATAATTGAATCAATTTTTATTTTTATATATTTTTCTATAAATTTCTAAGTAAAGATATCAAGTTAAGTGAAAGTATAATTCAATGATATTTTATCAGATCAATTTACATTAGGGGATTAAATTCGGTTGGCTTTACGTTAAAGGGGAGTTACTTTATACGTTTTGATCTACCCTTTTTTTATCATAGATTTTTCTCTAATATTTATATATTCAACGAATAAAGCTTAGAATATTTTTTTATTTTATTTTACATTCAACAAATACTTAAAAATCATAAAATATGTAAATATTAACAGAAATATATGTATATATACTTTTATGTTTACATTTACTTCTCATCGAAATTTCTTCTTTTTTTTTTCAATTTTCTCGTTATTTTACTCTGACGAATAATAATTTTTTGATATATTTCATTTTATTGATAAATAAATAAATAAATAAAAATGAAAATGTAAATAATAATAATAATAATATTTATGTCATTTAAAATTGCGTGAAATTTTTAAATTTTTATTATTATTTTCTTTTCTTTTACGATGTCATAAAGTTTAAGAATTTTCATTTAAGTTTTTACTGAATATGTTGCAAAGAAAACAACAACTACTGTGTTTTTTTTTGTGTTTGTATGATATCCAAATTTTGTAAAAATGTCTACGAAATACGTATGACATTAACATGGGAAAGAAAAATTATTTTAAACTTGATTAAAAGTAAAGTAAATTAAATTTCGGAATGTTAACATTATAGAAGTCTTAAATAATAATTGTTTTATCGTTTTATTTAAGAAGTGACAATGACATACATTTTGTACTTTCAAACATTTAATTCTAATAAATGTGACCTGTATCTAATGAAGAAAATTAAAAAAATACACAAAAGAACATTCAACACACAAAAAAAAAGGATTTGTATTGTTTATAAAAAATAAAGTGACATAAAAATATTAAGGTAATACGTATAAAAGCTGCGTCAGTTACAATTTTATTTAAGACAAAGTTATTCTGCCACCAAAATGTGTCTTCAAATTTTTTTTTTTTAGTAACACTTTGAAGAGAAAAATCCAGAAGATTAATTTTAAATTTAAATTTTTCATTATTTTTTTCGCTTTTATTTATTAAATCGTTTTTTTTGTTTTCAAAAGCGACAATAAATAATCAACAGACAGACAATATTGTGGCTTTTAAAAAAAGAAAATCATAACAATATTTATGGAAATAATTAAAAAAATAGGATAAATAAATAAGAAAGAATAATAAAAATTTTATTTTAATATAAAAGTAATAAAAAAAAATAATAGAAATAGAAAGAAAATTCACCAAAGAAAGGATAATTTTTCTTTTTTAAATAAAAATAATAATAAAATATAGATAATTTTAATTAAAAACTTGTGATTTCATCTACAAAACTATATACTAACAGAAATTTATTATTGTTATTATTATTATTATTATTCTGCAAACGTTTTAAACTGGAAATAACGGAAAAAAGAAACTAGGACGAGACAAAAAGGAAGAAATAAAAGTAAAGTAAAAAAATAATATTGTCACTGACAGTAAACCATTATGATAAGATTTTTATGCTTTTTGTTAAACAAAAGTTTATATTTATTTTTCTGCTTTTTTTTTTAATTTTTATTAATAAAAGGAAAGCAAAAAAGGAATAAAACAAAGTAAAAATTACTTTGCTTCACATAATAGAGATTAAATCAAGGATGAGAAATAAAAGATATTAAAAACATAGGATAACTTCACACTGAGTATTTAACACTGAATTATCTATTGTCAGCATTTAAAAAATAATAAGTGGAATAAAAAAGCTTAACGAAAGTGGAGAAAAAACATTTTTTCCTAGCATTAAAACAGATGATAGTTGGTTTTTTTTTAGTTTTATCACATACTTTACTTTTTCTTTGTTTGTTTTAAAGAAAAATGCACTAAAAATTCACTTAATTTTTTAGTTAAATTTATTAAAACATGAAAACAAATTGAATTAAAATGAGAATTTTATTATTTTTCTAAATAAAAATTACATTAAATAAAGTAATTTTTATAAATTTAATCCTAAAAGTGATATTGCAATATTTTCTTATGTAAAGTAACTTCCGATTACTTAACAAAAATTTAACAAAATCTTAAAAAAGTCAATGCTCTTATGCTTACCAGACTGTAGCTAAACATAATACTTTCGGTGTGATATTATGGCTATGAAAATGTGCTTATATATATATTTTTTTTATTATTTATAAATCGAATTTTGAAAATATTTTCACTGCTTAGGGATATTTTTTGTTATTACTTTATGTTTATTTTTATTTTGCATTGAAAAATCATAATTTATCACGTAATATTTAGGTAAACAGTTAAATATGTGTGAAAGCTTATACTTTACTTATTATTGTATCAAAGTATTTCGAAAAAATTCTGTTTTTGTTTTAAATTTAATATTTTATTAAATATTTATTAATTTAATAAACACTTGGCAATAGAATCATTAATTAGAAGCATAAATTATTTTTAATAATTTTTTTAGAAAGTAAAATTTGTTATTTGATATTTATAAGCTTTTAATTTTAATCAAATATTATTTATGTTTTAACACTTGAAGTATATTTATGTTATTAATCGGGAAACCATATAATTAATAAATTAATATAAATATTATTAATAATAATAATAATCGGTTTGAATAAATATCAAACAATACAGAGTATTAGAATCAAATTACATAATTGTGGTGAGAAGCTTTTGTTACATAAAGAAATTTACTCTTTATTTATATAATTTTTAATTCAATTATAAGTTATTATTTTATAAAATAAATATTATTTTTGATGCGATTATATATAGAATAAAAGTGAAATTTAAGTACTTATTTTTTTATTTGTTCTGTCAATCACAGTGCATTTATATTGATATCAATCAATATTATATAATTGCATTAAAAATATTTAACATTTATTACATTAAATATAAAATCAGTTTTATTGTCGAAATTAAAGTTGAATTTCTCATAAGAATTTTTCAGCGCAATTAATTTATTTTTTATAAACTTTATGCAATTAATGCAATTATAATTATTAAAATAAAAAATAAAACATATCTCGTTACTGATTTAATATAATAAAATATAATTTTACCACGTAATAGCATATAAATGAAAAACAGAATTTATAATTGCTTTTAATGAAAAATCGTGATATGAAAGTTTTTCATTTTCTTTATTTCATATTTTTGTGTATTATTTTAAAATGCTTGTTGCATGTTTTTGCCAGCGTTAATTTTTGATAATAAAAGTAGAACTAAAAGTTTTATTTAATTTTTTTAAATTAATAATTAGTCTTAGTTTTATTATATTAGCTGCATAAAACTAGTTGAAAATAAAAATTGCAGTAAAATTTAGATTTTTAGGTTAGACATTTCATGTTTAAAAAAAAGAAAACTTTTTATCTTGATTGCTTGCTCCGATTTTTCTTTAAAAAAATACAAAATTATATATATAAAATTGAAAATTAAATATAATTTTATTGTATTTTAACAATTTAATAACATAAAGAATAACTAATCTGTACAATATGTTGTTACCAGAAGAGTATTTTTAAATGTTATGTGGAGACGCCTGGTTACTTGTAATATTTAAAAGAAAATTAAATACTTTCCATAAGTTGCTTTACAATAAGGACAAAATAAATACATTTCTATCAAAAATAATGAAAAAAATAAAATAACCTTCTTAGATTATATTATATTGTTGTTTAATATTTCAATCTGTTATCAAAGCCAACAAATGGATTTTGATCGGATTTCGATTTGAAAACCAAAAATAAAAAACGTTAAAGATTTTCATCTATGTTATTATATAAGAAAAAGTGGAGTTAAGCCAGATTTTTCTTTTTATATAAAAAAAATAAAATACTTTTATGTTTTCCTTAAAGATAATTTTATTTTAAAATTCAAATATATATATAGTTGGCAAAATCACAAAATTATATTAATTTTAACTTTTGAACAATTTTTTTTTGTTTTCTTACTTTTATATTCCAATGCTGATATTTTTTTTTTATATATTTGTTAACATAAGTAAGTATTACATGGAAATAACCAACGAAAATAAGAATAAAATCTACAAAAATTAAGATGTAGTCGGTGAAATAAAAAGAACGCAAAACAGATAAAAATGTAATGTGCTTAATTATGGTAATAATTTAAATATTTTTCCTCTGTTTTGCTATTAATAATTTTTTTTTGCTAGCAAATATTATTTTTTTTTTCCTTATATGAATTGTTGTTGCTATAAACATATTACATAAACATACAGTTAATGTTACTTGTTCTTTTGTTAAATATTCGGTTAGAGTCAGACATTAATTTAGGAAATGAATGCCATAAATATAAAAAGTTTAAAGGAGAAAAATAAAAATAAATAAACTTTATTAAATAAAGGAGAAAAGCACAGAGTATAAATATTTATATAGAAGAATGTAGAAGAATAAAGGCAGAAAAATAATAAGAAAGAAATAAACATGAGGCTCATTATAATGTTTTTGTTATACATTTTTATTTAACTTTCTTATATTTTGTGTAAAATGAAATGCGAAAAAAATATCATAAAACAGGAAGAAAGCTTAAAAAAATGCTTTAAAATAGAAACGAAAAAAAAAAAAAGTTATCTGCTTTTCTTATGTTGCTTTGTTTGTGCATAACTAAGTCGATTTAAAACTTAAAAACGGTTTTTTTGTTTCTATTCTATTATCTTTCAAGTTCAGTTAGACGGTTACTTTTTCGCTTCGTTTAATATTTTTGCCTCTTTATTCGCAAATAAAGTAAATACAAATTCTGTAAAAATGATTTCTTTATTTTTAATTTAAATAAAAACAATTTAATTTATTTTTTTCCGTTAAAAATCTTTAACCAAATATTAATTATTAATCAAAAATAAATTTCTTGTTTATCTTTTAAAATGGTTAAGTAATTTGTGTTACTGTTATTTTCCGGAAACATATCGATAATTCAGGCTATAAATCTATCTGAAATGTTTTTCGCTTTAAAATTTAATTACTTTTTTTTTCAGTATTGTTTTGTATTTTAATTAAAATTTGATTGACTGAATTTTACATTGGGATAATAGAGAAAAATAAAATTTGTTAAACAATGGATTAATATTTAATTTTTGATGGTAAATAAACTTTATTTACATTTGGTTAATTATTTTTTATTATTATAATTATTATAATTTATTTTATTTTATTCAGGTGAAATAATAAATTTTGTTTATAGCATGTTTAAATTTATAGAAAAAAAGGAAGAAATTTTTTGGTTACTTTAAAATAAAGAAAGGCAAACAAAAAAAAAAAACGAAACACAAAATGATGGTCTATAAATTTCGTACGTTTATGTTTATTTAGTAGTGAGAACGAATAAAAATAACAATGAATTATGAGTAAAACGTGAGGTATGCTAATTTTGATGAATTTGCATGATGGGTAGCCTCCACTACCCATTACATTTTAGCAACAGTATAAGCTCAATTCTTATATTTTTTTTCTAAGCAAAATTTCTTTTTCTAGAAGCAAAAGAAAAATTATAATAAAACGGTTTATCAAGCGTTAGCTGCTAAAATATTTTACCAATGGAGTTTTTCAAGGGAATTCTTATCAATGAAGAATGAATAAGTATTCCAGTAATTGGTGTAACGTACATTTTATTCATATCAAAGCAATGCGCAAAGTAAGGGAGGTAAGAAAACAGCTTAAAGATATATTAGTGCAACAAAGATTAAAGGAGAAATCGTGTGGCACAAATTGGGATATTGTTAGAAAGTGTATTTGCTGTGGTATGGAATTTGGATTAATTTTTTAGATGGTGGTAAAGATTCATGCCATGGTGATTCAGGGAGTCCACTTGTTCATAATAACCAACTAATTGGAGTTGTCTCTTGGGGAATAGAATGCGCTCTCCTTAATTATCCTGGTGTATATGCTTATATAGCTAATTTACGACCCTGGATTGATGCAAATATTTAAGATATAATTTACAATTATTTATTATTAAAAGATTACATGTAAATAAAAAATATATTAAATCCCTCAAAAATTTGAATTTTGCTTAATAACAGTGTATATTTTTTTTTTCGTTCTGGCAATGTCATTTAAACATTAATAGTCAGTTAGCTTGTTATTGTATTTTATATTAATTTTGTTGTCAACAAATTCATTTTATAACTCGAAAAATTTTTATTAAATGTTTTTAAATTCTTATTTTAAACAAAAAATAATTTCAAATCCTTACATTACAGATAGTACTCGTAAGTGATCGTGCATTTATTTTTGATTATATTCTTAAAGAAAATGTTAATCAACATGATGTATATGAAGAGTTAATGAAACCCCTCGTAGAAAAGCTAATAAAAGGTTTTCACTGTACTGTACTTGCATATGGACAAACAGGTGCTGGTAAAACATATACCATGGGATTGCACTCTGATGGTTTTAATGGTGATCAAGCCGGTATGGTTTCTCGAGCGTTAGCCGATATTTTTCATATGACATCGCGACAAAATGAAGAAATGTTATCCAACATATCAGTATCTTATATTGAAATATACAATGAAAAGGTGTACGATCTGTTATCAAATAATTTTACTGAACCTACAAATGTCAAAGGCTTTAAAATTCCTAGTGCTATCAAAGAACCAGTAACGAATATAAATGAAGCGAAAAAAATATTGATTGATGGTGAGAATTGTTTTTTAATATATTATTTAATAGTTAATTATTTAATGCTTAATGTATTGACAGGTAATAAAAATCGTCATGTACGTCCAACTAAAATGAATGCTAATAGTTCCAGATCGCATGGTATTTTTACAATACATGTTGAGACAAAAACGTCAAATAGTGTCATTAATTCAGTAATGCATCTGGTTGATTTAGCTGGTTCTGAAGGGGTACGTAGAACAGGACATCAAGGAATAGCATTAGCTGAAGGTGTTCATATAAATCAAGGCCTTTTAAGTGTTGGTAAAGTTTTACAAGCATTATCTAATGGCTGCAAAGTAATACCATATCGTGACAGTATCCTCAGCACAGTTTTGCAAGGTAAATAATTACTTAACCTTTGCATCTAAATGGTTAAATAATTAATTATTTTAATTTTAGATTCTTTAAATTCAAATTCTTATCTAACATTAATGGCTTGCGTTAGTACAATTAAAGATGATTTAAGTGAAACAATGTCAACACTTCGTTTTGCTAAAAATGCAAAATTATTAAGAAATAATCCAAGAATTAATTCGATTATATCAGAACTAAAAGTATATAATTATTTATATAATATTTTTTAATGTATTAATTTCACTTAATTAAATTTTTTTTTTTTTAATTTTAGAAACAAAATATAAAAACGCCAACAAAACTATTTAATGGTAATAATGGTCAAGGAACAAAACGAACACCATTAATGCAAACAAAATTGTTTAATAATAAATTTAAATCATTATCAACAATCAAGAAGGCTACCAGGAATACAATTTGTACACCAAAAGTAAACAAATATGAACCATTTCAAATAAATAATTTAAATCATTCAACAGTGATACGACGTGAAAGGTTTGTTTTTTCAATTTTATTTTTATTAATTTTATTTTATATTCAAATATTTCTGTTGTAGATTACCAGTTGATAAAAATTTGTTTGCTGATACTAATCGTGTTAAAGGAATGAACAATGAATCGTTAGATTCACATGCAAGTTTTAATTTTAATGCATCAACATCTACAAAAATAGATACAGCATCAAGTGCCGTCAAGTAAAAAAAAAGAAAAATGAAATAATTTTATAAATTTTTAAATATTCAATTTATTTTATTTTTATAGAGAAACAAAATTACCAATGAATACTTTTAGTCCTGTTTTAAAACGTATTGATAAGGTTGAAGCTACACTACAAAAAATCTTTGATAAAATTGAAAATCGTAATGATATTGATGATACAGTAAAAAGTGATTTAATTGATATAAAGAATAAACTCTATTCGGACATATGTAAGGATGATCAGGAGAATTTATTTAAAGTGCCACCAGCACCGATAATTAATATTCTTTCGAAAGATAATAATGAATAGCTGACAAAAACACAAAGGAACATAAAAAGGTGACAAAAACACAACATGAAACAGCAATATTAGATATAATAAATAATGGTAATAATAAGGAATTGCAATTATTACCACAAATCGGTTTAAAGACTGCTTTTCAAATTGTTATGCACAGGTAATGAATATATATTACTATAATTTTCTACTACTAATAATAATAATAATAATTTGTAATAATTACTTTAGAACATTAAATGGAAAATTCAAGAATTTAAAAGAATTATCAAAATTGCCAGCTTGGCGTGGTAGTAAAGGATGGGCTAAATTCGAAATGGTAATTATTGTTGAAAAAAATCACTATATTTACGGCCAAGAACATTCAATTATTTTATTTATATTTTTAGGCAAATAATTTATCTTGAAATCATCCCCAGAGAATTAAAACCATTATTTTACACTTTGTACGCCAGAGAATGGATATTTTAATGTGTTATTTGAGGCAACAGCATTTCTCATTTAGTTCAATCTGCCGTTTATTGCGACAAAAAAATGTTTTTATTTTAGTGATTCGTGTATATATTTAACTTACCAAGGATTATTAATGTTTGCACAAAAAATTATAAAAAATATTTTTATTGTATATTTGAAATAAGAATAAATATTGTATCTTAACTTAATTTAAAATTTGGATATCAAAAGTTATTTATTAATTACCAGAAGGTCTTGCAAAATTATTTACTTTTAAATAGATCTGCATTTCAGATAATTATACAAGTTTACAAGTCTTAATAAACAATTTAAAATTAATATCGACACAAAAAATTTATAATTTATACAATGGTGGTGGACGTATGGATAAAGTCGTTGGATTGTGTTATTTTACAAAACTTTGCAGTCTCAGGTTCGAACCTCGCTGCAACTAAAAATATATAAATATATATATATAGAGAGAAAGAGGGAAAAGAAATTAATAATTAACCAAGAAATTGGTGAAAAATTCCTTTTTGCAAAATTTTGTGCGTATCGTTGGATGTTTTAAAGCTTGTTGGGGGATAGGGGTTGGTTGCAATTTTTTCGTCGGTTCAGTTTCACGATAGTTACATATTTAACCAATGGTTAGTTACGTTTGTTACATATTTAACCAATGGTTACTACTGCACTGTAAGTTTTAATATTTTTTCACATTTCTTCACCAATGGTAAATTTTTTATTCGTATTGAAAATTTGCAAAAATAAAATGACAAAAATTTTTTTCAAGTAAATAAAATGTTTTATTTTCAAAATAAAATGGATTTTTTTTTTGCGTTTTTTAATTAATCAAAATATAATAATAAATTCATAAAATTATTTACAAGATAAATATACGATTTTTATATAAAATATTTATTTTGCAATCTGAAATGGCGAAAATTATTATAAGTGTCGAAGGAATGTGGCAACTGCTGTTAAATTGTAGTTTTACTTCTGTCTGATTATCTGCAGTTGCCCGTTGGATTCTTAATGGTTGTTTAGATAATATATTGATGTGGACTAATAGTGGGCCATTATAGCATTTTTACAATTAATTTTGCCAACTAAAAATTATTACATTTTTCTTAATTTATCTATATAAGTGACTTTGATTATTTTTTTTCTAACATTATAATTGAATGATACAAATAATTATTTATCAAAAAAATTACTAAAATTAAAGATGAAATTTCGATGTAATTAATGCCAAAAATTCTTCTTTGGAAGACTAGAGAATAATTAATTAATTAGTGATATCGGTGGTCATACTCTGATGAATACTTTTCCAAATTAAATATGATTAAATCTACAAATAGAAGAAAAAAGGAGAAATTATTTTTTATTTATTTATTTGTCAGAAAGTAAATTATTTTTACTTGATCACTCAATGGTTGGTGGGTTTTGTTGATGCTGTATTTACGGTAAGTCAACAAAAGAAAAATAATTATGGATCCAACGTAATGTAACTTTTCAATCCCTTAACTCATTTTTTCCCACTCTACCAATGTTGGCACAGATTTTCTAATTTGCTTTAATCGAGCAAAGTTGCTTAAAAGATTTTCATGATTGAAATTCCAGTGTACCAATCTGGTCCCTTAAATACAAATAAAAATAATTCTTTATCTAATTTTTGTGGTTTTTTATATTTTTCAGCCTCTAACTATATTATTTTCACAAAAATTTTTAACTTTTTTCGGTTTTCCGTGGCATGTAATGAGTTAATTGCTTGATCAACGGTGGGTTAGTGGCTACAAGTAGAAAAAAATTACTGATTAATTTAATTATACAGAAAACAATTTAATTTTTATTATACTTTTCAACTGCACTGAGTGAATTAATTATCACTAAAATGGCGAACAATCCTTTGAGTGGACTCCCAGAGATTTCACAAATTACTGGAGAATAATTAATTTACTTTTAGTGCGGCGGCATTTCGATGATCGGTGGTCAATGGCTAATTCTTCAAAATAAATATTTTAAATCTACAAATAGAACAAAAAATGAAAAATTATTTAATTAATTTTTTTGCATATAAATATTTATGTCAGAAAGTAAATAATTTTTACTTAATCGCTGGATGATTCTCAATGGTTGGTTGGTTTTGCTGATACTGATAGGCATTTACGGTAAGTCAACAGAAGAATTATGTTCCTCTCATGTGAATCCAACGTAATGTAATTCTTCAATCCTTTAATTGTTTGACCAACGAAGGGAGGATCAACGGTGTCTACAAGTAGAAAAAATTATTTGTGTAGAAAAATTTAATTTAATTATACTTTTCAATTGCACTGAGTACATTATAATTGTAATTAATAATCGCTTAACACAGCGAACAATCCTTTAATAGTTAATTTTCTTGTTGTGCGGCGGCATTGCGATGATCGGTGGTCAATGGTCACTTCAATTCAAATTAATATTTTTTATCTACAAATAGAAGAAAAATGGAAAAATTATTTTTTATTTATTTGTCAGAAAGTAAATTATTATTACTTGATCAATGTAATGCAATTTTTCAATCTTTTAACCCATTTTTTCTCAATGTACTAATATTGGCACAGAGTTTCTAATTTGCTCGAACAAAGTTGCTTAAAAGATTTTCATGTTTGAAAGTCCAGTGTGCCAATCTGGTCCCTAAAATACAAATAAAAATAATTCTGCATCTAATTTTTGTGGTTTTCAGCCTCTAACTATATTATTTTCAAAAAAATTTTAACTTTTTTCGGCTTTCCGTGGCATGTAATGGGTTAATTTGGGATCAACGGTGTCTACAAGTAGAAAAAAAATTAATTATTTATGCAGAAAAATTTAAAACAATTTAATGTTAATCATACTTTTCAACTGCACTGACTGATTTTATTTATGGTGAACAATCCTTACGGTGAACAATCCTTTAAGTAAACTCCCAGAGATTTCACAAATTACTGGAGAATAATTAATTAATTAATGATGACCGATGGTCATACTCTGATGAATACTTTTCCCTATTAGATATTTTAAATCTACAAATAGAAAAAAGGAGAAATTATTTATTTATTTGCATAAAAATATTTGACAGAAAGTAAATAATTTTAATTAATTTTACTTGATCACTGGATGATACTCAATGGTTGGTGGGTTCTGCTGATGCTGGTTAAGATAAGACAACAGAAGAAATAAAATATATTTTTATTTAAATAATAAATTATGTTCTTCTTATTCATCACTTAATTAATTGATCGACGGTGGGTTGGTGGGTGGCTACAAGTAGAAAAAATTAATTATTAATTTAATTATGTAGAAAATATTTTAATTTAATTATACTATATTTAAATAATTTCAATTGCACTGAGTTAATTAATTATCACTAAAATGGCTGAACAATCCTTTAACGTGACTCCAAAAAATTTCACAAAAGTATTATTATTATTAATTATTATTTATTATATTATTAAATATTTTATTATATAAAGGATATTTTTTGCAATGGTCAATTAAAAATTAAATTTTTATTTGTAAACACGAGGTAAATGTCACTTTCACAATAAGAAAACAAGTACAAAGGTGGTCACAGTTTGCAAAAAAAAAAGTTATTAAATAATTTGCAAAGTCAATGGCACTTTTAAGTAAGCAAGGACACAGAATTTATAAATATTTGGTGAAAAAATAGACTAAGTGAAATTATTTTTTAATAGATAAATGGTAAAAAATATTTAAATGTAAAAATTTAAAAGAATTTGCTAAGTAAAAGTAAAATGATATATATGGAGAAGAAATAGCAAAATAAAAGGACAATGGTTTAGCGAATAATAGAAAAAAATATTTTTTTTTACACAATAGATATATATGGCTATTGTTCGTCGTCTGCTGCTATTGTTATTGAAATCTATTGTTTGGTAGAAATTTTGTGCATTTTTACCTAACGGTAAATTCTGTAGCCGAGCCGGCCTATTCCCCCGCAGAATAGACCGGCTTGTTGTTTAGAAAAACTAAACATAAAGGGAGAAAAATATATGGATGAACTCTGCAGCTCTAAGATCCGAGCCTTTCCACCATGACAATCATCATGGAAGGCCCGGCCGCCACAGGCAGAGAAATCGGGAGAGATCTCTAACCTGTGACCAAAGAGGGCAGTTCCACATACCGTGATTTTATGCATGTGAAGCTAAACCATTTTACTAATACGGACCCCCGTCGAACTTGAAAGCAAGCCGGGGATACGTAAGACAACAATGCACACTGCCACGGACGCAGCCGAAAGTCAATAATTTTATTTTGTATATATATTATATATGCACAACTTTATTCTTGTGTTCTTTAAATATTTTAAAAAAACAAACTGACTCTATTTACATTGCAAAAAAATATTCAACTTTAGTTTACATTGCAAAATATTTAGCAAAAACGTTAATACTTTCTTTTTTTTTATATAAATATTTATTAAATTCATAAATGTTGCATTGTTTTTACATATTTCGTATTCTTATATTTAATTAATTAAAGGACAATTTATATGTTATTTTAATTATTTATCATATATCAGGTGTTTGATTTATTCATTTAAAAAAAATTAATATCCTTATATCTTATCCTTATATCCTAAAATCATATTTTTTTGATAATTACATAGCCGGAGTTACAACATACCAAGATCAAAGTGATTCGGTTAATGTTTTACGATGTGCCTACATTTAATGCCCCCACTGGGTTATCATTGTTAAGTAAATGAATTGTTTATTTGCTTTGGACTATTTTCTAATAATTTTTATTATCCTGATGATCATTTCCAACAGTTTTCATCAGTGAATTGTTTGTTATCTTTAGGCTGTCCTATTAACTCCTTTTTTTATTTTTTATAAAACTTCTTCGTTAAGGTATTTATTTATTAGCTTTTTATGTTATTTATCTGGATATTTATGTAATTTTCTGCAAAATCCTTAGCCAAACATAATGTTGGTTTTTTTTTCTCTGCTATGATGTTTGCTGCAAATAAGAAAAAAATACATTACTACATAGTACGTTTAACGACTTAAATTAGCTACAAATATTCATTAATTTATAATTTTGCATTCAATTAATATATTTGCTCTATTTATTATTATTTTTTTAAAAATAACATTTATAGTATTTTGCATTTTAATAAATAATAAAATTATGTTTATAAATGTATTAAATTTACCGAATATAATTGCTTTTAATAATACGCATGGATTACATTTAAGCGAGATTATTATTATTATTATTTAAGTACTTATATTAAAGAGAAAGAATTAAATAAAAATATTAAAAATCCTTAACATTATCTGTGTAATGAAATGAAATCTTTAACGAAAAACCCACAAAAAACATAAATAAATAAAATAAAAAAAAACCGCTCATCAATTGAATTTAATTTAAACTAACTAACTTTATCTAATACTAACTAAGAAAAATAATGAAATAATTTCACATCACGAAAGACGACAAACGTTTAAAATGAAGGAAAAGTAAAAAGAGGAGATATTTTTCATCTTGAAAGTATAATTTTTAATTTTTAATAAATAAAAAACAGTTCATAAATGATCTTTAATTATAATTAGCCTATTATTATTCATTTTCTTAGGCAAACAATAAATGTTTTTTTGTTTTGAAATTATTATGGACACAAGACGTTATTTTAAACAAAGTAAAAAATTAAATTTAATTTCATTTTAAGGTAGAAAATTTAATTTATATAAAAGAGCTTAAAGCAATAAATAATTAATCAAAAGCTTAAACTATCGATTATTTAATATTATTAAGAAAAGAAATATTATTTCATAAAATTTATTCAACCATTACTAGGTAGCTAATTTATATTAAAACCACACACATAAAAAAATAAAGTAAAATAATGTCCTTCGGATAACCAATATTCTTTTATTAAAATCTATGGCAAATTTTCTCCTTTTTTTTCTTTTCTTCAATACGGATTATCTTGTTATTATTTTCTTTTTATTCCTATAATAATATTGTAGGCAGCTTAAAGTTAATCAATTTACTTTGTATATAATAATTATTAATTATATTTTATTCTTTAAAAGAAATTGCAGAAATAAATTAGTTTTAAAACTAAATAAGAAAAAAAAAATAGCCACCAATTTATTTATAATAAGTTTTTAATGAGATTTCTATACTCAGAATTGCTATTTTTATAATTTATAATGCAGAAATAATCAATAAAGCTCATTATAAATTATATTCTTATCAGTAGAAAAAAAAAAAATGTCATAGCATATTAATATGTAATTTTCTTTTCAATAAAGCAAATCAAATCATTGAAAATAATTCTCTTTTCTAGCCAATAAATCTGATTTATAACAATGCGACTTACTATCCCTAAGGAAAATAAAAACAACAACATTTTCACAATTTAAGAATATCATGACAATTTGCCAAATATTTAAAAGAAAAATTCCATTCATGGATTTTACCCAATAAAATAACAAAAATTCTCTTTCTAATTACAAATTTTGTCTGCATTTTATCGTTTTTATTATTATCATCATCATTTTTATCAACCGTGAACACAACACAAATAAAAGTAATTTTCTTTGGTTTTTATCATGTTACTTGATAATTAAACATTCCGTTTTTTTTTCTTTATTATTCTCTGTATTTACCTGGAATATATATTTCGTAACTATTTTCAGTCTTTTACTAAACACTAGAGTGGTAGATTTGTTCATAAACTCAGACAAAAAAAAAATAACAAAATTTAACTGAGTTATCCTTTATACTGGGTGTGTTTTAAATAATATTTATTTTCAAAAAGAATCATAAGGTAAAAATGTAAAACCATATCAAAAAAATAATGCAATTAATAAATTTTTAATTTCATTTAACTGGAAAATTAAATTGATATCAGTATTGAAAATTAATTTTCTTTATTATATTAAAAACTTATTATAAAGTTTATTATTATTATTGGCACAGATCAGACTCTTGCTTATCTTTTAGAAAATTAAACTATAAACAGAACAGAAAAAGCACAAAGAAATAGAAAAGTTGATCTATGATAAAATCATTGATTAAATAAATAGCAAAATGAATCCATAATAAATTATTTATCAAAGTGAACTAATAAACATTGAATGGGTGGCATAATTTTCTAATTTTATTTATATATTGATTTCGATGTTTATTATATCTTGTTAGAATTATATAGTTTATTGTATTGTAGTAATTTTAAAGATGTTTATTCGTTTAAAAGTATTTTTACTTAATAAAAGCAACAGAAATATATAAATTGCTGTAATTCAATAGATTTATTTAAATATCCATTTATTAATTTTATATTCTAGAATAATAATACTCGATTGAATTTATTTATTTAATCTGAATTTGTCACCTCATTTTCTTCTCTTTAATATGTATTATTATTATTATGAAATTTTGCTAAAAAATATTTAATTAATGATAAAAATAATTTTTGAACAGAAAATTGTTGATTTTATTTTTCTGCTACATACTTGGTATCATCAACATTTGTAACATTTTTGTTAAAAACACGAGAATATAAATGCAATTTTGGTAAATATTTAAACATAATATTGACTTTATGTCTATGAACTTTATTACTGAATTGTTTTATATTATTAACAATTTGGTTATAAATATTAAAAACACTTTAATTTGTGAGAAAAACAATAAAAATTCAAGCATAAAACCAAGCACGATTGGAAAAGAAAGAAAAAAATATGCAATTTTCACTATAATTTAATAATAAAACTAAAAGCTTTTACAACTAAATGATATTTAATTTTTATAATTAAAAAAAAAAAAAACTATTTATAATCTTAAGATTGATCAGTTTTATAAATGAGAAATAATAAATTAATGTTGTATGTCCGTCTTGTGTAGCCTTTACTTGTTGTTTTTTTTTTGTTCGTTCCAACTTCTTGCTTGTATATTGTTGTGATGACTTATGACCGGATATTAAGGGACTAATTCCAACGGGAAATAAATTAATTTCAAGACAAGATAACATCAATATCCTTAAGCAAAAAGAAAAATTCTTTTTTCTTCTTTATTTTATTTAATTTTTTTTTATTTATATACATATACATAGATATGTAGACGAAAACATATATAGCCCATTATGATTCCCTAAGCAAAAAGCAATTTAATATAAACAACTAAACATATGATGTACATAAAATAACTTTCTATCACAAAATTCATATTTACTTGTATTACTGATGTTATAAAAACATTTGTTATTTATGTATTTTCACTATGATTTCATATCAAAAGTAAGAAATGTTAAGTAAATACGAGTAGAAAGTAAATAGTATTAGAAATAACATCCATAAGATTGTTTAATATTGTTGATGAATTTTCGAATATGTGCCAAATGATGGCTATATTATTTATTTGTTATCAAATATTGCACAAAATAGTAATACTTATAGTTACTTTTTTGTTATTAAAATAATAAACTGTTCATGCATTTATTTTATTTAGTGCAGAGAAAAGTTTTTACCTTTTATTTATTTTAAGCTGTTTTTTTTTTGTTATTGATTCGTTTTGTCGATGGTTTCTGTTTAAAGGTAAAAATTGTTATGCAATAGTTATATTTAGTTATTGTGGCACATTGATAACACCAATTGTTTGTTTCATTTGAATAAACATAATCGTCTGGATGTAATGTAATCAAACGTTTTATGCTTTTTTATTTTACTTTAAAATAATGCTAGCATTTATTAAGTTGAATGTAATAGAAACGAAATAATACAAGCACAGAAGTCACAATTGACTATCGATCCATTATTGCAATAATTATGTCATTAATATCATTTGTATATAAAATTATTTACCAATAAACGAATAAATTAAATGACTAAAAGAATTAAAACCATTAATATTTGTTAAGAAAATAACTTATGAATAAATACTTAAAGTTTTTCTTTTTTCCTTAGTTTAATTACAGTGAAACATATTTTAAGCTTTTCTAGAAAATTGAAAAAATAACTTTTAAAAACTATTTTTCTATTAAATCTGCTATAAAAAATTATGTATTGAGGCAAATTCACACTATATCAGAATGATGGATATTTATATTTAATTATCTATATAGATTCCCTAAGTTCCTGTTTCTATATATTTATAAAATCATATATTAACACTTTCTCCTACCTCTACCATAAATTATTGAATATATTGGATTATGGTGTGTAAACTCCATGCCACAATAAACTTTTTCAATTTTACAACATCGTATCGAAGTTTTCATAAGGCAAAATGAATTATTAACTGCAAACATTGATTCGCCCTAGGCTAAAAATTATAAATATATAGATATTTGATATTTAAAACCGTTGTTCTTAGGCATTCTATTGCTTAACATTTTTATGTTGAATTTTTTTTTTTGTAAAGAAATTTATGTGTTATTAACATATTTCCCCTTTTTTTCTGTAAAAATTAATTAATTTGTGTAAGAATAATTTTATTCAGTTAAAAGCTTTGTTTTTGCTATCAAAACTGTAACACATAAAACTTTAAATTATTGATGCTTACTGGCTAAACAAATTTCATTAATTTTCCAGAAAAAAAAAAGACTCTTACTAATTTGTAAAAATTTTCCAAAAACATTGTTTGAAAATCATTATGCAAACTGCAATGGAAACAAATTTCAATTATGCATAAAGCTCAGTAAACTTAATTTTTGTTTTTTTTTTTTTAAATAAAAACCAAAAGCAAATAAATAGAGACGTCTTGATTACAAAAAAAAGTTCAAAATAGATAAAAAAAAAAAAAAATGAGAAAATTAAAAGCTTTTTCATCAGTATACAGCATTTGGTGTGGTTTTATCGGTTTCGTATTTTCTTTTTCTTCTAAATATAACAGCTGCGCATTGTATTTTCTGTTGTACACATGTTGTGTCCTTAATAATTAAAAATTATATTCTCCTTGACCATCCTTTATGACGGAAATCAACTGGTTCTTCGATTGGAATTTCTATTTCTAAAAGAAAAGAAAATAAAATACAATTATATAGTTGTTACTTACTTTTAGAAATTCAAATAGAAAAATAAATATAAATTGGTTACCATAAACTGTATTATCGGCGCACAGATCTTGTAAATTTTTGCTCTATCTGTATGCTCGAAATTTTCCACTACATAGTGAAGGAAATCTCTTTTAGAAAATTTCCCCAGTTTTTATTGTGTTTTCTTCTTCTTTTTTTTAAATGTATCCATAAATTATCAAAACACCAGAAAAATTGGTGCAGCTGATGTAAAATAAATAAATAACAAAAAAAAAAGCATATAGAAGATGTGTAATAGAGAAGAAGCTTTTTCATCTCTCCTATAATATTGTTAACGGTAACGAAGCTTTCCGATAACAATCGAATCATTTATGATGAAAACTCTAGTAACGTAAAAGTACCGAAAGACAGTTTCTCAACAGCATTGCTTCGGTCAACAAGCATTCATCGCGTTTTATATTCTGGACACAGCATGAACGACTAAATACATATTTATTATTTAACCAACTGGAAATATAAAAACGAAATTATTAATTAATAAAACTATGTGGTAGTGATTTATAGTTTACTTTGTGTATTGTTTTTGTTTTTCTGTTTTATTAATTTAATTAAATGATTGTTGTTGTTTTTTTAATTTTTTATTAAATAATAGTAAACAAGTGCAAGTGAACTTGAAGAAAATTACAGTAAATAAATAAAGCACAAGCGGAAAAGACGTAACGGAAGTGAAGAAAAACAAAGTAAAATAATAATAATAATAATATGAAAAAGAAAAGCGGTTGTAATCTAGTTTTAATATAATTGGAAAATCATGACTGAGCGATTTTTAGTTAACGAAGGAAACAGAGAATAATTTTCCATTTATTTTCTTATTTATATTTCTCTAAAAGAGGAAAATAGAAAATAATCGACTAGTGAAAATGTTTTATTAAGAATTTTTGGTGATTATTATTTTCTTTTTTTTTGCTGGTTTTATTATTTGTTTTGTGCTTTATTTATCTGATAATAAAAAAAGCCTAAATATTACAAAATTGATTTGTTTGTTTCTTTTTACTGAGTGTCAATTATTACGATTATTTCGTTTGTTATTGTCTTATGGCATTTTATTTTTTTTACTTTCTGGTCTTATATACGCGAAAATAATGTACTCGCTACATAAATTTAAATGAATAATCGAATTATTATTATAATTTAAAAATAATAGTAAAAAATAATGCAAATGCAAAAGTGATTTATTTTAATAAAGTTTAAGTGGTTGTGTAAAAATTCCGATGTGCTTTTTTCTAAGTTTATCAACAACTGGAATGTGTTTGTGTTTACATTTCTTGTAAAAAGAAGATAATATACTTTGGAAAAACAGGGCATTAAATGGATTTAAATAAAAATATTCTATAGATAGAATAATAAAGCTTTTACCGTATCAACAAAAGTGCAATAAAGAGAAAAGAAAAACACCAGCAACATTTGGGAGCAAAAAAAAAATGTAAATAGAATTATTTTGTTAGAAAATTAAGTGTAAATTTATGAAATTCACTTGACTATATACTTCTTATATGTTTTCAATAATACCTACATTTATTATGATAATAAAAATAAAATAATAATAATAAGAGATACAAAAAAAACTACTACTACTAGAATTCACTTTATTAAATTCAAGAATCTCACTTACTTAAGAAAGAATTTTTTTTATTTATTTTCTATAAGAAAATTGGACAAAAATAATAATCATTTCATCTCTATACCGGAATCTATAGCAATTTTTCTGTGCTTTTTTCTTATTTGTGTCCTTGGTAATAATTTTTTGTTTTGGTTTTTTCTGCTCTGGTTACAAGTAGCAACAAATAGAAAAAAAAATAATATTTATATATTTGAAAGAAAATATTAAATCGATCGATTTTTAGGCGTATATTTATTGTGAATAAAAAATTGTTGGTTTTTTGCTCGTTTTTGTCGCTTTTTTTTCTTCTTTTCTAAACCGTTTTTCATTGACATATAAATTGAATTTATATTCTATTTTATTTTATTTTCAAGTAGAAAATACACATATGTAGGACATGTACACAGTTGTCTGTATATATAAGTCAAAAAAATAATATAAATTTGATGTAATAAAGTTTATCGTTGTGAAGATGAAAATGTATTTGTCACGTTGCATGGTTAGTATAGTGATCTTTGGTTAGGATTATGATTATTTATATATTTTATTTTTGATTGCAAAACAATAATAATATTATTATTAATAATAATAATTTTTAAAATTATTGAATTTTGTATTTTATTCTCAACAAAATACCTACATACTGAAATTTTTTCTATTTTTAAAATGATTCATTTTAACGAATAACTTAATAAATAATTTATTAATCATTTTATATAGGTTAAAATAGTGAAAGTAAATTTCTTATTTCTATAAAGTAGTATCAAGGGTATTTTTCTATGATAATAGCGGTCGATAGTGTTTATAATTTTTTTATTGCATTTTAGTAGTTTTGTCTAAGAATAATATTTATATAACACTAAAGGCGTTGGTTTTTACTATTATGCTAATGTTAACGATTTGTTTATAAGTTTTCTCTATAGAATACATTTAGTGTTAAATAAATATTATAGTGTAAGCTTTAAGAGTTTATTTTTCTTTTATTTTAGGTTAAAAATTGATTTTATTTATTTTGTAATAAGTAAAAATATTTTAATTGTAATAAATAAATAATTATTTATAAAAATATAAGCTTTTAGCAAAGCTATAAATTATTTGCTTAACTCTTTTTCGTTTTTATTTAAAAATAATTTTCACATCATGGGTAATTTTTTATATTTTATTAATATTCTGTTCAAGTATGATAAAATTAAATTTTATAATAATAATAATAATAATAATAATAATAATAATAATAATAATAATAATAATAATAATAATAATAATAATAATAATAATATGAAAAAATCGAAGTAAATTCAATTATAGTGTTAAATTTTGCATTAGAATATGCTACGTGTTTATTAAAAAAAAAAAAAAATTGTAGAAAATAATATAAATTATTCATGCTTTTATGCTTCAAGCTGATAAAATTCGTTATTTGTGTAGTAATAATAATAATAATAATTTTGAAAAAAATACTTAAAATATCTATAATCTGCAGACATTATACTAAAATTAAATTGATAGTTAACTATTTTATTTATTATTATTATTATTATTATTATTATTGAAAATCATGTTTAGATCTTAGATTTAATATTTATTTATTTTTTTTTGTAATTCAATAGTAAAGAAAATTATTGATTTGTATAAAGTTGTTGTTTAGTTTTTAAATTGATTTTCTTTTTTCATCTTTCTAGAAAAGCTCATATCGTTATGTTTCAATAATACGGACGTGCAAATAACAATCACATCACAGTATTAAAAATTTTATTTTTTTTTATATTTTATATTTTCTTGAGACGATTGAATTTTTATCGTTTTATTTTTCTACATTGAATAATAATAGTAGCAACAAAAAAAACAAAAAACATTATTATTAGGAAAATATTTATGTTTAAATAACGATAACGCTGTTTTTATTATTATTATTATTAAAATTATTTTAAAATCTTAACATAAAAGCTTTTTTCTATTTAATAAAAAATTATTTTTTTCTCAATTATTATTATTTTTATTTATTTAAAAGTTTTATTTCATGTGACAAGTATTATTGATTATAATAAAGTTTAAAATGTTTATCGTTTTTAAAAGTTTTGTGCTTTCAGGTGATTTTTTCTTTTATTATTAAAACTTATTTTTAAGTTTTATAGGAAACGTAATGCGAATTACATTTTACTTTATTTAATAAAATTATTAATTTGTATTTTTTTTGGTTTGTTACAAAATTTAATAAAATAATTTTATTTCAAAGGTGTTTTTACTAGAAAAAATAATAATAATAATAAGATTACTAAAATGATAAAGTTGAGGCATCATAAGCTTATATAAATCATTTGAGTGATTAATGCTTTAGTTGTTTAGGTTTATTGATTATTATCTAAAAAGAAAATGTTAAAAGAAACTTTTCTTTCTTTTTTTTTCATCACATTCTTTATATAATATTGCTATTTAGCGGCAATCCCCTCGTTTTTATTCATCTTGTTTATTATCCATCCATTGAGATTGTACTCGTCAAATGTAGAATATTTTTCCATACAATTTATTTATATCATTTATATATATATATAGTATTATACTCAGCCAGTATAATTTTGTGTGTATACGCAACGTCGCATATATCCTTTTATTTGAAGCGTGTGAGTATATTTTAAAGAATTTTTTAGCATCAAGTTGTCTACAAATTGATTTCATCACCCTTAGTGATACACACAAAAGAGCAAATAGATTAGGTTGGAAACTTCTACTTTGGTTTTACTTTTCATTTTATTTATTTTTTTTTTTTCATCTTATAATTTTTATTTTATTTTCTAAATGGTGATACTAATAGATGGGGAGTGACAAAGCTTGACATTACACTATCATATAAACATTTTTTGCACAACAAAAGGGGTGTTATTTCTTTTCATTTATATTTCCAAGGAACAAGAAAAATAATAATAAAACGAAGCAAATAAGGGACAGAAAATAATCGTTTTATTTAATCCCAACAGACAGATATAATACAACCGCAAATAACTACTAACGCAAATAGTTTTTCTCTTTTTTTACATTTTTCATTTCTTTTGATTAACCATATATAGTTGCTTCTATAATCCCCGATTAAGCTTTTATTTTTTTTCGTTAATCAAATATTGATTTTTTCTTTCCGTATTTTATTTAATGAATATTTGCTTAAACAATCATACTCAGTACATTTTCCTTCAGGGAATAGCAATTAGAAACTATTGTACAAATATTATGCCAGAATTTATTTAAAGATAAAAGAAAAACGTTTAAGAAATAACTCTACCTTGCAATTAAAGTATTTTTTTGTAAGTTTAAAAAAAAAAAAGCTTAATCATTTTTTGTACAAAGAACAAAGAAAGTCTATTAAATGTTAAAAACTTAAAAATTTAAACAAAAGCTAATAAAAATAAATTTTCTTAAATGCATTTCTTAAATCTTGTGTTGACAATGAAAATCATAAGGATAAAATGACAATCTTATTATTTATTTTTTTATGTGTGTATGTGCTTTCGCTATTATGATTATTGTTGATAGAAGTTAAAAAGCTTAGTCTTAAGGTTTTCTTTTCGTTTTATTTTTAACATTGAGTAGTTTAACTTTGTTGTTATAAGAAATTCTTATGGTTTTAAAACTTTGCTCTTTGTTAAAAATTTTACATTATTTTTATTATAATAACATTGAAATGCAATGTCATATTTTGTTCATATGACAAGGAAACAGATTTTCTTTATAAATTCCTTAAACTATTAAACTACTGTAGCCTAGTGCAAATATTTTTTTATTTTGTTTAATTTTGTCTGTTCAAAAGTTAAATCAATTAATAAGAATTTAAAATGCCAATAAATTATAATAAAAATGTAAACAATTAATATTATAATTGAAATAAATATTCATTTATTTACTAATTAGTTAAAAAAATTATTTCCTATTTATAAATAATTTACAATATATTAATAATTAAACAAAAAATTTTGTATAAATTATTTTCTATAATGATTTGTGTGTGCGTTTTTTATGCTGGCTCTTTGAAATCAATAAATAATTTGTTAACAAACAGAATATAAATGATTTTATAATATTTATTACAATTATAATAATACTTCATGTGTTAAATATCAATAAATTAATTATTTACATAATTTTAATTGATTTTTTCTTTTTTTTTTTAAGGTTTTTCGTTTGTTAGTGGACTTACGGTTGAATTATTCCTTTATTTCAATATTGAGGTTTTTTCATATACTTTTTTACTGTTTAATTTTATGTATGTAAAAAGTTAATTGAATTTTCTTAAAATTTTACCATCCAACAAACAGCCAATTATTAATAAATGTAAAATAATTAACATAGTACCGCATTTCTATGTAATAAATAAAACAATAAGTGACATTAATTAGGGCAAAATAAATTGAAAATAGAAATCATGGATACGTATTAAACACTCCACAAACGAAATGAATTGATTAAATTTGTTAAAATCTAGTAAAGATGTTTCGTACTTTAATTTCAACAATATCGTGACAATAAAAGTCAAATGATTAAATTTTCGGTGAAAGTCTTAAGAGAATTTAAAAAAATAAAACATTATAATAAAACCAAGTAATCATAGATGATGTGTGGTAAAATAGAAGCTGGTGCTTCACTATAATTTTTTACGATCGTTGATTCTTAGTTGCAAAATGGCTATACATATAGTTTAAGAGAAGTAACAAAAGGAAGCAACAAAAATGTTTCTTCTTCCAATTTATTCATAAAAAAAAGAGTCATAAAAGTAAAAAGAAAAATAAAATTAAATAAAACTTTAATGCTTCTGTTGTTGTTTTCATATTTTTATTTTTCTCTATATATAAATAAATTTTTGGTGACAGTTTTCATCTAGAATGTGTTGTTCAACGTTCATATAATTTAAGTAGCACTTGGTTTATATTTCTTCTTTCTATTTTATTTAATCCAATCAACAATGTAATAGAGTTTTCTATGTTTTTATAACTTTGTTTTAGTCTCATAATAATACTTTGTGCTTTTTTTATTTTGTTTTATAGTTACAATTAGCATTAATTATTAATATTTTAGTTAATGTGTGTCGATCGTATCAAGTAGTTAATTTATTTATCTTATTTTTCACTAGATTTTTATTTTTGTCGTCTGTATTTGTTTAATTATTGTAAATGATTTTAAGACAATCTTCTTACCAGACTAGAAGTTACTAGACTTTTTTTTCCTTTTAAACGCTTAATGCATGAGTCACAGTTAATTTTCTTTTCAACTATATTTTCTATTTCATCAGAAAAAGCTTTTTTCCTTTTGTAAACAAAAGATTATAAAAATATTTAAAATTCTGATTTTGAGATTAATTTTTTCTGTTATCTACAAAAAACAAATAATAAATAAATTTAATAATCCTGATGGTATTTGACTGTGAAAAAAAAAAACAATATAAATAAAGCTCTAAAGCGGCAATAGATTTTTCTTAAATAATATTTATTTTCTATTTTTTTTTTTTTTGCATTTTATCATAAATACATAAAAAATGAATTTATTTTCACTAGAAATAAGTGAAAAAAAAATATATTTCTATGCTTTTTTTTCGGTTGATTTTAGAGAAAAGCACAAAGTTTTATTTATTTATGTTGAAAAAATATTAAAGCATTTTTTCTCGTTTATTATTATTATTATTATTTTTTTCGTGCTGTATTAAAATTTTGCCTAGATTTATATCTATCATGTCGTCCTCAGCTTATTTGTTTGGCTAAAACATTTCTTTATTTATTTATTATTTTTGCAAAATAAAAAAAAAAAAAAACATGCAGACTTTACTAAACTTTAGATGACGTAACATGACATAAAGATACGTTACGTTACGTTATTTAATATAACATGTAAGTTACATTTTGTATTCATGAACAAATTTTGATGTAAAAATGTGATTT
The DNA here is from genome assembly GCA_963942525.1 of Ptychoptera contaminata. Lineage (NCBI taxonomy): Eukaryota > Metazoa > Arthropoda > Insecta > Diptera > Ptychopteridae > Ptychoptera > Ptychoptera contaminata. Next base: position 6,474,846 of record OZ012637.1, read on the forward strand.
TGATAAAATAATAATAATAACACGATAAAGATTATACCTTTCGCTGATGTGTTGTAAATAGAATATCATAATGTAAAGGTATCAGTTGTAGCTGTATAAACGTTATCAAAATAATTTTTTGTTTTTTGAATGAATACAGAACAACAAAAAAATCAACCTTAAACCATAAATCGGTCCCGTGTGCCCTGTATAAGTATGGTTATTACATTTATTTATTTTTTTCTTCTTTTGAATAGATTTTTGATGTACAAAGTCTTAAGTAAAATAATATTTTGCCACCTTTCAACTGTACACGTCACAGTGACTCAACGAATAACACGCTTAAATATTTATAGAATCAAAAGCTGTTGAAAAACCACAATAAAGATTTAAAGAATTTCTATTGTTTTAATGTTTCGCGTTATTTATTTTACTTATTTTTCAAGCGTAAAATAAATAAAAGATTTATTCATGTTTAGTGGATTATTGATTACAAAATTTTTATCGAAATGAATTAACATTCATGAAGACGTTTTATGTATTCGTTTTGTTTTCTTTTATTTCTTAAAGATATTTAACTCGAATGTTGAGTCTTAATTTCTGACGAATATCAGAAATTAATGCAAATTAAAAAAACAAAAACTCTTCATAATCAAGACGCTCACAGTCACAACAGCACTTTCGTTATCCTTAAATAATAAATTATTAATTTAATGAATAAAATATTCATTGTGTGTACTTAAAGATAGAGCAAACGAAAGAAAAAAAAATAAGAAGGAAAAAACACTGAGTCACTCACAATTGCGAAATTATTTTCATTTATTCTTTCTTTAGTTTTATCCTTCGTGATTATTTATATAAAATTTTCTTCTATTTTATGTTACAAAAACAATTATTCTAAATTTTCTGCGCGATATTTCATATCAATTTCTTAAATATGCTAATCCAACTGAATAACTTAAAAATGGCAAAATAGAAAAAAAAATGAGAAGAAAACTTTCTTTTTTCTTCTTGGAGAAAACCGAAGTCTATGATTTAACCACACGAAATGAAAATAAATTAAATCGAAAGAAATAGGGAAATACAAGAAATTGTATAAAATAATGTAAAAATAAGAAGGAAAGAAAAAACCACTGGAAGACAAATTTACGCCAACTTGGATTATATACATTTCGTTGTAAGAATGAAAGAAATTTATTAAAAATTATTTAAAAAGCCAAGAGGAAAAAAATAAAAATAATATAAAATGATGAAATTAAATAAAGAAAGCTTTTTTTGGGTAGTTGTTGTACGTCGTCTCAAATTGTAATAATTTTAATTTTATTTATTTTTTATTCTTTTCTTGTTTAATATATAATCAAACAAGTAACTCACTCTCTAAATGGTGGATCCCACAGATAAAATTTCGTTTTATTTCCATCAATTCTAAATCAATAAAGACCCTTGATTTGATTGAACAAATGACAGATGAACAAATGTTCTATTGTTATTTTTCAATTTAAAAAAATAATATTATTTTCTTTTTTCACAGTTAAATATGAATTCGCTTTAATCAAATAACCAAACAAGAGATGAAAATAAAAAAAAAAAACGTAGGAAAATGTAACGAAAGAAAAATTCTGCTTAACATTATCAGTGCTTTTTTGCTTCTCTTATTGTCTATTCAAAGAAATAAAATCAAATAAAAATTGACAATTTTGATTAATATTTTATTTTTTATGGTTTTTGACAAATAAAAGATTTAAATTTCAGTCATAATTAAAGATTTTAATCATAATTTTAATAAATTTGTTTCATTCATAGAATTTAATTCTATATAGAATAGGAACTTTGAGCAGAGTAGTGCAGTTTTTAATTTAATAAAATTTCTTAGAAAACCACACAATACTGTAATAATCGTCCACAGTTGACGTTGGTTTTTCTTACTCTGGTGAAATTATAGCGAACAAAAAAATAATAGAAAGCAAACAAACATATGTTTTACCATTAACGTTAATGTTTTTAACCACAATTTATCAACAAAACGTCAAAATGTTTCATTATCATTATCATTTATTATAAATGATAAGGAAAATGTAGAAAATTATTAAGATAAAATAAAGTATTTTCATATTTTTCTCTCTATGTTGTGTAACATCATTATTGTAGGAAGTTTTATTTATTTTTTTTTTCATTTAGATGGAAAAATATTATGAATTTTCTTTAATAGAAAATAATTGAGTCACATATGCTGCTTATATTCTCATTCATTATCATCACTTCAAATATTAATTGTGATATATGTGCTTTTATCATAATTTCCACCACCGACGCAAAAATTATTATGTTTTGTGTGCTTTTCTGCTATTTTTTTATATTTTTTTTTTTGCATACCAAAGTAGAGGCAACAACAAGATAAAATTGTGTAAACGGAAATTTGTAATAATTAAATAAAATTTCCTTTAGATAATTATTTAGTCATGTGAAAATGAGGCTTGAAATTATGTTTGCTTCTTCCGATTTAATTTTTTTTTCTACTTTATTTTTTTTTTTTTTAAATAATATAAATTTACATGAAAATTAAATAATTATAAGATTTTCCATATAATTTCCGTTTTTCAACATTAAAAAAAATAAAAATAATTATTAAATGTGGTTTTGTTCATTGTTTTTTATGAATTCTAGCATTTTCCGTATAGAAATTTTAATTTTAATGTATAGAAAAAAAGACATTATTAAGTACACGATGATAATTATTTAATTATGCTTATTATTTATGTATGCAATGGATGTAGGAAATTTCTCTTTTTTATAAAAAAATTATCGTGAAATATTAATTAATTTATAAATATAATTATGTTATTTTTAAGTGGTTTAGTGACTAGTAATTAGAATATAAATATATTTATATAATTAACGTTAATCTAAAAAACAAATAAAAACATATTTTATTCCCAAAAAAATCAACAATAATTTATGTTTAATTAACCATAAAATTCTATATAATTAAAATAAATTAAAAATCAATAAATATAAGCATAATTTTACTAACAAACTAGGTCTATACATTTATTTATATTTATTTAACAAATGAAAAATTAAATATTGTATTAACACTTTAATTATAATTAAAATAATAACAAAAAATAAATTGCTATGATTATGTTATGCAAAATAAAAACCAACAAACACATTAATTGCTTTTTAAATATGTTATTTTTGTTAATCGTTTATATCAAATTATGTTTTTATTATTGTAGGCTAGGTCATGCAATTTATTTATTATTTCGTTGTTATACTATGCTCTATGTAAATAATTTTCCATCATAATATAATAATCGTATTATGTAAATAATTATCTATAAATCTTATTCCACTGATAAGTGAAAACTTTTTAATTATTTTCTTTAATTTTTAATTACTTTTATGCACGATATAGGATTCGCATATATAGGATTCGTTATTTTTTATTTATTATTAATAAATATTAATTTAAAATTTATTTTAACATAATATCTTAAGTGTTAAAAACGGATGTTATGTAATTGCATGTACAGTGTTAGTATGTATTATTGTTTTTATTTTAAATTTAACATCGAAAAAGGGTGTCGTAGTTTTATCGAGACAGGAAGTCAACAATATATATCTGATTATTTATGTAAAATTAATTAACATGGTGAAAAAGATTGTCGTTTTGATAAATGACGAATTAAATAAAGAAATATACGTATATACATATTTTTATATATATAAATTAGAAACTACTTATTTAGGAGTTTTACTATAGAAACTATTTTATACATAAACAATGCAGGATACCATAACCTAACCACTGTGCATCCAAAATATATATTTTATTTTATTTTTACGTTAAAAATTCTGCAACAAAAAATAAGTTGTAAATCTTAAAAATATCTCTCTGTTGATTTATTTATATATTTTTGCGTCCAATAAAAATGGAAAAATATAAATCGAAAATAGGTTAAGCATTTCAGAGCACATAAATGCTTATTTATGATTAATCCGATTTTATTATTTTACTATAAATATACTTTCTTAGTTACTTTTTTTTATTATTATTATTATATCACTAAATTGACCCATTTTATATATATATTAAAACATGTTTTCATATACATAATAGACATACATAGCGAAGAGAAAATAAAAATGTTATAAATTAAAAAACTTTTCTACTTGTTCAGTTTTAAAAAAAAGAATTTTTGTGATGATATTTTTATTTAGAATAAAACAAAGTTTTCAATTTGAAAAATTTATCGGTTTTCAAGTAATTTTTCCTATATATATATATATTCTCTTTTCTTATATTTTTGGTAGTGATGCAGCGAATTGGTAAGTCTTATTATTATTTTTTTTTTGTAATTTTCAATGGAGATAATAAAATATATATTTCCTATTTGACATATAGATTGTTGAGAGAAAATGAAAAAATAAAAACAATAAATAAAATACAAAGTAAAGAAATTCCATTACAATTCAATTCTAGTTAAAATTTCCTTATCTAAACTGTATATTCCAAACACAACGTAACGACAATATAAAGAATATAAGAATAAAAAAAAAATACATTTAAAATGAAAATTTTGGCATCGAAATTATCCTATATAACAGGAAAAACTAAAATAAATAAATATAATATAGATCAATGTGGGTAAAAAAAAAAATAAGGATATATTTCTATATAAATAATGGCTTTTCATGTTAAGCTCACACATTTATAATGCTCGTGGCAAATTTAAACATCCAAAATAAGCCTTCACCTACATTTTTCTTAGAGTTAAAATACTAAAAATATAAAAAAAAACATTATATAAACGAAAATTTATTTAAATAAAATCGCTATTATGTTAAATTTGTAGACATTATAGAATTCCTCTTTTAATCTATAATTGGAATTGGAAAATAAAACACAATAACTATTAAGTATGTATATTTGAAATAAAATCTGCTTCACTAATAATATTATACAATGTTGAAATTTTATTTTATTTAACTTAAAAAAAACTGCTGCTTGAGTTAGAATAATAAAAAAATATATGCAGCAGATACAATTCAACATAATAAAACACTAAATTCACTAAAATGTGCATCATTTTTACTATGTAAACTTGGCACAAAGGAAAAATATTACATAAAGCAAAAAAACTTTATTAAACCTTTAGTTATAAATAAAAATCTTTAAAAACTTTTCTTTTTTATTTTATTGGAAAATCCACTTCATCGTATGATTGTTTTGTTTATTCTATATTTTCCAGAAATAAAATTCTCACATTTCTCAGCATAAAAAGTAAATTCCGCTATCTTTGCATAAATTTTTGTTCTATGTTAAAATATTATGTGGTTTGTTTAACATTTTTTCTTTTTTTGGTTATCGTTTAGAAAATATGCTACCATTTACTGTTTTTTATGGTTTTTTTTTATATTAAATATCGATAAAAGTAATAAATAAATAAAAATATATCTCTATAAAAATATTTTTTGAATTAAAATAAAATTTTTATTTACTAAAAACAGCATTTTTAGTGAATTTTTATTCTACGCTTTTCATATAAAAAATTTAACATTTTTATTCATTAAAACCTTGAACATTATTTTTCATTTTTGTTAAAGAAAAATTTAATTTAATTAATTAGCTAAAATTATAATAATAAATTTAATAATCTAAAAATTTTAATGAATATTCATGTGAAAAAATTAAATTCTAATGCAAAAAAATAATAATAATAATCTTACTAAGCTTTAGGCATATATACACACTGTGCACTGTTCATTTTCGTATATTTACTTTATAAATTTCATTACTAAAGTAGAAGAAATGTTAATAATTTTATGTAAATTTTGTATATTCTATGTTGCATTAAATAAACATTAAATTTGTGGTTAAGCATAATAAAGATTATATTGCTGTTGTTGTTGTTGTTTATATAGAGAAAAGTTTGTCCAACAAATAAAATTTATTAATAATTATTATACAAAAAATTATTTCAACCATTTAAACTGGTTAATTATTATTCATTTTATTTTCGTTATATTTTTGTATTTAATCAATAAAATTAAAATTAAATTATTTAACAAACAGTATTTTTTTTCTGTGTATCCTTGATACAGTTTTCTTGCATAAAAAAGCTTTAAAGGAATAAAAATTAGTTTAATAAGGGTAACACAGTATAGTTTAATAAATATTTAATAAACAAGAATAGCATAAAGCAACTATCATAACCAGAAAACATACAAGCAATAATAATTTATTACATTTTAAAAGAAATTCTGCAAAGTGTTTTTTGTTGATAAAAATAATAAATTCTGTTTATTTTGTACGAAATTTTATTAGCTGCAAGGAAAAAAACAACGAATAATAAAAATAGAAAATTCTCACAAGCATTACTCGCGGTTTAAAGAAATTATCGCTGAAAATTCAACAAAATTCTTTGTCTTACATTTTTTTTTTTAAATTTGTAATTAATATATTAAAGAAATTATTATTTTTTTAAGAGTGAAGAAATAATATTCAAAATTAATTTAATAAACGTAAAGCTAAATACTTAGCACACTTACTTTATTAAAAGTATATAAGATTATGCTTCTAGAAAGTTGTCTTCTATAATCCTGAACCGTTTTTTTTATTATTATACAAATAATTATAATCTATTTTTTAATCATTTTAATTACAAAATATTTTCAACATTATTAAGAAGGATAAAAAAAAAATATCGAAAAAATAAATTAAAAAGATGAAATTTTAAATATTTTTAATAAAGAGAAAAAAAATCTATTTTAATAATCTGGTTTACACGTTTTGCTATAATCATTTTACTAAAATCTTTAATAATATTCATTAACAACAAGCAAACTTCAAAATACCAACAATTTTACAAAAACCAACTTAAAAAAAAGCTTTAATTATAGATAAAAATTCTATTTTTGCACAAACAATTTTGTTTAAAATATCAAAAGCCATTTGTTCAATAATCAAAAATAAAAAAGCTCATAATACTAATTACACACTGGTATAAATATTTAAATTTTTGGTTTTTCTAGATTAAAGCTTAAAGCTAGTGGAAATTACTACGCAAATAAACTTTTTATATATGCTTCTTAATTAATATAAATACATAAAAATCAGATGTTGTGTGCTTTTTATTTTTTTGTTAATTTATTCTACCGAAAATTAACAATTAGCTAACACAAATGAACACTCAGGACATGCTGTTACACCTGAGTAAATGTTAGTTTTCTATATTTTGTATAATTTGTACAATGATTTTTTTACTGTACAAAATTTAACATTACATTCAATTATATATTCTGTATGTATAACAGAGTTTCACTGTTCTTGTGGTCAATATAAGACAATTTAGTTACACCTGGCTCAATGGGTAAAATTAATTAATAAATTTACAATAATTTGTGAATGACTATATAAAAATGTAAAGTATTGTATTTATAATTTTTAACGCATTTTTAAATGTTTTTCTTTTAATAAGTTTCATTAAATTAGTTAATAAAAATTGAAAGTTTATAACTTTAATGAAATTTCAGTCAAAATCATATTTTCATAAACAAATAAAACCCTAAAGCTCTATTAAAAATATGCATTTGACAGCTTTTAATAACAGTTTATTTGTCTTTAATAATAAAGAAATCTTTTAGAAAATTGATTTTTTATAATAAGTAGTAAAGTATTTCTGTATTAAAAAAATCTGGTCAGCCACATAAAAACCACTTTGCTGACATATTCATCAAAAAATATTTTTTTAAAAAAAAATCATATAAAGAAAATTATTTATTATAAAAAATCGTTGTGTAAAAATACAAAAAAAAAGTTATCGAGTGCTTTAAGCTCTCTTTTAAGTGTGGTTAACCTTATTATATAAATTATTTACAATAAAATTTGAACAAGATAAGACGTATAATAGAACCAAAAAAAAATGAAAAAATGAAAAAAACACCGGAAAATTGTGGATAAAAAACGATTAAGCATTAATACAGGAAAATGAGAAAAAAAAACGAAAATAATGTTTTTCAACCTTTATGCATTAACCAGAACTGATGTAATTCGTTGTTATTAAAACAAAAAATAAATAAATTTGTGGGTGTTACAACATTTATTCATAATTTTTCCTCTATTTTTAAAATAAATAAATTATTGGTAACATGTTACAGTATATACCACAAGCAAAAAATATAAAATTATACATATAGGTGGAAGAAGAACTTTATAAAATATTTTAACAATGTAGCAAAAGATTAAATATTTATTTATTTTAAATAATATAAATGGGTTTAATGTTTATTTGCTGGCTGGAAATTATATATTTGCATTTTGTTTTATTTATTTTTTTAACTTTGCTATTAAAATATCTATAAATTATTTAATAATAACAATGAGCTTCCTTTGTATTATTATTATTTTATTTTTATGCGTGCAAAATTTAGATTTGAAAAGCTTATTTTTTTTAGATGAAAACCATTTTTAGAAGCTTTAATTTTTCTGCTACAGTTAATGACAGAAAGTGATATTTGTAATATTTTTAGTGTCAGCTTAAATCAAAAAATAGATCTGTAAAAGTTTTATTTGTAATTGAATAAAGCTTTTACTATTTTTAAAAATCAATTCCTTAGTTTTTCTATTGTTTTTCTTCATATTCTATTCCTTGTAATTAAATATCTATTATATTTTTAATCAATTTAGTTTTAAAAAAATGTAAATTATTCAGTCGTTAAGTAATTTTTCAGAAATTCAGAAATTTATCAGAATTTTTAATGCAAAAATAATTTTCTTTCTTTTAAAAGTTTTTTTTTTTTTTTTGCAATGTAATGTACATTCTTTGTGGAACAAAAAAAAAACGACCACATCAACGACAGCAATTTGAATGAAAATGAATAAAAAATAAATATATAAAGATATTTACAGAAAACTTTATAGTTTGTTGAGAAAACTAATAAAAAGAAATAATTATTTCTTTTATAATTATTTAACAAAGTAAAAATTACATTAACCGAAGAATATTACCGCAAATAAATTTGGTATTTTTTTTTCTAGCTTCTTAAGAAATTAATTAATTTAAAAATATAAAAAAAAAAGAAAAGTTTTTCTTATTACAATGCTGAGGTTTGGGTAATAAAAAAAACGACAATAATCTGTTAAAGCAGCTGAAATGTTTTACTTTATTCGACTGCTTCAATTCAATCAAACAATGTTCGAATAGTCACATTTTTTTAATGTTTGAAAGTTAAAGTGCTTTTTCTTTATAATTTGTTAATAAATTAAAGCTTTTCTTAGCGTTATAGCAAAAGAAACGTTATTGACACGCAACTGCTGTATTTTACACACAACATTGTCATCATTATAAAACTCTTCTTTCTTTAAACTAATTACAATAAATCATAATATTATAATAATTTATGTATGGTTTTTTTTTGTATAAATATATCTTTAAGGAAGGATATTTCATATTTTTTGTGACTCTTGCAAAAAAAAAGATAAAAGAGCAGAGAAGAATAAAAAAAAAATACATCCATTTTCATTGTCATCTATCACTGTCAGGTAGACTTATTGTTTATTCTTTTTTCTTTTACTATACCATCATCAACATTGTGCAATTTATTTAATTTATTCAAACTTGAACAAAGCGAATGGAAAAGTTTGTAATTTTTTTTTTTGTATATTTTGTATGAAAGAAAAATACCTGAAGTGAAACACCTAACAAAGAGTCATCATAATCATTATCTTACTTTATGAAATGAAAATTATATTTTAAAAAAAAACAACAATAAACGAACTTTATTAGAAAGTAAGATAAATTTTCTTTAATTTTTATAATAATAATAATAAAAAAAAAAACGAGTAAATAGAGTTTATTCAGTAGCTAAGCTAATTAATATAAGGTAAAATAAAATGAATGCATAAAAGTTATCCCTGTTTTATACCCACATATTTATGTTTAAGTAATTTTAATTCTATAAAAGCAATAATATTATTTATAATAATAAAGTAAATTCCTTTATACAGGACACAATATATTTATTTATTTAATTGAATTTAACTAAGCATTATAACAAAGAAAAGAAAATAACGAAGAACTTATACGATTCTAACTAAATAAATGACTAATTTTATTTACTTTATTATTTAACTTGATTTTATAGCTATAAATCTTCAAGATGACATCGTAAAGAATTTATTTATTATTATTTTTTTTTATTGAATTTTCCTTTTGGAAATAATTCAAGAAATTCTAATGTTATTATTATTTTTTTTTTATTTTTGCTACATAAAATACGTTATATTTATGATATTTTTACATTGATTTTATTGTATTGATTTTTGAACAAATTTATTTATTATGATTAAGAAACTCTGTACTGGTTAAACATAAAAATTGATAACAAAAGGTACTATATCGTATACATACATTTCTATAGAAAATTTAATCACTTTATCCATTATTAATTAAATTTAATACAGCAGAAGCAGATCCTATTCGGCTATAATACTCTTCACGCATGTTAAAAAGTTAAGAAATAACAAAAAGTTTTAAATCTCTTATATAATGGTTTAAATGTTTCTGGACCACATGAATAGATTAAAAGATTATGCAGTCAATTTAATTCGTGCATTTTCTTTCTTAAAAAACTTATCTATAAAATTGTTATTTATAGTGGAAACAGCAAACACAGCATAGTCAAGTTGGCATTTCTAAAGTATACTAGACATCTTTTTAAGTATTTTATTAAATATATTTTTTCAAGTAAATAATAAACATACGACTATTAAATAAATAAATCACAGCGATTTTATCAACATTGTTGTCGTTTTTTCATTTTCTTTTTTAAAAATGTAAATATTTTTCTTGATTTGCTATTTTATCTCATAATTTTTTTATTATTTGTCTGTTTATACATTTTATAAAATTTAAATATTGTTGATTTTATTTTTTCAATGAAGGATTTTTTTCATTTCTACTGTAGAATTGTTACATGTTCTAGATTAGTTAAATAGATTTTTACATCACTCAATCAGAAAACTATCTGTATAAAATTTCTGTAACAAATTAATTAATATTTAAATAGATTTTATTTGTTCTATCTTTAAACAAAATAGACAATTTGTTGTCATCAAATAAGCGCCCAGAAATAAAACTTTAACTCTATAAAACCATAATAGTTTTGCTGATAAACTATATATATATATATATTAGTTTTATGTATTTTATGTTTAAATTATATTATGGTTACAATGTTTTCTTTATTTTTTATGTACTTATATATGTATATATATGAGAAAGACCCATGTCACATAAGGTTGTGACATTATCAACCAACCGGTCTTAATACAAAAAAGATTTCAATCAACTCAATATTTTTAGCTGTACCACCAACAATAAATTTACAAAAAACTAAGTGACAAGACATAGTTATGTGGGTCACGTTCGCTTTTAAAAAAAATAAATACTATTTCATTAAAAAATAAAGCTTTTTTAGTTTTTACAAAATATAATCTAAATTTGATTCGTTTGTCATTTTTTAAACTAATCTATAATATTCTAAGTTTTTTACACGTCAAAAGATTTACCAATTAGTTATATCTAAGAAAAGCTTACAGCTTTAATCAATAATTAAATAGATTAACAGTGTAAACATGTTTATTATATATATATGAAGCTTTCTTTTAAACCAAAGTTTAGCTTATATATTTCTAGCAAAAAACATTATTAACACCGTAGCTAAGTATTTTCAATTTTGTATGTGGTAATTGTGGTATATGTAAAAACTTTTACATTTTTGTATGTAAGATATGAGGAATGTGTTTGCTAGATATTTTGTTAAGCTATTTATCATGCTTAAGAAAATTTTGTATGGAATTTTAAAATATATATTTCTACAAGAAATATTTAAAATATAAATTTTTAGATAAAAGTGCAGCTAAAAGCATTAAAAAAATTGTATTTTAAAGAATGTATTTAAGTTTTCCGTTGACTAAGATTTTTAATCAATTAATGATTAAAATTTTATCTAAAAAATTATTAAAATACTGTTTTTTTTTGGGTTTTAGCTGGCTAAGTATTGATTTTTAATGTAAAATAAGCAAATAACGCAAAATAATTAGAATATAACTTTGTCTTGAATGTTTTAAATAAATTTTGATACGTTGACTAGGGGATTTAAATGGTTCTTTGAAGGTTATATAAACAACAATTTGTTTATCTTGTCCTTTTTTTTTTTGTTAAAATAAATTTATAAAGTCTAAGAGAATTTCTGGTTTGTTTATTTAATAAAAATCCTTTCTTTTTGCTTTTGCTTTTCGCAATATATATATATATATATATATTTATAGACGATCTGTTTGTATTAATTAACCATTTCGTTAAAACACTAAATTATTATTTTTGCATAAATAATAAACAGATAAAAATAATTTTTTAATTAAGTCAAATGAATTGAAAAACAAAATGATATTAGAATTTATATTTTTCTTTATTTATTTAAATAAAGTTTTCTTCTACTTTATAAGATTCCAGAAATAATGATAAAAATGGCGACTCGATTTGTGCTTTTTCTAAAAGTTTTTTGCTATCTTTTTTATTTTCTTAATTTTTAATAGGAATTATTTGTTGAATAAGCTGGATAATTTTGTATAAAAAAAAAAATAAAAATGTTTTCCTATTTAAAATACATTGATACCTTATACAAGAATTATAAAAACAGTAAATACTTCATTAAAAGTATATTATCTTGATGAGACTTGATTTGATTCATCATTAAAATTTTTCTTTCTTATTTTAATGAGTTTTTACATTCAATTTAGTCACTGAATAATAATCTTATTTCAACGAAAATATTTTCCATGTTTGTGATGTTTAAATGATTTTTGTAAACTAAATAAAATCATTAAATACTTTGTTTTGATTTTATATTTAACGATCAAATAATTTTTATTTATTATTTTTCTTTTCTATTGATTTGTCTTTGATTTTTTACATTTTTGAGTTTTTGTGTTAAATCCGATCATAAAGTTTATTTGTATTATTTAAAATTATTTTTAAAACTGGCATAAATATATTTGTTAATCTAAGAAAGAGAGCTTTTTTAGTATATTTCCGTTTACAAGTTCGAGAAAACTTTGCGGTAAGCTCTCTAGTTTTAATATAATTAACTAAATCAATAATTCAATTAATAATAATAAAAAAAACTGAAGCGAATACCTTAAATACCATCAAACACTTTTGCAAAAGAATAATCAAAGTTTTTTTTAATAAGAAAACTTTCATAAATTCTTTTTTAAGTAGAAAAACTATAAAGTTTTAAGCAATAAAATTTTAACTGAGTGACATTCTATTCTTGAAATCGAAAACCGATTGATTTTTTTTTGCAAACAACTATTATACTGAAGCCTACACTAGACTTAATAAAAACATAACGACTCTGTTAAAAAGAGATTCTTTGCACAGAAATTAAATAAAATATTTCAAGAAGCAAGACAATCTTATTTTAAGATTATAAAAAGAATTTAAAGAATGTTTTCATTAGTAATAAAAATTATTATGTTAACTGAGCACAAGTTGTTCAAGTTATTTTTTAATAAACTTAATTAATTTTCTATTTTTAATGTCATTATTTTAATTATTGATATTTTTTAAAAATGAAAGAAAATTCTTAGAAAATCTTTATATTTTCGCCTTAAGTGATGTTTAATATTTTTATTTTGTTTTACCACTTGTTAATGTGATGAAAGTGGATTTAATTTTAATATTAAATTCATAACACATTCACTTGATGTCATAGAAAAAAATATTGTTAAAAGCGAAAAGAATAAAAGCTGCTTGCTATAAATGATTCTATTTTATTTTATTTTTTGCTGTATGTCTATGATGTAAACGAATTAACGAACTGCATGACAAGTAGTCATGCTGAATAATCATCTGTCACACCTTGACACTAACTAATGAACATCTATACATGTGACAATAAACTAGCATACTTAATGTTAGATTTTATAATTTTTTTTAAGTAAAAGATAAATTATATTTATTGCAGATTTTTCGTATGGTTTTTATTATTTTAAAAACTAGTTTACTATTGCAATAGCAAATCGGTTGTGTTAAGCCAAATTTTAAGTTTTCTCATTAAAAATACAAGGGATAAGAATATTCTATCCAAAAAAAAGTTTAAAGTTTATTCTCTATTATATAAATATATTTCTTATTCCGTTACAAATAGCAAGTAGTGTGTGTTTGGGTAAACGGAAAACTGTGGTAGATTTTCTAAGCCTTATTACCACATCCTATAAACATATCAGCATGATAAATATACGTGTTCAATGATGTATAGAAACATAATTTTTTTTGCTTGTTAAAAAACTGTTTTTTCATTTTTCGTTTTTCATTTTTTTTTGGTAACATTAGCATTTGTTACCTTTCGCGTATAAACAGGATATAAGCTTATTAAACCATAAAATAAATTAAAAAAAAGAAATGTAAAAGAAATTCTTTATAATATCTATAGTAACTTGTTCATAATTTTATCTTATTATAAATTGAAATCTTTATTCTTTTGGCCGCAAGGATTTTCATTTGCTTATTACATGTATATTGGATGTTGCTACTGTTGTATTCCTTTATAATATTTTTGTTAGAAGTTTAGTTGCTGTTCTGGTTGAAATATTTACGTTTTTGTCTTCTGTATATTAATTTTAAGCGTAACCTTGTAAATTTCATTTAAATGTAGTCTTTATATTATAAATCTTTCATAAAGTTTATTAATTTATTAAAAAATAATTTTGTTTTTTTACTGTATATTGTTTGCTTATACGTTATACAAAACGTAAAAAGAATATTATTTTATTGGTAATGTGTGAAATTTAGATATTAATTAACTTTTATAAAAGAAAAAGCACAAACATATATTTTGCAAACACAAAAACAATGAAAATGAAACAACGTAACTACCAAATATAATTACCAGATAATTAAGTTTGCTTTATTAATATGAACGTTGTTATTGTTATTGATGAAACAAAATGACGTAACATATTGTTCCGATAGAAAATTTAAGAAAGATCATCAATTTTATGTGTTATTTTAAAGCAACAATAAAAACACTAATTATCTTTCTATTAATGCTTCATATATAAGGGAAAATATAATGACAATTTCTATGAAAAATTATTTTTAAATTACTTTACTATGAATGTATAAATAACCATCAATTTCGTACATTTTTTTTTTAACCAACAGAAGGTTCATTTGTGCTATTTTTAGAGTTTGCATTGACGACTAGGAAAAAAAAAGGCTAACGACGAGTAAACTGTAATACAACGACAAAAAAAAAATTACTTGAAATTTTGTTGAGATTATTCACAGCATGTAACTAGTTCGAGTTTATTAAAAACAATATTGTCTCTCATTTTGTCTCAATAACGTGATAACGAAAAATACAAGTATCATGCGGTGTCAGTTTTGAGTTAAACAAATGACCAATGCTAATTACTTTTCATAGTAAACGTTACGAAATTGTTTAAATATTATGGTAATAATGGATGTTGTGAAAAGCTGTCATAATTATGTTGGATCTGCGACGATGGTTTAAACTATTTTCCTTGTGAGGAGACAATAGTGACGTTTCTGACTGCCTTAAGCTAGTACTTACGTCTGGTAGCACGTTTCCACAAAGTACTTAGTTCAATCGTCGAATCACCTTTGTTGATAAATGACAATTGCTGATGTCAAATATCGGGGTATAGTAATACAATTGGCTTAGTGAATACGAAAAGGGCCAATATTCACCAATTGTAAGTTACTGTTGAACTCTCTCAATTCTCCTCTATTAATTTGGGATATTATGTCACGACGAGTAAAAACACTTCAATAATGATCAATATAACATTTATTTATTTCCAATTACAAAACTTTATTTATTATATAAGAATAAAATATAAGATTAACAACCTTCTGGTTTGACCGTCAAAACTTAATAATTAATTCTTCTCTCTGCTTTACTTATTATATATGTCATTACAATTTACTATATATTAAAATGCTGGGTGGCCACATCCCACGCATTGCAACATGCAATTACAAATTATGCTTATTGGCCATTTCTCACGCTTTGCAGTTTATGAATAAAAAATATCAAATATCTCTAGTCATAACAATTACAATTATGCAAATATTTAAGAGAAAGATTAAAAATGAATAATAAAAAACATACACGCGTTGTGATTAATTTGAGATCACAACATCCCTCCGCCCTTATTAAGATTTTATATGAAATATAAAATAAAAAAAAAATATTTTTTACAATATTACAAAAATATTTTTTTTTTTTTTTTTTTTTTTTTTTTTTTTTTTTTTTTTTTTTTTTTTTTACATTGAATTTGACCATTAATTTTTGAATAATAAAAAAAAATAATTTTTTATTGAATTTATTTTTAAACCAAAACTTGTTTTTTTTTTTTTTTTAAATTATTTAATTTATTTAATTTAAAAATTATAAATCGGGTGTTTCTTCTATTTCTATATTTTCTTCAATTACCTTTTTGTTTTTTGAATGATTACAGTTACAATTATTTGATCGATCTGTTTTAATTTTTCCAATTTTATTTCTTATTTTAATATAAATTGCTTTTGAGTTTAAAAGTATGAATATTATTATTATTATGCTAAATATAAA
The DNA here is from genome assembly GCA_963942525.1 of Ptychoptera contaminata. Taxonomy (NCBI): domain Eukaryota; kingdom Metazoa; phylum Arthropoda; class Insecta; order Diptera; family Ptychopteridae; genus Ptychoptera; species Ptychoptera contaminata. The sequence goes on from OZ012637.1 coordinate 6,491,496, forward strand.
ACTGAAATTATATACATTTTTTGTGTTAAAAATTTTGTGTTTTTTCCTTTCTAAAATCATGTTATTTGCTATTTTTTCTATCTCATTTAATTTATGGCTTACGTAGTGAAGATTTCCTACTGATAGTTTGTGATATTTTTCATTAATTGTCAAATTTTGTGTTGTAAGGATGTCAATTTTGTCGCAACAAGTAATATTTAAGTCAATTTTAGGTACAAACTCAGTGTCTATTTCGTGAGTCAATGAGTAATGAGGAGTCAGAATATACTGTTTTGTATGTCCTTTGCATGTTTTGTCTAGTGATAGTTTACCGGAATTTTGAATTTTAAAATTGATCAGGTTTAGTGCGAACTTGCAAATAAGTGTAATTGATGTCTCATGAGGGGTAGCGAATAACCATTCATTGCCACTTTTTAATTGTATAAATAAACTTTGATCAGAGCGAATAATTCTGGTATCGCAGCTTTTGGGTATAGCTTTGACACCTGTAAATAATAATATTTCACAGTTTTCGAAATTATTTATTATGATTGTTGGTTCTTCTTGTTTGCAAACATAATTTTTGTGGGACATCAAGATACATTTGTCAAATTGTTTTTCATTAATTTCCACATAATATGTTTGTGTGTCGTCAATTGCTAAATATTTTGTCGCTGGTTGAATAAAAATTAAATTGTTATTTTTATATGTTGGGAAAGGATTTGTGCTGTAAATATTGAATATGTTATATTCGACTAAAGGGATATTTATTATAAAAACTAATTTATTTTTTTTGTAGAACGTACTGAACGTCAATGTTTTTAATAGGTAGTGTGCATATTTTACATCTAATGGGACTGGGAAATTTGAATCAGAAGGGTAATTTTTACTTATTGATTTTAATTCGTTAATAATTTTTTGTGGGGTAATAATTGAAGGATGTAATATTCCTTTTTGCGCGTATAATATGGCATTAGTGAGTGCCATTGTATCTATTTCAAATTCTTCGAATAAAATATAAAAAATTAAAAAATGTGTTTCTAATTTGGATTTAAGTTGTAATTTATATATTTCTTCAGTGTTATGCGTTACATTTGTTCTTATTAGCCGAAAGGATTCTAATAAATTGTTATGATTATCTATTAAATTATTTATGGTTTCGTTAAATTCAGAAATAGTAATTTTTATAATATTTGATTGTGATTTTGTCAATTCTAAAGTATCTATGCTTTGTGATTCTAATTGTTTTAATTGATTGTCAAAACGTTCCTCGTCTGTGTCGTCAAGTGTGCCGAATATTGTTTTTGCTCCGCGGCCTATCAAATTAAACCATCCTCTTTTTTGTCGTGTATTTTTGTTTTCTTAAGCTGATTTATAATTTTTCCAAAATTTTCATTTTTTTCAATAAACACATCTTTATTTTTACAAGGAAATTTGTTTTTACGTAAGGATTTATTTTGCTTGCCTACATATGTTGAATCTTGTTTCACTCTTACATAATGAGTCGTAAATCTACAATACTTCATAGGTTTAAATTCTCTGCTACTTCTAGGAACGTCTAGAAAGTCTATTTGAGAATCATCAACTATCATTTGTTTTGATCCGTAATCAATTTGAATTTTATGCTCAAAGAAAAAATCATTACCTAATAATCCATCAAATTCTAAATTATTATCTTCTGGTAAGACATGAAATTCGTGCTTGAACGTTTTATTTTTAATTAAAACATCTTTTTCCACTACCCCTAAGGTATATGCGTCATTTGTTAAACAAGCTATAATTATTTTTTTATTAGTATCAATTATGCTATTATCAATTGCACCTGGTTGTATTAAGGAAATACTTGATCCTGTATCTAAAAGTACCTCTAATGGTGTTTTTTCTGTTGTTTTTAAAATTACACTACTAAAATTTGTATCTTGTCTACAATAAAAATTTTTGTTCTTAATTTCTGTATCTATTCTAGGTTTTTCCTTATCAGGCCTATAGAATTTTGAATTTCTATCTTGATAATAATTATTACCGTTATTATTGTTATTTTCATGGAAATCATTATTATTTTGCCAATAGTTGTCATTATTTTGATAATTATTATTGTTTCTATTAAAATTATTATTTCTGTTAAAGTTACTATTATAATTCAGATTATTATTTTGAAAATTATTATTTCTATTAAAATTTTGATTTTGGTTATAATTATTATTATTAAAATTACTACGATTTTGATTATTATTTCTATAATTATTATTTGTAAAATAATGTCCACCTTTATTAAAATTATCATGATTATTATTATATACATTTGTATTTTGCAATTTTGCTATAATTTCTTTCAAATTTTTATTTTCTGTATCCTTATCTTCTAATACTTGCTGCATTTTACTTAATTCGAAATTACTTGCGATCACTGGTTTAATATTGTTTTTTATGTTAAACTCTTCTATTTCTGCTGACATAGCTACTTCTGCTATTTCATCTAATTTAGTGTAGTTTCCATATGCCAATCTGTGTTTAGCTAATTGACTATCTAATCCTGCTCGGTAAATTTCAATTGCATCTTTTTTTATTTGCTCATAAATTATTTTATCGGATTCTTTTGTTTTGTCAGTTATAATATGTCGCGTATAACTTGCTACCGCGTTACGAATGCGCTCAGCGAATTCTCTCGCGTTTTCACCTATAGCTTGCTTTGTACAATATAAATTGTTTCTTGCTTCCAATTGAGTTTCTTTTATACAATAATTATTTCTTAAATATTTTTTTAATTCATCCCAAGTTTTAAAATTTTTATCAATTACATTTATTATAAAATTTTCGTCTAATTTTGTCGAACATAAAAAATTAATAAACAGTGGTTCGGCACTCTTATCTAATGCAGATAATGCATTTTCTACTTCAAAATTAAATACCGAAAATCTTTTTTCGTCACGTTGTCTTAAAACTCTAACCGCGTCTAACGCTTGTCCAATATTCATTTTAGGATTTTTGCTCTCTTTTTTTCTTACAACAATTATACTTCTTTTAACTTCTTTATTTTTACCCTTATTATTATTATTCTTACTTCTAGTTATCATGGAGTTCTTAATTAATACAACTTATTTTCTAAAACTTACATGAAGCACGCTATTAACACTAATCGCACAAGTAACATCTGTAACCTCGCTTGTCGCTGAGTTGAACTTCTGATCTCTGGTTGCTTGAATCCAACGATGAATCCAACGATGTATCAGGAACTCTGCTACGATTTTGTACAGTTGTCTGCTTTCAGTGATGGTCCTTCCGTTAGAAATTTTGTTGAATATTTCGGTTCTAATCACAATTAACGTGATTAAGGTCAAGAGTTTGTTTGTTTAATTTCTTCAATAATTTTTCACTAAAACTTTTTTTTTTTTAAACACCTCGTCACTCTGTTTTTTTTGAATGTTTTCACTAACTTTATTCAACGTTTTCTGCTTCAATAATTAATTTTATATAGTACAGTTATATACTCTCAAAAAAAAATTTTTTTTTTTTATTTAACACTTTTAACACAAACTTCTTCACCTTGTTTACCGCTGCCACCAATGTTGGATCTGCGACGATGGTTTAAACTATTTTCCTTGTGAGGAGACAATAGTGACGTTTCTGACTGCCTTAAGCTAGTACTTACGTCTGGTAGCACGTTTCCACAAAGTACTTAGTTCAATCGTCGAATCACCTTTGTTGATAAATGACAATTGCTGATGTCAAATATCGGGGTATAGTAATACAATTGGCTTAGTGAATACGAAAAGGGCCAATATTCACCAATTGTAAGTTACTGTTGAACTCTCTCAATTCTCCTCTATTAATTTGGGATATTATGTCACGACGAGTAAAAACACTTCAATAATGATCAATATAACATTTATTTATTTCCAATTACAAAACTTTATTTATTATATAAGAATAAAATATAAGATTAACAACCTTCTGGTTTGACCGTCAAAACTTAATAATTAATTCTTCTCTCTGCTTTACTTATTATATATGTCATTACAATTTACTATATATTAAAATGCTGGGTGGCCACATCCCACGCATTGCAACATGCAATTACAAATTATGCTTATTGGCCATTTCTCACGCTTTGCAGTTTATGAATAAAAAATATCAAATATCTCTAGTCATAACAATTACAATTATGCAAATATTTAAGAGAAAGATTAAAAATGAATAATAAAAAACATACACGCGTTGTGATTAATTTGAGATCACAACAATTAGTAAAACGTTACTAAAATAGTAACTACTAGTTTTTTTTTTTATTAAATATAATTAACGATATAACGTTGCTTTACTAATGACAAAATAATTTATTCAGATTTCTTTCAATTACTTTAAATGTTAATCAGTGTATTATAAAAGCTTTTTATTATTTATAATTATTATTACTGTTAATAAAAATAGTTAAGTTACTTTAAGTAGATTAAAAAAGTTTTCTATAGAATGTACAAAGTTATATATAACGAGAAACAATTACAACAAACATCAATAAATAAATAAATCGTAATGTGATTACTTAACGTTAATCAATAATGATGTTCAATTATTAATCGGTGGGAGTTTATTAAACGTAACCAACAGTGAAGCTAACATAAACCATAACAGCGTGACGCTAAAATCACAAAATACTTTTATAATTTTTACTATAGAAGTATCCGGGTACATTATCTAAATAGCTAGTCATTTCGTATTATTATATACTATTAAAGGGTTTTTTTTTCTATATGTTTTCACTTTACTCAGTTTTTGATTTTATTTGATCGCCCGCTGCTTTCTAGGAAGCATGCAAACTTCCTACTATTCACCAAGCATAAAAAATATTTCCTTTATTTACTAGAGAATAACACTAAACATTTTTATTCAATATAAAGCAAGAATTTTCTGTTTTATTATTTTTATTTTTAATGAAAACACTTTGACAAGTAAGCAAAGGATTTATTTTATTATTTTTTTTTAAATATAAAAGTTTATTTAAAGCTTTTACTGAATTTCTAATATCGTACATTATAAGCTTTAGTATTAATTTTTAATTTCTTTTATTTACTTTTAAATGTTTATTAAATGGATTTTGTATTTAGTTTGGAAATTTGTTGCATCTGACATATTTATAAAGTAAACAGTGGTGTATACAGTGTTTTATTTTTAATTATTTTATACAAAACTCTTTAATATTTATATTTGCTTAATTATAACAAATTTATTAATATTAATCAAATATAAAAAAATTCCAAGAATGACTAATCATTTTATGCAAGACACATCTGTGTTATCTAATCAAAACTATGCAAAAGATTTTTATTAATACATCACTGATAACATAGCTTCTACTTCTTTTGGCACAAAAATATGCAAATGTAAACTACTTTTAATAAAATAAACATTTTTCAATTTATTGAAATTTAATTTTTAATCATATGTAAATTATATAAAATAGCAGTATGTATGTCGTAAATATAATGCTTCGCTCGTACCGACAAATGCATAATCAAAATAATTCTTTTAAAAATAAAATGTTTACGAAAATCGTCTAATGAAAATGTAAATAAAATATGTTTAGATAAATATAAAATTTAATTCAAAAAAAAGTATTATGCATTTGTGTCATTATTTTATGTAAATATTATTATATTTGCTGGTATACAAATATAATTTAGTTTTTTAATTTGGGTCATATAAATAATTTATTTTAGTTATGTAGAACTTTTGTATTTATGCTACTTTCAATAAAACAATAATTTGTTCGGAATTCTGATGGTTATTTAAACGAAAATATAAAATAACAGACTTTTAAAGCCACTTAATTATCACAATTAATTAAAGAATAATTCTTTTAGTTATTTGGTACAAAAACAATATTTTAAAGTTATTTACAAAAAGTTAAATTTTAATTAAAAAGTGCTTTAAAGTGTTGTTAATCTTTTGACAAGTGAAAATTAACAAAAATAATTATAATAATAATAATTTTTGTAGTTAAAAAAACTTTCTCTACATAAACTCTTTCTCTTTGATAAACTCTTTTGATAATTTTATTATTAAACATTATAATTATGTATAAACTAATATATAAATCATCAGAGAAATAAAAAATTTATTTTTTAAGTTAATTTTGCGTACTTTTTTTTTTAGTTGAAAATAAAACTTTTTATTTTTTACCTTGGATTAAAACTAAGAAAAGTCTCTTGTTACTTAAGTAACTTTTAATTTATTTTTTAGATGTTATTAGTTTATATATTTTGAACTAAGAAACATTATAAATAATTTTTTAATGTGTATTCTTAGCTTTTCTTAGTTTTTTTTTTCAAAAAAGAAAACTTTCTTTTTGAAATTTAATATTTGTTTTTAGTTATTTTAGTCTTCCAGAATATTATTTATCCTATTTATGGTAATATTTTTTTTTAAACAAGAAAAATGTCACAATATTTTAGAGAAAATAATTAAAAAGTTTTGTGTATATCAGACCATGTGGAATACAGTTAAATTTGATACTAAAGCTTTACCAAGCCACAGTACAAAAAATTTTCTAAGAAACATAAGAACTAATGAAAAGACTATATAACAAAGAAGTTTGAATAAATTTTATTTTTTAATTAATTAAATACGTATAGCTGAATATTATATTACAGAATTTATTTTAAATTTGAAAAACTTTTTTTAAAACACCTGCAAAATCAATAAGAATAATTATATTTCTTGAAAATACTACGAATTTTCATCGACTAATGAAACACTATTATGTTCTTGATGATATTTTTGATTAAAGAAATAAAATATATTTTTACCATCACTAATCAATAGTGTTTTCCGTTTTTTTTTTCTCGCTTTAAACTTTCAACTATGCAAATACATGATGAAACTCACTAAAAATAAGGGCAAGTAAAAAGGAAGAAAAAGCACAAATAAGGCAGAGAAAAAAAGTTTAAAGAATAAAAACCCATCAAACAATAACACAAGTTTTCCTGTTTACTTTGTGAGCAACTTTTAGCACGTTTGTTTCCTTTTTATTTTTTCTTTACTTTAACACAAGGGGATTTAATGTTTTATTCTTATTTTTTGTTTTCATAAATACTTGGGTTTGGTGTGACAATAAACGAAAACCTTTTTGTAACGATATATATACATTTTTTTTACCAGAATAATTTATACACAAATGATGCGTAAAAAAGAATCAAATGTGTGGATGAGTATAAGTAATATTTACATTATTTAACTGGAAACAATGATAAGCAATCAGATTTTATTTATTTTATATTTAACCGAAGAAAATGTGTGCTTTTCTCAGTTTTTTAAAAGTGTTTAAGAAAGTTTAACAAACAGACTAAGAGCGGTGGGGAAAAACTCTTGTTGAACGAAAGTTTTTCTTCTATTTTTGTGTGTTTAAAAAATATATATATTTAAAATTCTACATATAAAGCGAGGAAAAGTTCTATTTCCAGTGGTATATAGTCACTTAGTTACTTAAACCTTCTGTTAATATTCTGAGTAAAAAAAAACACCTATAGCAGCTGCGACAATTTCTTTTTGCTTTGCAAATTGATAAAAATGAGAAAACTAAGAAAAATTAAAGAAGAAGATTTTACCTGTCTGCGAAATTATTGAAACGAAGAAACCATGTAGATGACCTTTGATAGCATAAAAAAGTAAAGAATCAACTGAAGATATTTTCTTTTTAGATTAGTTCTTGTTGTTTTGGAAGAGAAAAGAAAAGAAGAATGAAATTAATAAAAATATGTAGTTTGTATCGTGTTATATTCAATCGATAACTTTGTTATTTATTAAAGAAAAGTTAAGTATTATACATAATAATAAAGATAATAATAATAATCATTTATAATTAACGACTAAATGCGGACAAGTATTTTTATTTATTTTGTTTTATTTTTTCCTTCGACAACATAACAACCTGACCTCTTTTAATATCTAATCAGGATAAAAGGAATTCTATGTAACTTACCTTAAATGATAATAGATTCATGTTGTTCTCTTATTTAGCTGATGATTATTATTTGGGTATTATGTATCCTTTGTTGGCTAGACATTTTGATAGGGTCAGGCATGTCAGCTGTTTCACAATGATTAAAATTTAGATGATTGCTGCTGCTTCTCTTATGCGTAGTCAAATAAAACTATTTATTTATTATTTTTGCCTTATACTTTGGCAAACCATGAAGCAGTAGAAAAAGAAAAAAATAATGTAATAAAGAAGTTAAATAACATGAAATAATGAAAGGTCTTTAACCATTATTCATGCATGGCTCATTAATACGATTACGTAGCATCCACTTGTTATTATTGAGTAAATAAAATTGTTTTGTTTTTTCTCTAATTCTATTTTCTAGATGTAAAAGATTACTTGATTGCATCTTCATCTCAATATATTTATCCATACTAAAAACTAAACAAGAATACAAATATATATTTGAAATACTGTCAAGGGTAGAGGAGTAGTCATCATGTCTAAATGGATAAAATGGGTGTATCTTATATAGCAGGTAAACAATATTATTATTATTTTTCTTTTCAATTTAATTTCACAAAACATTAAATTTCTTTAATAATTGTACTAATAAATTTTTTTTTCTATCGTTTTTTTTTATAAAGTTTTATTTCTATTGATAACAACATCTCTATGTGACGACTGGACAGCCAGTTGTCCATCAAATTGTACATGTAAATGGTCTAATGGAAAGAAGTCAGCAATATGTAATTCATTGGAGCTAACGACAATACCAACAAATTTATCAACAGAGTTACAAGTGCTTGTGCTTAATGAAAATCATATATCATATCTGAATCGGGAGGAGTTCACCTCATTGGGTTTAATTAATTTACAGCGTATATATTTGAAAAAGTCAAAAGTCAAATACATACACAAGGAGGCGTTTAAAAATTTAAAAATATTAATTGAAATTGATTTGAGTGAAAATGAAATTGAATCATTGGACAAGGGAACATTCTATGGTAACGACCGCTTGCGTATACTCTATCTCTTCGGCAATCCGATTAAGCAGTTGATTGCAGACCAATTTCCGGCATTAAATCATTTACGTAGCCTAGATTTACATGATTGTCAAATTAATTATATAGACACTGATGCTTTTGAAAATCTTCAGCAGCTTGAATATTTAAATTTGAAAAATAATTCATTAGAGAATTTAGGTGAAAATGTATTTTATCATATGAAAAATTTAAAAACATTACTGCTGGAAGATAATCCATGGAATTGTGATTGTAAGCTACGAAATTTTCGTTCTTGGTATTTAAAAAGTAATTTGAATAGTGTTAGTCTTCAATGTAGAAATCCTGTTCATTTTAAGGAACAGGTTTGGGAAAGTATTGATGGAGAGAAATTTGGATGTCCGCCAATTGTAGAATTATTGACCGGCGGATTTTATGGCGATGTACTGGGAAATAATATAACGTTCAGCTGTTTTGTGAAAGGAGATCCACGACCAGAAATATCATGGGATTTAAACGGAAAAATATTTGATAATGATAATATAATTATCGAGGCAGAACAAATTAACGAGGAGCTAGCATGGAGCAATTTAACTGTTTTCAATGTGACAAGTTTGGATGGCGGATTGTACACTTGTGGTGCACGCAACTCAATAGGCTTTAGTAGTAAAAATTTTAGTTTAAATTTGCCAGAAATTGTTGATACAGTAACTGTTAAGACTCCGGAGACATTTTGGTATTTTGGATTGATACTTGGCACTTTTGGGACAGTGTTTGGCCTTATTCTTATTTCAGTACTGATTTGTGTTTGCAAAAAAGCTTCTCGACGTCACAGCAAGAGACACCTCAAAACAAGCGTGAGCTTTAATGATCAAGAAAAAAAACTTTTAGATCTGAGCATCACAACGAACGAAAGGCAAGACAGTTGCGACACACCATCCGCAAACAAAATAGATCCAGTAATACCCTTGGAGCCGGTGCAAATTACTATCGAGAATATATCACGTAATGAGGAGTTCCCATTGAATGTTGGTGTTTTTCCGCCCCCGCCAGAATTTTGTTCGAGTGTCCTTCCAAATCCCGCATACGGTAATATTTTTATTTCCGTGTCTGTAACACAGGACGCTTTAGATAATCCTGATCTTAATATGTATCCGGATTTATTAAATATTCCCAATCGTGTAAAAGGTAAATTGGTTCCCATAAATGTAGCCTCATTTGCCACACTTCCACGAAAAAGTAAAATGGGTGGATCAATAGCATCTACTTCTGGATGCAAACATGAAACAGCGACGATTAGTGAAGATTTAGTTAATTATCATAATTTAGAAACAACAAATTTTATGACTGATTCACGAAAAATGACACCAGGAATGTGTATTGGTTGTTTAAAGAATCAACAAAGTCATTGTCAATTTCTACCTCCGCCACCTGGTGCACCATCAACATCTGTCGCGGGTCAAACTGACTCATTTTCAACTAGTAATGGTAAATTTTTCTGTCCAAAATATGATAACATGGGCAGACGAGTGACGGCAAGCGGTAATTCAACCTTGTCACTTCCTGACGAGGAGCAAATGGAACATGATATGCTATACAATAACACAAACAATTTACGTTGCGTTGAAAAGGATATACAAGAAATACCAACACCACCTTTACCACCAACGGTGACGACAATCGCTGCGGCTGGTGCTTCTGCTTCAAATGCTGGTACAATATCAACGTCAACCGGAAGTGATTTTGTGTCACTGTAGTTCAAGTGTTAAATGAACTTCATTAATATTTATGTGTTATCATTTTTTTCCCCAGTTTAATTGAATTTATAATGGTGAAGACATTTCAATTCAGTTTAATAACCAGTCGAAAAAAAAAAAGAAATTAATTAATAAAAATCAAAATTTAAATATAAAAAGAAGAAAAAAAATTTGTACTCTGTCCTTAAGAAAATTATTTAATTAAAAATGAAAAAGAAAAATTAAATAGATTAAAATTTGTAAATAAGATGAAAAATTTATAATAAAAATTAAATAAATAATTGATAAAATGAATAATTTATAGTAAATATTTAATAATTATAATAATAATGTACAGTAATTAGTAAATTTAAATATAAATTTAAATAATAATTACCCTAAATGTCCTTTATTTAAAATAATAATAATATAAATTCAGACATCCCTTATTATGTCGCATTATATCAAAAATAAAGAAGCAAAATTAATCAATAATATTTGAGCAAATATTTATCACTAAAATCATTTTATTTATTTAGCAAAAATTTGTTATTAAATGCTGCAAACATATTTTTTCGTTTTTTCATTTCATGGTAATATAATTTTGTTCTTAGCTATTTAATTACTCAATTTGTTGTGATTTTAGTTAAACAAAATTTTTCCAGTTATTTTTAAGTTTGTAAAAGAAAAATCAGCAATAAAATATTAATTTTCTATTAATTAATTGGAAAATTTTAGAGATTTTTCTTTCTAAGAAACTTAATTTTAACTATTTATTAAGAGGAAAACATATTTTATGAATGTATGTTTTCTTCACGGTTTTATTTATGAATTTGTGATTCTACTGGTCACATTTATTGAAACAAAAACTTTATTTTTCACTAAATACGTTACGTTAATACAAAACAAAATGATCAAATAAAATTCTAATAATTTCTATGCTTAATTAAATATATATTTCAGACATCGAAATATTTTATTTTTCTTAATTTTATCTACGTTTTAACTTTGCTTAAATATAATAAATAATTTAAAAAATCAAACAAATAAAAATATTTTTGTAAATAAAGGAAAAATTTTAATTTTTCAACGTAAAGAGCGTAAAATTCTATTGAAATTTAATAAATAAAAGAAAATTTAAATAATAATAATGAAAAATCAAACAAAAAAAAAATTAATAATAATAATAATAATTATAAATAAATTTAGTGATAAATTGATTTATTTTCCAATAATATATTTAAATTGATTTATTAAAAAAAAATAATAATAAAGAAAAACAATTAAATAATTTTTAACTAAATTAAGATGAAAATAAACTTTGTAATCTTGTTGTATATAAATAAATAAATAATTTAACTTAAAATAATAATAATAATAATACTAATTATAGATACAAAATTTAATTCAATGTTTTCATCCTTTAAAAGTAAAACAATTAAAAGAAATACCTTTTAATAAAAATTATATTATTTTTATAAAAAATAAAATCATTTTAAAATTACGAGAACATCATACAGTATAGCAGAAATGTATGAAAAAACAAAAACCATAAACATCGTTAATATCATTTAAAAGAGTAAATAAATAATTATTTAATCATTAATTTGTTTATATAATTTATAAACTTAGAACATTTTTTATTTATTATGATTAAACTTTTAATTTAAATGAGCTTTTTTTCTTTTTTCAGTTTATGTTAAAAAGATTTTAAACACTTAAAACTATTTTTATCTACAAGAAACTTAATACCATGGCCAGAGCTTTAAGTTAAATTATCAAAAAAATCATTACAAAGTTAGATTTAATAATTTTATTTAAAAAATTACACAAATTACAAAAGTTTCTATAAAAATTAATTACAATAACGAAGCAAGAACCAGTGACAATTATTTCCACTTATAATTTTTTTACCAGATAAGCATATTGTTTCTAATTAAAAATAAACATAAAAAATTGACCAGAGTAGTTAAAAAAATAAGCTTTTAATTATAATAATAAAACAAATAAAACATAAATCATTTCTATGTCAGAAAGCAGAGATTTAATTTAAATTTAAATAAAAAACAATTTGTATAAAATCAATAATTTATTTCAATAAAAATATAATAAACTAAGAAACTTATATTTTTCATTGTTTTTGTTTAAAGAAATTTTATTTAATTAAAGAAAAACTGTATCATTGTTAAAGTCGAATAATTTAAATAATAAAAGAAAAGAAAAAAAATAAAAATATAGAGAAAAACTATTTATTAATATAATTGAAAGTTGTTTTTATTTAACTTTAATTACCTATTTAATTAATTAAATAAAAGTTTAAATTATTTTTGTTATCTTAACAATCTATATGTAAAAATAATACAGGTAAGTTAAATCCAAAACAGTAATAAAAACATTTTCCTATTTATATAAATATACTTATATAATAAATATTATTTTAGAATAAATTATGTAGGAAAAATATAAAGGAAATTTTAATTCTAAATTAAAATTCTCATACATTTTATATTTAAATTAATTCATTGATTTGTTGATTCATTAATAAACGATTCATACAGTAAAATATGTAAAGATATTTCCATTAATATATATATATATATACTAAAATAATAGAAACGAAAATTTATAATAATAATTATCCACCCCTCATAAGAATTTTTATTTCATTGTAAGATAGATCTAAAAATAGATGATTCTAAGCATTGAAAAAATTATACGGAAAATTCCTATATATCTTATGTAGTCTTAAAATAGAAATGGAAAAACAATACTTCATAATTATTATTATTACATATTTTTATATAAATTAAAGCTTTAATACAAAAATATATACTTTCGATTTTTGCAATTTAATTATGAAAATAAAATAATAAAAAAACCAAATAGTTTCAGTCAGTAACAAAATACAATCGTCAAGGAAAACTTAAATTGTAGATGCTATATTTTTTGATTAAAAAATACTTTATTTTTCCTAGAAAAACACAAAAAAAAAACAAACAAACAAACTTAACTATAATTTATCAACAACAGCATAGTTTCTGTCAACAAAATATAATTATTTGTCATAAACAACAACATAGTTGTGGTAAATATATATAGTTATAAATCATTGTTAAATCACGATACAAAGGCTTAGCGGAACCATTAAGTATTCATGGCACAAAACACAGTAGAAAATAAACTTGTCGATGTCATAGTCATAATAATAATAACCATAATTCCGTTTCATGAATAAGAATTGATAATTTTGCGAGGATTACTGATAAAATTTAAACTATGAAAAGTTTAAAAATAAAAAGTTATTTATTATTTTAATGGTTTAATCAAAAAATTATAATGAGTTGTTACTGTTACAGTTAAAGCACATCCAATGCAGACAAATAAATCTTTTAATTATTATAGTGGAGGCGCCTGGTATATTATTTAAACAAACATTTAGTATATAATGTTTTATAGGAGATGCGTTAAACTTTAGCATGTGGAAAAATATAGTGAAGAGTATTATCTATCTACTAACGAATGACGCATGAGAATAATCTATACTCTAGGTGTGAATATTTTTTCTACGTTTTCTTACTAAAAGAATAATCCTTATTATAAATTTCAATTGAATTTTTGCGTGTTTATTTTTATGCAAACTAATTAATGTATTATTTTGTTAATAAGTACAGTGGAGGCGCCTGGTTTTTGTAAAATTAAATTTTCTTATTAAGCTACGACGCTTAAATATGTTTTATAAAATAGTAAATTGTTAATAAAAATATAAAATCTTTGTTTTTCAACTAAAAAATTATTCAAAAAATATCAATTTTCACGAAATACTAAGAAAAACATGAAAAGCTTAATTATTTCATGTATAAAATGCAGATAAAATATTATTTCATTAAGAATTCCTGATTTTTTAAATTTTAATTATTATTAACATTATAATTATGTTTTATTGATGTGATAAACTTTAAGAAAATGCTTTTATGTTATTATTCTTCAAAAGTTAAGGCTTTAGTGAGCTTTTATATCAATATTTATACCGAAAATCACAAAGTGTTTTCTATTAAAGGAACTTTATTTGCTTATTTTCAAAGAAATCTTATTTGTTCATGAAATATTAATTTTCATTTATTGTAAATTGTTATAAATCTTTACATTATATCATACACAATACGTAACGCATTTAATTTATTTAAATTTTAAACACAAAGGAATATAAAGTATTCATTGTTAATAACAAAACATGAATACAAAATTTTGTTGTTTATTTTTAATACTAATACAATTATTTATATTATTAATAAATCAAAGCAAATTAAATTACATAACATTTACAAAAAAAATATATAATAATAATAATCAATACTAAAATTTTCCTAAATAAAAACACAGGAACTAAAACGTGAGATTGCATAACATAACAGATTTCAATGTGATTTCTATTGAAAAAAAAATATATTCAAAAAAAACTAGACAAATTGTAATCATTTACATATATTATACGATTTACAATGTATTTTTCTATATTTCAATAAATATCAGCGATTCAATGGGAAAAAAATATTACTGAAATATTAAAAGATTTCTTTTTTTTTGTGTATGGAAAACGAAACACCTAGTTTTTCTACGTTATTTTTTTTTTAAGCAAAATCAATACCGTTTTTTATTTTATTATTTTTCAAAACTTTAAATCTTCTTGACAGTCACTTTGAAAACGGAATTTTTTATTATGTGCAATAGAAAAAAAAACGCTTAAAAATAAGATTATATTTTGTTTGATGTTTTAACAATCGAAGTAATCTGCCCTAAATTTTTTGTCAGTAAATATTAAGCTTTCTTTTTCAGCTACAAAAACACTTGAAAAAATCAAAAAAAGCTTGTGTTTTTTTTATTGAAATAAGTTTACTTTTCGTTAAAAATTTAATCATTAATTTACAAAAAACAACTGGAATTAAATTATATATTAAAACTTTTAATTATTTTTAACTGATATACAAAAAAAGCTGTAAAACATTAAACTTTAACTAGAAAAAAAAAAGTAATCAATAGTTCAATGCAGATCATGATGCGGTAAATGGTTATTTGAATGATGAATATATATAAAATTTCACACACATTTGTGAATAATAAATGTTTTTGATCCGAAAGTGCACTTTTCGTTATTAATGTTTCTGATAAACTCTTTAACAAATATTTTTGTAATGATTGAGATCCGCGATATTTATGCAACAAAAACACCATTAATGTTGCTGCTGCTACTGCTGTTGAAATGTCAATTTAAAAAGTATTTTATTTAACATTATTTTTATAGAAGTAAAAAGTTGCTAATGTTGATAACAATATTTTTTTTTTTGATTATTTGTTAATGATTATCATTCGCTGTAATGTTTTGTAATATATTAAAAAAAAAAAAATACAAAATTAATTGTTCAAACATAAAACATATTAAAAACAAAAAAAAATATCGCATATGTTGTAAAAGCACATAAGGACATATAATCGGGTATGTTTATCATAAAAAATGTATATTAAATGACAAAAACATAAAAATAAATAAACTTTAACTTAAGTTCATAATATTGTTGACGTTTTATGTATTTAATAGCTTGACATAAAATAAAAAAAAAATTAATAATAACAATAAAAAAACGCTAAAGAGTCTAACAAAAATTGAAAAATTAATAAAATAAACAAAATATTTATTTGGCATATTATTAACAAAAGATTATTATTAATAATACGAATAATAATAATAATAATAATAATCATTTATATTTTAACTATCGGTTACATAAACGATACATTAAATAACATCACCAAATGATTTATTATTATTATTATTATTTTATTTAGATCATTAATTGATCGTTATTTATCGGCGCAAAAGGAGAGAAAAAAATATTACCAACCCAATGTCAATACATTTATATCGGAAATTAATTTAATTTTTATAT
The DNA here is from genome assembly GCA_963942525.1 of Ptychoptera contaminata. Lineage (NCBI taxonomy): Eukaryota > Metazoa > Arthropoda > Insecta > Diptera > Ptychopteridae > Ptychoptera > Ptychoptera contaminata. Next base: position 6,508,132 of record OZ012637.1, read on the forward strand.
ATTTGTATGTATATATATATAAAAAATGAACTATAAACTTTGACAAAATTTAATCCGGCACGGATTAACAACAGGAAATGGCAACCGATCAGATTAGCATTAAATCTCATTAAAAATTATTATAATTTTTATATTAAAAGGTTTTTTTTTTTTAAAAAATATTTTTTAACATGGTAAACACACCACGTATTCTGTGAGCTTTTTAGATTATTTTTATTTTGTTAAAAAAAATTGATTTATGATCCTTTTTTTTTTGCTTGATACTACATAGTAGTATGTTATGAGAAGGACTCGTACCTATTATTAACATCTACTGTTTAGGCATATGACAGATTATAATAAATTGTTTTATTAAATATGTTTCCAGTGTAACGACTCATATACCCTGATGGTATTTATGTGGTTTTAATACTTCAGTTATAATTTTAAACTCAAACTTAATTAATCTTTTAAGAATGCTTAATTATATTTCACAACTAAATAGGTGTTATATTATAATTAATTAATTAATTAAATCACAATTATTGTTAACGTTAAGTTTTAAATTATTTTGAATCAGTTGCATTTGTTATTTATTTTTTTCACTGTTATTACATCATTGCCAAAATTTATTCAAGACTTTTAAAAACAAGGAAAAACTATAAATTTCAGCATAAATATACTTTATCTAACATAAAAAAAAATCAAAAAATAAATTTTATTTCTATTTACAATCCAACATACAACAAAAAGAGGAGATTTTGTTTTTTTAACCCAAGGCAATGGCAATATATAAATAAAATGAGCGTTGTACCAAGCATCGTTAACAAGCAAACACCTACACTACAAGTTTTATTTTAAAATAATATTAAATATTATATATATTACATTTACTTAACACTTTTCTACACTTGTTTATCTTCAATTTTATAGTGTTTATTTGTGGTACTTTTTTATGTTATTTTCATTTTGAGAAGAAAAACAAAATAGACAAAAAAAAAACAAAGAAGGTATTTCTACCTTCGTTGTTATAATTTTTATTTTTGCGGTTTTTATTTATATGAGTTTTTTTTATTTTATTTTATTTATATTACTCTACCCAAAAATATATTTATAAATATATAAAAAATAAAATAATTTACATATATGTTTATATATTTTCGTTTCGGAAAATAAGTAAATAATAAATGTATTTTTATTATTATCGTAAATAAAAATGACATTTTAAAACAATTTATTAAACGTATATAATTTATTGAATTATTTATTTAAATAAATATTTTTATAAAAATAAAATATTAATTAAATTATTGATTAATTAAATTGACTGCAACAATTTAATTTAATTTTTATTTTTAATTTTATTATTGATTAAATTAATAACGTTTAAATGTGTCAACAATAATGAGAATGTCAGATTATTTCGTATTATTTTTTTTTTATATATAAAAGTATGTTGATGACCCATAAAAAAAAGCATACAAATCGTATAATATTAAATCCTATAAACAAAATGTTATTATAATGGACCCCTTAATTGGACTGTGCTTTTACTCTATGTTATGTTGTATACTTCTTTGTTATACATTAAGTTGCGTTTGGGTATGCAATAAATATATAAATGTACAGCAAAAAGCACGTAAACAAAACAATAAATTACTGCAGACAATTTCACTGATTTTAATATAACTGATAATTAATTTGTGTTTATTTTTTTATATTTGTCATGATAAAAAATTATTATTTAATAAATTTAATGTGATTTTTACATACAAATGATTGCTGTAATCATAATGAAAATACAAAATTATTTTACATTATTTGATTTATTCTTTATTGTGAAAAAGCTTCTTATTCAATTTATTTTAAAAGTAATAAAATTCATAAGATATATGATACTGATTAGTATGCAACATATTGCTATAGTTTGTTATTATTTAACCTTGATTCAAATGTTAAACATAAACATACATAACTGTCACTATCTTAAAAGTATTTTCCTTTTAAACATATATGGAAATATTTTCTTATAAGCTTTTTAGCAGGTATTTTTCTTTCTTTTTTTTTTGGTTACGCAACACGATATCAATATCGTTTCCTTTTAGATTTGATTACAAAAGGTGTATTCGAGATGGAATATAGTACGCAGAAAGATAAGTAAAATAATAGAAAATTATGCAGAGAAAATATTATTGTATAAAAACGGAAAAGGTGTATCGGCAAAAAAAAGGAATTCCATTTTATAGTGTGGCAGTTTTTTTTCGCGTGTGTGCTTTTTTTTGTGCTTTTTTATGATGGATGACATTCATTTGAGTTTCTTTTTTAATATATTCAAAAATAATTTAGTCACTATTTTGTACTGGAATATTTGATTTATGTTTTGTATGGTAAAAATTTCTAGAATTTATTTTTTTACTTTAAATATTCATATTTTTGTTTCAAGTAATGGCATTCGTATAGTTTAACCAATTTATATGAAGCCTTTTAAATAATTTAAAGCGTAAAAAATGTTTAAATTAAAGCAAAAAAAGCTTAAAGATATAAAAGTTTTTTTGCACCTATAAACACTTGTCTGAACAGAATAATACAGTTAAATTAAAAGTTATTTCAATAAAGCTTTAACACAATGAATATAAAAATATATATTTTGACACGTATATATTGATACATGTGTTTAAATTGTGCTAAATAACGCAGCTGTAACACATCTTTGTCATACACCATTAGACTTTTTCTACTGTATTTAAAATTGCTACCGTTATACCTTTTATAATTTAAATTTTAATCCATTTGCTATGCAAAAACAATGTAATTATCATAATAAAAGGCAAAAGAAAAAAAAAAGTAAGTAAAAAATCATTAATAAAGAATAGAAAATATTCAAAAATTTAATAATAAAAACGTTGCAAAAGTAAATATGAAAATTACTTCTTGAAAATGATTTTCATATTTCTTATCCTATTTTTATTTTATTTTTTGTTTTAGTGTTAAGCTTATAAAATATTTTTTATTTTTTGTTGCTGCCGCTGCTGCTTCTGCTTTCTTTTTAATAATAAATGTTTTAATATTGTAAAAAAAGAAAAAAAAATTATACAATATGTTACCTTTTATAACCTTAGACTTCAACTAAAATTAAATTTTACAATTCATGTGGGTATGAAATAACTTTGAATTAATAAATAAACGTTATTTCATTGCAGAAAGAAAATGTAGAAGAAAAAAAATGGTACATATTATTATTATTATTATTTTTTTGTATCATTATTTTTATTAAGATAAAAATGCGATAAAGGCCACAAATTTTCAGCAAATTTTCTAAAGGATAAAATAGTAATAATAATAATAATAATAAATGTTAGACCACAATATTAATACTTACACTGTTTACCTGTTAACATTGCGGTAACATTTCATTAACGGAAAGAAAGAAAAACGAAATATACCAGAACAAAACATACTATTTATGGTTAAGAAAGAAAAATAATAAAATTGATAAAAGAAAGCATTAAAAAGTTACAAATCCTGTCATCATTTTTGAATTTTTTTTATTATATGCCCAAAAGCTATATTCTATGCGTGCTTAACGTTTATAAAATTAACCATTAATCACCGACAAGGCACGCTTTTAACTTTTTGTCGTTAAATATTATATATTTTTTCATTCTATTTTTTATTATTAATTTTAAACGTCCACTGGATTATGCTTGCTAAACACGCAAAAAAAATTTTTTAATGATTTTTCGTTAGAATAACTTTTCAACCAACTTAAATTAATTACGAATACGCTATTTATATAATAAATTTATTTATTTTTTTCATGTTGGAAGCTTTTTATTTTACAAAATATATGCGTATTAATAAAAAAATAATATTATTATTATTTTGCAGTTATTATTATCTTTTATATTTAAATTTATTAAATAATTGATTATTTTATTTTAACGGATAAAGAAATTTATTTTATATTAGCTTTTAGTATGAACTAATCAAAGATTGACATAAAAATACTTTTTGCAAATATAAATGAATTTTAAAATTAAGCAGATAAATAATTATAATAATAAAAAATTACTTATTACACATTTTCTCTACTAAGAACAAACTTTATCATTTCAAAAAATAAACTTTAAAAATATCTATAATGTCTACCCAAGTATACAAAAATTAGAATTGTATGTTCAAATCAAAGAAAATCTGCCCAGTTTTTGATGAATTATATATATATCATGAACTCTCCAATATGCTTAATTATTTATTTAAACGCACAAATGCGTTTTAATCAATTTAAATACATGTTTTAAATTAATTTATTAAATACGAAAGATTACAGTTTAATAAATGAAAAAACCTTCTGGCACATTGCAATAATTTCTATATAAAATCATTAATTATATATATTTTAAAATAATTACAGATAATTTTAAAAGCTTTATTGATTTAAATTTATTATTTGTTTAATATATATATTTTTTTAATTTATGAATATACTATATATAAATATGCAAAAACCTGTTAAACCAATGTTTTTCATATTCATTTTTGATTAAATTGAATTTTTTTTTTTTTTTTTTGTATTTATTTTTATTTTTCCAGTTTCACTTGTTTGTAAATTATTTACGTTTTTGTTTATAAATTAAAAAAAATAATAATAAACATTTCATTTAATTAAAATCAATTCAGTTTTCAATGTTTAATAAATAAATATATGTACATGCACACACATCAAAAATGAAAAAATATTTACAAAAAAACTATTAAAATTTTAATACCTCAATTGATTCTATTAATAATTTTGTATTTTGCATATGAAATGAATGGTTTCCAGTGATTTTTGTTTAGCAGTCGCTTTTTTTTTTTTAATATATTAATTTCAATTAAATATTACATAGAAAAATATATATCTTTATGCGAATGAGGCTGTATACAAAAAAAAAATGTATTAATTCATTTCAATATATTTACAGAAAAAATAGAGACGAAAATGAATCAAAATAATTAAAAATGCTTGTTGATTTGCTATAAAAAATACTCGAGCATACAAATATTAATAATAAAACAAGTCTGTATAGCACGAAATATATAAAAGCCACACAGTAGTATTATTAATATTATTTTAGTTTTTGCATTATTATTCTTCTTTTTTTTTATTAAATAAATAAATCAAAATATATGATTAAAACTAGCTAGTTTTGTTGATATTTTGATTTAAAAAAATAATAATATCATAATGATTATCAGTGTTTGTTCATTTTATATTTTGTGTTGCTATCATTCAAACAAAGCATATCACAATTAATTTATTGTAAACATTTATTTAGAATAAAATAAAAAGCGAGGGAAAAATAGAATAAAAACTTAATTAATTAATTTGTTTGTATGAATGAAAGCTCTGATGAAAATGTATTTATTATGTGCAAAAGCAACCAACAATATTTATTAATATTTAATTAATTAAATTCTAAAATAAATTTTATATTTTATTTTTTATAAAGTAAAACATAAATATTTTTCACTGTTATTCGTGTGTATTTTATTATAACCAACTGAGTGTTATTATTATAGTTTTATATTATCATGCGAATAATTAACACACCTTTTATTATATATTATTTCAAGCATTATTATTTCCTTTTTTATATTGTTTAATATTATTATTATTTTTTTACTAGTTTTGCATATAATAAAAACCACAAAATTATATTCTATCAGTGGGTGGCTAAATAATAAAGAATAATATAATGGTTATTACTTGTTATATAATTATTATGGTGTTTCTTTTAAATTATTTAACTTTTATTAAAAGCATAAGTTTACTGTGCATATTTTTACTATAATAATTGTAATTTTTGGCAAATAAAACTCAATAAGTAAATAAATAATAAGCTTGATCACAAATTATTATTTAAAATAAATTTTCTAGTGTTTTTTTTTTTAGCCAAACAAACTGTGAAAAACGAATTAAAAATCATTAATTTATACTATATCAACCTTAATTAATTAAACAATAAACTAAATAAACTATATAAAAACCAAATATTCAAATCAATCAACATAAATAAATGAATAGAAAATTGTATTTCTCTGGCTGATAAATACACAATTAATTGATCTAACCGCAAAAAGTCACAAAAGCACATATGCGAAAATTTTAACATTAAAAAAGTATTCAATGCAGGGAATAATTTATTTATTTTTATTATTAATAATAATTTATAATTTAAATTAAAAAACAAAGTTAATGAAATGAAATTTAATTGACTTAAATATGACGAATATTGTTTAAAATGTTTTATAAAAATTAAATAAATAACGATTTTAAAAGGAAAATCCATACATTCAAGTTCAAATAAAAATCGAATTAAACACGTTTTTATCATTAATATTTTGAAGAAAAGCAAATGATTATTTTATAAATATATATATGTTTTTATATCGAATGGTGAAATACACGAAATAAAAAGTAATATATATTTTTTTATTATTATTTGAAAAATTTCCTGGAATAAAATAAATAAAAATATATATATAACCGTAGAGTAAATTTACATTAGTCTTGAAAAAAAAAATCAATAATAATTTTCACTTGTAAAGCAATTTAATAAAGTGGTTCACGTTAATAAGAGCGCGCACGAAAGAGCGTGCTTCAAAAGAGCGCGCACAAAAGGGCGCGCCTGAAAAGAGCGCGCATTCATTAGAGCGCGCATTCATTAGAGCGCGCATTCATAAGAGCGCGCGTCAACTTTTTTTACAGCGCTGAAAAAAAAAACCAAAACAATTAAAAATGCTAATATATTGTTAATTTAAATGATTAAATATAAAAAATGCTTTATTGTCACTATGAATAAAGTGGTCAAAATATAAAAAATGTTTTTTTAAGACTAAATAAATAAATAAATAAATTGTGATAAAACTTACATTTAAATTTGGAATGTAAGATTAAGCGCCAAATTTGGGTGGTTGTCGTAATCATCACCTACGGCTTTGATGCGAAATATTGCTACAGTGCATCTCCTTGTCTTCCATTATTTATTTATTTAGCCTTAATATTTTTCTTTATTATTTTGAAAATATGTTGATTGGTCGGCCTGGAAGACAAGGAGATGCACTGTAGCAATATTTCGCATAAAAGCCGTAGGTGATGATTACGACAACCACCCAAATTTGGCGCTTAATCTTACATTCCAAATTTAAATGTAAGTTTTATCACAATTTATTTATTTATTTATTTAGTCTTAAAAAAACATTTTTTATATTTTGACCACTTTATTCATAGTGACAATAAAGCATTTTTTATATTTAATTATTTAAATTAACAATATATTAGCATTTTTAATTGTTTTGGTTTTTTTTTCAGCACTGTAAAAAAAATTGACGCGCGCTCTTATGAAGCTCGCTCTTATGAACGCGCGCTCTAATGAATGCGCGCTCTAATGAATGTGCGCTCTTTTCAGGCGCGCCCTTTTGTGCGCGCTCTTTTGAAGCACGCTCTTTCGTGCGCGCTCTTAACGATGGATACCTAATAAAGTAATAAGAACGACAAGATACCAAAAAAAAAAATGTAGGAAAATAATAATTATTGATCTCTTCTGATGACATTGTCATTCTGGTACTTTAACACTCAAATTATTGACATTTCGTCAAGTAAAATAATAATAATAAAATGTTCTTATTATTAATATTTTATTTATTTAATGATTTATGTGCTTTTTTGTTTGACTTTGTTACAAGATATAAAGCAAATAAAATGACAATTGTATCATATCACCCGTCATTATGATTGTACATTGCTGTTGAGCTTATTTTATGTCAATATGAGTGAAATTTTTTATTTTTAAATTCATTTCTTGTCTCATTAAATAATATGTAGATAGAATTTGAACAGTTTTATTATGATTTTTAGTAACATTGATGTAACAAATTTTGCAACTTTGTTACTTTAAATTCAATGTCAATATAGTTAAGGTGTTAGTTTTCAATGCTTTGTTATATGATTTTTATAATTTCCATAAATAAGAATTGATAATTGCTTTTTACTCATAAATAAATTATAATTTTGATTAAAATTTCTTAAACTATCGTTTAGCTTAACAAAAAGTTTAGTTAATTAAACAGATAAATATCCCTTTCGCTTCTATTGTAATCTTAAAACAATTTTATCTGGCAAATACTGTATATTTACTCTGAAATGTTGAAAGTGGATTTAAGAAAAAATGTAACAAATAAAGCAATTGAATAAAACGACAATTTTTATAGATTTAAGTTCAATAGGAAATGTATAGTTCGATGACCGTCACTATAATTGATCCTTAATTAAATAATAAATTCTTCTATAAAAGAAAAACCAAACAAATACTGTCTCAATGTCTGTTAACATCTAGACTAATAAAAATAAAAAATAATATTGCAACCATATTAAATAACAATTAAATCAATGTTATAAATGTTGAATAATATTTTCGATTTAATTTATTATTAAGATATACAAGATGTTTAAAAAAAAATAAAACAAGAATATGGTTTAGATAAGTTCTTAACAAACATTTTATGTTATTATAAAACATTTTCAATAAAGTGTTTTTTTTTTCTTGTATTTTCGAAGTTTATTTAACTACACAAAGTATTTAATTTCGTACAGAAATTACTTAGAAATACTTAAGAATATGAAAAGTTTTATTGAAATTTTTACACAATAATAAACTTAATAATAGAGTAACTTGTCTCTTAACTTATATTGTTGATTTGATTAATAAAGTCCCTTTCAATTTATTGTATTTTATATTTGATTGTAATTTTCTCTTTATTTATTTAATTAAATAGTTATTAATGACTTATCAATCAATTGTTTACTCTATTTAGATTATTTTATTATGAAAATTATGTTTTAAATATTTTAAATTAATAATATTATTAATATTTGATAAGTTATATGTATATAAATAGTCATCAAATGAAGATACAAATAAATTGTTATTATTATTTTAGCAATTTGTATCTATGCACAGAGAATGTCTTAAAGTATTTTTGATATTGGCAATTAGGCTGATGAATTATATAACTTTTTACTCTAAGTATTTTTAATAGAAAAATTATATATATTATTACACAAATCAGTCATCAAACGTTTAAATATTTAGGTTAATTTATTGTTTTTCTTTGATAATTGATAACAAATGCAAAAATAATTAACCGACAGTTTAATAAACTTCTTTAAATAAATTGCATATATCAAATTATTCTAAGAAATATTAAATAATAAATTAAATGTTTTAAAAAAAGGATAGCAAATTGGACAACTTAATATTTGTTTGATAAAACATAAAGAAAACTTAAACAAAGTGACTGTCCAATTGATATGACAAGGGATGACAAACATATACAATAAATAATAATAAAAGAAAATATCAACCCACTTTTATCCAAAAAATAATATGAAAAACAAAGTAAAATTATTGTGACACTGGTTATTGTTTGCTTCGTTTTTGTGTTATTATTATTTCTTTTGGCCGTGTCCTTTTTATTGTTTTCTTGATTGATAAATAAGAAAGCAGAATCTCCCCATCAAATGAAAAAAAAAAAAATAAATACCACAAAGAATTTTCTGTTTTTATTTCAATTTTCGATGGCAAATTATTATTAATTTCATTTCGCTTCTGTTTACATAATAATAATAATAATAAAAATAAAAATACTAATGAAAATAAAGTCATGTTTAACAAAAAACGAAGAAAAACACTTATTTTCTTGTCATTTTAGTTTTTTCTTTGCTTGACAAATGTGTGGGCGATGATATTATATTTTTCAAAGAGAATTTAATAATTATTTATGAAAAAAGGGTGTTGCAGTAATATTTTATCTAGTTATAAAGGGTTTTTGAACTAGAGAAAAATCAATAATTATAAAAAATGCAGCATTTTATGATAATTAATAAAAATACTTTTTGGCACATGTGAATAATGCATACTTTACATGCGCGAAATTTTTAAATAGAAATATTTTTATAAATCATATAACGAGCTTTTTAATAAATAGTTTAATCAATAAATAAAAGCGTTAATTTCAATTTTTAATCCGTTTAAAGCTATTTACAGCGTAAAAAAGGAATAATAATATCTTGCTTGTAAATATTCTTTTGTAAACATAAGCAAATTTTTTCTATAGAATAAAACCGAAGCATTTTGATGTAATTAAATATTAATCTATTAATAAAAATACAAGAAAAATGTACCAAGCTTATACAAACATAATAATAGTAAAGTACTTTACATTATTATAGAATTTCAAAAAAAAAAATAGTAAACAAAGAAAAAATGGAAAAACTATCAAAGAAGTATCTAGAGATTAAGTGAATATTATTAATAATATAATAAATATTATTATTAAAAATAATTATAATAAAATAACATAAAAATTGCATTTTATTAAGTACATATCATTGTTAGTGATTTAATGGATTTTATTTTTGGTTTTTAATTTTATATATAGAAAAATACTCGTCTATTATTTCTCACTAAAACTGAGTGCTTTTTTCCACAAAAGTTATCATTAATTTCTATTGTTGTTATATTTTATTCTTTTCCGTATAATCGTGGAGAAGAATTTTCCACTGTGTTTATTGCATTTTTAAAATTCTTAACAGCTACAGTCATGATAAAACTGTTTTTATACTTTCGTTTATAATTTTTTTTTATAGTTTATCTACGCTGAAGTTTTAATAAAAACGGATCTGTTTAAAAGCTTTTTTAAATTATATTGGTTTCCAAAAAAAAATTATTATTAATTAATAAACTTAATAGTGGTTATGTTCACGCTGATATTGGTGATAAATTTCTTGCTAACTATAATAAATAATTAATACCGTGTACGATATAAAAATAACACATAAAATACATTAAATAGTTAATATATATAAGTAGCTAATGTAACACTAAATATAATAGATTTTAGATTAAGAACAAAACCGCGCAGATTTTTATAAATAATTTTGAGCTTAATTTTACTTATGTTTCATTTAATAAATAATAATAAAGATTCATTGAACTCCTATCTTTATTGTATTATTTCTGGTATTTTTATTTGCAAGGTAATTTTTATTCTTTTCTAAATCTTAATAAATTTAAAAAAAAAAATCAATAAAATTCAATTAGAAAACATTAACATATGTTTTAATTTTAAATAATTTTTTAAATCAATGCAACATTTACATAAATGCGTTACAGAACAATTTACAAACAGAGCAATGATCGAAAAAAAATACTTTGAAAAGCACAATGAAAATGCTTTTTCAGAAATTGTATATTTTGGATTATTTTTCTTTTTTTGTTATAATTTTTATTAATAATTTTTATCGAAATTAAGCAAAAATTCTGTCCTATTCAAGAATTTAATCAAAAAACAAAAATATATTTATGTGTATTTTCTACTGATTAAATATGTGGTGGGTGGTGAGTTATAACAAGATAACAACAACGGTTTGAACTAAAGGTAAAACCATAAAAATAAATAAATAATCATGTTTTTGCATTGTTTGTTGACAACAACATCATTTATGATGAATGAAATCTCTGCTTTTAAACTGTCTGATTGTATAAATGTTTGTCTTTTAATTTTTTATTATTAAAAAAAAAAATTTTTTTAAGGTCTGTGCTTTTTTTTTTGTTGATGCTGTGCTTTTTTTTTAATTTTAAATTTTTTCATATGAATATAAATAATATATAGGGCAAGAGATTTTTCATTAAATCATAAAAACATATGTTTTTTATTTCCTTGGCTGGAAATACAATAATAAAAGTACAGAAAGAAATGTGAAAAATAAAACTCCTTAGAGTAAACTATATAGAACGATAAACTTTGATATTTATGCCACGTATGTGCCTAGAATTTTTTTTTTTTTTTTTGATATAGTTAAAATCTTAATATTTTTTTCATCTCTGGGGAGACAGACAGGGCAAGAAAGTAATACAGTTTTTTTTTTTGTAGGTATTTTTATGTTATTATTTTTTTTTGCTGTATTTAAATCGATACAATATTCAAAAATCTTTATCTGTTTTTTCTTAATTTTTATTACTAATAAAAATTTTAATATTTAAGAATTTGTTTGGTTTGGTTGGTTGGTTATTATCTGGATATTCCAGAGTTGATTATTAAATTCAATACAGAAGTACTGTATCATTTGTAACGGTATATACCTGGCTAGTGTATTCTTTTTTTGTCATTTTAATTTTTTTTAATATTTAATGTTATTATTATTATTATGAAAATTTAATTAATTTTTTGTATAGAATAATTAATTAAAAAGCACAAAATTACTTATGTTTTTAAATTTTCATTTTTAATTATATTTTTCTTTCAGAAATAAAGCAAAAATATAACCTATATGCAAAGGGAAAAATTTATTAAAAATATCAAAGGAAATAAAGAAATTAATTAACAATTTTAATTAAAAATTAATTATCAAGAAACAACAAACAACTGCAGCAGTAAAACCAGCAGACACCAAATAATATATAAATCGTTGATGAACGAATAAATTAATTTTATTTATTATTAAAAATTTAAATAAATATGTTAAAAGTAAAATTTAAAAAAGAGATCAAGAAATTAAGTACAGGTATATACTCTTATGTATTAATAATTTTCAAGTTAGAAATGTTTTTTATAAATTTTTATATTTAATCAAAAATAATCATAAATTGATAAATTTTAATAATAATTTGATGAATCAAATTTAAATAATTTAATTAATAATTTGAATCAATTTTCATTATTTTATTGATTTAATTGACAAGAATAATTGCCCTGAAGAGTAACTAATTGAATTACAAAAAATAAAAATGAAACCATTTCTTTTATTGGTTTATTAAATAATAATTTTTCTTTCCTTAGTTTATTATTAAAATTTTATTATTTTGCATTTATTATTAAAACTGGAAGTCTCGATAGTCTTCAGTTAACAAATGATTTTATTCCATTTTAGAATTCCAATTAAATATAAGACTTTTGTTATATTCTCTCTGAAAAAATATAAACATAATTGGCAACTATTTTAATTCAATTATAATTTAATTTTATAACGAAAAATCCAGTAGTAAGCTTCTCAAAGAATCACTCGTATAATTTTATTATTGTTTTCTCTGTAAATTTTCTTATTTAAAAAAAAATATATATATCTTATCAGGTAAAACCAACAAAACTAGAATAAAAATGAATAACAAATGGAAGAAAAATACATAACAGAAGGAGTTAAGAAAAATAAAGAAATAAATTTTATTGAATAAATTATGTATTGGCACTTAGGAAACAAGAAAAACATATTGTATTGATTTTTTTCTTTTTTAAAGTTCTTAGTAAAGTCTTATAATGCAAACTATGTGTTTTTTTTTCTAAAGACAATAATGCGTCTTTATTGATACACTTGAATTCCTTACACTGATAATTGTTTTTAAAGAATGTTTTTTATTTAAAAAATAATGGAAAAGAAAAGTAAATATCTGAATAATGAAATGCAATTTTAAAGTTTTTAATTAAATAAGTTATTGTGAGTCAAGTAAAATAAAAAATGTACTCCTAAACTTGTGCTTTCAAATGAAGAAAAGGGGAAGAAACTATGGATTAGAAAGATAACAGATTTCTTAAAGTAGGAATATTCAAACAGATTTTCTAAAACATTAAGGTAATGCAATCATTTTCCTCAAATCCTAGATAATCTGATGGTGGTACTTGTGTCAAAAAATTCCATTAACTTTGTTTTGACTTTTATTGAAATAAATTATTTAAAATCAATTTCAGATTAAAATCATTGTTGCATGATTTGTACAATTTTTATTTTATGACCTTTAATTTCATTGTTTTTAACCGAAGCAAAAAAGCAAAAATTTCTTTCTTTTTATCGGTTGAATAATTTGTATTCCATGTAGCTAACATGCGATCATAAAGATAACAAAAAATAATATTAACAAAATTTCTCATAATATGTTTAATTCAGTTGAGTTTATATAAAATTATACTGCAATAAATGTTTAATATTAATATTTTCGTTTTTTTTTGCACCTTTGCAATATATTTAAATTTAATTATAAAATGTATGTACATGAAATTGTTACGTTAGAATTTCTACCTTTTTGGTTACCGAAATTATTTTATTAAATTTAAACACGAATTTGACTGAAATAATTAAATAGATAGACAAAATAAATAATAATAATAATAACTGAAATTACTTGTTAATTATTTATTGAAAAATTGTTTAAAGTTTATAAGAGTCCAGATGAAGTGTTAACAATGTTTATTTTTAAAAATAATAATATAAACGATAATCGATTAAAATTCAATAAAATGACAGGAAAATAATAGTAAAAATTAGTGAAAACAACGCTTATAAAACATTCGTTTTAATATTGAAAATATATTTTCTATAATAAACTGTAAAATTTAATGACAATAATAATAGCAATAAAGATGATAAAATTGTGTATTAATTTCTGTTATTTATAGAATAAAGTGCTTCAGCAGTTTAGATTACTGTGCGTCATTTCTAGACAAATTTCTGTATTTTTTTGGTTAGCAAAAGAAAAATAATTAATATAGAAAAGAAATTATCCAAAAATACTTTGAAAATAAATTTTTCTAGTAAATATATTTTATAATGTAAGATGCAAAATTAATACATTTAGTTTAAATTGGAGGTAGTATAATAATAAAATTATATACAAAGTAATGTATTATTGTAAGCCCTACGGTTTGAACTTTTATTGTAATATTTAATTATTTATTTTGTTGCGTTTTAATTAGTAATGTTATTCAGTACAATTATTTTAAAACTTAAAAATAATATTGAAATGTTGCTTTAAAATTAATAAAGTATTATTTTTAAATAAAACTTAAACAATTGCTGTATATTCAAAGCTTTATTGATTATTTATAGCGCCTTGAATTAAAGACAATAAAAGAATTAAACGTTTTCCAATATTTTATATTGTATAACTAGAGGTTCTATTTTTATTTTTTCCTTTAATAAAAAATATTCTTCTTCATTATTTAAGATAATAAACGATAAATACAATTTTTTTTTCAATAAAATTACTACAGCCATTATGTCAGGAAAAATATTTTATATAATAAATTGTTCACTATTTGCTGATATTTAAATATTAAATAATACTTTTTCCATTGTTAATCGTTGAATTCATTATCATTTTCTGTCATTTTATATCGCAAGCATATGAAATGTTTATTTGATTATATCGATACACAATTCTGTCAATTTATTTTTTTTTATTAATTTCATTGAAATTTTATTGTTCAGGCTGTCGTTTTTTTTCTTAAATTAAAGCAAAAACTTGCTTCAATGTTAGTCTGAAAATTATCAATTTTTACACTTTAAAATATATTTTCAAACATTATAATTAGTTAGTTTTTTTGACCTTCGTATCTCATTTACTACTTTTTCATACTGCTTACATAATATTGTATGTAATTCACGCTAAATCCTTTTACAAGAAGATTTAAATAGTCAAAAGTATTATATGACAACTTAGAGATTCCTTTTTATAAGTGTACTAAGCTTAATTTAAATCTATATCAAAAAAAGCACAAAATTTTCAAGTAAAACTAACTAACAAACCGCAAACCTTATGACCTTTAAAGCAGGTCAAAGTGAAATATATAATATTCTCATGCATGAAAATTAAATTTTTTTTAATATATTAAAGTTTTCTTTAAAATATTTTCAATCAAAATTTTTAAAAAATTTCATTTTTTTTCCTGTTGTCTTAAGATTTTCTTGTTTCTAAGAAATTCTTAAAATATCCATTGATTTTGTAACTTAATTCTTAAATACAAATAAAAATAAACACACAGAAATTAAAGTAAAGTGGTTTTATGCTTTTAACAGCATAATAAACTAGCAGTTTAAAAATATAAAATACCATTAAAAAAACTGTTAAATCTCATTTTACAACATTTTTATTTTTTGTGTTAATTTCATTCAGATAAAATTCTTCGTTTTATTTTTTTTTTCGTTTAAATCAATAATAAAATAAAGAATAAAAGCACAAAATATTGGGTGAACAATGAAAATTGAATCTACAACGCTAATGGTTGCATTATATAAAGAGAAAAAAAATCATTTTTTCATTAAAACTTACATTTATCATAATTTATTCAGTGTTTATTTTCAAGTTTTTCATTACGATAAAAAAAAATTGTTTTTAAGGTCAGACACTGCTTAAAGCACAAGACGGTTACATTACAGTAAATGTGCTTTTGTTAAGTTTCAGTATTTTATTTATTTATTTTTTATTTATAATTTAAAAGCAAAAAAGAAAATAGTAGAAAAAAAAAATGTTTCTTTGTCGATGGTATTAATGATAAAAAAGTTAAAATAAGTTTAGTAAAACCAACAAAAAAAAAAAAGTTTAAAATTAAAGAAATTTGTTTTTCACCTGTGCACATAGCAACGTTTTTTATATTTTTATTTTTAATAATTATATTTCTTTAAATATAAGAAAAAATACCTCTGCTGTGTGAAATAATTTACGATTTTAACTATAGGAATAATTATTACCTATGACTATAATAACGTTAGAAATAAACAAATTAAATTGGCAAAAAAGCACGAGATTTATACATTTGAATTTTATTTTAAAAGTCTTTAAATAATCACATTATTTACAATTTTAATATGTTTATTAATATTTAAAATAAATTAAATTACTGAATCAATTTAATTTTCAAGGTGAATGGTAGGAGTTTAAAAAAGTTAAACGTTTATCACAAATAAATACCGGCAAATACTTTTAAACAAACACTAAGTTTATGTACGCTGTTTTTTTATTGTAAAAGTTTTTGTTTATTTTATGTTACCTGCTTAACCAAATGAATTTATTGAAACAGAAGATAACAAAGAAAAGCTAAGAGAAACTATTAAAACTTGCAAAAGTTTGTTAATTGTAAATGAGCTTTTTCTATTCATTTCATTTGTCTCATCAGACAATTCATTTTTGTTAGCTTTATTATGGCAAAAATATTATTTAAAGCTTAATAATACTCCCTAGATGGTGTAATAATTTTTTTGTTTCATTAATTATAATACTGCTTATTAAGCTTTAAGGAATTTTAAAGGATTTAAAAATGCAACGATATTATGTAATAAAATTAATCTTTTTTAGATTTTGAAAAACATGGAAAATAAACTGTTCACTGTCTAACTAGATTATCTTTAACTAGTTGCAAATTGTTTGCTGCCAATTTTTTAATTTTTCTACATAGATTTTAAGCCAGTCTATTGTATTTTTTTGTAAAACTACAGACCGATTATTTTTCATGCATTGTCTTTTCAATTTATATACTTAATATCTAGTCTTTTTTTCCACAATTTTTACTTTAATTTTATATTACTTTACGTAACAATGTTTTTAGCAAATGATTTCTATTGTACTTAATTCAACAAGGCTTACCTAAGCTTTTATAATCAATTGAGAAATAACAAAGATATTTGTTACTGTTTGGATGTTTTTCGTATTTAAATTAGTATTTTGATTATTTTAATAAAATAAAAACAATTCCATGCATGGTGAATCATAGTAATAAATGAATTATTACTTGAATTACCATCAATTAACTACAAATTAAAAGTATTATATTTCGACGACATACTTGACTTAAGATGAAATATTTATTTAACAAAGTTCTTGAGATAATTAATACAAAAATTTATTTTAAATATGCAACAAAGTTTTATACACTTATGTATATTTTTCATTTTACAAAATTTCGAAAGATTAATATTAAAATTACTAAATTTTATTGCTCTAGAGAGCTAATCTTTTAAAGGAATTAAACTTCAAGCGACGTAAAGTGAATAAATAATATTTTCTAAAATAAAATATGCATTAATGTATTTGTTTTACTCAAATTGAGGATACAAACAGCGGTTTTCTGCTCGCTTTATTTGTTTATAAATAAAAAGTTAAGAAAAGTTTCTTTAATAATCGTTTTTTTTTGTCAGAGAAATATAAACTTTAAATTGGTGATTATAGTTACACGTGCAATAGAAACGTTACTAATCAATTTAAATAAATCAAAGTCAGTAACAAACTAGTAAAGTAATAAACTACGACAAATTTTTTCAAATTATAGAAGAAAACAAACATAGAAACTTGTAATAAATGAAAAGAACAAAAAAAAAAAAAACACCACAACATCATTATTAGTATTATCGAGAAATAAAGTTATCTATATTGCTAAAACTCTGTTAACAACTTAAAAACTCTAAACTTTATATAAACATAATCAAAATTGAGATGAAAAATAATAGTTTTAATATACTCTACTAGTAACAACATACATATACATTAAATACAGACACAAACGGCTACAATATGGTGTTTTTAAAGTTTAAACAAAATGACATGTTTCGTTTGTGGCTTTAAAAAAGAAAAAAAAAACTTAAGTTTATTATTTTAATACTTATTTTTGGTTAAATTTCATTAACTCGCATGTTGCTTTATCTTATCTTGTATTGTATTGTTTTGTGTCATCAAGTCAATTCATTTTATTGTTCTCAAACCAACAAAAAATAAAATAAAGCAGAACCATTCTCTTTAATCGACTACCATATGTGCTTTTAGTTTTTCTTATCTAGAATATTTTATTGTATAGTTTAAAATACAATAATAAAAAAATAAATAACAAGAGAAAACTTAAAAAAGCTCTCATCTTTAAAAAAAAAGAAGAAAATACTTTTTTCTCATTTATTTTTTATTTTTAAACAATTGTTAAAAATGTTGAAATGATGTTCGTGCTTTTATACATTTACTTATTTATTTTCACAACTTGCACTCTGTGTATTATTTTCACACAAAACACAATTAAGATTTATTTTCGATAATATGCTTACCAACTATTTTTATTATTATTTTATTTTAAGTCATGCTGAACGAATAAATACTTTTAAATTGTCTCTGGCTAGTATTTGTTGTAAAAGAGAAATAACCGAAAAGCATAGAAAATATATTTCAGTTTAAAAAAAAAAAATATATTGTTCATAAAAATGTGCTTAGTGTGGTGCTGCTAAAAGCTCTGATATTGACAAAACATGGAAACTGTTTTTTATTTTCTTTATTTTTTAATGTTTTTATGCTTCTTTTAAGCTTAAAAGAATAATATCCTAATTATAAATAAGAAAATCGACATTTTTCACAAAATAAGACATTCGTAGTATTAAATATTTAAGAAAATTAAAATATATTTCAGTATACAAGTGTCATTTTTATATATTTTATTAATAAAATGCAAAATATAAGCATTTTAACAAGATAAATAACGTTAAGATTCAAAAAATGAATCTTTTTTTAGTAATAATAAAAATATTAAATAATATCTACTTGTCAGCATATGGTGTCTGCTGTCTTATAGTTAAATTTAAAGAATATATAAACAAGTATATACCAGACGATAATACAATTTATTAATATATAGTAATAGTTATTTAAAAACGCCAGCTTTGAATAAATAAATAAATAAAAATATTAAACTATTTAGGCAAAATTATAATAAAAATGAAATTAATGTCCATATCGAAAGTATTGACAAATCGGCACTAGTTGCTTAACGAAAGAATATAAACGAAAAATAAAAAAATTTCTTATAATATTTATATATGTCATTACATAGTCTAGACTAGAGCTTTTATTAAATAAATATGTACTTATGTAATGAAAGCATTTTATTTTAAATAAAATAAAACCTTAAATCAATGATTGGATAAAAGCCAAACAAGCTTGCTTAAAAAAAGGAAAAAGTACTAAAAACTGATGAAATTAATAACATAAAACATGTTTAGTGCATTTTTTGGATGCTTTATAAATATTTAAAAATAAAGAAAACTCTACAAAATTGCTAAAAACATCGATCTTCCTGAGAGAAACTTTACATTTAAGAAAAAATGAAACAAATTCAATGACAAGTCAGTTAAATTATTAAATAAAGTAAATTTCAATTTAGAAAAATGAAAATATTAGGGATATTTTAAACTTTTACTTTTCCTATTTTATTGTTACAAAATTAAGATGACAAGATTTATGCTTATACATTTTTGTTAGAGCTTTCAAACTTTTGCACTATATTTACGTTTATTTCATGTAAACACGCACTATATAGACAAATACATTGAAAGCCCTTGTCAAATTGCTGATTTATTTATTTGCCAGACTTGTTTAAACTGTTGCTAGTTTGGACATTTTAACAAAAATTTATTACACAAAATAATAAAAATAAATAATTATTGATTTAAAAAAGTATGTTGACACGTTTAATTTATAGGAAAAAACATATTTTTTAGATAATTTCATTTTTAAAACAATAATTAATGCACGGTAATCTTGTTTTAAATAAATTTAAAATATATATACTATAGTAAAGAATTTTTTAGTATAAATAAGATGCTTAAGATATTTATGTGTAGCATGAAGACATTTTTTATGTTTATTTAATTCAAATAAAAAAGATATTCATTGTTTTGAAGTAGGTGTTATTGAACTAGCTTTTTGAATTGAAGAATATAAAGTATTACTTAAGTATGCTAAAAGCATAAATGAAACATTGCAAATAAGTATGATATTTAATAATGAAAAATAAAAACTAATTATTATTACACAAAAAATAATTTTCTATTATAAATATGTAACTCAACACATGATAATATCTATGTATTTACCATATTAAATAGTCTAATAGTCTAATAAAACATAAACGACTAAAAATACTATAAAATAAATGTTTAAGACAGAAAACTTTATTATTACAAATAATTTTGATTTATTGCAAACATGAAATAACTTTAAATAAACTAAAAACATAACACTTAAAAAAAGTAAAATAAAATCTAATTTATATTATTTTCATAAAAATATATTTAAACATATTTGTTATTATTAAAAACTAACAAAACGATCTACGATTATAAATTTAATGAAACATAAATTAGTTTTTCTTTAAAAACTTGTTATGGTTTTTAATAATAAATTTTAATTTTAAATTTCTTTTCTTTGGTTTTTCGTCGTTTAAACTATATACTAAAAAATACAGCAAATCTCAACACTATTATAAAATTTAGTTAACACACGAGCGAAAAACTTAATTTTCTAATAAAACTTTAATAATTAATCACTTTTTATATTATACAGTAAAAAATTATTTTAAAATTGTTGACATAATTTATAATTTTATTATTTTTATTTAAATAAAGAAAAAAAAGTAAAGCTTTAAAGTAAATGCAAAAAAGCTCACAACACAGTAGTTTTATTATTTCTTTCATTTTTGTATTTTCTTTTTAAAAATTCATTTTTATTTCTTAATATTAATGTTAATTAAAGTAATTTAATTAAATTCACTTAATAGTTTTATCATAACTTTTGTTTTTGTTTAGTTTGCGTAAACGATTTGTTTATAATAATTTTTATTTTTTATTCTTAGTGCATTTACAAAACTTTTCGACAAGTTAATAATTTATTTAATAACAAAAAGAAAAAAGAAAATATTAAAGTTTGTACAAAAATTACTTTACATATTCAAATATCCAATTTCCTTTATAATATATATAGTTTACAAATATGTAGTCAAGTAATGCAACCAGGAAAATATAATTTATTCTTTTACCAAAACAATGTACTCTATTATAGACAGAAGTATACTTTAGCAAAAAATATTTATTTTCACTTGATTAGTGATTGATAATATTGCTTTATCACCTTTGCAGGTAAACGTGATTAATTACTGTATAAATCTTGATTTTACATTTAAAACGATAAAGAAAATTTTAAAATTACAATAAAAAAAAAAAAAAACACAAACTGAATAGATCTGCAGAAAATTTATTGATTCTTGCTGTATAGATCAGTGCTTTAAGTATTATTCAAACAAAGTTTAATCTGTAGGAGTGGCTTATGATAATTAATAGCCATAGTTTGCTATTCTACCCACTTTAAATTCCTTTTTTTTAGTGTTTTATTTTTCTTTCACTAGTTAAAACTTCG
The DNA here is from genome assembly GCA_963942525.1 of Ptychoptera contaminata. Taxonomy (NCBI): domain Eukaryota; kingdom Metazoa; phylum Arthropoda; class Insecta; order Diptera; family Ptychopteridae; genus Ptychoptera; species Ptychoptera contaminata. The sequence goes on from OZ012637.1 coordinate 6,530,142, forward strand.
ATTGACACAAAAGTATATAACGAGTAAATTTAATTAATTCAAAATTAAAAAACATTTCCATTAAGATTAATAATTTGATTATTATAGAAAAAAAAAGTATTAAAAGCACCATCAAGCTGTAAAGTTACTGATAACAAATTTTATAAGACGGTAACCTGTTTTTTCTTTTTAATTTATTTATTTATTTATGCTGCATCAGCAACTTGGCTATTTATAAAAGAATAGTTTCTGTTGCCAGGAAAACTCAGACAGTTACGTAAGTTCTTCTTAGGAACATTTAGTACATTTGTGGTTTTGTTTACATTTTTATGCTAGAAATATTTTTTAACGTGAAGATTATATAAATGCGAAAGAGACAAACAAGGATATCATAAATTATATTATAATCTAGTAAAGAAATTAATTAAGAAACGCGGAGAGCAGTATTTTTTATATTTTAAATAAAATTTATTGAATTAATTTTGAAATTTTCGTTTAGTTTTACGTATTTGGTTACATTTGAACATATATATAGATATTATTTAAAGGATAAAAGTATAAATTTTAACACCTCCACCATTAGGACTCAGTGTAATACTTTACGGTTTATTTTTCAATTAGTAAAAGCTTTTTAGTTGGACTCATTTCGTTCTTTTTTTTGTCGTGCATTATTAAAAAAAAATAAACCAAGGGGACAAATTTATTTAATATAAAAGTCTGCAAAGTATATTAACAGCAAGACACAAAAATAAAAAATAAAATAAATTGCAATAATTTGTTTACGTTCACAGAATGAATGTATGGTAAAATGGAGAATTTTGTTTTTATAAGCTTTTTTTGTATTTGTTAAAGAATTTTTTTATGCTTTATTTTATTAAACACAAAGCTTTTTTCTGTGTTATTTAATATCTGTCAACCAATTTTACAAATCCTATATAATCTAATTTTTATTATTATTATTATTATTTGCTTAGTGGGGTTTTGTGAAATTTTTATTATTATATTTTTTTTCCATTGCTTTATTAAATAGAGAAAATTGAATTTTAAACACATATCATATTATATTATTTAAAAAATTCAATCTCTGTTAACGCAAAAATACTTTTAATTCAAGCAATAATTTATCGCGAATCTCTTACATATCCAATTAATTACAAACTTGACTTAAATGAATTAACAAGCTTCAAAAATAGACTTATCAATTTTTAACTTTTACCTGATTTTCGTGCTTAATACTTAAAATTAAATAAAAATGTAATGAAAACACAAGCCCAAGTTAAACTAGCTATTTAATGAATATAAAAATAACCTTAGTACAAATACAAACTAATTCATAATTCTATTATAGATATTCTTTGTAAACGTGACCAAGAAGATTAATTAATTATTTAGTATTCATCTCTTCAAATAGCATTTTGAATGCTTCAATGCATAAAATTCAATAGAATTACTCAATATATAATGACATCCAATAATTTATTTCTAAAAAAGGTCAACTGATATAACTATTTAAGCTTGTGTGATATTAAATTTGTTAAAAATAATTATTATAACAGCAGTAAAAACACTCTAGCATTTATATATTGTAAAATAATTATTATTATTAATTTAACTGAGAAACAAATAAGAATTTATTAAAATAATGCGTTTTTCTCATTATTTAAAATAATTGTTAAATTTTTTAATCACAAATACATATTTTTTATTAAATTTTACAAAACATTGACTTGCTAAACAACTACTACTTATAACTAAAGCTTTTTGTTATTCAAGCATTATTATTTATAATTTTATTATAATTGATTTTGCACAAATAAATAAAAAGCTCTGTGTATAAAACCGAATAATCAAGACAAATACATTTTTCTTACAAAAAGTCAAAGAAGAAAACTTTAGCTAAGAGTAATTTTTCATAATAAAAATAACATTCAAAATTCAACAATGCATAAGACTCAATTATAATTTGTATTAATTAAGTATGCTGAGACATATAAATGTTATGAAATCATACAGAAAAAATAAAATTGTTCAATTAATTATATTGAATTTATTTATAAATAAACCACGGATAAAATAATAATTAATTTTTGTCATAAAATTTTGGTTTAATTAATTTATTCTATTTTATTTTTGATTAATTAACCGTCGCTTTGGTAATAACAAGCTGTTCTTGAAAATTATTAATAATTTGTACAGCATTGTCAAAAGCATATGAATTATTGCTTTCATCGTTTATTATGAATTATTATTAATTTTACTGAAATCTCACAAGACACTTTAAAAAGAATTTTATTTAATTGAAATCAAGTTTAATTGCTGTATAAGAAAATTAACTATTACCAGCTTGAACAATTGTGTAAATTCTAGTTTTAAAATAAGCTCTATTTGTTAAAAGAAAGTAAATGATAACATTTTTTTCCTATTTTAAAGGTTTATATTACTATTTTTCCATTTACTTTCCGCTTTTAAAACTCATCAGCAAGAATAGAAAAAACAAAACGGAATTTTAAATGCGTATTTGCTGGCGTATTTTTAAATTTGTTTGACTCAATTTTAATTACACTTGAAGTAAAGAAACATTTAGTCGTAGGAATGTTTAATGTGTCGACAATTAATCGTTATTTAGTTAATTTGTGTTGAAAATTTATTCATTTAAATGGTTTGTAATGGTGAAAACTAGTTTTATTTTTTAAATTGTTTTCAGTCAATTAACGTTTTAAACGCTACACACAAACATTATGTAGATAGAAAAGTGATTTACTTAGAAAACATTATATTAAGTAAATAGTTTTTTAATCTGATAAAGAATTTAAATACAGTTTTAAGATATTTTTCGCTAAAAATTGTTTATTTAATTATTTATTTAAAATACTTTTCTACTCATTATTAAATAGTGATATTATTTGGTAAAAAATATAGAGACTTAGCCAAATAAATGTATATATTTCTCTTGTTATTAAATAAAACACGATAGCTTTAACATAATAAAACTAATGAATATTTATTTAGTCAAAAAAAATGTATAGAAAAATCTGTTAAAGTTATCTCAAGAGTCCCGTGAAAACTTCATATTATCGCAAATTATAGAATTGTATTTTCCCTATGTTGTCATATGAATTTTTATTCTATTTTTTTGATTTTAGTTCTTTGTGATTATATTTTATTTGTATGAGTATAAAAAAAGGAGATATTTTATGTTGGAAAAATGTTTACTTTAAAAGCTTCGATTTAATTTTTGCTATATGACACAAAACATAGCAGAATTTTTATTAGAACAAGTAGAGAAATATTGTTAGTAAAGCACTTCTGAGAAAATAATTTAAAAAAAAATATAATTTACAATTGCTTGTAGGCATAAAATATGCTGATATTTTTGTGTAGAAAAAAAGTAACGTCGATTAATATCAAAGAGCAAATAAAATAGCACAGGTCACATAAGAAACATTATTAACAACATAAATGCAATAAAATCATCTCTATTTTCATATGTAATCAAATTATAAATTAATTTCTATTATTTATAATTTTCCTTATATTTAAATAAATATTATTTAATTAAAATTAATTATACTTTATGTGGGTTATTTACGTAAATTTTATTTGCATGAAAAATACCAGCGATGGTGTGTTTATCATAAAGAAAATTTACAAAATAAAAAAAGAAATACCTAGAAACAAATATAATTATGAAAAGAAAATTGCAAATTAAAGCTGACCTATAAGTATTAATTAGATTAAAAAAATTTTATATAGATAAAAAATAATTTGAAATTCTAGATACAAATATATAATGAAAATTTTCTGTTTTCATAGAAATTAACATTGCTTTTTTCTCTCTCTATATTCGCAACATCAAACATCACCATTCTGTTATTCTTCTTAAATTTTAATCTAATTTTATATGAAAATATTTTTGCCTGTTTGCTTATTTATTAATAAATAAAAACGAAGGCGTATAATTACGTAAATTTTTATTCTAAAAAAGCTTGCTTTTATATTTTATAAAAAATAAACTTTATTAAAGCTTTCTAAAACTTAAGTCATGTTCAAATTATAAAAATGATTTTATTAAAAGTTCAATAATTTATAAGAAAAGAAATGAAAACTATTGACTAGAATATAGAAAATTAAATCATCCAAGCGTAAAATATTTATTTTTTTTTTTTTAAATCAATAAAAATTTAACAAAGAAAATTTTCTTTTAAACTGTTATTATCAGAATTAATAAATAAAAATATTTAATTGCTATTTAAGATTTAAAAACAGTTTTATTAGATTATTCAAGTATCAAGAAATAATTAAACGACATTCTTATAATAAGGTAAGTTAGTTAATTTCGTTTTTGTCGCTATTATTAAAAAGTTTTAACAATTCTAAATAACTATCCAAATATTTACCAACATTTCTAATAATAAAAGCTCCTTTTTTTAACATTTTTTAATTACATACTAAATAATAAAAACGTTTCATTTTGGCATACATCCTTTAATTTATTTCCATTCTACCCTAGCAACTAGAACAAAAATTTATTCTTTAACCGAATTGAAATCTACTTTCTTAGATTCTATGCTTTTTATGCGATGAATTTACGAAAATAAATTATTTAAAATAAAGAAAAAATAAATTTAATTTTATTATTAATGTGATAAAAAGAAAAAAAGTAAAATAATAATAATAGGTTTGAGAGGAATAAAATAAAAAAAATGTAAAAGCTCCATCAAGGTAAATATTGTCTGTCGCTGAGGACAGAAAGTAACCATTTATTTAAACATATTATTATTATTATTATTATTGTATTCTTGATGTAAATTATAAAATGAAAAAAACGTAAAAATAAATAATAAAAATATTAAATTATCGGTGTGCTTGTGAATAATTTTTTAATATTTTATAAAAAAAAGAAAAAAAAGATGAAAATTCTGCTATTAATTGCGTAGCGGCCGATCTTGAATGGCGATTGGTGATACCCTGCGGTATAATTTAGTTTGAATGATGTAACGGCTATTAAGGGAAGATAAAAGAGAAAAAATAATTCCACTATTTATTTGTTTATTTCTTATTTATATGAATTTTCATTGTTGTTTTATTTTTTTTTTGCTCAGTTTTATAAATACCAAAAATAAATGATAACGATACTTTTCTTTATTTGTTTTTCATGAAAACATAATATATTATTTGTTTTATAATTTTTTTTTGGATAGCTTGTTGCTGATATTCATTCTTTTCTTTATTTATTTTGCAAGCACATGAAATTATACCATAACTGGCCTCTTGGGGTGACTTCTAATATCGATGCTGCGTTAATATAAAATTTCTACCAAACCACCATTAATATTGCTCAAAAAATAAAACAACAAATTGAAAATGAAAGAAAAATAAAAATTCTTAATTCTATAAACAAATAAAAAAAGCAACCACCATCTAACAAATAACAAAAATTAAAATAAATTCTACATTTAAGAATGAAAAAAATGACAAAACTAAAGTCTTCTAATTTAAAAGCGAAAAAATATTATTATGAATGTTTAAAATGTGCTCAATTTAGCATATTTAAGTGAGTCAACTGTATTCCAGCAAACAATAATGAAAAGCATAATAATATTAGAGTAGAAATAGTGAAGAAAAAAAATAATAATAAACTTAAAAGGTTAAGGAACGAAGTTCAAAGAAAGATAAATTAATTCAATGTTTGCATTTATAAAGAATAAAAATAAAAAAGGTGTAGACTTTAATAGTTTAAGTGGAAAAAAATTATGATGAATGTAAATTACAAATAAAAAATGTATTTAAGGGAATTGAATTATTATTATTATTATTATTCTCTTCATCATAATATCATCACTTGATAAATAAAGAAGAAAAAAATATAGTAAAGATAACAATTTAATTTGTTAGAAAATTATAATAATAATTTTTTTTCTAGTGGTTTAAACAATTAAATTTTTGCTGCTATTGGATTATCATTTTTATATTATCAGTGTGGTTATAACGCGTTATTAATATATTTTTTGTTAAATCTTATATACATTTCTGTTAACACTTTTCTTTTGTTATTTAAGTAGTAAAGAGAACTCTTTTATTATAAAATTGAATAAAATTATTACATTGAGTATAAGACACTTGTGATTCTATTGTCAGCAGAATGAACAAAATTGCACTGAAGGCATTATAATAATAATTTTTATACAACAAAAAAAAAAAATAACATTTATTAAGTGTTATAGAAATATGAAAAACAAAATAGTTTTTTATTCGTGTATATTTCCTGTTTTGCATGTAATATGCTGTTAAAGTTTTTCAATTTTATTAAGTCTAATATTAAAATCAATAATCATTAAAAAATATACACAAACTTTATTCATTAAAAATATTTTTCTGCTTTGCATTTATTTCTTTTTGCAATATACGTAACATATTTTCTGCTTAATTTTTATATTAAAAACATAAATAATAGAGAAAATATACTTTTATTTATGTATTTATTAGTTTGTATTTGATCTTATATGATTTAATGTTTTGCAATATTATTAAGTAAATATTGTTTAATATATTATTTTTTTATTTTTAATATTTATATGGTTATTTTCCATATATTCATCATAACATGTTTATGTTATGAATATAATTTAGTAGAGTATTTATTATGATAGTTTTTATATTTATAATATAGTTTTAGTAAACTTTAAACTATTATTGATTTTCTTTAAATAAATAATTAGATAAATAAAGCATTAAAAGCATTTTCAAAATTCTATGGCATATTGTTCAAGTGTTTGCTTGTTAAAATAGAATTAAAATTATATATAGTTTTCTAAATTATTATTAATCTTTATATAACGAATAATATCCGCGAAATATAATAATAATATTAATAATAATAATTAAATGATGAATTTTTTTTTATTAAAATTCAAGACATTCCCGCAAACAGCAAAAATAAATTCACTCGCATAACATAAAAAACGATAAACACTTTAAGTACACATTTTATCGCCTTTTTTTATTATCAGATTATTCCGATCGAAGATTACTAAAGTGGTAAAACATAAAATGATAAGATATTTTCGTTGTTTCTTTTATTATTATTATTATTAACATTGTTATTTTTCATATTAAAATTGATAATCCCATATGGGAACTATGTGTTGTTGTTTGTCGGTCAATAATCATAAACAGTAGACAAAATAATAATAGAATAATATTAATTAAAATTCAAAGATTATTTATGATAATTTAAAATTGTCTCTAAATTTGCATAAATAAATAAATCAGTCATTAAAAATTAACGCCTTTAATATGGGTCTCTTTGACTAACAAATAATAAATAAATTAACTTAAATTTTGTCTAGCCATGTCTCGCTAAAGAGAATTTAATTATATTTTCTTAATTATAAGCGTAAAAAAAATAATATTTCTCGTATTTTTATTATTATCTTATTGTTGTCTGTTAAATTATATATGCAACAAATAGAAGAAGAAAAAACTGAAAAATATTGTTTTCGCCACCCCTAAATTACTGTGTGACAGCCAAACGCAAAAAAAAAGCACAAGAGAAAAATTATGCGCTTTTTTCTTTTAGCAAATTTATTTCTATGTTAAATAATTTTCTTTTAAATATTTAATCACGTTTCAAGGTTAATAACATTATAAAATATTATTATTCTTATCAATTTTTAAGTTTCTTTTATTACATAAAATAGTATTTAAGTAACAAGTGAATGAGTTAATTTATTTATTTTTTGTTTTGCTGCTAAGCTTATATTATTAACCATATAAAATAAATAATATATTTTATAACAGCTTTTTAATCAATATTTTATTGACATAATAATAGTTTTAAAGCTTTTATTTTTAAATGAATATTTTAATCAGAATTAAAATGATTTTATATACAATTTTTGCATTATTTAAATTTATTTTCTATAGAATCGTTTATTTTTTTACACAAATTATATTTTATGCGTATTGCAGATAATACTTAATAATCTGTATTAAATTTTGCAAATTATTTAAAAGCTGTTTCTATGAGCTGGTACATATAAATTACTATGTAAGCAACCCTTTTTCAAATAAACTTACAACCTTATTTCACAATTACCTACTTAACAAATAGTAAAAATAATTTCTTAATAATATTTCCAATATTTGCTAAGAGTTATCTTATATACATTATTTTCAATTATTTTTTCTTTACTTTTATTTGCATAAAACAGCAATAATAACATACTAGAATATTTTTAATACCTCACATGTTTTAAATATAAATTTTTAATAAAAAGTTTTATAGAGTTTTGCTCTAAAAAAATAAAATTAAATAGAACATTGTCATAGAAATTGTCTCTAGAGAATATATATGTATATCTAAAAATATCTTTTATAAAAACAGAGGAAATAATATAAAACTAAATATTTAGTTTATATAAGTTAAAATAATACATCAATAATTGTTTTTGAACAATGTTGATTTTAAGCGAGAGACAGTGATTTTAAACGAAATATACGATTTAAATAAAGTTTTAATTACTTAAATATCGACTTTTTATTTTTTTAATTTAAAAATTAAAATAAACCTTTTATCAAAAGAGCTTTTTTAAAAAAAACAGCTTAATACTTATTATTACTTTTTGGTTTTAAATATATATTTAAAAATGATAATATTAATTATAAAAAAGCGAGCTTACAATGTGTATACGCTAAAGCTTATTTACAAATAATTAATAAACTATAAATATGAGTAAATATCAGCCAACGAACAGCTGAACATTACATATTTTAAATTAAAATTTATTTATTTTTTTATGAGAAAACTTTTTATTATTATCCATGTTCAAATAATATTCATATCAATTTATTTATTTTTTTTGCAGTAATATATCTATGTACTTAAATAACTATTAAAGCATACATAAAAAAATAAACTTTTAATATATATACATTAGAATCTTATATAAGGTAAAGTTATTTTTTAATTTTATTTTTAACAATGAAAAACCACTTTAACAACAGAAAACTTAATCGTATAACAATATTTGATTATTTGCCGAGCAATAAACGTTTTATATAAAACGTAAAAATTAATTACTATTTGGTTGAATTATAAAATAATAAATAATTAATTATATTATTTTTAAGTACAAATTTAAATGTTAAAGTTTGTTAAATTTTAATTATTTTTCGTAACAAAATTCATGAAAAAAAAAGAGAATAAATTTGCATCGTGTGGGCGCTTTTAATTCTTAATTACCTATGACGCATGCAGTGCAAAGACTTATTTGAAAAGTGTCATTTATCTAAGCATATAATAGTATATACTTAAAGTTTGTTAAATAAAACATGAAAGTTTATCATGTTGGGAATGCCTTAGGCAAATAAGCTTTGTACAGTGTTTTTTTTTTATTATCATTAACGCTTTGATGAGAATTAAGCTAATGCTTAGAGATTATACATTTGATTGATAGCATACGGTTTAATTTAAATTGTGGTTAGTTATTTAAGTAAAATTATATTTATATTAAGTTAGTTTTTAACCATAATTATAATATTATTTTTATTAAATAATTAAGATAAACATTTTTATAGATTGTACAGACATAAGTTTGCTAATTTTGTGTAAAAAATTTAGATTTTTTTTTTTGAGCTTTAATTTAAATTCTGATAAAAGTATTATTCTTTGCATAATTCAATGGTAAAATAATTATTTTTTCAGATACATATATTCATAAATCTTTTTATATTTATATTTTACTTAAAAAATAAAAATAAATATGTATTTAAATTCTTTTTTTACATAAGTCTTTTTTGCTTAATATATACACTTTGTGTTATTATTTTGTTTTAATTTCATGTAATTAAGCAGCATAAACATTAATAAAAAGCATTAATGAACTTTTTGTGATATACACACATATATATATATATATATATATATATATATTTACTTATTTTTTTGATGAACTTTATCGCAATTTTACATATTTCATGCGAATATTTTTGCATAAGCTTAATGGTGATGACGCAGTGTTAATAAATTAAATTAAGAATATTCATTTTATTTCTTTTTCTGTTTTAAAGCTAATGCTTGTTTTGTATTTTAATGAATTATGATACAGGTGAATTATTATAATTTATTATTAAAATAACTTTTTAATACTTTATTTACAAATTTATATTTAGAATAAATATGGCACAAAAAAGCAAAGTATTTTTACACTTTCCAAGGTATAATTTAAGAATAAGCTTTTATTATGATTTAAATTTATACATTTACTAAATTTTAAAACGCAAATATTTATTAAAATAATAACAATTATAATAATAATAATAATAATAATAATAATAATAATAATAATAATAATAATAATAATAATAATAATAATAATAATAATAATAATAATAATAATAATAATAATAATAATAATAATAATTAAATATTATAAAATAAATAATAATTGATAAAAATTAATCTTTTTAACATTCTTATTAGACAGTGTTTTTCCTAAACTTAATTTTTTTTTTATTTATAAATTAGATTCAACAACCTTTTTACTTATTATTTTTACTTTTAGATAATTAATTTATAGATATTTTGATGCTGGAATGTAGATTGCTAAATTTTAATAAGAAAATAAAACATCAACTAAATTATAATTAATCTTCTGTACATTCTAATAAACTTGTTATATAACTTTTCTATGATAAATATCTTCTTTAATTAACTCAAGATGCTTGATTTTATGTGTGAGCGTGTTTGAGTATTTTTTTTTTATTTAATCTAAATTTATTTTTCCTGTTCTGTTTAATGGATTTAGTGCTTTTTACCATAATTCATATTAAACAAGGTAAAAAAAAATATAAATTTGAAAAAAATAAAGAATATCGAAAGAAAGCAGGGAAAATGAGAGAAATTAACAATAGGTAATTAATTTCATGTTATATATAAGCATATTTAAGGCTATGAAATACATACATAGCTAATAAGAGAATAAAAATATAGCCATGATATTACATAACGATGGAAAATATTTAAAGAATACTAAGAAGTGTAATTTTAAATTAATTATAAAATACTTTGTTTACATTTATTCTAACACAAAATTTTATTTACTTTAAAGGGGAAATTATTTGTATAATCTTTCATAATGATCACATTTATTAACACGCTTAAAGCAACAAACCATAAGATTTTTCAATTATTAAATTAATTTGTAATTAAATTTATATTAATACGGAAAATAAACAAAAATATATCTGCAAGGTAAATAATATTTGAATTAATATTAATATTTAATCAAAACCGCAACAAGATAATTGATAAATTTTTATTTGGCATTTATTAAAATCAGAAATTACGAAGAATCAGACAATAAGCATTGTTTAATACAAAAAAAATTTAATTCTGTAAACTAAATTAATAATTTAAAGTGTTAAGTTTATTTAAATTAAAATTATTTTCAAATTATAAGGATAAAAATTTTTAAAAATAGAAAAATCATATTTATTTCTCAGTGTTCGCCAGACGCTTCCATTGCATGATAACTACACTATCTTCACCGTAATAAAAGGCAATATTTATTATTTTTATCAATTTTGTAATAGTAAAATAAATATTCTAACTATAACAGCAATTTTTACGATATAACAGACATTATTACATACAAATTTAAGCAGCAATTAATTTTTAAAAAGAGTAATAAAATATAAAATAAATTTTATTTATTCTGTAAGTAATAAAATAACTAGAAAAAAATGTAATAAACTTAGTTTCTGTATCAAAAAACAATTCAATTTTAATTAATTTACATAATAATTATTTCACTTTAAAAGCTGTAAATAAATTTTTAATTCCATTTCACAGAATACTTCTTTATTATATTTTTTTTTTAATTTGGAATTAATCTATAATATTGCATTAAAGTCGATTATCAATAAAAATATAAATTTTATTGTCACTTCGTTAATAACATAATAAAATCAATATTTAGTTTAGCTATTTTATTTTATAATTGTTTTTATAAATCTACCAGGTATTGTTATTTAATATCAATAAAAATATAATAAATATTTTATTAAAAATATATGAAAAAGCTCTTAATTTTTAAAGTTATATAAAAATTCTAATAATTCTAATTTTTATTGTTTAAACAGATAGATCTTACTAATCTTTTCGGAAACTGTCAATAAAAATATAATTATATTTAATTTATTAACTCAATACTACTAAATTTTTATAAATGTTTAAAACACTGTACTCAAGGATTTATTCTTTATTGATAAAAGCTCTTGCAGTATTTATTGTTAATTTTTAAACGTTTAATAAAGTTAAGCCAACACAGCTTTTAAAACCTTTATTTCATTAAAACGAAAGAAAAATAATAAAAATGCGTAAAATACCGAATTATATAATAAAATATATATTCAAAAGCATTTTTATAAACTTTTGCAAAGTGTATAGCTTTTACAAGTTAAATAAATTTTAATATTTAACAAAGAAATGTCTTTAACGACACATGATAACACATAACTGGCTTCCACTTTTCATTTATGCTCTGCATATGCTACATACATTCTTATATTTTCATTCCATATGGTAAAAATCACTAATATAAACATTTATAAAAGAAAATAATAAATATAATGATAGTAAAGAAATTTGTTAGAAAAAATATTAAAAATAATTTAATATAAATTTCTAAATACGCATAACATTGATTCAATGCACTTGGCATTCCAAGTAGTAGTTATTTATAATTTCTGATTAACATTTTTTTTAATCATTGTTGTTTCTTTAACATTAAGTTATATTATTTAATTATAAATTTTCTAACAAAAACATAACTAAGCTTAATATTTACAATAATTTGTAATAAAAAATTTTTAGTAAATAATTTATAAAAGCATTTAAAACATTTTCAATTAAAATAAATTCAATTATTTTATCATTATCTTATATATTTGCAATAACTTATTTATTAATTTCTATTACATATTACCTATTGTTTAATTAAATTCATGAAATCTTAACATGCGAAAAATATGTTAGAGCTTTAAAGTAAATAATACTTGAATGCCTTTTACATATTATAACTTAATTATATATTCAAAAATATTTATTAAATAGTAATTTAACTTAAAAAAGAAAATAAATTTAGATGTTTGTATGAAATAATTTTATTTAATAATTCTGTAAACAAGCAAAGCTTTTACAACTCTGTTAAACTAAAATTTAACATTTCTTTTGCATTCAAATGCAATTCAATAAAAACTTATAGAAATTAAGATTTAAATAATAAATAATAATTTTTTTACTTTTTAATTAAATCAAATTAAATTGCCTTTTTAAACAAGGCATACAAAAAAAACGTCAAAGCTTTTCCAATCAAATAAAAGAATAGCTTATACGCAGAATTATCGTAATTTTTTATTTTATTCTTAATAAATAAAATTTTCATTTTTTCTGTTTTTTTTTTGCAATAACAAAAGTAAACATAATATTCTTGTCCAAACATTTTGATTTAAGTTGAAATAACATTTAAATAATAAAATTTTATACAAATGTATAAAGTATAAGAACAATAGATTAGTTTTTCGTTTTTTATTTATATTATTTTATTTCGTAGAATCGAGAAGACTTTATTTGACATCGCTTAACTTTACTGAACTTAGTGAATATTGTTTGCTTATTTTGAAAGTTAAAAAAAAAATTCATAAACATTGGATATTGTTTGAAAGTAGTTTTCGTCTAGATATATCATTATTATTGTTATTTTTTTATATTTTTGATGATATTTGTTGTCGTTATAAGTGTATAAACTGAATAATACTAAAATTAAGTTACGCAAATCATTTTCAAAATAATAAATAATAATGTTAGAAAATTTTCGAGAAATTGTCTATAACGAGAAATTGTCTCAATAATTCAACTTTTTCAGATTTATATGCTAATTTTGATTTTTTATTATTTATTGTCAATAACAAAAGAGAAAACATGCAAAATAGCTATGAAACAATATAACTTTCGATCATTATATTATGCTTTTGTTGCTCATTTACTGTCAACAGACTATTTTTATTCATTTATTTAACGTAGTGAGTTAAGCTTAACGACTTAAATAAAAATATTATTTTTGTTATTCTTTCGATCAAACATAATAATAATAATAATAATACTTATTTAATAACTAAGAAATAGAAAAGGTGATTAGATCAGTGACTCATCAACAAAAGAAATAAAACTGGACATGTCTATTTATATATTAATATTAAAATTTTATTAATGAGATGCATCACAGAGCATTGTCGATGATTTAATTTTGAAATTAAAAGAAGAAAATAAAACTCATATAACACCTATGTAAATTTCTGGCTTAAAATGTACAAGAACATTTCGGTTAATACATTGTAGAGTATTATAAATTACATAACATTTAATTAAATTAAACAAAATTAATGTATACGTAATATCCTATATCTTATAATTGTGGTACTCGGTAAATAACATGAGTAAACATAATATCAACATATATTTAACATTAAAAGCATTTATTATACTTTAGCACTAAGTTTAATTTATACAATTCAGGGGTGAAATGATTACATGTTTCACCATGCATTATAATTCTAAGTACAATTATTGTTATTATTTCTATTATTATTATTAGCTTATTATATATTATTGTTATTATTAAATTAATTTAATACAGAATTATGCTTCTATATAATCATAAGTATTATATTGGTAATCTAGGAAAATGTGTCTGGTTCTGTATGCTTACTAAGTGGATATTTTTAATTTAATTAAAATGTTTTTTCTTTGTGAATAACGTGCAGCTTGTCACTGATAGAAAGTACTTTTTAATTGAGAAACAATTATATTCAGCATTTAGAGTATAAATAAAAGTCCAAATAAAATTTTAAAATCACAAAAATATCACAATTTAATTTAAAATAAATTAATTATAATTGAATTAAGAGAATTTTTATGAATTTATTTCATTATTATAGTTGTTTTCTGTTTTTTTTTTTCATGTAAATAAATGTATTTAATTGAATGAAATTAATAAAAAAAACTATGTCTATTAGCATAAAAACTATTTTCTAAATTTTGACACAAACTGTCACTATTATGTAATATTTAAATTTAATTAAGGATTTTCATGTAAAATTTTGATTTTTTCAGTATTTAAAGTAAAGAAAAATAAAACGAAAAAATTCTTAAAGTATTGAGTAATAAGATATTTACCTTAGCACAGGTTATATAATCTAAATAAACTGAAAAAAAATTGACAGAAAATATGCAAGAGATAAAAATAACGATTTTTTCAAATTACTTTTTGTTAAAGAAATAACAAAAATTGGATAAAGCAAATAAACCATTTGAAAGCTTATCGTAGTGCAACTGTAAAAACATTATGATAACAACGGAAAATACAGATACGATTTAACATACAAATTTCTAATGATTTGTTACTTTAAATCATATAGTAAAGCTCATCAATCAAAACCGATTTATAAAAAACAGATCTGTTTTTTTTTCTCAAATCGAAGCTCTGCTTCATACAAAATGAAACTTGTTTGAACGAGATTGACATGTGTTTATTGATTTTCATATTTTCGGTAAGCAAATCCAAAAACTCAGTTAATTTTTATTAGCATAATAATGATAAAAAAAAATAAAATCTAGAAAATATTTGCCAAATTTTGACTATCTGAAAGGTTTAAATCCAATAAAGAATTTTTTAAAAAATCTATTTTAAGATTTCAGATCACGTTTATCATTTATATATGCATAAAAAATATTTATATTAATGATTTCTTTTTGTAACACTGAAACTCTTGAAACTAACAAGATTGTAGAGATTTTAAAAGAGCATATTGTTGACGACAATTTTAGATTTACATATATCTAGTATCATTTAAATCAAAAGACTTTTATCGCGTTAAGCTTTTGAAAAATTATCAGACAAGCAACATTACAAATTCACAATTCGTAAGGTTTTCTATGCGGAACTTAAATTTTGAACTCAAGAATGAAAGATAAAAAAAACTTGCAACAAACAAATATTTATAAAATTAACTGACGTGCTAATTAGTAAATAAGCTTTTCTTTGTTGACATTTTAATTTATGTTAGGGAATTGATAGAGAGACTATTTTATTTTTTCAAATAAAAAAGCTAGAAAACTAATTAATAGAAAATGAAATATAATACGATATGCTTATTAAGAAATTATTTATGAAATTAAGAATTTTTATCTATTCATTCATATTTTGTGCTTTGATTGGTTTTTATATGATTACTTTATTGCATAACAAATAGAAATTTAAAATTATTTTTTTGAAATTTCATTGATATCCTGTGTGGATATTTGTTTTTTTGATACCAAAATAAAGCAAAACATGAAAATTGAGGAATAATACTAAAAACAAGGCATAATATTTTATCTTTTATAACATTTCATTTCTATTGATTTTGACACATTTAATAATAAAAAAACAACGATGAAAATAACCCAAAAGGTTTATATTAAAACAGAACGAAAAAAACCCTTTGATATTTCATTGGATCCTTTTTTGTACCGTTTGTTAATATCTGCTTTGTCGGTCTTTGCTCTTTTTATTTTAACATTTTCTTATTGCTATGCTTTAAAGAAGTTATTTTAATCTAAATCCAACAAAAAAAATGAAACCTATATCCAATTTGACACGATTTTTGACAATGAAGATGACCAACGTACAGCAAATTTTTGCTTTTATTTAAAAAATATAATAATATGCTTGGACATGGACATACATATAACTGAAACCGTTGTTATTATGAAAATTGGACTTGAGGATAACCAAAATTTCCTCAATAAAATCAATGCAAATTACTATAATACAACGAATACTAGTTTCATTTTTTTATTTATATTGCTTTAACCTATTTCTATTACCAAAGATTTGATAGAAAATTGAAGTAAACGAAGAAAAAATTGTTAAAAAATATGATGTAGGTTCACAAACAGACGAAAAAATAAAGAAAATACTATTGGCAGTCTCTTGATATACATGCAAAATTTTAATTATATATTTATGTTATCTAATTTATGCTGCTTTATTGTAGTGAATGAATTTTTTTATCGTATAAAACACTTTTGAAAATGTATTTATTTTCCAATGTCAAAGAAGATTTGAGCCTCAATATTATTCCCTATGTATTTCAACATAAAAACAAAAAAATAAAATATTAGATAATAAATAAATAAATTTTGTGCTTTTTAATTTTATAACATTTAATAAAAAAACGCTTTTTATTATCAACAATAACAAAAAAATAATTAGAACAGAAAAACTTTTTTTGTTGGATGAGCTTTACCCATTTATATAGAAATATTTTTTCTCATTTGTATCGTGGTGAAAACTTTCCCAAGGGAACTAACAATAACAGAAAATAAAAATGTTTTTTATATTTTTAATAAAAAGAAAAAACAACTACTATGTATATTGGTGTTCAACGTATTTTAATTTTGTGGTTTTTTTTTATGTTTATACGAATAATATTAAACCGCGAAACTATGTGTCGTTGGAGTATTACACCATCGCTTTTATTTTATAGTTTTATTAGCAATAAATTTTTACCATATTATAAAAAATATATAAATTATTTTACAAAAAAAAAAGTGCCACAGCTTTTAAGCTACTTGTTTTTATACATATAGAGCTTTTAAATTAGGAAAGCATCCTTTTTCTTGTCTGGCCTTGATAGAAATACAATTTTTTTTTCAGTTTTAATACTGGGAAAAAATCATTTTCTATAATTTTAATACAAATAAAAATAATAAAAAATACTTGACAAAAGATTGATGTTTATTCTCACACCAGTAATACATAAACAGGAACATAGAATAAGAATCACGAAGAAAAATCTTACTCAACAAAATTTATCTAATAGAAATTGTACTATAAGAAAAGTAAAGTACTGTAGAGTAAGACATCGGTAAAGAAAAGTCAGCAGGGAGTGTTATTTTATAAGTTTGATGACGATAACAGTATTAAAGGGTCTACAATCTGTATAAACCTTTTATATGAAATGACTGAACTAAATATTTAATAAGGTCAAGTTAAACAACAAGATATATCATCTATTTTGCTTTAAAAAAAAAAGAAAAGTGCAAGTAACAACAAGAACTAAGTATTAACAAACAATTAGCTTTTTGTGTACAAATTTTTCTAATCTCTAAAATATTTTCGGTAGCAGAATTTTGGCTAGACATTTTTATACTAGATAATCAGATAGATCAGCTATGTTATAAAAATCACAAATAATTGATATATGCATCGAATTTATCATTTCATCTTTTGATTAGCTTTTAAAAGCTTTTGCTTTTTCGAAGTAAAGCTAAAATAATATCGAAACACACTTGATATATTCTTAAAAACTGAAAATAATGTATTTCGCAGAGAAAATAATTATACTAAATCTGTTTCAAAATGAAGCTAAAAATGTGTAAAAATTCAAAAGGTTAAAATTTATAATCAAAATAAATCAAATGTTTTAGTTAAAATTATTAACGCTTTTTGCTTATTTCATTATTATCAAATTTTTAAATAAACTCTTTCTATTTGAATGACAATAATTTACTCAATTTATTCCACTTGACTCAATATGAAAAACCTTAATGTTTTTTTAACATTTTTTTTCTTTTTAGTATAAAAAAATAATAATAATAATACCAAGCGTTAGAGAAGCAACCAGCAGTACATCATCAATAATAGAAGAACAAAAAAAGCCAAGAAAGAATGAAATAAAAAAGTATAACCTTCACCAGCCACCAAAAAAGAAAAAATTGATAAAAGCCCCAAAAAAATGTAATTTAAATTTTCAACACATTTTTGTACATGACCTATATTTACCATTTTATAATCATTAAATAAATATTCTTCTGCCTGCCTTTATACATTTTTTTTTCTTTTCTTTTTTAGTAATATAAAATTGTTTTTACACCATTTGACACTTATGTATGCTTTTTTTTTTTGATAACATTTCTTATCATAGAAATATTTTTTCAAGTAAAATAAAAATGAATACAAATTATTAACAGGAAATGAGGTTCACATTTGGGGAAGAACTCTACACATATTAGTTATTCAATTCTATTATTATTATTTTTTTTTCACTATGCTTTAAATAACAACATTTTTATTTTTTTTTCCTTATATACAAGAACAAAAATAACTGCTTTATATATGCAAGACTTTGTTTATTACATGAACAATATAAACATTACCATTAACATTAGAGACCGAGTTAAATCGGCAACCATCGCACCAGTAAAGATAAATAAATAAAAACTGAGTAAAGTAAAGAAGAAAGCAAAAAAAATGAAAATAAAAATTATTAATATTATTATCAGCCTAGAGTTGTGTGTATCTAGCGAACCATGCAAAAATGTTTAGCACTAAAAACAAATAATAAAAAAAAAACTGTAACGAAATAAATTGGACGACATACTGTGATAGATACTCGGGCGGAAAAATTATATACAGCAAAAAATTCTTAGAGAATGAAGAAATATTTTCAACTACAGCAATATAATATATTTTTATATGCAAGAAACATAATCAAATGAAACCTAATGTTGTTATGTTGATGCTACAAAGTAGTTTAATAGACAAACAAACAGACGTTAGCGGATGTGACTATAGGAATATTGTAACCAGTAACTAACGATGAGGAATTTTTGTATTTTCTTTTTTATTTATTAGAAAAACTTTATTATAAAGTTTTTGTTTTTTTTTCTTTTTAAAAGCTCAACACACATCTTAGAAATAAATTGCAAATGTTGTTCGGAATTTTTAAAGAAGTATAAATAATGTTTTTATATGTTATTATAAACTACATAGAATTAGGCACACTTTGTTGTTTACCATTAAAATAAACTTTTCTATATAATTGCAATTGAAGAGCTTAAAAGCTTTAAAAAATGCTTGCACTAATCAATAGTTTTTTTTATAACGATTTCAAACTACTATACAAATATGTTAAAAATAAATATTATTGCAAATTTTTTTTATCCATAAAAAGCTAAATAAAAGCTGTGTTTAATATAAAAAAGCTTAGCAGTTATATAATTTATAAACATTTAAAAATGGATAAATAAATATGTGCTACATAAAAAATACTATTTTTCAAAATTTAAAACTTGTTGAATGCAGGCTATCCGATAAATGAAAATTATTTCAATAAACAATAACATAAAAGCACAGTGAAAAGCTATAAGACATTAAAAAGAGTTATACAAATAAATAATGAGTAAATAGATATTTATACGTAATCAGCGGTAAAAAAATATAAAATATGAAATATAATCAACAAATTTAAATGATAATAATAATAAATAAACCTTTATTAAAGACAATAAACGACAAATATATATTTATATATAACTTTAAATGCAGCTTTTTTTATTTGTTCAATTAAAGTCAATTAAATTTAATTAAATTGTCATTTTAAATCTGTTTTTCGAATCATTAATTTATTTTCAATGAATATTGAGTTTAGAGGCAATAATTTACGTGCTTTTGGCTTTTATTACTCTAAAGTTTAAAGTGTTTAAAATTACAATAATGTTCCTTTATAATTGAAATGTTTGCAAAAAAACATTTCTGGGTATAGAAGGTATAAGACAACTGATTAAAAAGTTCATTTTTCTTTAAATAATTCAGAATAGTTCATTTAAAAATATTATTTTTATAATAAAATACTTTAGCAAACATAAATCTTTATAATTTCATAAAATTCGCTCTCTAAATCAATCATTCAAAGTAAATTCTTTAATTAAAACATAAAATTTGTTGCTGTTAGTTTATAGCCCTTTACTTGTCGCTAATTTTTCTTTTATATTTTTTACGGTTTTTTTTTTAAACCTAAACACAAAAAATACCAAACAAAAAATTTAAGCAATGATGAAAAAAACTTTAACAATTCAAAGTTTAAGAATTATGTTTATGCTTGCATAAATTCTAGCTACTCCTTTTCCTCACGGGGTTTTTTTTTACTTCTATCCGGATATTATTTATTTTTTTGTTCATTGTCCTCTAGCTATTATTATTATTTTGACCATTTCAAATAACAAATAGACAATTGCAAACAATTTCAATCTTCACAGTTTTTATCTTTGTTTCATATTGTTAGGCTAAAGATTGTTTGTTTCCGTTTTAATATAACTATATTTATAAATATATTTCTATATGTTTGTTGTGCAATCAAAAGGAAATAATAAAAATCTGAAGAAAATATCAATTTATTTATTTGTTTGTTTTTCTTTCATTTTCTTTTCTTTATTATTATTTTAATAAATGACAAAATTATTATCAGTTCATTTGATAAAAGCGCAAACACATCATTGTAGCTTTAACAAACTTATGACAATAGATAAAATTTCATTTTGATATAGTTTTCTTATTGAAATGCAGCAAAATTAATTTTTTTTCAATTATATTTATTTGAGCTGTAAAACGCCATTAGCATAATATAAAGATGGAAATAATTATTTCTACATACAAAACAATTTTACATATAAATAAAAAAATTATTTTCAAAGATAAAAGTATGCGAAATATATATATATATATATTTATTTTTAATTATCTTAAAACCAACACTTAAAACTCAATTTTAAATATCATAACATGCGTCTTATATTAAAAAAAGCATAATGAATAAGAAGGGAAATATTATTTGAAAATTTTTCTGATTAAATAAAAAGGTCAAAAGCAAGAATCATAAAACAAAATGAAAAACAAGGCACATTCTATAAACGTAAATTTTCTGTACAAAAATGTTTGCAAATAACTCATGATAATTCACATAAGACGTAAAGACAATAACTGTAAATAATAAATGAATGTAAAAAGAAATAAAAAGGTCTACAATGCTATGCAAGGCAAAACAAAATCGACTAAGAATATTATAAAGATTTTTCATTGTTTGTGACACCCACTCAAAATAGTAGCACAACAAAAATACGTATAAATGTAAAAGTACGACGATAACAATGTTAAAAATAAGCTTAACTAAAACATATATGTTAAGAATGTAAATTAAAATTGATATCAGAATTAAGATGAAAATGTGGGTAAAAAAAAAAAATAAAAAAGCGAAAAGTTTCTGCTGCTTTTCATCGCTATAAACTTGTAACTGTCGTTGTTATTTTAATTTACTTTCTTTTTCTTTAAGTCATGTAATGAATTCTTCAACATCACTTATTTTCAATAAAAATTAATCAAGGCAAACATCAAAATTATTTTAAAAAAGACTAAACTTAACCATAAATAGTAACTTTTTATAAGAGAATCCACTTGAATGAATTTTATTCAAAAAATTAATATTTTCTATTACACTGGTTAGAGATATGCGGCTTTATTATTTATTTAAAATTTTATTAATATTGAAAAATTAATTTTCCTTATCTTAATATATTTGATTAAATTTTCTTTATTATTTTTAATTAATTAAAAGTTTTTTTTTATTGTATTCTTTCTAAAAAATAAATTTAATATTATTTCTACTGTATTCAACAGTTTGAACAACTTGTAGGTGTTATGTTAATGCTGCGACTATGAACTGAGCTTTTATAGTATATCGTTCATTTTCTTGTTTTTTGATATAAAGAAAAACATAAGCTATAAAAAGCACATCGAAATATTGACTTAAAGTAATACAAGCATAATGTCATTTAAAATTGAAATAAAAAGAAAATAAATAATTTTTTTAAAGCCTATAAACGTTTTTTTACTGTCATAAACTCAGTAAAAATAAAAAGAAAGAAATTTAATAAAGAAAAATGTTTAATATTGTTATGATGAAATGAATTTCGCGCCCTTAATTTTTTGTTTGTCTTGTTTGTTTTGTGGTTAAAATATAATTTGCATAAACATATGTGTACGCATGCCAAACACATCTGCTGGCAAAAAAAAAAAAACTATTGTAATCGTGAAATTTTCTTTATTTTTTCTTTTTTAAAACAGAAAACGGTTTAAAGTATGTTGTGTCGCATATACATTTTATTAAAAGTCATTTATTTTCATATTATGTACTCGCTATATAGCTTTTTGATACATTTTCATCATATTTATTACAGAAAAATTATGAAATTCTATTGAGAATTCTATTTATTTATTTTATCTATTATATTAAATTGATCTTTTAAAGTTTTTTTAATTAAGCAAATGACAAGATATTTATACAACAAATTTTATAAAAAATTGTCATTTAACATTAAATAATAGCTAAAGTTTAATGATAATTTAGATTTAAAATAATGTTAACATTTGAACAAGTAATAGACAAACTAGAAAGCATTTCCATTGAAAAATAACTGTATTTACTCTTCTGTATCAATAGTCGAACAAATATCATAACAGTAATATAATTGCAAATAAATAAACATTACAAAAAATATAGTTTAATATTATATTTTATTATAAAGTTCTGATTCACTATTAGTTTTTCTAAGAATTAAAATATTAATGAAAATGTCATAGTAAAAATGTGTCAGAAATATTCAGAAAAATATGTTAATAAATTAGCGATTTATATATTTTAATTTAATATGATATACATACCACAATTAAAATCAAATATTATTAAATAATATGCATTCATATAATTTCACTATAAATAACCAATAATACCTCACTATAAATTATGTTTACACGTTAATTTACATAAAGTTTATAAAGCAACTAACAAATTTATTAAAATTACTAAATTTAAATTACTATTTTAATATTTAATTTAAAAAAAAAAATAAACTTTTCAATAACATATTTTCTTTAATATTTTTTTTATTAAATTATATTTAAATATTGTAAACAAAAGCATAAAATCATAAGAAAAAATTTCAATAAAAATCCTCAATATGCATATATTTTAAAGGAATAATAAACAATCAACCGATATTCAAACGTAAAGAAAAATAATATTTTTATTAATAAGAAAATTTATCATTATTAAAAAACAACTCGTAACGTTCATTGAATAAATATTTTAATTTTCTATTTTCATATTATGCAAAAAAAAGAAAAATCAAAATAAAAAAATAAATCGAAAACAACAAATACCTTTACGTGATAAAAATAAATTTTAATATTTCACTTAATAGAAAAGAAAACAATTTTATTTCTAAAAAAAAAATGTATTTATTTATTTTTATTTATTTATATTTTTACATAAATTCTTCGACAAAGTTTTTGCGTTTTATTTAAATTTTATTATAACATACCAGGCGCCTCCATCGTACAAGTGTACTATTTGACTACAATCAGCTAGTACTGACTAAACGTAGTAGTTTTTTCTATTCAAGAACAACAACCAGACGAATGAAAATGTGAACAAGAATTTTAAATTATAGAAAATAGTAAATATTATGAATAAACTATTACGCAATGAATAAAAACGTGGTTTTTATTATTTACTTTGTAGTATTTTTCCTTTGTGAATAATCATTAATAGAAAATCTTTTAATTTTAATACTTTTGATGAGTATTATGTTTATGTAATGAATATAACACGATATTGTGGCATTTTGTATACAAATTTACATTATATTTATATTAATAAATAAATATTTTACTACCACATAACCAATGTATAAATTTCAAGTGCAAATATATACCTTTTATTTTTTTTGTTAGTTAGTTACTTTGCAATTCTATTTATATAATTATAAATAAAAAATAATAAAATCAATATTATTTCTTTTCAATGTATACAAGGCACGTGCGATAGTAAGATGAAAAACAAAATCAACATAAATACTATCGGAAAAAAATAAATAAACAAAACAAAGTCAACAAAGAAAAAACCAATACCCATAATCCCACGTGTATTTTCACGCACTTGATTTCTACAACAAAAAAATAAACAAAAATAAAGAAATAGAAAAATCAAAATGTACAAAAAAGTTAAACATTTACATTAAAATGTAAAATTTATTCATTCCATTAGAAAAGTAACAAAAAAAAATGTAAATAAACCGGTACTTGAACCTCAATCACTCGTTAATATTCAATTGACATGTAATGTAAATCATTTCCGGCTTGTATAAAGCTTTACAGTGTATATTCAATATAAAACGTTTCATCCACACGATACAAAGCTTTAATATTTAATTTCGATATACATATATTTTTTTTTGTTTTTATTTTTTAATTAAAAAACAAAAAGGATTTTAACTATAAAATGAATAAACAGTAAAGCTAAAAGCTTTACTATAAAACAGTTTATCATATGCTTTAAATGCAATTGATATCATGGTAAAATTAAAAAAAAAATACAAAACTAGAATCAAATAATCAAACTAAATAACATATTTGTGTAAAGAAATAAAACAAATTTTATTTGATAAAATGACATTTTTCCTGTGTCATGGAACAAATAATAAAAACAAAATCTCGAGGGCAGAATGGGCAACAAAAAACAAAAAAAAAGACAAGCAAATGTCACACCGAGTTATCGTTAAACGGATATGAAAAGAGCTGACAACCACACAAAACAACAATAACACTAAAGCCAAAAAACGAAAAAACGCACAGCCTATTATGTCTATCCTTTTGGTTGCAAAAATAATGATAAAACAAAATACAAGCAAAAAAAAAATTATTATTATTATTATTATTGTGACATTGACTGGTTTTTACTCAATTTTTATCTCCTATATTTCAGAATTACTACTCCAGATCTATATTATCATGATTGTCACATTTCTGTTTGTGTACTTCGTTTCTATTACATTTTTCTTTTATAAAATTTTCTCTCCTTTTTATTTTATTTATTCGTTTACTAATGTCATGACTGACATAAACCGAAAATTGTTACCAATTAAATTCAGTTTTAATATTATTTGCATCCCTTTTGATGACATATTAGAATTCATTTAATTAAATTACATTTTATTTTAAAGATTTTAGTCTTTAATATCAAAAAAAGAGTGTAAAAATATTTTTATAGCTTTTGATTTTGATTTAATTAAAAATTTAATAAAGATGACATTGATAATACCTAATCAATGCTTTATTTTTTTTAAAAACGTTTATCTTTAAATATGATTTACGGCAAAATTTTTATTTATAAAAATAAATTTTAATAAGTGAAATATTAAATTCGTTTCTATACGGTATATAAAGACATACAGAAATAGAAATAGAAAAATATGTGATATATGTAATAAAAATCAAACTTTTATATAATAAATCAATTTTCCCAAATCCATTTCCTATTCTAGATAATAAAACTATCAAAAGAAGGAAAAAAAAATAATATGTATTGAACATAACTATATACTGTCCTTAACACAAGTCACCATCAACGGCGCCACTCAAACTTTAACACAAAGAGAAATAATATTCTTCCTATAAAGTTTCGTTTTTTTTCGCTTTGATTTCTTTCACAAATATTGTTTACTTCAAATGTTGTCTGTCGTTCTATTAATTCGTATCCTGTTTTCAAGTTTGTGCTGTTTTTTCGTTTCTTTTTCTAACTTTTATGTTAGACGAATTATTGAATTTTACTGTGGATATTTAACGAAAGACAATTTTACGAAAAACCTGTTGGCTTCTATAAATAATCTTAAAAGCTTTTTTTCGCTTTTTGCGTATTCTTTTATTGTTTTTCGAAGACAATTGTCTAGTTTCAAATAATTCAATTAAAATATGTTCTATTGTAATGATTTAAGAGACAAACATAAAGTTAAATGATAAAGTTTATAAAGTAATAAAAAGCTCTATTATTCAATTGTTGTTAAACATATTTATATATTAAAATATTAAATTATAATATTAATTTTCTTATTTCACATCATTGCATTATTAATTATTTTCTATTACATTAAATCATTAAAATATTATTACAAATAGTTTAAGTAGGAAAACTTGGCATATTTATATTTAGTCTTTGCAACAAATTTAAATTAATAATAAATAGATGTATGTTATTCTTTAGATTATAATCTTTCAATACATAGTATATTGTTTATTTTTGTAATTATTTTCTATTAATGTTTATGTAATATAGCCTAAGTAGACTTTAGTTTAAATAAGCATAATTATTATTATATTTAAAATTTTTAGAGATTGTTTGCATTCTACTAGAACTAATAATTTGCTGCACACCAGCTATTTGTATGATGCAGTGTAATTATGTGTAATTTTAAAATTTCCATAGCCGATGATAGCATCAAAATTGTAAGAAAAGAATTAAAAATAAAATTACTTTTTTTTTACAAAATACCAGGCGCCTCCACTGGTATTCATCGAATTTTAGCTTAAATCAAATTTTTAAGCAAACAGAAAAAACTAAATGACTAATATAAAATAAATTAAGCAACAACTATAAATAAATTAGAAAATTTTTGGTTAGATATTTAAATTAAGAGATAACCGAAAAATCATTCTATTGTTAATAATAAGAATTATTATTATTATTATTATGATAAAATTTATTTATTATACTTAAGCCATACCCAATTAAAAGTTTTCTTTTTCATTTAAATATATGTGAGCCGTATATAAAATATTAAAATAAATTCATTATAAGGGTTGACGGGTATTGTATCATTTTATTTTATTTTTCATTAAAAGAAAAAAAATCTGTTTCTTCATCTCTTTTTTCTAATGAATAAATTTTAAATTTTAATATATCCCTATTACAATTATTATAAAGAAATAATCTAACAAAAAAAATAAATAAATAGAAACAGAAAATTATATAAATCTAAAAGATCCCTTGACTATAAATTTCAAATAAACTATTCAAGGATAATCCTGACAAAACAATTTAATATTATTTTGCATACATTTGCACAAAATGATAAACATTAGTGTTTATCCATTTTTGATATGAAAATATTCTGTTTGTTATATTTAATATTTTTGCATATTTGTCATATTTAGTTAAAAGGGATACAAAGTCAAAATATATCTTGTTTTGATCGTATAACATAATATCTATCTTTATGACTTGTCTATTTAAAACATTTTCCATCAATACGACAAGCTCAAAAGCTATTTTTATTTAAGCTTTTATTCAATAGAAAACATTGTTCATGTGAGACAGTTTGTATGGTTTGTTTTTTCTTTTTTTTTTTGAAATAAGTTAGAAACTTGTACACAATTATATCCGGAACAAATAGATAAAACAAAATTAAAGTAGTTGAATTTTCAGGGATTTTATTTTTAGATTTATAGTCGTTACTAATTTATTTAGATTAAAATTTTCGTTACATCCGTTTCACATGTATTTTATTCACCCTGTACAATTTTATTTATTGTTTCTTTCATGTGGTTTTTACTTATTATTCCACTTATTTCTGTTATTCTGTTGTTCCATTTTTCCATTTATTTACAAAATAGAAAATAAAAATAATAATAGAAATTTCACAACCCCATACACAATACGAATAAATGTAGATAATTCGTTAAGTTGAATAAACGAAAAGTTGTTGACCACCAGTATGTACAAAGTTGTACAGTGTTCATACTTCATTTTATATTTATGAATTAAATTTACTATCCCAATGGTTTCGACTAGTTGCTAATGTTTGTTGGAAAATTCACTGTGCTTTCTCAAGCCGATTCTCAACAGTAAAGCTTTTTTTTTTAGTTATTCGATTTTAGTTTAGTATTCCTTACAGTCAACATTTTTGGACCATAAAAGCTATTTGTTATTGTTTCCATACACGTCACTACTACTTCTGTTTTATTTTTTTAATCAAATACATTGCACTTTTTCTACAATTTTATTCCATTTAACATATGTTAAATAACATTTTGACATTTGTTTCATGTTCTTAAAGAAACTAAAATATCTGTATGTTGCACAAAAACATATAAGTTAACAATACAAATCAATAGAATATTTTACATTTCGATAAAATATTATCATTGTAATATTCTTCGTATTATATTTATATGTTTTGTTTAAAACATGTTATTAATTTTATTTTTTCACTTTTCAATATTCAAATACAGAATTTTAGTTATTTTATTTATAAATAAGTCACTTTCAAATTTTCTTAGACAATGCATTTTAACTAAAGGATAAAATTACATTTGAAAGTTATTTATTTTCAATTAGGTACATATATTATCGAAGATTCTACTTTTAATTAAATAGTAAATAATACATTTAAATTTTCTTGAACAAAAACAAGCTGCTTTCTTACATGTGTTATGTGCTTGCGATTCTAATACAATTTTAAATTCTCTTCAAAAAATAATATAAACTAAAAATGGTTTAACTTTCTATGCAACTAATATTGTTAAATAATAATATTATAAAAATAAATAAATGATCAAAAATAATACAATTTGTATGTTTATAAATGCGCGACACGTTCTTTATCGAAAAACTTTCTTTATTTTTCTTCTTTTTTTTTTTACTCAATAATATGGTCAATTTTTATTTTCTGTAAAGAAAACATATCAGAAAATAATATACAATTCCTTTATGTAAAAGTATAACAAGTTAAAAATAGTTTAATAAAATAGTGATTGCAAGCAGCAACAAAAAACCACCCTTAGACACTGTAGAAAATATATATAATGATATTGGTGTTACAAACTTAATGATATTAAATATTTTTTACAAAAATAAAAATACTAAAAAATCAAGAATAATATTAAATTTAATAATAATAACAAAATAAAAATGTTTTGATTTTGATCGTGATTTGATTTGTTTAGAGTTTTTTGTTATTAGAAAATTAGAAGAAAATTTTAGCAAGAACGACAGTAGTGCAGACAACAAATTTAATAACAATAAATTTCTCTAAACTATATTAATTGATTAATTTAATTTTATTATAATACATAGCACATACAAAGCTTGATTAAACTTCTATGATTGGATATTAGCTTCAATAAAAGCATGATAATTTAATTAAATAAAAATTAAACCATGATTTTACAGTTTGAACGTATTGTTTATACAATATTTGTGACACTTTTGTGGTAATATTTTCTTATTATTATATCAAAATACATAGAAAATAATCAATAGAGTAGACAATAGCAATAGCAAGTAGAAAAATTGAAAAATCCTTTAGTTTAAAATTTAACAAAGTGACATTTTACTCTTACATTTTATGTTTGATCATTCCTTATGCGATTTTATATTTCCGCAGCTATAAAATTCATTTATTTTTTATTTTTCTTGAACTTTAAACATTACTAATGAATTTCTTTGTGACGAAAAATGTGGTTAAACTTAATTTTATTCTTATTTTCTTATTTCAAAAGAAAGCACAATGTGTCTTTATGTTTTTTTTTTAAAGGATACAATTTATTGTGACAGAATTTTATCATATAACTGTGACAATTATTTTATTAATTAACTTATATTTTAGAGTAGAAAATATTTTTACTTCAACAAAAAAAAAAGTTAATGACATTCGTAATAAAAGTATAAAAACCTATAAAATTTTAAAATTAACAATAAGGAAAATTTTACTTTAACTAATTACAACTGTAAAAAACAATAAAATTCTTAAAATAAATTTTTGTATGCTGTAATACAGGAATTAGAATTAAATAAGAAGAAATATTTCTTACATCTTAGGTTATATGTTAATAAAGATGATAAGAATATATTTGATGTGAGTAGAGACTGAAAGGAAATGACAACAAAAAAATAACATAATAATAATAATAAAGCTTCAGGATATGACGTTATCTAAAATATTAATTTATTTCCCGGTAGTATTTGTCCCTTAATGTCCTGCCAGTATAGTCAGTATATGTTATGACCAAATACAAAGTAAGGTAGTTATAACTATATGTAGTAAACACAATCAACTATTACTTTAGTTAAGTTAAATAGTTTTTGTTACTAAATGGTGTATGTAAAACAATGAAAAAATAACTATATATGAAAACATTGAAGGTTAGTACATGTCACATAAGGATATTTACACTTATCATATGAATATAAATTTTATAATGTTACCCATAGTTAACATTTTGGCTTTGCTTATCATTATTTATGCTAATAAAATCCATAGTTTTTGTTTATAATTTTTTTAATATTTCAAAAAAATTTTAAAAACAGAACAAAAAACAATAATGGAATGCAAATAATTTAAAAATTTTTAAATTTAATAAATAAATTCATAAGCAAATAAATTACCTTGCATAATAACCATAGAAAAGTATTTAAATAAAATAAATTAAAATATTTAATTCATTTAATATTGTCTTAATTAATAAATAACAGCTGACATAGACAATTACTGTACCTATAATTTAACATATTTTTTATTATTATTTATAATAATAATAATAACCATCTATATAGCTTTTCTATAAATTAATGATAATTTATATTCAAATTTTATTATTCTGTTATATGTTTTATAGACATATATTAATATTATTATTGTATGTTATGTTCTTACTAAGTATTTGTCATCAAATAAAATAACAACAATAATCATATTTTGAAAACAATTGATTAGAAATGTGTTAAATCGTAAATAACATGAAAAGCAATGTATCAATGCAATTATAGTCAGAGAACATTAACAACAGCATAGAATAGCAGTAACAACACAACAACAACTTAATTATAAATTTATCCCAATAAAATAAATAAATTTTCATATAATCAAAACATATAAAATTATGCTTACAATTTATATTGTCTTGTCTTGTCTTGTTTTATTATAAATCATAATTGTTTTATTTGCATAAAGGACGAGACATTCGATGTTGTTTCTTGAATAGTCATTAGCCAGACATCAGAATTATATTTACAAAAAGGCATGAAATATTAATAAGAATTATTTTTCTTTTTTTAAATAGAAATTAGAATATACTGACTGACCCAACTCTGTTCAATTCTATAATAAAGTTATAGTTTGTCATCTATAGAATAATATTTGCACTCTGACTTTCCAATTTATTATTATTATTTGACTAAACAATAGTCAAATGTCTAATGTCTCATAATATTTAAGACAACCATTATTAATGTTTATTATTTTACCACGCCTTTACCACATGCAAAATATCTGTTTAATTATTTTTAAAGCTTAAATTCTTGCTAAACTTTTAACTCAATTAAAAATGTTTACAACTGAATTTCCTCTCATATTCTTATTTAATTATTTTTTTCTAATTAATTTGCATAAGATGCGCCACTGTTAAAGACTAATTTATGTATTCTTGTGATTTTAATAAATATAAAATTAAATATCAGTAGGATGGTAAAAAGAAGGCTTATTGATAAAGCTATCAAATGGTTTATCCAGCAGTGCCCACCCATTTCATTTAACGCATAATTTTATTGATTATTCTGTCGTTCATTTTTATTCATTCACTCAATTATTTTCTTCTTTTCTTTTATTATTTAAATTAAAAATAAAATAACAGAGAAAAAATATTTATTATTATTAGTAATAATAAAATAGCCGAAAACGAATATTATTCAGGTCAAAAATTAATAACCATAATAATAATTTATAGGTTTACAGGTTGTTAAATTATTTGATCGTTTTTCTCGCATTTTTTCAAATAAAAAATATAACTGAAAAAAATACATCCAAAAAAAAAAAACAAGAAAAACACATAATAAAAATTTAATAAATAATATTTACGATTCTTATACTTTATATTTGGCACACATTTTTTTCGTTGAACATTTTATTTATCTGATAATTTTATATTCTTCTTTTCTTTTTAACTGGCTGATGATAGCAAATAAAAATGTACTTAAACAGAGTAGCGACATTTACTTTACAACTTAATTTTCATTTTTTCTTTATTTTGAAACAAATACATTAAACACTTTATAAAAATTATTACTAATTGTTTAAAAAAAAAATACAAATAAATGAAGCTAAAATATCGATTTATTATTTAATAAAAAAACTAAACTAAATTCGTAAAAATTGTACTTTTAAAAAGATATACATGAACAAACAAGGTGAAATTAGTGAAAATTCTCTAAACATAAAAACTAGACAAATGGTTTTCGCTTTGTTTCATTGTCGAAAAACATAAAATGCAAGAAAACATTGAAATTTACATATAAATAATGGGACCACAAAACTATAAAAACGGTCTCTACAGGCAAATAGCTTACCTGTTTTGACACTTTGTATAGCATTTACTGCTCTTGTGCTATTTGTTTTTATTTATTTATTTATAAAAAAAGCGTTTTTATTCCTTTATTTCAACAAAATGATTTGGAAATTTATTTGCATTTTTTGTTTTGTACTGTGGATATATATTTTTTGTGTTTATTAAAAAGTGCAGTAGAAATTGTATATTCATGTGTTTTTCCTATAAAAGTTTTATTTTTTTATAGTTTAAATGCAATTTTTTATATATACTACAGAGGTTTTAAAAAGAGAATACTGTACTAATTGTGTTCAACGAGCACAATAATTACCTCTTTTAAAATTAAGAGAATTAAATGTCTGATTGTACCATCTTTCAACTATTTATTTACTTTTTGTTAATTGTCTTATTTTCAACAAATTTAAATAATAAAATAAAAAATAATTAGAGAAAAAGCACAGATAAAAGAGAGCGATAAGAAATTTATTTATTATTTTCATGTGTTGTATGTTTTTGCGTTATTTCTTCTGTTCGAATTGACGCAAACAGCAAACATTAAATACATCATTAACAAGCTACATGAAAAAGACACAAATAAAAACATCATAAACGATAATGAAGGATACATTAAGGCGTGTTTTTGTTATTCATTTAATATTTATTCAAACAACGTCATAGCTGTTATATCAATAATAAATAATAATAATAATACATCTGCCTTAACACTATGATTAAGCTTTTCACTACTTAATGTAACTTACTGCTTAATGTCAAACTTTATTTATTTCATTAATCTTTACTATTTTTTCTGATGTTCATAAAAATTATTTCTAAAAATATATATTAATAAAAGTAATGAGATATTCGGTAATCTTTCAACTGATTGTATTTTTATTTATATATATATACGTAAAAATAGAACACAAAAAGTGAATAAAAAATTATTTTTCAAGCAAATAAATGTCTTTTGACTATAAATATTTTGTTTTTTATTTATTCGTAGTCAATGATTAATTTATAATTATCCAACAACCCACTATTGACCTATAATCTTTTCAATTAACTTATCACTAAAAAAGAAAAAGTATTTCTATATAATAGATTATTAATGTGTTTATGCTTAATATGTTGAAAGATAGAATTGCAATGCTTCATTACGCTAAAAACTAAGTAATTATTTTACTATTAACCGAATAGAAAGAAATAAATAATAAACTTAAGACAATGAGTATTTTTAAATAGAAATAATAATAAAAACCATTAATATTTATATAAACAAAATATTTTTTCGTATTTATTTCATTTATAAAATTTATTTTAAATGAGAAACAAAATGCTCATATCATTTCATAGATAACAAAAATATAAATACATATAACAGTCTACGAGAGAATAAATATGATAAAATTTTATTCGTTTGATGTTTATTTTACAATTTAACAAATTTCTTTGTATTATTTTGAATTATATTCAATGGAAAAAATATAAATTTATATATATAACAAAAAATACATCCAACATTGCTTATTCAAGTAAAATGTTAACATAAATTTTTTAGAAATAACATAAATATATATATTAAATAGAAATTTTTGTATTCCAAGCCACACTAAAAATATAATAATAATAATAATCGTACCACCAATATTCAGTTCATAAAAGTTATATTATATTTTTTATGCTTTTTTTCTGTAAAAATTTTGTTACAAACAAATAATAAAAATGGGGCGAAAAACTGTTTTACAAAAAAAAAAAAAAAAACAGGTAAATACTATTTAATTTTTTGTGTGATGTTATTTGTTTTATTAAAAAATAAACCCCATCATCCATATGAGCTTTTTTTTTTTAAAAAAAGCACAAAAAACGTGAACAAAAACATATAAATAAATACAAATGAATAAAACAAGGAAGTGAAAACATAAATATTTCACATAAAAATTCTCATGGGAAATTAGAATTGCATTTAATTTCGCCAATTTATAGAAAGAATATTTGTTTTTACATTTTATACTTCTTATAATAAATATTCTGTATGAAGGAAAAGGAATTATTTATATATAAATTTGTATATAGACTAACCTTTAAGGGATTTTAAAATATTTCACAAAAAAGTCACTTATCTTTGTATATATAAGAGAAAAAATTTAACAAAAAGCAACTTACTAGGATTATAATTGTATTATAATAAAATTTTAATAAATTTAAATTAAGTGACAAAGTTTATTTTTTATTGTATAAAATTTATATAAAATAGTGTTGCAAATTTTTTTTTATTCGTTATAATTCATTTCATTTTATCATTCAGTTATTTCCCTTGAAAATTTAAAGCGAATAAAATTTAGTTTTAAATGAAAATAAAGTATTAAGGTAAACATAACATATAAATACTTAGAAATATTAAACTTTATTTAAAGTAAATTTATTTTTAAATATTTTATTATTTTATTTTAATTGAAAAATGTTGCAATTCGCGTAAGCAAGTAAATAATTTAATAAAATGTTAGTTTAATTATGATTCCTTAAATAATTTAATAGAAATTCGTTTAATTATTTCACCGAAATAACACTTAATATGTGAATAATAATGCTTTAAATAATTATAAATCTGTAAAAAGAAAATTGATAAAGTGTTTTCGATATTAATTATTGCAAAATTTTAATCTATTGATAACGTTTTAATATAAATTTATTAATAAAAATTCTACACTTCTACATAAAAGATCAACTTTGTACGATCAACACAAGTTAAATATTATGTAATTAAAACTTCAATATTATAAAATTAAAGAAAATTTATTGCTAATTTTAACTACAGAGGAAAGCTTAATTATTTTCTTTATATAAACTTTAAGACTTTGATATACTCTACTATATAACCTTGGATTGAATTTCTTTTCATAATATCTTATTAATTATATAAATTATTTTATTTTTTAAGTAATCAAATCCCTTTTTTTTTTGCACCTATCTAATAATTTTTGTTTTCTTCTTCTGTTTAAAACTTATTCGGTAATAAAATTCGCACATAAAAAGGAAAAGAAATTCTCTAAAAGAAATTTCATCATGCTTCCTCTTTTGGTGGTGCTTTTTTTATTTTGTATCTTTAATTATCCTTTTTTTAAATATTATTTTCCAGTTATTTAAAAGGTAAACCCCTTTTATTAATACTAAAATGTTTTTCCCATTAACGAAAACCATTTTTTTCTTTTGCTTTTCGCAGTCAAAGGAATATTTTTTTTTTTGCATTAAAAGTTTAATTTTCGTGCTTTTTTTTGGTGTGTACTTTTAATTCTTTAATTTTAGATTAAAGTTTAACGTAGAAATTAAAAATTGTTACTTTTATCGTTTTTTAACTATTTTTCTTTTAATGTCTTTGGGAAATATTTAATTATTTTGTCCAGAAAAGTGATTATTTCTGTTATAATTCGGTAGGATATTATTATTGTTTTCATTTTAATTATTAGTCGATTCAAAGTTTCAAACAAAATAAAAAAAAAATTATAATCAAAGATCTAACAAAATTAAATAATAAAAAGAAACAGATATGACAAAATAATTATATTCAAGTATGTATATTGTGATAAAGGATTTAAAATTAAAACAATACCACACTTGATAACAAAAACATATATATATATATATATTTAGATTTGTATAATCTGCTTATAAACCACACACACTAGTTAATATGTAAATACTAATATGTACAAAATTATATCTATAAACGTATAGAATTGAGGTGTGGCATATAATTGCTAAAATTATTACATCAATTTATAAAACAATTAAGATAATTTGTATATTTATTAGGGTTTTATAAGATTATGGCTTTTACTAGTAAAAAACAATTCATTTCTAAGAAAAAACTATTAAAAACACTTTTAAAATGACAATAAAACTTAATTTTAATTATTTTTAAATCAGAGAATATTGTAGTTTTTACGTAAAATAATAGAAAAGCTCTATTTAAGCTAAAAATAAAGCTTTTGCATTAGATATTAATTTTAAAATATTTTTACATAAATAAAAATACCGATGGTCAAGAATTTTTGTATTAAATAAATAAATAACAAGTAAAACGATACAACATATTGAAATATTTAAATAAAATGCATAGTACTAGGTAAATGCTTAACAATGTTCATATTGAAATATTAAAAAAAAGACAAAGATAAAGAAAGTAAAGTAGAAAAAAAAATGTTTAAACAAAAGCTTTATCTTCTTTACTTTTATACACCCACAATGTTGAATATTTCTCTATACATTTGTAGCCATGATATAAAGATTAACATCTTATACTTCTATTGAGTCGTAAAGGCAAAACAATATACAAAATAAAAGGAGTAAAATTATTTTATTTTATTTTATGTTTTGCATCATTTTATTATAAAAAGATGAGAGCGAAAAACATAAAAACATAACAAATATATACAACCCCTTGTCGTATGTACTTTATTTTATTTAAAGATCGTTGAACATAAACAAATACCATAGAAAACATGATTGGTTTTGTGTTACCCAAACATTACTCCTCTACATCATAATACAACAAAATCCATTTATACATAGAAAAAATATATAAAATAAAATAAACAATACAATAGACAAGTTAAATATATAGAAAAACATTTATATTAAAGAGATTTAAGTAAACATTGGTTCCACAAAGCATATTTTAATTTGGTCATTGGAAATAGCAATGAAGAAGCTACAGCCAAATTACAAGGTGATATCACAAAGAGAAATAATTGGACAAAAAAATGGAGAATTATGCTGAATAAAACGAAATCCACTCACACAATTTTTACCACAAAAAAAGTAGTGCATATACCAGTATTTATCAATAATAAAGAAATACCATATGCCAATAAAGCAAAATATTTGGGCATGACATTGGATACAAAGTTACGCTGGAAAACTAATGTAAAAATAAAAAGATTCAACTCTGGGGTTGTACCAAACAAACTAATGTTCAAATCATTCAAACATTCCAAAACAAAGTACTAATGAATATAATCAATGCTCCGTGGTATCATTGGAATCAATTGTTCTAACGAAATTAAAAAATTAGCAAGTAGTCATGAAAATCTACTGCATCATCATGTGAATGGCAAAGCTCCTGGACACTACAGATATCGAAAGCAAACTTCAAAGGTCTAAACCAATATTAGAATAATTTAAGATGGACATAATCTTTATAAATAATTTGTAGTAGTTTAAGATAAAACAAAATTGCTTCTTGGTTCTGTAATTAATGCACTTCCGACAACAACAAAAGAAAATTTTTTTTTCATTAACCTAGGCACAAACAACAAAAAAGAATAATAAATCGGAATTTAAAGGAAAATTTATTACAAAAAAATCTCGTTTGTATTTTCCATCAATGATTATTTTTTTTAAATAAAGATTTAAATTAATTAAACCGAAAAATAATACTGATAATTAATATTTTTACATTAAACATTCTTTTAAACATTTTTACCGATAATTTGTGTAAATGATTTCTGTCATGTAAAATAGTGATTCCCAGTCATTTTATGTACAAGACCCCCTTAAAAATTACTGTCTACTCGCGCTTAAAAAAATTATATAAATAAATGTTTTAATAAATACCTTTTTTAGCCCGGGGTTTCTTCAAAGACAAATGGCTGATGGATGTCCATAGTTGGCTCCATAGTTGGTCCATAGTCGGCTCCTACTTAATTTTATTCACTTTATTTTATTAAATCTTCATCGTTATGCCGTACATACAAATACGTTTGGAATCTAAAATAAAAAATTGTTTTTTTAATTAATTTTTAAATCAGGAAAACACTATACTATTTACTTACATTGGTTAAATAAATTTTATTTGTGAAAGAATGAAAAATTGCGTTCAAAAAAATATCCGGTACTAGTCTGGCTTCTGCTACTGCTGTGATGTAAGACCTTTGGTTATGTTTTCCCTAAGACACCAAAAATAGTAATTAATGATAATAATAATTATTAGCAATAACTATTAACTTACCTAATACAAAATAAATTAATTTTTCGTCAACGAATTAAAGTATCAGTCACATGTCAATATTGACAGTCAGTCAAAGATTCTATGGACAAAGAAAAAAATATCTATTAAATAATTTAATTTTATTTACAGTGGCGTAGTCACACGTTTTTAATATATCTTATCTTATATACAAAAGATTTCTGATAATAATAATTTTGTGGAAGACACAGCATGTGGGTCAATGGATTTGGAAAAATATTTATTTTATTTATTTCTTACTTAAAATAAAAATGATGTTTTGTGATTTTCCTCGCGACTCCTCTACACACATGTGTTTTTCTCTTTTAATATGACGACGATATAAATTTTAATTAATTACAACAATTTTATTGATATTTAACAATAACTCTTGGTTTGATGTGCTACGGCTGGTTGTCAACAGGCAAATGAACGAGAAACGCTAAAGACTTCTTTTATTTTCTCATATGTATGATGGAGACAACAAACACCACGTGTTCTTTTTTTTCTCCACGTCCTCTTAATATTTTTTTTTTTATTATTTATTTATTTATATTATTATTTATAATTGGATTACAATAGAATACCAATAGAATTATGCGGACATAGGTAATTAAAGAAAACCAAAACCTTATTGCAAAATTTATGGAATATTTTTCGAAGTTTCTGATGGATAAAAAAAAGATGAACAAACATTTCTATATTAAGATAAAGAAGTGAAATGAGATGAAATATAAACAAAGAAATAAAAGCACAAGCAAAAAAAATGTTTTTCTATAAAAAAAAAAGTTTATATTCTAAACTTTAGAAAATTAAAGAAATAAATCGATTACTTATTCGCTGAATTTTGATTTAATTTTGAAAAATTTTACTTTAATTAATTCTTAATATAAAATTAAAGCTCTCGCGCCCACAAATAATATTTATTATAATTTGACTATTTATTTAATTTTTTAATTAAATTTATAATAATAATGGATTGTTTTAAATACAGAAAATTGTTGATTTTAATTTATCTTTAATGAAAATTTTCTTACCTGAAGAAGCAATAATGTGAAAAAGCATAAAATTTAATCAACAAAGTATAAATAAATAATTTTTCACATTTAAAGAAAAATTAAATTTTGTATTTTTTCATTCTACAAATATGCTAGAAAAATATTTCTTTAATTATATTTTAATTATTTAGTTTTTTTCCGATGTAAATAGTGACATAATGTGGTAAAGCTTTTGCTTATTTTAGCTTAAAAAAAAATAACCGAAGAAAACTCAATGTAAGTGAAAAAATTTTTTAATTAAAATGACAAAAAACAAAACCAAAGAAATTTTTAATGCAAAAAACATTTGTGCTTTAATAAGCACAGAAAAAAAATTCTTATAAATAAATATTTTAAGTAAATAAAAGCTTATAATTAATTTTATTAAATGCAGTTAAAAATAAATTGTAACGCTGATGCTTTTTTGTGTTAAAAGTAGGCACATAATGTTAATTAAAAAAAAAATTGTGAGCTTTATGAAATTATTCAAAAATATTAAGTTTATTAATATTTAAAAAAATGTTTATTAAAAGCATTAATTAATAAATTGACAGTACAAAAGCTTGTTAAACTTTTATATTTTTATTGAAATTAATTTTAATTATAAATCTACTTCCTTTATGAAATTATGTTCGACTATGCAAGTATTGTCTAAATATGCTAAATATTAGGAAATATTATGATGTTAATTTTGTTATTAGTTACAAAAAAGGAGGAAAATAATGATTTAAAGAAAATAAATCTTTTTTTTCAAGCTACCCATGCTAACCTAGGGCTATTTTGCTTGCGGTTATTTCATATGTGGTTGTCTGTTTTATTGATTTTCGCTTCCAAAAATAATATAAATATTTTTAAATAGTTTTTTTTTATTCATTTATTATATACCGTGATTTAAGTAGTAATTAATGTTTAATTAAAAATTCTAATAAAAACAATTTATAAGATAAAAAATCACTGACAAAAAATTACTTATTAGTAGTGTTAAATTTCTTAATGCACTTTTATACATTATGTATTTGTATCGATGAATATTTTATTAAGAGCATAAGTATAGTTTTAAAAACGTAACTTCCTAAACAACCACATCTTTAACTCAATGCTGCAATATTTTTTAATTCATTATAAAAAAAAGTTCAATTAATAATGAAACTTTTGCATAGAAAAATAATTATTTTTTTTCTATTTTATTCAAAAAACTTTAATTAAAATCAATTCCTGAAATGATTATTAATTGAACTTCAGTTTGTGAATGTGACTACATTCTACAATAAAATCAAAAAAAAATAAATAAATAAAAATAATATACCAATGGAAATCTAAAGGGAAAATTAAGTAAAATATAATTACGTAGCAAAAGCTAAAGCTACAGTGTAAAGAGAAAATTAAATGTCATTTTGGATCATTTTAAAAGTAAAAAGCTTTGAAATAAATATAACAAACTGATTATTTAAGAATTGTTGAAAGCATATGCATTCCTTTTATAAGAAAAAAGCCTCTAGCAATAAAAATAATCAATTATGGTAAGAAAACAGCACCAAATAAATGATTATGTTTGCCATTATATAAAAAGGCCAGATGGCAAGGTTTAAAATTAAAAATAATGTCTGCTTAAAATCCGATACCATTTAGGTGGTAAAATTTTCTAAGAAAATTCTCTTAATAAAAACCTGTCAAGATGACCTAAATTTTTAGAAAAGAAATTTTATTTTCTTTTTTTATTCAAAAAATAATTATTATTCAAAGCAGAATCAATATTCTGGTTGATTAACTTTTCTATGATTATTATTAAAATCGCCACGAATTTCTTTAAAAATGAATCAAAAATGTAAGATTATTGTGTTGAAAATAATATTATATAGACAAAAAAAAAAGTTAAACTTTATGATTTGGCGTAGAATATGATGCAAAGTATCAAAGTTTATTCTTTATTTAAATTAATTTTTCTTTTCAAGTAATTAAATATTCTTTCTTGCATAGGTTAAAAGTTTATTTTTTAATGATAATTTTGCAACTAAAATCAATAGGTGAAAAAAAAAGTATTACCTTACAAATTTTAATTATAATTCTGCACTTTCCAACGAAGTGTTTATATAACATTGCAAAATATAATATTTTTATCTAAGAAAATTATCTGAAATTTGAATAGAAAAAATGCATTTTCAAATCACGTAAGCTTTTTATTGAAATAAAACAGTTTTTATCACTTTATTTATTTATTTATTAGACAATTTTTATTTTCTATAATTATTTGCCATTCATGTAAAAAATCAAAACAGAAAAAATTTTGGCATTAATCATACAAAGAAAAAAGTAACCTAGTAATAGACTTTCTATAAAAATAAATTTAATTTAATCGATTTTAAATAATTCCACAAGTGTTTTTTATTTTATTTTCAAGTAATCTCCATTATATTTTATTTTTATTATTTTTTTAATCCAATTTCACTGTCACTGATTTACTATAAATGTATTTAAAAGTGGAAAAAAATACAAAAAATCTGCAAATAAAAATTAATATATATTTATTAAAAACAAAAAATATAAACAAATTATTTATCTTTATGATAAAATTATAACATTTACCTGTTAAAACCATTTAACTGGGGATTTTATTTTATTTTATTTTTTTTTTTTTTTTGGTTTATATTTTCCATTTTCATTTGACACCAACTGAAAAAATAAATCAATACGAAAATAAAGAAAAAAATATTATTAATAATTTATTATGGAAATAATAAGACATTTTAATAAATGATTTTCCTAACTATCATTATTCAACTAGGAATTCACTAAACTGCTAACCAAGGGACCTATAAAATAACTTATATATATATATAACAATGATGATGACACTTAATAATAGTTTTCTAACATCAAAATAATAAATGAAAATGTATCAAAATTGTTACGATTTTACGGTTTCATATCTATTTTTATTTTGATATTTTATCAACATTATTACCGTCTATCTAGGGACAACATGAAATAATAAATAATAAGAAAGTTTTAGAAATAAAATAAAAAATAATAATAATAAAGATATAAAAAATAAAAAAAAAAAAACAAAAAAAA
The DNA here is from genome assembly GCA_963942525.1 of Ptychoptera contaminata. NCBI lineage: Eukaryota > Metazoa > Arthropoda > Insecta > Diptera > Ptychopteridae > Ptychoptera > Ptychoptera contaminata. The sequence goes on from OZ012637.1 coordinate 6,573,329, forward strand.
TTGTTTACTTGACTGTTTATTTCCGTTTATCATGATCATTTTAAATCATTTTTATGGATAATAAGATATCAAAAACTTTAATTCAAATATTATATTTATATGACTTTGGTTTATTTAAGTAAAAGAATAATGTTACTTTTCAACATTTCAACAGTGTATATTCAAATCAACTGGGTTAGTAGATAAAAAGACACAGAAAAATCACTAATTTTGTGATAAAAATAATATGTAATAAGATTTTTATAACAAATAAATACAATTTAGTCGCAAATATTCTCACGAAATAAATCTGTGCTATAATAAAGGGCGTAAAAATCGTACAAGTAGTTTACTTGTACCTCCTTTTAATGCTCATTACTACACACGTTAGTAATTAATTGTTTATAATTAATTCGCTATAACTACTCATTAGTAAATAATTTTTTTCTAGAAAAATGAACAATTTCACAAATTAAAAGATATAAAGCAAAATATTGTGGTTTGCCACTGTGAGAAAATGCCTAACACAAACAGAATAAATATGTTATAAATTACACAAAACAAAGATATTTATTTACTTTATTAAATGTTTTATAGACAATCTCGGTTCTCAGTATTAAATTTTTGCTTATTTTATTTGATAAATAAATAACAAGTATTATGATTGTTGATTTTCTATGAAATTTCACCATGGTTATTTAATTAACACTAAAATGGTATATTTGTTAACAAAAACACAACATTTAAAAATTCATTAAAAAATAAGGTGATTAATTTTTTTTCTACTACAGATTGCTTTCTTTGCTATTTTTAAAGTAACAAAAAACCTAAACGTATCATTTTGGTAGAAGCTTTTTTACACTTTTTATTTACCTGATTGGCCATCATAAAAGTTTTCTATTAAATTTTTAAGTAGTTTTTACACCGCTTTTATATTTAAGTTTTTCTTCTTTTCATTTACTGATAAAGATTCCCTTTAAATGTTTTAACATTATCAAATGGTTGTGACAAGTTGTACATTTATGTATCGTAAGGCCGCTCTAAAAAATATTCAAATAAAAACAGAAAAAAAAAGATGAATAGTATTAAAAGTTTGAAGCTTTTTATTAAAAAATTCATACTAAAAAACAAAAAAACTATTACAAAAGCTTGTAACTGTTTGTCTACCTTAATCAATAGTATTTTATTAAGAACGGATAGATAGTAAAAAAAAAATAAAACTTTTCTTAAAAATAATTAAACTTAATTTATGATAAACGTAAGAATAGTACTTAAATGAAATTTTTAGTGTTTTAAATCCATCAAAACAAAAAAAAAAGAAAATATATAAATAAATAAAGAAAATAATAAAACCAAAACAGATTTATTACTCTCTTAAAGAAAATTTTCAATTTTCATCTCATTACAACTAAAAAAAAGAAAAATAACATTGATAATACACAACGAAGGCAAATATAAAATAAAGCAAAAATTGGTAAAAAGACATTTCTTTATTTCATTTTATTTAGTTTTTCTTTTATTATTTTCTATATACATTTTTCGTTTTGCTCGTAAATAAACTGATTTATATTGTATGTGACACTGGTTTTAGATTTAACCCTAATTCAAAATCATTTCAAAAATAGTAAACTTGTTTTATTATTATTTTTTCCAGTTTTTCTTTCTATCTGTATATATTCCTGTGCTTTTCTTTACATAAATTTTTGACATTTACTAGAATCTATTCAACATTGGCAGAAATGTACACGTAAAAATGTTAAAAAGTTGTTGTTTATGGTTTAGTTAGCTGGCATTAGGATAGAAATAGAAGAATAAAAACAGTGCATAGAAAACAAAGAAAAAAGCCTCTATTTGTATAAATAAATATAAAGTAGTTTCGAAGGGTTGGTAAATTGGGAAGAAAGAAAAAAAATATATACTAAATTGAAGGATTGTGACGTGTAGAATGATTCTTTAAGTATTTCATGTCACGTTCACGTTCATTTATAGCTGAAAAAAAAAAATAGATTATTTTCTCTCTTTTATTTATATAATCTTTCATTAATTCAACTATGATGGAATAGTCTTATAACACTGAACGTGTATTTATTTACATTATTTTTCGCACGACTATTGCTATATAAGAGAAAATAATAAAAAAATAAAAAGAAACGCCAGCTGCACACACATAATGAATGTCACTAGAAAAAGCTCCACGATTGTAACAAAGGAAATATACAATTATTTTATTTTATTTAAAATAGAACCCTGATGTGATACATTGTCTTAAAAATATAATTAAAAAACAAAGAAAAAAAGGTAAAAAAATGCTTGTAAGCAATAAATGAACGATTTTACATTATTCACTAAATTTTAATAAAATTAATTAAGCACATTCCACACAAGATATTAAAAAAAATGCATCAGAATACTTAAATCATACATGAATTATTTTATATTTTGTTTAATTAAAAAACCAAAAGCTTAAAATTATTACTGCATATTTACAAAAAAAAAATATTTTCATTATCATTAATATCGAAAAATATTTTTAATTCATTATTCCGGGTGAATTAATAACATAAAGCTTTTTTGTTTGAAATTATGCATAATAATTAATTTACAAAATCAAAATAAAAAATAATAATTATAACAACTGTTGATATTTTAGTATTTTCATCACATTTAATAATTGTTTATAATATATGGGATTATTTAAAGCATAAAAATACAAACATTAACAAAAATTAAATATTATAAATTTTTGTTTTTAGAATTAAAAAAAAAAATAACAAGGCAACGATATATTTAAATATTAAAGAGATAAATAAAATTGAAAATTATATGCAAATACGGATAGTTGCAATAATGTTTTATTGATTTTAAATAAAATTAAACAAAATGAAATATTATCGAAAACAGGAATATTTGCATTTGTAAATTTACAAAAGGGAATTTGATTGTTCACCTGTGTATAGCCAGAGATGATAATTAGTTATTAAAATAACACCATTTTTGTTATTATTGATATTTAATAGAAACAGTTATCTAATAAATTACATTAAAGAATTACAAATGTTAAAATCTGATAAAACCAGGCGCCTCCACTGGCCAATTATTTTAAAAATCTTTAATTGAGAAAAATAATACTGAAAACAGCAATAAATAACAATATAAAAGTTGTTGCAATTAAAACTCAGATAGTTCTTAATTAGTTAATAAAAGATTTCTTATAATAAATAATTATTTTCTATCAAAACATAATTATAAGTGTTATAATTATATTAGAAATATTTTCACCTGAATAACTCAAAAATAAGAATCATCAACATGTTGTTGAAAATCGTTTAGATAAATTATAGGTAAGCACTTAAAAAAGCAATCGAATTAAGTATTGATTTAAATTAAATCATTAATATACAAGAATTATATCAATTATAATAAGGTAATAGCATTCTTATATATCTTCAGTCAATTTATTATTTTAACGATAATATAAACAATAATTATTTCAACATCATTTAATCACAAAATAGCGAAAGTGATAGCTCTCTTTCCATATTAACATTCTACCTATAATTATTTTTGATAAATTTCAAATAAAAATAACATAACAAAGACTACATAAATTCAATTTTCTGATAAGAAATTATTGTTAATTAGTTATTTAAAAAAAAATTATATCTATGATTTGTAACAATTAAAATGATATTTTTATATAACTTTAAGATATAATTTTCTTAATAAACTACAAATAGTCAAAAGTATCCGGTTTTGTTTAATTTTTTCTTTCAATTTTTTAAAAAAGTTTAAAATAAAAGCTCATAGATAAGATAAGAAAAGTTAATGAATTTTATTTTTTAAACTTTTCTTTTTAAAAGTCAACGAAATTGTCTCAATGTTTCATTTTCTTTAAAAAAATATATATACTAAAGAAAAACAAAATTTAAACTAAATATTTAAGAAAAAATAATAACAAAAACAACAGCAAAGATAAAAAAAGAAAATTTTATCAAAATATGTTGTCCGAAAATATTAATAATAATAATTCTATTAAAAAATTACAAAACAGCATAAGTTACTTAAATAAACTTAAATAAAAACATTGAATAAATCTTTACAAAGTTTCTTAATAATATATTTATATATATAAACAAAAGTTAAATCCTTAATCAAAAGTAAACAAATCGCTTTATTTTTTATATGAAAATTGTTTAAAAATATTAAAATTGTATAATACAATGAATATTTTGTTTGTGTTTAAATGATTGTTTGACCACAAAGTGCCAAAGTAGGACATTTGCTTTTACGGACATTTGTCGCAAAGTGTTTAAATTCTATTATTATTTTTTTTTTTTTTTTGGTAAATAACTAAAGTCAATTGAAAAGAAGACAATTTATGAAATAAAGTAAAGTTTATCCACAACAATTTTTCCATCTGTCATTAGACAAGCTGATACAAAATGCATATAAAGCAAAAAATATTTGCATTTTAGATACAACAGATTTAAAGCTAAAGTCTGTCATTTCCAGTTATATGTTTAAACTTTACTATGTTTCGATTTACCAATAAAAAAAAAACCTTTACCACAATTTAAAGGTACACAAATAAAAAAAACAGCACAAATTTGCAATAGAAGTATGTTTTTGATAAGCTCAAATAAAGTGAAATCGTGCAGCAAAAACTATGTTATTAATTTAATTTAATTTGATTCGATGATATTCAGAAACAAGGTAGCAAAGTTTTATCAATTTAATTCTCTCTTTTTTTTTTTTTGTTTTATTATAAATTGCAAAAACATAAAAAAATAAAACAAAAACTCAACAAATTGAAATAAATACAATGATTGGTCAAAGTAGTGGAAACATAAACTATAACGTTTTAAAATGTAAAACTATTTACATAATAATAAAAATGAATAAAGAATAAGAAATAAAAAAATGAAATAACTATTTAAACTCATAGAAAAGTATCCGCTTATTTTTTCTCTATTTTCTATGATTTATTTTAACAAAAGTTTATATTGTTACTGAAATTATAACATTTTATATATTAGTTTTGTTATATTTGGAAAGACATTGCTTTAATTTAAGTGAAATTGTATTAAATTATTTTTTGCAGTATTTTAAAATTGTGCAAAAATAACTAAACAAGATTAAAAGTTTTAAGTGAAAATAGTATTTAAATAAATCGTTAAAAAATTATTTAGAATAGTTTTAATTAATAATTAAACATTTTATAATAAATCAAATTAATCCAATAAAAAAAGTTTTGCCTCGTTTAATTGGTATTTAAGTAAAAAAAATCATTATTTTACCACCTCGAAGTAAATAATAAATTATAATAATAGTAAATAATATAGATTTTAATTCCTTATAAATTGGTATAGATGATAACAAGTAAAATAATTTTATTTTTATTATACGTTTACTTGTCCTGTCATTTCCGATTGGTTTATTATAGTGCAAAGTAAAAAATAAAAATAAATAAGCATTTGCTGAGTAAGACATGTAACTATATGTAAGCTAGATAAAACAGTAAAAATAATAATAATAAAATAAAAAGAAACGAAAGACAAAACATTGAAAACATAATAAATATTTTTTTTATAGATTCATCTAGACATGTTCATTTTTCTATTGCTTTACAATTGACAACGGGAGCACATTTATATATAATATATATATATATAGAATTTTTCTAACGAAAATGTTGTTATTGCTATTAGTTATTTTGAAAATAAATCCTTTATATACGATCACACTGTCCATTCGTTGTTCTATCGTTTGTTCAATATTATATCGTAATTTCTAATATTGACCAGCATAGTGAATATTGACATGTGTTTATTGTTACCCATGTTACGTTTATTTATATTCATTAAATAGAACAGTTAAACAAATCCTTTTTTTGTCGGTTGATTGACTAAACCATAAATGTTACCTTTTCCTATATATTTTTTCTTTTTATTATTTTTATTTTCAACCGGTTGTTGTCTTTTAAATAAATAAAAATACCTGAAAATAGAGAGAATAATTTGAAAAAAAAAGCTTCTATTTTACTAAATAAAATGCTTTTATTAACACAGTAATAGTTTTCATGTTATTAAAATTTATTAACCAAAATAAATATTTATTATAATATGATGGTTATTTTTATTTATTCAACATGAGTATTGTCTTCAAATAACCTGAACAAGTAATTTTAATTAAATAAACGGATGTTAAGTAAAACATAGAAAAAAAAAATCTTCTCCTCTTTTATTTTGTTGGGTAAACAGGAAATAAAGTTTTAGGTCAGTATTTTGTCAGTTACAAATTCTTGTTCCGATTTAATTGAGTATTTCTCTACTTTAGACAATTGTTTATTTTACCAACAATATAAAGAAGAAAAATTACATTTATTTAATCAAAATCATTCACCTTTTTCCATCATTAAGGAACTTACCGTAACGTTTTGTTTTTACAAAAAAAAAGAAAAGGTTTTTCCTAACTTTTTCTATTTATTTATTTTGTCAAAATTTCTAAGGTCATCTAAAGATTTTGGTTTTGTTTGCCAACACTTTTATTCCTTAATCAAAGTGACACATTATATATGATTGAACAAATGGTTTGAAGAAAAACTTGCCTTGATTCACTTAGTTCAACACGAATGTATGATTGGCTAAGTTGAATTCGGTTGATCAAATTATTTAAATGAAAGTAAAACAAAAAATAAATTTCCTTCCCTACTTTTATTTCTAGAAAAAATATACAAATATTTATTCTTTAAATTCAACAGAAATACTTTTTAATTACAAATTCTGATAAATTTATATTAAATTTAAATTAAAATACGAAAACCAAATATTTATTGTATTAAAAAAGTCTTGAAAAATTAATTTTGTATTAAATTTAACCAGAATATAATAATCTGCAAAACATTTTTTTCTAGTTTAATTAATGTTTTTTAATTCTATTGCTTATATCCTTTTAATTCTTCCACAATGTATAAAATAAAACATTATTAGGGTAAATAGTTTTAACCAAAAATAGGACACAAAATATCTTACTTTAATTATTTTATTTCTTAGTTATAAATTGACTGAAATAAATTTTATTAAATTATTTAAATATTAATTAAAACGATAAATTTGTGAAAATTATTACATTTTAATAAAATGAAACAATGCAAACAGGATATATACAAACAAACAAAGAAAAGTTCTGCATAAATAAAAATAAATTCTCGTAGAAGTGGATTTAAATTTCACAAAATAAGAAGAAAAAACAGTACAAAAAGCTCGCTAAAAACCATCTAAAAAATTGTAGATATAAAGTTCTAAATTTACAATTTGCACTTATATCAAAGCAGCAATAATAACCGAATGTGACATCAACTCTAGTTTTATGCTTTTACTAAAAAAAAATAAAAGAAAATACAAATATTTCCTTTATTTTAATAAAATGTATACAACAAGTGTAAAAACTGTGTAAATTGAATTTTCTTTAGAAAATAAAACTCAATAAAGGGGTTAAATCTACTTTCACAAGGAACAAATAACATTTTGTATTCTATTTTCTTCATAAATAAACGAATTTAAACAAAAATAAAAAATAGTATAAATCGTCAAGAAAGAGCAAAATAAAAAAAATGTATGTAATGTAAAACCAAGAAAATAATAATAATAATAATGCCAACACCTACACAGCACACGAAATATTATAAAAAAAAAAGAAAATTATATTCTTATAAAATGAAAAAGTGTATTTTCATGATATCATCACCATCATTGTCTATTTATTAAGTTTTTTTCATCTTATTCATTCTGTAAGACATCATCTTTTGTCTTTAACAATAACGACACATGTACGAAATGTTTCTTAACATAATTTTCTTTTTTAAATAGTAAATAGCGTAATAAGCTGTTTTATATACATAAACAGAAAACATATAAATAAAACAACACATGAAACTTATTATTATAGATTGTGGATTGAGAAGAGAGTATTGTTTGTTTAGAAACAAAAAAAAAATTGTATGTTTTTCTTCAATATTCCCATGTTGACTTTTGTAAAATAATGAAATAAATTATAATTAAGCTGATTAAAATTGTTTCCGTTTTCTTTTTGTTTTTCTTTTAATTCACTTGACAGAAAATTTTCAAATAACAAAACAGAAAATTTTTTTTAGCAATAACAGCGGACAAAGATTAATTTTTGTACAATATATTGGTTTATATTTCAAAGGAATTTTAGATTAAAATAAACTATAAAAGAAAAGCTATACTATAAAACTTGCTTTAATAATTTACGATTAGCCTTGTTAAAATCTGCTAAATTTTTATACTTGTGTTTTAAAACACTTTTTTAAGCATTAAAACATATTTCTCTTAAAAACAATATATTTTAAAATTATAAAATTACTAGCTTTAAAGCTCTCTTATTAACAAAATCACACCAATAAAGTTTTGATTATTTGGCAAAGTAATTTTATGTCATTTTTATAATTTAATAAATTCATGTCGATAAAATTTAAATTTAAAAAAAAAAAATATATTAAATAAATGCGAACAGAATTATTAAAAACTTTACAGAGAGTAAATTAAAATCACAACTGTTACATTGTAAATCGTTAAAAAAGTTCATTACACTGTCTTGTTTATTATAATTTAATTATCATAATTATATTTAACTATTTATTCAACATACACGTCAATTTATTATATACACACTTATATATTATTAAATTAGTGATACGTGTCAGATAAATCAATATTTAAAATTGTAAATATTAATCTTCCATAAATATATTCTCATTTAATTTTCCTTACATTTATTATATACAAATAATCTTATTGACCTTTTCTCCTTACCAAACGTATTATTTTATTACATATTTATTTATTTTCTTAACAAATCTACTTGCCTGGCTAGAAATCTTTACCGCATAATAAAATAAAAATAACATTATACAATTTTTTTCTACTTGTTTTGTACTTTTTTTATATAATATCTATATATTTCTTCTTTTATGATTTTATCTTGTTTTTTTATATTTATTTTATTATTAAATCTTGTTAAATGTATTTGAAACAGTAAGATGAAACAATCAACGTGGATGAGAATAAATTTACGGTTTTATTTTTTTATTATTATTCTTTATCACATTTAAACCATTGTAATAATAATGCATTAACGTATAATATATTGAATGGAATGAAATTATTTCTATATTATTTTGTTTTAAAAAGCTAATATTTAGGTGACAAAGGCAAATGAGTTTTAAATATAAATTTATTTGTTAATTTATTAAATTTGTTAATTTAAAGCTCAATACATTTTTAATGTTATCGTTAGTTAAGTGAATTACAACAAGCATATAGTTTTAATATTCTATTTAATTTAGTTTAAAAACTTTAAAATATGTAACACTAATGCATAAAGCAGGAACATTTCAATTTCAAAGCATTTTTTTTATTCAACGAATTTGTATACTATTTGCATTTTCTTTGTAAAACTTACGAAAATGACAAACTATCAAAACTTTTAAATAATATTATCATAGTAAATACATTTAAAAATAATTAAACATGCAATTAATAAGTTTCACTTATATAAGATTTTATAATTATAATTTAAATATGTAATGTTGCTGTTTTCTTAACAAGAAGTATCATTTTCAATCTGAAAGCTTTAGATGTTACTAAAGCTTTCTAATATCGTTATGTTCAAAATTTTATATATTTATATTTATAATAGCATAATTGTATTTTAATTTATATTACTTAATGTCAAAAAGACTAAAATAATTGAATTAAAAATATTGCATAAAAATTACAAAATACCAGGCGCCTCCACTGCATAGATGAAAAACATAATCGACCAAAAATCACGTAATGTCAATTTTACGTAACCTTTATTTTTAAACGAAAAAAGTGACACATGTTAATTTTTTTGATGATATTGTTTAAATTTATTAAATTTTCATTTATATTATAAAAAAAGTGTATATTTTTAGTTATTGTTACCGCGTATACCATTCAAACAATTGTTATTAAGCACAAATAATAATGATAATAACAATGACAGTTAATTAACTTCGGTGTAAAACAATACATTTACTTACGAAAAAAAGTATAATAAATATATAAATATACAATTATATATAACATGAATCATATTTTTTGGAATATACATCAATTTAACGCCACTCATTCAGAAGCATTATCTTTTATTATATGCTATATTTTATCAGTTATATTTCTTTTTTATTTAAATAGCATAAAATCATTGTATTTTTAATAAATCTTATCTTATGCAATGTTAAATACATTTGCATCTGCATGTGACATAAAGTCAAGTTGAATTCACGGTAACAAAATAAAATAAGCAAAAAAGAAGGATTTTATTGTTTTCCTTTCATGATAAAAGCTCCTATTTTTAATTGTGACAAAATATTAATTTAAATGATCTTTGCTTTATATAATAAATATTTGTCAAGTACAATGTTATTTAAAATGGATAAACTGTGAGGTAGAACAGTCCTATTTTCAATTAAACATTTTTTTTCTTTTGAATTTTATTTACTGCAAAATACTTTGTTAGCTTAAGGCGAATATTGTGCATTATTTTTTTTTTATAATAAAAATTATTTTCTTGGTATAAACTGGACAGTGATTTATGAATTATATTATTACACAATTAAAAAACAAATTAAACTTGTTCCTTTTTATTTTAGGCATTTTAATAAAAAACGTAAAAAAGTGTCTACCTTATAAGGGAACTTAAAACGCTAAAAGCATAGAAAATAGACATTGATAGAAAAGATAATATAAAAAAAAATGTTGCTCTTTCTTATCATAAAAATATGCAAAGTAATATAAATGTGATACAAACGGGCTATAATCATCTATGTTTGGTAAAATATTATTATTCATTTTACAACGAAGCCTTATTATAAAAATATATTATGTATGTGAACCCCAACATTTTGTCGTCCGAATAACAAACGATAATAGCGTTTTCGTTTATTTTCTTACAAAAATATATATATATTCAACGATAATAAAATAATCCATTTATCAAAGCCAACACACGCTGTTGCTTGTTATTGGGTTGTATAGTTTTCGTTCATACATTTATCTACGATTATTTATTTTTTGTTAGAAATTGTTTTTTTTTTTAGCTATTTTCACATTCAGAAACGAATAGAAAAAATAAACGAAAAATTGTAGAAAAACCTGTGGTATATTATTAAAAACACGCATACGTATTTACAAACATAATTTTTATTTTATTTTTTAATATTAAAAACTCTCATAAATATATATATTTTAAATATTTATATTGTTGTTACTTCTAAAAAAAGAAAAACTCTAAGTGAGCACTAAGCTATTTTAACAGCTCGTACAAGCATTTTGCATTTTTCTTTTATTTTGATAATAAATAATGGAAAAATTACCATGTTAAACTAATAATTTATAAATGGAATATTTATCATAATAATTAATAATAAACAAATAAAAGGTTATTTACCAGATAGTGTAGTGGAGATTAAATAAATAATTAAATAATAGTTACTAAAATGGAAAATTGTAACTTATTTATTTTTATTGCTCAAATTTATTTAATTTAAAGATGAGTTCATTTTCTTTTTTGCATATCTTTATGAATAATTAATTTATTTATATTTGTATGAACGTGATCGTTTAGCATATTTTGGTTGTCAAAGTATCCATTGAATTAATAGAGATTGGTTAAATCATAAAATCAAAATGAAATTTAAGTAAGAAATGTGAAATATAAATAATTGAATAAAAATGTAGACATTTCGTATTTAATTGTTAAATCTTTCTGTAATTATATATTAAATTAATAAATGATTGAATAGTTTAGAATTAAAAACAAGAACAGTGATTATAACAATAAATTATTAAAACATACACATAATTGAAAAGTTTACCGCAAAATATATATATTATGTTTTCTGGCATTTTTATTGTTTTTTCCTTAATAATAATAAATCGAAAAATATTGAAAAATGATAACAAAATAAATGAAAAGTAAATGTGAAAAACATTAGACTTTACGTAATTTTATTTTATACAATGTTCCTTGAAAAGCGCTATCATTTCTCATAAAAATTGATGACAAAAATGATTTATTTGTTTAAAAATACAAAAATATACACAAAAATAAAGGAAACAGACAACTTTTTACGACTAAATATATTCAATAATATAATAATTTAGATGATGATGAAAATAATAAAATAAAAATATAACATGAAGTAAATCGAAGAAACAATAAATATGAATTGTTTAAATTTAAAAAAAAAGATGCAATACATAACAAAAAAAAAGCATTTAAACAATAAATTCGCTGATGGTTTTTCTCTCTATACGTTTTCTTATTATGCTTTCGATACTTAAATTTATATTTATAAAAATGAATATAATTTTATTTGAAACCATAAATATTATATAACGATATACCTGAAAACAAAGACATATTAATGTATTTATATATACAAAAACATATATATTGAATTGTAATCGTTTGTCTTCAATGCACATTAATAATAACAATAATTTATTATTTTTATAAATAAAAATTGATAAATTTATTTTAAAGTGTGGAGATAAACAATGATTTAAAAAGGATTTTATTATGATTAATACTGATTACTATTGAAATTTTATAACATCAAACTATCATCTTGATATTACTATTAAAAATCACTTTAAACTTCAATAATGATAATATAATTTCGTTGATTAATTTAAATAATAAAATAGCAGACGATTTTTAAGCAAAAACAATTTTAAATAAATAATTAATAAAACTTTTACTTACTTAAATTACGTATTAATGATTTACATTGTCTGTTAAATAAATTAGCATCGCCTGCAATATAAAAGAAAATAAAAAATAATTTAATTTTAAAAACAAGAAAAAACCATTAAAGAATATAATTAAATAAAATTATATAAAATTAAATTAAATAATAATAATATAAAAGAATATTTAAAATGTAATAAATTTTCAGAAAATATATTACACCAATAAATGTTGACTAAATAAATTATCCGTAAAATTTATTCAGCCAACATTAGGCCAGCCAGCATTTATTCATCAGCAACAATAATAGCGAATAATGATGAAGAAATTATTTTTTTAAAAAAAATTATCATAAATAATCATTATTATGATTATAATTAAAGAAAAAAATTATTCTTTCTCACAGAACGAAAAAATTAAAATTAATAAAGCTTAAATGCGTCAAAGATAATGAATATTAGTTGAATCAGTTAAATGAACCAAAATTTATCTAAGAAATTAATAATAAGAAAAATGTTTTGTAAATTTTTAACCAAAAAAGCACAAAATAAATAGAAAAAAGGCAACAACAAAAAAAAGTTTATTTAAACAGCAACAACCGTCCTTTGGGTCTCATAACTAGTAAACCAACTCTTAATGAACCAATTAAATTTTGACTTGGTTCCTGTCTCACACTAATTTAACATTTAACCAAACACCCTGAAAAACCAAAACAAAATAAACATACATGGATATAAATTTTCATTATTTTAACGATCAGAAAATAAAACCGAAAAATATTTCTACAGCCATCACTTTATTTATCTTTGTTTAATCTTCAAGCTTTAAGTAAATAAATAAAAGAACATAAATTTGTTATATATAAAGAAATAATGTACGGTTAATGTGAGTTTTGTTTGTTCATTTATTTGTATTTATACTTTTATTATTAAACAAAAGGAATATACCTTTACCAGATTGATAACAAGGAAATAAGTGTTACGGATTATTAATTGCAATAAGAAACCTTTAGATATTTATTTACAAAATGTTTGTTAGCTTAAACGTGATTTTGAAAGGAAACGTTCAAATAAACGGGGGAAAAGAAAGAAAGCAAAATAGTTTTATCTAAAATTAACCAAACCACCACATTAAAGATTAAATAATTTATTAAATAGGAAATGAAATACAGTAACGCATAAAGCATAAAAGCATGATTTTTGTACAACTTTCTTTTATTTATTTTTTAACTATTAAATACTTTACCACATGTTTGACATAAATTTTTGTTAATTACAAATAAGACACACAACACAATTATTAACAATTTAATAATTTACCTACATACAAATAATATAAATATAAATAATAATAAAAACTCCATCCTCTTACCTTAATTATAATTAAAATTAAATATACATTAATAACGCATTGTTAATTTGTTTCAATTTGGTTAAGTTGTTTACAAGAGTTTATTACTTTATGCCAACGAAAGCAAAAGATTAAACCAAATTTAGTTACAAAAAAAAAAAAAAAGAAAACTTCGAAGACAAAATACCCGTAAAGAAAACAAAAGCATGCAACAACAAAGACATAGTACCATGGAGGAGGCAACAATATTATTTTATTTATTTTTTTCGTTTATAAATCGTGATGCTTATGTATAAATTTATATACCAATTTATCTCAAAGTACCAATTAAAAGGTGGTTTTCTCAGTAGTGGTTACTGTTTAATATCAAGTGGATAAAATGTTTTGTGGTAATTTTTCAAGTATTCTATTTAGTAAAAAGCCGCAAGTAATATCAATATTACAAAAAAGACATGTAACATCGAGTAACCATCACTATTGTCCAAAAGAACATTAAAAATTGTACACGTTTTTTGGATAAATACAAATAATAACAATAAAAAATCACATCGTTAAGTTGATCGAGGTGATTTCATGATTTTTTACAAGTAATATTTAATTTAAATAGCTTCTTTCGTCCTTTTATTTTTTTGCTATTCTTAGCACTTAAACAAATTAATAAACCATGCTATTACCTTGTGCACGTTTTATTTAATTTTTGTACTTTTTTTTCACTTCTCACTTTCATTCAATTTACATTTGTTTAACAATGGTAGAAACGTGACAAAAAACATAGTAATTTTTCGTTCATTATAATTTTTAATTTAATTAAATTAAAGGAATTCTAATTGGTTTTTTTTGTTGAGCCTAAGTTAATTCACTCATTGTAACGTGAAAATGATATATTTTTTAAAGAAAAATTATTTTATTTTTTATTTATTTGGAAAATTACAATCAAAAGAGAATATTTTTTTTTATAAATAATTCCCTTTATAGTGAAAAAGAAAATCATTAACCATGAATTAGGTAAATTAAAAGTTAAATATCGTAGGCACGACTACTCAAGTGGCAAAAAGATGTTTTATTTTTTTTTCATGGTTTAATATTTGCCTGTAAATTTACAAGAAAATATAAAACAAATATCATGGTTGTAAGTTGAGAAATGGATATTTTGCAAGAAAAGCAAAAGTTAAAATTTATTACAACGAATACTTTAACAAAAAAAAAAACGTTTTTATTTTCTTTTCACAAAATGAGAAACTAAATAGAGATGAAGGCAAAAAAAAACTGCATTGAGTGCTTAACTACCTCAAACTTTCGTTATATGAACAGCAACTTTGTACCAAGTACATAACTCTTGTGTAAAGAATATGCATTTACGAGAAGAAAATTAAAGGCTTACAAAAAAAAAACTACATAATAAAATTATAATAAAAAATAATAATGTAAACGTACAGCCTTTAGCTATACAGCTCGTTAATTCTATCTGGTGTCTTTTAAGCATGAAAATACTTCAAATGCTTTATAGTCGTCCTCACACTAAAAAAGCAAAAAAAAAAAAAAATTATTAAAATTTATGCCGCATTTACTGTCTTCTTTGAACAAATAAAAGGCAAAATCTAAATTGGAACTTTGTCGTGTCATCTTAATAGAATTTTATTTTTTTTTCATTTCGTTATATTCAACTATTTAATACACTAAATTTTCATACTTTATATTATAATATTATTTAATATAATGTAAATTTAATTTACTGTCTAGTAGAATGAAAAATTTATTCAAATATAAAATTACTTAATAAAATTTATTTAAATAAAAACAACTCGTTTTAAATTAATCAATTTTTTTTTCTTTTGTATTTATTATTTGTATTTCAGATAATTTATTACAGCGTTAGTTTTCGCAATAATATAATTGTGTAGCGAATAATTATAGTTAAAAAACCAGACCAAGTTACTTAGTTCAGCATCATTAAATTAATATTTGAAATTTAATTGTTTTAACAGTATTACTGTCATAAAATAATGTTCTATTCAAACTTTTTGCTCGTTATATTATATAAAAAATAAATAAAAATTGGGTATTTTGTAGAATATGCCCAGATAACTAGAATTGAATTTTATTTATATTATTATTGTACTGAGAAAGTTTATTATATTTTTTTTATGGAAAAATAAGTAAAAATAATAGCAAAACTGTGCACAGTGCAAAAATAAAGTAAAACCATGGATACAAACAGTTGGAAACAATAATCTATCTTAAAATTTGAAGCTTAGCTTGAATGTCAGTCACTAATAGAGTTTTCTTAAGAAAAATACACAGTAGAGCCTAATAACTAGATGTAAATATCAATAAAATGCCATAAATGTATATACAACACTAATAAGAATAAAAATAAATATATTTTTCTATGTAAAATACATGAAAAATTCATTAAAATCAACATAAATATTTCTCACCTTGGTAACCATATAAACATACACATTTTGATAATTCGTCTTTAATACAAAAAAAAATAAGAAAATAAATTACATTAAAAACATATTAATAAAAATAAAAAAAATAAACATAAAGCATTACGTAAAAATGTATACTTTTCCAAGAAGAAAACATTAAAACAGCTAAACAGCGAAATTTAATTATAAATTATGTGTTGCTTATTACCTTTGTTAAAATAAAATAAAATAAGAAATTATTATAATAATAAAATAAAATATATATATATATAATTAAAAAATAAATATGTACTATGAATGTTAATTTTATTTACATTGCAAAAAAAAATAAACAAACAAACAAGCAAAAAGTGTTTTCAAGAAACAGAAAAATTAAAAAACAAGAAACAAACCAACAGGAAAAATGTAAACAAACAAACAAACAGGCATACATAGCACGCACCTTAAATAGCATTTTATTAAACAAAAAATAAAAAGGGTTGATTCGGTTTAGATAAAGATTACAAAGATTAAAATGCGTTAAAATTAAAATAAAATTATTATAATTATAATAATTATTAATATTTAAAATGTAAAAAATGATTAAATATGTAAATATTAAAAATAAAAGCACAACCCCATACTTTGTACAAGAAAGTAAATACAAATAATATTATAAAACATTACAGGCACATCACATTACATAATATTATTTAAAAAAAAAAAGAGAACAACGAAATAATAATAATAAATGAAACTTTTTGTTTTTAATAAATATTCTAATGGTAAAAACGTTTTAAATAATATCACATTAAATTATTAAATTACATAAATAACCATATGTTATACTAATATTATAATATTTTCAACATAAATTATTAAATATTATTTATTTACAACAGAATAACAAATAATATAAAAATTGAAAGAAAAAGTGAACTGAAATGAACTTAAAGTGATGTTAGCTGTTATTACACCACCATAAAAGCTTTTATTATTTTTATTATTTTTTTTTTTACTCTTATAAACTTGGTTTGAATATGAAGAATTTGGTTATGTTTTAAAGCTTAGGGAGTTTTTTTTACTATATTTTGTAGCACAGACATTGCTCACACAGTTCTTGTGGGTTTTAGCTTTTTGTTGTTTGTTACAATTTTATCACCACCTGTAGCGTTATCATATAAAATTGAAACGGTAAGATGTTATAAAGAAAACAAAAAATAGCGTTTCTTTTAATTTTTTTTTTTTTATAGTGAAGGTGAAGCTTTTATTTTTCTTTATATAATATTAATATTCTAAACGTAGTTCGGAATGATAAATGAAGGTTGAAATATTATTATAAATTTTTTGTTTCTTATAAATATAATTTTGTAACAATAAAGTAAAGTAAAGTTAAGCTAAAATTATTATTATTATAATAATTATTACAATTTTGAACAATTTATATGCATACGCGAACATCTTATGATTGTTTTTTAATTTTTATATATGTAATTTATGTGACTTGTAAAATAACTTCTACCTTATTTTTACGCAACAAATCATAAATTCTAACTGAATTTAATGTTGAAATTTGTACGGTTGAAAATGAAAGCGTTTAAGAAAAAATCTAATTAAAATTCATTTTCAACAAAACAAAATAAAATAAAAATATTATTTACATTTCATTTATTAATTAATTAAATAACACGCGTTACGTACTATCTTTTCGTTTTAATAATTATTTATTTATTTCTTTTATTGCAAAGATACCTTTTATAATTTGATACAGTTTTTTTTTTTTTGCATATGGCAAAAGCTTTCTCCTTACTTTAATACATGTTTGTCATTTTATGAATAATAAATTCAAATATTATTTAAATATTTATATAAAATTCATAAAAATAAATAAATAAAGAGCATAATAAAACAAACATGACAGTCATTTTTGAATTAATTACCATAGTTTTAGTTATATAAAAACTTCAGATTAACAATATGGGCATCAGTTAACAATAACAGCAATAGAAAAAATACACTAATTTACAGTATCCCTGTAAAAAACTTTAATAAAAGAAAAAAAATTATATTTCTATCGTTTTTAAATTAAATAATAAAATAAATAAAACAAAAGCAACAAAAGATTAATAAATATAAATTCCAAAGCTTTAGCTGGACTTTGTTTATGTTTATAGGAAAATCTTATTAAAATTAAAATAAAATAAATGTGCTTAAACGTAAACTAAGTATAAAACGGCAACAGAAAATTATTCCGGGTTAAAAAATTATATGAAGAGGAAACATGATATAAAAACATAATAATAATACAAAAACTCGAGGGAATTGTTGCCTTTTTTGTGCGCTTTTTATTATTTATTTATTTAATAAAAAAAATTTTTGTTTATAAAATGTTAGTTAGATGGTATTAGAAAATTAAAAAAAAAAATATGCTAAATGAGAAATGTTATACTAATCTAAAAGCTACACATATTTCTTTTTTAATGTTGTTTTTATATTTAATTGAAAATTTTTTCATGTAGAAATTTCTATTTCTTTTTTATTTTTAATAAATATTTCTTTCCTTTCTGAATACTATAAACAAAACAAAACAAAACAGAAAACAGTGGTGTAATGTTGTAGCAGCGGCAGAAAAAGCAGCACAATAATAATAATAAAATAATAATAACACCACCACTAATATGGCGAGAAAAACACTGTAACTCGAGTTAACACACAGCTTAACAAAAATATAAAATAATGTAAAAATTTATTTACATTCTTCTCTTAAAATTATTAGTTTGTGTTATGTTTTACGCGTTTGAATTTATGCATATTTTACGTGTTTAGAGAACGGCCAGCATAAAGCAAAAAAAATTGTAATCATGCTAAAATGAATTTGCGATATAAGTTATTTTTATAAAACTAAGACATAATTCTATTTTTAATTTTATTTTTTTAAGGTATAAAAACTTTTGATGTTGTTTAAAGTGCTAAGAAAATAATTGTTTATATTTCTTTAGAAGAGCTTGCAGTAATTTATCAATAATAAACTGATTTACACTAAAAACAAGTTAATTATTATTATAACAATTATAAAAATCAAGTTAAGGTACAACGAAAAAGCATAAATATTTCTTTAAAATAAATAAAAATAATATCCAATGTTAAATTCAGATCATGTGCCAAAAAAATAATGTTATGAAAAATAAAATATATAGCAAACAAAAAATACTTAACTATTATGCATAATAGAGTCGACCAGACAAATACATAAAGAAACATTCAAAAAATATATTAAGAACATGAATCGAATTTATGGCAACCATAAAACTATGGCTTTTCTACGCAAACAATAATATAAAAAAATATATATTGCTTGATGACAAATAATGATAATCAGTTATATATTTTCCGTTAAAAACTGTTACCAAGTACCAATTTTACACAAATAAACTATTTATAATATTTCTGATAAAATGAAATTACAAATTTTAAATTATTTATTTAATTTTCATTAAAACCTCTTACCAAAAATATACACTTTAGTTAATAAGCTTTCTGAAAGCTTATTTCGAAATTAGTTTTTATTTCCAAAGAAAAGTAATAAATATTTTGATTGTTTTTGTTCTAAAGCACATATTTTTATACCTTAACGTCGTATTCCATTAAAATATTGACAGAAAGACATGAAAAACACCATAAAGGTTACGAAATCTAATAAAATTATCATTATTTTTCATTTAAAAGATGAAGAAAAAAAAATTATAGAACTTTTCTAAAGTGTGTACTTGAAAGGACATTGATGCAGCAATAGTAATCGTAACAAAAGCAAATACACAAAAAAGAAATACGATAGATAAGACAGAAATGATAGCAAAAACATCACAGCCAGGTGTGACAGCACGTATATAGATTTCCAGCTATTTCGTATTTAATTTATATTGACTATTACTGAATGTCAACTAGAGACAAGTGACATTACTTGACAGCATACTGTATATGTGACCTAATAAGCTAAATATATAACCAACGATACCAAAAATCCCACAAAAAAAAAAAAAACGAAAACTAAATAAATAAATAAAATAATAGAAAATTGAAGTAAAATCGAAAGCAATAAATATGCCGTATAAATTCATCAGAGATAAAACGTGATAGAGACTGAAAAAAAAAATTGAATTCAGAATCAAATTGGATCAAAGTTTATTATTAAGAAATTATTTAAATATTGCCTGAGGCAAAATTTTAATTGAAAAAGCTTTTACTGTTGGAAAATAAATCTTATTAGTATTAAAAATGAAAATTCTTGTAAATATTTATTAATTAAATATCGTAGCTAATAAAATTATAAAGAAAAATGCATTAGAGAATTAAAGAAAAGAAACGGCAATGGTTCTAATAAATAATACAATGAAAATACCAATTTATAGAATATTGTTTAAAGTCGCCAATACTACTCAGAAGACATGGTAAGACAGAAATGTAACAATAAGACAGGATATTTCGTTTTTATAGTAAGTAAATGGAATTATGTTATATCAACATTGAAATGCAATTTATAGGATTTAATTCTTTATAAATAAATAAATAAATTTTCAATTCAATTTTAACTAACAAATAGGTCAAATGCACAGTATTTTATATTATAAAATTGTTGTACTAAGATTAACAATGTCGCTTTTTACATAACGACATTTAAAACCATTTGATAAATTTATTTTTTGATTGATTAAAATTGCCAATAAATTTATCTTTTAAAACGAATTTATTTTCCATTTATAACCGGTGTAAAAATAACAAACGAAGCTTTAGAAAAAAATATATTATATTTATATAATTGTAATTTAAGCATTTATTTCTATAATAACGTTACACTGTAGAGCTTAAGCATATCATAAATTCTGCTGAAACAAGAATGATTTATTAAATCGTTAGACAGTTTCACTAAAAAAAAAAGTAAATTAAAAGGTTGCAATTAATTTAATTGTGTTTTTCTTGGTTGAAAAACTATTTAAAAGTAAATAAAAAAAAAATATTACTAAAAAGTTAGAAATAAACAGGAAAAAGTCATCTATTTTAAAGTTAAGAACAAACTTAATAATATTTTAGCATAAAAATAAATTTAACTAAATAATACAGAGACTATAGATATTTGTTAAATAATAAAAGAAAATAACTTTTCTTAACAATTCACACTTCTGTCTAATAATAATTGTTATTTAAATTGTTATTTTTTTATTATTATAACAAAAAGCTGAGATTATTATTATTATTTTAATAAATAAATGAACTTTTAAACCATATGCAACTGAAACTTTTACTTAAAATTATCAGTGAAATTTTATTTTAATAAAATGTTTTATTCAAAAACTTTTCTTTTTTGCATAGCACGGGATATTATTTCGTTAGTTTTTCTTTTAACATAAAAGTTAATTGTTTAAAATTTCTTTTTTTTTTTTATTAATAAAAATAATAATAACAATAAGCTTTCCTATTAAAATTTACAGCTTTTGATGTTTTATTTTAAATTTATAAAAATAAATGCATAATTATTGTTATTTTTCGTCTACCTTTACTTTTGTAGTGAGTTTATTTTAATTATTATTAAAGATAAGTTTTCACAATAGAATTGAAAACCAACATTTTCATAATGAATATGCTAGTTAAGTTATGTTTATGTACAATATGAAATTTGTTATCCAAGTGAACTGACAAGTAAGCCATTTTTAGGTGTTTTATATTTCAACTGTTTTTATTTTTTGGTTAAAACAAACTTAAATATATGTTGACTGTTATGCACAGCCATCTAGACTCGATCGGCATAATCCCCTAAACACATTTTCATAAAAAATCGTTACTTTCTAAATGTTAGCAAAAGTTTTTTCACAATTTTTTACAGCAACAGTATCAGCAAAAGTAACCAAAGAAAAAAATCATCATCAAACTTGTTTATATATTTATCGCCTTAATTTAATCAACGTTTTTGCCATATACTTTCGCCCACCAAATTCATTTTTTTTTATGTTATTCTTCGCTTTTCATTACTAATAACAAAATATTACCATCTAAGTTTAACTAAAACCACATCGTAAAGTTTTCTTTTGTACAGAGGCAAAAAATGAAAAAAAAAAAGTAACAAAGTGGTCGACAATCTACTAAGTAACAATAATAATCGTTTACCAAAGATAATAACAAATAACTTATCGCCTACTGATTTTCATTATCTTCTCTTTTTTTTCGTATACAACTGCTGCTTTCATAATTTTCTTAACAAATTTTTAACTTTTTCAGCAAGTAAGTAATAAATCATAAAAAATTTGTTCTTTCTTTTTTTTTATTGAAATATCTTATGAACAAAATTTTATCCGCAAAAATTAGTTCCATATTGATGATATAATTATAACAATCAATGAATTATAATAAATATTTTAATAAAGTAAAATTAGCAGCAAAAAAAGAAAAGAATTCATTCCTAAGTTTAAATATTTATTTTTACCGAAAATACTTTAACAAACAATTGATTTTTCGTTTAAAGTTATTTTTTCTTAGAAATATGTATTAATAGTTGAGCTTTTTTCAATTTCATTTTAAAATAAAGTTTAAATATATAATACCGTTTTATTTTTATTTATACTATAAATAGCATAGTAAAGATATTACTGAAGAGAGAACATAAGGAACAACTACAGCAGAACAAAAAAATCGTACATATGCGACCTGTACGTCGTCTCCATGTGTATGAATATAAATGTTTGTTTATATATTTGAAAATTACCAACATGAAAATGGTTTGGCAAAAAAAAAAAAGAAAAATAAAATACTGTTGATGATAATGATGATGTTATGCCACCATTAATATTGTTTGTGCTAAAGTCATGGTAATATTTAGCTTGGCATTTGAAAAGATTTTATTATACAACAAGGTGTGGCTTTTTCTTAGAATTTTTTATACTGTTGATTATATGTTTTGCGTTTATGTTATGTTATTAATTACCATCTTAATTTAATTTAATATGTTGTCAAAGAAAATAAAATGCCTTTTTAAAATAAAAAATAATAATATTTTCGATCTTGTACATCTCTATGATCTATAATTTAAAATCGTTACAATTATAATTCGCAACGAACTTTTATATGAATTTTGAATTCTAATAAACATTCTAACAATAAATTTCGTTTTTACAAATTCTTATCCACAATTAAATTCAAAACCAACCAATACTCTGATGTTAATTTATTTATTTCACTAAATTATTCAATGCGATTAGCATATTTTTGAATTAATAGAAAAATTTCGCGGAAAATTTATTTCAAAGTATAAAATAATTTAACAATCTCTATTTAAAAAATATAATTCCACTCTATATCTTGATGAATAAATTTTCATTATGGATAAAAGATAAAATTTATGCATGGCAAATTTACGTTTTTACAACTTAGTTAAATTTTTTATGCTGGTTTTTTTATAAATAGTTTTTCATAATAAATTTTTAACTACACTTTTATGAATTTTTAATATTTAGCTTTGTAAGTGAATTTTCTATGAAATTTTTAACAGACAAATCAATTATATTTAAACAAATTGAAATTAAAAAAGACATAAAAATTAGTTAAATGAACTTGTTGTAATTAAATGTTAGAAAAATAAACTATATAACTCTTTTAGATTTTTAACTAAAACGATTTTAATCTAATCAGAAAATTAATAAACTAAGGACTTAATAAAGTATAGTCAAGCATTTGGTAAAAAGGATAGAGAACGTGAACATTTTACTAAAATAATAAAATTGATATTTTTCATGTAAAATTTACTTAAGTGTATCATAATAAATGTTTCTTGGTAAAATAATTATTATAATTAAATTATTATTAACACAAGAATAATTTCCTTTTGTAATTGATACATTTAGTAAAGGTATAATGCAAATTATTAGAAAGTTATTTTAAACATTTTCTGATTTAAGTACTTTAATTGCTTATTAAAATATAAAAAAAAGACGTCGTTTATCATAACATAATTAATTTTTTGATAGAAGTTTTCATTGAAATATTTCACTACAATCGTTATGTTATTTATTTCTATATACACTTTATATTATTAATATTTTACCTAAACCAATTAATATCAGCAACACATGATATTTTCATTATTTATCTAATTTTTTTCTTATGTTTAACTATTATAATAAAAAATATATCTATAATAATCCCAATAGAATTTAATAAATCGAGTTTTTTTTTTATATCTTATATAAAATGATTTTTTTTGTCAAAACAAATATAATATAACTGGAAAACTAATAGACAGATTTCAAAGAATTTTAAGTGTAAAACATATGTGAATTTTTATTTATATGACAACTGGGGATATTGCTATTGGAAAAATATATTTAGTTATATAATTGTCTTGTCTAGACACACTAGATGACTAGAACATCTTCAATTTAATTTCAACATCTTTGTTTTTATGTAAAAGTATGTAACGAACTAATAAAATATTAAATAAAATCATCATTAAAATGTTTAAATTTATATTTTTTCTAAAGTATTATCTTCAAGTTTGTTTTTTTATTACATAAATAATACTGTTAGTATTGTCTTTAATTTTGTATTTAATTTTGTGTTTAATAAAACATTTGCAGTTGCAGCTTCAAAACACATATTTCTACAATACAATAAATAATTTCTTAACAGGAAAAACTATCTTTAGTAGAATAAAATTTAATTTATAAAAAAAATACCCACAGAAAATAAATAAATGGAGAAAAATACGTTATATTTTCATCATTCTATAAAAAATCCTAAAGGAATAAACAATTTTTCTATGCCAGCGTTACCGTATCATTTTTGTAAAAATATTATAAATAAAAAATTGTTAACATATTTTCAAATCAAATATACTAGAAATAAAAATATTAAAATGTTGAAATCCCCCTGTGAAATATAATAATTATAATAATAATAATAAAATAAAAAAGTAAAATTCAAAGGAAACTAATATTTAATGTCATAAGCATCAACATGCGGAAATATGTAAACAGTTTTTTAACAACACATAAATATTCTATAAATTTTTCTCTATGATTCAATCAAAAAAAATTAAAAATATCAACAACATTACTTGGATTTTATTATTCTTTGCAAATAAAAAAATATTTCTTATCGTTTTTATTTTATTGAAAAAAAATTTCTAACAAACTTATTTGATGAATGAAATGTTAAAATATGCTTTAGAGTTTTAATAAAAAAACAATCTATTTTATCTTTGATGTAATTCAGGTAGATAAATGAAAAACAGAAATATTTTTTTCAATACAAAAAAAAACTGCAAACATTATTTTCTTCTTTTTTTTTAAATAAATTTTCCTTTATCAATTTTTTCTTTATTTGTTAGATAAACAACATAAACTGCAGAGATTATTTTTATTATTGTATTTAATCGGTAAAATATAGAAAAAGGTAAAAACATGTTTACATTAAGAATTAATTAAATAAGTTTAATGATAAATGCAGCGATGTTATGCAAAAATTTATAAACAAAAAATTAATTGAATAACTATTCTAGTGTAAAAAATATTTTTATTTTTTTGTAAATCATCACAATAATAATAAAATTATAAATATAAATTTGGAAAATGTAAAAAAACAAATAAATTCCAACGAAATGTATGAATTTTACTGCAATTTTCTGCATAAACCGCATGTGATGTATAAAACCTAAAGTGAATAAAAATAAATAAAAACAATAATATTTCATTATATGAAATTTATAAATGCCACCATTTATGGTTTATGATTATTTTCATTTATAAATATTATGATTATTATTATGATAATAATATGACGGAAATAATTCACACACACACACATTTTTTTCATTAAAATTATTTTCCATAAATCAAATGGTTAATTTTTATTTTTTTAAACAATTTTGATTGTAATTTTCACATATAATAAATTTTTATTCATTGTATATATATAGATACAATTCTATAGAAGATTCAATTTAATTTATTAAAAATAGAAACAAAATAAATAAAGTTTTAAGCTCGTTGAACTTTTATATTAAAACATTATGTTGATTAAATGTCATAATATTGATGGCTAGCAGATAGGTCAAAAAAGCAATACAGACATTGCGTCTGGTTCATGGTAATAAAATACCAAATGATATTTTTCTTCTACATTTTTTTGTATTTAATCATATAAAGTATTTGTTATTTCGAATAAAAAGAAAATTGACTTTAAAAAAAAAAATAAAAATACAAATCTAAGATAATATCGTTTTTGTCAGACATAATGAACCAAGTACAGAGGAAATTAATCTTTTTCTTTATTTATTTATTGCGAAAAGAAAAAACACATGACTGATTTAACGAACAGCATATTAGTCTTGTATTATATCTCTAAGCAAATTTACTTAGATTAAACCACAAAAATTACTTTATGGTTTTACTTTAAATTAGTAACTTTATAATAGAAACTTTCAAAAACTTTCACAATATAAATAATGTTTGCTTTATGAGCTTATTATAACAGAAAATTTTATTAATAACATTCTTTAAGTTTTTTTGTTTTCAAAATTTTAAATCATATGCTAAAGTTTACAAAAAAAAAGAGAACTTTTTAATACCAGAATCACGTCGCCTATCATATGCAAATATCATAAATAACTAAAAAGGTTATCGAAGGGATTTTACACACATTCAAAAAAAAAAATAATGTAAATAAATTAAAGAAACCTTTTAAAGTAATCAAAATAAATGACTTAACTGTAGCAACTTTTTAAATTAATGAGAAAGAAAAAATATTTATAAATATGAACAGGATGTATAGTTTGGTTAACCAAACACCTTTCTTAAGCAAGAAAATTTCACTTGTCTTGTGCTTATTTTATTAATAAAAATTAAAAATCTTACATTGTTTAAATTTTTTGTGGAAAAAATACTACTCGAAAGCCTAAAAATGAACGTATTTAATTTACAACATTTTACATCAATTATATTATGTTTGTTCTATTAAAAGCTTAAGTGTTTTCTGAAATTGCAAGTAAAATTAACAAAAACATCCATAATACAATTATTGTTTATTCAATTTCTTTTGAAAATACACGAATTTACGATTATATTTTTTTAAAATGACAAATTTTAAATAACTCAATAATAAAAAAGCACAATATTTATATCGTTTTTCACAGAAAATAATTGTAAAAATAATATATTTTTAAAAGCAAAAAACCACTGAGAATAAATCTTGAATTAAAAAATAATAAAGAAAATAAATAATTTCATATAAGAAACAAAATAAATAAAATTTAATCTCAAACGATAAAAGAAATTTTAATAAAAATGAAAACCATTCCCAAACAACCAAACCAATCCAATAAATTGTTTCTTCTGCTTTTGAGCTTTTATACTTCTAAGAAATAAATAAAAAACAAAACAACACAATAATAACAATAAAAAAGGCAAGCAAATGAATTTTAAATTATTGAAATTAGAGAATTAATAAGAATTTTCTTTTCTCGTTATTATTTTTTGTTGCAAAATAAATTTATAAAACAAAAATATATTTATACACGAGTATATATTTGTTGATTCGCTTGGTTTATTTTGTTGTAAACCTTTTTTTGTAAAAATCACAGATTATATGATTTAAGGATTAGAATGAAAATGTATAATAATTTTTAATTTTACTTTTTTTTTTCTTTGGTTTTATGTTTAATAAATAAAGAAAAATCAAAATTGTAAAACGTGGTCATTTCCACAAAAAAACACACACAATTGTAAAATAAGATTAATAAAAAATTAATTTAATTTTTTTTTTGTCATTCTTATTTTGTTTACATTACTCTTTAAATTAATAAAAAAAAATGATTATTTCTTTCACATCCTAATATTTATCAAATAAATTTAGTATACAGCGTTTAGTGCTGAATAATTAATTTTTGAAAACTTTAATATTAATATTTATTTTTATAATTATATGATATGATACAAAATATGTATTAAAGCGTTATCAGCATAGCTTAAAACTCAACGTATTTAATGAAACAATAATAAAAAGCTTTAAACACAACAATTATAAATGCATATTAATGATTCACGTTCAAGAAAAACATCTTATCATGCAAATAAATGGAATAAAATCATTTAAAGAGATTAAACAATATGTTATGCTTGCTGGCAACAATTTTCTCTATGCATTAAGAAGTTCTTATAATAAATGTCTCTTTAAAATAACATTTCATATAACATGTTACATATTTCCATCTCACATAAAATTCCATTTAAATTTCCTTAAGCATTTATCACAATTTTATGGTATTTTAATAGAAACAACAAATTATTCCTTTTGTTTAATACAAAACATGAATGTTGATTGATAATACAAATAAAATTTTAAACATTAATTACACAATTAAACGTTTGCACTTTCATAAACATTTGTAACAGCATAATTTAGCACATAAAAATGTTTTCTGTTTTTTTTTATTTAACCTATTAAATTGCTTTTATAAATAAATTTACTATAGTAAGCAGTAATTAAACGTATAAATTGCATTAACATTGATAGTGTAAAACATTCTAAGAAATACAAACAAAAAATTAAAATTACAAATATCATTAACAATATTAAGTTAAATAATTCAATATGTAATGGAAATTAACATTACGTTAAATAATGTGAAATAAAGAATGAAAATATGAGGAAAAAATATAAATTATAAAGTACTTAGCGTAAAGCATTCAAGAATAAAAAAAAACCACTGAATGAGTTCTCTCTTCAAACCATCAGGTATAATAAAGTACTAACAATATACGGAAAACCATCCAATAACTATTGAATATAAGCACGTATAAAAATATATAAAAGAACTGCAGACTTTGTATTAAAATAAAGAATAATAAAAAGTAAAGAATTCTTTATTATATTATTCTTTTATAGAATCTTTAATCAATTTATTTTGTATTATTGATTAAAAAATATTATTAATAATAAAACGAAATTATAAGATAAAAACGCAACATTGTTTAATGAGCTTTAATAAAAAATGTTAAACTTTTTAAAAGAATTTCATCAAAAACAGTCAATTTATTTGCTATTAAACGTTGAAAACAGAATTAAGTCTTTAGTTTTATAAATAAACCAAATAAAAACTATATAGTTGTTAGTGTAATAAATAAAAAAGCTCATCCATTAAACCCTGTATAATCAATCATATTTAAAACTTTAAACTAGACTTGTTCAACAAATTATTACCTCTAAAAACGTTTCAAAACTTTAAGCATAACCAACATTAATGTTACTCAGCACTGATTTATAACAATAGAAAAACTCTTAAACTTTTAAAATAAAAAATCAATATTAAAAATCACTGAAAAATGACTGATATAAATAATTCAGATTTTTATGTTTTTCAAAAAATGTTATACATCCTGTGTGTCGTCGTTGTTAAAAAATTTAATTGTGTTTTAGTTTTGTGAAATAAAACTGTTTATCAAAAAAAAAAAAACCAACACATGATATAGAGAACACGATAAAACAATTATTTTTATACGTTTTAATTGAATTAAATACAACTTGTTGAATTATTTTAACAAAATTTTATAGAATATTTTCATTTACATTTTTCTTCCGTTTAATAAACAAACAAATATCCGTTTATATGTAAAGACCGTAGAAAATTTATTTAAAGTTTTATTTTTATTTCATTTAATCAAACAATATTTCCACCATGTAACCGTAGAATCAACACCATATAATTTATAATATTCATTAAAGCAACAACGAAAAAAGTTATCATAATTAATTAAAAAATATATATTTTTAAAAGAAAAAACTAATCTAATTAAAAACTATAAAAAAAAATTAATTAACCATGAGATGAAAATATTAATGACTAGTTAAAATTACTTTTACAATAATTAAACAATGTTTTTAAATTGTAATCACTTATCAAGTAAATATTATTTGTATCGATTGTGCTTTTCTATTAAAATAATAAAATAACATTTATCATAAACTGACTTTTTGCTTTATTCACATTTTAGTTGCATCGCTTATTGTACAACCGATGTAATTTTTTGTAATTTTACCTTTTTATAAAAATAGAAGAAAAAAATACCAAATATATGTTTAGATTTATAAATAAATAATTAATCAAAAGAGAATAAGTCAAAAATAAAAATAATTTAACACTGAGTGTTGTTATAAGAAAGGAAGGAAACAAAGTACCATTCATCTCCATTAACATTTATTTCATATGTTTTGTATATTTCTTATTCTATGTTTGAGATGAAAAGGAATAAAGAATTGTTCATTGTAACAACAAGAATAAAATTGTAAAGATAACTTCCTTATCGTAAAACACCTTTCTACACTGGTTGAAAGATATAAGCAAAAGAAAAAAAAAAAAAATAAATATCTATTTGATGCTGTGCTTTCATTTCTCTTATTGTTTGTAAACATTTATTTATATATTAAATAATATACATCTCTTTTTTTGTGTCAGTATTCGGTGTAAAGGTATTTAGTTATTTATAAACAGATGAAATAACAATATCACGTTATCATATCACGCAAATATAATAGGAAAAAGGAAATCATAAATTATTTCACAAGAGACCATTTTTCGTTTATATTTTTCAATGCTATCAACATTATTGCTTTCATCAAACAATTTTTCTCCTTGTATTTATGCTTTAAAAATCAGCTTTT
This sequence comes from Ptychoptera contaminata, assembly GCA_963942525.1. Taxonomy (NCBI): domain Eukaryota; kingdom Metazoa; phylum Arthropoda; class Insecta; order Diptera; family Ptychopteridae; genus Ptychoptera; species Ptychoptera contaminata. The sequence continues at coordinate 6,604,573 of OZ012637.1, forward strand.
TGCTATCACAATTTTGGTTAATAAATCTGGTAAATACAATTTTTCTAATAATAAACTACAACAATTAATCTTGCATTGGAAATGCTTCTCTTAATATTTTATCATTTACCTAAGGTTAAAATCTCCTGCAATGCATAAGCCATATGCTATTTTAACTTAATAATAAAAGCAGTAAAATGATAATGATTGCTGGTAATAAAAATAAACAATCCTTAAACAAAACTAATAAGCCATAGCACAATAATAACAATAATAAATAAATGAAAATGTTACTAGAGTTATTGTATAGTAACAAACTTAAGAAATTATTAATAATATTTTGTTTTAAGCTTCCTGAACGGAAATATAACAGTTACTTTGTTATTTCCCTAAAATTATTTAATATTATTTCTACCTTTTACTATGATATATAAATTTATTTAATTTTTGTCTAAGGACATAGCTTTATTTTATGTTGATGCATAGTATGAGCTTTTTTATATACAATAAATGATAAAACTGTAATATAATTCGTTGATAAATCATTATATTTAGAGACAGATAGATCACAATGACAGTTAGACAGTTAAACTGAGTAACATGGAAACTGATAGACAGACAAATAAACAATCAAATAAATTAACAAATTCAAGAGATAAAAGACATATAAACAGACAGTAAACATTCATTTTTCATGTATTATTGATAAACAGGAAATGAATTAAATATTTATAAATAAAATTGAAATGAAATATAAATTAATATTATATTAAAATTTAATAATAAAAAAAATACTGTAAGTATTACTGAATTGGGTTGATGTTGTTTTACTTAATAAATAAAATAGAATAAAAATATCAAACCGTAGACAATGGCATTGCGAATTATTTAATATTTTTATTAAAAATATTTAAAAAATTCTAAATAAAGAATAAACCAATATTATTATCAGCATTGAGTACTACCGACAATTGAAAATGGGACTGAGATAAGGTTAATTTAAATGGTTTTTTTGTAAGAATTTATTTTTGTTTTTACGTTTAAAATAAGAAAACAGCTAGCATGTTACTTATTTTATCTTTTGCGTAGGTACATCTTCTCAATGTAACATTGATGTATGTTTCAATGTGTTTTTTTATTTTACTTTTATGAATAAAAGCATTCTTATACGTTAAATTTATCAACGTAAATACACAATGTACATACTTTATAATAGACGGTAGCTGAAAAAGCCTTTAAATAAAAAGCAGCACAGTGAAAAGCAATAATAAGAAGGCAGAAAAACATTCAACATTGTGTCGGTTAAAGGGATCATTCTAAAAAACTTTTATTACTTTTCTTCATTTACTTAAACAGCAGAACAAACGTACATGCATATATGTATAATGTTTAATAAAAATAAAAATACACCATCAACTCTTACACAAATAAAATAAATATTAACTACCAAAAACAACATTTTTTGTTTTCATTTTTCCTTTTTGGTAGATAGATAGAGTTTGCCGCTGAATAACATTTTTCAGCCAAAATAAAATGCAAAAATATTTTTAGTTAAAATACATAAATATGACGAAAAAAAATAAAATAAATAAATAAGATCATAAACAAATGATACCACAGTGTGATATGAACACACATAAAATTGAATTATTTATTGCTATTTTTTGTTTCTGATATTTTTATTACTTGTGACTAGCCGCATAATATAAATTTGTAAACATTCAGTTTCATTATTTTTTGATGAAAATAACAACAGAAAATTAATCAATAAAATATAATTAAAAATTTAAATAAAGTAAACAAGTGTGTATTATAATTTTTAAAGCTATGGACATTGAATAGAACTTTTTTAATTAAAATAATAACGCTGTTGACAAACTAGCAGCATATACTTTGCTTATAAGAAACGAGTTTATGTTACTTTTATTGTAAAACAAAAAATCTGAATTTGTCTCAAATCATCTGGATTAAAAACGTGACAAAATTAAAAAGAAAATTTCATTGAAATTTATTTTTATTTTAAATTAAAGTATATCAACAAAAATATTGAAAGCAATATTAAAGTAAAGACAATCAAAACAAAGCTATAAACTTTAATCTTAAACGTTACGATTTTATTAAAATATTCTTATTTATTGATTTTATATTCTTATTGAAATTATTGCAAATTTTAAAAACTTAAGCAATATAAATTGATAATATGTATTACCTTTATGCACCTTCAGAAAAATATCCTTTGTTCTGTTCTTTTATTAAAGATTTAATTTTAATTTTAATTTTTAATTAAAATTTCTATAACTTGAAGGCATTAAAAGTAAAATTTAAAGAAAGTTTGCATATATATAAGTTTCTCAAGACAAACAAATTTGTTTATGGTTAGTAATAAGAATAAAAATAATCATAATAATACAGTAAAAAAATAATAATATAAAAACAAGACGCTATTAAAAGTTATTCACAACAAATGAGGCGACGACAATCGTAATGGTCGATTAAGTCACAAAACATTTTTCATCATGTTGCTTGTTTTCATTGCCATTTAACCGGTTACATAGTTGTCCCACAATTACCATCAAAATAAATTTAACAACGTTGAATTGTATTAGATTGCAAATGAAAGCACACACGAAAAAAAAAGAAGAAAATAATAATAATAATAATAACATATCTATGAGAGTTTTAAGGTATGCACGGGTTATAAACTTATCAATTACTCGTATAATATGAAGCAATATCGTTTAGAAACCATTTCTGTGTTTTCTTTCGTTAAAAATGTATTAAAATGTTTTTTTTCTTTCTGTTCTTTTTGCTCTGCTTAATAATAATTTACCTAAACCGTTTGCAACCAAAAAAAAAATAAAGATAAGAATCGATTTTCAAGGATAAAACTGCCAGTAATGAACTTTTATTATATTTTCTTTTTCTCTATAAACATACTTAAATACAAGCTTTATGCACGATTTGTTTTCATTTGTTATTATTACGTTTCATAATCATTATATCTATATATGTATATTCACATATATTGCAAAACTTTACCTTTTAAGTAAAGAAAGTATAAAAATGAGGACAAAAATTATATGCTTTTTCTTAGAAAATAACCACACAGTGCTTTTAGCAAAATTGATTGATTTTTTTTTGCAAAAACTTTTTGAAATTAAAATAATTTTCTTAAGAGATAAAACAAGATGTTCTATAGCGAAAATAATTGATAATCTTTTTCAATATATAAAAGATAGGCTAACAAACATTAAGATGAGTCAAGGTAATAAGATAGTTACGAACCATATGATTTACTTAAGAAAAATTACAAACATGTATTAACATGCAATTAAAAACTTATATAGAAACTACTTCAAACTAATTAATAAGTTATATAAGCTTCAATTATACTGCTTTAAATTTACAATTAAAATTAATTTTATCAATTTTATAAATTTTATTAAAAGAAAAATAATGAATCTACATAGAAAAGTTAATTTTTGACAAAGTTTTAATCACATCTTAATACACATTTTTGTTTAAATATATGAAATAAACTTTTTTCACGTTAAATTTGTTATTAAAATAAAACGCTCAATAATTTCTTTTCTAATTTAAGTTTAGCATATTTTTCAACGATCACATTATATAACCTTTCTTGTTTTAAGTTTTCTCTGTTGATTTTCATCGTGATTCTAATTTTATAAACATTATCATAATAATCAACTTCAATCTCGTTTTTTATTAAAAAAAATGAATATAAATTTATAAAAACAAAAAAAAACAGAACACTGTACAAAAAGCTTATCACAAAAATAAAGACAAAAATAATAAAAAAGCCGGCAAATAATAATAAAAATAATAACAATAAAGAAAACAACAAGTAACATCACGCTAAGCTGTGTCCTGTTTCTTATTTAAAAAGTAAATACAACGGCGGAAAAAAATTCAAAATCACTGTTGTCCACAAGGCAAAAAAAAAGAATTATGATAATTTTCTATCTTTTTAAAAGTTATTCAGAAAAAAAAATGTCTGGAAAAGACACTTTTCTCCATCATTTCGCTTCTTTATCGTCAACAGCCAGCTTCTGTATAAAAATTTCACTTTGTATTCAAATTAAAAGAAAGTCCATTGTTAACACTTAAATTTGTTATCAATATTTAATGAATTCTTTATTTTTGCATCTTTTAATGAACACCGAAAAATATATATTAAATAATAAAGCACTTGATAAATATATATATTTTTTATTAAATTAATATAAACTGTTGACGTTGAATATATTTTTTATTTTAGGAAAAAACAAATAAGTTAAATTAATCACATCATTATTTATCGATAAACAATTATTTAATACACAGTGATAAGAATTTGTTATAATTTTTATTTTTTGTATACGAAAAATGCTTCAAGCGGTTATATAAAAATAATATTATTATTTTTTTTTTTATTAAAATAGTGTTTATCGTCATTTTGATAGTAAAAAACTTTTATCAAATTATAACAATTAATATATTAGTTTTGTAAATGATTTAATAGTTTTATTGTCACTGGGTGTGCCTGGTTTATTGTATATAAATATTTTATTTTTTCATTTAATAATGGTATTAAAATTCAATAAATCAATAAAATGATAGCATATGAGGGTGATATGGTTATTATTAACTAACCAATAAATACATCTTAAAATAAATTTATTACAAAATGATGTCATTATGTCTGGTTATTAATTAATTTTGTAATATGACAAAAAAAAAACACAAACGAGATAATAATGCTTTTCCAGTTAAATCGTATAAATTCGAAGAAATAATAATAAACAATATATCCAATTGTAACAGAAAACTAAACACCAAATCAGCAGTTTCTGCGAAAAAACTTTTAGAAAAACATTTTTATAACTATTTCTGATTGTGCAAAAAAATAAAAATACCAAAAACAAATCTGCCTAATAAATAATTAAACTTTCTAGATCGTTGACATAATCTGACCACAAAAGCACATAAGCGAACGAGAAAAAATCGAAACTTTTGTAACTAAATGGTCAGAAGGCACAACTTTTGAAAAAATTCTATAACAAAGAACCACAAAGACAATATTCTGATTTTATTTTGATTATTACAACTTAAACAGAGGTGAAAATAAACGTCAACGAGGTGTTTAATGATACTAAAAAAGGCGTGCTATTTTAAATATTACTCAAGTGGCATATAATAAGCTTTGAGCTTTTAATAAAAAAAAGCATTTCTTTCTGCCCTTTACCAAAAATTAACCTTATTTTCTATTTGATGTTAGAGCAAAAACAAAATAATAAAAAAAATAACAACAGCAACAGCAAGTTGTGACTTAAAAGTGATACTTTATTGACATCAAAATAGAGAGAAAATAAAATAAAATTAGGTAGATACGTATTTACCACACTTTTTATTTTAGCTACATAATCAAAAGCTATGAAAATAATTTCCATGTCACTTCGTTGTTACATCGCTCTACCATTCTATTTTCTACCCACTTTATTATCTGGCATTAGTTTTTTTCAGTTTTCTTGTTGCCACCAAACAAAATAAAAATGAAAGAAAATAAAAAGCGACCAAAAATCATTATACCTTCCCAACAGTAGTAGTAAACTAGGTGTCATTATATCTGTATGCCCTTAAAATGTCGGTAGAATTTTCTTCTCGTTTTATACAATTTAATTTTTCTTCTTATATTATTTTTTTCTGCTGTTTGTCAACAAACTGATGAAATTTCTATGTAAAAAGATATTTTTTTTAGCTTCGTTGCTCATCATTATTCGTCGTTAGTTTATTTTCTCGTTTTCAGTTTTATCTATTTATTTTTTTTTTTTTTACCACAGAACACAAAAAAAAATGTTTTACCCACTAATAAACAATGAATACCCAAAACGTGGTGAAATGAAGAATGGAAAAGAAATATACAACATTAGCACCATCATCATCAGCACCATCATCATCATTATTTGTCATAAATATGTTTTTAAAGGAAAATATCCAAGTGAAAAAAAATATTCAAAAATGAATAAATTTATAAAACTCTTGATTTATATGATTGTTGGTTGTTTATCGTCTATAGTGTATGGTCAACATTTCCTTTCACCATAAACAAAAAAAAAATAATATTCCACTTTTTATATTCATTGTTATGCACTAGACAAGACAACAAAATTCTAAACAATTATCAACATAAATTATTTACCACAAATCGCTGTTATCTCAACTAAATTAAACTTTAAGGAAACAGAAAAATCTCAAACACAAAACAATCTTGTGCGAAAATAATCCTAATCTCATCTATGTTGATATTTTTATCCATTATTTTGTATCTTAAGTCATTTTTTTCCATTTTTTGCTTAACTAATTTGCGTGAAATTGTCTTTTTTACTTAAACCATTAATAAAATGAAAGAATATAAATACTTTTTTCTAGGTATTATTTGCTTAAAATATAATTTTCCAGTAATATGAACAATGTAAAAATTCTTTGTTTAGAAAATTTTTATTTTTTTGAATATATAAATTTAAATATTTCCTTGATTAATATGAAAACTGTATAATAAAATGGTTTAAAGGAAGATTACATGTTCATCTCAATTATTCTCATAATTTTGTTTATACTTTTTATTTATGCAATGAGTCAACCGTAAAAAAAGTTGACAAGTATTTGTATATTACTAAACGACAATATCATTTAAAAATCAATGATAAATAATTTAACCTGTTGATGTCACACGAAGATCACTTACTTTTTCTTAATTAGTATAAAATTTATCAAATATAATAATTAAAATCAATATTTCTAATTAAAATTAATTTTTAAATAATAAAAATAAAATGTATAAGGTCTAAATGGATTTTTATTCAAAATTTAATTGTTTAATTGTTTAATTTTTTATGTTTTGCGTTCAATTTTAAAAAATATTTCTATTGTTTGATTACCTCGAATTCAGTCAAACACATCAATAGAACAAAACAAATGTCATTACCAACAAACTAAACAACAAATCAATATAAAATTGAAAATAAATTAAGTTAAAAAAACATCAAGTGATTGTAATACAAAATAAATTTAGTCATTATTCTGAGTTGAATGAATTTTTAGGAATGTGAAGTGAAGAAAACACACACGCACACAATAAAATGTAAATAAACAATCAGCATCTGAAATAAAAAAGGAAAAAATTAAATAATATAAACTTTTTGATGATAATAAACAAATAGAAAGAAAGAAAGTCTCCTGTGCTTTGTTACGCATCAACTGAACGATAGATTGGGACAAATAATAAAAGGATTTAAATATATATATATAACAAGTAAATGGGTGGCTATGGGCTAGAATATTGAATGGACAAACAACAAAATCATTTACAGCATCAACAATAAAAAAAAACAACAACGAAATGGTTTCATAATAAAATTGTGAAAGTTTTATTGAATTTAACCCAAAGTAAAAGCTTATATCATTAAATACAGAATTTCTTTGTCTATTTTTTTTTTTAAAGAGAAATAAAATTAAAAACAGTAAGAAAAGTATATAACAAACATCCTTCTTACGTCTTTTTACTTTTCTCTACTTTCTTTATATATTTAATTAAAATTTACAACACTTTTCTCTTGTTTTTGGTGCTTTTTTCACAATACTTTCTGCAGCATGGAAGCAACGTAAACAAAATCAAAAAAAGAGAAGCAACGAAAAAAAAAAGCACAAAATTTAATAATAAAAAAATAAATAAATAAAACTTTGAAACGGAATTTTATTTTTATTTTTTTTTTTTTACTTATCTATAAAAATATCAAATGCAAATCAAAATGACGGAAAAAAAAGCGAAGAATTTTTTATTACAAAACTTAAGCAATTCAAATCGAAAATTGAACTGTCAACTTTTTGTTTTTGTGCTTTCTGTTTGTTATTTTTTTTTTTGTTCCTTTTTCTTTTTTAATATCAACAAACTCCACTGACCGTTAAGAAAAAATAACAGAAGCAATTGTTGGAATGAAAATATCAAAGAAAAATAAATAAATTCTTGTGCTTTTCTGTTTTTTTTTTATTTTTTATACTTTATTCAACATTATCGAGAGCTTCACAATTCTGTTATTTTCTTTGCTAAACAAAATTATTTTTGTTTACTCAATCCGGTTGCTTCACGTTTATAGATAAAAAAAATGAACAAAAATACAGAAAATGTAAGCTTCCGATTTGATTTACTTTGAATAAATTTTTACTTATAAATAAGTCATTTTCGTATCGGAATGAAATAATTTATGGAAACTGTAAAACCAGTGATTTGTGAATAATTTTTTTCACTGATTGTTGTTTTTAAAGAATGTTGTTTTTTCTATTGATTTAATTAATTCAATGATAATAAGACATATAATAACTGAGTAATTAAAGCCTTATTATGTAAATTTTTATTGTTTTAATGAATTTAATATTAAAGTATTGATTTCAGTTCACAGAGAAAAGAATTGTATGTTTATAATTATAAGAACTTAAAAATAAAACAATAAATCATCGCATGTTAAGCATAAGAAATCAATTTAGATTTTCAAAACAATAAATTATATATGATGTTTATGTGTACCTTTATTTCGAACATTCATATATAGATTTTTCATCCAATAAAAAATTAATAGAAAAGAACATTTGAAAACAAACAACCTGTCCTTATATTATGATAAATTTATACAATTCAAAGAAAATAAAACAAATATGATTGTATTTCTTTCTGAAAGACAGGTAAATGATTAATGTTTTTTAACAAAAATAGGAAATAAAAAATATAAATATAATTAACAATAAATAAAAATAATAATCTTTGACTTGATAAAGAAAATTTTTGTTAATTCATTTTTAATATAATAGAACAAATATAAACATTATAAGCATGAATAACTTATATATTAATAAACTATGTAGAACAAAAATAACTAAAAAATGATATTAATAAAATTAAAGAGACATATTCGTACTTATGTTGTTAATATGATGACTGTAACCCTTATGTATAGCATAAAATATTATATAATCCCTAAGATTTTGTTTGCTAAAACAATTGTAATATATTCACAAGTATCATGTATTTTAAGAATTGTATAAAACTATGTTGAACATTGAATGGTTATACTATGATAGTAGTTGTATGTTAGTACAGTGCCCCTGGTGCATAATTTAACAATATAAAAAATTTATATTTAAATAGTAGTAAGAGATACCCAATGACAATCATTGTCAACTATATCAATTTATAAACGTAATTAAAAATAGGAAAATATTTAAATAGTGGAGGCGCCTGGTATTTTATTAAAAACTTAATTTATCTAATAGTTATGTACTTTGTTTTAAGACATATAAACAAAACATTGAAAAACATTTTTCAAGATCACAGACAAATAAAATAAATAAATAAAATCAATAATAAATATTTCTTTTTAATAAATTTATAAGAAATCAAAGAATAAATCTGATTTAAAAATACCTTTAAAGAGAAAGCAAATGCAACATATTTTGTAAAAAACATATGAAAAACATAAACAGCTTAAACGATAATTTATAAAAAAAAATAAAAACATATAAATCCCATTCAGAAGAGCAAGTATACTAATAAGGATCAAATATTGTTAATATTGTGGAAAAAATAATCTTGAATAGATTAAATAGATTTTCATAAGAAAGTTTTATTTAATAATTAATATTAATATATGATGTTCAGAGAAGAACTGTTTATAAATTGACTAAACAGTAATATAAACTTCTAGGAATATTTTAATGAAAAACATATACTTGAAAAACAAACAGCATAGGGAAATATTAAATTTGTCATCAAAGTTATTAAATTACAAAAAAGTTTGCATTTTTATTTGTTAAAGTAAAATAGCAAGAAACTAGATTCGAGTTAGAAATATTCAAAGAACTAAAAATATATATAATAAAGTCGAAAATTAATATTAATATTATATTAAAAAGAACTAAATTCTTTGAATCCAAATGCATATACAGATATATAATAAAGTCATCAAAGAACTATATTTATAATTATTAAATTATAGATACTTGAAAGTTTTAAAGTTTATCTTTAACTTAATAATTATTAATTAATCACAATATAAATAAATAAAAAATAAAATTATAAATAGAACCATTTACTATTTTAAATTAAATTTGTTTCCTCAAAGATAAATCAAAATTTATATATGTTTTTATGTATATATATTTATAGCTTGCGGTTGGCTTTTAAAAGCTTTTCAGAGCTTGTGGCAATTTTAAATATAAAGACTAGGTAATTATAATCTATTATGCTTTTGATAACCATAGTCATTTATGTATTTGCATCTTGTTTTTATATACAAAACCATTTAGGTCAAAATATATTTCAGTATAAGAAAATCTGTTCAAAAAATAATTTTATTTTGTTTATTTTTACTGTGTTTGTGTAAAAAATAATTCCCTTATATCTTAAAACAAAAAAAAATACGAAATAACTATACCCCAAAAATACCACTTTGTAACACCAAAAGAAAAACAACTTTTTTTTGTGTTGTTATTGTTGCTATAAATAATAATGAAACTATTATAGCATCCATAAAAATAACTTAGCATCGCAAAACAAAAACAAATAAGTGACTTGTTTTAGTTTATGGCATTCATGAAAATGATATAAATGTTTGTGCTTTAATAAAATAACTGAATAACAACAAAAACGGTCATTTTTTTAAGTATTAAATCACCAAAACGCATTGCTACATAACGTGACCACTGTTACAGTGTAACTTTCATGTAAGCATTTATTATTCTCAATTTCTTATACATATAAATAGAGAATGAATTATTATTATTATTACGACATTATTACAATAAAGATAAACATATTTATATTATTTTTTTTATTAAAATCAAAAATCTAGTGGACCTAAATCAGCGAAAATAATCAAATTTATCACATAGTAAATGTTATATCGGTAATTTTTATTCTATTTATTTTTATATTTTTCGCTATCGATATATTCAAACCATAATATTATATCTTTTATTATTTATCTAAAGAAAACAAAATATCCAGTTGTTGTTATTGTATTTGCTACAATACAGTGGCCATAATATTAATTTGTTTTATCTCATTTATAATATTTGTCAAAACGTAAAAATATCACAGCGAAAAGCACATAAAGCATAAATAAAAATAGGAACAAAAAAATAAAGAAAGAAAATAAGGTGAAAAAATAATTAAAACTTATAATTAGTTTACTCACAAGATTCTCGCTTTGATTCAATTAAATAAAATCATTCCTGGTGTTAAGCAATATATCTTGTGTCTACAAAACCAAATTCATCTGTTTCTCATTAGCTGAGGTGCAGAAACTGACAATGTGAAAAAATAAAAAAAAATAATAATAAAATAAAGTTAGTTTACGTATTCATATAAATAACAAAAATGTTGTTTAAACAAAAAACAAATTTTCAAGTGTTTTTACATAAATAACAGACAGTTATTCAGTACTTGTTAACCGAAACAAATTCGATAAAAAACTAAAAAATCATTCATTGGTTTTTGCGTTGCGCTGCGCTGATAATGTAATTTCTCCTTATTATTTCCAGTGATTTTTTTCATTATTTTTTTTTTGTAACATTTCTAGCTAGCTCTATAGAAAAATTGGAAAACGGAGAAATATTACATTTACTAAAGGATATAATCAAATTATGTGTATATTTTCTATGTGTTAGTCAATGTGATAAACTTTATAGGGGAAAATAATAAAAGCTCTGTGCGCTACAAATGCTACCAAATATGTATACATTGTTGCCTGCTAGAAAAATTTTCACCTAAGCATTTTTAAAATACAAATAAGATTGAACAATTGAGCATAATATTATAACTTTATTTTTAATAAAGATATCATAACTCTACATATATAATCATATGTTTAGACTTTTTGATTCTTTTTTCTGACCTTATTTTTACCATATTTTACATATTCTTTTGCCAAATAATTTATGAAAATAAAGTGAGAAGTACAAAGTGACCGTTTTTTGTTTGTCTCCTTAATCAAACATCCGTTCAAGGATCAACACAGAGTACAGCACAATGTACTCAGTCTTGAGAATAATATGTTATAAATAAGTGAAATGAGTGGATTTGCCAAATGAAAGATTATATTCTATATAGTATGCTGCTGTGCTGAAATTTACAAGTGATGCTTTAAAATAGCCAAAAGATATAAGAATGGGCGTTAAAAGTATACAAAATAAAATCATTTTAACAGTAAAATCAAGCGGAATTGATCCTTATGTCCTCAACACTAAGCCCAGCGTATCTTAAACACTTTCTTGATGCCTTTATAGTCGAATTTAAAATAAAAAATCATTGCTATAAAAAATAAAGCACTAAAGGTTAAAGCTTTATAGTAAAAAAAAATGTTACAATTAAGTTATCAAGTTTTCTCGTTCATTCACCTACGAATAGTAATAATCACATAAATTTCATCTATAAACACTTTTGGTTTTTTGGTCTTCTCTTTATATTTTTATCACATATGACCCAAAAAATATAGTCACCAAATTATTCCATTTAAAAATAAATTTAAATTCACCTTTATTCACCCTATTTATTTACAGTCAGTTATTTTATTTTTTTATAAACAAAAAACTCTTAAATTTTTATTATTTTTTACATAGATTTAACAGTCTCACAATGGTATTTTTGTTTTTGTTAACTAAAATAACACCTTACTAGCACCTCCGATGTTTTTCTTTTATTTATAACAACAAAAAAAAAATTCGATTTTGTCAAAAAATAATACAACCAGAGCAAAAAAAATGATTATTAAATAAAATAAGCGAAAATAAATATCTATTCTAGTTGCATTTTCTATATGTAAAAATTGAAGAAGTAACACCAACAACATCAAAAAAAAAAAGGTAAATAAAATAAATTGTGTAAATGTAAACGATAATCTATACAAAAGGATGAAGCCCACCTTCATTTCATTTCTTTTTAAAGCTTCTTATTTTTTATTTAATTTTTTTTTTTTTTATATATAAAGTTTAGTGAACGTTAACAAATATATGAACGAAGGATGTTTTCTTATATCAGTTTGAACTCATCATTTTTCCTGATACAACCCCAGGCGGTTTATCCCTTTTTTTATATATCATATAAGCTTCCTCGTATCATTTATTTTACATTTCTATTTTTTATTTTTTAGATTATTTTACTTTTCTTTTTTCATTTTCTATTTACATAACCCTCGATGATTTTTTTTCTATATAAATATTATCAGTATAGACGCTTTCGTCAACACCTTTGTAGTTATTATTATTAAAAAATACAATAAAAATTATATGAAAATCGATCAGTAATTTGTTGTTTATCTTATTTTATAGTATTAATTCTAGAAATAATTCTATGAAAGAAAGAAAAAAAAACATGAAAATAGTAAACAAAATATTATTGTGAGCTTAAAGTTTTCTAACTTAAAATTTTCCTATAATAATAGGTGTTGCAGTGTTTGATAGCTTTAAATCATGCGATTATATCGATTTACTGTAAAAGATTTAATTATGAAAAGCTAAACATAAACACTCTTTATAAAATAAAATCACATATAAGCTTAAAATTAAATATTTAACCTCGAGACTTCAGTTCAATAAACGTTTTATATTTCTACACAAACAAAAAACAGGAGCTTTTTCTGTAATGGTCTGGCTTTCAGTGCAAAAAATACAAATAATTTATGCAATAGGTAAATATCAGCCAATTTAACTGCAAGATAAAATGAATTATCGATAATAATTTTATACTTATAAAATTATATTTATCGACAAAAAAATAAGCAAATCTATATCAAAATTTTCATTTTATAATAAATATTCTCAAGTAATATTCACAGAGCATTTTATTCATTCTGTATTCTCTATATATTTCAGCAGAAAAAATGCTTAGTATTTCTGTTAAAACTATTTTATAGATACGAATATATGTTTTTATATAATACAAGAAATATTTATATTTATTTCTTTTAAGAATATATTTTTCCTACATGAAAAACAACAAAATGGTCTTAAATCGCTCAGAAATATAGAAAGAATCTTTGCATCCATGGTCTTTTTTTTTTCCTTTTTTTGCTTTCAATTTTTATATTTTATTCTCAATATGAATGTTTTACTTTTATTTTTGTGAATTTCGTTTTATAAAATTCGGCAACAACATGATGGTTGAGTGTGTGCGCCTTGCCTAGATTTTAATAACATAAATTTCACATTGGTTGCAAAACATTATATTAAATTAAACAAATAACATAATTTTTACAATTTTTTCTTTGCTTCTTGTATTATATTCGTGATTTTGTATTAGTTTTTCTGCTTTTAGTTTCTATTTTTTCATCGTATTTTCTCTCTAACGTTAAATATGGATGATTCAATAGGCAACAGATGCTTATGTTGCTCTGTTTAAATATAAAAAAAAAAACATAATAATATAAAAAATATAATCATAAAATGAAAAATCAGGAAACCAACCACAAATAACAAAATTTTATTTCAATTCTATTATATTTTTGTTTAAATATTAAAATAAAAAATCATTGAAATTAAAATCTAAATAATTTAATAATTTCTACTGTACGATAAAAGTTCTTTAATTAATAAAATTCGTTAATACTTATAAACCGGTTGAATATACCATAAAGCTCTAAAAACTGATCGAAAGAAAACTTTTACTGCATTCTCTATATAAATAGCTATACAATTGAAGTGAATACAAGTGAATACATGTAATCATATAAGAAATAAGAAATAGTGGAAAGTTTTTTTAAAATTTTGTTCATCGTATTTAATAGTAAAACACTAAAAAAATGTATTTAAATAAGCTTTAGTCTAGCAATTCAAATATTTAAATCGATAAATTTTCAATTGAAACTTTTTTTGGCATTATTATTAAAAAGTTTTTCATCAAATAGTCAAACAACGAGTATAATTATTCACAATAATGTAAAACTAACCAATATGTGCTCAAAAATATATATACTTTTTTAATCAGAATAAAACCCTATTCGCAACAAATCTCAAAGGTAAAACAATAATAAAAAAATGTATAAAACTTCAAGTAAAATATTTGTTAATCTTTAATACAAAAGAAAAACTAAATATCTTATTAATTAAGTAAATGAAAATTTTAAAGTGTCTTATTCGCAGTATGTATTATCTTTTGTCACAATAGTCGTAAAAATACGATTAAACATTTTTAAATATATAACCAATTATGTAAGACACCTGATTGCTTTTAGTGTTGTTCCATTTTATTATGCAATTAGGTTACATTATTTAAAAATATGTATATTAAAATTAAAAAAAAAATCAACTTTAAGATCTTAATTAAGTTGTCGATTTAAGTGTTTCATTATAAAGGTTTAAAGCTTTTCGTATTTCATTACGGTTTATTACTTATTAACAAAAATTTGTAATGAAAATCATTTTTGTTTTTCTTGCTGTATTTATTGTGAACATGAGCTTCAAATCAAATTGAACAAGTTATTGATTTTTTTTTTATTTAATAAAAAATATTGTAAATATACTGGTACTTCAATATTTAAAATGGTAAAATTAGTAAAATATAGTTATATAACACATTTATAATTATTTGTAACTTTTCGGTTAAAAAAAAATAAAAAAGCTTGAAAACTACTTCAGACAGCAAACAGAATTTATTGAATTCAATAAACATCAGACTATAATAATCATGATTTTTAATTTTTAAAAGTGTAAAATTGCAATAATACGTTGGATTTAAAATAGGTTATTTCGAAGCTTTTATTTTTTTATTATATTCTTTGCATTATTCAGCTTTTTAAATAAAAATGAAAACAGAAAAAATGCAGTATTTTATTAAAATTTATGTTAAAAAAATTCAATTTTCCTTTTAATTAAGATTTATCCGCGGGCAAATAAAATCATTATCGTTAATGAATCTACTGACAAAGCTAATCTATCATAAATTTAAACATATTTAATTATGTCTTTATTTATTAAAAGCTTTCTGTTGTTTTTTTTTTTTTTTTGATAATATAAAAGCTAAATCAATTTGATTTAATTTTTATTAAACGAATATAATAAATTTAAGCAATTTATCTAGATATTTTCTTATAGAAAATATTATTATTTTTTTATCCTCAACATATTGTTATGTTATGTAAGGTTGTGTTCAGCTACATATGTACAATGTCAAAATTTGTCCAAATGAAAAAGCCACTAACTAATTTCGATCGTTTATTTTATTGTCGCCTACAATATTTATTTCTACAATTTATGTAGAAAATTTTACTTTAAATATTGAATAGATATATATTTTCTTTATTTTTTCAATGCTCCCTTATGTTTATTCCAATATACAGATATATATATATATAAATACAACATTAACAAACCATAACTAAATTAAAACATCTGCTATTTTCAATAAATGTTATTCATAATAATAAATTAATTTTTATAACAATTAAATTTTATTATTTATTACAATTATATTAATTTTTAGTCATTTAATTTTTACTTATTATTCTTATTTTCTATTTAAAGTATTTTTTAATTGTTTTTATTTTTTTTGTATGTAATTAATGAGATTCTTTCTCATAATTATTCAAAGCAAGGACATTTATAAAATAAATATTATCTTTAATCAATTAAAATAATTTTTATAGGTAAATTAATTTAATGAATTTATATATTCAAATAAAAATTAATGTTATTTTAATAAATGTGTAATTAAAAACAATTTAATAATAATATTAAATGTTTATTGTTGTGGCAGTAATATTATTCAAAAAATTTAACAAATATAATTTATAAGGAAAAAGTAATTCAATTAATAACAATAACATAATAATGCCTAATAACTTTAAAATGAAATGTAAGATATGTACTTCTAATAGACGTTTTAATAATATTTTAATAGTAATATGCTTTGTTCAATCTTAAAAAGTATTTTAAATAGAGTTAATACTTCTAACAAGTAAAAGCTTACGAAAAGAAGAAAACTAGTGAAATAAAAAATTATTACTTATTTCATTGAGTGAAAAATGGATTATAATTAATAAAAAATTAAAAATCTTAAGTGCAAATAACTATTGTAATAGATATAAAAAGAAGTAAGTAAGATGTAAAAATAGGTAAACAAAACCAAGGGTAATTAAACACGAAAAATATGCTAAATTAATATAATAGATAAGATCATATGCTTTGGCAGCATAATAATTGTTAAACTAACAATTATTGTTATTATTATTTTAAAAAACTTAATTTTATTTAATTAAATAAGTAGCATATGTTAAGTTAAATTAATATTTTTTTTCAAAAAACAATACTATTTTCATTAATTTAAATAAATAAAGTTACACTTATGCATTTACATAGAAAAACCATATTTTTAGTATAATAAACACGTCTATATTGTTACATTTAACATATTTTATAATAATAGTTTTATTAATAAAATTATAATTATTATTATTTTCATTATAACAATAACAATAATAAAAATAATTATAATTATTATTATTGTTATTCGTGTAAAATATAGTTTATAATAATAATAAAAATAATGAACAACAAATATTCATTAATATTGATAAATTTAATTAAAACTAATATCTGATTATCAATAATAGAATTTCTCTATATACTGCAGTGTTATGATTATGTAATAAAATTAACTAGGTTTATTTAACACTTAAAACCATATATGTACATGTATAAATATTTATGATTATAATAATAATAATATAAAAATTAAATTTTATATAAAAGAGAGCACAAACAAGTAACAAAAGGCCACTATTTGAAAATTAATAGAAGAAAATAACAAAGTTTATCACCGTTGTAAATAATGAGCGACAAGAATATAGAATTTTCAATATTTTTCATAATATTATATAATTAAATTGCATATAATTATAATTGTAAATGAAAATTAATTTGATTTTGAAACAGTAGCATTATAGATTTAATTATATTTGTTTTTATTTTCTATTATTTTACATAGTAAAATTATTGAATGCGCATTACATATTATTAATAATTGCTGATTAAACTATATTTTCAATTAAAATTTTTTTATTAGTTCTTTAAACATTAAAAAATATATTAATTTTATTTTTTTTATTAAAAATAAATAGCAAAGCTTTTATTAGTTTATCGATAAATAAATCGATTAGGAATTTTCCAACATTTAAACTTTACCAATTTATCAAATTTTATTTTAAAATTTCAGAAAAATTTCGATTAAGTCTTTAATGCTAACAAAAATACATAAATTGTCACCAAAAGCTGTGAATATTTTTCTTTTATTTCTCTGGTTTTAACAATACTGATAAGTTTTTTTTTATATATTTCTGAATAATCATTTGTGAATTTTATTTTTTCGCGTCCATTTAACAATTGGAAAAAGCTTTTCTTTATGCTCTTTATTTCAAGAGTTTAATATTTATGTCACAAAACATGTATATTTGTGAATTTTCGGTTTTTGTCTTTTCAAAATAGACAATAAAAGAAAGCAACCCATAACCACCCTTTAAATTAAGAATAGGTCAATAAAGCCACGCGCAAAACAAATCTTTAACATTTCATATTATTTCCTTGTTGTGTCTATAGATTACTCATTCTTATTTACCAAAAATAAATAATGATAAAAATATATATATATATTTATTTGATTTATTTACATTTTTATTTTTGATAAAACCAAAAAAATAAATAAAACAGAAAATGTTTTATGACGTTTTACAGTGGTTGATATTTATTTATTATTAAATTTATTGTTTGTAGTACAGCCTTGTTAGCTTTACCTATTCAATCTGTATCTTGCTTAGGTTAATGTTTTATTATATATATATTTTTTTTATTTTTTCATTGATTTATTACCACCATTGTCGATTCATCAGAATTTTAAAATAAATTTCTCAGTTCTGGTATTGAAAATACAAAGCAAAGATTATCTTCTTTGTTCGTAGCACATAAACGTAAATGAATCAGTTCATTGAAAATATTATTTAATAATAAAACAATAAGAACATACTAAATGATGTTTTCTATATTTAAAAATAAATTACTTTTCAAAATCATTTGTAAAAAGTACTCAGAGAAATTCATTGATTTTTTTTTTTTTGCATATGATGTTTCTATTGAAATTCTTTTAAAATTAATTTTCATTCAGATAACATAAATTCGCAATAAAATGAAAATTATAATAAAAAATAAAGAAAAATCGTGTTCACATGTCAATTATGAAAAAAATATGAATAAACCAAATAAAAAGAAAGGTAAAAAGTCAGATCGAAAAAAAAATAATAAAAATAAATTTGAACAGAAAAGACAAAAATAAAGGAAATTTACTTTTATTATTTTGTTGACAGAATTTTCTCTGTGATTTATATACAGAAAGAAAAACATTTTATTTTATTTATTTTTTTCTGTTTTTCCCTTTTATTATTTCTGATTTTGACAAATTTTGTTTACTCGAATTTTGTGTGAAGAAAAATTTGGGAAAAAACATATTATATGAATAATAATTACGATTTATGATTGCATATATTTGTGTTATCAATAAATTTATGCATTCTACACGAATCATATTACATGCAGCTTTTATAATTGAATCATAAAGAATTTTATTCTAATCAATTTTTAATAAAAACGAAAAAATTCATTGCTGTTTTTATCAAAACAAAAGTCTTTACATTTATATTCTTTTTTAGAACAAAAAATAAAAAAAAAGCTACCATTCTAAAGTAATTAAATTTCAAAAAAAAAAAAAGTAAACATAATTCTTTAATTACTTAACAAGTTCTTTGATTCTGTTAAAAATGTTACATTTATTTTTTTTTTAAACTAAACAATAGCCAAATGGGTTTTCTTTCATTCTTTTTTTGTTATATTGTTGTAAAACAGGAAAGCATAAAAAGCACACAAAGCTTAATAAATAATAAAATTAAAAATAAAACAAAACGAAAGTAAATAACGTTTGACACTGCAAGATAATAATAAAAAAAAGCGCAGAAAAATATACTGTCACAAATATAAACATTTAACAAATATGACAAGGGCTGACAGGCTACATTACATTTAAAATAAAATTAAAAAAAAAAAAAAAAACAATTAAATAAAACATATTTCTTTTCATATTTATACAAAAAAAAAAAACACATAAAGAAATAATTAATTATTATGATAAAACAAAAACGCTTAAAGAATAATAAAAGAAAAAGTGAATAGAGCTAAAGTTAATTTTAGCTAATGGTCACTGTGCTTTTATTAAATTAAAAATTTAATTTTAATTATATAAACAACAGCATTAACACATAAAACGTTGAATATTTTAACGATAAAAAAAACTACATTAATTTATTAATTGAAAAATAAAGAAAAACCCCATTTGAAAATACCTTATATTTTGCATAAAAATTTTAATAAATATTTATTTTCTGCATCATTCGTTAAAATAAATTTTCATTATTATTTTTTTTGCTTTTTGATTACACATTTTATTTAATATTTGATCAAATAAAATTTATTTATGTATTTTTTCGTAAATGATAATATTTATTTATTTTAATTTTATTTTATTTTTGATTTATTAACTCACGCTTGTCGTGTGTGTAGTCTTCTATTTTATTTATCAAAAATGTAAAATAAATAAAATTTATCAACAGAAAATAAAATATAATAAATAAATAAATATAAACTTTTTAACATTTATATATGATTTATTTATATATATATATTCTGTATCAATTTATATTTATTTTAAGGATAATAAAAAAATATATAATGGAATATTATTTTACTTTGTAGGTTACTTTGTATACTATTTTTACGTGTTATTGATTTTCTTTGCAACATTATTGTAAAATCAATAAGATAAATTAAAATAAAACGAAAATATTAAATTATAAAAAGAAATCAACAAAGCAATGACATCTTTTCTAAACAATTAACAAAGCTTTCATTACGAATGATTCATTTAAATTAATAAAAACAAAACCAATGAAAAATATTTACATCTAACTCAAAATTATTTATAATTAAGATATTTAATTGTGTTATTAAATTTATTAAAATTTTAATACATTTTACCTATTTAAGCATATTTTCTTAATAATTTCTATTAAATTTAACTGCGTTCTCTGAATTCTTATAATTTTAATTTATTTTCATTTGTCACAAATAGCTCTTATAAATAATATTATTCAATTAAATAAGCAAAATCCGGTTCGTTAGGTAAAAAATATCTAAAAAAAAATTAGAAAGATTTTTTCATCAACAAAAATTATAAAAATTCATTCAATTCTAATGAAAAAAAAACTGGAAAACAATAAGAAATAAAAAACTGAAAATATACATAAATTTCCTTAACATTTTTTTTTTATAATTATTATGTTTTTTAAAAATAAAATACAGAAAGATAAACATTACAAGATATATATCCGCAAGCATTATAAATTTAAAATCTACTTCCTTCTACTAAATATAAATGTAAGAAACAATTTATTTTAAATTAAATACTTTTCAAATAAACAATGAAAAAAGAAAAATCAAATGAAAAATAAAATATTGTATAAAGAAAATAAAAAATCAAAAAGAAAATTTATTCATTTTTATTCAAAAACAATGAGAAAAATTATAATGTAAAAAGCATAAAAAATGAAATAGTTTTATTGTAATTTATATTAAATATATTTTTATTTAAAAGGGTAATTTAACTAAGAATCGATAATATATTTACATAATCTGTTAATTTTATAATTAAATCAGAATATACTTAAAGGACATTAGTAAAATTCTGTTACAATTTGTTAAAATAAGTTGATAGAATTTAATCTAAAAATAAATATAAACAATAATAATTTTTAAATAATAACAGCTCTGATTGAACTAAAATAAGAAAGGTATGTTTTTAATATATGTTGTTATTTATGTGTCTACAGTATGTCTCCTTACAAACCTCCTATTGATCAAAATAAATTTAATAGTTACAGAATACTCAGAATAACCCTAATCCAGTACCTAAAAGTAATAAATAAAAATACAAATATAATAAAACATCATAATAATATTAATAAACGAAAAATATTATTAAGCTTGCATAAAATTTTTGCCAATTTTTTCCTATTATTTTTGTAGAAAATTTAATTTTATTAATTTTCCAAGCAAGAATACTCATTTATTTTTATACAAGAGAAAAGAAAAAACGATCAAAGAATGTTTAAAGAAAACAACGAAAATACTTTAAGAAAAACCATTATAATAGTCCCATAAAAAAGAATTATTACTTTAAATACCCGAATTGATGTTGTAATTGAATTTTTAAATAACCGATTTGTCTTCACTTCACACATTTCGTTTCATTGTTATTATTATTTTTTTTTTTTACTTTGCTATTTCACACGGCTATAAATTTTTTTGGCTTTTACTTTATTTTTATACAGATATGAGCACAATATTTATATATATATATATAGAAAATTAAAGAAAGTATGTATGTTCTTTCTAACATAGAATGAAAAAAGAAATTTTGCGCCTAAATAAAGTGAAAAAATCACCTGAATTAATCTTTTTTTATTAGCGAAAACTGCTTTTCTTGAGCTATTTGTGCTTTCTCTTATATATAATGTTTAAATTTTATTTTTTATTCATAAATTCTTTTCAAATATTAAAAATAAAGAAAAAGATATTAAAATTAAAAGGCAATAAAAGAAAATTTCATAATAATATTGTATTTGTGGTAATAAAAGCTGTTAAAGCTTATAATTGAGGTTTTTTTTTTATTATAATATTAATGTTTTTCTTATCAAATTTGTATATTTTTATTACAATGTCATTGTTCTTTGGGTTTTTATACAGTCGTTAATGCAAAATTAAGCTATTGTTCTTAATTAATTAATGATTTTATGTATAGCATTAATGATTTTATGCAAAATTAAAATAAAATGTTATTCAAATACTTTTGATTTATATACTTTTTTAAGAAAATAATAATACTTTTAATAAGAAATTGTAAGTACTTGTTCAAACAGTAATATTTGAACCACAAAGCCCCTGTTCAAGACTTTATCAACTAAAAATAAATATAAACTATAAGTTGCCCTTAAATCGTCAAAATACTTCAATAAAGATCACAAAAAAGCTTAAAAATGGACACATTTCAAAAAGAAAACCCCTATTTTCAATTTCAATAACAAACCAGCTGACTAGTACTGGTTTCGCTCATTGTAAACAAAACAATTTAATCATCAATGTAATACTACGAAGGATTAAGTATTAATTAATTCCTATAATGTATTAGCATTTGCTCTATTTAATATATTATTTTAATCAAGGTTGTCATGTTATTCTATTTTTAACGAAAAACAAAGTTCAAAGTAAAAATACTGTGCGTTCTGTTGTAATAAGCAAAAAATAATAAAGGGTTTGCTGATTCGCCAAAAAAGAAACCAATATAGCAGGTAAAATAAAATACAGGAAAAAAATTCAATTCTTATGAAATTAAAGTACACAAAGTATTTTGAAATCTGATTCAAATACCTAGAGAATTTTTTTCCAACCACTTTTACTGCATTTCCGACTAAAGCATGGTTAAATACCTAAAGGCAAGCTTTTTCTATAACCATAAAGCTTTATTTTAGTATATCTAACTAACCAAGCTGCAATTAGCAAAGACACACAGTTGCCATAAAATGTATCAAAGATTTTATTTCTACGTAAACTTCGTAAGAATACTTTGCATTAATAAAATTTATTCGATCAGCCGAATAAAAATTAAAATATATATAATTTCACTCATTGACATAAATACAAATTATAATTTAATAATTAAGCTTATAAATAGTACTTCGTGTGCATAAACATAATAGTTATAAATAGAAATCTACTGGGTCATTGTACAAAAATAATAAAAATAAAAATTAACATAAATGAAATATGAATAAACTTTAACCCTATAAGAAATATGTTTTTATTTTTGTAATTCAATACATAAACATATTAATATCCCTTGAGAGAATTAATTAATAATATAAATTAATTATCACATTTAAAAATAATGAATCTCATTACATGTTTCCATTATAATTATCTTTTAAAAATAAAAATAAAATTTATTTTAAAAATTATTATTAAAAATAATAATTTAAATTATCTACACGTGAGTGAAATTAATAATACTACATGTATAATAAAAATTAAACGAAGTAAACGAATCAATAAAATAATAAAAATAAAATGTAAAAGTATAGAAAAATTCTTTATTAGTCAACATACGAAAATATAAATACATTTTTAGCACTTAATAAAATGAATTTTTTAATCTTATAAAAATAAAGTGAAAAATAAATAAAATAAAAGTAATACACGATAACATATTAATAAATATGATAATAAAAGTGTAACATTAAAAGCATACAAAGTGAATAGAAAAAACATATGTGCAATAAGAATTAATAAAGAAAATAAATTATTGTTAAATCGGAGTATTCTTCTTTGATGTTTGCCACTTTTCGTTATATTATGTATATTCTAATAGAGTACTATATGAACATTATGTAGCTTTAGCTGGTTCGTTAAATATAATGGCAAATAAGTAGCACAAATATGACAAAAGAAATGTTATAAAACTTATGATTACTTATTATTACTATCATAGAATTGTTTGGTCATAGTTTATAACGATGAGCACAGTGGTTTATGCTAAGCATAATTTTAAGAAAACAATTCAATTTTATAAGGCAAAAAATCAGAAATGTATAAAAAGCTAACTGATAAACAAAAGTGTAGGAATTTCATCGTTAAAATAAATCATTTGTCGCATTATATATACAAAACGTATACCCCACTGGTTTTGAATTAATCTACATACTATCATATTACAAATTTAATAATATGACGTACATAATAATGTATATGTAATTTAACATAAATTTACATTTTAGAATTTTTTTTATTAAAATATTTAGTCGGACAATATCATTAAGAATTAAACTTGATCTTGAAGTTATTCTATGTTTTAAAAAAAACATTATGTAATCACTAGACGTTAGTTTTCTTGTAAAAATTATTATTATTAAAAATGTTTAATAGAATTGTTTGTGTAGGAAAAGATTTATAAATTAGGGTTTCACAACATTTTCAATGTCATCAAAATGTTCATCAGTAATGATTCTCCGCAATACTATAAACAAAACTAAAAAAAAAAATTGTTAATAAAACAAATATGACGTAAATATGATGTAAATAAATTTCATCTTATTTCTAGATAAACTTTTAATGATATTGAAATGTCGTTGTCCTCATTTTTTTATATTGGGATAGTCCAAAATGAATAAAGCTCATACCATCATATATAAAATATTTTTCTCTCTTGTTATTTTTATTTATTTTGTTCGTTTTTCTTTCCTAGTTATGATTTTATTATATCGAAATCAACACGAAATTTAGGTTTTAGAAAAGAAATAATGAAGAAAAACGTAAAATGTATAAGAAATGACTGAGGGTGTTTTTATTTTTCTTTTTCTTTTGCTTTACAAATATTATTATGTCATAAGTTTTGATGTGAAAATATTTTTCTACTATTATTATTTAGGTTTCAGTTTCTTATATTGTTTATAACGCATTTACATTTACCACGATATTGAAAGAAAAAAAAATAAAAATTGAAAAGAAAAACAGGAATTTGTTTGCGTTGATTTTGTCGAGCTTTTTTCAATATTTATTTGGTTTTCTTTTGTATTTCTTTGACTTTATTTGATTTTCGAAGCTTTTTATTTGTTTTCTTTTCTTTATTTTGTCACAGTTTTTTTTTTTTGTTATCATTTTTATGATTTATGACTATAAGTTTATAGAGATATGTTATATTTTTTTTGTAACAAAGTAATGCTTTCTTAATATTTATCCATATGGCAACAGTTGGGTGATGCAACTAACAACAATTTTTATTTTATTTCAAATCTATTTATTTGTCATATTGAAGTTTAAAGACGTCAATTTAAGTAGATCAGTATCCTTAAATAATATTATTTCTAGACTATCTCTATAACTAGACTATAAATAATTAAAATATCAAAAAAATAAAAATAAAATCTTTATTTAAATTATCTAAACGTAAGGCAAACAATATGCATATTATACGTATATTATACATAAAAAAACAGTACAAAGGAAAGCACAGCACAGTAAAATACGTTCAAAAGCTAGAAATGAAGTTAATTTTTTTTTTTGCTTACAAAATATCTTAAACTTTGTTCATTTTGTAATGCTCATTTTGTTAAGAATAATTTAGATTTTATGATATCACATATCATGAATATTGTTGCCATAGTTATTGCATTATTAAGATAAGAAAAAATTAAGAAAAAGTATAATAATAATAAAAAAAAAATAACAAACACGATGCTAAAGTTGCAAATAATTTTTATTATTATATTTTTCTTCATTTTTTTTTTATTTTTATGAGAAAAAATAAATTTTTTAAGTGTTTATAAAATATATAAAATGCGGAGGACCAGATCAGTCATAACATACATACTCGTATATATAGATAGCAGACCGGAACATCATGATTATTTCATTTTATATATTTTTATTCATACAACTGGATTTTTTGTTTATTTATTTTATTATTATTATTATTTAAATTAACATCTCACAGTTATATTTATTATAAAAAGAAAAGAAAAATTATTTTACTAAAGTAACAAAAGCAAAGATATTAAATAAAATTAAATTTTGTCTTCGTATTTTTTTTTTTTTATTTTTAAAACATATTTTAATAAAGCTCAATTATCGAATTGTTACTTTGTTAAATATACTTTAATAATATTATTATCATATAATATGTATTACTCATTCATTTAATACAGTTTATGTTGCTGTTTTTTTTTCATTGTGATTATTATCATAAATTATTATAATCTAATCAAATCATAACAAAGTAATTAGCTTATAAATAAACTTGTAATTGATAAACAATCATGTTTAACTGATATTAGACAATCAAAATATATGTTTTATATATAAAATGTATTAATAATGTTACATTTTTATTAAAATAGTCTTATTGATAATAAAGTCATTATTATTGTTATGACAATTATTAATATACATTTTATAATAGTTAATCTACTCTCTATGTATTTCCATTTAATAAAACTTAAACATACATATATTATAAAAAATTTATTAAGCATTTATAGCTACTTATAAGTAATTTAAGGTTAATTTTTATAATAAAACATTTTTTATAAACTTTAATAATATATTTAATGTGTTGTAAACTATGTAATACAAATTAATTAAAGCTTAATTTAACTTAAACTTTAACTTGATTCAATAAATAAAAATAAATATTTATCGATACATAAATTAAACTGTTTTATATATAAATACAAAAGATCAATCAATTTAATAAATTTATTAAATATATTCATTGTTGTTTAATATTTAATAAGAGCACAACAGCAAATGAAAAAGTATTTATTTAAATTAAATTAACTAAAACAAAGGGAAGATTGTTATGTCAAATGTCATAAAGTTACATGTTAATAAGAGTAATACCAAGTCTAATTAAATTTAAATAATTCAAAACAATGGCAATTGATATTATTTGCTTTAAGGAATAAGCTATTATTATTATTAAAGCTGTGATTAATTTGAGAAATTTAAAGATAATAAAGGTAGTTATGCTTAAATATTGATTACGAATATTGGTAATAAACTGTAGACACTTTGTTGAAATTATGTCAAAAGTTAAATAGTTAAAAACTAGGTAAGCACACTCATGGCTAATTTAACCAACAAAACAAAATACTGTATAGAAAATAATTAAAAAATTCCAATAACCAAAAGAAAAACTTTAATAATCCCTTATAATAAAATTATTTAAATTTTCTTTTTTTTTTTTTTCTTTTCACCTGCAAATTTCATATATTTCTATGTCTTCCTCGTGTTTATAATTAATATTTTATTTTATTTTTTTCTTTTATATCATAATTTTTTTTTTTTTGTTATTAAATAATATAAACGTGAATTATAATCGCGACAGATTATATACAATAATATTTATCAACCAGCCAGCATTAACACATGTAGAGCAAACAACAAAATACAGTAAATATTAGTAAAATAAACTAAAAAAAATAAATAATTTTCGTTCAAATTTAATATCGTGCAAGGTTATAATAAAACTAAAACAAAAAAATTTATAATAAACACACGAATTTTTTTTTTTTATTTTCAATATTTCTATCTTAGATTAAACTAAATGTAGTATTTTAGTATGAAATATATATACATAGATATATATATAATCATAATAAGCTAAAGTGTAGCCCACATCCATACATTAAAATTGAATTAAATAAAAAGAAAAATATGTAACGAAAGAAAGAAATATTTGTTTATTCTTTAATAAAAGCTAAAAGAGACATTAAAAGCAAAAAAAAAAAAGTTTTATTTTATTTTTTTTTTAACACACAGAAATCTTGTAATTTGCCTGTTGTTTTGTCTTTTATTTTTTACATTTTTAATATCATTACTCAAAAACATGCTAACACTATTTGGGTGGTGCTTCTTTTTCTCGTATATTTATTAGTTTTACTAATAAAAAGAAAAAATATAAAGGAAGAAACTCCTTTATTTTTCATATATTTATTTATTATTACATAAGATCGTTACATTATAGCTTTGATTAGATGACTTAATGAAGTGTCTTTGTTGGCTGTTGTTTTAACATTTTTAAATAAGCCACACCACAAAATGTGTAATATAAAACAGTCATTAAGAAAAATAATATAGATATATAGCTTTTAAATAAGAATTTAGTAAACAAAATACTTTACAATTAAAAAAATTTACCCATTTAAATATGTCTAATTAAAAAATTAACAATTAACAGTAAAACGCATAAATTTTATAAAGCTTTTTTTCTATTTTTTAAAGAAAAAAATAGTTTTATCACGCGACATAAATAAACTGTTTAAACTGTATTTTTACTGTATAATATAAATGTGACAAGTGTTTAATGTATAAAAACATTAACATAAACATTAAAGCTTTATTTTCAATTGAAATTAACACTTGAAATAAATTTTTTGCATAAATAAAAATTAATAAAAAAAGAAAGCTAACAAGCAGGCGAACGAAAAAAAAACTGGATTTAAATCGGCATAAAGCTTTTAAGTCCATTGATAACAAAATCAGAATACTACAAACAAAAAACCAACTTGATAAATACAACACATTGACAAGATTTTTTTTTTTTGCAATATAAAAATCATCAACAGGGTAGTGATTATGTTACGATTTACCACAGAATTATATAAAAATGTATACACAAAAGTGAATGTAAAGAATGAAAAAGCTTAACTAGCACTATTATGACTTTTATTAATAAGAAAATAAGGATATTTTTGTATTTTTACTCACAAGAAAATCGTATTCTCTGTTAGCTTAAATTTTAATACAAGAAAAATGTTAAAGAAAACTTTTATGCTTAGATTACACTGTCACTGCATTGGTTACATTTTTACCCTTTATTCGTGTGCTTTTTTTTTAGCTTTAACACATACTTCTTAAGTCACACAATTTAACAACAATATAACAGTGTTAAAATACACATTTTTAACGTGCGCACAAAACTTGGACAACATCTGTTACAAATACAATATTTTGCTTCAATATTATTATATTATTTTATTTACAAAAATAAAAATATTTTCATACTAATAATATATAGAGAAAACAGTTTTTGTTGAACTCTTGTTGAAGTAACACCACCAATGCGGATTAATTTTACGTGTAATAATATTAATAAATTAAATAAATAATTATAATAATATTAATATTCGGTTTTATTTTTCTAATACAATAATAAATATTAAATTAATTTCTAATAATAATAATAATAAACAACAATAATCATGCAAAGTGTTTAATTTTTTCACCTCACGTCTGTTTATTGTTTCCTGTGTTTGTGATATTATAATAATAAATATATACAAAAACTATCAACTAGTTGTTGATTCATATGGATAAAAACGTCTAATTTTAATTTAAATTAATAAATTATTAAAATAATATATTGTTATGTTATTTTATGTGTTTAAATTACAACTTTTTTTCTATTTTTTTATCTCTTAAATTAAAATTTCTGTTAGTTTTTTTTCTTTTATGTTTTATGAAAATAATAACACTATAAACCATAAATTACAGTTTAATTAATGTTATAAATAAACAAAGTAAAAAATAAAACGGATTATATGTAATAAAGAAATGTGAAATGTTTTTAATTAAATAAAATTGATAAATAGAAAGAAAATTAAATATGATAATAGGTGACATTTTTATTACAACTAATGTAAGTGGTGGGTGTTTTCAATCTAGTCTAGGTGAAACTTTAATAGTTTTTATTAAAACTTAATTGTTTTTTAAATGAGTTTGTGTGCAAAAATGAAAAGAAAAATAAATTATTTATTTAAATAAACATAAATTTATGGAGAATTTATAAAGAGAAATTAAATTATAAAGATAAATAAAAATGAAGAAGTGATTTATGTGTTTATCGTAGAAAATAATTATTGGAAAAATATAAATAATAAAACAAGTACGTTAATTTTTTTATTTATTTTATTTTTTGTTTTAAATTAATTAAACACAAAAAAAAACATATGTTTTAAGCATAACAATCATAATAAATAAATGATTAATTGTAGAAAAATAAAATTTAAATAATATGACAATGAGCTGATGAATTTTTCTTTCTTTTTTTTCTTAAATACCAAACTTTTACACAAATATATAAATTTTTGAATTAAATTAAAAAATTATACAAATATGCGAAACAGATTTTGTGGGTAATGACATAAAGAAATAATAATAATAATAATAATAATAATAATAATAATAATAATAATAATAATAATAATTTAAATTGTCGGTTTAATTTAAATTAAATTAAATTAAATTGATAAAAAAGAAAAATTCTTAAGAAACTGCGTAATAATCGTAATAATAAAAATAAAAAACGAATAATAATAATAATAATTTGGAACTTGCAAATATTAACACAAAGTTTAATTAAATTTATGTTTTATTGTTTTAATATTTTAAAATTATAAGAGAAAAAATAATTATTTAATTAATAAATAAAAACAATTAAATTAAATAATTATATCGCATTGAGTAAGGAAGTATAAAAACGTTTATTATTTTTAAATAATTTATTATAGCTAATTAAATATTTATTTTTTTCATTAATTCAAAGAAATTTAAAAAAATATTTATTTATTGAATAGCAAATTGTTTAGAAAAAAATAAAGATAATAATTTTTTTAATAGAAAATTATCGGTTACGAAAGGTAGAAGAAAAATAAATATAAATCGCAACATCTTGACGACAACACACTAGGCGGTAATAAAAGAAAAAAAAATCTAATCTGTAACAGACAACAATTTTAAACGATAAAACGTACATTAATGATTGAAAATTATGTTTTTTTTTTTTCTTATTTACGCAATTTAACTTCTTCGTTTCTTTTTTATGTAATAACAGAAATATTCTTATATCGTAATTTATCATTTTATTGCTAAAAAATATATCATTAACTTTAAACATTACCTGTTCTTTTAAATTTTTAACAAATTTTTCTTATTAAACACTTGATTGATCTTTACTTTATATTTATTTCATTCAAAAACTCTTGATTATTAGCAAATAACTTGTGGTTTTCCTCTGTTTCATATTTTTATTTTGTTATTTAAATAATTTTAAACAAAAATTGTAAAAATAATCATAATTTCATTCAAAAATTAATTTTATCTACAAATGTTTACTAAATGTTAATCTAAAATGAGTATACAAATAATTAAATTATGTTGTTTAAAAAAAAAATAAAATTACAATAATTCATTAATTAAGTAAACGCAAAACTAAAAATCCAACATTAGCAAAGATAAATAATAATAAAAAAAACCAATAAAAACCACAAATAATCAAAAAATTCAATATAAACAAAAAAATTTTTTTTTTAAAGTATAACATGGGAAAGAACATAAAAATTCCTAATATAAACAACATAAAAATTCCAAAATAAAATTAAAAATCAATCATAAAAGAAAACATAAGAAAATTTTGATT
Organism: Ptychoptera contaminata; assembly: GCA_963942525.1. Taxonomy (NCBI): domain Eukaryota; kingdom Metazoa; phylum Arthropoda; class Insecta; order Diptera; family Ptychopteridae; genus Ptychoptera; species Ptychoptera contaminata. Next base: position 6,636,719 of record OZ012637.1, read on the forward strand.
ATAAACAAAATAAAAGAAAATTAAAATAAATTCTAAAGAATTCGTAGAAATAAGAAGAATAGAAAAACGTTAAATCAGTGTAAATAATTGTACAAGAAACTATCAAGCTTTAAATCACATTTCATTTATAAAAATTTAATAGAATTTGTTTGCACTAATATCATCATTTTAGAAATGTCTACAAGTTTCAAGAGTATAAAATATCGTTACACAAATTTACTATTATTTTTATCAATGTTTAACAGAAGAGTAAATTCAACAAGCAAAGAAAATAAATGAAAGAATTTAATAAAAATAATAAAAACCCTATGTAGTTATTCTGTTTAAGTAAGAAAAATAAAAATATTTCTATAAACGCAATAAGAGATAATTTAATGTACTTTAATTTATAATAATAATAATAAACTCTAATTTTTTGCAAAGTTTTAGTTATGGCTAATACTAAACATACATTCATAACAAACACTAAACTAATCATTTCTAGCCTTGTCTTCAATTTATCTATTTAAATTTATTATCTGCTTTAGAAAAAATATAATATTTATGCTTTGTTTTCTTGCCAAAACACTACATATATGGAAAAATAATTCTACAAAAACACTGTGCTTTTCGTTTTAAAAATACTTTTGTTTTTCACATTCAATTTAATTATTTATTCGTATTAAAATATATTTTTTATAATTAAATTCTAATTATAATTATTTATAACGTTTATATATCAACAGTTGTAACAATATGAAAATAATTTAATTAATTTTCGTAAATTAATTTAATTAAAAATAAAGAATATTAATAGAAGAATTACACTTCTATAAGAAAACAATTTCCTTGCAAAAATTATGCCAAATCTTAAGAAATACCAAGCCATCCACTGTTTAAATTTTCTAAAATAGCACAGTTTATTTAACCATTTTTCCTTTAAAACTCTAAATATGAATTTGATGAATTTAAATTTACTTAAAGCACCTGTTATAATTTATAATTATTAACTTTATTTATTTTATCACAAAAATTTATAACAATATACATATAAATTCTTTAAAAATAATTATGAAAACGATAATGTATTAAATCAGTTAAAACACTTGTCATTATAATAATCGAAAAATATTTTTGTATAAATACCACGACATGTAATTAATTGAATATAAATAATCTTAAGTCAATTAATTATAATATTGGTTATTTTTATTTATTTATTTTAACAAGATATCAACAAATTACATATGACATAATCTAAAAATAATAAGTATTCACGTTTTATACATTTATTTATTTGAAAACAGTACACCAGTTTATATATCATCTAATCACATTATTTAGTAAAAATTTTTGTTTGGTATTTTTTATTATTATATGATTAATTGTCTAATTTACTTGTTTTTCTTTATTATTTTTTATTATTATTATTATTATGAGATTATTATTTATTCATTTAACCCGAAATACTGATAATAAATGTATATAGAAAAAAATAATAATAACCAAAACAAATTATTACCTCATTATGTTATATTTATTTTATGGATAAATATTTTATTTTTGTTCGCAAAAAAAAAACAACAGTAAAGGAAATAACATTGGATTTACTAGATATCAAATAAATTATTTTACATATTGAAAATATGTACATCAAAACGAATGATAACATATCGTCACTGTGTACGTCATTAATTTATTTAGTGAAAAACATAAAATCTGATTACAGCAAACATGAAAAAGATTACAAATAAAAAAACATATTAAACAAGCTAATATTAAATATTAATTATTACTTAAAGTATAAAATAATTAATTTATAAAGTTTTTTTTTTTAATAATAATAATAATAAGTCATAAAATAGGTAAAAGCTTAATATTATTGATTTATTTATGTTATAACTCTTATCGGCGTTTTAGTATTTATGTTAAAACATTTCCTTTTGTTCATTTTGGATTAGTTTTATTTTTTAAACTTTTATTTTTTTATTATTATTAAATCATTTATACTTTATAATTATAAAAAATTAAAAATAATTAATACATTTTGTAATAAATAATAATTATAAAAGTAAAGAAAATATATGAAGTCACCCAAGTTGATATTGTAATTTAATTTATTAGAAAAGTTTTATTATTTATATCTTTTACAAAGAAATTGATAATAAATGATTAAAACAAACTTTATAGCGGTTTTTTTGTTTATTCTTTATTATCTCTTAAGCACATCTTAACTCTTTATTTTTGTATATGGATTAATCTTAGACATTTTTAATTAGAAAATAATTATAAATTATTGTCGCAATAAATAAAAAAAAATTGTATGAAAGCTTTACTTGTTTGTGGTTATTTTGTTTTTAAATAAATTATTAAAAGGTTATTGTGTTTTTTTATTTAATAAACATATAAGCACAATTTTAAATTGTTTGGAAAATAAATTGATCAAGATTAAACGAACGCAAAAGAGTATTGTTTTGAAGAAAAATCAAATTATTTTATCATGTCTGGCTGGTGTTTCTGAGAATAATCATTCAAAAAACTTTACTTTGTTTTAGAAATAACTTTCATTAATTTCTTAAAACACGCTGCAAGTATTCAATTGTGATAATAAAACAAAAAAAAACACTAATGATAACACGAAAAAGTAATAAAACATGACCGAAGTAATCTCATGACCTGTATATGTTTTAAAAAATAAAACTTTCTTATAGCATAACCTGGTAGTAGAATCATTATAGACAAACCAACTTTAGTCATACGAAGAGACAAAACAAAAAGCTTTTTTATAAACCAAAATAAAAAAGTGACAAAAAACTTTATCGTTTAATAAAAATTGTTTTTATCTTTTAAGATAAAAGTCAAGTGCATCATGATTTTTAAACGTTTCTCCTTCATGCAATCGATTATAATCATATTATGATTTGATTTTTCGTGTATTTATTTAATATTTTTCATTTTGATGATTTTTTTTCCAAAAGAAGAGTTACATTTTATGAAATAAAAAACCCCTACTATCAAGGTTATAAGTTTATCTAACTTTTAACAATTTAGAAAATAATATATTTATATATTAATAAAGTTTTATCAAAATGTTTTTTCATTAATATTAAGTTTTCTTTTTTGCTTACAATCAAATATTTATTTGCAACCAAAAATAGACAAGAAATTGTTTCAAATAGAAATCTCAAAATTAAAATTAAAAAATAAAACAACAATTAAGGATATCTAAAAACATTAATCTTAAACAAATTAAAATAAAATAAAATTGAATTAAAATAATTAAATAACAAACCAACAGATGAAGATAAAAATAAAATAATAATAATTTAATTTAATAGAAAATATTAAATGTAATTGATGGTAAAATTTATTGAAGCATTAATAATCATAGAAATGATAAAATATGACATCAACACTATATATTCTTTATATTCTATATGTTGCTTTAGTGTCCTGTTTTTTTTTTTCGTATTTATTTATTCTTTACAAGATTCCTTTTTTATGTATATGACAAAAACAGATATTAAAATTTTATTATGAATTCATCAAGCAGTAAATAGTTTTTTTATCATTTTTATTTATTTTTCACTTATTTATTTATTTTTAGTATAAAATTGTTTATTTATAAATTATGCTAAGTCAATATTATCTATTGTACTTTAATTTTTCTTTTTATTATACTCGGCTTCTGATCAAACAACAGCCAAAACATTAACATTGTTTTATTTTTATCTAAATATAAATATTTCATTATTATCTTTAAAAAAAAATTGTTAATATTTTAATTAGATTATTATTTTATATTTGGTTTAATATTTAAATATTTTCTTGATTATTAATTAATTTCTTAAAATATTTTGCTTACCCCTTTTGGCTAGTTAGGTATTTTATCATAATTCGTAAGATAAGAAATTTTACTCTCTTTTTTTTTGTAATGGAATTTTAAAGAGAATGTTTTATTTGCTGTATATTCTGTAGAAAAATTAATCATCAAAAAAAGTAATTCTTATTACAATGATTTTTGGCTTATGATAATATTTACTTATTGTTTTTTTTTTAAACAGGTAAACGTGAACATTTTTTAATTGTAATAAATTAAACAAAACAACAAACATATTAATATAATCAGACGTCTAAAAATCATATCACAAAGTGTGTCATCACACTTAAAACACACAAAACAATTAATATCCATAAATATCATTATAATAATTATTTAAATATAAAGAAGTAAAAAATTAACATAAACAATATTAAATTATGCAAATTATAAAAAGAAATATTACATTGTGTCTACTCTTTATATTTGATTGTTATGAATAAAAGAATAGAAATAATACAAATAAAAATTTGCAGCATTTATAATAAATAAATAAATAATGTACATTAAGTAATTTATTTATACATATTTAGGTGATTTTATTACACACGATAATACATAACCATCAACGTCACAAATATATAATAAATAAAACAATAATTACATTTGATTTTGTCGGCTTTAACTTGTCAATACATTTGTAATTATACAGTCTCAGCTATATATTATTGGATTAAATTTTTTTCTTTACTTTTTCAATTGATATACAGAATTTTTATTATCTTATTAAAAAATTTTAATTTAATTATTTAGAATTATGATGAAGCGTCAACAAGTATAAAAGAAAATTATAAATCAATCATAATAGTTTGTATTTGATAAAGGTTAATAAAAATTTGACAGTTTTTATTATAAAATAATTTATTTTAATTATAAATTACATTAAACCCATTTCTCTATAATAAATCTTTTAAAATCGTTCAGATAGAAATAATAAATGTGTGAAACCGCCTATCATTTTATATCGTAATCACCAAAAACAAACTTTCTTTAAGCTTTTACCAATAAATAATCTAAAATATTCCGACCACACTGTATTTTTTTTTAAAAAAGCATCAAGTAATTAGAATAATAAAATTAATTATTTTCAACACCTAATAAAAATAAAAAAAAATGATAAATTTGCAAACAAATATATTTATTATATTTAATTAATTAACTATTCAACAAGTTCAAGTTCATTATGCAAAAAAAATAAATAATGATAATAATAATAAAATAAATAAAAAAGATAAACGGAAATGATTTCAGTATTAATAAAATAAAATTATTATTTTTATTTTTATTATAATTATTATGAAACAGCTTATTAAATTAATTATTTATTTATATTGAAATTAAATTTGTTCACTTTTAATTTAATTAGATTTATTTTTAAAAATACAAAATAAAATCGATTAACCTTCAATACGTTATGATTCTTATAATTTAATAATAATATTATTTTTCTATTTTTACAATTTTACACAATGTTATGTTTATTGTTATATTTAAAACACGATTTGTAGTTAAAGAATAATAAATCACTATGCTTTAACATAGCATAGTATATGTATAACGACTATTAAAATTAATAATAAATACTTAAGTTTCGTTATTCTATCTGTTTCAACAATTTACAAACAAAATGTTAGTAATTTTATATTTTTATTCTATTAAATTTTATATTATTCTCTCTTAATAAAATGTAAACATTTAATGAATAATTAAAACACTTGAATTTAATATCAATTAGGAATTTATTCTTAATTTCAATAAAAACAATAAAATCTTTATGATATTTGATAATTTATTGATTGTTTATTTTCATTATTTTTATTATTTAAAACACCTGATGCCAGTTTATTTATTTTTTTTCCATCAAATTACTTAATATTAATGTGACAATTCCAATGACCTTTTTTTATTGTTTGTTAATAAGTAATGATAAGCAGCAATTGGCAATTAAATATGTAACACTTAATACATTTATTATTTTTTTGTACGCTTTATGGTTATAAATAATTATTATTTTTATTATTTAAAATACACACAAAAAGAAATATTCTTTTTAATAAAACAACTAAAACAAATGTTTTAATTAATATACCGACGACAGACAATTAAAAGGTCATTGAAACAATAATATTTTAATACTAAGAATAATCTTAATAAAGTGACAAATTGTGGGTTTTATATAGTTTGTTTAACCTAAATTTGTAACAAATTTAACAGTTTAACATAAAAAAAAACTAAATGTTTTTATTGAAAGTGTCACGTCAATATTCAACAAAACAATAACAATAAAATTGTTTATTTGTTATTTTAAAGGAAAGTGTTATTGCGTTACCAATATCTAATGTTTTAAATAATGTTGACAATTTCTTTCATTTTATGTTAGTATTTTTTCTTAAAAACAATTTAAATCATTTATTCATATTTAAATGGAAATCATTGCAACATAAATCATTGAAGCTTTTTTAATAAAAATAAATTTTAGATTTGTGTTTGGCACACAGTTTATTCTCACTTATTAAAAATTTGACTGTAATTTGTTATTAAATTCAATTTCTTAGAATTTTGAAAGGTTTCATCTAAGTGTTTAGTAACTGAATAAACTAAGAGACTGTGTAAACATATAAATTTATATAATCTTACGACCTGTAGATTACTGGAAGCTTTCAAATAAAAATAGTCTCATTATTACTGTATTTAGTTTATTTCGTTTTTATTTAATTTATTATATTTTTTGCAAAGCATCAGACACTTTAGTTTGTCTGATAATAACGCAAATTTTATAATAAAAGAGAAAAAATATTAATTAAAATTATAAATATTAAGATAAAAATCACTGTTAACGCTAGATACAATTATTATCAAGGTAAAAATGATTATATTTGTTTGAAAAATAAGTAACAAACCATACAAATTGTAAAATAATGGAAAAATTGTCAATTAAAAACCTCAAAAATTAATAAATTATAATCACTGCATTCCTAACGTATAAAGTAAGAATTTCGTTGACAATCATAATAAAAAAAACAAGATAACATGATGGTTTTACAGCATAAATATTTTGTAAAGTATCTAAAGAGTATAAATTTTTATTATTTTAATTTAAAATGAATGAAAAAACAAACAAAAAAGCTTTCAATTGATTTTATTTACTTTTTCCCCCTAAATTTTTCTCTAAACATTTCATTTCAATCATTTATTTATGATGCTTAAAAAGCTTTAGTTTATTTTCATTTCTGTACAGAAATAAAAAAGAAACCAATAAGAAAATCAAAACAAAGTAATAAATATTTATAACTATTCGTTATTTAAATTTGTAAATTTAATGCATTGCATTTTTGGGAGTGATAAGTTCTTGTGTTTTAGATTGTTTTTTCAGCCTTATTTTTTTATTATCATCAGTTAAACATTGATGTTAACGTTAATAAATTTGCTATTCCCATATGAGAATAAAGAAAATACATAATATTACAATTGTGCTTAGATTTTTCTTTTCCTTTTTTTTAACATAAAATATTCTCTTACACCCCCAATTGGCGGCTGGCATACCAAAAACAAAACCTAACCTTCGTATGTAGCAAGTAAAATAATCAAACAACAAAAAAAAAACCACATTAAATAATAAGAAAAACAAATTTAACAAATAATAACAATAAAACAGTAAATAATCTAACATAAGGAGCTAACACGTCGAGACATAATAATTTGCACATAATATAAAATTTTTATGATAAATTTTTATTAGCTTGCGAAAAAAAATAATAATAATAAATATATTTATTTTGATATCATAATAAAAGTATTATAATAATTTTTTCATTAATATAATTGAATTATTGATTGATAATTAATATTTAATATATTAAACACCTGAGTGTTGATAATTATTTTATTAAAGTTATTTTTTTATATAAAGATATCAAAAATATATTAATTGAAATTAATCCTATTAACAGATATAGATTATCCTAACAAATAAGAGATTATCTCCCTTTTACACTTTAATTTTAAAAAAAATGTAACATCGAATAGCGCGTATAAAATATTTGCCCTTAATTTTAACGAAGCCTTTTTTATTAAATTAAAATTAAATTTATTTTTCTACGAAATTCTTTAAATTGTTATGGAAAAATCAATTAAAATAATAATATAATAAATGAGGAAATATAAGACATACAAACAAATTAAATAATATGAAAGAATTATTATTGATTTTTCATCTAAAAATAACAAAACAATTACATTTCATTCAATTTAATTTAATTCATCTGTACATTACACTTCGTTTGGTTTTTATTTGTTAGATTTTCTCTATTTATATTTTTTTACCATCCTTAGAACTGTCTTATCTATAATCAAGTTGGTCGCAAAATTTTTCTGTTTTCTTTATCACAAAGTTTTTCATTTTTGATTTAGGTACCTAACTTTATGGATATTACTCTTATTTAAACTTAAAAATGTTGTTTTTTGTATAAAATTCGATATTATTAGTTATATAAATTATTTTGTTAATAAGCCTTGCTTGTGTCACTTAATATGTCGCTTAATGCAGTCAATTAATGATTAAGTTTTACACAATATTAAAGAATTTAAATCACAAAGTTAAATCAATGTTTTAATAATTTCGGTATTTTTTATCGTAAAAGTAAAGTTATATGCTAATCACTGAAAAAAATAAATGCAACTATCGAAGAAAATCGCAAAAGGCATTATATATAAATAATTAGTTCATTAAGAAACATATATAATTGATATAAGAGAATCTATCCCCAATATTATAAGCTTTTATAATAATTTAAAAGTAAAGAAGCTGACCCGACGTTTCCTATAATAAGCACTAAAACACTTAACATAATAATAACTATAATAATTTAATTTATAAAGAACTAGCATACCTTTAATGTGAACATAAATAAATAATAATAATAGAAAATACTTATTAAAGCTTTTAGTGTGATAATAGAAATACTATAAAAAGCAATAAAGTAACAATAATTTTCTGTCTGTCAGTAAAGTAAAAGTATTTTAAGAATTTTTATATTTTTTCTTCTATTCCATTTTATAACTTAATTAAATTTTTCTTCGAAAAGTTGATACAAAAATACTAAATTAATAGAAAGACCAGAAGAATTTAACATTTACTAAAAATAATAGCTTATAAACGTTAAAGCTTTGTTATTATTTTGTATATATATATAAAAAAAAGAAAGCAAAATTATATTCTTTGTATTTTTTGATTATGAAAAGAAAAAGTTTAACAATAAAATCATTAAATTCGGATACAATAAATTTTCATCTGTTTTCAATTGAAATTTATATTTTATTCTTTTTTTTTACAATATAATATATATTAAAAAATGTATTCACTTTTTTTTTGTGTCAATTAATTTATTAATTATATCATTTTTTGAAATAAATATCAGCGAAAAAATAAATTATTATATAAAACTCCCTTAGCCGTTAAAACATTAAGAAATCATTAACAAGCCAAGCAGAAAAAAAAATGTCATAAAAACATTCTTTTGTCCATATTTAATATCTAAAGAAAACATTCTTTTATCATAATTTATATTTTATTTTCAATATATATGTGTCTTTGTTAATGTTTAGTTCCATCGCAAATATCAAATCAATAATATATAACCAACCCCTCTTATCAATGGTTAAGATAATTTATTTAGAATATTCAGTGCACGATTGAGCTTTTTGTGCCTTTAAATATTTGTTTGTCAAGCTTTTAGTATTTCTTTGTTGATTTGTAAGAAAATTAGCAGAGAAAATAAAATGTTTCTGTGTACAAATTTTTAAAATTATATTAACAAAGCATAAATACAATAATTTTATCGGCATAAGAAAACCTCATTTTTGCATAAAATGTAATTCAAGTCGTCATCACTACTATAGAAAATAATATTTAATTATTTTAATATTATTAATAATTAAATACTTTATCTTTTCATTTTCTTTATTAAATTAACCTTTTACCCCTTTACTAAACCAACATAACACTGATAATAACGTGTAATATAGAAAAATTTAGTTACTTTGTTATAATTTTTGACCTTGCGATTTATTTTTATTAATAATAATAAAGCTTTCCTCGTTTTTCTACTTAATTTATCTTTATCTTGTTTTTTGTTGTCTTTACTTTATATTAACTAATTCAAATTCTTTACAATACTTTTATTTAACCGTACCCACCTTTTAACATTTATCATTTTTGTTAAAGACATTAAAATAAACCACATAAACCACAGTAAATATTAACGGACTTGTTGCGCTTGTTTTTGCTTTTTCTTTAATAAATTTTACTTTTACTTGTATTGTCCTTAAATACAGCAAAAATTTATACATATTTCTTTAATATCAAGAAAATATTCTAACATAGTCGTTAAACATATTAACAAATTTTATTTATTGATTATTTTGCCCTTTTTTAATATTTAGAAAAACCGAAAATATTTTCATTTTCATTTTTATTTTTTTGTATTATTTTATTCAAATTTTAATTACATGTGTCACGAAATTATATAACTATTTAATTATTAAATTATCTCCTTGGTTTTTTTTTTTGTTTTCTATTTATTTATTTCTTTATAGAAATAAAATAGTGGAAAATGTGAATAATTTTAGGCTCTGTAGTTATTTTTATTAAAAACGTATAAAACCATGTGGTCGGAGAATAGTAAAAATATAGAAAAACATTAATATAAAATAAATAGAAAATCTATAAATGTGTAAAAGGAAGAAATTATATTGCTTATGCTTAATTATTTACATTAAATTGTATGTTTTTGTTTATTTTAATTAACATTAGTTTTATATTATTTTTTATTAATTTTATAAACAAGATGTTCTTCTATATTAATGTAATTTTGTTTTGAAGTAGCTTTTTTTACGATAAGCTTTATGCCACGAAACTATGCTTTATTAAAACGTGTATTTACCATAGTTTTTAAATGTATTTTTGTATTTAAATAACTTGATATTTGTTGAACATGATGCAAATTAACTTAATTTCTTAATTAACTTTTTTGCATGAATTAACCCAAGGTAAACATTATTATTCGAATTAAACGATTTTTTATTATTTAGCTAGTATATAGATACTATTTTAAGTATTTATTTCATTTTATAAACATTTGTTATTATTTAGGGTGTATTTTACTCTAAAATCATAACAATAATGATTATGTATAAAGTTTATACAGATTTTGATTAAATTATTTTCAAAAAAGATGATTTACTTCACCTAATAATTTTAATTACAAGGCCACTATAGTAATTAAGTCCGCTAAAGTTAATTTAATTAATGTTGCCTTACTTGTAAATTAAATGAAATAAATACGACTTCTATCTAATATATAATTCGTTGACTTATCACCATTAAATAAATAAAATAACACAACAAAACTTAGACTAAATCTGCCAAGGATAAAATTAAAAAAATAAAACTAATATTTTACATCTTATTAAATTATTTGTTTTATACAAATTTTTTACACAATTCTTCATAATAAACCCATCTGTGATCATTTGTTATAAATTATTTTTCTGGTTTTACATTTTTTTTTCTTTATAAATGACTAAAGAATAATTTTTATGACAATTTTTTTAACAACATGTACTTTTTTTCTGCTTAGAAAAAAATAAAATTGAAAAATTGTTGTTTAAATATAATAGGGAAATATATCATGAAAATATGTTAATTTAAAAAGAATTTTAATAGATTACCTTACGAGGTAATTATTGTAATTTATTTATTTATATCTTCGTTCAAACAAATTAATGAAAAAATAAAACTGTCGAATTCGCAAAATTATTTTTCAATTAAATATATGGTGATCAAATTAGAACTATATATTATAGCGCTTATTTATATATAAAAATATACAGTTCTTATTTGATCATCCAAAAAAATTTAATTAGTAATATTTTCTGATTTATTGATATCCAAAATTATAAATAACTTTATCATAAAAGTTAAATAATTAAAATTTATCATGGTCAATGGTTTATACAACAAAAATCAATTTTAAATAGTGTTAATAACGTTATAAATATATATAATAAACTACTGCATAAATCAATAATAAATAATTTGATTTTAACTCAAAAATTGTACAATCATTTTGCTGCAAACCAGAATCATAATTACTATTTTAACTATGCTACTAGATACAATATTACTGAATAAATAATAACTTCCAATACCAATAATATCAAAATCTAATTAATTTGATTAAATATTGATTATAAAAAATAAGAAATAAATTCATTAAATACTATGACAATAAAGCATAAAACTATGTAAATATAAATAGAATAAAATACTTTGCTTCAATTAAAAGTCATTGAGGATTAATTAAGATTAATCTTTTATGTATATTTAATGAAAATAATAAAAATAGTTTTATCATCATTAGTTAAGGGAAAAAAAAAGAATTATATATATTTAAGGCCTAAAAGTAACTAAATGCATAAAAACTAACTAGTGATAGTCATCAAACAGAAGAAAAGATTAATTATATTGTTTATTTATCTTAATAAGCTTATACTAGAATAGTTAGCAGCAATGTATCCGGTATGAGCTATTTTCTCTGAGATCAAACAATATCGTGTAATAATTTTATTGTAAATGAACAATATGATATCGTTTTTCCTTGTAAATTATCTTTGGCCTCTGTCATCAGCAAGATAACTAATATAGACAAAAGGAAACACCAAAATGTCATCCGGTTTGTTAGAAAAATTTTTTTTTTCACCGTTTACTTTGTTTATATGATGTAGCACCGTTATCAACATGTTATTTTAGAAAATTTATTCATTTTTACGCTTATAAGATCCTGTAATCTGATATTCTGAATTTTGTATAATAAATAATAGACTTGTGTAAGCGACAAGGTTATCATAGGTTTTTTTTTGCTTTGTTATTATAATTAAAATATGTTACTAATTAGTATCGCACATGTGATAATCTCATATTCAGTTAGTATTATTGTTATAAATATATAAAAAAAATATATATTTACATTAATTTTTATTATCCTTTATAATGGTTTAATTTAGTTTATGAAAAATTATGTAAAATTATTATCTATAGGCAATTTTATTATAAATTAATAAAGAAAAAAGGTTTATTTAAATTGAAAATATGATAGTTTTATTGTTTTTTGACTTTAATAAATTAAATTGTGTTAAAATGTAGACAAATTGTAGAGCTTTTGATTAAAACTAAAGAATGGTAAAAGTTTTCCTAACAAATATTTGAAAAGCTCATTAGAAATTCAATTGTTATTATTAGTTAAATATTGAAAATGATCCCCTTTAAAAGTTTAATCATTTTTAAAGCATTTTAAATCAGTATTTAAAAATTCATTACAATATTATCCGTTTTTTTAGTTAATAAACTATTAAAAACAGCAATAAAAAGTGAATAAAAATGTTAAATTAATCTTGAGCAAGGTGTTTTAGCTTGATTAAAGTGATAAATTATGATAAAAGTAAAAGTAATAGCAATAAAGCAAACTAAAAAATAAATGCTATCAATTTTAATCCTTATAAGAAATATAAATATATTTATTAATAATTTTCTTTTACTTTGAGTAATAATATTTTTATGTGTTTTGAATTAATTTACTTAATTTTCGTTTTAGTTTCTCTAACATTATACTAAGATAAGTTATTTGATGAAAGAAAATAAAAACAATAATGATGAATCATAAGATTATATAATTCATTTTTTTTTTCGCTGCTAAATAACTAAATAATTAATTATTTAATTAATAATAATAAAAAAATAGCAAATTAATATAAAAATATTAATTTTCTTTACTTGCACTTAAGCTAATATAAATAAATAAATAGAAAAAATACGCGAAATTTCCCATGAACATGCAAATTATTATTATTAATATTAATATTTAATTGAATAAAAATAAAACTAAATATTAATTGATTAAAATTAATAAATATTTTGGCAATACCTTATTACAGAAATATTTTCATCATTCTTTTTCAATATTTTCTTGTGATAAGATGTCACCAGTTGATTATAATAAAATATTATTTAATTCATAATATTGTGTTTTGTGTTGTTTGATAAATTTAAAAATATTTTTAATAAATTTTGCTTAGAATAAACAATTAAAAATTGTAAATTTTCTTTAAGTATTCTAATTAATTTTAAATATTTTTACAGGAATAACGAGAATCAACTATTGTTACTACACTCATCTGGACTTGTCTATGTTCAAATTGAAAAATTCTCTTCGCATAAATAAGCAGCTGAAATTATTTTATTTTATTTTTTTATAACACTAAATTTAATAATGTTTAATTTTAATAATTCAATGTCTGAAACGAACATTGCATCACCGTATAATGCCCGGAAACCATTTGATACATTTTCCTGTAAAAATTACACTTAAATTTAATTATTATTCATCTTCAACTTATATTATTATTATTTTTTCTGTATAGTTTCTAAGAAAAAAATAATTAATTATGTTTTATCATTTAAAAAATTATTTAAAAGTGTTTTAAAGGTGATATAATAATTAATTTTTGCCTTTTTGTGCAGGAAAAATTAATAAAAACTATATTAAGTTTTTACAAGATCAAAGTAAAGAAGAGTAATAGTGTTTTCACAAATGAATATTAATTAATAAGCTTTTAATGTGGTGAAACATAATGTATGTTTTGTGTGTGTTTTTATGTTTAATATAAAATTTAAATAATAAATAAATTAATAAAAACGATTCAATATCATAATGCAATTAAAAACCCAATTAAATAAAATAATTAAATTACAATAGTGATATTAAAAAAAAAAACAAAAATTTAATTAAATAATTATTTAGAAAGAAATAAAATTAATTAATTTACTCATTAATATTTAAATAATTAAATTAAAAAATAAAACAAATAAAAAAACGTTAATAATGGAGTATGATTATGGTAATAATTCATATGATACAAATTTTAATACAAGCGATGGTATATTTAATTTTACAACTGAATGGAATATTGATGCATCTGAGGCACCAGTAGCTGAATTAAATGTCGCTTATACAATATTTGAGGTATTGGTGGCATTAATTGCTGTTATTGGTAATGCAATGGTTGTCATTGTATTTAATAAAGAACGTAGATTACGTAGACGTACCAATTATTATATTGTCTCATTGGCAATTGCTGATTTTTTGGTTGGCCTATTGGGTATACCATTTGCAATATTGGCATCAGTTGGTTTACCAACAAATTTACATGCCTGTCTATTTACAATATCATTACTTGTTGTTTTATGTACAATATCGATATTTTGTCTAGTTGCTGTATCTGTTGACAGATATTGGGCAATATTACATCCGTTAGCATATTCAAGAAATGTCAGGACGAAAACAGCTATTGGTAATTATATATATTTATTTAACTACTTAACTATAATCACTCATTATGTCATTACTTAAATTATGTAAATAAATACTTTAAAAAATTTAATTTATTTTATTTATATTGTTCATTTTAATCATTATAATTAATTTGTTGACAACTTTTAAGTTAAAGATTAATAACCTTATTAAACCAATTAAATTGATTAATAGGCATTTATTTTGCGTCAATCATACAACAATATGTCTATTTTTAAAACATTTTTTTCATCAAAATTATTCTATATATTTATGTATTTCGTTTAATAGCACTTTATTGCTTTTTTGAAAGCTTTAATAATTTTTTTTTTTTCAATTACACTTAGGAATTCTTTATAGAATATAATACTAACATTCTAATATATATTTTCTACTTTAAAATAATAATTCTTAACGATTAAATAATATACTTTATAGCCAGGTTGTTTTATTAGTAGATCAACTCCTTCTGGCATGTATAAAAAAAATTAATCTTTCTAAAACATTTATTATAATAAAACGGGCATAAATTTTCATTAAATATTATTACAGATAATCGCGATCAGTATGTACTTAAGCTAATAATAAATGGCGTCTCCTTGTAATTTATTCAAATAAAACAAATATCTATTAAGTGTCTAATTGATGGCATTTAATAACTGAAAGCATTATAAACAAATAAGGGAGTAAATAAATGTATTTAAGTAATATAAAAATAATAAAAAAATTGTAATATTTTATCAATTAATTAATAAATTAATTAAATTAAATAAATTAAACAGCAAATCACGTAGACAATAATCTTCTTCTTAAAAACAAAATAAAAAATGATAAGTCATACCGGTAGTTACTTTAATTAATAAATTTTATTATTATTATTATTAAATTAATTATTCAATCAATAATGAAAATCGATTAACCATTTATTTTATTATTTTTTTATGTTTAAATTAATCTTCTTAATCCAATAGATAAAATTTTAATTAATTTAAATAAATATTTTAATTATGTTTATATTATAGGCATGCTTTTATTTTAATTATATTTAATTTATTTTTGTTTTTTGTTTCTTATTGTTTAATGACAAGATACACGATGTGAGGTATACATAGCGATTAATTAAATATTATATATTAATTACTTGAAATAGTTATATTTACTAAAAAAAATTAAATAAAAATGACATGACTATATTTGGCTGAATATTAAAAAAATATCTATATTTACCTTTAATAATGTGTAAAAAAAAATTGATTAAAGTATAAACTGTAGGAAAATTTTGTTTTTTTTGTTTCCAAGAATATTGTCATTAATTTTTGGTTTCATTTAGTTGTGTAAAAATTTTGCTTAGTCATATTTTTGATTGCACAATATATTAATGCCACCGTCAATAATTATAAATAATAATAATAAATATTAATTTCACATTTTGCTATTGATATATTTATTTTAGACTTTTGTTATTATTAATAATAAATTGTTAAATTACAAATGCAAAGTACATTGAAATATCGAAATAAAAATTATTATTATTTTAATGCTAAAGTACAAAATAAGTTATACAAAGGATTATATGCGGAATATTTCTATCATAAAACGTACACACAAGCAACAAGCAAAAAATATTGGAAATTCCGATTAATATATAATATTCCTTATCAATAATATAAAAAAAATGTTATTGATTAAAATTATTATCTATTTAACATAAATTCTAATGTCACATAGTAAATTATGCAAATAGAAAAAGCAAATTATTCATTCAGTCATTTTTCCCCATTTTCTTTATCAAAATAATCTTCAGTGTTATTCTTAATTAAAAAATAATAAACAAAAAGCTCACTTACAATTTGCCCTTTTCACGTCTAAGTGGTTTCCTAGAAGAAAATAAAAATATATCAGCTGTAAAATGAATGAAAATCTTATTGAAAATTGCTAATAATATTGAAAGCATACAAAATAAAGCACAAGAACACTGGAAACATTATTTTTAAAAAAGAAAAACCTACACTAACGATAACATCAATTGTCTATAATGTAGCTTCGTTCTGTAATATTTTTTTACTTATTTATTATTAATACTATTATTGCCATAGAATATAAAAGATATGATAAAAATAAATAAATGATACGTGAACGTGACATCCTGTGATATAAAACTATCTCTAATCCACTTTATGGTGCGACATATTGATTAAGTAAGCAAAAATCATCTGCACTGAACAAAAAAATTCTTAAAATATCCTAAAAAAATGTTAAAGTGCTCCAGGTGAGGCTCGAACACACAACCCCGGCATGGCTTAAGTATTTTCTACTCGAAATTAAAAGCTACTGTCTTATAAATACCGTGTGCTAACCAATTGCGCCACTGGAGCTTATTTTTAATAAAAATAAAACATTTTCAAATAATTTCAACATTTTCAATAAAACATTTTTAATATTTATTACCTTAAATGTTGGTTAAAGGTAATATGATTGTATCGTTCCGTGAAAGTGTCATTGATTTAAGAAGACCAATAAAAAAGGTGAAAAAATTCGCATAGAACATATTTTAGAATTATTTTAATAATACGATGATTAAGAAAGGGTTAAACGTGCTTTAATATATTATAATAAAAATAAGATATAAAACGTAATAAAATAATAAATAATAACAATTAAATAAAACAGAAACCTAATCACATTTATTATCATTATTATAAATTTTTCCTTTCCTATTGTACTTATAATAAAAATAATAAGCAATAGACAAATTAATAATAAAGAAAAAAAATATATATAATAACGATAATAATAGAAAATAATATTAGTAAGAAAAACTTTTCACAATATTTATGTTTATTTTGAAGCAAACACAACAGCAAAAAATAAATATAGAAAAGAAGTTAATTAAAACTTATGTCATCTTTAACTTCCTTATATAATTGACAACTTTTTGTGCTTTATTTATTTTAGTAAAACAAAAAATAATTAAATATTTAATTTTATTAAATAAGCAGCAAAAAATAATAATGTTTGTTAAAATAATGGTTAAGAAAATGTTTCAAAATAATTCTTATACTATTTAGGTAATAGCTTCTTGATCGATTTTACCTAGTTAATTGTTTTATTTGACATAATTTTCTAAATAGAAATTAATCATTATATTATCAATGACATAACTAATGTTAAAATAGTCTTTAACTATCAAAATCCACACCTATTAATTACAAAAAAAAAAAAGTAAGAAAAATTTACAACAATATATATCCATAAAATACTTCAATTACATCATAATAAAACATTTTCCTAAATTATGAATAAATAAACGTAAAAATAATTACAGAAATTTAATACCACATAAAATAATGTAAACAAAGTTGATAAAATAAATAAATGTGAATATATATATTTTTATCTAAAAATATTTATTTTCATCGAATTAGGAAACAATATTTAAAAATAATAACTCAATAAAAACACTTTAATGTAGCATTTATAGAGGAAAGTGTAAACATAAAAGTTTATCAAGCTTAAAGTGTTTTTAAACAACAAGAATAAAATTGAAACAACCACGCAGTGCTAAAAATAGAAATTCTTTAAGCGAAACAAACCAAAAAGAGCTTTTACTAAAAATCTTTTCAATGTTCACAAATTATTGTCATTTTGCACATAAAAATTTAATAAGTGTGATCTCTTTCAGACTTAATAAAATTACTTCCATTGTTGACGTTATTAAATCACCCGAAAAAAGTCTTTTAAAAAGTAAACAAAAATAAATAACTACATTTAAATAAATTAAATTACTTGTTTTTAAAAATCATGAACATTATCCTTAAATTATTGAATTTAAAGTACCATTCCTCTATTTACTATATAAATAAAATTTATTTATTTTTTTATATATCTTAAAATTTGAACGCATTGATATTGAATAAGGCATCAAAAAATTGCAAATAAAATAAAACGTGACATCGTAAAAACTACATTAACTCACAATGATGGATAAAAATAAAAATCGAAAATAAAAAACTTAATTTAATAAAAAATTCATCAGTTAAAAATATTTTATTTATTATTTTTATTATTATTATTATTTCTAATCATAATTATATGCTATATAATGCATAGTATATTAAGTGTGTATTGTACGTTTTAATATATGTGGTAAATATGCTAACAATAATAATAATAATAATAATATATAATGCTAATAAAAATAATAATAAATGTTAATAAATACACCTTAAATATATAGAATATTTATATTATTTACTTTTATGTATGAATGTTAATGAGTTAGCACTATATTTTTTTTTTTTTATGAACAAGTTATGTAATTAAAAGCTTAGTCAATATATAGTAGTTAAACCGATCATAATAATTGCATTAAATATTTATTAATCAAACTAAAATTTTATAAAACAACTAACAGCAAATGGTGCTGCTATTAATAATAAAATAAATTATAATAATTAATTATTTAAAAAAACATTGCTCCAGGTGAGACTCGAACTCACAACCCCGGTAATGTGTATATTATAAGTCGTATTTATAAGTAGTTTTCGGTTGAGTTTTATAAGCTACTGACTAAATTAAGTACCGTGCGCTTACCAATTGCGCCACTGGAGCTTGTTTAATTATATAAAATTTCAATTAAAGAATCAAAAAAATTTTAATTATTTATATTAATTTATTATTTTTTTCAGTTATAATTAGTTTGTGTTGGGTAGCTGGTGCTATTGTTGGATTTTTACCATTATTTGGATGGCACAATGGTAGCTCAGATAATGAAGGATGTATGTTTGTCGAAGTCATGGATTATGATTACTTAGTATTTTTATATTTTGCAACAATTATAACACCAGCTTTAATTATGGCTGCATTTTATTTGCATATTTATACAGTGGTTATTAAGCAGGTGAAAATTGCAAAAAAAAATAAATAATAATAAGTTAAATAAAATTAATTATTTATATTTAATTTATTAAAGGTTCGACGTATAACTACGATGAATCCAGCTGGACAAAATAATAGACGAACATCACCATCACGTATGAATGGACCACATTCACCGCGCCCACATCAGGGTGGCACAATGTTACGTGTTTTAGGTGCTGCACAAAAACGTGAAGTAAAAGCAACACAAAATCTCTCAATTATTGTTATGTTCTTTATGATCTGTTGGATTCCATTATATACAATTAATTGCATTAAAGCATTCTGTCCTGATTGTTATGTTCCATTGCAAGTCACATTCTTCAGTATTATTTTATCGCATTTAAATTCAGCCGTTAATCCACTTTTGTATGCATATCACTTGCGAGATTTTCGTGCAGCAATGAAAAATTTATTGTTACGAATGTGTGGCTTTCAAGTGCCCCAAACACAAGATCTTAATGGACGGGCTTCTATTATTAGTGTTCAACAACAACGTATGCATTCAGTTATTGAAAAACGAACATCCCTACAGCCAAGGATTTATATTGGTATGTATTTTTCTTTATAATTTGTATAAAATATTTAATAATTTATAACAAAATTTATAAATGTTTAGATTCTCCAGTTTGGCTTCGACAACAGCAGCAACAGGAAGCAGCTGCTAAAAATGGTAATACGACAATGACTTGTTTAAATAGTGTTCATCAGACTGTTTCCGCTGTCGCATCTGTAACTGGTGATCCATCACGAGAAATGTGGAAAATTGTTGAAGTGCCGAGTACAGCGGAAAATAGTAGTCACATATATAATGAAAATTCGGTGGATGAGATTTCCGTTATTTATCAAGAGAAAAAAACATCAATATCTAGTGAAAATAGATATTCAATGGATAATAATAATATTTCAATAAATTACGATGAAGACGAAGACGATGGTGACGATGATGATGATGTTTTTATGCCGCCTCCGATTACAAATCAAACAACAGAACTTAATGATAAATCAACAAATGAGAATGATGAAGATTGTGCTGGTAACAATGGTTCACCTCATAAAATTGATTCAAGTCGTCCATCAATTCAATCAGAAGATTACTACTCAACGGATTTACCATTTTTCCTGAATGCATTAAGTGATAGTGAAAGCTTAACATCTTTACCAAGGAATACAATGATGATTGAAAATAGTGAACAAAGTTATCCAACGAGCAGCAGCAACAGTATTGAAAATTTAAATGCAGCAATTAGTAGAACACTTAATCAAGATGATAATTCGGTATTTTTTATTGAAAATGATAAAGCATATTTATCACCAACACATCATCATAATAATAAAATAAAAATTTGCAAATCGCCAAAAATACTTCCAGCCAAAAATAATCGTGCAAATCAATATAAAATTATTGAAAGTAATTTAAATAATAATAATAATAAAAATAGTAATAGTAATAATAATAATCATAATAATATTAATAATAATAGTAATAGTAATATAAATAATGAAAAGTCCACAACAAATTTAGTTAATAATAGTGATAATAATATGCAATCTGATGCCGATAATCCGGCAATAACATCAGCCAACCAAAAGGAGGTGTTATCAACAGGAAATGATTCAACTAAATCTAGCCCATTGAAAGTAGTTAGTAACTTTATATTTCAGCCGAATTCACATTCAGGCATTTTACATCTACTTGATCGTCATATAACGACAAATAATAAACATCAAAGTCCACTAAAACGTACATTCTCTGATAGTTAATATTCAATTTAAAAAAAAAAACTATAATTATAATAATAATATTAATCACAAACAATTAATGATCAAACGATCTAAAACTCAACCAAAAATTAATTAACTAAATCCAAAAAATCAAAAAACACTAAACACAACACACACCAAAATGAAACATAGGCGAGAAAGAGGATTAATTCAATTATGCTTTTACACAAAATTAAAAATTAGCACATTATTTTTAAGTATAAATTTAATAAGTATATTTATTTTTTAATTTTATTATTTAAACGAATTTCATTATTATTTATTATTAATTAAACATTTATTACAAAGAAACTACTATTACTATTACCTTCTGTGATTTAAGTTTTATTTTTTTTTTTATTATTTATATTTCTTGTTAAAGAAAACTCAAGAAAATAATAATTTAAAAAAAAAATTATTAATATTAAAAAATAACATGACATTAATTATTTAATTAAATAAAATATTATAAAAACAAAAATAATAATTGAAATTTTTATTTAATTCTTTATGTTTTCAACGATTAGATTGAACAACAAATAAGCATAAAAGTTTTATTTTTTATCAATTAAATTAATGATCTTTAAGGATTTTAATCCATTGGAAATGTATATTCACCAGATTCCTTGTTATATTTTCATACTTTTTTCATTTAATTTATAATTATTAAGGTTTTTTATTATAAAAAATAATAATTATTAATCGATAAAGGTAAAATAATAACAAATTACTCAACTGATAACTTTATATTCTGATAAATATTTATAAATTATTAAAAAATACAAAATATATTTATTAAATATAGAAATTATTATTTATTTTTTTTGTAAAGCAGACTTTTTATTGTATTCAAATTATTTAATAAAAATTAAATTAAAAAACAGTAACACAGGTAAACGCAGTTGATATTAATAAGTAATTTCTTCTGTAACAAGGAAATTTATAGAAAAAATAAATTACAATTCTCAGGAAAAGAAAAAAAGATAAATTAATTATTTTAATAAATGGAAAATTATTTAATTATTTACATTAATAATTATTTAAATTGTATATAAAATGATACACACATAATGCCACACATAATGCATATATAACACTTTAAAATTGGTAGAATAAAAACATTTATAGGAAAAAGTTATCAAATTGAATTGAATAAATTTGCATATAAATAATTAATTTAAAAAAAAAAATTGTATTTAAACCATATAAATGCAGATTTTATTATTTAATTAATATTATCGAATAAAAATGGCAAAAGAAATAATATATTTTATTAAATGTTGATAAATAATTAAATATTTTATAAAATTAAAATTAATAAAACAGAAATTTGTTAAAGTATAAAGAAGTGAAAAATAATAATTGAGAGGAAAACTAAAAATTATATAATTACTTATCTGTGTCAAAAAAAAAATGAAGAAATTAATAATAAAAAAGAAAATTATTAATAAAAAAATTACAAAAAAAAAAAAAAGAAATGAATGAAAAATAAAAAGAAAAACAGTTTTATTTATAAAAGTTATTCCAATACCATTTTTTTCTAGTTGAAAACTCATTATTCCCAGAGTATGGCACATCATTTTTAAAAATTCAAATTATTATTTAATTAATAACACTTGGTTTCTTATTAAAATTAAGAATATTTAAAAGACTTTAACATTTTCACATTATTTTACATTCGTTTATTTATAAAAATAAACTATAAAACGCGATCACTAAATAATCCACATGTATAATTAATCACAACATAACCGATTTTAACAAAACTGTAAAATTTACAACTAAACAGCATGTTAAACAATTACAATTATTGCTACCAGAGGGCTCTTGTATAAGTTAAGAGAAAGTCAATTTTTGTTATCAATTAAATTAAAGATAATTTCAAAATGATTTATCGAATTTATTAATTATTATTAATTTAAAATTAATTATTAATTTATTAAGATAAATCATAATTTTAAAAACTTTTTACAAAATAATATAAAAATGAAAAACATTGACCCTTAAATATAAAAAATTTCTTCCGTCCATTTTCTACTGTCAAATACTGACAGGTTTAAATTATAATTGCAGAAACTAGGTTTAATTGTTAATTAATTACCTATTTAATGATATAAAATACAGGAATCATTTTCTAAATATTATATGTTTTCTAGTTGAAAACTCATTATTCCCAGAGTATGGCACATCATTTTTAAAACTTCAAATCATTATTTAATTAATAACACTTGGTTTCTTATTAAAATTAAGAATATTTAAAAGACGTTAACGTTTTCACATTATTTTACATTCGTTTATTTGAAATGCATATAAAATTCAATAATTTATTTTAATAAAAATGGTATAATGACAATTGAATTTTTTGCATCTTTTAAACTCCACCATCTACCTAATCGATGTTCTTGACCAACGGCTGCTATTAATTTTGTACCATCATTTGTAAATTGTAAACTATTTATAAAACCTTTCACTGGTATTTCCATTATTTGTGTTAAATTACGAAAATTTAATCCTAATTTCCACACACGTATAAAACCATCGCAAGAGCCTTCAAAAATAAAATAAAATGAATAAAATTCACAAAAAAAAAAATGAAAATATTATTTAAAACCAACCAGATGCAACTAAATCAGTATTCAAAAATGTGGCAATCGAACTAATCCAATTTGCTTCAGAGCTTGCTTCTCCATGCGCTAATGGAACAGTAAATAGCGGCTTCTTTTTTAATGTGCTCCAAACTGACAGAGCTCTGTTAAGAATGAAAATAAATTATTTACAATCCATATCATAGAAATCGTCTTTATTTTTTTTTTTTAGAAACAAACCCGTCATTTCCTGATGATAGAAAATTTTCATCATTTATTAATTTTACACTTTCTATGCATCCTTTATGTCCATTATATACTAATTGTGATTCTTCAGCAATTTTCCAAACTCTTATACTGCAATCGCTGCCACCAGATGTAATCGCTCTTTCGCGATAAAGCGCGTCTATATCTGTTATTGCTGCTTGATGTCCAAACATTGATTCTACGTATGCCATTTCATCTAAAGACCATACTTTAACAGCACGATCTTTACTTACTGAATACAGTGTATGTGTATCTTTACGAAATATTAATCCTGTTACGATATCTCGATGTCCACGAAAAGAATGTAAATGCTTTAATTGTGACGGACACCAAATTTGAATATCATTACTGTGATCGGCTAAAGCCTAAAAATAATAAATTGTTAGTTTGTTTTATCTTATTCAAAAATATTTTAAAAACAATTACCAAAAATTTAAAGTCATAAGAAAGTGCTAACGACAGAATTTGTGGTTTTCCAACAGCATTTCCTGCTCTTGTTTTTGTACAGTCAAAATGCCCAGCTGATTTCTTTTCTGCAAGATCCCATTTAACTATTATTGAATTTTTAGTCCCAGTAAACAGATATTTATCATCGTGTGATAAGCACACACAAGTAATTGGTAGTTTTTGTAATTTATGTTTTATCACTCGTATACCAGTTGCATCGTAACCAGTATAATTGTCTGCAACATGCCTACGTAATTTTCCTATACTATCTAAATAATCTTCATTTAAACGTTGTGAAACATTTTCGTCTACTTGATTGTCAGCTGCCCGAGCTTTTTCTTCTAATTCAATTTCCTCCAAATATTTTTTAGCCAAACGCAACCGTTTATCTTGCGGTGTTTCGTGGTCTGATTCGGATTCACTTGCATAGTTGCGATTATCTCCATCAACCTCTAAATCACTATCAATTTCTTCATTTTTGCCATTTTGAACAGGTTCTGGTTTTGATTTTTTTATTTTCTTTTCCTTTTTATTGCTCACAAACTAAAACAAATTATTTTTATTAAAATCGCAATCTCACATCTGGTTTTAATTACTTACTTTCCGTTTGTTATTAATTTTAGGTTTTCCTTTTAAAAAAAATGAAGACATATTAAATGATTTTATTAATTGTAAATATATGAAATAATTAATCTATTTATTTATTATTATAAAAATAAACTTTAAACCGCGTTCACTAAATAATCCACATGTATTTAATAACAACATAACCTATTTTATTTTCATTTAACAAAACTGTCAAATTGACAACTAAACAGCATGTTAAACAATTACAATTATTGCTACCAGAGGGCTCTTGTATAAGTTAAGAGAAAATCAATTTTTGTTATCAATTAAATATAATATAATTTCAAAATGATTTATCGAATTTATTAATTATTATTAATTTAATATTAATTATTAATTTATTAAGATAAATCATAATTTTAAAAACTTTTTACAAAATAATATAAAAAAGGAAAACATTGACCCTTAAATATAAAAAATTTCTACGTCCATTTTCTACTGTCAAATACTGACAGGCTTAAATTATAATTGCAGAAACTAGGTTTAATTGTTAATTAATTACCTAGTTAATGATATAAAATACAGGAATCATTTTCTAAATATTATATTCAAATGTAAAATTGAAAATATTACTAATTGAAAGTTTTATTATAAATATTTTTAATTTCAAATGTGTTTCAGATGGGAAAATTAGAATTACTTCAAGTTTTATCTGGGCATAAGGGTAGAGTTTGGGGAGTTGCATGGCATCCAAAGGGTAAAACTTTAGCAACATGTGGTGAAGATAAAACTATACGAATCTGGTTTGAAGAAACGAACAGATGGTCAGCTAAAACAATTTTATCAGATGGACACAGTAGAACAATAAGAGCTGTTGCTTGGTCACCTTGTGGACAATTATTAGCATCAGCTAGTTTTGATGCAACAATAGCAATATGGGATAAAAAATCAGGTTTTAATCAACAATTAATTGATTATTTATAAAATTTCATATATTTGAATTTAAATTTTAGGTGAATTTGAATGTAATGCAACTTTAGAAGGTCATGAAAATGAAGTAAAAAGTGTTGCATGGTCACAATCCGGATCATTACTAGCAACATGTAGTCGTGATAAATCAGTGTGGGTATGGGAAGTTGCCGGGGAAGATGAATTAGAATGTGCAGCTGTTTTAAATTCACATACACAAGATGTAAAAAAAGTTATTTGGAATCCAAAGAAAGATATTTTAGCTTCAGCCAGTTATGATAATACAATTAAACTATTCAAAGAAGACTTATCGGATAATGATTGGATAAATATAGCAACATTAACATCACACACATCAACTGTTTGGAGTATCTCCTTTGACTCTACGGGTCACCGTTTAGCTTCTTGTAGTGACGATAAGACAGTTAAAATATGGCAAGAATATTTACCAGGGAATGAAGAAGGTATAGCCACACCAGACAATGAACCTGTCTGGAAATGTGTGTGTACACTATCCGGTTATCATAGCAGAACAGTTTATGATATTAGCTGGTGTCATTTGACAGGTACATAAAAATTATTTAAATTAATTTCACTGGAATATCTGTTAATTGATCTTAATTTCAAATATGTTTTGACTAGGATTAATTGCTACAGCATGCGGAGACGATATGATTAGAATATTTAAAGAAGCTGAGGATTCAGACAAGAATCAACCAACATTCGAATTAATTACAACTGAGCATCGCGCACATTCACAGGATGTCAATAGTATTAGTTGGAATCCAGTTATTGCGGGTATTTTAGTATCAACAAGTGACGATGGTGACATTAAATTATGGAAATTCTTTGAATAAATTTAAACATACATATTATGTTATTATGAATTAATTAAAAAAAAATAAGAAGAAAATATAAAATAAATATTTCTTAGAATTTAATTTAATTTTTATTTTTGATAAAGAAAAACTACCAAAACTTTTTCTTAATTTAATCGATTCAATGACATAAACTGGTTGAATCATTTAATAATGCAAACATACAAACACAAAAACATAATATTCGATTAATAAATTATTAAAAATTATTCTCACAAATACATTCATTATACAAATGTAAATAAAAATCCCCGCAAAAATTTACGTAAATACCGCATCTCGAAGATGCAGGCTTAACAGTTTTTTTATTGCGAAAATATATATAAACGACGTAGTAGGAATAAAATAAAGTCAGATTGAATAAAACAGTGATAAGTGAACGTTCAAATTTTATTTAAGTGCTAATTTTAAAATGAAATTAATAATATTTACAATATTAATCAGTTTTGCTGTATTTCATTCGTGTAATTATTTATATTATTAAAATATACGTACTACATTTGACCTATGATTAAAAAAATTGCTTAAATTATTAGTGAAATTTGAATAATAAATATTAATTTTTATTTTAAATTAATTCTTCTGCAGCATACTCTTCGTCATGTCACAATTTGCCGATGGTTACAAGACAAGAATGGGCAGCAAGATCACCAGCAGAAATTACTTATCAAACAATTCCAGTTAAATACGTACTTATACATCATACAGTTTCACCGAAATGTACTACAAAAGCTGAATGCTCTGAGTATGTGGCAAATATCCAAGCATATCATATAGACACAAATGATTTTGATGATATTGGCTATAAGTAGGTCTTAATTAATTTATTTATTAAATACGAAAACTAATTCAAATAAATTTTTTTCACAGTTTCTTAATTGGTAATGATGGAAATGTATATGAAGGTTGTGGTTGGAACAAAGTTGGAGCACACGTTAGAGGATATAACACAAAATCATTAGGAATTGCTTTTATTGGCAATTTTACAAGTAAATATTAAATTTTATCAAAGTTTATTCATTTGTAATAAATTTTTTAATTTTTTTTATAGATGAAAAACCAAACAGAAAGGCAATGCGAGCAGTTAAACAACTTTTAGCTTGTGGTGCTGAATTAGGAAAATTAGATAAAAATTATCGATTATTAGGTGCATTACAAGTCAGTGCTACAAAAAGTCCTGGACTAGCTTTATATAATGAAATACAAAAATTTGACCATTGGGTTGAAAATCCATAAATTATATTTAAATTATTCTCATATGTGTTTTCTTTAAATAACTAAAAATAAAATCTACTTTAAAATAATTAATATATTTTTATTTCAAATTTATAAAATTAAAGTATGCCTTCCTTTTTTTTACTTCTTTTGTCTATCATTGCATATTATCCAATCATAGAGCTGTATAACTAAATAAGGCGGAAACAACAATCAGCGCTAAATTTCTCAAAAACGTTAAACAAGTATAATACATTTTTCATATAAGAATAACGTAAAGCGAAGTATGAAAGAAAATTTTCAATCAACCACATCCGTCGTTTATAAACACATTTTTTTCTGTATAAAAATAATTATTTTCTTTTATTAGTTCAACTTTTGACCTCGCTGTAGAAGGTTGATATTTCATATTTTCAATTTATTACTATAGTTATTGTTAAAACAATCAAGAAAAAACTAAACTTTAATCTACATTATTGTAAACATAAAATATAAATACATAATTTCATTTTTTTATATAATATTATTATTATTTTTAATCAATTATTGTTTGCAAAGTGTGTCTTTAATGTGTTTAATAGTTTGTTTTTCTTATATTTTATATGTAATTATGTGACGCAAAAATATTTTTAGAAAAAGAAAAATTAAAAGAGTTAAATTTCTTTTTTGTGTAAAAGTTTTGTGTTGCCAAAAAAAAAAAGAAACAATATTATATTTTTATTGTTTATGGAAATAATGGATAATTTTATATTTTATTACCAAATTAATGGAAGTTTAACAGAAACTTGAATTTCTTTTTACAATTTTTTTGTTCTTTTATTACAATTTTTTATTTTTGTATTATTATTTTTATTAAATAAATTAACAAAAAAAAAAATGCGCACAGCAATTATTTGCGACCCGTTAGTGATAAAATCGCAAACACACAAAATACCAATGAAATTTTTAAAACGAAAACGAAGTAATGAGGATATAAATGATCATCCGTCAAAAGTATTAAGGATAAGTGAAGAGACAAATGTTTATAGTGATTTGCAGGAAGAAGTAAATCATCAACCACTGGAACAACATCATTCCCAACAAAGTTCACATCCAGATGATTGTTTAACTATAATAAATAATTCAGTTAATGATAATTTAACAAATAATACAACAATTGAGTATGTTAATGTTATGTTTGATAATAATCTATTACCTGTACAAAATCCAATAATTACCGAAGCAAATGTTGTAAATTTAAATGAATTATCAGCGTGCTGGAGTAATTCTGATTTGTTAAATTTAGATGAAAAAATCAATTCAAATATAATAACAAATTGTTTTAATGATAATAATAATATTTGTGGTGATGGAAATGGAGATTATTCAAGACAGAGTACACCGATTCATGTACAAAATACACTAGATTTAAGTAAATAATCTAATACTAAAATAATGATTATTGGAAATTAGTATTCTTTTTTTCCTAAAATATTTTCCAGGTCCAACTGAAGATATTGAAGATAAAAATTTATCTTGGTTATTTAATTTTAAACTAGACGAATTACCACATTTATCACCAGAAGTAAATCGTAATAATCGTACAAGTACTGGTAAAAAAGTTGATGAAATAATACAAGAGGTTACATCAGGCTTAGATGAGGAAGAATTAAATGTAGCTGAAAATATAATAATTGAAACGACTCCTAGATTGTAAGTTATTCATATATAAAGAAAAAAAAAATCTATAATTAATAAAAAATAAATTACTTAAAGGCCAAAAAAACCACCATTTACCTATACAGAATTAATCGAGTATGCGCTTGAGGATAGAGGTGAACTAACAGTATCAGGAATTTATCAATGGATATCGTAAGTGTTTTTATTTTTATTTATTACAATTTTATAAAAATTCAAAAACATAAATTCTAATCATCATGGTGATAAAAGAAAATTAAAAAATATAGTGTACGTTACACATGTTGATATTTGTTTATCTTTTTATTTGATTGTTTTTTTCGTTGGAAGTTGAACTAGTGTTTAGTTTATTAAATTGTTTTAACGCTAAATCTTACAATTTTCTTTATTGATTATCCAGATAAAATATAACAAATATACAACTGTTTTTGTCTAAATCAAAAATATCCATTCTAAGCAGAAATAAAATGATTACTGTATGTTTTTGTGAATAATATTTAATTATTCGGCACATGAAACTTGTCGTTTTTCTCTAATTAAATAAATAATTATAATGACTTGCTTATGTCGCTGTTATTTTCCTATACATTTATTTACGTTTTATCAAGTGAAATATATATTTAATAATGTAAAACTATATTAACACAAATACAACTAAAAAAGTGAAATAAAATGTAAAAGAAATAAAAAATATAAAGAAAAATATCAATAATTCGTACCTGGCACAGCCGTTATTATCCTAAGAGGATGGATTTTTCGATTTTTTTCATTTTCTATTAAATTTTTTGGTATAAATTTTTGGTTTATTCTTGTTAATAAAAAGATAAAAAAAATATTATTAAAAATAATCGGGAAAACTAGAAAAATGTTTATACATAAAAAGGAGCTTTTCGTGAGCTTTTTTCCTTCGTGTAAATTATTTAATATTTTATAAAAGAAGTACAATACACTTTGTTTATGCTTTTTAAATAATTTTAAAGAGAAAAACACATTTACGTAGATTTAAATGTTGTGGATTTACAAAATAGGATTAAAAGGGCTGTAACTGGTGTTTCTTTTCGAGGAAAATTATTATTTTAGTCAACGTAAAATATGTACAAATTGGGTAAAATAAATTAATCTAAAAGAGCAAGGAAATTTATTCCCTAAGTACTATCCCTAAGAATGTTAATCAATTCTTAATTGAAAACATTAATAATTACATAACGTGAAAAGTTTATAAAAGTATTCATAAGGATATTCTAATAGCTTTTTTTATAAATTTGTATTAAAACGATAAGCTTTCTCAGACGTTTTTTAAAACTATTCCAATTTTTAATTGCTTGCAAAAGCCAATTTTCACAGTAATAAACACATTTACAAACCGGACTTTAAAAAACGCAACCCTTATAAAAAGGGTAAATATTGTAAACAGTATTTAAATATTTATTTTTGGTACACATTTGCTTATGAATTAACTAAATTACTTATTTAAATAATAATAAATGAATTGATTTATATTGGTTTGTTATTTATTTTGATTGAGATTTCTTTTGTAACAAATTATGCTTAAATAAAATAAACACATTGCTATGTTTAATGAGTTTTTGTGGACACTGATAACAGACTTTTTATGAAAACGGTACAACCGTAAGAAACGTATAAGTTATTTTCAAATACATGATTATAATTACCAAAATAACATTAAATAATAAATTTAAATAATTTATTACCAAAAACAAAAAGTAATAAAAATATCTCGAATTACAAAATTCAGTTATAGAACATAATTGTATGTAGCGTGCAAGGTGTTTAAATGAATTTTTATTGTCTTGTCTATTGAACTACTTGTTTCCTATTCATTTCTGGTGTTTTTACATCGACCTGCGTCTCATAACGTGAATAACAATAATGTAAAATATTCCAAAATATAAAATAGTTTAAGAAAACCCTAAATAAAAAAAAAATAAATATAAATCTAAGGGTGTTCAATAGAAATGTATTTTTACAGAATTATACTATAAAATATACAATATTTAACTGATTTAATGCATTCATTGTCGATTACAATACATAAGTTTACCTTTATGTATACTTTTCTCTATTACATTTTCATTTTTATAAATTTTTATTTCTAGATTTATGTTTTATTTACGTTTTTTTTTATATTAAATCATTAATTTTTAATATTTTTGCAGCATGGTGTATTGAGTATACGTTATTTTCTATAACGGCGTATATATATTGGATATTTAACAATGTATTTAAATTATTTTCGGATCATTCATTCAATGAACAATTTACCAATGTGTGACAGACATATTTAATTTATTATTATGATTATTTTGAAATTAAAATTTCTAAATATTGCATGCATGCACCTTTTACATGGATCAATGATTATTATTGAATTTATTTCAAACCCTTACAATTAGTATGGGAAATATTTATTTAATTTTCTGTTTTTGTTTTTTAAATTAATTTTAATTTTTTAACCTTTATTTTTTGTTTTCTGTTTTTCCTTATTTTTCATATTAATTTGTTTGTCCTTTAAATTGTAGTTTTATTCCTATAAAATTCATTGATCATTTTCTTTTTATGAATAGGAATTATTCTGAGTATTTTTCTGGTTATTTTATTAAGAATTCTAGTTTAATAATTCATTCTACTTCTGCAATTTTAAGAAACAAACTTAAAGCAAAATAAAAACTTATCTACTTTGTATTAGATCTATTGAATTTTCAGTTTTTAAACAATTTTTTCTAATCAACTGTAAAGGTCTAAGGACACATTTCTTAATTTAACTACAATTGAAGTCAATAAATATATTAAATTTATTGTAAAACATTATTGTTCCTTAAACTATGTCTTATCTAGTTAAAACAAAGCAGTAAATATTACTTTTTATACGTATATCAAACTAAATTTATAATATTATTTGCACCAATAACACCTTTAGTAATATTTTAACACAAATAAATAAATGAAGCGAAACTTTATTAATTACAAATGTTTACCATTAATTTATTAAAAATTTGTTATGGCTAGGGAATATTTAACAAAAAAATCTTATTAAATGTAATGTATAGAAAAACAAAGAGACAATGAAGAGGACACAGGTACATAACAGTTAATAAATGTCCTTTAAAAACATTAAACATAAAACATCATTTCCGTTTAATATGAATGATAATTACTTTTTTTTTTTTTAATTTAACGTAAACAATTTAAATGAACTTGATTACAACTTGCTACATACATACAATCCCCTTTATTGACAAAAAAGGACAAGAGTTAAATGTGGCCAAAGGGGTGATTTTATTACTGTGCTCAGATGTATAATAATCGAGCCTCGTGTTGTTGTTATTGTTGATCTTGGTCACACACGCCACAGGAAATACGCATTTAAATGCTGAAAAAAATAATAATAATACAATATATGTTAATTTTGACAATAATACATAAGCAGCAGTAGGTAAAGCAATAGCACCTACGATTATAACACATGGGTTTAATTTAGCGTGAAAATGTTTAAACATTTATTTAATAAAAATGAAATAATAATTATTATAATAAAAATAATAACTGATCTTAATCATTAATAATGATTAGTTTTTAACTTTTATTGTCTTTTGAATAAATCGTTCTTTGATTCAGTAGTCGCAAAACTGAATAAAATAACTCTTTTAAATACTAAAACAAGTAGAAGCATTATTATAAATCGATAAAATATTGCTTTAAGTGGTTTTATATTTTCTTGTCTACTTTAATAACGTGCATTTTTTTTAAAGCTTTCACTTGTATTAATATTAAATAATAATTATAAAGAAATTTATTATTAAAAAAATATAAAACTTTATAAAACGTAATCTCTGCAAAATATTATAAACTTTAAAGTTTCTTTTTTTTAAATTTTTTAAAGTAAAACTTTTCATTCTTTAAAATTTTTCTATACAAAAAAAGCTTGTAAATAATTTGTTGACAAATTAAAATTATTTTCTTTTTATTTATTATAATTTTAGACAGTTTTACGACTGTGGAAATAATAAGAGTATATTTTTGCATTTTTTTATATTTTTTTCTGCATGCTAAATGTTTAATTAAACTAATTATTCTATAGAACTTTATCATACCGTCCATTACCTTTTGATTTCTTTGGAAAAATATTAACGACATAATTATTATTGGTATGGTTAATCGAAAATATAATTAACAAGTATTTTATCATGTAAATTAATTAAAATACTCTGGCTAGATCATATCTACCTTTAGTATTATTCAAGTGTGACTGGTGTTTGATATTTAATTTAAATTTATTATTATTATTGATATATTTTGCAGAGTTATATATATATTTTTTATTTATTTAAATCATTTTTCTATATAAAAATATATAATATTTCTAAAGTATAGACTTTAAGAAATGACAATGACGACATTTTATGTTTTTCTTTATAATTTTTTGTTTTTCATTTGATTTAATAAAATAAAAGGGGAGAAATATCATATCATAATATATGGGATTTTATATATTTCTTATATTATTATGTCTTTCATGACATATAAAAGCAACACAAGAATATAAGTAAACTAAAAAATTATTTACATGATAAGTAAAACCAAAAATTATGCTTAAAATGAATTTGAATATGATGACTACTTTGGCTGCAAGTCTATAAAGTTAATATAGGGGCGTACCTATCAATTGGATGGTACGAATAGCCACAAGCCACCACTATATATATATAAATATGTTGTTAAAATTTGGTGAGCTTTTTTCTATCGTTTTTTATGTTTTTCTTTGTAAAACTTTTCTTTTGATTAATAAATCAAGTACATTTGTGTGTGGACAATAAAGAAAAGTTTATACATTTATTAAATAGTTAATTTATTAACGTTATAAGCTATTTTTCTTGTCTGTTTCTGTTTCTTTGATTGGTCAACGCTTTAAAAACAAAATTTGTCTTCAATTTGTCTATACACTTGTTATTTGAATAATAAAAATGGGTTTGAACAATGTAAAAATATTATTAAATATCCTTTATCTCCGTTTTTATTTTTATTTAATTACTTATGGAAAATAAAAATACCATAAAACAACCTTATATTTGTGATTGTTTGATATTTACATTTGAAATTTTATAATTAATTTCATTGCTTGGTGATTAAAAATTAGGATTATTATCATTATTATTATTTTTGTAATCTGAAAATCAACTTTGTCAACGAATTTGTATATCAAATATATACACATAATTTACATTTTCTATTTTATTATCCTTAATTTTATTCAACTCAACCCTTAAATATTTAAAACCTAAATCCTTAAACGTAGTTTAACACAACCAATAAACACTTTGCTTTACCACAAATAAAAATGAAAGAAATATTATAAAGGCGTGTCCGAAGGGTGTCTGATAAATTGCACGAAGCTTGCGCAAATGAATAAAATTTTATTCATTTTTTCCTTGCTACAAAATGGTTTTTGATTTATATCCTTTGAAGTTTAAAACTATTTTGATTTTAATTCATCATTCTGATTTTTCTAGTGATCGATTTCCATTCTATAAATCAAATGATGATCGATGGAAAAATTCTGTACGGCATAATTTATCAATAAATCCACATTTTCGTAAAGGTAATAAGGCACCACAAGGTGCTGGCCATTTATGGACAATATCATCACGAGATTCTGAAGCAAATACTTTAGCGTGGGAACATGTAATTATATATATAAAAAATGAATACAAAAATTTTAATATTTACCTAATAACACTACTTATCTGTAGAAAAAACAAAGACTGGAATTATTTTTTAAAATGGAAGCAGCAAATGCATCTAATTCATCAAGGAATTCGTTAAAAAATCAAACAACCGCAATAACAACGATTGATAACGATACAAATAATATAATATTATGTTATGATGAAACAGCAGCGGCTACTGCAAGTATTATGTTACCACAAAATAATTCTAATATTGATGAGATAACAGGAAGTACATCACCTGATCAGCAACAGTTGATTGATTCACAGCAACAGCTGGTTCATAATCATCATAACAATTCTCATGTTAATCATAATAGCAATCATCATGAAATAATAAATCATTTAGAACAGGAGCAACAGTTACAACAGCAGCAGCATCAAGAACAGACTATTAGTAGTTACCATCAAGGCCAATCCCATATAGAACATCATGTTGGTGATAATCATACTGTTGACGATTTGCGGCGTTCTGCTGGTGAAATTTTAAACGGTGTTAGACGTAACGTTGAAGTACAAATAATAAATCATCAATCAACACATCACTATCATGGTTGTATCTTAGATTCTGGTTTGTCATTAAATATCTTTTAATAAATTATTTTATTGATAAATGTCTATTGATTATAGGTGACTATCTGAATCCGGTACCAAAGGATCAAATTGTACAGGAGTGTGGTTTACGTGGATTATCAGAAAGACAAATTTCAAATGATTTACTGCATACAGTTGCTGATAATATAAATGGTGTTAGTGATTATTATGTAACGGAAATTGATCCGATTGAGTTGGGTATCAATATGACAACGGACGGCGATGAGGAAGTTTTATTTGGTGATGATTTTAATTTAAATTACTTTGGCATGGGTAATAATATTATGGCCTGACAAAAACTAATTGATAAATAATAAACTTTAATTAGAAGGAAAGTAATTTTTACGTTTAATTAATTTATTTAACAAAGAAAAAGAAAAATTTAAAATATAAGAAAATTTCTAGTCATATTTATCTATTTTATGTAATTAACAGTAATTGTTTTCTTATTATTATCTCTTATATTATTATAATTAGTAATATTTTTATTTATTTTTCATTTGTCCATAGAGATTACATTTTTATGTTTGTCTGTAATAATATTAAATTATATTTTTCCTCTTATTTATTTATTTGTGGTAGGTAGTGTGTTGGAAGTGATTTTATTGTGTGTAAATTAATTACTATAATTATATAATGAATATTAATTGAAATAAATTTTAATTATAAAGAAAATAAAAACCGTTTTCTTTACTTATATTTATCAGAAGATTATACATGCTTTGGTGTCATAAAGATACAGGTAAACTCTATTTAATCCTAATAGCAATTCTTCGATGTTTTGTATTTAAATCTTTCATAGTTCTGCTATATATGTTTTACCAATTCTAGTATTTGTATTTTCTTTGTCATCCTGCAGTTTCTATTGTTGCTCCAAATGGTTAACAAAACTGAACAAATCACAGGTGAAATATATATTAATGATAAAAAATTTAAATTAATAAAAACAGAGAAATCTTCAAACAATTCCAAATGGTAAACACTTTGTTTACCTATAAATTAAATACTTTCGACGTTATATTATAAAGGTAATTCTTTTTCATATGGCATCACTAAATTCATTTTAAAAACAAACAGATGTCACTATGACAGTTAAAAATGCGCAATAATTTTATAGTAATAGGTTAATAGGTGTGTAAAGCGCATTATCTCTATTATTAAATTTACTGTTAATTGTTTTTAATTATTTATTTCAATAATGGCACAAAAATCAATAATGTAAGTTATTAATTTATTATTATTTCAATTGAAGTATTTTTTAATCTAATAATTTTAGGTCATTTTTCGCGCCGGTTCAAAAGAATGATGCTAAAGTTGTTCCAAATGAATCTGATTCAGAAGATGAAAGGTATTTTTAATTAAATAATTATACTATTAATTATTACTTATAAGTAGTGAATACAAGTATGTTTCAAGTAATTCGTGGAATAGTTTTAAGACAATTAAAAACCGATAAAATTATTTGTGGTTATAAAAATGTGAATAAGTTTCAATTAAATAATTGCAAAATAAATAATAATTATAATACTTTATTAATAAATAAAACGCATAATGATATACATTTACTAAAATTCTATAAACATTTATCGTCAAATTCTTCCAGTAAAATTATAAAAGTGAAACGGAAACGTATTTTAAGCAGTGATGAAGAAGATAACGAAAACTCAGTTAAAACGTAAATATTAGCAATACTCTTTATTTAAATAGTAAAAGTTATATATTTTTTAATTTTTAAACAGGTCTCCGCCAAAAAAGAAAATATCCCTTCCATTAGAAGATAAACAGAAAAAAAATGTTAGCAGCGATGATGAAGATAAGGACACGTCAGTAAAAAAGTAAGATAATTTTGAATAAATGAATATATATTTTTATTTATTCGTGTATTTATAGATCGCCACCCAAACCGAAGACTCCAATAAAAGAAGAGGAAAAGCCAAAAAGTCCAAAGTCATCGCCTGAAGTAAAAGTTAAAAAAGAAAGCACAAATAAATCATCGACAAAAACAAAAGGGAATAAAAAAACACCAAAATCCAATAAAAAGGAAACAAAGAATACAAAAATAACAAGTGGCACAACTAATAATAAATCTCCGAAAAAAGAAGAAGAATCAGAACCTGACAGTCCTGAAGAAAAAACTAAAAAATCATCAAAATACATTAAAGTCGATGCAAAAAATGAAAATAGTGTCTGTGATTTTTTTACACCCACTAATAAAAACGACATTGAATTGAAATCGGCTGGTCAGGGACAAAAAGGTGCTGATTATAATCCTGGTAAAAAAAATTATCATCCTATTGATGATGCATTTTGGGAACGTGGTGAAAAGTATATTCATGAATTATCATTTTTTTAAATCTTTTATATTAATTTATTTTTAACATTTCAGAGTGCCTTATCTAGCATTAGCGAGAACATTTGAGATTGTTGAGGATACCAGTGGACGCTTACGAACAATAGAAATATTAAGCAATTTCTTTTGTTCTGTATTTGTTTTAAGCCCTTCGGATTTAATCGCTTGTGTTTATTTATGCTTAAATCAATTAGCTCCTGCTTATGAAGGTAATAAATCATAAATATTCATTTGATATAAGGAAATTAAAATGTAGTTTATTACTTATTGCGAACTAGGCCTGGAATTAGGTGTCGCTGAGACAACTTTAATGAAATCAATTGCTCAAACAACTGGTAGAACATTGGCACAAATAAAAA
Organism: Ptychoptera contaminata; assembly: GCA_963942525.1. Classification (NCBI taxonomy): domain Eukaryota; kingdom Metazoa; phylum Arthropoda; class Insecta; order Diptera; family Ptychopteridae; genus Ptychoptera; species Ptychoptera contaminata. Next base: position 6,676,316 of record OZ012637.1, read on the forward strand.
ATGATACAAATACAATTGGTGATTTGGGAATTGTTGCTGAACGTTCTCGAAGTAATCAACGTATGATGTTTACACCAGCACCGCATACAGTCACTGGAATGTTTACTAAATTAAAAGAAATTGCCAAAATGACTGGAACTTCAGTAAGTTTCTATTCTACTCTGAATTTTTTTATTAAATTAATTTTATTCCTCGTTTATTTTATTAGAGTGTGGCAAAGAAGCTTGATAAAATTCAATCAATGTTCGTGGCATGTCGTCATGCAGAGGCAAGATTTTTCATTCGTTCATTAGCTGGTAAATTGCGTATAGGATTAGCAGAACAATCATTATTACAAGCATTAGCCGTGGCATGTGCAAATACACCTCCAAATCAAGAATATCCTCCAAAAATTATGAACAAAGCTAAAAAATTGGGAGAAGCAAAATTTAAAAATAAAGTTGATGAATTGTCATTAATTTTAAAGACAACATATTGGTAAATTGTTAAATTAATAAATTTTTAAAATAGTTTATCAATTTGGTTAATTTTTCAGCCAATGTCCGAATTATGATAAAATCGTTGAGGTTTTACTAACGGACGGTATTGATGCTTTGTTGGAAAAATGTCCAATGACACCAGGAACACCATTAAAGCCTATGCTTGCACATCCTACAAAAGGTGTATCGGAAGTATTGGAACGTTTTGATAATATTGATTTTACATGTGAATGGAAGTATGATGGTGAAAGAGCACAGGTATGATCGCAAAATATATTTTTCTATTAAGATATTATTAAGCAATTATGGTTTTGTAGATTCATTTAGCTGAAGACGGAAAGATAAGTATTTACAGTAGAAATCAAGAAGATAATACAAGTAAATATCCTGATATAATATCGCGTATTGATTTAGTAAAAAAGTCAACAGTAAAGTCATGTATTTTGGATTGTGAGGCAGTTGCCTGGGACATGGAAAAGAAACAAATTTTACCATTTCAAGTGTTGAGCACAAGAAAACGTAAAGATGCCACAGAATCAGAAATAAAAGTTCAAGTATGTGTTTATATGTTTGATTTACTTTACTACAACAATGAGCCATTAGTGACAAAACCATTTCTGGAGCGCCGTAAATTACTGCACGAGAATTTTAATGAGGTTGAAGGTGTATGGAAATTCGCAACATTTTTGGATACAAGCGATATTGATGAGTTACAAAACTTCCTCGAGGATTCTGTGAAGGGTAACTGCGAAGGTTTAATGGTGAAAACACTAAAAAAGGATGCATCCTATGAAATTGCAAAACGTTCAAGAAATTGGTTAAAATTAAAAAAGGATTACATGTCTGGCGTTGGCGATTCATTAGATTTGGTTGTCATTGGTGGATACCGAGGACGTGGTAAACGCACTGGCACTTATGGTGGATTTTTGTTGGCATGTTACGATCAAGAAAATGAAGAATATCAAAGCATTTGCAAAATTGGTACTGGTAAGTAACTATTTATATTATTCATTGTGTTTTTAACATAATAAAAGCAAAAAATTATCCTTTTACAAAGGTTTTAGTGATGAAGATCTTCAAACACACTCAGAATTCCTAAAGCCACATATTATTTCCAGTCCAAAATCATATTATCGTTATGACACACAGCATGAGCCAGATGATTGGTTTGATACTGTGCAAGTATGGGAGGTAAAATGTGCAGATTTATCTTTAAGTCCTGTACATCTGGCTGGTATTGGAATTGTAAGTATACTCAATTACTATTTTACGAATAATTTACTTAATCGATTATTGTTAAGGTTGATCCCGAAAAAGGTATATCACTGCGTTTTCCACGTTTTATAAGAATTCGCGATGACAAATCGGTTGAGGATGCAACATCAGCACAACAAGTTGCTGATATGTATTCAAATCAAGATCAAATAAAAAATCAAGGAACTACAAGAAATGTTGAAGATGATTTTTATTAAATTAAATTATTTATAAAATAAAATTCGTTTTTCTGGATCCATAAAGTTAAAAATAAAAATTCTTTAAAATTAATCATTCACATTGTGTTTGCCATATTTGTCCAAATAAACCCAACATTTTCGTTTGTTTTACCATATGTATGGCATGTGTCTGGCGTCGGATATGGTGAGTCTTTGTCATAAAAGTATGTGCTTGGCGCATGCATTACGAATTCCATACATGATAGTTTTCGTGGAAAATCTTCTTCGGGTCCTGCAAATAATTAATTAGTTTTTTTTTTTTTAGAAAAACATATTTAAACTTTGCTTACCAATAATATATGTGCTGGGATCAAATTGTTCGTTTGGCGGTGGACTGGCCTTGGTGGGAAGTAGCCATGTAATAAAGGCCGATTTTTCACAATAGCTGTCTACTAGCAGTGCTTTAATTTGGCCATAAAAGACACTGTCTTTAGCATCCATCATTGAGACAATATCGCCAACTTGTACGTATATTCCCTGACATAAATTAATATTATTAAAACATAAATGCTTTTACTTTGGTAAGAGCTTCTTACTTTATAAAATAAACTATCAACAGTCGCTGTGGTTGCAGTAGTAGTCGGTGTCTTAAATGGGGTTTTCTTGAATATACACCGTCGACTTTTACCTTTTGGAATATTTTTTGATAAAATTGGTGTATTCTTCGCTTTATATCTCGTTGTTCTTGTGCTTTTCCGTGTTTTTCTTTCTTCTACATTATTCGAATGATCATTATTGCTATCCGGTTCCAATTCATTTTTTAAATTATCTTTATTCAACTCATAACAATCATTGCATATTTTTTCCTCCTCATCTAAGTTACGCCATAATAATGATTCGGTATTATCACATTGTGAACATTTTGGTAGTAATTTCTGTGGCATTTTAATAATATATTAAATAAATTATACAATTAACAAATACTATTTAAATAATTATATTTAAAAAAATATATATTGCTTTTTAATATTCTGTTGTCAACAAAATATATAACTACAGAGAATACAATTGTCAAATCAAGTAGCGGTTGCGCTATCTTAAAGAGAGTATTAAAATGGGTGCGTTTATATCATATATTAGATTCCACATATTTTAAACTTATATTTCTTTTAATTATATTTAAACAGCAATAATTAATTTCAAAGAATAAATAACTTAATTAAATAAACAATTGTTATTTAGTTATCGATTATTTAAAATAAAATACTATACGCGAAAAAGGTACATAGCCAAAATTAGGCACATGTTAGTCCACACATTCCACATATCAATAAAAAATTAATTACCATAATCCGTCTACATAAAAATTAAATAACGCTAAACCTTTCGCACTTGTATATTTATGTATTTGGTATCTTTCTTAGTCACTAGCTACGATAAGATGTATGCTGAAAGGCACTCGGAAGACGTTTGTCGACATTTTATTCATAAATATTGTAATTCTTCAATTTCTCGGAGTTGTATATTTGATCATACGTCGTCTGTCAAAAAATAACTTTTTTTTGAAAAAGGTGTAATAAATTAAGGAAAATATAATTAAATAATAATAATAAAAATTAAATATTATATAATAATAGTGCATAAAAATATAATATATATATAATAAATAAATGATTTTTGTATAAATTTATATATATATTTTTTTTTTTGGTGAAAAGTTTATATCATTCTGTGACGTCATATATATGGATGTCCAGCAGCAACAGCAGAAGAAGAAAATTATTTAATATAAATTTAAAAGACGATAAAATATATGATGAAATGTAATAAAAAAAAATTATAAATTAATTATTTATTGTATTTTCTAGTGTTTTATATAAACTATTATTATTTTCTTTGCACTAAATTTGCTATAAATATACAGTTATTTAATTTGTGAATTACTGTATTTATTTTTTTTATAAGCGGTGTTTTTGACGATTCAATAATAAGCAAATTGGAAAATATGGATAATTTATTAAATATTCAACAGTAACTAATACTCTGGGATAATAATTTAAGTTAAAAAGTTTTTTTTTTGGATTTTTCTATAATAAAATCTCTACCACAAATGCATAATAAATTACTTTTAAAAACATTTTAAAACATTGCAAAAAAAATACTATTCATAATTGGAAATTAAAGTTTAATTAATTAATAAGATAAAGTGAAAAAAATAATTAAGTAAAATATGTTGTTAAAATGTTCATCAATAGACAAAAGATCGGTAATTCCATCGAAAGGAAAAGGAAAATCTGTACGATCTGGTGCTGGTGAGTTTATTTTTTATATAATTTTATCTAATATTTAATAGAAAGAAAAATAATTTTAATTACTTTTTGCAAATATTAATGTTATCGGTGAAATTGTTATTTATATATTTTGATAAACAAGTTCTATACATACGTATAGATATTTGATTGTGTATGGTATGGCTGCCTTTGTAGTTTGTTTCAACAACATATATTTATTTCAAACAACTTTCAAGTACAAGTTCACCTGTTACGTAACTTAATTAAACATTATATACATGTAGAGAAAAAAAAAACATTTAATTATTTTAAAGTATTTATAATACCGAAATTATATTTATTACTTCCTTACATTCACATTAATTCATATACATTCGTATGTATTTTCTGTTTATTTTTGTTAATTTAATTATGAAAATGTTTTTTTGGTTTGTTTTAGGATGAAAACACTTTTTAACACTTTAATAAAGAAATAATAATAATAATAAATATCTTTAATATGTATGAATTTATTTGTTGGTTTATTATCGTCTTATATTCGTGGATGATAAAGATCATTTTACACGTTGCGGACACTATAAATATGTTATAAATTCTTTCTGTTTTTTTTTTATTGTATATAATTGATATAAAATTCCTAAACGAGACAATACGTTGAAAAAAGCAAAGAAAAAAATGTACATAAAATTGATAAGAAAATTATCAATTTACCTCCAATGAACTGTTTATATGAAAATTTAATTTTATTAATTCTTTTCTTTTTAGAAATATAATATATATTTGTTATAGAAAAATGTTTATGATGTGTATTAAAAACGAAATGAAAATGAAAATGAAAATCATCTTTAAAAAAAAAAATAATATAAAAGCGATGTAATGATGAATAATTACTTGTTTTTTTCTAGATAATTTAATTATTTTTTATTTTGTGTTTTCTACTTGTCGTGTAAGTTTGTTTGCGGTTATTATACGCGATTAAATATTTATTTTTTCTTGTTCAATTTTCTTTTAATTACTTTTTTTTGACAATTTTGTTGTTTTTCTTTTTAATTAATTAATGTTTTTTATGTAATGACGTTAATAGTCAATCAACTTTTTGTTTGTTTATTTTAATAATATTTAATGTTTTCTCTTTGCTTTGCTTTTTTTCTTATTTTGTTAATTATGATTATTTAATTATTTATTTAAATTATTATTTTGGATTTTTTTTTTTACTTTATTTTTAGTGATTCTTTATATAAAGTTGGTTAAATTTTTGAGTAAATTTTTATTGATTAAAAGACGTAGGAGAAACCACTTTACTAAAGTGCGTAGAAAAGTATATACGCCTCAAGACGAAAAGTTTAATTATTAAACTGTTTTTTCATGCTTTTTTTGTGGTATAAATAAATTTTTAATTATGTTATTAAATTTGATAAAAATAACATAAGCGAATTATATACTAACAATCTGCATTGTAGTCCTATATTTACCTGGTTTTATATTGAAGAAAATAAAAACGGATATGATTTATAAAACTAAACTATCTGTTGTAAGACTGTTGATGATGCTCAGAGATAGAATTCCAAATATTATTTAGAAAGTCTTTAGAAGCTCAAAAAATATCTCGTTATTTATGTGTAATTTCTAAAGGAAATATCTTTATTTCTTAATAAAATTAGCAGAGAAAACCGATTAATTTTATTGAACATTATAACTGCTAAAAATAAATAAGAAATTTATTCACGACTGTGTTACTTTTGTAGATAAGACACGTATAGAATAATATTATTATAAAAATGTATATATTTATATGGATAAAGTTGTCAAGACAATAAAGATTCTTTAATAATAAAAATGCAAAAATATAATCTGGCTTCTTAACTTTGTGTTGTGTTGTGTTGTTTGTCGATAAAAACATGGATAGATATAAATTTAAATATATATTAAGAGAAATAAAATAATAATAATAATAATTTTGTATAAAAAAAAATACAAAAAGAAGACAATTTATAAAAAATCTTTTAGTTAATCTTCCTCAGCTTCCTTTTATCTATGAATTCTTTCATTTATAAAAACATGTTCAAATGTATGTTAGTTACATAGTCATAGATGACTACTTGGTCAATTTTAATTTAATATTAATGTTTATTTTGATGAAACCAGTTATATTGTGATTTGATGTATCTAAATTATTATTATTATAAATATTTTTATCTATTGGAATTTATCATTTACAAATATATATATAGAAAATATTAAGAAAGCAAAAAAAAAAAACCAAGAATAAACAAATATAAAATTTATTTAAAGGAAAATATTATTTAAGTTATTTATTTATTTATAAATTTCATTTTTGAAGCAAGATAGTGGAGGTAAATTTATCTTTATTTATATATTAATTATTATGTGTTATATGAATTTTAATATGTATTTGCTTATTCATGTTTAATTTTATATAAAATAATAATAATAAGAAAGTAAAGTAAAACCGATGTTATGTTTTAGCTAAATTACACGATAAATGATAAATTATACCGTTTGAAGAGTGTTTAATTACTTTAAATAATTAAAATTTAATTAAATAAAATTATTTTTCTTAAGTTTTTTAACTAACTTTTAAGCACTATTATCAAGAATCTACTTTGTAAATACGATTTAAGATACGAATTGAAACGAACACAAATTCCAGTTTAAGTAAGAAGTATTTATTTAAATTTTATTTCTATACGATTATTAAATGTAAATTATTATCAGTAGTTTAAAGTATTTTTTTTTTTTGGCAAAATAAATATGTTATTATGTAGTATAACGAAAAAAAAAGAAAAAAGAAACACATAGAAATAGATAAATAAAATAAATAAATTTGTTAATACATAATATAAATAAGTGATAATATCAGCGTGATACATTTATTTTTCTTTTTTGTATTTTCTTTATTATTATTAAAAATAAGTTTCTTATATTATTATTATTATTATAATAATAATACATAGTTCAGCTGCTTAACATTGATTAATGTTTCTATTTTGATTTTTGTTATTATTATTATTATTATTATTATTTAATAAATTTAAAAAATATATCTTCCTTAAAATAAGTAATTTAATTATATTGTTATTCTGTGTTTAATATAAAATTAATCGGTTTTATTTTTGATTAAATATTTTTCTTATAATTTGTCGTAAAAAAATTAATTTATAATTTTATTATTATTTCCTTTTTTTTGTTTTCATCGAAAACTATCACTTATCAATTAGAGAAGTATTGAATTAGCAGAAAAATTATCAAAATCTTCTTTATTGGAAGTAAAATTATCTTTATCTAAAAAATTATTCATCAAGTTTTCACGGATTGCATATACAGCAATTGGAATATTAGCTTTTGTATCGGTTTTCCCATCTTCATTTAGTAGAATTAAGAAGTCAGTGGCTTAACAGATGGTAGTGGCTCATTAGAAATATTTTTTAATCCAAAAACACTATTAAGTCTCGATGCTTAATAGAATGTAGTGGCTTATAAAGGGAATTCAAGGTACATGAGACTGTATTATGCTTGTAGAAATTTTAAATTTTATAATAAATAGAAATTGATTAATTGATTGAGAAAATAGAAATCAAAATTCACATAAATATAAATAAAATAACATGACAAGCAATGTATATAATTTATAATTAATTAAATTTTTTATTGTATTACCAATTTAACCTTAACCTTTATTAAATATTTCATGTGAGTAAATGTATGTATTTATAGGCAATAATTATAAATATCTACATTTCTCTGGTATTTTCTTTTTAAGTTTATTAGAAAAACAACTATTTTTTCTTTCTTCTACTTCTCTACTTCTTGTTTTTACTTAATTTTCTGCCAACAAAAATATCAAATAAAAAAAAAACGAATTATTTTTTTCTATATCTTCTGCAAAAACAAATAACATAATTTTATAAATTTATTTATTAAAAATAATAATTAAACGTATAGAAAAAAAAAAAATAAACATTTTAATTTAAGAAAAACAACTTGTACGCGCTCGACAGTGTATTATTTCTTTACCAATTAAAAATGCTTTTTTTATTTTTACGTGGTATTGTTTTGCATCTGATTTCCTTCTATATTTTATTAAAATGTTTATTTATCATTGATTTTATGTATTAAATTTCCTTATTTATTTAATGTTCTGTTATAAATTTATATTTAGGCGAAAATATACAATCAACATATTGTTAAATTAATTCTATACGTAATAATACAAATTTATGCTATTTCATCGAAAATAATTATTTTATATATTTTTTTTGTTTATTAAAACTATATAATTAATTTTTTCTTTTAATTTTTATTTTACTATTCTATAAAAAATTTAAATAATATTCTTGACACGTACGTAATGTACGTAATTTTTCTAAATTTCTTTTATTATTTAAATTTAAAATTTGAATAAAAATTTTGTAAATAAATTTATGAATTACAATGGAATTACTTGTTTATCGCGTGATGGTTTTGTAGAAGAACATTTTTTTTTTAAACAGCTTAAAACACGGTAGTTCCAGATTGATTATGTTAAATTCATTATAATTGACGAAAGTGGTTAATTTATTAATTTTATTAACAAAAAAAAAATTTTTTTTTTTTTTATCAATGTTATAATATTGCGAAATTCATTAATGATTAGCTGTGTTTACGCGTTTTTTTTTTTGGTTCTTAATGTGTGTTGTCTAGAGTTTAAGAATAAAAATAGCAGAAACATTTTTTTTTTTACATGCTGTTGTGCATATATATATGTTTATTTTATTTATTTATTTACATTTTTTTGTTTCGTTTTATTTTCTATTTTTAGTTGCAAAAATAATAAAAAAAATGTTTAAAGAAAAAAATAATAAAAAAACACACAAAGTTGATTAGTTTGTTGTTTTGCTAAAATTTTAAAAATATATATTTTATTTTATTTATTTTATTTCTTTATAAACGAATACATTACTTTCATTCTTATGTGATTAAATTTTTGTAAATAATATATATATATATTCTATAATAAATATAAATAGTAATAAGCGCGCTTCAATATTATTATATTACCGGCGAAAATAATAATAAAGTAGTATTTAGTAATAATTTATTCTGTATATAACGACGTTTACTAGACATAATAATATTCTTTTTAATTATATTATTAAAATTGCCGGTTATTTAATGTAAACAATTTATCATATTTTTTTCTTCTATAGATTCTATGTCATTTAAAAAGTTGGTTTGTTTGTTTATGAAATGAATTTAATTAATTTGAAAATAAACCTGAAAGGTAACATTTATTCTTTATTTTTATTATATTTTTTCTATTTTGTTTAAAAGCAATTCTTAAAATAGAATATTTGTTTAAAAAAGAAAAAACATATTTTGTTATCGTATTTGTGAAATTGTATAAACAAGAAATAGTCAACAAAAAATTTGTTAAACTCTTTTTTAAAAAAATTTGTTTTCGTTTTTCTATATGGGGGAGACTATAAACTCTTTTCGTTAATATGTGTTAAATAAATACATGATTAATACATTATTATTATTATTATTATTACCTTTAATAAATAATAAATTATTTATTCCCAACAGTCAACAAGTCCATGTCCATTTGAAATTACTTTATTATACGTTATTTAATTATAAATATTTAATTTATAGGTAATACGCTAATGTTTTGTACATATTTGTGTGCCATACACTGTTTATACCTTTTTAATAAAATTAAACGTTTTAAATTGAAATAATAATTAATTTCATCACTTGTGGAGTGAATTGTTTTTATATAATTATCATACTTTTTTCAGGATATTGGTACGTCTACTGTACATTGTGCATCACTGAAGGATTTATATTATCAATACTACCTTACTTATTTTGTTATGTTTTTATTTTAAAAAATAAAATAAATTGTAAACAAAACGATGATAAATTTCTATATTTGTTTCTTTGTATACAGGATGTATGTTAATTAAAATAAATTTCAAATATTATTCTTATTATAATTATACTTAACTCTATTGCACGATAATAAATCATTTTGGCAAAATGATTTCTTTTTACATGTTTAAATCGCGTTTCTACTGCGTTTTAGTGACTCTCCTGATAAGGATATTTTAGCATATATGATAGAAAAGAACATTGAATAGTATTTTAACCCATTTTTTTCCCATTGTACCAATATTGGCATAGAGTTCTAATTTGCTTTATTCGAACAAAGTTGGTGCAAAAAATTTCATGTTTGAAATTCCAGTATACCTATCTGGTTCCTAAAATACAAATATTTGTGGTTTTTTGTTTTTTAAGTCTCTAACATTATTATTTTACATACATTTTTAACTTTTTTCGGTTTTCCGTGGCATTTAATGGATTAAGAAGGTCTCAACACCAGTAATGACTTAACTAAAGTAATACTCGTATACTATTGTTAAACTTAAATTTTTTTTAACTTTCGTACCATTCTGTAAAGTATTTTTCTTTTTTTTTTTGCTTTTTATTATTAAAAAGAAAAAACAAATTCTTTGCCATTATACATACCAGAAGTAAAGTAAAGTAAAGTAAAGTAAAGTAAAAAAAAAACATTTAAATAAATACAAATATTTATTGTTGTTGAAATTTAAATATAAATTATTTAATTTATTTTATTTATATCTAATCTAATTAATTGAAAAATAAACCGAAAATATTATACAATAAATTATTGTTGATAGAAATAAATAAATAAATAAATAAATGTTTGTAAAAATATAAATAATGCACATATATTGGTTGTGTTCGTTGAGTATAGTTAGTTTTGTTGTTGAGTAAATATACAGAGAATCTTTGTTAATTGATAACTCAAGGACAATATGTATTAGATTTTTTTTTGTTCTTTTTTCGTTTTCTTTAATTCTTTAAATCGGTTTTATTTAAAATTTTATGCGATAGTAGTAATATCATTGGTGATAATTTTAAATGTAATTTAATTAACATATTTTGATTTTTTATTTACATAATTAATTTATATAAATTAATAAATTGTTTTGTTTTCTTTACTGATCTATATAGGTTTTCTTGATTTATTTAATTATTTCTATTGTTTATTAGATTAATTGATTGTTTTTGGAAATATATAAATATATTTTGTTTTTGTCTTTTTTGATATTTGTTAATTTATTATGTAATTTTTAGTCAGACTGATGTGATTTTACAATAATTACTGGAATCACTTTTACCATCCTTATTATTTCGAAAATTATTATTTCCTTATTTAATTTATTATTGAAATTGCTAATATGTTTAAGCATAGAAATGTATGTTTAGTTAGAATTAAGAGAATCAATTCTTTGTGGTAATTCTATAGATGCTTTATGCATAGAATCAATAGGCTTCTGATATATAAAGCAGAAACAAAGGTGTTTATGTTTGTCACCTCAGACAGCGATATTATTTCTCTTTGCACCTCTAATCGTCAATTATTAGTTTGATTTTTATTTTTAATGGCTATATAAGTACATAAGGTGATATTATATTCATAAACATTAACGTATATTACCATTTATATAGCTATATTATCAAAACAACTTATAGACATTTAGTGAAGGTATTTGGGTAATGCATATTATTTAGTTGTTTGACTTTTTTTAAAGTTTAAATCATATTTAAATAAGTTTAAAATTTTATTCATCTTCTAAGGACAATGTCAATGTTCTCTAGGAAACTAAGGATTTTCATAAAAATAATTTTCTTTAAGAATATCATGATTTATAAATTATGTTTCTAGGTTTGAATAAGACCATTTACGTTAAATTGTTAAACAAAACTTTATTATAACCATAATACTAAAAGCATAATTTACATGAATAATTTCTTAATATAATTACATATTATTGAAGTTACAAATGATAAATAAATAATAATTATTTTAATAATAGTTGAGAACTGAAAATGTGCTAAGAAAATAATTAAAATTAAATTTCTTATTACCTCTAGTTTAAGTTAATGAATTAATAATATAGATATGAATAACATTTCAATGTTATAAATTCTCCACAATCTATGTTGATTTCAACATAAAAATCACAAAATAAAATCGACAAATTATGTGAAGAAATTTCTTAAAAAACATTTAACATTAAACATTTGTTAGAATTTCTTTAAAATCAAAAGTAAATAAATACTATGTTCATAGTGTATAGTGATACTGTTCAGGTTCTGATGTTATTTATATTGTATCACCAAAACTGAAAGTGATTCAGTAAATACTATTTGGGTTTGTTGTATTATAAACTTTATTTCATTTCCGTGCGATGCCGAGTAATTGCAACACAATAATTTTTATCATAATGTTGAATGAAGAGGTTTTTAAATATTGCTAATAAAAATTAAAATACAATTTTATGTACTAATAATTAAACAATCATTACATTGCTTTGAAAAGCATAATTCTGTGATACCATTATTTTATAATAAAAAGATCTAAAACTTTTTATAATGCAATAGTTAATAAATAATTAAAATAAATTTTAAAATATTATTAAATTTTTATTGATTAATAAAATTAAGCAGCATCATAAGAAAAGAATAAACGGATTTAAATAGCTAAAAAAAAAAGGAAAAATAATTAGAAATATAACAATGTGTAAAATAATTAATTAAGTTCAGAAAGGCATTACCTGCATACAAGTTTCCATATTAAGCATAGCAAGACCACCAATTGTTAGTTCAATTGGATTTTGCGATCGATGTAACATAAAATATATTGTTTTTTGATCAGAAATTGATAATAAATGCCATGATGAATTATAAATTGCGTTTGTTGTCGCTGCATTTTGCATTTCAATAATTGTTCCGAAAATACAATAAAGAATTATTTTATAAATAACAATTACTGTCATTAGATAACCTAATATCCATTTTTCCTTAAATTATTAAAAAAAAAAAGTATTTCCTCGATTGCATATAATTTTGATTTAAATAATACTCACGACCAAAAGTAAAAATAATAAAGTGCATAAAGATGGAAAATTTGTTACGATTTCAAAGAAACAATTCAATTTGTGTGCTTCATTGACGTTATCCATGTACCTTAAATAGAATAAATAAGCATAAATTAAGTATAATATAGTTAAAGAATAAATACTTACGTTAAAATATCATTATAATTATTAACAATTAATCGTAATTGTCGTTTAATTTCCAAACATTCATTATTATCATGATTTTTTAATAATAATAAGTTTAAATCGTTTATATAAATTTTAAAAAATTCAACAAGCACATATGAATTTATAATAAATGTTGCAAATAATGAATCCGATAGCATAATACCAAGTATGCAATATGATGCTAACATACCCTGAACAATTGTATATATGCAAAAGGAAAACATTGTTTCGTAATTTAAACCGGGTATCAATAATGGTAGAACAAATGCTTTTTTATTTAGCAGAATAAGCATACAAATAGGATATAAAAATACTATTATCCCTACAAATGGATGAGATATAAAAACAAAATTAAATATTAATCGTAATATTTTAACAGATTTTAAAAGTATTTTATTTTTTTCCTTTATCTTTGAATTCATTTCATATAGATTTATTAAATATTCGTATAATTCTCTGATAGTGTTTTTATACTTTAAAGCTGAATATAGTTTGATTACAGCCTTTTAATAATATGCAAAAAAAAAGAAGATAATAGTAAGTGTTTCCAATATAAAAAATATTATTTTTTATTACCTGACTTCCATTGGTGACAACTGCTAATGTTTTTAATAGCATTGTTGTGTCACCCCATGTAGCACATATTGTATATATTGATAAACTGATAAATATACCACAAAATGAAATGACAAAAATTGTGAAGATGTTTATTTTATAATTTTTAAAAATCACACAAACACCCAATAACTTTGATACTTTTATAAGTTTTTTAAAACATTTATTTAATTCTTCATAACCGTCCATAGTGTTCTCCAAATAATGATTTTTACAATTCAAACGTTAATTGAATTATGAACTGTTAAACAAAAGTTTGTTATATTCAATGCAAGAAAAAAAAAACAGTATGTAAATAATTTAATTTTTTTAATTGCAGATGCAATAATAAATAAATATAAATTATTTAAATAAACATTTGTATGTACTCGTATAGATATCACGCTTTTAAAGTTGTCGTTAAGTCTTTATAATCAAACTTTATAAAACATAGAAGCTGAGAACTAAAAATGTGTTAGAAAAATATATTTCATCATTTTATTAACAATATTAATTATACATATAAATAATAATTTGCAAATAAAAGAAAATTGGCTAATTAAATACTTGGAAAATAAAATTGATTTGATACATATGTTTTACGTTTGTGAATTTATTTATTACAATTCAAATAAAAGAAAATTTAATAAAAGCATTTATATACATACCTTTTAGTATTTAATAATAATAAAGATAATATTTTTATTAAATTAGATCAATGATAATAATTTATAGGATTTGTCACTAGTATTATTATATTCATGTGTTTATACATTATTTTCTTGATGAAAATAAAACACTTAAATTTCTGGACATCATTTAAGGTCACAGCAAAAGAAATCTTTTTAAATTAATAGAACATATTTTTATTTATAACAATTAAAAAGAAATTTCATAAAACAGTAATAGCAATTCTCTTAAATATATATTTATATATATATAAATATGTAAATATATTTATTTACTGTGCAAAAGAAATTTTTAAAACTATTCGTATAAGAAATAGAATAATACATTTATTATAATTGTTTAAAAACATAAAATTATTATTGAAGAAAATCAATTATTCGGTAAAATTAATCAACATCATTAGAAATGAATAAATAGATTTAAGTAACTGAAAATAGAAGAAAAATGTTAAATAATTCTAGTATTAAAATTATTATTATATTTTTTGCATTACTTTCATACAAGTTTCCATGTTAAGTTTAGCAATACCACCAATTGTGAATTCCATCGGCTTCTGCGATCTACGTATCATAAAACTTATAGCTCTCTGATCACCAGCTGATAAAAGATGCCACGAAGAATTATAGATTGCGTTTGTTGTCGCTTCATTTTGCATTTCAATAATTGTTCCAAATAGACAATAGAGAATTACTTTATAAAATACAAGTACTGTCATTAGATAACCAAATATCCATTTTTCCTATAAAATTTGAAATATTATTAATATAAATATTCATATCAATCAAATTAAAACATTTAATATTTACCATTAATATTAAAAATAGTAAAATACATAGAGATGGAAAATTTGTAAATATTTCAAAAAAACAATTTACTTTATGCGCTGCATTTAAATTATGCATAAATCTAAATTAGAAAAAATTTTTATATAATTTAAATTTATTAAATTTAAATTATAATATAATTTATCTAAATAAAGGTAATAAATTTACGATTGTTTTACCTTAAAATTTCATTGTACTCATCGAAAATTAATCGTAATTGTGTTTTAATTGCCAAATTTGTATTATCATCTTGATTATTAATTAATATTGTATTTAAATCATTAATGTGCATTTTAAAAAATTCAATTAATGCATAAGAACTTATAATTAATGTGACAAGAAATAGATCCGATAACATAATACCAAGTACACCAAATATTTCAATAGTTGCATGAAGAATTGTATACATATAAAAATTAAATATAGTATCTGTACTTACTCCCGGTAAAATCAATGGTAAAATAAATTGTTTTTTATTTAAAACTAAATGCATATAATATGGATATAATACCATAACACCAGCAACAAATGAATGTGATATAAATACAAAATAATATGCGAATGTTATTATTCGTACACATTTTAAAAGTATTTTATTTTTTTCATCAATTTTTGAATTTATTGCATAAACATTTATTATTTGTTCATATAATAATCTCAGAGTATATCTATAATGTAATGCTGAATATAGTTTAACTACCGCCTGTTAATAAATTAAATTATATAAATTATTATTATAGAAAAATAAATAATAATACAATTTTCTTACCTGACTTCCATTCGTAATTATTGATAATGTTTTCAAGATCAATGTTATGTCACCCCAAGTACTGAAAATTGTATATGCCGAAACACTGCCAAATGTAAGACATACTGATATTGTAACATATGTCATAAATGTATATTTAAATGTTTCAAAATATACACAAACACCAATTAAAGTTGATAATTTTTCAAGATATCCAAAACAAAATTTAAGCTTTTCAGCACCATCCATATCGACAAAAATTGTTTTTCGTTTAAACGTTAATACAGTGCAAATGTTCTTTTGATTTTGAATTGTTAAAACAAAACCTTTATTGTAATCATACATAATACTAAAAGCATAATTTTTCATGAATAATTTCATAATATAATTACATATTATTGCAGTTACAAATGATAAATAAATAATAATTATTTTAATAATAGTTGAGAACTGAAAATGTGCTAAAAAAAATAGTTAAAATTAATTAAAAATTAAATTACTTATTACCTCTAGTTTAAGTTAATGAATAAATAAAATCGAAATGAATAAATTTCAATGTTATAAATCCTCCACAATCAAATCAACATAAAAATCTCAAAATAAAAAATCGACAAATTATGTGAAGAAATTTCTTAAAAAATATTAAACATAAAACACTTGTTACAATTTCTTTAACTAATTATATAATTATAAAAAACATATATATTAATCTTAGGGAATGTTTTTACATGTGTAGAAAATTTATTCATCAGTAAAATTAAGCAACATCATTAGAAATGAATAAAGGGATTTAAGGAACTGAAAATAATCATTTTCTTGAATTAAATCAATTAATTTTTTTAGTAAATATGTATTACCTGCATACAAAATTCCATGTTAAGCTTAGTAATACCACCAATTGTTAATTCAATTGGACTTTGTGATCGATGTAACATAAAATATATTGTTTTTTGATCAGAAATTGATAATAAATGCCATGATGAATTATAAATTGCGTTTGTTGTCTGCTCATTTTGTATTTCAATAATTGTTCCAAAAAGACAATAGAGAATTACTTTATAAAATACAATTATTGCCGTTAAATAACCAAATATCCATTTTTCCTTAAATTATTTAAAAAAAATTTTATTTATTTAATTTTTCTATTAATTTAAATAATACTTACGACCAAAAGTAAAAATAATAAAATGCATAATGATGGAAAATTCGTTATTATTTCAAAGAAAAAATTCAATTTATGTGCTTCATTGACGTTATCCATGTACCTTAAATAGAATAAATAATCATTAATTAAGCATAATATAGTTAAATAATAGATAACTTACGTTAAAATATCATTATAATTATTAACAATTAATCGTAATTGTTTTTTTATTTCAAAATTTTGATTATCATTTTCATTATTAATTAATAATGTATTTAAATCATTTATATATTGTTTAAATATCTCTACATATCCATAAGAATGTATAATAAGTGTAGCAAGAAATAAATCTGATAACATAATACCAATAAGACCGAAAAATAATATTATTGCATGTACAAACGCATAAAAGTAATAACCAATTATATAATTTATATTTACACCAGGTATTACCAATGGTAAAACGAATTCTTTTTTATTTAACACTAAATGCTTATAAACTGGATAGAAGCAAGCAATTGTTGTTATTAAAGTATGAGATATTAATACAAAATTAAACATAATTGACATTATTCGTACACATTTTAAAAGTATTTTATTTATTTCGGTTTTTTTGGTATTTTTTTTAAATAAATTTTGTAAACAATCGTATAAAAAACATAGTGTATCTCTATACTTTAATGCTGAATATAATTTCACTACTGCCTGTTAATTATATTTTTGGTAGAAAAATTAATTGTATAAGACTAAATAGTACATTTTTTGTTATTACCTGACTTCCATTTGTAATTATTGAGATTGTTTTCAAGATCAATGTTATATCACCCTCACGCCAAGCATTGAAAATTGTATATGCAGATAAAGTGGCGAATGTTATACATACAGAGATTGTAACAAATGTCATAAATGTATATTTAAATGTTTTAAAAAAGATAGAAACACCAATTAAATTTGCAATATTCACAAGAGGTTTAAAGCATTCATTATACTTTTCAAAACTATTCATATTGAATGATTATTGTCAGCACTTTGTGTTTTAAGTTTAAAATTTTCTATAGTGTTATTTATATTTTGAATTGTTTAAACAAAAACTTTGATAATGTGAAAATTTTTAATGCAAAAAACAACAAAAGAAATAAATTACATAATTTAATTAGATATTATAATGATTATATTGATTAAATAAAATAATTACTAAATAAGTCCTTAATAGCACAATGTTTCTTAATCGTTTTGTTTATACAATTGCAACTATTGCGGATCTAATTCTTTTTATTGTTAAAACTTAAGTATTTCTTTTATTGCAAAAGTATTTAAGAAACACTGTACAACCTGTAGTTGTGAACCATAAATGTGCTATACAAAAAAAAAAAAGAAGTAATTTATATATAATTAAAATTAAATTAATTATTAATAATAATACGTGGAAGAAAAATCAAATGTATTTATATTAATTAATTTTAATATACCTTAATTAATTTAAGATATAAATACGACTGAGTTTTATTTATAGGAAAAGAATAATATATGCAATAATTGTTATTATTATGTATAATATACACTGGTTATGTATTTGATAATAGAAAATTTAATTAATTATTTATCATTTTTAAACAGAATAGAAAATAATAATAGAGGAGAAAAAATAATGAATTTTACAATATTTAAATAATTTTTATTGTTGTTTTGCTTCCGAAATGAAGAAAATAAATATTCAAGGACATTTTAAATATATTAATTTAATTTTACATGCTATTAACATGTTATTATGAATATACAACATAAATTAATTGAACCCGGTAATCAATATATTAAATATTATTATTATTATTATTTATATACCGGTATTTGTTTATTTGGTCGTTTGTCTTCTATTGATTATATAAAAATTCAAGAGTTTTTTAATGCTGTTTACTTGTTTTGTTTATCAAATTTCTCTTAAAAAATAAAAAGACTGAATATATTTTTAATTAATTAAGTACTAAGTACTATTAACTACTACAAACTACTATTAGTTTTAATATAAAATTATTATTTATTACATTTATTATTGTCACATAAAGAAGAGAGACAAATAAAAATAATTTAAATAAAAGTTTTTAAGTAATTTTATTCGTTTTTATTTTGAAAAATATTTTTCGATTATTTTTGTTTGTTTTGATTAAACAATTGTTTATGTTTTTTTTTAAGTAAAACAGGTACAGACAGGTATATTTTTTAGTTTTTATTATAATTTATTTTATGGTAAATAAAACTATAGAAATCACTATGGTAGTAGTACATAACAGTGCATATATATATATATATGTACATAGAGCCATTAAAAATAATTTGTTAACTTACCAGTTACCAGTCTTACTTATAATATTCTTATATAACGATAGCGAATTTTATGTATTATTGTTAAACATGTAATTACAAGGTTAATTATAAATTGTCTTAATATTGATTTAGTTAATCATGATAATAAAATACCAATAAATAAATAAGTGTCTAAAGAAAGTATTTTATATAATTAAGTAAAAATTATTTAACAATCATATATTATCTGTTGTTCTATGCTTAAATGCTAAAACTAGGTGTTATTTTTCGGTATTTTAAAACACACAAAAAATAAAAGACCGTTAAAAGTGTAATTAATTTATGTATAAAGAAATAAATAAACAACCAAACAATTTAATGTATTTATTTTATTATAATTAAATAGTTAAAAAATAATAATAATAATAAAATTCAATTGAAAAACTATTAAAAAAAACGAAAGATTTTTATCTTCTATTTTTCACCTACACACAGCATACCTTTTTCTATTATTTTATATGTTTATTACTTCTATTTTCAATTGAAATAAATAGCAATAAATAATTTAATTATATTATTGTTATTATTATTATTTTTGTACGTAAATTAAATTCTTTAGAAATAACATATTTTGTTTGTTATGTGTAAGTTCGATGAAATTATTATTTAATATTTTTATATAAATATATTTTAGTGCATATTTTATTTAAGATATTACTTATCGGCGTTATTTTTTTTTAAAAAAATATAAAAATACAAAAATCGTATAAATAAATAAGACCTAGACCTTGTGATAGTAAAAAATGTATTATTGTTATTATTTAAAAATATAATTTGATTTAGATTATATTGGTTGTTGTGTGTTAATATGAACATTAATTAATTTATTTATTTATTTTTGTGCGATTTTAATTAAAAATAAAACATTTTCTATGTAATAAATTAACGAAATTCATTCAGACTTTTTTCTTTTTTTTCTTTGTTGCTGTTTCAAAACTCAAATCAATCATGAAAATACGCAAATATTTTTTTTAATTTATGATAAATAATTAAATATTAATATATAATTTTATTTTATTTTATTTTTTTGTCAACGTTTAACCACTTTAATTATAATAACAAAATATATTTATAGATAATTTTATTGTTTTGTTTATTCATTAGACGTTTTTCTTTCTTTTTTATTTTTTTTTTTTTTACTATTTAATCGGTTTTCCGCATTTTGTTTTGCAGTGAATTATTATTTTTTTGTGATTTTTTTAGTTATCTTATTTTATTTTTAGCGACAATATTAAATTGAATTTTATTTTTATTTTTATTTTTTTTCGTAATCATTATATTAAATAATATGAAACACAGTACCTATATATATTGTATAATAAATATACGATTCGCGGGATATTGATCACAGAACGGTTGTCCATAGGGCGGTTGGCCATAGCAGACTGTTGTTTATACGACGGTTGGCCATAGCAGACTGTTGTTCATAGGACTACTTGTCATAGGATGGTTGGATCACAACAAAATTTTAGTTTTGTGTTGCAGCATTTAATTAAAAATCCATGTAATTCCTCAAAACACACTATCAAGTACACAACATTCTGCAATAAAGAAATTCCTTATAACACACCATGCAATACCCCATAAAACACTATCAAGTACACAACATTTCGCAATATGATGGCATTCAGTCATAATACACCATGCAATCCTTCCACAATATGGCAATCCCTCATAACTAAGTTTTTTGTGATCAACCGTTCTATGAACAATAGTTCGCTTTGGATGGCCAACCGTCCAATGTACAACCATCCAGTGGTCAATAGTCCGAATACATAAATCTACATATGTTTGATTGAATTAATTAAAATTTTACTATTGATACAATATAAATTTATTAATTATTTAAATGTTAATATTAAATAAACACGCACATTGTAATAATATGTACAATTGTTATAAGTAATAATATTAATAAAATAATTCTTTTTAATTGAATAATTGTTTATTGTAGGCGTTTATTACTATTTGATTTTTTACTATTTTATAATTATTTATAAAAGTTTATTAACATTTATAATTATAAAATTAATTAAGTTTTTATTATTATTACTATTATTATTATCATTTTAGAAAACAAAAATGAAAAACAATATTCTCTAATCATGTTTTTTATGTTTTATTATTGGTTTTTTTTTTTAATTTTAATTAAATATATTAAAGAAATTATTTTATTGATTCAGGTTTGTGTAAAAAGTTGCGTTTTTATTAGCTTTGGCATATTATTTATTCAACTATTTATTTATTGTATTAAAATGTTTTAATTTAGTTAATAATAAAAATGAAAACAACATCGTCCGTCAAAACAATAATTATTCATCTTGATGTATTTGTTTGGATGAAACTTTTTTCTCTATTATTTAATGAAATGAAAAGCTTTAGATTTTCTTTTTTTTAAGAAGAAAATAGCGAAAATAGCCACTATACTAAATTCATTATAAATATTTTATTTCGATTCGCGAACTATTGACCACAGGACAACCGTCTTATGGACAACCGTCTTATGAACAACCGGCCTATGCACAACCATCCTGTGGGCAATAGTTCGAATACGGTTATTTCTATCTTTAGTTAACCACAAGAGATTGGTAATTAGTTTATAAACTCTGTTAAGACCTTGTATTTGTCGCTTAATATTTTATTTTTATTTTTGGATTAAGAATTGAATTTAAACGTACATATGTAGTTTAACTTGTTGAGTTAATCGGTTGAAAGTATGCTAATTATTTATTCACAGAATTATATTTTGTAAGAAAATTAATTTTTAAACATGAATTGTTGTTTGTCCAATCAATAATAATAATCCAGTTAAATAAGTTAAGTAAATAATAGTTTTTTATCGTATTTATTTTATTTATAAATAAGAAAAATCAATAAACAACACCCATATATTAACATCTGTTAATTTTTATTTATTTGTAACATTTAAATATGATTATTTTTTTTTTTTTCTCTGGTGGTTATATATTTTAACAACATTCTAAAGTTACCAAGAAAGAAGAAAAATAATTGTATAGAAATGAATGTTTGCTGTTGTAAACACCAAAAAACATTTAAATCTAAATTCACCAAAAAAATTGACAGTGTTGGAGTCGATTTTGCACATTGAATATTTATTTTAGCATAAAATTTTCTAAAATTAATTATTTATGCTATTATTAAAACAGTTTAAATTCCTGAATTCCCTTTATAACTCACTACATTCTATTAAGCATCGAGGCTTAATAGTGTTTTTGAATTGCAAAATGTTTAAGTATTCTTCTATGTCCTTTATCTAGCCACTGGCTTCTTAATTCTACTAAAATATGATCGAATGTAAAGAGGAAACTTGCAATCCGTGAAAAATTGCAGAATTATTTTTTAGATGGAGATAATTTTGCTTCCGATGAAAAAGATTCAATAAAATTTCTTCTCAAAATTTATTTTTAAAAAATATGCACTCTAATAAGGTGCGACTTATTAGTGGCACTATTAATTCTCTACACGGATATAAGGCCGCTACTAGACCTATAAATTTATCTTTTCTTTCTGTATTATTCCAGTCTCCAGTATAAAGGGAATTCAGGGTAATAATTTTTAATTAATAAAAAAGGTAGAATTTGACCACGTACGGTATGACTATTGTCGTTTTTACGCAGATAAAAGTGAAGACAGAAATAAAAAAATATAAATTCTTAATAATTGTGCTAATTTTCACATGTAATTAATGCTTATTTATGTTGTTAATACAGTCTAAAAAACATTATAAAAACTCTTTAATTATTCCTATTACAACTCTGAATTGTATTTTATTTATAGTATATATAAATTACCAACACTCTGTTTTGGCAGTCAGTTTGACATCAGAAGAAAATAATATTAATAAAGTTATATTTTTCGCATTAAATATTGTTATATAAAAGAAAGTAAATAAAACAAAAAAAGCAAGAATTTATGTATATAGAAAATAATTGGATTATTTGTTGAACTTTTGCCGGAAGATGGGTTATTTTCTACGTTTTTTTTTTTTCTCTATCCAATTATTATTATTATTATTATTCAAATGTCTGTTGGTATTTTATTTTATTTAACTATATTTTTGTGTATTTTATTATTATTTTTCAAGGATAAATACGCAATTTGTTTATTAATTTTTTTTTTTTGTTTTTTAACAAAATTAGAAATAACAAATTGTTTTCGCTTTTTCGCATTTGTTTTCTTTTTTGTTTTTATTTCGTTATCGTTATTATAATTATGATGATGTTGATAATAATAAAATCATAATGTTTTTTTCTTTCTATTTGTATTAATCGTTGTTGTTTTATATAAATTTAAGATATAAACACGTGAATGGTTTATTTATCTATAAAATATATATTATAAGGATAAGAATTTAATAATTTTTCTTTTTATTATTATTATTGTTATTATTGGGTTTGTTTTGTTTAAAGCTTTTCTTTGTTATTAATTATTTTCATATACTGATAACTATTGTTTTTAAAATTAGTCTTATTATTGTTTTGCTTATTCTATACTTAATCGTCTTTAATGTAGAAAATTCGGTTAATCATTATAGATATAAAGTAGAAATTTTTAATTTAACATATATGTTTATGATAAAAGATTACATTAATTTTTATCAACAGCAAGTAGTTTCACAAAAAAGCTGCTTAAGCTTTAATTACAATGAGCAAGTACAAAATATAATAAAGTCAGTGTTAAAGCACCCTTCAGTTAAAAATTCATTCCCAGAAATACCTTTATTTAACAGAAAAACACCGTATTTTACGGACTAGAAGACGCACCGAACGATAAGACAGACGCACCTCAAATTTATAAGATGATTTTTAAAAAAATATGTAATGTTACCTTCAGAGGCACGCAAAATTTGCGTTTATTTTTCAAAGTAAAAGGTCGCGTCTTATAGTCCGTAAAATACGGTAATTTTTGCAAAAGTGAGCATCAATAAACGAAGAAAAAGAATTAAAACGTTAATTTTAAACATATACGCAATTAACACATCGTTAAATTCCTTTTTGTTTCTATTGCTTTTAGAAAGTTTTTTATTTTATTTATTTGAAACTATTAAAAACTATTAAAGTTAAATTAATAAAACACGATATAATTATTCTTATTTTTTGTAGTTAGAGAGATGAATTAGAATATCTAGAGTAAATCAAAATAAATTAAAAGATAAAAGTATAAAAATTTATTTCATAGAAACAATGCAAAAAAATTTACTTCATTTCGTTGTTACTTTTATTAAATTTTTCTTAAATAATATATTTAAAACGGTTAAACATACATTTTTATATGATTATTTTTATTATTAAACTTGGTTGTATATGTTAAATGTGTGTAAATACTTAAATAAATAATTAATTTAAATATATGTAAATAAAATATATAGGGTGGACTAGATATATTATTTTATTTATTTAATAGTTAATAGAAAAAAACTGTTGTTTGTGTACACCTTATTGTTTTGTTAGGATTAAAATTAATTCTACTTTACAATTGGTTATCACTTGTTATACGAAATAAGCTTAAAAATCGAAAATTTTATTGCTTTAATTTGTATAATATTAGTCTTGTGTACCTTATAAAACACAAAACGTTCATACTCTAAGCTTGCAAGATTTATTTATGCATCAATGCAGAAAACACTGCAATTTATTGATAATTTTCCTTATAAATTACTGTTTTTTTACCATTCATTTACAGAAAATGAAATTTTACTACCGTATATACCTTTACAACCTCAAAATGGAAATAAACAACCTTCGATTTGGAAATAAACAATTTCATAACGGAAATAATGAAATTTATCAAATTTATCTGTTGCAAATTTTGCAAAATATGTTGCATATATTCAAATATCCATAATCAGATGTTTTAAATTTTAAATAATATGACTGTTTAATTTAGTATTTATATTAATAAAGTCATGAGAATAAATACTTTTGTATTTTATTTCGAATGTTTGAAATTCCATTATTTTTCCATTTTGAAGTTGTAAAGGTAAGTATATACGGTAGTAGTAAAAACTTTTTCAATTATTTATGAAATGGTTTTGTGTCACCTTATTTCATAAATATCATTATTATAATTATTTTTGCTTTAAAAAATAATGAATAATAATTTTTTGTGTGTGTTTATAATTTTTATAATATTTTAATTCATGTTTATGTTAATTTCTTGTTTTTTTTGTACATTTATTTCGTTAGTTTATTATTTCACATCTAATGTGATTATTATTCTGTTTTTTTATTTATTTATATTAATTTTTATTTTTAATATATCTGCAGCTACAATAGATTTTGTTGATTTATAATTTAATTCTTTTTATTCTTGTTTGAATGAATTTTTACTTTAATTTTTACTTTAATAAATAATTCTCGATTGAAATTTATTATTTTTTAACATAAATAATTCTTCCTTATTTATTTTTACATATGATTTTGATTAGAAATCTTTTGAATTAAACACAATAGGATAGATTTTTATCTCTTAATTAATATTTTATTTTTTTTTCGCAAGAAAAACTATAAAATTATAAATTTAATATTAATTTGCATACAGTCAATTCTTTTATTTATTGTTATCATTTTTTTTTATGCATATATATATATTTTTGTCGGCCAATTTTAAGTTTATTAAATTATAATTTAATAATTAATAAATTGTTTTATGTGAGATTTTTAAACTGCATAATTAATTATTTACGCAAGTAAATTTTTTTTTAATATAATTACACTAGATGAGTGATTAACTACAAAACTGATTATTTATTATCTTGTTAAAACGTTCTTACGTTCTCGTTATTAAAACCTTGAAATTTACTAATTAAAATTAACAAAAAAAAATTACACACAAGTTTTTGTGTTGTTAATTTTTTGCGTTGAATATTTTTCTATTTTATTTAAATTAAATTTAAAAGATTAATTTGACATTATTTGCATGGGTTGGGTAGTACAATAGTACATACAAATATTATATTTAATTACCATTAACTCATTAAATCGTTTATTATTATTATTAAATTTTATTGCAAAAAAAACAATAATTAATCAATATACATAATATGACAAAAATAATTCTATAATTTGATTTATTTAGCAAAAAAATAAAACGTTCAAAATTGTTGCACAATATTATTATTTTTTAGTAAATAAATAAAATTATTTCATTTTTAATATAAAATTTCTTGTTGACTAATTTCTATTGTATTTATTTAACTATATACATATATATGTGTATTTTCGTATATTGTTGTACCCATCACGAAATATATATTTTTAATCAATAAAAATGTACTTTTTATCAAGGTCACTCCCCCAAAAAAAACAACCCACTTTTATTATTATTATTATTTTTTCATTTATTTCTCTTTATGCTTTCTATGTTTCACTTCTTGTTGTAGTATTTTTTCGTATTTTTCTGTAAATATAAAGAAAAAAATAAATAATTAATAATATGTATAAAAATTTTACATTGTTATTTGATTTTGTGTTGAATCATTTTATTAATAACTATTACCCTGAATTTTCTTTATAAGCCACTGGCTTAATAGAGAAAAAAAGTTAAATTTTTACACCTAGCAGTGGCTTAATAAATGGTAGTGGCGAAATAGAAGAATCCTAAAACATTTTGCAGTTTAAAAACACTATTAAGCCTCGATGCTTAATAGAATGTAGTGGCTTATAAAGGCTTATAAATTCAGGGTTACAAAAACATATACGAATGGTCTTATTAACCCATTTTTCCCATTGTACCAATATTGGCACAGAGTTCTAATTTGCTTCAATTGAACAAAGTTAGTGCAAAAAATTTCATGTTTGAAATTCCAGTATACCTATCTGGTTCCTAAAATACAAATAAAAATAATTCTTTATCTAATATTTATGGTTTTTAGTTACTTAACTTAATTAAACTTAATTTTACCTTTTTTTCTGTTTTCCGTGGCATGTAATGGATTAAAGTCGATAATACCGTATAATCACTCAGATTAATAATAAAATTAATTATAAAAGCAATAATATTAAATGCTTTTTCCTTTATGTAAACAAAGTATTAATATTTTATTTTAATGATTAGGTTAGAAGATTTCTATTTACTTTTATTGAAATTAGAATAACCTTTACTGTGATTAATTATAAAAGAAGAAAAATCCTTAAACTGCTTAAGGGTTTTTAATTGTTTAAATAAGCAATAGGAAATTAATTGATGTATTAAATATAGCATAAAAACCTTGTAATTATTTTTCAATGAGTCTTAACTAAAGTACTTTAATTAAATTATATAAATAGACACAAAAATAAATGAATAAATTCACTTTTAGTTTATCGTCTAATGTTGCATAAAAATTGTAAAAAATTTAAATTGCAGATGAAAATACAAATCTATCAATCTATCATCAATACAATACTCTCTCTCTCTCTATATAAATAATCAATTTAATTCAATAGAAAATATTTTTATTATTATTATTATTCGAAATCAATTTGTTTTTATTAATTTAACAATTTGTTGTTTGATTTGATGATTGATTATAATTATTTATTTATTAAATTGTATTTATTTATATATGTGTGTGAATATAAAATATTATTTAATTAATCTTTTACAGACAGACAGACAACAACCTTCGTTTAATAAACGATATATATGTATACTAGATTAGACTGTTATTATTATTATTATTCTAACCTGTAAAAACTGACAAATTCACTAAATAATTGAATTAATAAATGTTTTAAGATGCAAATCAAGATTCAACTTATACAATTAGTTATTTAACATACAGTAGATTCCGCTTAATTGGGACAAATACTAAAGAATAAAAATAAAACCAAGTAAACAATACAAACTTACTTTGCTTTTTCGGGACAATATTTCGTTTAAACGGGACAGTTTTGATGACGAAAATGATTAAGTTCAGCTAGAATTCAGTAAAAACAATAGGCAAAGCACTTTGAACGAATATTTGCAACAAATTTAATTAAAGTTTAATCATTTTAACATTATTTAAGCATTATCTAATAGAATTTATTATATGCATGTACAATTATTTATTGTTTTTCATTTTATATCATTTTTATTATATACATATATACATATATATATGCAAATTGGACTAGTATAAATGTGTCCCGATTAAACAGAATCTACTGTATTTTCTTATCGCATCTTTTATTTCAATTATTTTTTTTTGTTTCCGAGATTGATAAGTTTTTCACTGTAATTACTTCCGTTTTTTTTTTATGTAAGCTTTTAATTTATTTATACATATTTTTTTGCTTTATGTGGTGTTTTTAAGAAGTACGTATTATTCTAAGAAACAATATAATTTACATTTGTTTAGACACCAAGCGTGATAATGACACAGGCACTTACGGAAATAAAATTTGTTAATAAATGTAGTTAATAATGTTAATTTTTGTTAAGAGCATAAAAGGTTAACAAATCGATAGAGCGAGAGACTGTTTTGTTTAGTTTTTTATTTAACTAATAGGTAAATTATTATTATTTTTTGTTTATCAATTATTACTATTAAATTGAAATTAAATTATTAATCTGAATAAAATTAAGGTGTCATTGTTTACTGTATTTTATGGACGATAAGACGTTATCATTTAGTGCGTCTTAAATTCTCATATGCACCTCTAATTTATAAGATGATTTTTAGAAAAATATATAATGTTACCTTTGGACCACGCACGCAAAATTTGTAGATACATAACAGTTCATTTTTCTATGTTAAAAAGCGTGTCTTATAGTCCAGAAATTACAGTATATATTACTATATTTATACGTGAACTTTAATATATAATTTATTAATTGTTTTAAATCATAATTTAAATATACATAAATAAATACAATATTTATTATAAATAATAAAAATAATAATGAAACATAATTTAAGAAATTATAGTTTTCGTTTTGCTTTTGCTTTATTTTTTTGTAAAAACTTATTACTCTCTATTTATGTGAGATAACAACAAAATTCAAAATTAAATTAAATAAAAATAATATAATCAAAATTGTGTCGTTTAAATATTTTTATTATGATATAATAATAATAATAATAATAATAATAATAATAATAATAATAATAATAATAATAATAATAATAATAATAATAATAATAATAATAATAATAATAATAATAATAATAATAATAATAATAATAATAATAATAATAATAATAATAATAATCATATTTATATTTATTATTTTCTTTTGCCTCTATTATCGTTTAGTTTGATTTAGTTTTATTTTTCTTTTTAAACTTAAATAAGAATAAGAAACAATTTTATAATGTTAAAAAAAAAAAATTTGTTTCAAGACATTAAAATGTTTTATTAAATAATAATAATAATAAGAAATCAATGATAAATAATGTTTATTTAATTGAAATCAATCTTTTTAATTATTATTTATTTTTTTTTGTCATTTATAAACAAACAGTGTGGTGTCAATAATTTATTCGTTTTAGTCTTTCTATGTTGTTATTAAAGTTAGTTATTATATTGATTGAAATAATACAATACTGTTGTGTGTGACTGACTGATTGTTTCATTAATAAAATTATTATTAATATTATTTTTAGTACATAATTTGCTACAAAAAATTACATTTTTACTTGTTGTTATGTATGTGCTCTACGTGGTTTAATCTTGTTGTGATTTGATTTTATAATTTTTATTTATTAAATACAAATATTAATGTAATTATGTTTGCATTAAATGATATAAAAATAAATTTATATGGAATTAGTAGAAAAGGCATACATAAGTATTATTATTATTATTATTATTGATTTTCATTATGAATGATTATTATTAAACAATATATATTATGTTATTTCTTTTATATATATATAATTCATTACTCTGATTTCGCTACATATTTATCAATTATTTTTATTATTATTTTATATATTTATTTAATTTTACTTTCGTTGAATAAAAATGATATACAAATAAGTCTTGTTATTATTATTATTATTATTTGTTTATCAATCAGCTATATACATATACATGTATTCTTAAATAAATATTTTATTATTATTATTATTATTATTTATTGATAATAATTTTATATTTTAATAATAATTTTATATTCTTTAATAAACTTTTCTATATTTATATTTCAGTTATGAAGATGACAATGTCAACTGGTTCAACAATGACACCACGAATTCATCGTAAAGTGTTACGTTCATCAGCAAAACGTCATCCTGGCAAAGTATTACCAGGAAAATTACATGCTGCCTCTAGAGTAATTATTTAATTGAAAATTTTTACATTTTCTTTTGCAAATAAAAAAATTAATTTTTCTTTTCAGATTGGTCTTGGTAAATTAACACCGGGCAAACGTATTTTAGTTAGACCAAATCCACCACCATGTGATAATTCAAATGATAGTGGCTTAGGCTTTGATCAGCATGTTGAATCACAATATCAAAGTTTAGCGACAACAAATTTAATAAGACCGCATGTAAATACAACAACAGGAAGGTAAATAATTAAAACTTTTTATTATTTAATTAATTATAAATCTAATATATGTATGCTTAAAAAACTGTTTTGTTTTATTGATCGAAACAATCAAAATTCGTGTGTAATGTTCTTCTATTTTATGTAAATTAAATTAAATTAATTAATATTCATTAATTTATTCGCGAAAAAGAAAAGGAAAATCAATTCTCTTAATTTTTTAAGAAAGAATATAAAAAATTATCATTAAACATATATAAATATTTAATTGTTTGCGCTTTTACTTATTTTTGAACTTTTACTTGTTTATTGTGCTTTTCAATGTTACTTTGCCAATTTCGGTATTTTTTCTTTTTTTTTTTTTTTGTTAATTTAATTAAAATTATTTTTGTTGCTTTATAGTTATTGCTTTTTTTTAATTTTGCAATTAATATGTGTGCACAACGAGAATTATAGATTAAAGTACCGTGTACTGAGAGAGAGACCGCGCACTGTACTGTTTATACATAATTATTATTATTATTTGTCAAGTTGAATAACTTATTATCGTATTTAAGGACAAATTAATAAATATATATTCTTAATTAATTTATTTAATTAATTTCTTTGTTTTTTTTTAATCACGCCACATATTACATATAACAGGAGTGACTAAACTTTTATCCCTTAGTAGCAACTTTATACGGAAAAGTAAAGTCTGCTAGCGACTAATGAATATAGACAAACATTTTTAAGGATTTTCCATAGATTATTATTTAATTAATAATTAACTAGAATTTTAATTACAAAAAATCAAGGATATAAATAATTATAATTTTGTTTTCTATTAATAAATATATGTACAATTAAAGGATGTTTATATGATAGAAAATTGTTCAATTTAAGCTTCGCGAATTACTTTCAACTCCTGATATACTTATACAGTGGTACCTCGACATATGAGTTTAATTCGTTCCGTAACCATGCTCGCATCTTAAAGCTCGTATGCTGTAGATTGTGTAACCCGTGTAAATTGTAGTTATATAATTCGTGTCTCGTATCTCAAAGCATAATATCGCCCGCACGGTTGCTCCAGATACCACTGTACAATTGATATTTTTTCATATATAATAAAAGCATAATGAAATTATTTTTTGTCTAAACGTAAACTATGCACACAGTGATAAAATCGAATAAATGTAGAGTGCGAGATAAGTGAAAATAAGAATAATTGATTTTAAATTAATTAATTATAATTTTTGTCTAATTATTATCTTTATTTATCAATTAAATGTTGTTCTTTTAATGATAATTATGCGTTTTGTTCTCTGTTTTAAATAATTCTTTATTATTATCGTTAATTATTTTCGTTATCAAAAATTAAATATTAATTATGTTTTTATTCTTTATTTACCGTTCTTTAACATTAATGATTAATGTTTTAATTTTGTTTTAATTTTATTTAATATTAAATCACATGATTTTAAATGAAAAAGCATACATTGCGAATAGAGCATGTTTCTTCGGGATTAATTTATAATTTTTACAGCTTTTATTATTATTATTTTTTGTACCTATTTTTCACTTTTCTACTTTTATTTCTATATGATGGTTTTTATTGAATATGTTTTTGTTACTTTATTATTTAATATAATTCAAAGAATTTTATTTTATTTTTTTTTGCAATTAAATTATCATTAACATATTTGTTTTAATTTATTTTTTTTGTATAAATAAATTCTTTTATTAAGAAAAGCAAAAAATAATTCATTTTCTTTATCTGATTTTTTTTTTCATTCTTTGATTCTATATTTTTAATTAAACATACATTCATAATCACACCATTTAAAACTCATTATTATTATAATCATTTAAAATTAACATTTATATTAAATTATTAATATTTGATTATTGAATCTTATACTCTTAGAAACAATAATTTTAATGAAGAACAATGTATTGATAATGATGTTTATAATATAATAATTAGACAATATAATTTAAATAATAATAATTTAAGTATTAATAATAATAATAATAATAATATTAAATATAGTAAAATAAATCATCAAAATATAAATGATGATACAGATGATGATGATAATAATAATAATAATAATTCAGAGGAAGGAGATGATGATGATACAAATGTGGATAATCAAGATAATAATAATAATAATAAAAATATTAATAATAATATTGATAATAAAAGAAATGGTGTTAAAAGGAAACGTACAAATATTGATAATAATAATATTTATATTGATAGTGATGATGCTTGCAGTAATGA
Source organism: Ptychoptera contaminata (assembly GCA_963942525.1). Taxonomy (NCBI): domain Eukaryota; kingdom Metazoa; phylum Arthropoda; class Insecta; order Diptera; family Ptychopteridae; genus Ptychoptera; species Ptychoptera contaminata. Next base: position 6,709,769 of record OZ012637.1, read on the forward strand.
TGCATTTATTTATACACAACAAAAAAAGCGTATTTCATCAAGTTCAACATCAACGTCGTCAACAACAACATCACAATCACCATCATCATCATCATCATCGTCGTCATCATCAATTGTTGCCGCAACATCTACACCACCATCAGAAACAGCTAATAATACTTCATCAAAGTAAGATTAATAAAATATTTAAAAAGTCAAAAAAAAGACAATTAAATTATATAATTTAGGATTAGAAAGTAAAAACCTTGTTACAATTACAATATCATTAGAATCATTATTATTTTTGTTTTTTGATACAAAATTATATATATGTATGTAATTATCTCATTGTATTCATTATTATAGTTGGGTATCATAAATATATATATTAATTGTGTTTTTATTTTTAATCAACTCATCATTTTCAATATAGAATCAATTTTATTTTTATTTTTTTTATTCATTATTAATATGAAATATTCTTCTTTATTTAAAAAATAATAATTAATAATTGCATGTTTTTGTCTGTTTGAATATTGAATTTTGTTTTATTTTTTTTTTTGAAATAAAAATCGATTTTGTTTATTTATTATAAAAGAAGAAAAAAATGTCTCTAGAAAGCTTAATGTTATCATGCAATAATTGTATTACAGTAGTTTCTACTTGTTTAAATAATACGAAATTCCTTATAAAATTATTTCTACTTTTAAAATGAATAATTTATTTCCTTTTGGATTTATTCTTATTAATTTTTGTTTCCTTTTACTATTCTATTGTTTTTTTTTTAGATTAATAAATTCCCAAATGACACGAACAACACAGAGAATACCAACGAAACGTCTTATTGGTAATGTTACATTACAATCACAGATTGGCAGCTCAACGCGCGAAGGTACAACACAATTACAAATTTTAGCACAACCAGAACAACAGCACAGAGCAAGGTAATAATATGCAAATGATAAATAATTTCTTAAAAGAACATAATTAACACTTTAGATTGTTATTATTGCTATGTATATGTCACGTTATCACATTCATTAATGATTTATTTATTATAATTAAACTTTTCTTTTAAAGATATCAAACAGAAGGTAGTCGTGGTGCTGTTAAAGATCGTAGTGGTAATGGTTTTCCAATTGTAAAATTATCTGGTTATAATAAACCAACAGTATTACAGGTAAGAGAAATATTTTTTGGTTAAAATTAATTAATAAATTATTTTTACTTTACCAAAAATAAAAAAAAAAAGGTATTTATTGGAACAGACGCAGGTCGTGTAGCGCCGCACATGTTTTATCAGGCGTGTAAAGTATCTGGTAAAAATTCAACACCATGTAATGAGAAAAAGGTTGACGGTACAATTTTAATTGAAATTGAATTAAAACCAGAAAGTGATATGACAGTAACATGTGATTGTGTAGGCATTTTAAAGGTAAATTAAATGATTAAATTAAATTTTTATTGTTTTGACTAAATTATTATTATTATTATAATTAGGAACGTAATGTTGATGTTGAACATCGATTTCCTGATCAATCTGGTTCACGTAGTAAAAAGAAATCAACACGTTGTCGAATGGTATTTCGTACACAAATAACACATGATGATGGTACAATTGAAACATTACAAGCTTGTTCATTACAGATTGTTTGCAGTAAGTTTCCTTTATAATATATTTATCGAAACAATTAATAATAATTAAATTATTTTTCTCTTATTAATATTAGCACAACCACCTGGTGTACCAGAAATATGTAAAAAATCATTAAATTCATGTCCAGTTACGGGAGGCTTAGAATTATTTATAATTGGTAAAAACTTTTCAAAAGATTCACGTGTCATATTTAAAACAATAAAATCAATACTAAAAAATCGTAATGATGTAACGGCTATGGATTTTTCATATGAAGAAACTGTATATCCTGATAAAGAATATTTACAACAGGTAATTCGGTGTTTTATTTGTTATTTGTTTTGTAATTTTTTTCTTTAATAAATTATATATTTTAGACACATATGATATGCACAGTGCCACCGTATTGTAATCAAGCATTAAAAGAAGCATTACAAGTACAAATTTATATAACATCAAATGGTAAAACGAGTGAACCGAATAATTTTGTCTTTACACCGAAAGGTGTACAAAGGGAATTGGCTGCCGCAACAACACATGCTGTACAAACAGCATCAGGAACAACGAGCACACAATCATCGGCAACATTATCGACAACAGCAACAACAATAAATAATAATAATAAAAATAATATTAATAATAATTATAATTCAACAGCATCACAATATGAACAGCAAGGTATTTACTTCTTATTCATTACTTTTCATCGTTTTTTCACATCTCGAAAGTTTAACCCATTATTTTCTTATCATTTTTATATGAATTAAAACAATAATTAATGAGAAAAAAAAAGATTGGGTTAAACGTTTTTTTTTAATTTTATTTATTCTTATTTTTATGATTTTTGTGCATCCAGTAATTTCATCAATTTTCTGATCAATTAAAATAATAACGAAATTAAAACTCTTTAAAATAATTATCCGTGTGCAAAAATCATAAAAATAATTATTAATTTTTATTGTTTGCATGCAAAAAAAAAACAGAACAAAACAAGAAAGAAAAAAAAATAAATGCCATCACCAACAATATATTTACAGCAAAGAATCAAGACAATAATGAAAATCAATTTAAAATCATAATTAGAAAAATAAATTAAGGTCTGCAAATAATTAGCAATAATGATAATAATAATAATAATTTTGTTTGTTTGGTTGTATCTAAATGATTGATTACTTGTCTTTTGTATAAATGATGATAAATTTTCTTTAATTAATAGTTTTGTTTTATTATTAATATTATTATTAATTAATTAATTAATTTATATTGATAAAGAAATTCACATATATTATATCACCTTTAATACAATAATTATAACTTTAATTATTAAATTATTGATTTACACAATAATAATTAATTCTTTTTAATAATTGAAAAATTAATTAAATTAACTTAATTATAGAAAATAATTAAATTATTTATTTTTATTGAATAATTAAGAAAAGTGAAAAATAATAATTAATAAATATGTGATATGTGGTGAATATAGGAATACATGTGGTTGAATTGTTGTGTTGCAATCGTACAGTGCTTTTTTCATTTTTTGACTGCGAGAACAAACGTAACTGATGAATGATAAACTTTTTCGTTAATACAAATTTTCTTTTTAATTTATTATTTAATGATTTTTTTATTGTACGAATTATGTTTTTTTTTTTATATTAATAAATAATAATAATTCTTTTTTTTTTTTTGCAATAAGATTTATTTATTTTTTTGTTCTAAGTTTGAATCAGCACATAAAATATTATTTAATTTTTGTATCTTGGTGTGATTATTATATGGTAATTGGGGTTATGATTGCTGTTTGTTTGTTAATATTGTGTGGTTTGGTGAAAAATTATAAAAGATTATTATTATTGTCATTATTTTTCTATTTAAAGAAATACTTATTTGCTTGCTTACTTAGCAGCAGTCGACCTGTATATATAATTCTTATTAAAAGAAAATGCAAAAAATTTTTACCATATTAATTATGATTTTAAAATGATTTTCTTGTTGGTTTTTAACGTTTCTCATTATTTTATTTTAATAATAATAATAATAATATTAAATATAAATCAATAAAAGTAGTCAGTTACTTATACAATTTTATTTAATGTAACAGAAAACTTTCAATTGATTTATTGAAGAAAATTTAAAGCAAAACAAAAAAAAAAGGAGTTTTTCTATTTAAAAAACGATAAAAATTTATAATAAAATAATAAAAGATAATTCAAAAGAAAAGAAATTTTATACAAGAATAAAATTACGCTAAAGAAAATAACAATAATAATTATAGAAAGGGTTATAGATCTAGAAATAATTTAATGCTACTAATTGCTAATTATTATTACTATTATTATTAATTATATGGTTATTTTATTGCTTTAATTAAAGTATATATTTTGTGATTAGTTTTAAATTAAGAGAAGAAAAAATTAATAATGACCTTAAAAGAAGTTTTCTATCTATATCAATCACATCACAATCAAATTTATTGTTAATAAGCTAAGCCTCACACTTGACTTATTTATCTAATTTAATAATGCATGTTTTGTAATGATTATTATTATTTTTATCCTATATAAAAATTAATATTAAATAATTAATAATAATGACTATTTTCGTAAGAAATTAAATTTAATAAAAGAAAAACAATTTCTATAAATAAAATAAAGGAGAAGAAAAATTATAAAAATAAATTAAATTAAATGGAAAGACATTAAACAGTAAAAGTTTCACGTAAATATAATTTACTTCTATTTTTTTTTTGGATTTTCTATATTATTTTATTGTAATTTTATTATTATTTTTTTTTATTTAATTATTTAATTCTATATATATATATATATATTTCTAATTTTAATCTAATCACAAAATATTATTTGATTATTTTTCCCTCTTTCATAGCGTTTAGGTCAACAACAATTAAAATAAAATTACAAAAAAAATTAAAATAATAATAATTATATAAAAAATACAACAAATTATCGTCAAAATTATTTATAATAATAATAATAATAGGAGAGTAACCACCTTGATATTAGCAAAAATGTTAATTTTTTGTAATTGAAACTGAAGATGCATTATTGCAAAAATTTTGGTGGCCTTTTCATATGCAACAAAATTTACACATCATTTGTATGTTTTATAATATAATTAATAATTGATTAGAAATATAAATAATAATAATAATAATAATGATATAAATAAATATATATATATATTTATTACCGTATATGTTAATAATAATAATAATAAAATAGAAAATCAACATACAGACAGACAGAAAAATAATTAAACTAAAATCAAATAAAAATTTAAACGATATTAATAATAATAATTATAAATAATTCTCTTCAAATTATATTTATTTATATATTTATTTATTTATTTTTTGTTAAAAAAAAAAAAATAATTAAAAACTGGAGGTTTTGTTAAATGCAAAACATTGAGCATAAGTGATGGCGTTTCCAGAATTATCGTTTTATTATGATATACATAAGTAAAGAGCAACAATATTTGGGCGCACAACTAGATTGACAATTTCTACAACAAACTACACTCCTCCACTCATCAAGGATTGATACAACATTCATAATCCAGCATAAATTGGCCAATCATCTCGGGTACTGGTTATTTAAACAAAAAAAAAAACACATACACAAACACACATAATATAAATTGAAATAATTTTTCAATATTTATGCTAATTTTAACGTAAAGTAAAGTAACGTAACGTAAAAAGCACAAAGTTATTTAATTTTTATAAAGAAAAGCTACTTTGTTATCGAAACAGATTTATAGAAGCTGAGTATCACTGTGGTGTATCATTTATTTGAAGCCTACTTTGTTTTATTTTTAAAAGGATTTTATTGTTGAAAAATAAATTTTTGTACTTGAAAGTAAATTTTATTATGAATTAAAGAAGTAAATTATTAATTATAGATTACTATATGCTTATACAGGTGGAATGCCGATATTTCGACTCACTGATAATTCGACAATTTTCCTAGTCTATTGAAAATTACATTCAAACCTTTGATTTTGTATAATTCAACTTAATTTTTGGGTCAGAGTTGAAGTGTCGAATTATCGGTATTCCACCTGTAGTATTAAAGTTTGATACAGAAAAACCCACAGAAAACTATAGCCACTGATACTCCTTTGACTGTCTTATTTCGATTTTAATTTAATAAAAATATATTTTCGATTTGAAATTAAATAAAATAATTAAAGGCTTCAAATACACTAAAATAATTAACTTTAAAACAATCAAACTTAACAAATATATAGATTAATTAACGTAGAGTAACAAAAGTATTGATTGAAAAGCATAAATAAAATCAAAAAACCATAAAAAAAAACCACCATTTAGATAAACAGTAAAAAAAAAAACAGTTTTTCTTTTATAATTTATAATTAATTTTATGTTTTTATTTTTGAATTAGACAATGTTGTTGTTTTTTGCTGATTTTAATTATTATAGAGTTTTGTTTTTTTCGTAATATAAATTTATAATTTATTAAGAACAACCAGCATATGCAGACACGTCTGAAGATTGATTAAGAATATTGGCCAAATAACGAAAGCAGAGAACAACACCATCACTATGTTTTATATTTATAAAAATTTTATTTTATTATTCTTCTATGGTTTATTTATTTATGTTTTCTAAGTATTATTTAGTCTATTATTATTTTCTTACTTTTATCATTTAACTCTTTACCTAGTTTATTTATTTTAATCGTTTTTCCTATAATTTATCCCTACTGTATTATCCTTTCCTTTCTGCTATTTATTTTTACGATTTTTATTTTTAAATAAAATAAAATAACATAATAATTTTCAATTAATAATCATTGTGAATGAATTTATTTTTTAATATAATTAAATTAAATAAAAACTTAAGATTAAGATAATTAAAATAATTAATAAATAAACGAATAAAATTAAGGATTTATTGTTTTGTGATTTGGATTACGTTTGATTGTTTGCTGTTGCTGCTGTTGTGGTTTTACATAATTATTCTTGTATGTTTTTCTTTATTATTTTTTAACAAAAGTAAATATATAATTAAATAAATTAATTTTTTTTTTCTGTAAATTGAGAAATTTAAGATAGAAAAATTAAAAGTGATTTAAGTTTATTTTTTTTTTCTTCTTTGATATTGAAATGATTTATTATTCAGTGAATGATGAAATGTTTATTGGTTTTAGTTTTTTAATAAAGTTTTATCAATAATATTTATTTAGTTTAAAAACGTAATATTTTTACTCATTTTATGTGTATCTTGATTGATTGAAAATTGGTTTTTCTTATTATTTTTTTATAAAGTTTATCTTTTTTTTTTCTTAATTATTTAGTTTGTTTGAAGTTTACTCTACGGAATGTTGGGAATTATAGTTATTATTATTATTATTTAATAAATTAATCAATTTTATTTTTAAATGTAAATGTTTTGTATGTTATGTAAGTTGATATATTATGTTTTGATGAATGAATTTAATTAAAAAATTTTAATTTTTCTTTATAAAAACGTTGATTATTGATTAAAATAATTTCTATAAATTTAAGTAGATAAATATTAATTATACATCATATGATGATTGTGTGTTTTGAGTATAAGTTTAAGCTTTTATATACGATAATTAATTATTAAATAAATGATATTTTTTCTATATAAAACATGAGTGCAAAAAATGTGATGAATATTAGCAAATGAGTTTATTTGAATATCTCGATCCTTAATTTTATTCGAATTAAATTTTTAACGTAAAACACAAATTTCAAAACAAATATTTATAAAAAATAAAAATAAATTCATTCAAAATGATGATTATTCACGTAATATTTATTTATTAATAAACAAAAACTATTTGCTAAAAATTTGCGAAAATTATTGTAAAATATTTATTTAAAAGAAGAAAAATTTCGAGAAACAAAAAAAAAAAATGTAATTAAATTTTTAGCAAATAATTTATGAAAATTTATTGATAGAGAAAAAAGAAAAATTAATGGAAATTCTTTTACAGTATTTTTGTATTATTTTGTTTTTGTCATTTAATGATAACAACAACGATATGTTTGACCGCAGATAATGTATATTTTATAGGATATATTTTTTTTTTTCGTTATTTTAATTAATTTATTTTTACTTTTCTTGAAAATTAATTTAATTATTTATTTTTTTATGTTAATTAACAAACAACATAACGTACTACCATTATTGTGCAATACTAATGAAATTTTGCTTTAGATCTACTGTATCATAATGATTCTGGAAAAATGTCCGCTTGTCCAGTTATGATATGGACAACATCGTCAGAGCCAAAAAATGAAATTGATTCTGGTATGATGCCACCACCATCAACAATGCCATTGACTGTTAGACGACCATCATCAGCTGGTACAATACTGCCTGATCAATTATGTTCACCGCCATTAGGCCTTAAATCAGAACTGATGGATGAAAGTTCACAAAGTTCAATAGCTGATTCAATAAATAATGATTCAATGGAACGTTTTCCCGGTTCAAATGAAAATTCTATGGACAGTGCAATGTTTGCACAACAACAAAGGAACATGGATTTAATGGATGAGAATTCTAACCTTTCAATTTCTGTAAATGATAATTCTATGGAATTGAATAGAATACCATTGTTAAGTGTATCCAATAACGATATGAATAATTTTCAAGCACATAATAATCATATGTCAGTTTTACAAGGAGAGGAACGTAATCTAACTAAAATAAAATTAACCAATTATAGCCAAGGTAAACAGCAAGAGGATATGGATGCTCAATTGCAACAATATGTCACAAGTAAAACACAACAATCAACAATATTACAAGAGCAGACTGGACAAAGTGTTGAGAAATATTTATCGAATTTAGATGCAAATGTAAATCATTTAAAAGCACAGCATTTACCAGTTGACACAATAACAGCAAGTCTCTATACAAATAATGGGCAAAATGTAAATAATGAACAATTATTTACCCAACAATTGCAAAATATAAGTCAATTATCAACAGGCAATGGAACAGCGTCAATGGACCAACAAACATTTCAACAAAATTTAATAAATGAAACAACGGTAAACACAATTGCAAATCATATATTAGAGATTCAGCAAAATTCTGCAAATGTTGATACAATTGTTAATACAACATCGGATACATTATTAAATAATCTAGTATCAAACCATTCAGCATTATCACAGGATATTATATTGAATTCACAGCCAGCGGCAACATTAAACAGCAGTAACACATCACCAACAATGTCAACAATTGCAGGACAAACAAATTCACCACAAGTTGTTAATAATATGTCACCGGATATTATACTAAATCCAACCGTATCACCAACAATGATGTGTCATGAACAATCCGATCATAATAATTTATTAAATAGTCAAGTATCATTAAATAATGCAATGTTAAATGCTATAAATCTACCACATACAACACAAGAAACAATATTAAATAATATAATTCAACCCGTAATGACACAACATACCGAAGCATTACATATACCCCATAAAACACCGCCAGTTTCTGTTAAAAATATGTTCTTGAATGCTGCAGCGGAAATATTAACATCGCAGACATCGCCGATGAATGCTGAAACAACAATAAATGCCCTAATGTCACTAAATACAAATCCTATATTATCTGAACAGCAACAGCAGCATGTTGTTCAATCAATGTTAATAAATAGTCAAGCACCATCGTTACCAGTTACAAATGATGTACAACAGCAGGTCGATTGTCAACGTATAAATGATGCATTATGTCATACACAGGCACAACTAGAACAGCATATGCCAATGTTTAATGATCAAACAAATAATAGTGTACAGTGTGGCATGTTACAAACATCTGATTTATTACAAAATGAAAATAATTTATTAAATAATGTTGCGATAAATATTGTACATCGTGAAATGTTGAATCAAGAGATTCGTTTTGCAGAAATGCATAGAAATCAGGAATTACATTTACAATGTATACAACAGGAACGTATGTTACAGCAACAACATCATGATTATCATTATAAAAATAATCAATTAAGTGCTGATAATTTAAGGTAAAAATCCAATGATATAAATAATCTTATTTATTTAATTAATAAAATAAACTTTTAGACAAGAAATACAAAATGCTGTAACACAGGAATCTCTTTTAAATGCTGTTTCCTTGGTACGAAATGAATTAAATGGTACAAATGATGATAATACAAATACAACTAGAAAGGATGATCTAAATAATAATAATGTTAATGTTGTACAAGCATTACAACAAGAGCAACAACAACAGCAGCAGCAGCAACAGCACCAGCAACAACAACATCATCAACAACAGCAACAATTACAACAAGTAATTAATGATAATGGAACACAACAAACAAATACAACAGCTATACCTCAAGAAATAACAACAATGTCCGATCATGATTTAATTAGTTATATAAATCCTAGTTGCTTTGATCAAGGTATTACTGATTATTATTAATAATTAATTATATAAATTAAATTAAATTAAATTAAAAATGTGAAAAATTATTATTTATGTTTTACAGTTTGATTTGTGTTGATGTTTTATTCCAACAAATTGATTCCCTTCAGGAGAAATATGTAAATAAACAATATAATTTATTAATATGTTTTGTGTATTTGTTTAATTATAATGATTTATTTAGTTTATTTGTTTATACTATTATTATTATTATTTAATTACTCTATTTGTTGTTATTTTTGCCATATTTTATATATATTAAGTTAGATAGATATATGCTATATTCTGTGTACTATTATGTCTTGTAGTCTGTTAGGAATATGTTAGGAAAAATTTGAAAAAATAAAACTATATATATATATTTTTAATAAGAACGTAAATAAAGAAAAATAAATACTAATTAATTTAATTAAATAAAAAGAAACGAAAATTTTTTTATATATATGTATATTCTATGACTGCCATTTTTTGAGTATAATTAATATTTTAACTTTAAAAGTAAAAAGAAAAAACAAAGAATTATTCTCAAATAATTATTATTATTTCCTTTAAACTTGTGTTTTTTAATTATAAATATTTTTAATTATTAATTAATTAATTTAATACAAAAACTAAATGGTTTAGCGAAAAGGCAATGTTGTTTTGTTTAACAAAAAAACGAAAAGAAATTTGTTCAATAATTTAATTATTAAGTTTATTTACAATAATAGTGTTATTACTGATTAAGAAAAACAGAAAAGTTACTAAATCATAAATTTTAATTGTTTTCTTCTAATATTTTGTTAAATTTTATTTCTTTTTGTATTTCAAAAATGAAATGAAATAAGAAAAATAGTTTTTTCTTATCTTATTAATTAAATAATAATTCATTTATTGTAAAGACTAATATTGTTTTATATAATTAACAAAGAAGAATTTTGTTTCATTAATTTATGTTTTAAACAACAACAAGTAGTTATATTTGTGTCATATTTAATAATTATTAATTAAATAAATTTTCTTCTTTTTTTAATTAATTATCCATATCTTAATTGTCTTTAGTACAAATTTTGTATGTTATTTTTTTCTCAATTAAATCAGTGTTTTAATTTTCTTATTTGTTTAAATAGAATTTAAATTTTAAAATAAACTAATGGTCAGTAAATGAATAAAAGTAAATACAATATACATTTAGCAGCATCACATATAAGTAATAATACAAAATAAGAAAAACGGATAATATTCATTGAATAATCATGAAAATAAAGAAAAAATGACTGATAAAGTAAAAAACTTTTTTTAACTTATAAATGTTTAACATAGAAAAAATAATTATAATGAAAATTAATGAAAACAAATATATATATATTTATAATTAATTAATTATAAAGCCTTTAAATGAACAGACAAATTAAATTTTACAAATATATAAAGTGAAAGAGTATATACATATATAATCTACATATTTTTTAAATAAATGAAAAATGAATAAAATAAAGTAAAATTACATATTTTAAATAAATTATTTTCTTTTTTAATAATCTAATTATCTAAAGAAATTATAAATATGAATGACAATGTACACACAGCCTTCTAATATGCTGCTAGCACAAAACATTAGTTTTTGTTAAGAGGAATTCAGACTGTAGGTATCATCTTATTGAAATTTATACTATCTCAAAGCATAGTTTGTTAAGTAGAGATAATTTACGATAAATCAGAGCAAAATACGCTAGCAAACAAATCAATATACATTGGTAGAAATAGATAAAAAATTATTTTAAGATCACAAATAGGTTATTTTATCACCGAGCTACTACTAATAAAACAATCATCAAGCCCTGCCACAATAAACTAATATAAATTAATTATTGTTTAGTGTTAAATGCTACAAAATAATAACATCTTAAAATCATAAAAACACTCAGTTTACTACAAATTGCCACTGTATCCACTGTTACAGTGTTTTATTATATAGAAAATATACCTTTTGTAAATAGTTTACATTTAACCAACTAAATTATCAATGAATAAAGGTGTTTTAATTATAAAAAAAGGTGATTTCCTATTTAATTTCAATTATTTATAACTTTATATAATCTATATTTCATAAATAAAAATCAGCTATTGAAAAATAGATGTCAATATAGAACATTTCTATTATTAATTCTTAAATAAAAACAGGATGTTGTTTTCTTCAATTAATTAATAATTATTTATTTATAATCAATTATAAAAAACGTTTAATAAAAATAAAATTAAATTATTTATACTATGTTATTAAATCAAACAGACATTATAAACATATTTACATTAAATTATTGATTAGATATTTGTTATTGTTAATATTTTTCTTCTTTCTGTATTGTAATAATTTCTACCTTGAAACTATTCCCTTGTGTATTTCAAGTGCAACACGATACCAAACTAGACATTGCATGACTGTTTATGTTGTTTATTATATTGTAAAAACGAATCAATATTTCTATTTACGAACAATTTTAATTGCAAAAAATAAATAAATTAAAAAAGTAAAACCTTTGAAAATTATCACCCGTTAAATAAAGTTATCGATATTACTATCTTAAAAAACGATTATAAAAAGCTGCAGAATATCGCATACTATATATACATAAGGTAGTTCAAAAAGGTGTACAGTGAGTCATCCTTTGTCGTCATTGTTACACCAGTTAATAATAAATAACAATATGTTGAAAATGCAATTAGAAATAAAAAAAAAACAGTGTCTCATTAAAACTATTTATTAAAATATGTTTTGTGTTAATAAAATTGCATTAAAAAAAAATACAACTATCGCTATAGAAATTATTTTTCATTTATTCGTGTCGCGTATTGTTTAGCAGCGTTTGCTTTTCATAAATAAAATTAAATTAAATTAAATAAATAAAAAGTTAAGAAGAAATACAACACACAAACAGAGTTTAAAGAAAAGTTAATATTATGAAGAAAAAAACGGATAAAAAATTAATTTCAAAGAGAAATAATAAACGATAAAAACAGGTAAAAAAAAATATGTATATATCTTTTTATTTTTATCAGTTATACAGCGATAACAAGTAATAGTAATAAACAGAAAGGAAAACAAAAAAAAAAAGTAAATAAACCACTGATTATTGTCGCGTCAAATTTATTGTAATTTATTTTTTATCCAATATTTGTCGTCACATTTTTTTAGCTAATTGTTAAAGCGTAATAAAGTAAATAATAGGCAGGTAAAAAACAAACAAAATGAAACAAAATTAAATAAAAAAAAAGAATTTGTTATTATGAGAAATAATAAAAGGTAGATAAACATTTATAATTAATTAAATATATGTACGTTGCACAAACTACATATCCACTGTACGAATCAATACGATTGTAATATGTTTCAAATTCTTATTTAAATCAATTTGATTTTTTATTTCTAATTCAAAAAAAAAACTACTTTAACGACCTTTTATGCTATTTATATAAATTTTAATATAATGAAATACACGATACATAAATTATATCTGTTTAAACTGTTTAATACGGAATATTTACTACAAAATAAATTAGTTTTATTAAACAAAAGTATGCCATTCCCGTAGAAAAATTGTTACTTTTTGTTGCTCACCTGTGACTAAAGAAGTAAATACTATATATTTTTAAACATTTTAATCAGTTTTCTTAAAACAATACATAATTAAAGTATGTTAACGTTAACGCTCAAAAAAAGCAATTAAAAACATTACAGTTTTTTTAAAGTTTATAATTTTAATTAAATTATGTCTTTGAATGCGATAATCGTTTTTAAAATTTATCTGTGCCTCGTACTAACAAAATTTATTAATCATTAAGTATTTATACATATTTTGACTCTTTTACAATGTGGATAAGTAATAATATATAAACTTTTAGAGTATATTTACTATAAAAACAATTATTCAATTAAATATTAATAATTGTTTAACTTGCAGGTGATAATTACCAGTTAACTATCATAATTTTATGATTTATAGTACAGTGAAAAGTGGAATCCAAATAATAATATTAAATAGATTAAAACTATTCATTTCTAATTTATATATTATATTTAATTGATTAAAATTGTTGTTAAATTGTTAAAATAAATAATCAATGCACTTAAATAATAAATTCCGTTAGCAACAGTTTTTGCAATATTATTTTTGTATTTTTAGCGAAGCAGCACAAGTACCAAGCAAAATGAGTAACGAAAAATATTTATTATTAATAAATAATAATAAATAAATAAATATAAAATCGGCAAAGTATCGTATCGACATAGTTTTAAAATATATGAATGGATTATATTCAATTCTAATACTAATAATAAATAAATTATTTAATAGTTTTTTGTATGAAAACATTAATAAAAAAAAAGGCAAAGTATATATTTAAAAATCATATAATACAAACATAGTTCCGTATCCGTTGGATACAACTTTGATTTTCATATTTTTGTATTTTTTTAAATTAAATTATTTTATTTTTTTGTATCGTATTCAATATAGAAATGTATTATTCGTATTACATTGTTTGTATTCAGTATAAATAATAGTACAGTATCGTCGAGACGGTAAATTTTATATTAATAAAAATTACGAATAAAAACGTATAAAGTTTCTAAGCATAAAACATATACTATACACATAGAAAGGTAAAATAAATAACAAACATAAACGTGTATCATATATTCAGGTAATACAAAACAAAATAATAAAATGTGTTTTTAAAGTTAAAAGTTATTTTGACGTTGGTGGTTTGTCTCTACTATTAATTTTTCGTCGTCGTTTTTTTTTGTTAATATTTACTGTAAAAAAAATAATTACTTCTGTGGTTTTATTGTTAAAAAAATATATATAATGAAAACAAGTGTGTATTAAGCAAGTTTTTGTTGGTAATTTAAAACATCCAGTTACTTAAAATAAGAATAAAATAATGTTTAAAAGTGAAAAAAAAACATATGATTTGGATAACCATACGTGCATTTAATTAAAGGATTACTTGGCTGCACAAAATAGTGTTTTTTCTTTATAAAAGTATTTTCAGTTTAGAACATTGTCTTGTTAATGCTTTTATAAATAAATAAATAACCTAATTAAACTACTTTTAAGTATTAACAAAACATAAAGTCATAATGATTTATGGATTTAACGAAATTTAATTTTTAATAATAAAAATATATGTGTAAAAGATAAAAGAAAAGAAATTTTTACCAGAGAACAAAACACACAGTTAAAGTGTTTTTTTTTTTTTGCCATTTCTTTTCTGCATAAATTTAATGGAGAAAATCATAATAAAAGCATGTTTTTTGCTTTTGCTTTTCAACATAAAATAAAATATAAAAACCACTTACTTAATTCGATAATAATAGTTAATTTTTCATAGACACATATTTTTCTTATTGACTAAGCATACATATTATCCGGTACAGTAATTTAAATTTCGTTTGCTTATTTTGCATTTTACTATAACATACTGTGTTGTTTTGTATTTCTGTTAATTTATAATTAATTAAGCCATTCAGGTTATAATTTGCCTATTTTAACTGATATTTATTATTTAAAAATTACATAAATTTAATTACTTTACTTATACTTAAATCATTTAAATTATAAATATTTTAATGTTCTTCAAACTTTTGTAGTTATTTAGAAATTAAATCAGAATTAATTTTAAAATATTCATTTTAACAAATTAATGCACATTAAAATATCAACTAATTAAATTCTTAACAAGGTAATACTTGTAGGTGTAACAATTTCCGTTCTTTTCAAATTACATTACAATCATTAGGCGTGTTTTTTTTATACCTACAAGTTATTAAAAAAACAAAAAATTTATTACATTAATCATTAAATATTTTAATAAATTTATCAATTAATCATTACAAAACATAAAAAAAAGAAGAAAAATCATCTATCAACATAAATAATCTATCAGAAAACTAGTACAACGTATGTCACCTGAATAATTCAGTAGAAAATAAAAATTTATAAAAAACAGAAATATATTTTGCTAATAATTAATTAATTCAATTTTGTTAATAAAATTTAGAAAGAAGCAAAATTATTTCAATGCCAAAACGTATCTTATTTTTTGTTAAAAAAAAAATAAAAATATTTTAATATAATTTAAATAATTAAACCGTGACATTTTCATTATTAAAATTGTGTTATTTGCTTCATATTATTAGTTAAAATTTATACACTTGTGCAAAAATATACATAATAATTAAATATGTTAAATATATGTATATTTATGTAGAGAAATGATTATTAATATTTTTAATGCAACAAAAATAAAATAACCGTGTTGTTTGCTTCACTTTGCAAAATGTCATAAATCGCTTAAATAACAGAAAGAAAGACAAAAAAAAAATGAATCTTCTTCAGCATAAAATAAACAAATCCAGCATATAAGTAAATAAATAAATAAAAAATACTAAATAGCATTAAAAAATAACGACTTCGTGCAGTCAAAATAAATAAAAAGTAGAAAAAAAAGTGATGACTTTAAAAGTCACGATACAAAGGCAATGTGTATAGAGTTAGTTTAGTGTACACTGTGTGTCGTCGCTGGTAAAATTTTAATTTAATTTAATTTAACAAAAACGTACATTATGCACAATGGATTGTATATTTTGCATATTTATTATTTAAAACAATACAAAAACTACATAAACGAAGATTTAAAGACGACATAACTAAGAAGAAATCAAATGACACTAAAAACTGAATTTCATTTAACTATAAAAGTTGATTTCTGCTTTTTTTTGAACAGACTGACCCACATTTTTCATTTCTTTGATTATTTATTTAAATTAATTTTTGATTTTCTGTTTTCCAAATAAATAAAATTAACAAATTTTTTATAATTTTATTTGATAAAATCAGAAAAGCAACCGAGCTTTTTAACGCTACTTAAAGCGGCAACTAAGTGGAAACAAAAATTTTAATTCAAAAATTAATTTTATCATCTTTTGTGGTTGGCTTTTGTTATTTAAATTAAATTTATTTTATTTATCGATTTGATAATTCTTAGTGGAATAAATAAGACGACAAAAAGTTAGTTATTTCATTAACACTAATAACTGTTTTATTTATTTATTTTTCTGTTAGTTATATACGATTATTTTTATTAATTTATTTTTTTTGAATAAAAATGCATTAATTAACATATTTATAAATGCATAATATTTCTTATTTCCTTTAATAAACGTGTCGCTTATGCTTTTTCAGTTTTTAACCAAACAGTAAATAAAATTTTGAAACCGTAGCTGCCTGCTGGCATTTACTAAAAAATTTTCTTAATTAAAATTAAACTAAATAATTATATACTACTAAATTAATATAATATATTTTCTTTTCTTTAAATGTGTACTGATTTTAATAATAAAAATTACTTTTTGCAACAAATATGCATAAAAATAACTCATTAAAAAAAACTGACAACCAGACAAGTCGTTCACCATGCACAGCACACAAAAGAAAATTTCTAAATTTTTATTCAAATTAAAATATAAATTTTTTTATTATTAATTATTACTAAATAATGATATTTTAATTAGCATAATAAATATAATATATTGAACTAAATAAACCGTTATTTAAGCAATTTAATATATACATATATCTTTAGTTAGGTTAATGACAAGTGTTTGAATTTCGTTTGAATTGTTGTTTAATGCAAAAATTCAGTTCATTTATTGTTATAATAATAATTTATTTTGTATAGTTATAGTTATAGATATTTTATGTTATTTAATTAGCATTAAAATAAATCAAACGACAAATATTTAAATAATTAAACACAAAAAAAAAATATTTGAATTATTGATGAAATAAGCAAACAAATTTCACAAGAAAGACAGGATATATGAAGCAAAAATTAACCAACATAAACGACCTTCTTCTCATTAATCTAAAACTATTCAATATAAATATTTTTTTTTTGAGAAAGATAAGAAAAATAAACATTTCATTTGATTTCACTTTCACCAATGTTTTTTATTTTTTTTACCTGATTACAAAATTTAAAGCAATTATTTTGCAATAAAATATTTATAACAAGAAACGTTTAACGTTTTATTAGGAAAAATAAACATTTATGAAGAAATTATTATTACTTAATTTTTGCAAAAGCATATATTTTACATTTTTAGTTTTAATGTTAATAAACTTCTCTAGACAAACAATTTAATTAAATAAAATTGTTTTTTGATTTTTCGCTTAGTAAGGTAAATTTTTTCTTTTTTTAGATAAAAAGAGATAAAAATAAAGTTTCAATTACATATGCAACGGTTATGTAATCATTTTTATATAAAAATATCTTTAACTGTAAGAAAGAAGTAATGAAAAATAATTAAACTAAAGAATAATAAACAATAAACAAGTATTTTATTTATTTAAGTGGCAAAAAAAAAATAACCGCGCTTATTTTAAAGCAATCAAAAGTGAATTTTTAATTATGTGAATTTTAGTGAGAAAATAAAAGTGTTTTTACTGCATATAGAAAGAAATAATTAAAAAAGGAATAATTAAGGATTTATATTAGCTAATTGGAGAATGATTGCTACAAATACTGCTAAAATGGAGGACGGAAAACATACTGATGATTTATCATTTTGCTTTGTACGGGTAAGTAGTATCCAATACATTTATTTTAATTACTTGAATATTATTGTCATCAAAATTCTATAAATTAATTATATAATTTATGATTTAAACAGAATTTTTGTTTATATATAATTAATCATTGTAAATCACCTGTTTGTATTACTAAAATTGTGTAATTCGAATATCTATTGTATAATAATGTAGTATCAGTGAAAATTCCAATCAAATAAAGAAAAATTACCATTAAATGAGTAATGTCAACGCACTTTAAACTCTAATCAAACAACTGACTACAATATTTACAAAAGTATAAGAAAAATTAAAATAAAATTACCTAATACGGGATATTTGTAACAAAATTTATTTATTCATTTAAATTTGATTACAAATTATTTTTATGGATTGTTATTTATGTAGTTAATTTGCTACTACTAATAACGTCAACGACTTTCGAAATATTTTTATTTCTCTTCATCTTTACTGTCTTTTATTTGCAAATCACGATTTAATCATATTTTTTTTTTTTTTTTTTTAATAAATTTATTAAACATGACAATATTTAGCCGAAAAGAAAAAGATGAAAGTTGATTAAATGTATAAACAACGAAAACTTTATTATTTTTTTCTTTAGCAAAAAATGAATCAAAAGCATTCAATTTGGTGTTTTTAAAAATTACAAACAATTTAATTGTAAACAATTTGCGGTAACAACATAGGTGTGGTCCATTTAAGAAAATTGAAAAAAATAATAAATAATAAACAAGCAAGTAAAAATCATATAAAAACAAATTATGTTGGTTTGTCTTTAATAAAAATTTCATGTTTACAACAGATAAATGAAATACTTTGGTTATTGTTTAATCCAGCAAAATCATGTACAAAATTCAGCTTAAATATGTTTTTTGAAAAGTATTATAAGAAATATAAATAAATATTATTATCAGAAAGTTGTATCATAAAAATATATATCTTTATTAACCTGCTACTCGATAATTTCTGCATAAGTTTCTAATTATATAGAGATAATAATAAATAAAAAAGTAATTAATTAATAGAGTGATTCATATCAATTTCATTTTATTTAATCATAAAAAATACTTTGTTTAGCCCTTTGAACGTAAATTCTATGAATTAAAAAATATTAATTGAGTGTAGAAAGTAGTATGATTATCTTTATTTGTAACGTAATAAAATAATTCAAATACTTTTACTTAATCAAAAAATATATAAAGTGAGTCAAGTGAATAAACTGCTGTGCAATACCTCTAATCTATAATAAAAATGTCTCATACTGATAACAACTATTATTGTTTATTAAATGAAAACAATTTTTTTTTTTGAGTCATTCTGTATAATTTAATTAAAATTATTAGCATTTATCTAATAATTATTGCATATTTGATTGCATGTTTAACTAGTAGAGGTTGTAAGAAATTCTCTTCATCAACGATTTGCGACATCCGTTTCTCTTGGTTTTTTTTTTTATAAAATTATTATTTATGCATGTAGAATAATGAAATGTACAAAATTTTACATTGATTATTAATTTTCTTTATTTTAATTTAAAAAGAACAAACACTTTGATTGATTGTGAGTTTCTTAAGGTACATTGCTTGACTTATGTTGTTACTTTAAAACGTAATAAACTTGTTTGCATACTTTTAGCAGCATACATACATCATCATTTCATTAAAGAATTCAATCACTTTTAGTTTATATTTCGCAGAAATATTGATTTTTATTTTATTTTATTTAAAGCGTACGCAGTACATTTGTAATTTCTCTTATTTAAAAATAATAATAATAATAAATAAATAAATTAACAACGAAGCAAGTAAACAATTAAACATAAATATTAATATATTTTTTTTTTTATGTTATTTATGATGCATGAAAAATTATTTTAAGTTTGTTTTATTAATCGTTTTTTTGCTGTTTTTAATCATTTACATATTTATTTTTTTTTTATGTTACAGTTTTTTAAGCAGAAAATTACTTTGTTTTTTTATTTCTTAACTGATTTCTTTAATTATTATTATATATTTTAAAAATTAATTAAAGAAAGCGTTTTTTTTATGTATATAAATTATTTAAATATTTATTTTATTTGCAAATGACAATGTTTATGTTTGTTTATATTAAATTCTTTATTTAAAAAGTTATTAATAAAACGAAATGCCTTAGATGATTTAAGTCGTTTAATTTTGTGTGATTTTAAATTTAAATGTTTTATTAGTGCAATAAAACTGTTGTTTACACTTTGTACCTGCATTTAACATAATTTAAATAAAATTAATATTACTTTTATATGATAAAATGTTTAAGATAATTTTTCATTTAAAAATTTCATGTAAAATGTGAAATGATAACAAAGTTAACAAGCCAAATATGTACATATGTTTTTAACAAGTATAAGATAAAGAATACATTTAGGCGAATAAACGTATAGACAACGGTTTATAATAAAAAATCAACTAAGATTGTTTGATAAAACATATTTCTTAATTATTTTACTTGAAAATATGCATAAATTTCCACCATAATCGAGTTTACAAACATTCAATGTGTTGAAATTTGCCTTAGGAATGTTTTTTTTGTTAATAATCATAATTTCTGATATAAACTCTTTTGATTACACAAAAATTCTTTATTTACGTTTAATTTTTAATCAAAAGTATTATAATTTTATTATTTTTTGTATTCATAATAATTTAAACAGTATATATCTATATTTGTGGATTAAATTACAAACAAACAAACAAAAAATCCCCACTGTATTTACGTAAATAATTCTTTAAACAAAGCAAAAAACCATTTTTAATTAAAACATTAAAAAAAAAACAAAAATTTAAGTTTCTGATAAGATATTAGATTAAATAAAAAAAATTTTATATTCTTTTACTGTTTTATTTGCTATTTATTTTAGTATTTTTTGCACCTAAACGTTAAATGAAATGAGAGGTGAGACAGAAAAATGTATAATTTATTTATAATTAATTTTTCGCAAATTTCTCTGTTAAATATTAAAATGTAATTAAATTAACTTTAAAAAAAAAAAACGAATAACAAACAAAGATATTCACATTAAATTACGATTATAAAGATTATTATTATGAATATGAGAAAAGAAAAAGAATTTCCGTTATTTAACCTAAAGAAATACGATGATAAAACCACAGCAATGTAAATATTAAGAAAAATTATTTTTATTTCTTTCATAAGGTGTTTGTATAGCAAAATGAAATCATTTTTAAACACCTAATGCAAAATTGTATGTGATAATTTTCTCTATTTTTTTAATTGCAATAACGTTTAATTAATTATAATCTAATATCATATAATTTATTTAATTCTTTACAAGAGTGATAAATCTCCTCCCACATATGTAAATAATAACAGGTTAAAATACTTTACAAAAAAATAATTACATTTCAATGTCAACAATCTTAAACAATACAAAGGTCAACAAAGTGACAAAATACAATAAAACTGAAAACATTATAATTATTTCGGCAAATATATATATATAAAGTTTTAACACCTTTAAGGTGACTACTGTTAATTGCTCTTTCCTTAACAATTATTACTTTATGTTTTTAATAATACAAAAGTTTTTATTGTTGAAAATAAATGAATAAAATTTAACTATTAAAAAGTACACACAGTGCAGAAAAAAAAAACATAATTTGCGTCTAGAAATTAACGCGAAAAATAAAAACTGATTCCGTCAGATAAAACCTACTTTTCGCTGATTATTATTATTTTTTTTTTTTTAGCATTTACGTAGTTTGTCTTCTTGTTTTTTTTTTATGTTTTTAAAACTTTAACTGCTGTCTGCTATTTATTACTCCTGTAAATAATCACGTACTGTCAAAATATAACAAGCACTACATAAGAGTATTAATCTATTTTCAAGATTTTTATGACTAGAAATAAGAATCAAAGAACGCCTAACATAAGAAGAATAAGCTCACCTTTAACGTGACATAGAAAAAAACAAGATATTATTATTAATAATAATAATAAAAAAGAACAGAAAAGTTAATGTATTCAAGAAATAGACAGCTTCTTAATGACTTATTTTTTTCATTTAAACTAAACATAACTAGACACGCGAACTCGCAAAATATGACGCGGGCGAGTAGTACCGACCTTGAAGATATTATTTAAAATAGAAAAAATAAAAATACTTAACTATACTTAAAATATTTTTTAAACTTTATTTTTTTTTTTTTAGATTAATCTAAATAATCTTTTATTTTTGTTTTTCTAAGCTATTCTAATGTACGGTCGAAAAGTGTTGTGTTTTGTAGTTTAAATAAAATATTAAAACATTTATATGTATAGTAATATGATTTTTATCAAAAATAGCCGAGCATAAAATATTTATTATAGATAAAACAGAGTTTAAAAAAATGAATTTTCTATTATTTTCTATATAAAATTGCATATTTATGATGACCTCGTCCCATTTGAAAAATGATTTTATTATTGTTCTTTTAAAATGAGCAATAATTTCTGTAAACAGAACGAGTTAATGTCGCGGACTGTCTATGTCGGCGATGATACAAAAGATATAATATTGTTAATAATAATGAGAGAATTTTATTATTATTTTTATTTTCATTTCGTTTCTTTTATTTAATATCATTTTTATTTAAATTATTAATAATTTCGCTATATTCTTATTTTTTATTATTACTAAAAGTAAATATAATTTATTTAAATTTATTAATTTAGGTAAACGAAAATAAAAAAAAAGATTATTGAAATTCAATAAACGTTTAAATGCGGCATCGTTTTCTTCATTTTTGAGAAATAAATCTTTTAAAAAGAAACACTTTTTATATTTATTTCATTGGTTTTACCTAATATTAACCTAGATTATTCATTTATTTTGTAATTAGATATTAATAATATTAAAAAATCTAGTGCTTCGTTTACTAACTACAGAGAGTCTACCTTTTTTTTTTGTTTGAACTGCATTTTACACCTGAATTGGTGAAAATTAAATAATCTCAAATTTTTCTTATGCATCTAGATAATAAAGACAATCAATGAGTATTTTTTATATAAAAACACCTAACATTTCTTTTCATAAATACAACAAACTAAAGTTATTAAATTACGATTGCAAAATCTCATAATAATAGCGAAAAAAAGCTTACGAAAAGCTTTAAAATGCTTATAAAAAAGCTCATAAAAGCTAATAAACAAGCTTTTCTTATTAAAATGCGTAGGTTTGAACAGAAATTAATAGCTTCAGATTACCAAAAATTTAATTTATTAAAAAAAAACTAATAAACTTTAATATTTAATTGTTGGCTCAGCATAAGGAATTTAATGTAAAGAAATGAAACAAAACAAAAATACTTAAGCAACAAGAACCAGCGTATAAATCAAGATAACAAGTGTTTTTAACTGTCGAAAATATAAATAACAAACATAAGAATGAGTATGTAAAAATAAAGAAATAAAAATATGTACCACTCTCACTTGACCTTAAAATTAAAAAATAAATTATTTTGCTTTAGTTTTTAGTATTTTTGATTGGTATAAAGAATTAAAGGAAATAAAGAGGTTTTTTTTCTATTCGTAATACTGCACAATCAACAGTTCACACCCTAAAATATCTAACAAAATTTAAGAAACCTGCATTTACAAACCAAAAAAAACAATAATTTAATAATAACTAATTTTAACAAAACTACCTTGAAGCAAGCAGTCAGCAAATTATAATGTAAAAACAAAATAAAAATTAAACAACAACGACGATAACATAAATATTTTTATTATTATTATTTTTGCTATAGTGGTTTTACCTTCCTTACAGTTAATTTTTAAAAATAAAAATAATAATGTTGTTCATTGTTAAAATTATTTTACTTGCTTTTATGTTTTATAAGAAGACATTCAATGCTTTCTTTATATTTGTTAAAAAAAAAAAGAAAAAGAAAAGCAAAACATAAAACGACTTTTAATTTTTAACTGCTGACATAATTTTAATATTTTTTATATAAAAATGAATTTGTTTGGTTTTTTTTCAATATACATATTTGTTAATTTCGTTCTACATAAATAATTGTATTTATTTATAGGTTTTTTCTTTATCATATTTAATAATAATAATAATAATATATTATAATTTAATTATTTATTAAATAAATACTGATTTAATGTTTAACCTTCCTCTAGTTGCCTCATTTATTGTCTTTTAACACTTTTTAAGTTTTTTTTTTTGTACTGCAGTTAAATTTGATTATTTGTTTACTTATTATATGGATATGTAACTTGGTTTTTTATTTTTTTATCTAATTTGACACATTTAACAATGCAAAACAACCTTGTTTCAATAGAAATAATCAAATTTTATATAATAATAGGTAAATTAAAGTATTTATTTATGTTTTTATTACCAAATATTAATGTAATTTCAATCGTTTTGTTTTTTCTACACAAAATATTTATAATTTTTATAGCCTTCATTTTTGAATTTATTTTTTTCTTTTAAATTAATTAATTATTATAAGAATTTGTTAATAAAAACACCAACTGAAGGTTATTAATTATTATATTGTTATTTGCCCAGAACATTTTGTTGTTTTCAATTCACTAATCGATCAATATTGCTCATTACAATTGAGAGGAAAAATAAAAGAGTTAAGTAATAAAAATCATTGAATGAAAAAATAAGCACCTTGCTGCATTTTTTTTTAATTATTAATTCTTTGTTTTAAAATTACTTTCGTTCCAATGCTAAAATTAAATGAAAATAATTTAATTGTCTTAACCAAAAATAAAGAAACACATAACAATGTTCTTGATAGAAAAATTTTCCATCATAACACAGTGCGCCAAGTAATTTTTAATTATTATTTTACTAACCAAAAATACTAACTAACGTACTTTAATTGTTTTAATCCATATATTTGCTTATTAAAGTCGGTATTATTGATAAATTTTGATTAAAATAATGTCAATGAAAACAATTTTATTATTAAATAATAAATAATAATAACTTTGAACTTAATTAATAAAACGGTTGACGACATTAATTACAATTAATTGATTATTGTCTTTATTTAAAAATAATTTAAATATTATTATTACTATTATTATTATTATTATTATCAATAAAAATGCCTAATGAGGTGTAATAATAAATAAAATATTAAATTATATTTTATTTACATTCATAAATACTTTATAAATATAATTATTATTTAATAGATTTGCCATATACATATATTAGAATATTATTACATAAAATAATAAAATAATTGTCTTTATATAAATAATAATATTAAATCGTTTATATAAATATAATTGTTTATAGTTTATTAAACTTTTAAAAGTACATTAAAAAACAATAAACTTGTTATTACTCTCAAGTAAGTAAACATATCTGAGTTCAATAACTAAAATAATATGCGGAAATTAAGTAGAAAAGTAACTTAATATAAGTTAAAGTAAAGTAAAGAGTTTTTCCTTAAAATATATATTTATTTCTTTACATGTTTTGTGAAATACTTTTTTATTTTTATAAATCTACAAGATAGAATTAATATTATGTCGTTACTTGTTTTATTAAAAAAAAGCAAAAAACGAAAAGAAAAATTCCCTTTTGAATGGAATAAATAAACCTACCTACTGTAATGTTCATTTATTATTTAAAGAAAAAGAAAAATTAAAAGAATTAAATAAATATTTACTTTGTTACAATGTTGTATTGTACCTGTGCAATATTATCATGTAATTTTTCTGTAAATTGTTATAAGTAATGCCGGTTATTGTGCACCTGTTGTAAAATAATACCTTTTACTGTATATAATTTCTGTGCAAAATTTATTTACAATTTTATTCATAAAAATTCTCACCAATTTTATACTGTTTTTATTTTATTTTCTTTTAAATTAAACCGATTTAATCACATAAATTATTCCAAAGTGAATTATATAAAATTAAAGAAAAATGGTAAATGATAATTATTAATGTGTTTTCTGCTTATATAATTCTTTTGTTACGTTTAGAAACAAGGAAAAATCTCATTTATTATGTTTGTTGCTGTATTTTAATGCAAAAATAGAGACGGATTTATTGTCAGCCAAATTATTATAATTATTTAAATAAAAAAAGAAAGAAAAGCTATTAAAAAATTAAACCGCACTGAGATTTCTCATCATTATTTTTCAATTTGTTACCTATAGACATGTCGTGCTATTATGTTAATAACTCTGTGATAAAATACATAGTTACGGTTGACGAACTGTTGTTCTACTGTTAAAATGCATTTAAAATTAATTATATTTTGTTGTTAAAAATTTTTGATAGATTTATTGTTGTTAATAATTATATAATATGCATTACCAATAATAATTTATTTATTATTTTTATGTTAATAATTTGCTACACATTTTTTTATTTTCTAATCGAATTTAACCAGATGAGGTATAGTTTGAGGTGTAAATTATTAAAATAATTGTTAAAATAATACGTAGTTTTGACAAAGTTGTATTTGCCGATACACCCTTGTAATTCTCTAATTAAGGTAAAATTCGTGAGTTAAGATTCTAATTGCAAAATAGCTTTTGAAAAAAAGCCAATTTTAACATAGGTTTTGCCTGATATGGATTATCAATTCCAACCACTCAATGGGTTAAATTATTCAAAAGTAATAAAAATCTAAACCACTGAAACTTTGAACTCAAATATCTAATAATACATAGTAAAAACAGTTTGAACCTTGTCAAACCAGGGTCGTCTTATGTTACGTCTTTGTTGGCAAAAAAAAGACAGCAGAAAACAATTAATCTCAAAATGTAATATATTAAAAACCGTGTTAAAAGATTTCAATAAAATAAAACCAAAACTATATGTTAAAGTATAGACTGATTGCCCTATTTTTATTTCTTAAGATTAAATTAGGCGTAACGTAAACGCACGACTACTTTATAAATCTTTTGATTTGTAAATTACAAGGTTATTACATCTGACCACAATAATTCAATTATAATTATATATAATTAAAGAATTTACTTCATTTTTTGTTGTTAATGTTTTAAAACATTAAAATACATGCTAAACCGTTTCCAGTATTTTTAACGAAAAATACTCCACCAACAGATGAATCACACAATATATATGTATACAGGTAAATTTTGTTATCAACATCATGAATTTTTAATTAATTTATGATCTATTTACATCCGTTTAGTTTAAAAAGTTTTTTTTTTAATAAATAAATAATATTATTACTAAAACTACTAAAATTTAATTTAATAAATACTTTGTTGTGCGTTTGCTCTCGTTTTTTCTTTCTCATTTAAATATTTATTGCTGATTTTAATTCTGTTATATTGTCAATGGAATTTTAATTAATCATTTGTTGATACAACAAAAAAATAATAAAAAAATAGAACTAAAATGTATTTATCTAAACTTAATTATATATACAACAATGTTGCAAAAAAAAAAATTGTATTTAAATTACCTGTTGTACGCGTATTTAAATTAAAAAAAATAAATAGTAATTCAAAGCATAGAAATCAATGGGAAATAAATACAAAAGAAATTTTATTTTAGTATAAATGGTCAAGAGGTCTGTGTAACTTAGCGAGACTGGTTGGATGGATATATTGTTTGCATACATTTTACTGTTTAATGTTTAATCAGCTGCCGGACAACTTTCACCATCACCAATTTTATTTATGTGGTTAGTTGTTTTTTTTAACAAGGTTGTTTGCGATGTTTTTTTATATTTCCTTCGTTATTTACTTTTATCTTACATTTTCTTTATATCTTTGTTGTTCGACCTTACCGAAATGACAGTTTCTTTCATCTACTTAGCAAATATGAACAAGTTATTTTCTTTTTCATTTTTTATTGATAAAAATTTAACACAACAATAAATTATATTCAAAAATAATAATAATAATCGTTTAAATTAAAGGGCCGAATGAACATAGAGGTGCGTCAACCTTAATTAATTTATTTCTAAAAATAATTATTATGATTTATGATTAATAAAATAAAACGCTCGTTAAATAGAAGTTAATGAATAATGTAAAATAAAAATGTGTTATTAAGGGCTATTGACACTTTACTTTACAAAAAAATTTAATTTTTAATCAAAAAAGAGAAATGCATTTTTCTTGTAAAAATATTTTGTATAATTTTCTTGTTACAACGAAATTATCATTAATAAAACAAAAAAAAAAGAATATTAATATGTTAAAATAAGTAAAAGTATAATTAACATTTAATTTAATTATAATTATTATAATTAATATTAAAGAATGATTTTTTTGCAACAAAACCTTCACTTAGTAAAAGTTATTTTTGGCGTAACCATCCAAGTTATTAAAAAATATTTTTCGCAATTTTAAGAGACAGAAAAAAAATATCTCTTACCTTACTTTAGTGGGTACAGCAATGATTTTCAATCTATTTACAACGTAACATCCTTAATAATTTATATAATAAATTGTCTTCCAAGATAATTTCTACAATTGTAAAAACAAAAATATTTAAAATGTCTATTTTTGACAATTAGCATAAAGGAATCAAAATATAAATACCTTATCAGCACATTTTCTTAGCAAATGTATTTAATAATAATAATTATTATAAATCACAAATTGTACACTCACGTCACTTACACTTCACTTCGTTGGACACACTACTAAGGGTACTTATAATCAATGATTTGATTTTTATTAAGAGAATTGACAATTGCAGCCTCGTGGTTTCACTAAACAATTGATATACATTAGTATTGCAATATAGAAATTTTATTATATGGTTTAATAAAAATTCTCTAAATAAGTAATTAAATTTATAATGGGGTGGTGTGTTTTGATGCTTAATCATTTTTAACATGCTTGCATTCTTTCTTAGTTGATAATAAATAATTCAATTTAATTAATTTATTATAGGATAAATATTTTTTGTATTTCTTGATGTTGAATAATAAACCACCGGACATATTGGTGGTTAGGTTAATATAATTTATTTTAATTGTAACACATTTATTAATATATATATATATTATTAAACAATAATTTGTTTTTGATGTTCTACGGCTGGTTGTCAACAGGCAAATGAACGAGAAACGCTAAAGTCTTCTTTTATTTTCTCATATGTATGATGGAGGACAACAAACACGTGTTTTTTTTCTCACCACCTCCCTTTATAATTTTTTTTATTATTATTTATATTATTATTTATAATTGATTAACAATAGAATACCCCATCCCCTAGTCACTTTTTGATCGAATTGTGCACATTTATCCTAACGGTACTTTCTACAGCGGAGCGGGCCTACCCCCCCGTGAAATAGACCCGCTTATTGTTTAGTAAAACTAAACATAAAGAAACTGTATAAAAGACTCTGCCTCCCTCGAGGCCACGTACAGGAGATCGAAACGTGGGGTCTCTCCCTATTGCACGTGGCCAGAGGGGCGCAGTTTTATACCCGCAAATTCTGTGCATTTCGACGCTAGACACCCTATTAATACGAACCCCATGACTTATTATAGCAATAAGCATGGAGCAGTAATACGACTTATGCACGCTGCTCACGGAACAGCAATGGTTTTCACTAAAAATTTTGTATATATAGAACGAAAACTACAAACTTTATTCTTGTGTTCTATAAAAATTGTCAAAGAATGACATCTATTGAATTCAATTTACTTAATTCTATTATAATTTTATTGAAAATGTTACATTAAAAATATTTTATAATTATTAAATAATTAATTTGTTATTTCAGTTGTATTGTAAAATTGAATTAATTAATTAATTTTTTAGCATCATAGTATGGATCATCTCTTTTTGCATTATTTATCTAAAATTATACAATTGTTTTAATTAATTATTTAATTACTTAGAATATAAATTTATTTTATACTTAATTGAATCAATTTTTGCTGCTTAAGGAATAATAGGCCATTTCCATCCATATAACTATCCTAAAAAGTCTTATTTTTATAATAATTAATTTATATTTATCACTATTTAGATTTTTATTAGCCAGATACTTAATGTATGTACATCGTGAGATACATAGTCAAGTTTCTGGCAAATAAATAAATGTAATTAAAATATAATTACTTCTTTTTTTTTTATCGTTTTTTTAAACCATATTAATTTAATTTCTTTATAATATTATTATTAATAAAATAATCATAAAAAAATTTATAATTTAAATCATATAAATGTTATTGATCTATTAAATATTTAGTTATCTCATAAAATAATTAAAGTTAAGGAAATAAATTAATTTCCTGAAGAAAAATAATTTAACTTTTACTTAATATTCATATTATTATTATACAATTCCAGCATAAATGTTATTTAATCATTTTTGCAAATAAATATAATTATAGATTTTATTATAATTATAAAAAATGTCATGCACGTTTTTTTTAATAATAAAAATTTTATAATAAAAATAGAAATCAAAACAACATTATTTAGTTATAATTTATGTAATTTTTTTATTTCACTCTTTAAATAATAAATTAACTAATAAACAATCAAATTAATTGCTTTTATTTATTTCATTCTAATAAAAAATGCATAATTTTTATTTATTTATTAAGAAAATCAAAATATATTAATGTTAATGCTTTAAAAAAAAAGTAGAATAGGATGTCACTTAATTGATAGCACGAGCTTTTAATAACAAAATTATGCAGTAAATAAATTTCGATAGTGAAAACTTGTTTAAAAAATAAATGCTTAAAGATATTTTTTTTCTATTATTTGGTTCAGTAGATAAAAACTAAGTTAATTGCTTATTAATATTTTTTTTAAATTTATTTAATTAGTAAGAGAAGTGTTAAGTATATTTTCGTGATTTAAATTTCATTCATACTTTCTTTAATAATATATTTTTTTCTTTAATAAATTCTTCTTAATTATTTATTAATAAAAATTGTTAATTAAATAGAAAATTTAAAAATTATAAACTAGTTTGACTAGTGGTTGTTATAACTTGTCGATGTTGTTATTATTATTTTCTTATTACTGCAATTTATTTTTATTACATGTTATAATAATTGTCACCTTTATGTTATTTTATTTATTTAATTGAAAAAGTACATTTCTCTGCTCTTCTTTATATTTTATATATGATTTATTTGCTCATTAAGACTGTTTATTCCATTTTTTGATTCTAGGTCTTTCAGTTGACTTTCATTTCGTCACTTTTCTTACTTAATTTCCATGATTTTTCATTTTTTTTTTTTTATTAATTAAATATATATTTTATTTCCTTATACTAATTATAATTTATCAAAATTTCTGAAAATAAAAAGAAGAATTATTCAAAAACATTACATTAAAATTATGATGACAATAACATCTTAAGAAAATTATTATTATATAAAATGTAATTAAAAGAAATTACTATAGTAATTATAAGTAAAATGCGGAAGTATTACCATTTGAGACTTAATTTAATTAATTAAAGTAAAAGGTAAATTGTTTTTATATTATTTATAATCATAGAACAGTTATCAATTGTAGATACAAAAAGATAACAATTAAAATTCAATAGAAAATGGAAATTAATTGGCGATAAATAAAATGAACTAGAAAAAGGTAATTCTTGTATATATATGTGTATATTTTAAGGCAAAAAATAAAATTGTGTATATTTGTTAAGGTGTTTTCGTTTTATTTTCTATTTGTACCTCACACAAATTAACTGCATATAAATGTTATAAACAAGAAAGGTATAAAAGTATTATTATTAATAATAATAAATAAATAAATAAAATATAAGCAATAAGTTGAATAGACTAAAAGAGGATTGGCTTAGCAGGAAACAGGGTGGACAGGTTATTAGTTAGTTTGTTTGGATTGTTTTTCTATTTATTTATATAAATAAATATATGTACATGTAACAATTACAATAATAAAAACATGCTTAAATAGCTTCCGGTTTTTTTAATTTTTATATTTCATTTAACTAAACAAAAAAAACCGAAGAAGAAATTATTAAATTAATTCAAATATTTATTGATTTTTTTTCATTCTGTTTCTTTGATTTATTACATTAAAGCCAGCGTTTTATACCTGATGACTAACTAACTATATATATATATACATATTATTTTCCTATTTAAGAATAATTTTATAATTTATTGCTGATTGTTTAATTGATAATAAAAAAAAGAAAAGAAAAGAAAAATAATTTTCTTAATTATAAATTTGATTTATTTACCGAAAGCAGGAATATAACAAAATTTATACAAATAATTAAATAAAATTTCATCGCATTTTAATGCTATACACTTGCTTGTCTATATTTTAATAAAATAAGAAATTAAATGATTTATTTTTAGTTAAATAGAAATATAGAAATTTTCATTTACTAATAATATTTATAAAGAAAATCTAAATATAATAAATAATTAAATAAAAAATGTGTGAAGGTTCAGTAGCTCTTTAGTTTCTCAAATAGATTTATTTATTTTATATTACATTATAATTATAGTTTTTGTCTGTTAATTGTATTTTATTATTTCATTAATTATTTATTTCTTTATTTAGTTAAATTAAAAAAGAAAAGATAATTAACAAGTTTATGCTGAAATAAGCATTTACCTTGTTATTAATATAAAGTATTCTTTAAGCAATCCTTGTTATTATTCTTTTAATCCTACAGATTCTGTTTTAAGCAGACAATTCAAGGTACAAAGTATATGTGTATTAAAGCGTTATAGACTATAAATGCAACAATTTATACGATAGGATAATTAAAATATAAATAAATCATGAATAAATAAATAAATTATAAATTAAAATCGATTAAACAATTTATTTTTTGCGCAATCAAATTATAATTAATCAAAGCATGTGTAAACATTGTGCAATCAAATATAATTTTGTCGCTATTATTTGGCTGTAGTTATTTGAATATTAATTAAAAGGTAAAAGTTTTATAATTTTACCTTTTTGTATTATGAATGTCGTTTGTTTAATTAAAAATAAAATAATTAATTATTACTATTTACTTGTCACATACTTAAATTCTTTATAAAGTAATATAACTGTGTATCACCACTTGTTGATAGGTGATAAAAAATTTATTTTACTAGAGTTTGTAGTACAATTATGCTATTATTATGTTTGAAGACAATTTATTTTCTTTTTATATTGTCTTGTCAACAATGTTCTGCGTTTTTTTTTTACCTTCTGTATAGTCGTCGTAGTCTTATCGTTTGTTATTTAATTATTATTTTTTTCTCCATTCTAAAAGGTAAATGTCTACCGTGTGTTACTATTGTGACTTTACTTGACATTTTATTTATTTTCATTGTTTATTTTTCCAGCATTTTAAAACTATTGAAAATAGAATTTTTTTTCATTTTTAATTTTAATTAGCTTTACGTGTTACTTCGTAGTTAATACTTTATCGCATTGTTAATATGTATTATTATTATTTATTTTCGTGTGATGTAATATATATATATTTATAACAATTGCTTTATTTTATAATTTATTATCATTGTGCACCGGTTATTTTCATCATTATTATCATCATCATCATTTTTCATTTAATTTTTTGTTACTATTTTCTGTGTATTTAAATTGATATTTTTCACATAATTGTATACTTTTTTTTTATGTGTTTTATTTTTATTAAATAATAATAAATTTTATGTTTTATATAAGTGAGAATTATGAATGAAAAATTGTTTATTATTTTATTCTATTTAGCTATTATTTAAGTTTTATAATAAATTGTTATTTAATGTTTTTTTTTTATTCATGCTTGTTCCTAGTGACAAGCAGTTCTAAGACTGGTGCTTTTGGTTTTCTTGTAATTTAAATAAATACAGACTGTATTTCTTTAATCCAAAATTGTGTTACTTTTGATGGCTTTATAAACAGACCTACACGTCAAATAATCTTTAATTTACCATTAAGTAATATGCTTTCAATCGCAATGTCTGTCTAACAATAAATATAATTCTTGAAAATATTTTAATCAATTTTTACAAGGTTAACAAGAGCAAATTTAACTGAAGACAAAACCATCAAATATACAAATTATTGATCCATTTATTATTTATAAAGACTTCTTTTTTTTCATTCTTTAACGATAAATCATGTTGTTCAAGCCGATTTATAATATTGTATCTATTAAATATATAAAAAAGCAAACAATAAATATAAATAAAATGCAATATAAGCCAACAAAGAAACATGAAAATATAACAAAAAAAAAGTAATAATAAAGAAATAAATTGTTTAGCTTATGGTAATTCGTTCTGTGACGACTTAAAAGCTTAACTTAATCCACATTTATCGATTATGCACTGTTATTTGTTGCTCTTTTGGTTTCATAACACTTGTTATATGTATATTATTATTATTATACAAAACCACAAATTAAAGCAAAAAAAAAAAAGAAACACATCAATAATGTGGTTAATGCTTATCGGTAAAGACGTTCGTTATTACATTGTGTTTGTGGCTTCGTTTAATTTTAAATGACTTTTTATTTTTTCTTCCTTCTTCATGATATATTTATTACTATTGGTTACACGAACAAATTTATATTGTAATATTATATGCTTAAAGTAATTTGTATAAATCAGAAAGTAACACGGTTTATTCGATAATCAATGAAGTATATTTTTTATTTAAATTCATTTAATTATATAATAAGCTGCTTTTATTATTGTATTGAATTACAAATAAAAAGTTATTTCGGGCGACACTTGACTGAATATATTTAATTTTATAAATAAATAGTTTTTCTACAGGAAAGATTTTATTTATTTAAAATATCAACTTCCTTATGTTTAATGTATTTCGTCGTTTTACTAATTGAATTTTATACATTTTTTGTTTAATTTTGCATAGTAATTTTTAATGAATTTAATCAATTTATAAATTAATTAACGTATGATTATAACTGAATTTACCTTTTTCTAATTCGCTAATAATTCATATGGGAAACACTGTTACGAATTAATTAATTTTTAAATATTTAAATAATTGATATTATTTGTTGTTTTATCTGTACTGGAAGTAAAAGTTTACTTTGACGTAATTAATTATTTAAATAATTATACGAAAATATTGAAAAGTCATATTTAATTAAATAAATTTAAATTAATTATCGTGAAATGTTTTTACCGTGTTTTTTTTTTGATTAAATCATATTTTTTTTCGTTAATTAAACAATTTATTGCGAAGAATTTTTCCTTATTTTATCTTAACAATGGTGTAAATCAATGACAATCGATAACCTAAGATACCAATTATTAAAATGTTTTTATAATAAGAAATTTATTTATTTACTAAAACATGTTTGTATTATTTAAATGCTTACATAATTTTATATTAATTAAAATATTTATTTAAATAAATAAATAAATTAGTTAATTAAAAAACGCATCGCGAGTACTTATAACGGAGATTATAGGTTGTTAGTGTTGTTATTCTCTTTTCTAATAATAAAGATAAAGATAAATTTTTTTACTTCAAATATTTTATTAACTAAACATAAATTCATATAAAATATTTAAATTAATGATTATTTTTATTAATAAATTTTAACACACCTTTTCTTTACATATTTTATTTATTTATTTATTTATTAACGAAATAACGATATTTTTATTAGATAAAAATAAATAAATAAATTCTTTATACCAAAATGTACTAAAGATAATTATAGTTTTTACATATTCCATCAACTACACTGGACCATAATAATCTTATCTTTAATAGCATAATATATACATATGCGTCATATTTACTTATTCATATTTTTTTTTATTTTTACCATAATAAATTGAAGTATGTTCGAGTAGAATATATATAATAATGATTTTGTTATTTCTATTCGTCTTTAAGTAATTGAATGAAAAATAAAATAAGTAACAAGGTGATTCACAGAGCAAACTAAAGAGTCAAGGAAAAGATACAAAAAAATTCTACTCTAGTTAGCAAGTAATTACTATTTTTATTATAATAATAATTTTAATTTAATTAAATGCATTTAATCAATTGTAATTTAATAAACAACAAAAGAAAAACACTTGTAATTATTTATCGATTAAATAACCGCATCTATGCAAAGTAAATTGTAAAAATGAAATGGCAAGAAAGCAAATAGGAGCAAATTTTAATGCAACAATATAAAAACTAAACGTGAATGCTTAAACATCACGATTCGTATATATGTTCTATGTTGCATTTTTATGATAAGAATCAACAAGCATGATACACGATTTTTATTCATTTTTTTTTTTTTTGTAAATATTATGCGTGCTATGCAACTAATTGGTTTATTTTTTGTCATTAAAAATTACAAAATACACTAACCTGTATATATATTTTTAACTCAACATCAAGCAAATTTATGTTTATGTTTTTTTTTTCTCTTTAAAAGTAAAATTATGTTGAAAAGATTCTTGTGTTGTGTTTTGTTTTTTTTTTTTCGCAGGTTCGTTGCTTATTAATTTTGATAACAAGTTTTTTGTATTTTTGTTGCATTGTTTATGTTATTTTTAGTTGTTCTTATGTCCAATAATTATTTATTAAAACAATAAATAAAAAATCCTGTAGTGTTTTTCTTTTATAAATTTAATTCTGTTGTCCGGACACAGTGTCTACGGATAATAAATTTAATATCCTTGTGAAAACAAATAAAAAGAAAAGTATTTTTACTATTTAAAGTGTATTTACATTGTTTTGTATTTTTGTATAACCACCTTGTATCAATACATACTAAGAAGAAAAAAAAGATATAAACATAATTCTTAAACAAGAACATATTTTGTTTAATAACATAAATTAATTGAAAAAAACCAAAGTAAAGCAAAAGATAAAGAAAAAAATAAAAAAAGTTACATATATTTATTGATTAATACTTTGTTAGATCAATTCCAATCCAATTTAATAGTAACATGTATGTTTTTACTACATACAGTTAAAGTACCATGGAATATACATAAATCATTTGATATTTTCCTTTTCTTGACTATATGTAATAAAAATCATTCAAACTAATTCATTTATATTTCTATGTATTTTCTATAATATAATTTTCTTAATTTAAATCGATTCACTAAAATGAATTAATATAAAATTGAAAAAGAAAATAAGAATTATAGGATAAAGAAAATAACAAACCAAACCAAACCAACAAAAA
The DNA here is from genome assembly GCA_963942525.1 of Ptychoptera contaminata. Lineage (NCBI taxonomy): Eukaryota > Metazoa > Arthropoda > Insecta > Diptera > Ptychopteridae > Ptychoptera > Ptychoptera contaminata. Next base: position 6,747,673 of record OZ012637.1, read on the forward strand.
AAAAAAACAATTACTCACATTATCTGATCATTATTAACCGTTATTACTTATTATAATTGTTATAATTTCCTTTAGCAAATCTTTGTTATTAAAGTGCTTTAAAGAGCTTTTATAGTCTTTCTAACAAGTTAATTTCTTTTTTATTTATTATTATTGTTTTGTTTTCAAACAATTTTCGCCTTTCTTTACCTTTTTTTATTGCAAAATACGAAATTATCGCTTATTACCTTTATTTTATTTAGCTATAAGTTTATTAGTGATTTTTTATTTATTTATTATCGATTCCACTGTAAGCTCATTATGAAATAAATAATTTAATTAAAATTTTTATTTCTTATGATTTTTATTTAACTTTAAAACGATTAAATCACAAAAACATTAAAAATAAAAAAAAATAAATAAATTCAAAGCATAAATACTCGTTTAACGTTAATTTAAAGATTAACTTCTTTAAACAACATTTTTCTTTCAAAATTTTTTTATGCATTTTTATAAAAATTCTTTTCGCACTAATGTAGAGTAAAAGTTCGATGAGTTTTTAATTTAAATTAGTTTATTATATATAAATTCTGTTATTATTATTTTATATAAAGAATTAACTCAAGTGATCTTAAGACTCAAGCTTTAACTATTACCACAAATAAATAAAGAGGGAAAATATACTAATAATAATAATAATAATAATAACAGAAACAAAAAAAAAAAAGTTCTGTTTTAAGCTTACTTTGTGTCTAAAGCGGTTGTAGACCGTTATTCTTTTCCTCTTTATAACGATCATTATCATTATTTTGTCGTTGTTGGTTTTTTTTCTTTCCATTATTTATTTATATATTGTATTTCGTTGTCGTCGCCTTCATAGTCGCGTAGTCATTCAATCGAAACCTAAAATAAATTACACAAAAAAATTAATCTCATCGTCTTCTTTATTATTATATTTCTGTATTTTTTTCTAAAAATATTATGGATTATTTTTGGTTTTGTTTGTATTAAGAATCGACCACAACATATAATGTTATTATTGTTTGATGATGACGGTAATATTGTTGATGACAAAAAATAAGAAAATACAATGATAATGTCTTTAATCAACAGGTAACGGATAAAAGATAAATAAATGGTACTATATGTAGAGTATGGTAAAGTGAAAAATTTTCTTTTTTTTTAATCTGCATCGCGACAACAATGGCATTTATTTAAATAAAGAGCAATTTGTTGCATTTAAAGCTATTTTTTTTGTTGGTCGCCAGAAGTTAAATAAATAACAATAATCTCTGTCTATTTATTGAAAAACAATAATAACCGTTTTCTATGCTTAATCTATGTATGCACAGTTGACAAAGTATTTTTTAATAGTCGAGTTATTGTTTTTTCTTGTCTTTTCTTTTAATTTAGTTCAGTATTTAATGCAAGTTAGTTATTTATTTACTTGTTGCTATTATTATTGTTAATTAAAAATGATTGGTAAAAAAAAAGAGTGGTGTAAATACAAAACGTGATGAAGGTGATGAAGAGAAAGATTATTTCTTTAGAGAACTTCTTTTTTTTGCTTTCAATCTTACATTTCTTCTATTATATATTTTAAGCTTTAACGTATTATTTTTTATTTTGTCTGTTTCAAAAGTCTCTCAAGTGTATCAACAATATTTACGCGGTTTTTTTTTTTATTCATTCTTTCTTTCTTTTTGTTGTATATTGTGATGTTAGGTGATGGTAAAAAAAAAAATATGCTTTTTTTTCTCTTTAAAAGAAAAATGTTAACAGCAACATGAAGAAAAATGAAAAGAAAGATGTGATGCACCTTCTGACTTTATACCAATTGTAATTTAACCACAGTAAAGTTTAATAAGTCTTCATGAACGGTTTATATATATTGTTTTTATAAAAGTTTTACGTTTTTTTTTTGTTGAGTGTTTAATGATTTAAATGTTTTATAATTTTTATAACAGTTTAATGTAATTTATTTTTATTACCACAAATAAATATGAATTATTTCTTAAACAAGTGAATTTTTATAATAATTTATATTATACTCTGGTGTGCTTATCAGTGAATAAACTGTGTTTCGGTGAACAAAAATTAATAATTAATAAAAAAAAAGCTAAATAAGAAAGATTTGTCAATATTTATTTATTAAAAAATAATTTTTAAATAAATATTTGAATGTGAAATTTATTAATTAAAAAAGAAAGTGTAGAGGATTTAATTTGTTATTTCTTAAGGTTATTTCTCATACTAATCAATTTTACACTTATTCTGTGGTTTATTTATGACAACAAACATTGTTTTACCTTTACTAAAGTTGCACTTTACTTAACGATTTCATTGAAAATTTTTATTGACTTAATAAACAATTGTTTAAGACTTTTTGTTTTATGTATATTTTCATGAAAATAAATAAAACAAATTGATTGTCAAGTGATTTTTTTTTTCTATTTAAAATAATTTTCAACATAAATAATAAACGTTTTTATGTTGAAGAAAAGACAAAAAATACAAAACATTATGTTCACAATACATAATAAAGTAAATAATGAAATTGTTTATTGTTTCGTTATTTTTATTTTTTACTTAAATTTTTAATATTTAATTACACAATTTTTCTTGACTTTAATTTTTACTTAATTTCCACAAAAAAAAATAAATAAAATAAATCTATTTTTTCATTAAATAAAGCACAACCTTGTCCTGAAAAATAAAATATTAATTTTTCTCTTAATTATATGTGGATTACAATTTAAATGTAAAAATATATATTATTTAATTTAAATAAATTTATAAAGTGTGGAATTATTAAAACGATTTAATTGTATTTTTAAAATAAAAATTTCTACTAACACAAGTTTATTACAAATTTTTAATGGAATATTTACGCAAATTAATAATATAAATATTTAATTTGTTTATTTAACAAATAGTATATTTACTCAAGTGATAGTTTTAACATTTTAAAGAAGAAAAAAATACCATAAGTGACATATTAGCTTAGCTAATTTTTATAATTTAACAAAAAATAACTAAGTGAATAGACAGACAAATAAATAAAAATAGTAACATTGAATGGATTAAAAAAAAAATGAAATATTTAAAAGATTTACAATTAAATTTTGAGGTAAATTTTATTATAATTATTTAATTAATTAAACAAAAACATAATAATAATAACAATAATAATAAAAGAATGTACAGGAAGATGAATAACCTAAACTGAAATGAACAAGTATATTTGTTACTTCTGATTTACTACATGCAATGCAATAATGATTTATGTTATTTTTATTGTTTCTTATATATATAAATATTTATTTTATTAGAAATAATACATAATAATGATGTGATTTTATTATATTGATGGATGTTGTTGTATTTTATTATTTAATATTTGTTCAAAAAAGCACTTAAATTGAAATGTATAATAATATATAATTGCTAGAAATATTAATACATTTATTTTACAGTTTAAATGGGTAAACCTTTTTTCATTTCTTTTCTTTATATCTGCATTGTTTTGTGAGAGTTCATATCGATCATAATTAATAAATAAATAAAAAAAAAAGTGAGATTTTTCATTTCTTTTTCATTTTCTTTTAATATTATTTATATTTATTATAACAAAATAATCATTTTTAAGTAATTATAATTTATTAACGCACTCCAGAAATAATTTTATATAAATAAAACACTGAATATGTAACAGTAAAATAGCATAATGTATTAAAATATATAACGAATAATCAGATTAAAAGTATAAAGTAATTAATAAAGAAAATAATTAGTAGCAATAATAATGTATGTATAAAAAAAATAAAAATAAATTAAAAGATTCTTAACCCTTCTTAACGGTCTGCTAAGTTACTTAGTTATTAAAATAATGATATTATTATTTTTTTCTTAATTAAATTATAATAGCAAAAATTATATACCTTTGTTATAAATAAAATGCGAAAATAATAATAAAATTATTGAAGGTAAACAAACGTTTAATTTATTAATAATGTAGAAGAAAACAAGATCACGTTTTATCTATTTAAATTAAATACTAAGAATATTGCATAAAATATTAGGTAGTAATAATATATGAGAAGAAATTATATTATTAATCGTAGAAATCAAAAAAAAAAAAAAAAAATTATCGAAATACATTATAAAATTTTCATTTTCCTTTGCTGATTTTAAACAATTATTATAATAATTGTTTGATTACTTTGTACAGGTTTTGATTTTCTTTTTTAAATAAAGATTAATCAATTCTGGCTTTCTTTTGACCAGTTTTATATGTGAAAGTTTTGGTTTTTTGTTTTCTTTCTTTCGTTTTTTTTTGTTTTAAATAAATTTTTTCTTTTTTACAAAAGTGTCATCAAGATGAAAATGCACTTTTTTTTTTTTGTTCAACTACTTTCATTGACTCATTTTTCTGTACTTTTGTTGTTATTTTTATACGTGAAAATGGTAGAGTTGAACAGAAAAAAACACACGTAAATAACGTTTACCTTAGTTAAGCTTTTATAAATGGATTTACAGTTTGTTTTTGTTTTTTTAACTGAACTAAAGCATAGCAAAATCTCACGCATATGTGCTATAATTTATGCAAATGATAATCATATCAAAATAAGATTAAAATAAAGAATATTATAAGCAAAAAATAGTAGAGGAAAGAAAGAAAGAAATCTTGTAGTAAAAATTTAACCTCGAAGCGAAGAACTTAAAGAGCTTAAGAATCAGATAAACAGTTAGATAATCAAAGAAACCAACAGCAAAACAGTGAAGGAATAAATTTAAGCAAAAAAAAAACTTAACGTAAAGAATTTTTTTTAATTCTTTCATTAAGAAAAATATGTGTCAATGAGTAAAAATTCTTTTATTTTTGTTTTATATTGCATCATCGCTGTCGGTTTATTTTTCCTTATTTAATAACGCTTTTAACTCAAGTATGATTTGTTTGTTATAAAATTCTGTTTCTAGTCTTAATATTTGTCGTATTATTTGATAGTTTTTACTGATTTTACTAAATTTTATTACCAATAACGTGTTTTATTAACTGGTTTAATAAAAATTTTTTGATGCACATTTGCTATAAAAATAACAATTTATGATCGAAATTAAATTTTAGTTGTTTATCAGAATTATAATTAATATTTTCTGGAGTATTTTTCATTAAAATTGTTAAAAGTGTCGCATATTAAAATAATAATAATAATACATTGATAATAGTATTTTATAAACATAAATAAAAATTATTCAGGCATTGTCTACTGGAATAATTTAAAAACATTATATAAATCTATTATGCAATAAACATTATAAAATTATTATTTTATTTAAATTTTATTTAATCATAAAACAGTAAATAACAATTGATCTATATATTATAATAAAATAATAATAATAACAAAACGATAATGTAAGAAAATAGGCATAAATTCTATATTTGGTAACGGTACAAAGAAACACAATATTTACCTGTTGTTGTTTATTTTATTTCGTTGCGCTCGTAAATAGTAAGATTTCTATCTCAATCAGAAATTTATTTAAATGCATTTTAAAGAAATAAAATTATGTAATAAAATTTTTTGATATTATATAAAAAGTTTTTCTTTATCAAGTTGTTATTTTTCGTCTTAATGCATAAGAATGCATTCTTTTTGTCTTTAAAACAATAAATTAATTTATTTTTTATTAATTTAACTAATAGCATTTATGTTTATTTGTTTTCTTATAATTAAAAAAATATTATAATAGTAATAATACCGTTCAATATCTGTTATCTATTTTATATACAATTAATGCAATTTGTATGGTTGTCGTTTCTATTTAATAAAATTTATTTCACCTTCTTTGTTTTCCATTTAGTTACGTTATGATTTTTTTTCTTTTTTTTTAATTGTGTGTTTATATTATTTTAATAAAAAACTTCTCACAATTGTGAAGAGTTTTTCTTTATCGAAAAATTAACTGTTAAGCTCTCAAGATGTTTATTTTATTTTTATTTTTACCGATTTAATTTAATTAAATTTACATTTTTATGTTTCAATATGGTGAATGTCATAAATATTATATATTTTTTTTATTTATTAAAATTAAAAATTTAGTCTTATTTTATTTTAATAACGTATTAAAATGATAAGAATGTCAGTGAGAAAAGGTCAAAAAAATTTTTTTTGAATGTTACTTGTTTGTATTTATTGATTATTGATTAATTTTTCTTATTCTTTAAAATTAAAATAGTTTTGCGATTAGGTTAAGAAAATGTCAAATGACAAGGTTTTTTTCATAAATGCGAATAAAACTAGTTAATTTTGTTAATAAAACTTAATTAATTAATTACTTAATGAGGAATATTTTTGTGTTTAAAGTCAGACAACTTTCTCACCGTTATTTAACAAGTTTTATTTAATTTACATAAATTTACAATTTTTTGTTGCAATATAATATTGCAAAATCAATAATTAAACTTAAAAAATAAAATAATAATCTACTAAATAATTATAATAATTAATTTTCTTGCAACAACATCAGAAAAAAGAAGAGAAAAACGTGTAAATTAATTAGTTTATTAATCGTTTTTCATTATTTTGAATTATGTTGTTAAGAATTTATTTTTAAGAAATGCAATTTTAAACAAGAAAAAATATAAAAAAAACATTAAGAATAGACAAAAGGTAAGGTAAAATTGTATATACATAGGCTTGCTTACAAGATGAAGAAATATAATTTATGAGTTTAAGGTTAAATAATGGTGTTCTTTTGCTACTGAACGATTATTAAAGAATAGCAAAAATTATTATTAATAATAATTACGTTTAGCCTACAATTTACATTAAAGAAGTAATTTTAATTTATTGTAAAGTTTACTTAACAATGTAATGTAAAAGTTGTAAATTATTATTATTATTTTTTTTGATTTAATATTGCAAAGTAGTTTCTTTACTTTACTATTATTTATAACGTAGGTATTTCTATTTATTTTATTTTATTTAAATAAATTAAATAATGTTTGTTTTTCAGTTTGTACAGGTATTAATTGAGTGGTTTTTTTTTTCGTTTTGAGTGTATAATTGAGTTAAATTTCCTAATAATGTTATTTATAAAAGTAATCATTTTTCAAGTACTACATTGCTGCGCATTTAAATCAACTATTTACACAATAATAATAATAATAATATCCGTTAAAATGTTTAATTAATAAACAATAGATAAATATTTTTAATTACATTTCATTAAATAGTAATATTTATCCCTGCTCTATTTATTACGAATTTTATATTATTTCATTAAAGTTTTATACCCGCTTTTAAGCACATATAAAGCAAATAAAAAAAACTACATTAAATATTTATGATAAAAATTCGTTATCAATAAATCAATCAAATGAAAATGAACCAAAAAAAAAAAATACTAATTACCAAATAAAAAATAAAAACGTAAATAACATAACTGATTACCAGCAACAAGTAAAAGTTAAATATATTTCTGACTAATTTTCATTTCATTTATTATTTTTTGTGTAAATTTTTCAATAATTTATTATGCTTAGTGGTTTTTTTTTCTTTCCAATAAATTTTAACAAATTTTCCTTTAGTTTTTGATTTGATATTTTTTTAATAATTTAACGCTAATTTATCAGCAACAAAAAATCATTTACCATGAATTTTTTTTCTTATACACACAGAAGGAAATTTTTTGTTTATTAAAACAATAAAAAATTAATTATAAATGTAAAAATAAACACACAGTTATAAATAGAAATGAACAAAATACCTTATAATTATAGTAATTAAATTTAATAAAATGAATTTTCCTTAACCTTTTCTACTTAAATATTTTTTTTTTTAATATTTAATAAATGTATGATTAAGAGAAGAACAGAGGAAAAAAAAAAGTATTATAATTATTTATTATTAACTAATTCAATAACCCCGATGGGAAAGATAAAGGTGAGATGTAATCATCTTCGCTTTTAATAACAATAATAATAATAATAAGAAATAATAAAAATAACATCGTGTTAAACACAGCAATAATAATAATAATATTAATAAATAAAAAAAACCGAAGCAAAAATAAGTGAGAGCGTGATTAATAGGTAAAAATATCTACTAAATTGATCGACTTTAGTTTATATATAAATATAAAAATCAAAAGCGATAAAGATAATTTTATGATTAAAGTGTGAAGTGAAGTGTTATTATTTTTATTTTGTACCACTCAACACATCACTTTAATTATTATTAATTAATTTATAATTATTTAAAATATATATATATACGAAATGAAAGAAAAATGGTAATTTTTTTTTATCAAATCCATTAAAATTTCGTTACAATTTAATCTTTAAAATAAATAAGAACCTTCTCAATTTATTGATTTATTTTTTAAATTTATAATATTAACACCTTATTTTTTTATAATTTATTTTGTTGATTTATCAAAAACCTTTAAAAATTTTTAATTAAAAATAATCATAATAACGCTGACATATTTAGATTAGTTTAAAGAAGAAAAAAAAAAAGTAATAAAAACAAACTTAAATAAATTATGATAAAAATCGATCGAAACCTTGTTTTCTTCTGTTATTTATGATTATTAGTTTTATTTTTTTTATTTTTATATTAATTAAGTCAAACATTTTACCTTTACCTTGAAATGGTTTTTTTATTTTTAATTAAAATTTACTATCAAAACCACGGATAAATAAACTAAAGTAAAATACTGACGAGTGCACACTGACCAAATACAAAATAAAAAAAAACTTTTAAAGTCATTAATAATTTTTTACCTTAAACCGCGAACCAATTTCTTTTCTTTTACAATCAACTATAATCCCGTTATGATTTTAATTTATAAATTTATTTTTTTTTTTTATTGATTATTAATTATCAAGAGAAAAAAAATAAAGATAAAATAAATATCTTGTCATCGGGGATATTAAAGTAAAAATTTTTAGAGCATAGAGAAAGGCCAGGTAAATAAATATAATAAAAGTGTAATTATGTTAAAATTTGGCAAAATAGCGGGTGATTTTTCATACATTTATATATGTATTACCAACGAACAATTAAAGTAAAAAACAACATAAAAAGCTTCTCTCTCATCCATTTAATGACTATGCTGTCGTTATAAACTATAAATTTCGTTGAAAAATAAGAATAAAAAGAAAAAACACCGCATGAAATACTTAATATACATTTAAGAATAATATTAAAATGTAATTTTAAGCAAAGAATAAAGCAAAAGAAATCCATATCACCTTCTATTATAATATTTTGTATATATCTAATAGCTTTTTTTTTTTTTTGATACGTTCGTGTATAATTTGTGGATATCATGTTGCTTTTCCGTTAAATTACAATTTGTTGGGGCCTTTTTCTTTAATGATTTATATAAACAACAATTAGAATAAGGTGAGTCGAAATTACTCATAAAAATCATTTGTTTGATTTTGCATATTCTATAGCGATTAATTCGCTAACTTTAATGAAAATTAATTTTATTACTTTCAAACACTATAAAACCGTTTAAATATTTCTATAAAATTTCTATAAATTATAAATAAAATAAAATACTTTCCCATAAACGTGTCTGAAAAGAAAGAGAACCTCAATATAAATAATCATAACAAGTTAGATAAAACTTACTTAAAAGGAAATAAAAATTCTTACGAGAAAGACAAAAAAAAAAGAAATTAAAAATTCCCAAATAAAGAAAGAAATTAAAATTAATTTTATTATTTTCAAAAGGAAAAGGTGAAATTTAATTAAAAAATCATTAAAAATGTTTTGCTTTTTTTATGAATGAATAAAAGAAATTATTTATTTCTTTGCAAATAAATTTTTATAATTATGTATCATCCTGTGTATCTTTTATATTGGTTTATATTTCTTTATTAATTATTCTTGGCTGTTTGGTGCTATTTATTTCGTTTTTTTTTTTTTTTACCTTTATTCATTTTAATTTCATTCAAATTTAAAATTTACTTGTTGTTGTCGCTTTATTAAGAAGGAAAAAAAAAACAGAGAAATATTTTGTAGTAATCAATAGATCGGTCACCACCGACAGTTATATTTACTATGTTTTATCTAAACACGCATATGATCTTAGGAATTAATAATAACAACATATAATATTATGTAACATAAAATAACGTTATATTATGCACACCGGATGGATCGGTCAACGTTACACAATTCTTCTTTCATTTTATACATATTTTTTTACGTTTATATTTTGATCAAGTTGTTGCTGTTGATGATGATGATGGAAAATTGAAGTTTTTTTTTTGTTATACGATTTTTAAAGAAGAAACTATTCAATAATTTTATATTTAAAGTCAGATGACGTTGTTTATACAACGAAATTAATTCCGCTAAGTCAGGAAAGATGAATTATATTCTTTATTCCAATAGAAACCGTTACGATTATTCAGGGCTTCAAAACTTTATTAAAAAACTCTAATATTTTTTTATTTACCTATGGTTCTACCTTTCTTATTAAATAACCAAAAATCTTGTCCGATTTTCAAGCGAAAAAAAAAATGAATTAAATGATCTAGAAAAATTATTATTTACTTAAAAATTGTACACGGTTCACGGTTATATTTCCCCTCTGGCGAAATCTCTTCATCATTTCTACTTGTTGTGGTTTTTTTCTGGTTATTAACAACACGAAAAAGAATTACCATTTTACTTCTTTATTAAGTAAAAAATATTAAAGAAAAGAAATTAAAAACACTTTACCAATTACGTTACGCTATTTTTGGTTTTTTTTTCTTTATTGTTATTTGTTATGTTTAATGTAAATTATACAATTGTAATACGATATTTATAAGTTTTCTTTTATAAAATCATCAACATTAACATCTTAAGATTATTATTCTTTTAATACAAACTCATCAATGTAAAAATACAAGAGAAATAATAATTTCTAAAAAAGAGATTATTCTGAATAAACAATAAGAAAGAATAAAACGTTAATTATTGTCATCTAATAATACGTTTTAATTTTTGGTTAGTTGTTATTTATAATCCGTACTGATCGTTATGCTATTTTTTTCGTGTTGTTTAAATTAATAAGAATTTTTACTAATAAAATGCAACCAGTTTACCTTGAATATAATTTTATTATTTAATTTGTTTAATTTTGTGCTTTGCTTATTCTATTAAATTCTTAATAATGGTTTTAATTTTTATTCACTCTGTGCTTTATTACTTTTATTTTTATTAATGTTATTAAAATTATGCAATAAAAATAAACATATTTGTTTTACACGTTTTATTTAAATTATACAAAATGTGATTTAAATGCATTTTTTTTTAAATTAATTAATTAATAAATATTTAAATAATATATGTATAAGTGTGTTATTAAGATAAAAAATACTTTAAGATATAAAATTGTGAAATTTTTAAATGAAAATCATTTAATTTTAGTGCTTTTTGTTATGGGTTCTGCTAATAAAGAATTATATTGTGAATGTACCGGTGTAACTTTACTGGCATCAAATTATTAAAACAAATTACTAATAACACAAAACAATAATATATATTCTTGTGACAAAAAATCAACATTGTCATTTAATTAACTTAACATTTCTAATTGTAATTAATAAGCGAAAATTAAATTATAATTAATAATAGAAAGAAAGAAAGTCAGTTTAGTCATATGAGAAATACAATAATTTATGTAAATCTTTTATGATTAATTACTTAATGAATCTGTTGTTAATACATGACTAAACTGTAAATTTTGTGTTTTTTTTTTCTTGAATAATAATAAACAATTAATCAAAATAATATTCTGTCGTTTAGAAAAAAAAAAAATCATTCGTGCTTAATGCCGAATAACTGAATTTCTTCATCATTGATTTTATTTTATTTTTGAAAAACATTTTCTATACAAGAAACACTTATTTGCAGCTGTTTTATTATATTTTCAATTTCTTGTTATTTAATGATTTATAATAATATTTATGTAAAATAATAAACATAATAATATAAATAAATAAATAAATAATCATACTGTACATTTATTACTTGATTATTTGTTATGTATTTTCGTGTAAATGTTTTTATTAAATAAATAAAAAGAATTTATTTTTGCATAAGATTTTATAATAAATAACTTAATTATTTTATAGAAAAGAATTTTATTTTTTGAATTATTTATAATTAAAAATTTATTATTTTAGTAACATTTAATTCGATTAATAACATCACATTTCTATGTAACAATATATAATTTAGCATAAAAATTCATTATTTTCTTCATTTCTCTAAGTAACAGTTATTTATAATAAAATAAAAATACTTAATTTATGCTAAAAACTTATTCATTCATTTCGTTATGCAAAATAGCAAGTTAAAAAACTATAATTATTAATTAATTAAGAGCATAATTTACACCTTATATTTCAAAAAATATTATTAAATATAATTTTCATTTCTAAATTGTAAAAAAAAATAATAATTAAATAATTTGTTGTTTTTTTTTTTATTTAAATAAAGAAAAGAAAAGAAAATTTTAATGAAATTTATACACACTGAATGCTTAAGCATTATTTTAAATGAAGCAAAAAACATTTATCATCACTTATATGTGTTAATCTTCTCTCTGGTTTTTTATTTTAAAAATGTAATTATTAATAAATCATTAACGTATTGGAATTTAGTAATATAGCTTTTTAAATTTTTTACTTTGAATCTAGGTTACCAATTAAATAATATCATAATTGCTACTTAGATATTAGACCGATATTATTAATTTACTGAATAAACTAAGCAGTGAATTATCTAATTATTTTCATTGTTATACTTGTTTTTACGCAAATATAATTTATCTTTAAATTGATTTTTATTATTTACTATTTTAAGTAATTTAATAATTATATATTTAAATGTTTAAATAAGATAATTAAATAAAAGAAATTATGATAACTTTCACACAGAATGAAATATAATTGTGTTGTTTTTTCAGTTTTATTTTCTTATCTTAACTTGATGTTTTAAGAGATATGATTTAAAATTAAATTATTAAATTATTGAATTTCTGTTAATTAATTTAATTAGAAATTATAGTAAAGAATCAATTATATATTTTTTAATAAAGGTTTAAGTGACCTTTAAGTCGGCAAAAGTTAATGATAAAAGCAGCAAAAGTAAGAAAACCGTCTGTACTAGTCTGGTGTCAAGAAATCAATTCTTTATTATTGTAATATTATATCTCTCTATATTTCTTTAAATAAAAATATTATAAAATTATTATTATTGAATAATAATAAGTCTACAAGAAAAAAAAAAGAAATAACTAAATGATAAATTATTTTGATTATAGAGTTTATTATTAAAATGAAAAGAATATTTATTTTCTGAATAATAAAAATGTTAAAAAATTGCACAAAGCAAAAAGTACAAAATTTATTATTTAAAAAAATAAATTGTATATTTAAACGTAGAATAAATAAATAAATAATGTTAATTGAAATGAATGATGTTAAAGTGGGTGGATAAATCATTAAAAAATAAAAGGAAAAAATCGGTAAATATAGATTTATGTTATTTTAAAAGACAATTTATTGTTTTTTATGCTTATTAGTTTCTTTTTTTTACATATTTAAACATCAATTAATATATATTTTTGTGTATGATAAAGGATTTTATATAAAATTATCCTTTAAAGTATTATTTCTATATACATATATAATGTTATATTATTATTAAAATTGTAAATGATTGCACAGCACATTAATATTAAAATGATTTGTATATACTAAGGTATAGATTAATATATATATATATAACTTTATGGGAATTTTTATTAAATAATTATATTTTTTATTTAACTTGAGGCAAAGAATTATATATCTACTGTACTTATGCATTATGTGCTTTATTAAAAATTGAAAATAATATATAGTTGTATGTCAATTAAAGTTATTATTATTATTATTTTATGAACTTTTATATCTTTGTTACTTTTAACATTTATAACTATCCTTTATTCAACGCATTATGTATTATAATTATATGAAATCAAGCAATAATATAGAGAATTGTTTTTATTATTATTATAAAATTATATATATATATATAAATTGAAGAAAAATAATAATAAGAATAAAAAAAAAATCACTTTGATCATTTACAGTTCTTATGTTGAATAGACGACATTAAGTAATATTATTGTTCTTATAAATGAGTAACAGTAACAATGGTCACATGTTAAGATATGATGACCTAGATGAGAGCAATTTTTCGTTTTATTAATTTCTTTATTTGTAATTTTTCTTATAAAATTAAGTAATATTTATAACATTAATTATATAATAACTGTGTGCAATTTTAATTGTTAATTTATATTAAAAGAATTAAAGCATTTATTACTCATATCATGCAAAAAAAAGGCAATTTTTATCCATTAAGTCATTAAAGTAATTTAAAATTAAATAAAGTGTTTATTTTAAGCCTTTATTTGCATAATTAGTATATATATAATAACGCTTATAAATGAGTAAACACTTGGTGTGTTGTGCTGTTCATATTAATTCACTTAATGAATCATCATCATGCAAAAACAAAAAAACTGCATAATTAACTCTTAAAGTTATAAAGAAAATTACAATAATTATTATAAAAAACTTTTCTATATATAATTAATTAATCAATTATTTATCCTGATTAAATACTAGACAGAAGTGTTTATGTCTATGCATTTAAAGAAAAGACTTTTTTCCTCTACTCTTGGTACTATTTGCTTTTCTTAATGTTTTTCTATTTTTATTAAACGATTCGTTGTTTTTTCTTAACTTTTAATATTATATTATTTGAAAAAAATGATGAATTAAGTAAACGTAGTTAGGTAAAATCATGTAAAATAAAGTTATTAACTTATTTATAAAAAGAAAAAGTAAATAATAGATAATAATTATTATCTTTAAACAAGAAATATGTTTGTTTAACTAAGAAAAATACAAAAGAAAAAGTTAAATAAATAATAATAATAATCCGTTAAAGAATAATTAATGTTTTAAGACAAATAAAGACTAATCTATTGGCTAGAAGAACAAAATAAAAAGGCATTATTAAATGTAATTAAACACATGTCACATTTAAATACTTATAATACAAGAAATTTGTACAAAATTATTATTTTCTTTAACTTAAAAGTATAAAAATAAATAAATAAAATTGTTAACATAATTTATTTTACTTAAAGAAAAATTACTGTTAAAATAAAAGTTTTATGTGAGCTTTTCTATAGTTAAAATGTATTTATTTTTGTTTTGCAACAAATTTTCGTTTATTATTTTTATGTTTTAAAAGCTTAATAGAAATTTAAATTTTTACTCAAATATTTTCGGATTTTATTTTTTATATTCTTTATGCTATTTTCTCGCTGTTGTTGCTGATTTTGAAATTATAATTTTTTAATAGTTAAGTTTAATAGTTAATAGTAACGGTAATAGTTTTGTGAATTCATTTTATTTATATTTTGGTGTGATTATTATTCTTTGGTTGAGGTATTAAAGATTTGAATATAAATTTAAATCAATTCAAAAGCAGCTTATAAAGTCTAACTTTGTTTATGTTCTTTTTTCTTTCTATCGTAAATTATTGCAAATTAGAAAATCCGTTAATAAAATTAAAAAACTTTAACCATGCTTATTATAATAAATAATAATTTATTCTTTTCTTTCTTTTACTTTTTTTTTTAATTCTATACATAAATTGCAATGAAATTATATAGAGAATTTTCGACGAAACAATTTAATTGCAATAATTAATTTTCTATAAAAACGCGTTGAAAGTGAATAAAAATATAAAAATTGAAATTTATTAATTTGTTAATAAGAAGAAATCACTATTTTTACCTATCAATTGATAAAGTGTTTTCAGTTTTAAATTAAATTTCGCATATAAATATAGTCGCTTCAGACAGTAATAATTAAGTAAAAAATTAATGTTAATTGTTAAGAAATTTAATCATTTTAATTTGTAATAATAAACAAAATAAAAAATATATAAAAAAAAGATATTGGTGTTAATTACTTATCAAAATAAAAAATCAACAAACACAAAATGTTGTTAAATTTATATTTTCATGATAAAATCATTAACAAAACACAACGCTTTATCGTAATGTTTAAACAAAATAAAAATGTGTTTACATGATGATGACAGAATCATTAAAAAAAAAGATAATTAATTAAATAAATTTTATGTGTGAAATAAAGAAATTAAGAATTTAACCTAAATGTATTTTTATTTTTAAGATAAATTAATTTATAAAGTTTATTAAAAACTAAAGAAATTATTACTTTAATGCTTTTAACATTGATAAATAAATTAAAAACTTTTTATTTTCTTAGCAAATAAAATATTACCAAACCTAGATGTGTAAGAATCATCGGATTAAAAAAAGCGCTTAAATCAAGCATTTAAGCAAGTAAAAACCCAATGAAAAACATAAATAAACTGAGAAATATAAAGAATTTTCTTCGCATTTCAAGTGCAAATATTAAAATGATCTCATTTATACAAACTTAACGAAAAAATTCTGTTTATTAGTTGTTAAAAAAATTGTTTTTATTAACAATAAATGTAAAGTAAAAATCCAAAACAATTTATAAATAACATTAAGACTTTGACTTAATCTTAATCTGGTTATTTGTAGAATGTTCGTTATAATTTTTTTTCTGTTTTAATAAGAAATAATAATGCAAAAGTACAGCCACAATATTTTATTTATTCAATGGAAATGTTTTATTATAATTCTTATGAAAAAAAAACCTAACTAGATATGTATAAGACAATTATTATTACATACATTTTTATATACTTTTCTACTTATTTATTGATGTAGTTTAATTTTTTAAATTATAATAAAAATTAACAAAAAATTATTATCAACATATGAATGTCTTCGTTGGAAAAATATAAACAGAAAACTATGCAAGACTTGTCTTCTAAATATTACTTAAGTTATTTAACAATCAATTCATTGTTTATTAACTTGTATCGTTGTGACTTGTTAAAATGAATAAACTAACTAATAAATTTTTGGTTTTTTCTTTTTAAAAATAGACAACAATACGTGTCTATGTTGAATTGTCTTATTTTCTTATCTAAGTCTAATATTTATGCATTTTATTGTTATTTTCTTCAGTTTATTACATTTAAAAATTAGACTTTTTTACTTTACAAAAGCTATAAAAAACTGAGTCTTACCTCAGTTTATTTACGTTTCTTTTTCATTTTTATTTAATAAACCGTGTCTGTACCGTGTTTACAGAATTAATTTAAATCTTGTTTAAAAATAGATTAATTAACATACATTCACTAATTATTTTATTAAATTATTTGTATTTGTTGACTTTTATTAATAATTATTTAAATAAATATTGCTAAGTAAATTAATTTTTTTATTTAATAAAGAATTTGATTCAATTTATTAACACACTTTAGAGTTTAATATAAGAAAAGTAGAAGAAAATTATAAGAGATATTGTTTTGATTACAATTATTGCTGAACAAACAAAGGTGTATTTTAAAGAACTTTTTAAGAACAAAAATTTAAATTTTACAAAAATATTTACGATACTTTTAAGCACAAATAATAAAAAAAAGTTAATTAATCTACATATAATATTTTTTCATTTATTTATAGGGATCTGATCCTCGGGCAGCTACTTGTCGTGGAAAATTACAAAATCGTCGATGTAAATTAAATCAGGAAATAAATAAAGAACTTAGATTAAGAGCTGGTGCAGAAAATTTGTTTAAGGTAATTGATTAATTATTATTAATTCAGATTTTTTAAGAAATTGTTAAAATTATGATTGAATTTCTATTTTAAATAACCTGAATTAAGGTTTAGTTTTAGAGTAGAGTAAAGTAGAATAGTTTTGTAGAGCAGAGTTTAACAAAACTCTGTAATGTTCTTGTAAAATCCACATATCATTTTTGTTAACAGAATATTGTTTATATTAAAGATTTTAAATAAAATATAACGTATTTATTAGCATAAAAATCACTTATAGCAGTTATAGTTAACTAAAAGAAATAAAAAAATATCCAAATTGTTTAAGGCATTAAATTTTTAAAATGATTTGTTCACACAGTGAATGCTTCTGGCAAAGGTGAAATAGTAGAAAAGATTGATGGCTTAATACAAAATCATTTAAAATCAATCATAGTTACAAAACATTTTTCTAATAAATGTCTGTTAAACATTTTAGATTTATTTTTAGTTAATTTAATTAAATAAAATATTAATTTCGAAAATAAAAACTTTTCTCATTATTAACATTAATTTTCCAGGCAACAACAAATAGAAAATTAAAGGACACTGTGGCATTAGAATTAAGTTTTGTAAATTCAAATTTACAATTACTTAAAGAACAGTTATCCGAATTAAATTCATCAGTTGAATTATATCAAAATGATAGGTGAGTAGAGTATTATATAGCTAAATTTATTTATATTTTCATTCTACCTTTATTTTTATATAATAATTTTATTTTTCTCTTTATTATTCTTTTTTCTTCTTCACTATTCTTTCTATTAAATTTAAATTAATTTAATTTTAACCATTAAATGTATAAATTAATTTAAATTATATACTTTTACATTGTTCTTATATCTAAATATGTTTACACCTTCAACTTGGTAGTCAAATGTAAAAGAAATTAAATTAAATTAAATTACTTTGCATTTTTTTTTTTGAAAAGCACGCAACAAACCATAATAAAAATAACTTTATAGATATTATAATTGAATGCGAAAATAATAATAATAGTTGATAAAAATTTCGTTAAAAATGCTGTTGATTTTTTGTTGCTTTTACATAACTTTTTGGATTGTTAAAAAACGTTTTCATTTCTTCTTTGTATATTTTTGTTAAAGTTCACAATAATTATATAAATATTTCATAGTTTTAAAGCAATAAAATAGGCATAACACTTAAAAAAGAGGCAAAAAAAAGAAGAGTTAAAAACGTAAAAAAAAAAGTTTATTTAAATTTCATTCACGAAGGTGTGTTACGTTGATACATTTTTTTTTTTTGTTTTGTTATTCTTCATCTATTTTGTTATTTTAATATCATTTTATAATCACATAATGTTGATTATATAAATTAGATTTTATTGTTTTAGTCTACGTTATTTTTTAATCATAGTTTATCGTTGATAAAATGATAAATTTGTTAAGCAAACGATATACAATTTAAACGTTTAAATGTAATAAAAAAAAAATAAGTTATCTATTTTATTTATAAGCTTTAATTTTATCGCAATAAAAATCATTTTGTTTACTTTTACTTGTTTGTTTATTTTGAATTTTCTTAATAAAAGCATTTTTTACTACAAAAAAAAAATAATAAAAAATTCCTTGAATTTGTATAAAAGAAAAACGTTTCACTTAAGTAAATAAATTTATTAAGAAAGTTGTTGGATACATTTCTAGTCAATGTTTATCATTTTACTTATCAACTTTAATATAATAAACAATTTTTATTTATTTATTCTTCTTAATTACAATTTAAAAATGTTTACTGATTAAATTGAGTAAATAACATTACGTCAATTCGTTTAACTTTAGATAGATTAATTAAAATCTCTTCTTAATATCATTTATTTTATTTTAACGCAATATTGTTCCAGTTTAATACAATTATTTGTCTTTATAAATATTTTGAAATCTTTTACAAATCTTATCAGAAATAAAACTTTCATCATTGAAAAATGTTAACAAATAATAAAAATTACAACACATTCGTTGTGGGTGGATTTTAGTTTAAAAATTTATTTATTTAGTGCATTTCGATGAGATAAACATTATTAGCTGACACAATTTAATGTTATTTTTTCTGGTTTATCAACCAGATTATTTTGTTCTATTTTTTCGCTTTTTTTTATTGATTGAAAACATTTTCAGGAAATAAAATTAATTTTCAAATATAAAAATCAATTAAGTCTTGATTAATTTTATGATTGATACAAAAAACTGAACGAATTTCTTTCCTGTTCTTTTTATTTAATTGTTTATTCTTAAAAAATCAGTAATAAAAATAAAAACATTTAAAAGCAAACATTCAGTATAAAGAAATTAAAAATTATTTTATATGTTTGTGTCGGTTTATACGTCTTTTTATTATAAATTCAATAATATTAATATTTTATTATATTATCTGTGCGTTAGAAAAAATAACCACAAAAAAAAAGAACTTTACTCTGTCTCTAAACTATCTATAGTTTAACCAAAAGGAAATAAAAATTCAAATGAAAACACACCCACATAGTAATTGATTTAAGATGAATAAAAATATATATTTAAACCGACAAATAGACTGCTTTTTATTTTATCTTTTAAATGTATAAACTGGTTTCAATTTCTATTTTAACAAATTTAATAATTCGAGAGCTTTATATGTTTTTTATCACTTACTTGTTAAATTAATGAAAAAAGCTATCATTGTCTCGAAAAGATAATTACTCAGTTCGCAAAATAAATTGTGGTTACTTTTACTAATGAATGATTTGCAATAAATCACTTTCTTTATGTACCCATTTACTTTAATCTATAATAGTTTAATTGCTTTTGTATTATAAATTTGTCAAAATATTGTTTTTTATTTATTATAGTAAGTTATTATAATATTTAAATAAATAACTATTTAAGTTTTTAATTCCTTGGGCTAAATCTAAATTTACTTTAAATAAAACTGAAAGTCTGTTACCATTAATGTATAGTAAGTTAGGTTAAGCTTTCTTTAAAACAATAAAATTCAACCAAATATTGACACTAAGTAATAAATATAACTATTAAAAGCTTTTTTCTACTGTGCCAAAGCTCCAATACTATTTCATTGCTAATAAATCATAAAAAAAAATAAAATAATAAGAAGTAATTTTCTTAAAGTAGAAAACCAATTTTAAACAGTTAATTAATTTCAATTTCAAGAGAATTTATAATCAAATAATTATTATTTGACCTACATAAGAAAAATATTTTTTAATCAAATTTTCATTTTCTTATTTATCATTAAACAAAAAAAATAAATATTTTCAATTAAAAATGCTCAATGCGTATTATTAACGTTATAAACGGAATAAACAATAATTAAATAATCATACTATTATTATTATTATAATTTAACAGAAATTAAGCCACTTGTACTTTTCTTTTTAATTTGCTGCATAAATTACATTGTTAATTTCTATTTTATTTATTATTATTACTTTATTTTTATTTATTAATTAATTAATATGCATTCAGTTAATTTTGAATAAAAATCCTGTACATTTTATTGATATGCAGTAATACTTGGCAAACGAATTTATTATACAATAATTGTTATTTTTATATAATTAAATAAAGAAATTCACTGTAATATCTAGTTGTTTGAAGTACTTAAAAAATAACAAAACATACCTTAAGTAATAATATTAAATCAAATTAATATCAATTGTATCAGCAAATTTTGTATAAAAACCAATAAATAAAAATATATAAAGATAAAATTTTCCGCTATATTAAGTTCATCCAGTTTTTTTAAAAATACCATGATTTACCTAAACATTTTTCATTATTAATTGTGAAAGTGCTCTTGTAATTTACACGGTGTTTATGTATTTAAAGAAAGATTAATAAAAATGATTAAAGCCGGTTTGCTCTCTATTAACAAAGCAATATTATTAAAATATTTTTATTTAAGTAATTAAAATTTAATAAAATAAAACTTAGTCGAACATTAAACTTATTTAATTTAAAATATGTTAAGTCTATTGTTATTGTAAATATATAAAAATAATAATCATATTAAAAATTCTATTGAAAAATCAAAACAAAATTGAAATAAGTAAAATCAATCAAGCGATTTCAATAATATATATGTATGTAAATAAGTTCAATTGAAATAACTTAAGATAATAATAATAATAGTAATCAAATAGAAAAAATGATAGTTTTTATTTATCTTTAACTTTGTTTACCTTTATGCAGAGCAATTGTCTGATTTCTGTTAAGCTTTTCTGTATGTACAGGGTGATAGTTCTATATATTTATTTATTAATTCATGCAAGCTTTTTAGTTTTACGATATTCTAGCAGAAATTATTTTCATAAATAAAATTTAAATACCTTACACTTTAATTAACATAACTTTAAATGGTAAAAACTATTAACAATAAGCATATTATTTTAGACAAATATTAACGAATTTATTAGAAGAAAAATAAAAAACACTTGTTTAAAAAATTACTTGTCCATCCTAAAGGTGATTAATTTATTGTATTTTTATTTACGACAAATACTTTTATAGAGAAATATGATCAATTATTTATTAATTTCAATAAAATAAATAAATTTCTACAATGATTTATAATCTAAAAGGAAATATAAACAACACTTCACAACCATATTTGGGGCCACCCAGTTGTATTCTCTATTGAATTAAAAGCCAAAAATTTATGCGTAAAAAATTTGTTGGCGGCTTAATAGAATTATATTCTTTTTATTTATTAAAATGATTATAATTTTTTATGGGGCGTTAGCACGATTTTTATTTACTTTTATTTGTGTTCATGTTGTGTTCAGATTCACGTGCCCAAAAAAAAAAAAGCCCGTCCCTTATGTATATGTATATTACGAGAGACACTAGCACCATATTTAGTAAGGAAATAAATTTTCTATTGAATGGATTTCATTAATTAAATGAATAATAAGAAGAAATTAAAGAATTATTTTTGGCAAAAATAAAATGAAATAATAACGATACGGTGAGATTAATGCAAAAAAAAAAAAAGAAAAGAAAAGAAATAAATTAAGTGACTTTGTTCTTTGCGTACAGAATAGATTTACTTTTGTTATAATTTTTTTTTCATTTTCAACATTAATTCCTTGTTTATTGAGGACTAAAAGCCGTCAGATTATATCTTAATGCTCATAAAAATGAACTTTATTTCTTTTGTTTGTCTCTCGGTTGTCTTAGAATTAAAATGTTACATTAAATTTCATAACATAAATAAATACAGGAACAAAAAAAAAAAAAAAACGTGAAAGCATTATAACAAAAACTCTTCAAATAACAATAGGTGTATCTGTCATGTATTAAAATTAACTAAACTACTTTAAATAAGATACATAAGCTATATGTACAGTAGTTTTTAGTTATATTAAATAACATTACCTCTTTGTTTTGTTATAAAATTTAAATAATAAAAAGTCACCTTTATTAAGTCACGAACGGAATAGTCAATTGTATTCTTTTATATAAATAAATATATTTATATATATATATATATATGAAACATCAGCTTAACACTGAATTATAAATAAATTAATGTTGAGATGAAACACCTCCACGGTTTATGTTTGTCTTCTATCTACTAGTTTCTTTTTTTTTATTTATAATTTAGACATCAACAATATGTTATGGAAACGAATTATTATACCACGCAAAAATGATTTTGAAAAGAAAAGCGAAAATCTATTTTAATAAAAATAAATATTAATTTTGTGTGTTTTAGTGAAGCCTTTTGTATGTTTGAATAACAAAAATAAATAGAATTAGATTAAAATTTGAATTAAATAAAAAAAAAATAATGTTTATTCATTTGAAAGTGAATTTATTTATATTTTAATGAGTTAAAATTACTTTGAACCGAAACGGTCAAATAATTTTTAATTAGAATTATCTACATTTATTTACAGATAAATTAATGTTATTTTTTGGATACTTATTAGCTATTATACTGTACATTAATTTAATTAAATTAATACTTTAAATTATTATTAATAAGAAATATTGATTAAATTAAAGTGAAAAATTACCCAACATTGAATAAAAATAATAATAATTCTCTACAAATGATGTCAAACAATTTTATAAAATGAATTATTTATTTTTTAATTAAAAAATTAATTAATTTAACCATAAAATTTTCTCTACGTAATTTATCTACGTAATTTTATCTTTAAAAAAAAAAAACATTAAATTTATTACGTACCTACATACAGCTGTACAGTTAGAATAAATTTTCTACCTTTTTATAAGCTACCTTTATCATCAGTTTTGTAATAATTATATTACTTCTCTATTATTTAATTAAAAAAATAAGAGAAAATTATATCCAAAAAAATAAAAATCTGGTACAAGCCGGATGATTGTAACACAGAAAAATAAAACTAAATAAATAAATAACGAAAGTAAAAACAATGTAATAATTTTTAATGATATTTCATTGTTGAGCTTTTATTTTTGTTTTACAATAATAATAAAAAATAAAATAAATAAAAGCATTTTCGTTGTTATTTTAACGATTGAATGTTTTTTCTATTGGAATTACATAGTTACATATTTTAAAATCACGTTTTGTAGGCGCCTATTGATGGCTATTTTTGTTATTATTACTGAACACGTCTTGTACAATTATTATTAGTATTAATATTATTTTTAAACATAATTTATGCTATTTATTGTTTATTGTTTAATCGATTATCGGTTATTTACATTTTTGCATTGAAATATATAATAAAAGTCAATAACCTTTAAACAATGTATTGAACAAATTTATTTTCTTTTTTTATCAATAATTTAGTCATGGGCCAGTCATACCGATGATCCCACTCGGTTTAAAAGAAACAAAAGAGGTTAATTTTATGGAGCCATTCTCTGATTTTATATTAGAACATTATAGTGAAGATTCAACGCAATATACTGATGCAATTGCTGATATAACTGATACAAGACAGGTTAAAATTAATTTAAATATATATATATTTAATTTAAATTTAATTTATAATATTATTTTAAAGGCTGCACGAACACCAGCTAGAGACTCACAAGGTGTGTCATTACTCTTCCGTTACTATAATCTATTGTATTATGTTGAACGAAGATTCTTTCCGCCTGATCGTAGTCTTGGCGTTTATTTTGAATGGTACGATTCATTAACAGGTAATTGATATTCAATACATTTATTTATATTTTATTTATTATTAGATAATTTTCGTATATTTCTTTCTTACTCTTTTATTAGGTAAATTTATTTTAAAAAAAATAATAATTTTCTATCAATCACAATGTAACGTTTTGAATATTAATTAGTTTAATATAAAAAAAAAGCAACTTCAGGAAATACGTTTGTTATTTTGATGACAATTTATTTTTTATTATTTAGAGAGAAAAAAATATAAAATTCCAACAATAATCTATGGATAATCAAGTAAAAAACATTGTCGCACAATTTAATACAAAAATTATTTTCAATTACAATTAATTTAATTCGGCCTTGTCAAGGAATTTTTTATTATTAAATATCAAAAGCAAAAAAAAATATAATAACAATAAATAGAACAATTATTTACCTTATTTTCCCATTATTATTAATGATTCTTATCAATTTTTATCGTAAAAAAGCATAATGGCACAATAAACACCATAAATATTAAATAACACAACATATTTTTTAAATGAAATCAACTTGTTTCTTAAAAATGATACATTAGTTCCAACGATTCTCTAATTTTTTGAAAATAGGTGCCATTTGAGTCAAATTGTTGAGAAGTTAGTGCTGCCATATATGCGTCAGACAAGATTCTTATTGAGTGACAATTTAAATAATTTAATCATCGTTATTTTTTGTTGATTGTTTTAATCATTATTTACCTTTTATTAAATAAATATTAATTGTTTTATTACAATAATTTAATTCAATAAATTTAATTGTTAAAAAAAGTATTTTTTTAATTATTTATGATAATGATAATATAAAATTCATTGAAAGTATTTAAAAAGTATCATTAACGTTAAGTAATAAGACATCACAGTTAATATTTAACATAGGAAACATTAACCATTTAATTAATTATCATAATGACAGTGACCTAACAACATTATTTATAATATAAAAAATTATTCAGTTTGCATTACAAAATGCTGTTAATCATGTTAAAAGATTTACATGATAAAACATAATTTTTTATATACGCAATTATTATTATTATTTATATAAATTAATTCAACAGCGTATATAAATAAATAAATCATATAAGAATCGTAAAGCAAAGTATTAAAAGTGAAATGATGTCATGCAAAGTAGATAAAGATTAAATAAACGTTTAATGAATTTTTAATGAAATACAATTAGCATAATTAATGATTTAATTTTTTTTTATTGTAAATTATTTACTCCACATATTCTAGTTACAAATGCTTTTGTTATATAAATAATTTAATTTTGATTTTTTTAAAGGTAGAATCAATCTAAATTCCGCACAATTTTATCACTGATTTTTATTTTTTCTTTAACTTTTTATTAATTCTTTAATCGTTTATTTTGTTTGAATTTAATTATTTTTAAAAACCTTGTATTGTATTGTGTTTTTTTTTCACAGAAAATTTCGTGATTAACAATATTATTTTGATAATAATAATAATAATTCTAAATTCTATTGTATACACAATTTAGAAATAAATTTAATAATCAAACTACAACCATGATAAAACGTTTACCAAGAGTCACGTTGTCACAATTATATTATTATTAATTCAATAAAAATCACATAAAAATATTTGACATTGAATATTTATTATTATTTTATTTAAAACGAAAAAAAACATGTAATCTCTGCATAACTTATATAAATTATTTAAAAAAAAAATTCTTCTAATAACTTTTTCTTCTATTTAACGATATTATAGGTGTTCCGTCTTGTCAAAGAACTGTTGCCTTCGAAAAAGCATGTATATTATTTAATTTAGGTGCAATTTATACACAAATTGGTGCCAGACAGGATCGTCATTTAGAAAAAGGTTTAGACTCGGCAGTTGATAGTTTTTTAAGGGCGGCTGGTATATTTAAACATATTTATGATACATTTACAAATGCACCATCAATGGATTTAAAGCCACAGGTACTAGAAGTGCTTGTATCATTAATGTTGGCACAAGCTAGAGAATGTTTATTTGAGAAATTAAAATTACAAATGGAGAATTTATCACTAAAGGACTCGAGTCATGTAAGTCATAATACAATAGCTAAATTATTTTTATTTTAATAATCATTTTTCACTTTCACGATGATAATTTAGTTACATCGTGATTTATCTGGTGAGGCAGCACAATTAAAAGAAGAATTCAATGATATACATATAAGCATACAAACGAATGATGCACAAACATATTTACCAGAATGTTGGGCAGGATTAGTACCATTAAAAGCTGAATATTATAAAGCTTTATCACATCATCATGCTGCGAAAAGTATTAAAAATGAAAAACTATCAACGCCAACAAAAGGGAACAAAGGAGTCAAACATAATAACAATAATAATACAAATATAAATAATAATAATAATAATAATAAAAAAGGAAATCACAAAGATAATTTTATTTATGATGAGAGTATTTTTGAAAGTGATGCTAGTCCATTAGCATTGAAAAAGGCACATTTAAAAGAAGCGCTTTCTAGTCACGAAGAAGCTCAACGTTTACAAAGAATGTGCAGAGAATTAAAGGTTTTTTTTTTACCATTTTTATAATTATAAAAAACATTCTTCTTTAACATGTTTAATTTATGTATATAGAATAAAAGAGTTTTAATTGATGTGCTTAAAGATGCCCATGCAAAAACCACAAAAGAATTGGAAATATTTAGTACTGCGAAAACGGATCGTATAATTGATGAAGATTTTGATTTAGTTGATACACCAATTAATGGTAATTTTTGTTAATTTATTATAAATAATTCTATTTATTATTATTATTATTAAAAATTTTAGCATGTTCAAAATTTACATTGACTTTAACTGGACCAGATTTTACCGCTTATAAGGTATTTATTTTTATTGTTTAGACATTATCCTAGTTTTCGCATTTGTGCAACATTTGTTTTTCGTGTTTAATTAGATTGAGGATCCATTTAAAAAGTTAGGTCCAATTGCAATATTTTCGGCACGTCGTCATTGGACAGCCCCACGTAATATACGATTACAAAAGGGTACAACAAGTGAAAATGGACGTAAAATAACGACACTAAGTAAAGATGGTAAATGCCAATGTAAAAAGAGTGCCCAAATGAATGGTTTAAATCGTGATGCAAGTGTTTGTGAAGTTTGCTCCAAATATGTATCATATACAATTGAGGAGAAAATAAATTTACGTGAAGGACGTGAGGATAGTATTGATAGTTTTGGTTTTCATGTGCGTGGTGATGCTCCTGTTATTATTTCACACGTTGAAATTAATTCACTAGCTGACGTATGTATAAAATTTATTTATTTGCTGTTAGAAAAGAAAAACAACGAATTTATCTTTTTTATTATTTAGCTTGGTGGAATCAAAGAGGGTGATTTCATTGTAGAAATAGCAAATATTGATGTTAAATGGTATACACATCAACAGGTTGTTAAGTTAATACAAACAGCTGGTAGCAGTCTTGATTTAAAAGTGATTACACCAATGGACAGAAATTACCTAAAAGTATATAATTTTTATTGATTAAATTAATAATTCTTATTATTATTATATAATTAATTATATTTGAAGCCAATGACAACATCGTCAAAAGGTTCTGTATCGACATTATCTGGTGGTAGTTCGTCTGGTGTTTCATCTGGTGCACCAAGTCCAACAAGTACAACGTCAAAACCAAAATCACGTAGTAAATCGTCAAAAGGGCGTCTTGGTAGTTTATCATCTGGTGGCTGGAATCCATTTCGTCGATCAAATAGCATGGGAAAAATAATCTAATTAAAGTTTTATTTTATTTAATTAGGAATTATTTTTTGTTATTTTTAAGTATTTTATTTGTTATTATTATTATTAATAATTATTTTAATGCATCGTGGCCATCATCACACAATTTATTTAATCAATTTATATGTAAATACATATTTTTAATTATTGTTTTTTTATCTATTTAATTATATACATATATTTTTTTTTTGTTTATGTTTATGTATATATAATTATAATTATTATTAATATTGTAAAAAATAATTAAATATTATTAATTATTTGTTGTAACTCGGGTTGTATTGAAACCTTTTTCAATCATAAAGTTATTTTTTTTTCTTTATTTTACTTAAAAAATCCATGCAACAGGTTGAATTTTGATGTAACAACTGACTAGGTTATCATGAATAAACAGCTGAGAAATGATATTTTCTTGAAAAAAAAAAAATTGCACACAACGTACTCCTTTTTCTGTGTAAATCAATATTTTTATTTAACATTTTGTAAAAGAAAGATACATATCCAACCTTTATGTATAAAGCATGTGCATATTACCATTATTTCGTTGTACGCAATATAAAACTGTTTATAAATAAAATGCCGAAATGCATGCAAATTAAATTACATCAAATAATACATTGTTTTGAGAATAAATAAAAATGTACTCTGCAATAAATTATTATTATTTCTTGTTTATAAAATTCAACAATTAGCCTTGATATTAAATGAAAATAAGAATAGAGAAAGAAAAAGCAAAACAATTTAAATACATTATTTTATTTTGTTATTCTTTAGTTTGTTTTTTATTATATAAAATTGTATAAAACATAATAATAGATATTGACAATACAAATCACCATTGATTAAAATTAATTAATAATAGAATAAAAATCACAAATAAAAAAACTTCCACCATAATATTATATAAAATAATTAATTCTGATTAATTATTAATATTCATTGAATTTATAGACGATGTTGTTGTATCATCCTGTTCATCAGATAAATTATCATTGTTTTTACAATGAACAAGTAAATGTGCATCTAGATTGGCCGCCTTTATAAAACCATTGCCACAGATATAACATTTAAACTTTTTAATACCCAAGTGTATACGCTGATGATTGTAGAAATTCGATGAGCGGCCAAACTTTTTACCACATATATTACATTCAAGTACTTTGCCAGTTTCGTGCATACCCATATGAGACATATATTTTATTTTTTGATTAAATATCTCATTGCATATTTCACATTTATAATTTTTGTGTGTTTTTAAATGGGCACTATAGCTGGCTGTTGTGTTCATCTTTCGACCGCATGTCTTACATTCAAATGGTTTCTCACCCGAATGTAAACGTGAATGAATTTTCAGATTATAAGATTGACTAAATCCTTTGCCACAAACCTCACATCTATAATTAATTATAGAAATCTTTTTAATTGATTATTTAAAAAATCTATTTATTTATTTATTACCTAAACGGTTTCTCACCGGTGTGCACTTTTTGATGACCTTTTAAACATGCAAACGCACTAAATACTTTGCCACAAATTTTACACGTTAAATTAACGTTTTCCTCGTGAATCTTTTTATGAACTTTAAAATATTCCCAACTGGTAAATTCTTTTTTACAAACATCACAACGATACTTATGCCGTTCGGATTTAGGTATTTTTTTATTATCCTTTGATTTAACATTTTTCGGATTGTGTATCCTCATATGTTTGATAAAGTTTGGACGAAATCGAATTATTTTACCACATAATTTGCATTCAAATGGCTTACAGTTGACAACGTGCTTTTCATAATTCTTCATATTTTTCAAAACAGTTGTGCAGAGGTCACAACGTAAGTTATTGGCATGACCAGACTGGTGTATTTCATAAGGTTCCTTTTTGGAAAATCCTTCATCACAAATGGTACAGCGAAATTCTTTACTTATATTTGCAAAATTTTCCTTTCTTACTTTATCTACATTTGAATTTTTAACAGTTGAATTTATTTTAATTTTCTTTTTTCGACATTTTGCTACTGTTTTAGTATTTTCCAAGGCACTTAATTCATCAACAATGTCATTTAATGGATTTTTATCAGTATTCAATAACAATTCGTGATCGCCAATATCACCTTCACCAGTATCACTTGAAGATGACGATATACAAGGTCCTTCTTCAATTATAAAATTAACAGTCTCGTGAACTTCATCTTTTATTAAAACTTTCACTGGGGATAGTATTGATTCAAAATCTTCTAATTCTAAATCCATTTGAACTTTAATTATCCATTACAGCATTCAAAATTCAAATATACTTAATAAAACCATTTAAATGTTATTTCAATGCAATTATCTTGTTCCGTTTGGTGCTTCAAACAAATAATGACATTTATTTAAGTCTCACAGCAATGTTACAACGGTACGATAAATGTCAAACTAAAAATATAAACAAATGTGAAGTTATATGCAGTATACAAAATACTTGTTTGATTGCAGTCGCGTATTTTATTGTTTGAGTTTTCCTTCGTGAAATTATAATTGCTGCTAAAAGAAATAAATAATTAAATTCTATATAATTACCTATAAAACTGTTATTCTTTTTATAATAATAATGAATACAAAGCGTAAAGCTGATCAGCAAATTCCAGCTGAAGAAAGTGACCTACTATTGATAAGACCATTGTTAGTATTTTGAGGTTATCATATAAAAATAAATAAATAAATATGTTTTGATTATTAAAGGGGTGCCGGACAAGAAGTTGGCCGATCATGTATTATGCTAGAATTTAAAGGAAAAGTAATAATGGTTAGTAGAAACATGATTTGATTATAATCACAAATATAAAATGTGTTTCATGTGTTGTAGCTTGACTGTGGAATTCATCCAGGACTTTCTGGTATGGATGCTTTACCTTTTGTAGATTTAATTGAAGCTGATGAAGTTGATTTACTCTTTATATCACAGTAAGTTTTAAAAAATCTTATATAAGATATAAATCTATTTCTATATATTTGTCACTAGTTTTCATTTGGATCATTGTGGGGCTCTACCATGGTTTTTACAAAAGACAAGGTTTAAAGGACGTTGTTTCATGACACATGCAACTAAAGCTATTTATCGATGGATGTTATCTGATTATATAAAAGTAAGTAATATATCAACTGAACAAATGCTATACACGGAGGCAGATTTAGAAGCAAGCATGGAGAAAATAGAAACTATTAATTTTCATGAAGAACGAGATGTAATGGGTGTTAAATTTTGGGCATATAATGCTGGCCATGTATTGGGCGCTGCTATGTTTATGATTGAAATTGCTGGTGTTAAGGTTTATTACTATTTTTAAATTATAAAAAACAAATATAACAATTATTATTTAATTGTAGATTCTATATACCGGTGACTTTTCTCGGCAAGAAGATCGACATTTAATGGCTGCAGAAATACCAAACATGAAGCCTGACGTGTTAATAACTGTAATAGAATTATTTCTGATTATATTTGATATTATTAACCATTTATATTATAGGAATCAACATACGGCACTCACATTCATGAGAAACGTGAAGACAGAGAAAATCGTTTTACTTCGTTAGTACAAAAGATTGTATTACAAGGTGGTCGTTGTTTAATTCCAGTTTTTGCATTAGGACGTGCACAAGAATTATTATTGATTCTAGATGAATATTGGAGTCAAAATCCTGAATTACAAGAAATTCCAATATATTACGCATCATCATTAGCAAAGAAATGTATGGCAGTTTATCAAACTTATATAAATGCAATGAACGATAAAATAAGAAGACAAATTGCTGTTAATAATCCATTTGTGTTTAAACATATTTCCAATTTAAAAGCAAGTACAATTAAAGTTTCGCAATAATATTAAAATTAATTCAAATATTTGTGTGATTAGGGTATTGATCATTTTGAGGACATTGGACCTTGTGTTGTAATGGCATCGCCAGGTATGATGCAAAGTGGTTTATCTCGTGAACTCTTTGAGACATGGTGTACAGATGCTAAAAATGGTGTAATCATTGCTGGTTATTGTGTTGAGGGAACATTAGCCAAAACGATTTTATCTGAACCCGAAGAAATAACAACAATGTCTGGCCAAAAACTTCCACTTAATATGTCAGTGGATTATATATCATTTTCGGCACACACAGATTATCAACAGACAAGTGAATTTATAAGATTATTAAAACCAGCCCATGTTGTAAGATAAAAATAAAATTACTTTTATATTTAAAAAATTATTTATACTTTTTTTTGTAGGTTCTTGTGCATGGTGAACAAAATGAAATGAGTCGATTAAAATCAGCATTAATGCGAGAATATGAAAAAGATGTTAATTCTTCAATTAAATTTTATAATCCAAGAAATACCCATTTAGTTGAATTGTATTTTAGAGGTGAGAAAACTGCAAAAGTTATGGGAAGTTTAGCTGTTAAACGAGCACAGCCAAATCAAAAATTATCAGGAGTTTTAGTTAAACGTGATTTTAAATATCACGTTCTTGCAGCTTCTGATCTATCAAGTAATTTCCAATTCAATTAATATAATTATTACATTTATAATGTTTATTTATTCTTTGTAAAGAATACACCGATATGAGTATGTCTGTGGTTACACAACGACAAAGTATAGCATGGTCAGGTACTGCGAATTCTCTAAAATTATTGCTCGATAGATTAGGTGGACCTGGAACAGTTGTAATTATAGATGGTGACAAAAAATATAAAATATTTGATTGTATAGAAATAACACATGAAGGGAAAATTGTTATCATGGAAGTGAGTTTTAATTAAATATCAGTAAATTATACAATAATATATATAAAATTTTTAGTGGCAAGCAACTCCCGTGAATGATATGTTTGCTGATACAGTTTTAGCAAGTTTATTACAATGCGAATTAAGCGGTAATATAATAAAGGGTACGAGTGGATCTCATAAACAGGATTTAATGCATTTTAAAGAGTGTTTAGTTGAAACTTTACAGGTTAAAAATCAAAACAGTACTTTATGAAAGGGTAAATTTTAATTTGTTATGTTTGTTTAGGATATGTTCGGCGAAGAGGCGGTACCAAAATTAATTAAAGGCGATAATTTACAAATAAATATAAATAATAAACGTGTAGAAATTAATTTAAATAATCTGGTATGTTAACAAACAACATTAAATGGCTTTAGTAAAACATTCTTTTGATAATTTTTTTTTATTATAGGCTGTTACATGTGCTGATGATGATAAATTAAAAGATATAATATACACAGTTGTAAATAAACTTCATCAAACTCTTGTATGAGTTTTATTTTATTTATAAATATGATAAAAATGGTTTTTTTTTTAAAATAAAGAAAAAGAAAATTATAATTAAAACCGTATAATCTGTTAATTAAATAATAATCTTTAATGAATAATGGTATAAGACAAATGTACTAAATATAAAGAGTGAGAGACTTTTACTCATTCATTGAAAGCTTATTTCTCCACTTTAATTTTTGAGAATATAAAGTTTTAAAATATTGTTTAGACAATTTTAAATATAAATCGTTTAATAATTAAATTTTAATGAATTAACATTTATTTAATTAATTATCTTTATTTTAAATATTCAATTTATTAAATTACATTAATATATATTTTAATATTAATTTAAATTAAACGAAATGGAGAGAGTGAGTTTAAGATTATATGTAGATTAAAGGTAAGAAATATTAAAGAGAATTTAGTGTACAGTAAAACTTCTCCTCAAGCTCACATTTAACATTTACTATTCGTAAAACGTGTACCTTTTTAATTTAATATTTATTTTTTATTTAATTATATTTTTTATTATTATTATTTATTTGCTTGTCAACTTCGCAGTATTTAAGTTATATTTATTTATTAATTAACTTTATTATAATTTTTTTTTTAATCACACAACATTTTATCAGCATTTCTTAAATGTAAATAATTAAATAAAAAGTAAGTTTGTTTTGATTATTAAAAATGTTTATAAATAAACTAAAGAGAAGTATTTAATGTTAATTCATTAATTTAATTAAAATATAATTTAATACATTATTCTTTAAATAAGTGACGATAAAATATATATATATATGTGTGTATTTTTAGCGTGCATACATATTGTGCAATAATAATTATTTTATGTGTGCCGATTAATAGAATGTTGGATTAAAGACTAACCTTGGAAAAGCAACAATTTTTGTTTTTTCTAATTGTTTTCAAATGACAAAATGACCGAACAAAAAAAAAATATACCTATATTTTAGTTTTTTAAAAAATTAACATAATAAATCAGGTAGCAGATATCATAATTAAATATAGCTTCAACGTATTTTTGTTTTTTTTTTTTTTGTTAAATTTATTTATTAAAACATTAAACACTTCACGTAGCTGCTTATCATTCAATCCGATAAGAAAATTTATATTTCGATGTCTGAAAGAAGGATGATCTTTTTATTAAATAATAATAAATATTTGAATATGATGTATAACACATTCTTATCAATAATTTATTATAAAGATTTAATCTTAATTAGCAATACTTTAAATTCAAATCAAATCAAATTATTTATCAATTAAATAATTAATCAAATATGAATTTCTTTTCTTTCTTTTTTTTAGATAAAATGGTTTTGTTATTTTTTTTATTCGTAATTTTGTCAAATATATTTATAATTTGTACACCATTACAATGGAAAGCAACATTTGAACCAAATACAATTGAAATACATATGAATACTGTGAACACAAGCCGGCTAAAATTAACTGGATTACAACCTAATGATCCACAATGGATTGATACAACATTTCAATTAGTTACAAATGAAAGTGATCTAGTTCATGTTGATTACAAAATTTCATTAAGTGATATTATTGGCACCACTTTTGAACATGATATTAACGTTACTGGATTATTTATTGGTAATTTTAATTATAATTTTTTATTATGAATATTAAATAGTATTACACATTTTATTATGATTATAGGTAGTACCGATATTTATGTACAATCTATACAAAAAGATAATACAACTATACAGTCCGATTCACCATTGCATGTGATTGTTGTTAGAGAAAATCGTATTATTGATCATATATTTACTGGAACAGTAGCATTATTAGTATCTGTATTATATATCAATTTTGGTGCTGCATTAGATTTAACAGCACTTAAAAGTATTGCACGTAAACCCATTGGACCAACTATTGGATTTATTGGACAATTTCTTGCAATGCCTTTGGTAATAATTTACTATAAATTATTTGGAAATTAATAGATTATTGTATTCAATCTTTTATTATTATTTTTAGTTAAGTTATGGAATTGGGCATTTATTGTTTCCTGATATGGTAGAATTACAATTGGGATTATTTTTTACTGGTGTGTCACCGGGTGGTGGAGCTTCAAATATATGGACAGTTATTTTAGATGGTAATTTAAATTTATCAATTGCAATGACAACAATAAGTACATTTGCTGCATTTGGTATGATGCCATTATGGATATTTACGCTGGGTAGAAATATATTTGAAAGAGGTAATCTTGGTATTCCATATGAACGAATTGCTGGTTTTGCTATGGGTTTATTAATACCATTAATTATTGGATTGTTGATACAACGTTTTTTGCCTAGAGTTGCAAAAGTATTAGTTCGCATTTTGAAACCTGTTGCAACTTTATTGATATTATTTATTGTCATTTTCGCAATTGTAGCCAATTTGTATTTATTTCAATTATTCTCGTGGCGTGTAAGTATACAAAATTATTCAATCGACAGTGAATTTATAAACGTTATTTTAGATTTTATTGGCTGGAATGGGACTTCCTTGGCTTGGATATACAATAAGTTGGATTATTGCTAAAATTTGTAGACAAAATGAGGCGGATGCTATAGCTATTGCTGTAGAAACAGGCATTCAAAATACAGGGATTGCTATATTCTTATTAAGATTCTCACTTGATCAGCCAGCAGCTGATTTAACTACTGTGATACCAGTATCTGTTGCAATAATGACTCCATTTCCATTAATGTTACTTTATTCGATTAGAGAAAGTAGAAAAAGGTAAAAATAAACTGTATTATTTAAATAAATTGTAAATTATTTCTTATTTAAAACAATTATACTAACAATTATAAAGATACTCACAGAAGAGGAAAACTGCTCTTCTAAGTAATACATCAAGTGACCAAGAAACCGGACCTGCAATTACTCCAATAACATAAAGTGATATTTTATAATATTTATTATTTTATACATGTGCATATTGTAGTTTATTAATATGTAAAGTTTATATGTAATTTTCTAAAAAAATTGTGAAATAAAGTAACTTTATTGAAACAGTAAATTATACCATTAACATGTTTAATAATAAAATTAAAGATAAGAATTGAAAACAACAAAAACAGAGCGAATTTTGCGAATATTTGCTCTGCTCTAAATACAGCAAGTTGTTTTGGAGAATTATTATTTTAAAGAGAATTTATAAGAGAACAAAAAGACTTCACTACACTTGTGAAGACATGTCAGTTTATTTGTAGAGAATTATTTGAAACTAACAAAACAACTCGAATCATCTGTCAAAAATTTGTTGGTCCTCAAAAATTGTGAAAAATTATTATTGGAAAAAATAGAATATAAAATTAATATATCAATTTATTGAATATAACATATAATTGTATAATTAAAATGGATGTATATGAAAGTGTATTACTTGTTAAACCAGAAGTTTTTGTCTATAAAATTCCACCACGTACAACAAATCGTGGATATAGGTAATTTTTTTTTTTATACATATATTTTATGTCAGTCAAGTATTTTTTTTTTCTTTATTATTTTTTTATATAAAAAAAGTATTTTATTGCAATTTTTTATGACTAAAATTTTATTATAAATGCAGAATAGTGAAAAATGAATACTATTCGGAAATTTTGCATTTATAAATATCAAATTTCATTGTAAATAATTTAAGATATAAGAGATGACGTTTATAACTTTATTT
This sequence comes from Ptychoptera contaminata, assembly GCA_963942525.1. Lineage (NCBI taxonomy): Eukaryota > Metazoa > Arthropoda > Insecta > Diptera > Ptychopteridae > Ptychoptera > Ptychoptera contaminata. Next base: position 6,785,419 of record OZ012637.1, read on the forward strand.
CCGTTTCTCACTCTTCTTGAAATAATTTTAGATTATGATAACAATGAATAAATAAAATTTAAATGTTTACTTATTTGAATGTAATGATCCAAAAAAAATAATAAATGGGGCGTACTTCTTAAGCAATAGATTTATTGGTTTGCTATTAATTTTTGTTTTTAGAGCTGCTGATTGGAATCTGAGCGAACCAACATGGGCAGGTAGGATGAGACTTGTAACTAAAGGAACACAAGTATCACTAAAATTAGAAGACAAAAATACTGGTGTATTGTTTGCCAACTGTCCTGTTGAAACATATCCGGGTGTCGCAATCGAATCGGTTACAGATAGTTCACGCTATTTTGTATTAAGAATTCAAGATGATAATGGTTTGTAATTTTAATTTTACTAAAAAATACAAAAAATAATTAATTACAACATACAATCTCAAATAATAGGAGCAGGAAGAACTGCATACATTGGTCTAGGTTTTGGTGATCGTTCGGATTCATTTGATCTAAATGTTGCACTACAAGACCATTTTAAATGGGTTAAAAATCAGGAACAAATTGAAAAGGAAAAAACTGAACCGAAACAAGAACTTGATTTAGGCTTTAAAGAAGGCGAAACTATTAAAATTAATATGAAAATTACGGTAAAATAACCTATAAAAAATATTGATTTTTATTTATTTTAGAAATTTAAACTATTATTTTTTATTTTCAGAAGAAAGATGGTTCCGAATCATCATCGCGTTCAAATAAAGGACGTGCAAATGCTGGCGGTGGAATATTACCTCCACCACCTGGAGGTGCAAATAAAATTGCACCACCACCAAGTGGTGCTAGCAAGTTAAGTCCAGCAACATCACCAGCACATAGAGTTGCTCCAACAGGTGGACAAACTGAATGGGGTGAATTTGCATCTGCTACTGGGTATTTATACTAATTTTTTTAATTATTCTTTTGATTTCTCTTAATTTTTTTGTTCTTTAAATTAATTAATATAAGACAACAACAGGATACAACACCATCAACGACAAACTCAAATTGGGTCCAATTTTAGACAAATAAATCTTATAATAATATTAACTTTAATAATAATATAAATAAATTAACATAATAATTATAAAGTAAAATTATAAATATAAATATATATGCAGAAAATGAAACTTAAATAAATCAACAAATTAAATAAATTTAATAAAAAAGAAATTAAAAAATAAAGTGAGTGTATGTAAAGCGTAATAATATGGTAACGACCCAATTTTACCAGCGTTCTTGTTAATAAATAAGTTAATTATAATTATTGAATAATAAATAATAAAAGGAAACATTAAATTTAATTAAATTCACATAATATATATATAAATTTAAATGTATATCAGCTAAAAGAAAATTAAAACAAAAAGAAAAATATATACATATATATATAAAAAAATAATAAAGAAAATTATTAATAAATAATATCGTTGATAAATGTTGATTAGTTTTAGAAAATCAAAAATGATAACTAAAAAAGCATTAAACTTTTCTTTTTAATTAATTGATTTTCCTTTAATTTTATTTTTTTGCTATTTTGATTTTATTCTTATAAATTTCACTCATGCATAAGTTATTTAATTTCTTTATTATTATTTTCCGAACTTAAAGCACGCTAATTTAATTTAATAGTTATTTTTCTTCAATGAAAAATGTACTTATTTAATTATTAATTATTTTTTTTAAACAGAAGGTACATATACAAATAATAGCAAATCCTATTTTATTATTTATATAAAATTCATATTTAATTAATAATATTATGCAAAACAGTTAGTTAAAGAACATAAATAAAATATTCGATTACTACTTATAGTTTAATCAATGAATTATTATGAATTAGGCATTTTATAATGTGATTAATCAACATAAAAATCTGTTTGTTTGCTCTTTGTTAACATATTTTCAATTCTGTATGGTTTTTCTGATAATATAAATCAATTCGAATGGAAAACTATTTAATTAACAAACGTGTAATGTAAAAACACTATGTACATCTTAATTTTGTGAAATAATAATAAATAATAGCAAATGCAACGTTTAATTATTATATTACTTAAATGTGATAAATTTCTATAAGCAGATTTATTGTGCAATAATTTTGTTTCACTTTTATTGATAAAAATGCCAACATAAATATCTTCTTTTTTTTTTGGTGTTTGATCTATCTAACAAAGAGTATATTAAATTTAGTTGTAATTTATTAATATATCTTTATAAATATAATTAACATTCCGTTTATTTAAGGAAATTTATATTGTTTTTGTTTCATTAATGTAATATTATTTTATCATTTCATTTTCTTTAACTATTATCATTATCTTGAATACTTTTACCTTTCAGTAGTAAGGTAATGTTTATTTTTATTATGGATTGAGAATTAAGTAATTTAAATTAAATTATAAATAATTATTGAAGTGTTATTGTAAAAAATTTAAAGTATTTAAAATATATATTGTTAAATAATGAAAAGGCAGTAAAATCTGTGGATGAATTCAAGAGAAATTAAACAAATGATTTTTATTTTTGTTTATTATTTATTCTTAGTTATATGATAATTAGAGACAAATATTTTTTAGGTTTTTCTTTTTTAAAAATGTTTTTTTTTTCTGTGTAAATTTTCATTTTATTTATTTCCATAATTTTTTAATTGACATATTCTTTTCAGAATCTTTTTGCATAACTTTGGCAACAGCCATTTCAAAATCTTCCTGTGTTACATGGACGCGACGTTCACGTAAAGCGTACATACCAGCTTCAGTACAAACACCTTTAACTTCGGCACCAGATGCACCTGGCATTAATTCAGCAATTTTACGTAAATTGATGCCACGCGTTAAATTCATTTTACGTGAATGAATTTTTAAGATATCAAGACGAGCCTCCTCATTTGGTGGAGGGAATTCAATTTTACGATCAATACGTCCAGGACGTAAAAGAGCTGGATCTAAAATATCAATACGATTTGTTGCCATAATTACCTAAAATAGAAAAGAAGTTAAAACAGAAAATATGCGATTAAAATAAATAATTACTTTAATATTCTTCGTCGCTTCGAAGCCGTCCAATTGATTTAACAATTCCAACATAGTTCTTTGTACTTCTGAGTCGCCACCACTGCCTGATTCTATACGTGATGAGCCAATTGAATCGATTTCATCCATAAATATGATTGATGGTGCATGTTCACGAGCCATAACGAATAATTCTCTAACCATACGAGACCCTTCACCAATAAACTTTTGTACTAATTCCGAACCAGATACACGAATAAAAGTACATTCTGTATGATGGGCAACAGCACGAGCGAGCAATGTTTTTCCCGTACCTGGTGGACCGTACAATAATACACCTTTTGGTTGTGCAATACCCAATGCATCAAATAACTCAGGATGTTTAACTGGTAACTCAATAACTTCTTTTATCTCTTTTATTTGCTTGTCTAAACCACCCACCATTTCATATGTTGAATCTGGTACTTTTTCAACCATCATAAGAGAAACAAGTGGATCTACTTTATTTGGAAGTATTTTGTGTAACGTATAACTTTCATTGCGTAAAGCAACACGGCAGTTCGGTGTAACGTCACTTATATCAATATTTTTATCAATATCAACAACAAATTTTCCCTCGGGATGAACTTTAACTAAGACTTTTTTCTTATCCATTGGTTTAACGACTTCACCTACATAACTTCCTTGTTCTTGAAGCAATTGTAATTCTTCGCGTAACATACGAACTAATAAAACAAATTAATCCGGTTATAAAATTAACTGCACGTCATACTTTAACATAACCTTACCTTTAGCATTTAATTCATTTCTTTGTGCTTGTAATCTTCTAAGATTTTGACTCTTCTCTGCAACAATCAATTGCAATTCTTCGATTTTATGTATATAATATGATCGAAATCCTTCTCCTCTGGGTAAGTCAACTTCCATCTAATATGTAACGTTAGTCAGCAAATTATAAACACAAAATAATTAGGAATCAAATATTTTTTTACCTTTGTGAGAGTCATTTTAAACTATTTTGGTGCCCAGTCTACTGGCGGGATTTTTTTAAATAACTTAAGTTTATTTAAGAAATAAATTTTAATAAAAGTTTTAATTTATAAAACAATCAACAAAGATGCAAATTCACTTCTTATGACAATTTGTAAATTATGTTCATTTTTAATATTATAACGTTGGTAGACCTGTATCACTTCACTGTACTGAATTAGTACAATATATGACAGTACTTTAGTACTACTTTAATTTTATTGCATGCCTTTCATATTAACCTAAATATTTCAGTTTATCTGCGAATAGTGTTAAAAATGTTCAAAAAAATTAAAATTTCCGAAATTGCTAAATTTGATGATGAAACTACTCGTCCAATTTTAGGTATTACATTCTTTATTTATTAGAATTATGTTAAATTTAAATTTTATAATGTTTATTTTAAGTGAATTTTCAACAAAAGTTCCCACTGACTAAAGACAACGATGAAGAATTTATATGGTCAAAATCAACAGATAAAAATAAGAATATGTTAATAGCTGAAAACAAAACTACAGGAAACAAATATCATGGTACAATAGGTGAAGATTATTCTGATTTGGTTGATACATATATTGGTATAGTAGATAAAAATTCAAACAAGGTAAGATAAGTACATTTTTTTTCTGTAAATATATACAATTTTGCTTTTAGATGCGTCTTATTCAAGTGGAGCAATGTTTATTGAGAAATACTTACAATGACGAACCAGCTATTGAAAGTAAATCAGATATAAATTATAGAAAAGCTTTGGCTAAAGAATTTGGAAGTAAAAAAGCTATTCGTTTTTATGAACGTAAAGACAGGATGAAAGTTAATCTTGAAATGGTTCAACATACACTAGACGAATCTTTAAGTATTAAATTTCAATTAAATATATTTACATTGTTTGAATATATAATTTTTAGATGTGGAAGAAGAAGATGCTACCGATGATAATTTGGAAAAGTCGAGAACATTGAGAGAAGCTTCAATGTTATTAATAGCTCCAATAATGAATTCTGATGCAAGTGATGTTGCTGATTTATATACAATTGAAAATATTTTTGGAAGAGAATTTCTGGATTCACTTGATGCTGATGCAATTGCAGTATTAAAAAGCAATCCAGAAACTTTACCGTAAATTTTTTTTAGGAAAGCTTTTGCAACAGATAACAAAGCTAATGCTTTATTTATTTCAGATTGCAAGACAATATTTTGCTATCAACTATTATTTCCATACAGAAATCAAAGACACCAGACTCACCGTTAAATTTGGATAAAACCAAAGCTATAATGTATATGGATGCTTTAGCAAACTTAATAAATTCAGAAAGAAAACGTATACACAAATCATCAATTTTTACAGATATGTCTGAAGAAGTAAACAAACATATTCATGAGAATTATTCGCCACCGCATATGTCATTGAATTTAAATTCTCATTTTACACAACATAAAGCTATATGTCATTTTATCGTTTTGTCATTGTTAATAACTGAAAAGAGGAAAATTAATATTGAGGAAATAACTAAAATAATTAATTTTACAAAAACAAATTTAGCGAAATTTGTTAAACGTATCGGTGGTTTTATTAATATATCAACAAATATGGTTCAATTAAAGAAGCCAGGTATAGATCATGAAGAAAAACTAAATAAAAAAAGGAAGCATAAAGAATAAATTTATGTAAATAAAATCGTGTTTTAATAAATCCTTGGTAATCCTTAATAACTATTTAAATTCATAAATATTTTGCGGCATTTTTACGTTTATTTTCATTACATCAGGCGTACCAACCTATAGAACAATAATAAAGAAATGTCATTTTATTTTTACATCATTTCATTTATACTAGATATAGGTTAAGATCATATTGTTATGTAGACTTGTCAAAATAATTTAAATAAATAAAGTGAAAATATATTTTGTTTAAATAAAAGTATTTATTAATATTATAATTATTATAAAATGACAACAATATTTTGTTCCAATGAAAGTGTAAGCTTAGAACGTAGTGTTGAGGTACAAAGTGATGTTTCAGCCATTGAAGAAATATGGACCAAAGATGAACAAGAAAAATGCATTAAATGGATAAAAGAAAATAATTTTAACAAAGTAAAATATATACTTCAAATATTTATATTGTTTAACATTAATTACAAAAGATCAATTTTTATAGATTTGTCTTCAGTTTCCTGATGATTTATTATGTCATAGCACACAAATAGCAAATGATATAAAATTACAAATCGAAGGTGATGTGTATATTTTAGGTGATACATCGTATGGTAGCTGTTGTATTGATGAGATTGCTGCTTCGCATATTGATTCGGATTCCATAATTCACTTCGGACATGCTTGCCTAAGTCAAGTTACACGGCTTCCAGTTTATTATATATTTTTACGCTTCAATTTAGATGTTAAAAAAATGAATACAATACTCGAGTCCAGTCTTTCAGATAAAACTAAAAAATATGCTATTTTTTATGATATTGGTTATTTCCATTTAATAGGTAATATAAAAAATATATTAAATTATAATCAAAAAATAGTATAAACTTTTATATTATAAATTCGAATTGCGTAATTTTTGTAGATGAAATAAAAAGTGTTTTTAGTACGTATGAAAATTTAATAATTGGTAAATTAGCACTTAATTCTGAACCTGATATATTGTGCTGGGCGAAACGAGATTATGATTATGAAAATACACATTTTATTTATATTGGCGCAGATAATCAATCATTCTTTAATATAGGAGTTTCAATCAAAGGTATTATTTTTTTATTTTACATTTATGAACTGAAATACTTACATTTCTTTTTTTAGCGAATAATTGGTCACGATATGATCCCAATAAAGAAATATTAATCTCAGGATCACCGTTAAGTTCGCAATGGATGAGACGTCGTTACTATTATATAGAGAAATGCAAAGATGCTCAATCAATTGGTATTGTTGTTGGTACTTTAACCACAAAAGGTTATTTAGATATGGTGAAACATATCCAAGATTTAGCAAAAAAGCGTGGCATAAGATCATACTTAATATCTGTTGGCAAAATTAATGCAGCCAAATTAGCGAATTTTATTGAAATTGATTGTTTTGTACTCGTGGGTTGTCCTGAGAACGTATTATATACTTCAAGAGATTTTTTAAAGCCCTTAATATCTGTATTTGAAATTGAAATGGCTTTAAATCCTGCTTGGTATAAGCAATTGCCAGATACTTACTGTACCGATTTTAAAGAACTTTTGCCAGATGGAAAATTATTTAAAATTTCTGATAATGATGAAATACTCGAAAATGATGTTAGTCTTGTGACAGGTAAAATAAGAAGTATGCAAAACTTTAACATAGTTGAAACTACTTTGAATGGATGCAATGAGTTGCAAGAAAAAGGAAAAAATGAACTTTCGGAAATAAGTTCAAGTGATAATTTCCAAGAAAGATCATGGCAAGGACTGGATCCAGCACTTGGACAAACTACGCCAGTTAAAATTGAAAAAGGACGTTCTGGTATTCCAATTAAATATTCTGAAAATCCTACGTTATAAATTAAATTGTATTAATAAAGTTAGTTTTATATTTGTTTTCAATTTTAAATTTATTTATTAATATTTTAAATAAATCTCATTTGCAGTAGTATTATATGCATAAAAACTAATGTTTTGTTTTTATCAATAAAGCGTTTAATGTTCTTGAACGCTATTTTCAATGCTTTCAACATATAAAAATAAATTATTGACATATAAAATACCAGAATCGCACTACATGTTTCCCATCTCCTTCTTTACGAAGCAGTGGAAAAAGTCTAGGAAAATATATTTTCGGTAAATATATAAAAATGGCATCAAATTTATTAAAATTATCAACAAATCTTCGAGCTTTAACAAGAGGAACAACAGCTCTTCAGGTAATTGGTTTTTTATTTAAAAGATACTTTTATTCAGTAAAACAAAAGAGCTAAAATTATTGAAAATTAGATCTGTCAAATATAAAAATTTTCATTACGTAATTACATAAAAAAATGATGTAAATCCTTTTAATGTTTAATAGAATTGTTATTATTATAATAGTTTGTTTAATAATATGTGTTACACTCAACTTAAATTGAACTTTTATATAAAGTTTTTAAATAACAAGACTAAAATATGTATTTGTGAGGTTACGTATTGTTAATAAATTTCTTGTGTAATTTATTTTTTGCAGCGGTTCAAAAGTACACATTCGCATGCTTCTGAATATAAGGCAGCTTTAGTAAATGTTCCTCCAACCGAAGTTACCTGTCTAGACAATGGTTTGAGAGTAGCCAGTGAAGATTCTGGAGCTGCTACAGCAACTGTTGGATTGTGGATTGATGCTGGTTCTCGTTATGAAAACAATAACAATAATGGTGTTGCTCATTTCCTGGAACATATGGCTTTTAAGGTATTATTACTTATCTTTCAATAAGTTTTTTAAGTAATAATTCATTGTATAAAATAGGGAACAGCAAAGAGATCACAAACTGATTTAGAATTAGAGGTTGAAAATATGGGAGCCCATTTGAATGCATACACATCACGGGAACAAACAGTTTTCTATGCTAAATGTTTATCAAAGGATGTACCAAAAGCTGTTGAAATTTTAGGAGATATCGTTCAAAATTCCAAGCTTGGTAATATTTTTTAAAATATACAAATTTTTTATTTTAAAATTGTTTAAATATTTTGCAGGTGAAGCTGAAATTGAACGTGAACGTGGAGTCATTCTACGTGAAATGCAAGAAGTAGAAAGCAATTTACAAGAAGTTGTTTTTGATCATCTTCATGCAACAGCATATCAAGGTACTTCTTTAGGAAACACCATATTAGGACCAACCAAAAACATTAAATCAATTGGAAAACAAGACCTTCAAGATTATATTGATTGTCATTATAAATCTTCGAGAATTGTATTGGCTGCATCCGGTGGTGTACATCATAAAGAATTAGTGTCATTGGCCGAAAATGAATTGAAATGTCTCACAAATACTTATGATGGAAAAACACCAACTTTACCAAGGTGCCGTTTCACTGGTAATTTAATTTATTTAGTATTTAAAAAATTCTCGTTTAATTGCATTATTAAACATTTCAGGCTCTGAAGTTCGTGTTCGTGACGATTCTTTACCTTTGGCTCATATTGCCATTGCCGTTGAAGGGTGTGGCTGGACCGATCAAGATAATTTACCCTTAATGGTAGCAAATACATTGATTGGCGCATGGGATCGTTCCCAAGGTGGTGGTGTTAATAACGCTTCTAATTTAATTCGTGCCTGTGCCGAGAGCAATTTATGCCACAGCTTCCAATCATTTAACACTTGTTATAAGGATACCGGCCTCTGGGGTATTTACTACGTTTGTGACCCTATGAAGTGCGAAGATATGCTCTTCAACGTTCAAAGTGAATGGATGCGTTTATGCACTATGATTACCGATTCCGAAGTTGACCGTGCAAAGAATTTACTTAAGACAAATATGCTTCTCCAGTTAGACGGTACTACACCAATTTGTGAAGATATCGGCCGTCAAATGCTTTGCTACAATCGTCGTATCCCACTCCATGAATTAGAATCCAGAATTTCAAGAGTAACTGCACAGAATGTACGTGACGTTGCAATGAAATATATTTATGATCGTTGTCCAGCTGTAGCTGCTGTTGGACCGGTAGAAAATTTACCAGACTACAATAGAATTCGTTCATCCATGTACTGGCTTAGATTATAAACGAAAAATTAATTGCAAAAACAATTCAAAATTGTAAATTTTATTATTTGAATGTTGTACTAGTTAATTAAATGAAGAGAATTAAATGCGATAATATAAATAAATAAATATATAATTAAAAATCATCTCTTCAATAAAAATTTAGGGATTTTTTTTTATTTTATTTTATCCTCTTATTTTTAAGAGAAACCTAGAGTATTTTTTATTTTTACAAGATTGTGCGGCGGCGCGCAACCCTCAAACCAAAGGACACAAACATTTAGTTTAAAGAAAAAAAAAAAGATTAGAGAGATGTACAAAAATACTGACACAGTTTCAAGAATAAAAGAAGAAAAACAACAATTTCCAGCAGAACTTGAAAAGTTGGGTATTCGTTTTGCCTATTATATTCTATAAACATATAGAACGATATAAGAAGTTACTAAAAATTATACTCTAACCCTATTATCTAATTTCTTAGACCATATAAACGTCACCGAAAGCAATCCGTCGTTGACAAAGTGTTTCCTTTTTAAATAAACGGTTGGTTACCATCCTGGACTGAGATGTGGAAAAATTAGATTTTGATGTAAAATAAGAAGGAAAAAAGGAGTTGTTTGTTTATTGAAATAAGCAAACCACACACAATGACTGTTGATAGGAGAAGTGTGTAATCGTAAGGTATTTATATTTTGTTCTATTAATTTTGTTTTACATTAGACATTAGAGTTAAAAAATCTTAATAATTGTTTTTGGAAAACCGTAATTTTCAAAATGTAATTCAACAAAAAAATATTGATGAATTGCTTCTTATCATCAAAATGGTATAATAGAAAACCTTATCCTAGTCAAGCAAACATAGAAAAAATACATCATTGTTTGATAAACCAAAACCAGAATTGACTTTAGTTGGATTTTTAGTGATTAACACTGCTTTTTTTTGTATTTAACGATAAACACATATAAAATTGTATTTTGTTGGTTGAGGTTTATCTATGTTTTATCACCATAAACTGAAATTGTAAAAAAATGACTTTAAACGTAGGTAAAAGCATAAAACAAATAGTAAATTTACGTAATTGTCTACCTATTGTTTGGTTTTGTTTTGCTTCCCTAATACAATGAATTCTTTTTTTTTTATTTATTAAAACTCTCTTAGGTGTTTTATTAATGGGTATTAAATTTAATTTATTTATTGTTTTCTTTTTGTTTGTCTTGTTACCCTAAATACTGACATTTTCTCGTTGGTTTTTTTTTATATTCAACAGTGAAAATCCAATTTTAATTTTTTCATTAAAACACAATATTTTATTATTATTTAAAAATAGAAAAGTAACAAAAAAAAAATATATTTATTTATATATAAATACATATTTCCCTAAAGTATATTAATTGTTAATCGACTTTTGTTGAAATAAAAATCAACATGTTAACGATTTTACATTTAAATAACAAAAAAACCTAATAAAGTAAAAAAATTTCAGTGATTCCACATTGTTCAAATTTTTAGTGTTCGTTTTTATAAATTAATTTTGGCATAAACGTGTTGATAATTAAGATAAATTAAGCTTAAAATGACTTAAGGGTTCTTTATTTACTGTTTTAAAGAATTATTTATATTTAATTAGGTCCAATTAATTAAATAATATACATAAATGCAATCCTCTACAAACAAAAATTTAAACTAAAATAACGGGCATATTAAGGGTAGTTTCTCTTCGTGTCCAAACGAGTCGTTCATAAGGGGATAGTTTTGCATCTAAAAACATAAGTTTCCACAATTTCAGCCACTAACTAAGGGAGGATGATTGCAACACGTTTGATCCTTTAATAACATTCTTTAACTATTTAAGCGCACAGAAGGTTACAATAAAAAAATAAAAAAAAACATTGAATAATCAGGGTGAAAATTAAATGAAAAAAATGAGAAAATTGAAAATACTCACTTAATTTGTGCTTAGATAAAATGTTTTTCTTTTTTTATTATTATTATGTTTTTCATCTAATTAAATTTATTTTAATTGACTAAAGTCGTGTTGACAAAAATATAATAATCATTTAAAGTGAATAAAAGAAAACAATTTAAGAAAATTAAATTCAATTGATGGACGGTATTTTTTTTTTATTTATTTATGTTTTTTGAGGGTTTTTCGTTAAAAATCTTTTAATATTTTTATTTAATTCTTTCTCTTTAATATAAGTACTTAAATAATAATAATAATAATCTTGCTTAAATGTAATCCATGCGTATTATTAAAAGCAATTATATTCGGTAAATTTAATACATTTAAAAACATAACTTTATTATTTATTAAAATGCAAAATACTATTTATGTTATTTTTTAAAAAAATAATAATAAATAGAGCAAATATATTAATTGAATGCAAAATTATAAATTAATGTATATTTGTAGCTAATTTAAGTCGTTAAACGTACTATGTAGCAATGTATTTTTTTTATTTATTTGCAGCAAACATCATTGCAGAGATAAAAAAAACCAACATTGTGTTTGGCTAAGGATTTTGCAGAAAATTACATAAATATCCAGATAAATAACATAAAAAGCTAATAAATAAATACCTTAACGAAGAAGTTTTATAAAAAATAAAAAAAGGAGTTAATAGGACAGCCTAAAGATAACAAACAATTCACTGATGAAAACTGTTGGAAATGATCATCAGGATAATAAAAATTATTAGAGAATAGTTCAAAGCAAATAAACAATTCATTTACTTAACAATGATAACCCAGTGGGAGCATTAAATGTAGGCACATCGTAAAACATTAACCGAATCACTATGATCTTGGTAAATTGCAACTCCGACTATTTAATTATCAAAAGAATATGATTTTAGGATATAAGGATAAGATATAAGGAAATTAATTTTTTTTTTTAATGAATAAATCAAACACCTGATATATGATAAATAATTAAAATAATATATAAATTGTCCTTTAATTAATTAAATATAAGAAATAACGAAATATGTAAAAACAATACAACATTTATGAATTTAATAAATATTTATATACTTAAGAAAGTATTGACGTTTTTGCTAAATATTTTGCAATGTAAACTAGAGTAGAATATTTTTTTGCAATGTAAATAGAGTCAGTTAGTTTTTTTAAAATATTTAAAGAACACAAGAATAAAGTTGTGCATATATTATATATATACAAAATAAAATTATCGACTTTCGGCTGCGTCCGTGGCAGTGTGCATTGTTGTCTTACGTATCCCCGGCTTGCTTTCAAGTTCGACGGGGGTCCGTATTAGTAAAATGGTTTAGCTTCACATGCATAAAATCACGGTATGTGGAACTGCCCTCTTTGGTCACAGGTTAGAGATCTCTCCCGATTTCTCTGCCTGTGGCGGCCGGGCCTTCCATGATGATTGTCATGGTGGAAAGGCTCGGATCTTAGAGCTGCAGAGTTCATCCATATATTTTTCTCCCTTTATGTTTAGTTTTTCTAAACAACAAGCCGGTCTATTCTGCGGGGGAATAGGCCGGCTCGGCTGGGGAATTTACCGTTAGAATAAATCTGCACAAAATTTGTGCCAAACAATAGATTTCAATAACAATAGCAGCAGACGACGAACAATAGCCTATTGTGTAAAAAAAAAATATTTTTTTCTATTATTCGCTAAACCATTGTCCTTTTATTTTGCTATTTCTTCTCCATATATATCCATTTTACTTTTACTTAGCAAATTCTTTTAAATTTTTACATTTAAATATTTTTTACCATTTTATCTATTAAAAAATAATTTAGTCTATTTTTTCACCAAATATTTATAAATTCTGTGTCCTTGCTTACTTAAAAATGCCATTGACTTTGCAAATTATTTAATAACTTTTTTTTTGCAAACTGTGACCAGCTTTGTACTTGTTTTCTTATTGTGAAAGTGACATTTACCTCGTGTTTACAAATAAAAATTTAATTGACCATTGCAAAAAATATCCTTTATATAATAAAATAATTAATAATATAATAAACAATAATTAATAATAATATTTTGTGAAATTTTTTGGAGTCACTTTAAAGGATTGTTCACCATTTTAGTGATAATTAATTTACTCAGTGCAATTGAAATTAATTAAATATAGTATAATTAAATTAAAATATTTTCTACATAATTAAATTAATAATTAATTTTTTCTACTTGTAGCCACCCACCAACCCACCGTTGATCAATTAATTAAGTGATGAATAAGAAGAACATAATTTTATTATTTAAATAAAAATATATTTTATTTCTTCTGTAGTCTTATCTTAACCAGCATCAGCAGAACCCACCAACCATTGAGTATCATCCAGTGATCAAGTAAAATTAATTAAAATTATTTACTTTCTGTCAAATATTTTTATGCAAATAAATAAATATTTTCTCCTTTTTTCTATTTGTAGATTTAAAATATTTAATTTGGAAAAGTATTCATCAAAGTATGACCATCGGTCATCATTAATTAATTAATTATTCTCCAGTAATTTGTGAAATCTCTGGGAGTCTACTTAAAGGATTCAAGTTCACCGTAAGGATTGTTTAAGTGATAATTAAAATCAGTCAGTGCAGTTGAAAAGTATAATTAACATTAAATTGTTTTAAATTTTTCTGCATAAATAATTAATTTTTTTTCTACTTGTAGACACCGTTGATCCCACCGATGATCAAGCAATTAACCCATTACATGCCACGGAAAACCTAAAAAAGTTAAAAATTTTGTGAAAATAATATAGTTAGAGGCTGAAAACCACAAAAATTAGATAAAGAATTATTTTTATTTGTATTTTAGGGACCAGATTGGTACACTGGAATTTCAATCATGAAAATCTTTTAAGCAACTTTGTTCGAGCAAATTAGAAACTCTGTGCCAATATTAGTACATTGAGAAAAAATGGGTTAAAAGATTGAAAAATTGCATTACATTGATCAAGTAATAATAATTTACTTTCTGACAAATAAATAAATAAAAAATAATTTTTCCTTTTTTCTTCTATTTCTAGATTTAAAATATTAATTTGAATTGAAGTGACCATTGACCACCGATCATCGCAATGCCGCCGCACAACAAGAAAATTAATTATTAAAGGATTGTTCGCTGTGTCAAGCGATAATTAATTACAATTATAATGTACTCAGTGCAATCGAAAAGTATAATTAAATTAAATTGTTTTAAATTTTTCTACACAAATAATTTTTTCTACTTGTAGACACCGTTGATCCTCCTTTCGTTGGTCAAACAATTAAAGGATTGAAAAATTACATTACGTTGGATTGATATGAGAGGAACATACTTCTTCTGTTGACTTACCGTAAATGCCTATCAGTATCAGCAAAACCAACCAACCATTGAGAATCATCCAGCGATTAAGTAAAAATTATTTACTTTGACATAAATATTTATATGAAAAAAAAATTAAATAAATAATTTTTCATTTTTTGTTCTATTTGTAGATTTAAAATATTTATTTTGAAGAATTAACCATTGACCACCGATCATCGAAATGCCGCCGCACTTAAAGTAAATTAATTATTCTCCAGTAATTTGTGAAATCTCTGGGAGTCCACTCAAAGGATTGTTCGCCATTTTAGTGATAATTAATTCACTCAGTGCAGTTGAAAAGTATAATAAAAATTAAATTGTTTTCTGTATAATTAAATTAATCAGTAATTTTTTTCTACTTTCAGCCACTAACCAACCGTTGATCAAGCAATTAACTCATTACATGCCACGGAAAAACGAAAAAAGTTAAAATTTTTGTGAAAATAATAAAGTTAGAGGCTGAAAAATATAAAAAACCACAATAGTTAGATAAAGAATTGTTTTTATCTGTATTTAAGGGGCCAGATTGGTACACTGGAATTTCAATCATGAAAATCTTTTAAGCAACTTTGTTCGATTAAAGCAAATTAGAAACTCTTTGCCAACATTGGTACAGTGGGAAAAAATGAGTTAAAGGATGCAGTGCAATTGGACAAAAATTTAAACTAAAATAACTGGCATATTAAGGGTAGTTTCTCTTCGTGTCCAAACAGATCGTTCATAAGGGGGTAGTTTTGCATCTAAAAACGCAAGTTTCCACAATTTCAACCCCTAACTAAGGGAGGATGATTATAACACATTTGATCCAGAATGGCAATATTTTATTTCTTCTGTTGTCTTATCTTAACCAGCAGCAGCAGAACCCACCAACCATTGAGTATTATCCAGTGATCAAGTAAAATTAATTAAAATTATTTACTTTCTATTAAATATTTTTATGCAAATAAATAAATAATTTCTCTTTTTTTCTATTTGTAGATTTAAAATATTTAACTTGGAAAAGTATTCATCAGAGTATGACCACCGATATCACTAATTAATTAATTATTCTCTAGTCTTCCAAAGAAGAATTTTTGGCATTAATTACATCGAAATATCATCTTTAATTTTAGTAATTTTTTTGATAAATAATTATTTGGATCATTCAATTATAATGTTAAAAAAAAAATAATCAAAATCACTTATATAGATAAATTAAGAAAAATGTAATAATTTTTAGTTGGTAAAATTTATTGTAAAAATGCTATAATGGCCCACTATTTGCACACAGCAATATATTATCTAAACAACCATTAAGAATCCAACGGGCAACTGCAGACAATCAGACAGAAGTAAAACTACAATTTAACAGTAGTTGCCATTCCTTCGACACTTATAATAATTTTCGCCATTTCAGATTGAAAAATAAATATTTTATATAAAAATCGTATATTTATCTTGTAAATAATTTTATGAATTTATTATTATATTTTGATTAATTAAAAAACGTATAAAAAAAATCCATTTTATTTTTGCAAATTTTCAATACGAATAAAAAATTTACCATTGGTGAAGAAATGTGAAAAAATATTAAAACGTACAGTGCAGTAGTAACCATTGGTTTAGTTTTGTAAAAACTTGTGGTACTAACCATTGGTTAAATATGTAACTATCGTGAAACTGAACCGACGAAAAAATTGCAACCAACCCCTATCCCCCAACAAGCTTTAAAACATCCAACGATACGCACAAAATTTTGCAAAAAGGAATTTTTTACCAATTTTTTCTTGGTTAATTAATTTCTTTTCCCTCTCTATATATTATTATATATTTATATATTTTTAGTTGCAGCGAGGTTCGAACCAGAGACTGCAAAGTTTTGTAAAATAACATAATCCAACGACTTTATCAATACGTCCAACACAATTGTCTAAATTATAATATTTTTGTGTCGATATTAATTTTAAATTGTTTATTTAGACTTGTAAATTTGTATAATTATCTGAAATGCAGATCTATTCAAAAGTAAAGTTAATAATTTTGCAAGACCTTCTGGTAACTAATAAATAACTTTTGCTATCCAAATTTTAAATTAAGTTATACAATATTTATTCTTATTTCAAATATACAATAAAAATATTTTTTATAATTTTTTGTGCAAACATTAATCATCCTTGGTAAGTTAAATATATATACACGAATCACTAAAATAAAAACATTTTTTTGTCGCAATAAACGGCAGATTGAACTAAATGAGAAATGCTGTTGCCTCAAATAACACATTAAAATATCCATTCTCTGGCGTACAAAGTGTAAAATAATGGTAATAATTTTTTTTGTTTTAATTCTCTGGAGATGATTTCAAGATAAATTATTTGCCTAAAAATAGAAATAAATTAATTGAATGTTCCTGTCTGGCAGTAAATATAGTGCTCTTTTCAACAATAATTACCATTTCGAATTTAGCCCATCCTTTACTACCACGCCAAGCTGGCAATTTTGATAATTCTTTTAAATTCTTGAATTTTCCATTTAATGTTCTAAGTAATTATTACAAATTATTATTATTATTAATATTATTAATAGAAAATTATAGTAATATATATTTATTACCTGTGCATAACAATTTGAAAAGCAGTCTTTAAACCGATTTGTGGTAATAATTGCAATTCCTTATTATTACCATTATTTATTATATCTAATATTGCTGTTTTATGTTGTGTTTTTGTCACCTTTTTATTATTATTTTTATTTATACTTGCATTGAAATAACTAGCAATTAGTTTATTTTGAATTATTTGTGTTGTTGTTTTTGACTTTTTTCTAATTTTTGTTATTTCATCAGCAGTTTGTTGAGAATTTATCGAATTATCTATGATTGATGACATATTCGCTTCTTTCATTGTGGACAAACGTACACTACGCCGTGTAGGCACTGCATTGCTAAAATTTGTCGTTTTTGTATCGTCTACAGGTAATTTATATTCATTATTATCTTTCGAAAGAATATTAATTATCGGTGCTGGTGGCACTTTAAATAAATTCTCCTGATCATCATTACATATATCCGAATAGAGTTTATTCTTTATATCAATTAAATCACTTTTTACTGTATCATCAATATCATTACGATTTTCAATTTTATCAAAGATTTTTTGTAGTGTTGCTTCAACCTTATCAATACGTTTTAAAACAGGACTAAAAGTATTCATTGGTAATTTTGTTTCTCTATAAAAATAAAATAAATTGAATATTTAAAAATTTATAAAATTATTTCATTTTTCTTTTTTTTACTTGACGGCACTTGATGCTGTATCTATTTCTGTAGATGTTGATGCATTAAAATAAAAACTTGCATGTGAATCTAACGATTCATTGTTCATTCCTTTAACACGATTAGTATCAACAAACAAATTTTTATCAACTGGTAGTCTACAAAAGAAATATTTGAATAGAAAATAAAATTAATAAAAATAAAATTGAAAAAACAAACCTTTCACGTCGTATCACTGTTGAATGATTTAAATTATTTATTTGAAATGGTTCATATTTGTTTACTTTTGGTGTACAAATTGTATTCCTGGTAGCCTTCTTGATTGTTGATAATGATTTAAATTTATTATTAAACAATTTTGTTTGCATTAATGGTGTTCGTTTTGTTCCTTGACCATTATTACCATTAAATAGTTTTGTTGGCGTTTTTATATTTTGTTTCTAAAATTAAAAAAATATTTAATTAAGTGAAATTAATACGTTAAGAAATATTATATAAATAATTATATACTTTGAGTTCTGATATAATCGAATTAATTCTTGGATTATTTCTTAATAATTTTGCATTTTCAGCAAAACGAAGTGTTGACATTGTTTCACTTAAATCATCTTTAATTGTACTAACGCAAGCCATTAATGTTAGATAAGAATTTGAATTTAAAGAATCTAAAATTAAAATAATTAATTAATTAACCATTTAAATGCAAAGGTTATGTAATTATTTACCTTGTAAAACTGTGCTGAGGATACTGTCACGATATGGAATTACTTTGCAGCCATTAGATAATGCTTGTAAAACTTTACCAACACTTAATAGGCCTTGATTAATATGAACACCCTCAGCTAATGCTATTCCTTGATGTCCTGTTCTACGTACCCCTTCAGAACCAGCTAAATCAACCAGATGCATTACTGAATTAATGACACTATTTGACGTTTTTGTCTCAACATGTATTGTAAAAATACCATGCGATCTGGAACTATTAGCATTCATTTTGGTTGGACGTACATGACGATTTTTATTACCTATCAATACATTTTGGATTAAATAATTAACTATTAAATAACATATTAAAAAACAATTCTCACCATCAATCAATATTTTTTTCGCTTCATTTATATTCGTTACTGGTTCTTTGATAGCACTAGGAATTTTAAAACCTTTGGCATTTGTAGGCTCAGTAAAATTATTTGATAACAGATCGTACACCTTTTCATTGTATATTTCAATATAAGATACTGATATGTTGGATAACATTTCTTCATTTTGTCGCGATGTCATATGAAAAATATCGGCTAACGCTCGAGAAACCATACCGGCTTGATCACCATTAAAGCCATCAGAGTGCAATCCCATGGTATATGTTTTACCAGCACCTGTTTGTCCATATGCAAGTACAGTACAGTGAAAACCTTTTATTAGCTTTTCTACGAGGGGTTTCATTAACTCTTCATAAACATCATGTTGATTAACATTTTCTTCAAGAATATAATCAAAAATAAATGCACGATCACTTACGAGTACTATCTGTAATGTAATCATAATAATCAAAATTATCTTATATACATTTTAAAACAATAATTTACCTTTTTTGATTCATGAATTTTAAGAATGCTGTCATTTGAGTCCCCAGAAAGTGTGGGCTTCATTCGTATGGCAATTTTTACAGCACAATTATCATCCATGGATGGCGCATCATTTGAATTAAAATCCATTTGAAATTATTTTTTGTTTAAAATAAGAATTTAAAAACATTTAATAAAAATTTCACGAGTTATAATATGAATTTGTTGACAACAAAATTAATATAAATACAATAACAAGCTAACTGACTGTTAGTTTTTAAATGACAGTAAATGACGCTATGCGGTTGAATTTAAAAATATCAACCGGTATTATGTATTGCCAGAACGAAAAAAAAATATACACTGTTATTAAGCAAAATTCAAATTTTTAATGGATTTAAAATATTTTTTATTTACATGTTATCTTTTAATAATAAATAAAAATAAATTATATCTTAAATATTTGCATCAATCCAGGGTCGTAAATTAGCTATATTAGCATATACACCAGGATAATTAGGGAGAGCGCACTCTATTCCCCAAGAGACAACTCCAATTAGTTGGTTATTGTGAACAAGTGGACCACCTGAATCACCATGGCATGAATCTTTACCACCTTCTAAATAGCCAGCACAGAACATTCGATCAGTCATTGTATTTATAGATTCATAAATATTAGCACATGTTTCAGATGGAAAAACCTCAATGTCTAATTTTTGTAATATTGTTGGCAAAGGTCCTTGATACTAAAATGATTTTAATAATGTATAAATTATATAAAATTAAAATAATAAAAATATATTACATATAGTCTTCCCCAACCAGATACAGTTGCTTTTTCTCCATAAGGCAGTGGTGTGTCCTTTGCAACCATTTCAATAGGTTGTGTGGTTGATGAAAATGTTAAATTCGATGTTAATTTAACAATAGCAACATCAAAATCGTATGTCGCTTTTACAAAACCAGGATGTATAATTATATTATCAACATTATACAAGGCACCATTTGTTACTATTGTCGAGCCCACACGTACTGTGTATACACTATGATATTGATCAAAATCCCAACTATTTTAAGGAAAACTTCTAATTAATAAAATATTTCCAAAAGTCCAAAAATTAAATACTTACACATCAAAACAATGTGCAGCTGTTAAAATTGTATTTTCATTAAGAATTGCACCACCGCAAGCATGCGAACCCCAATATTGTAAACTTATTTGATATGGAATTTCTTCTATTGTTGTATCTACACCACCAACAATTCTACCATCAATTGATGGTGGATGAAATGGAACTGTTTGTTTTTTTTTGTTAATTTAATTTTTTTAAATTATAAATAAAATATAAAGGACAATAATAGTTTTAAATTTCACTTACATGCTTCATACTCAATGGTAAAAAATAATACTAATAAAAATATATTAAACATTTTAATTATTTTATTAGTTCTTTTGCTGACACAGGGCACTGTCCACTTTATTATTAATTAAATAATAATTTTGTTAACCGTTTTTATACCAAAAAAAAAATATATATGTTTTCAAATCATATTTGAAAAATCTAATAGGATTTCCCATTATCATAAATTCGTCTACGTAATTATTATTATTACAGGACAGACATATTGAACATTGATTAGTGTGACTTCGAACACTTTAAAAAGTGAAAAATAAATAATGATAACAATTTGATTTCTGTTTCTAGATTAGATTACAGTCTAACGGTTTTTTTATTTATTTTCTTCTTCATTTTTAAATTTTATATTGATAACAATTTTGTTACTAAATTCACAAGCGCAAAAATTTTTTTTTGCTTCTTTTATATTTGAGACAGCTGAATAATAGGTATTTTCCCAAAAATTCTTTACATATGCTGTCGTTATATTGTTTTATTTAAAAGTTAAAAAAAAAATTAAAAGAAAAAACCCTAGATTACAATCCAATTCGCGTTGGAGTACGACGTGGTGTTGCACCTGGCGTTAAGATTTCTTGCTTAGGTATCATCGCTTCTTCACGTTGTGCCGCTAATAATTTTTCTTCTTCAATTTGCAATTGTGCCTTCTGCATTTGAGCCTCCATCTCCTGTAAATGTTCAGCCGCTTGTTTCTTCTTTTCTCTACCACTACGGCCCGTTTCCTTAACAGAGAAAAACATTGGACCTAATTGTGCCAACCAATGTCCATCTACGGCCGTGGCACATTGCATATATTCCTTAGCTGTCATTACTAATTCATGATAAACAACATAATCTGGTGTTGTACCCAATCCATACAACGCTGATGTTGGATGCAAATGACAGGGCATTCCAGTTCTTAAATTAACATATTCGCCAATACCTTTGAGACATGCTGCTTGATAAAAATATGCTACAAAATAGAAAGAAAAATTATATACAAAGAAAACAAAAATTAATCCAAATTCCATACCACAGCAAATACACTTTCTAACAATATCCCAATTTGTGCCACACGATTTCTCCTTTAATCTTTGTTGCACTAATATATCTTTAAGCTGTTGTCTTACCTCCCTTACTTTGCGCATAGCTTTGATATGAATAAAATGTTCGTTACACCAATTACTGGAATACTTATTCATTCTCCATTGATTGTATACGTTTAAATATGTTAAATGATCTGATTCTGGTACTTGGAATTTTTCTCGTACACTATCCGCTTCTTCTTCACGCCCTTTCGGTCGATAAAATATTGATGGTACAGACAACATTGATACTATAATTAAGACTTCATAGCTACAATTCAATTTACATGATATTATTAACATTTGGCATTGTGGTGGATCTAATGGAAATTCAGCCATTTGTCTACCAATTGGTGTTAATGAACCAGTATGATCCAGTGCACCCAAGATCCATAATTGATATAATGAATTAAGGATATTATCTTGGGGCGGTGGATCCATAAAATGAAACTGTAATAAATCAGCAACACCTAATGACTTTAATAATAACACAGTATTCGCTAAATTGGTTCGTTGTATTTCAGGTACTGTTAATGCTAATAAATCATCTTTATATTGTCTTTCTGTATACAAACGAAATGCTTGCCCTGGTCCAGTACGACCAGCCCGACCACTTCTTTGATTTGCATTTGCCTGTGATATTGGATAAATTTGCAATGCATCCATACCAATACGAGGATTATATACTTTCAATTTACAATAACCAGAATCAATAACAAAGCATATACCATCAACAGTTAATGATGTTTCAGCTATATTTGTTGCAACAACACATTTACGTATACCATCTGGTGATTTTTGAAAGATTTTTGCTTGTAAATCTGATGGTAACTGGGAATAAATTGGCAATATTGATAACAGCGGTGCATTATCGATTTCAGTTAATTTTTCTTCAAGAACCTTTAAAAAAATAAAGTAAAATTAATTTTAATTTAATTTAAAATAAAAATTATAAATACTTCGCATGTGACTTCAATATCCTCCTGTCCAGGCATAAATATTAATATATCACCTTCTGAATGTGCTAAATGTATTTGTAATGTTTGTTTAACAGCCGATTCCACATAATCTTCGCATGTGTTTTTACTAAAAGTATAACAATAATAATAATAATATTATTATATGTAAAATGTAAACATTTCGGCAATAATATAATTAAATTTTCTTGTATTTTTTCAAAATAAAATTACCTAAAAAATAATTCAACAGGAAATGTACGACCGGGTATTGTAAAAGTCGGCACATTACCAAAAAATGTTGCAAATTTAGATGAATCCATTGTAGCTGATGTTACAATTAATTTCAAATCATGACGTCGTGTTACTATCTAAAATAAAATAAACATAAATTTAATTTTAAAAGTTAAAAATTAAAAGTAGTAGTTTGATGAATATTTAAAAATATTGGTATTTTAAAAAGAAAATAATTTTTTTTAGCAAAGTAAGAGAATTTATCTTATCAAAAATGTTAAATTCTTCTTTTGCATGTTAATTCAATTAAAAGAATATACATTTTATAATATTAAATTAATTCTTTTGGTGTTAATTGCTGTATTTTATTATTTTAATAAATTAAAATATGTATAACAATAGCTATAATAAATTTAATTTAAATGTATCGCACTCAATAGTACCACAAAAAAAAAATATAAGAAAAAATAATTACATGTTTTTTTTTTGGTTGATAATAAAAACGTCTGACGTTAATTAATTGTCAATGTAATTAATTAAATAATAATAATAATAACATAGAATTTTTGTTTTCATCTATTCTTTAAAATTATATAGAAAGGTAACAAATTAATTAATTAATTAAAAATACAAAAAACACCTGGAGGACAAACATTTAAAAAAATTAATTAAATTTAAACTGCCATCTATTTTTCAATAGTATAAATATAACTAGTGTTAATTTAAATGGGTCAACACAATCAATTTTTATCACACAAATAAATCTTTTTCAAGGTAAATTAAAAATATTTATACATATTTATATTATCTAGTGCCTACATATTATATCTATAAATAAATATATAAAGGGTATAATAAATTTATATATATTTTTAATAATAAAAGTAAATAATAAATAGAATAGAAGGAAGAAAAATGTTAATAAATAATAATAAAAGATATGAGTAACATGGAAACGTTAAAAAGATTGATTGATCTTGAATTTGCAACATCATTTTAATCGATAATAACATTGAAATAAGACTAAATGGAATAATATATTTAATAAATTTTTTATTATTTCATTAAAAATAAAGAAAAAATTAAAATAAATCAAGAAATTTAAATAACAGTCAATAAAAAAGAAATACTATTTAAAATAAATGGTGATAAGGAAGAAAAAGCTTCTTTTTCTGTCGGTTGACTACTAATAACGACTTTTTTATGGAAATTAATTTTATTAATATAATTAGCATAACAACCAAAAAAAAAAGCTTTAAACGATAAAAACGTGTAACATAAATATACATTCTATTTGCAAAAAAATAAAAAATAAAATAAAATATATAAAAACTCTGAAGCTTTAAAGCTGTTATGCTCGTGTTAACAACACAAAATTTTTCTTGCCATTTAAAGGAAATAACAATCATAAAATTTGCATGATAAGGAAAATAAATTAATAAATAAAAACATCGTGGGGACACGAGTTTATTAAGAAATATATTTTCATAAAACACAAAAAATTTTAATCAATAATAAAAATATTAATATGAAATAAGAAAGAAAAGCAAAAAATGTAAACAAACCTCAATAATTTCGAGTCATTAAAAATGAAAAGAATTAAAATAAAAAAAAATGTAAACAAAAATTTGACCATGAAGCGTACACAACACACAACGCAACTTATATATACATATCTACGTGTTTTATTAAATTAATTAAAAAATTGGTTTATTTTTTTGAATCAAAAAACCAAAACTAGAATTATAATAATAATAATAATAATAATAAAAAACTAAAAGACGACGGACGATAAAATGTTTAATATATTTATATTTTTTCTACTCTTATTCATCATCATCAAAATCATGCAATTACTGTGTTTTTATTTTTGTGAACTAATTTAGCATTTTTGCATATTTATCAATTTAAAAAAATATTTTTTATAATTAATTTGTTTATGTTTTATATAAAACGACGATAAACAACAAACCGGCATCTTATTAATGTACAGTAGTATAAATTTATATAAAAACATATACACATTTTTGTTAATAGTAATGGACGTGTGGCTATTTTAATACTATATTTACGTTTAATAAATATATTAAATATTTAAGTGTCTTAAGACTAAAGAATTAAGTAAATAACTTTAATACTGACGTCAGTTTTGTTGTGTTTTTTTTTATCTGAAAATAACAAAAATTAGCTTAATAAAAGAATTTTAAAAATAAAAAACATTAACAAATAGAAACTAACTAAGTAGAAAAGGAAATGAAAGAACCGACATTTTAGTAATTTGTTTCGCATTTAAAATTCAATAAATGATTTTTTATAAAAACGAAAAATTATACAACTATTTTGTAATTAAATTTTCTTCTCTTTTAAGTAAGGTTGTCATGCGCAACAGATTTATCTTCATTGAATTCGCAGTTTATTTAAATATATTTATTACAGTAAATTCTATTATTTGGGTTGTTGATTATTATATTAAGTAAAATTACACGTTTTACCATTAAAATTTTAAAATATATATTTATTTTGTTTAAATTAATTAAAACAAAAAATCATATCACATTGGTCTTAAATTTATAAATCGCATAGTACGCATAAAACATTAAAATCTGAGGTTTTACTGTACATTTTTTTGCAGGAAACATATTTTTTGTCGATACATACATAGATATATTTTAATAACGTAAACAAGTTAAATTTCTGACGTTCATTCGTGCCATATGAATTAATAATATATATATACACACTTTTTTAACTAAAAATAATAATTAAAAATAAAACAAAAGCAAAATTTAAGTTAAAATCACGTGAAAGGAGGAAAAAGTAAAAACTAAAAATAAAGAAGAGCTTTTTTTTTTTTTTTTGTAAAATATATTTATACTAAAATAGATGATTTAACGTTTGTCAAATGATAGATTAATAAAAGGGCGATTAAAGTCAATAAATCAATTGTTTACTCTTATTTTTCATAAATAAATATTATTCATTCATTGTTTCTTTTGGCTAAGTATTAAATTAATCAAACAAGATACAACACATCCACTTAAATTAAATAAAAAAACAAAAAGCTAACAAATAAAATAAAAGAAAAACAGATAAAACAAAAAACAAACTAATTGACACGAGGATTTTTCATTTTTATTTATGTTAATGACAATTTAACCTGTCAAGAGAGATTGTTTTCAATAATACTTAATTTTAACTTAAACAATTACTTAAAATCCATGTGCACAGCAGCGATTTTAAATAAAAAAAAGAAAAGATAATCAAATTAAACGCAATTGATTCTTTCAATTTATTATTTTCTTTTTTGAAATCGATTATTAAAAAAAAGATTTGGATAATTTAAAGTCATTTAATTAAATTAAAATTAATTAATTGACATCGTGCTGGGTTTTTTATTTTTTGTTTCGATTATTATTATTATTTATTTTAAAGTCCAGATAGATGATGATTATAATGTGATTTAAAAGTGTGCTTTGAATGCAAGTGAAATGAATAAAATCGTTTTATTCGTGACGATAAAAAAAAAAAATGTTTCAACTGATAAGAGATAAAAAAATCCAACAGGTTATAAATTAAAATACTAGCTTTTACCGGTAATAAAAAAAAATTAAACACAATCATATCATAATAATGTTGGAAAAATTATCGCAAAGTAATAATCACAAAAATCCTTTTTTATTTTAACACAATCATTTATCATGTTATAATAATTATAATTATAATAATTATTATTACCTGAACGAAAGAAAAAAAAAAACTGTATACATTTTAAAAAATAATTACGTTATATTTTATAATAAAATCTTATTCATGGCAATCATGAATCACAAAATAAACGATTATAGTTTATGTCGTGCATAACAAAAAAAAAATCAACAAAATTTATGATAATTATAGAACAAAAAAAAATAATTTACAAAAGATAAACAGTAGTAGTAGTAAAAGGTAATAATAAATGAATAATTTCTTTACCTCCTGCTGCAGTAACAACATTTATGATAAATATTTAAAAATACAAATATTTTATTTTTTTAATGTTATCTTTCTTATTTTTATCAATATAAAATTTTATCAACCGTCAATTATAAAATTTTATGATTAGTTATTTTTTTTTTCTAAACTAATATCAAAAACGTATTAGATGTGTTAAGATTTGGCATTTGACAAACGTTATTTTTTTTTTTTTGCAAGAAAATAATAAATAAATAAGAAAAACGTAGAAGAAAATTAAGTAATTAAAAACAAAATCATAAATTAAATACAAAAACAAAAAGAAAAAAAAGAAACAATAAGAACGAAAAACCGATAAAAAATAATATATATTATATTACTAATCAACATACAGAAATAAATTAATTAGAGAAATAAATACTAATATTTTTTAACCGAAAACAATTTAAATTAATCATGAATAACAATATTATTATTATTTTTTATTTTTTTCAAATGGAAAAATATTGCTTACGTTCAACTTTTCACGTTTACCATATAGAAACACAGCCAGAGCCCATCGTAAATAATTTTACAAAATCATTTATTTTTGTGATTTATTTTTCTTTCTAAATAAACAAAACTTATAACAACATACGAATAACTAGTACCCACCAAGAAAATAAATAACAATAATAATAACAATGATAAATAATAACATTGAGTATGTACTTTATAGTTATTTAGTTAGTTAATAAATAATAATAATAAAATTTGGTTATTGTTTATAACATGATTACCAGGACAAACAATTACAAGTAGTTAATGTGTAGTAGGAGGCTTGGTAAATGATAATAAATATTTAAAAAAAAAATCTAAATTATATGATTTAGAGAAGAAGAAGAGAAAAACAGAAAAACACTTTGGGGTAACAACAATAAAAGTCATATTTAAATTAATAAATTAACAAATATAATAATAAAAATGGGACAATAAAGATAACACATGAAGCAACTAATATGTTAATATGAATAAAATTTATACTAGATATTATAATAATAATAATAATAATCGCAATGATATTTTATCATGATAAAAATTATTATTATTATTATTTATTAGTTTTTCTTCTTCTTCTTCTTTAAAAGCTCATTGCTCAATTGATAATAATAAAAATAATAACAATTCATGTAAACTCTTCTCTATTTAAAATTAACAATAATAAATAAACCGCATATTTTATTTATTTATTTTCATTATAATTATTTAGTCATCATAAATATTTCTCTTTATAAATATTATTTATTATTATTATATAAATAAATAAAACAATTTGTATTTATACAATTTTCTACACCGCTGATCAACTGAAAACAGCCTGTGTAACAGTTTTTACTTCTGCGTAGTAAAATATAAATTTATATTAAACACAGTGGTGCTTTTTTATATCGTTTATACACAGTGAAATAAATTTTTAATTCAATTAAAGACTATATTCACATCTAGACATAGTAGTCATTGTCGTCATCGTCACAATCATAATCATTACACTTGTTATAAATTTTCATTATTTTTTATTTGTAAAGAAAAACAACAGATCCACATCCAAACTAGTAAAAGCGAATGTTTCTTTCATTTTATTTTTTACTCATTTCACATACTCATAAGGAAAAACTTCAGAGAAAATAATTTTAAAAAAAAATAAAAACATTTAAAAATACAAGAAATATAAACTTTTATTTTATTTACTGTTGTGCTGTGCTACACGTAAGATCTCTAAAGTAAATTAATATTTTGAATAAATAAACTAAAGTGCTTTGGTTTAAAAGAAAAAGTGTGTATTCAGAATTAAAAATAAATCAATTATATTAAAGCAATTTCTTCTATAAGGTTAAGTGAACGAAAAATAAAAGACATAAAAACATTGAATTAAATAATTATTTCTACCAATATTGTTTATTAATTAAATTAACATTTGATTTTTGTACACTTGTTTTGTTAAATCAAAATAATAATAGAAATTATTTTTATCATCATCAAAATAAATAAATCAGCAAAGCAAAATATTATTTAATTAAATTGTTAAAATTAAAAAACTAGTGAATAGAAATAGTGAGAGAAATTTGTGAATTATATTTAATTAGAAAATAAAATAAAATAATTATTATTTTTATGTTTTCTTTTAAAATTGCAATAAAAAAATAAAAGAAATAAAATAATAATAATAAATAAATAAAATTTAAGTGAATAAAAGTTGAAAATTTCTTTTATCAAACTTGTTTATGAATGAAAAACTAAAACGTGGTAATAATAAATCAAAGAAAATTAATAAAAAAAAAAAGTGTTAATTAAAAACATCGATTAATCAATGGTAATAATAAAATTAAATCAATTAATAGAAATATTCTTTACACGATTTATATACGACGTAAAAATATGCAAGAAATTTATTTAATTTTTGATTAGCATTTAGCCAATGATATCATAAACAGTACAGTGTGTTGGGTGTATTTTATCTTACATAATTATTTGTTTTTCTCTCATATTTATTTATAAATTTAAATATTTCATAAGATTTGTTTATTTATTTATTTATGTTTTTTGAACATATGATCGTACAGAACTTTAATTATTGACACAAAGAGATTTTTCACTTAAGATATTTAATATTTAATTTTAATAAACAACAAATATATATAGTTTTTTATAGAAGAGAGTTCAAAATCAAAACAAATAGCATTTATAATGAAAATTTACCAAATATTTTCTATATATTATATAAATTCTGCGGCGCCGTAACAATACAAAAATAATTACAATAAAAAAGAAACAAAAAGAAAAGAAGATTAACGTACCGCGAAACGATACATCAGAAAAATAAAAATCTAATGCGTTCTACTTTAATATTATTAAATGACGAATTTTATGAATTAAAATAAATTTAAAAAAAAAAATCAATTCTGATAAAATAGAATTTACATGTTGAAATATCATTATAACATAGAGTTCTGTTTAGTTTCTATTTTTATTTATTAATTAATTAATTATATAATGTGCAGAAATAAATAAAAGAAAATAGAGAATTATTTTGTATTTACATGAAATTAAAATACGAATAACACACCTTACACAACGCACAAATGTATATTAACTATGTATATATGTTATTATCTCTCTAGCTATAATATTAATCATATAATTTTGTGTAATTTGTATTATAAAAAACAATACATATATTAATAGAAAAATTAATTTACTTTCCTTCACAATATAAATTAATAGTTAGTCAATAATAATTTAATAAAATCATCCATATCATGATTATTAATAAAATATATAACAATAAAAATCGATTTGTCATATCATTTGTATTAAAGTGTGAACACGTTTTATTTATAAAGCTTAACTTTACCTATATAATTTTATAAAATCATTATTGAATCGTAAATTTAACCCAATAAAAAATATTCAAATATTTAATATTTTCATCTAATAACAATCACTAAAATATCGATAATATAAATAAATTAATAATAATAATAAAACTAAAACACACGTTTATTATTATTATTAAATTCAAACGAAAGCAGCATAGACAATATTATATTTTTTTTTACAAAATAAAACACTATTCTAAAAATAACATAAATATTTTTTAATTATTAAATACTGTTTTGCGTTCAAGTTTAAATCAAACCAACAAATATAAATATATAAACAATTTGAAATTAGTGACAAAATCTAAAACTATTTGTCACATTGAACTGTGTCTACTCAGTCAAAAAAAAAAATCTCTCACATCTTTAAGGAAGTATTATCGTTTATTTTGCAACCATAAATACAAATTGGCAATAAGCATATAACCATATAAAATAAGAAGTAAAAACAATAATATTTATAAACCGTGTTAAAAAAAAAAACACTAATCAAAAGCAAAATAATTAATTATTTTAAAAAATTTAAAGACTTAAAAATATTGGCAAAAGAATTTCTTTTCCTCTTTTACTGTGCTGCTACTTCTGGCACTATTTTATATAAATAATTTTTGCAAGTATTTATTTATTTAAAGGTCACAAACTATCAAAACTTAATTATAAAAAGAGAATAATAAACCACTACTAATCTACTTAAAAAATTTTAATAAATAAATATAGTGAAAGGAATTGTAACAGAAAAAAAACAGGACTAGACCCCAGACAAAACGAAAAAAAACTTACTCATCTATAATAAATATTATAATAGACATTAAAAAGATATTATTTATTAACTAAAATGCAATAAACAAAAATATAAAATACAAATTAAGAGGGGCTCTTTCGCTGATTTTGTAAATAAAATTTATTACTTTAAATAAAAAGTACAAAAATTAAGTAAATAATAATAATTATAAACAATTTCAATAAGTAAATTCAGAATTAAAATTCTTTTCGTTTTATTTTTGTTTCTTCATCTGTTTCTTGTTTGTTATTAAAAATATTTTTATACTATTTGCATAATTAATTTAATAAATTAAAGTATTATACGAATATATAAACAAATATTTTAGATAAAAATTATATACAAAATAATTATACAAAGAATGAATGTATGCAAAAAATAAATATATACATAAATTAGAATTAACTAAAGTACAAGGAAGAAAACAAATTAAGTCATATGAAAGTAAAAATAATAAAGGAATGTAAAACAGAAAAAACAGATTATTTTGATCATAAAAACGTAAAAACAAAATAATTAAAATAAGTATATTTAATGCACAAAAAACTATGTCTAACAAAAACAAGTACATATTACGACTGGGGCATATAGTTGTTATCGCCCACAAAATGAAATCATTTCTTTTTAATTAATTAAATCAAAATTAGAGATTATTTTTAAAATTAAATTTTCTTCATTAAATATTTATGAAAAATTAAGCGAAAATTAAATAATAAACATAATTAATTACAATTAATTAATTTATTATAAATAATAAACATATTTGTACAAAAACTAATCATAATTAAACAACATTAATCAAATATTTTTGTCGTAATTATTTAAATATATATTTGTGTATGCAAAAAAGTAAAGAAAATAAATAATTATAATTATAATTAATAAAAATAAACCACATACAAAACTTAATAAACAAATTGTTGATATTTAAGCGAAATTTAATCGAATAGTTAAATAAAAACAATAAAACGCTAACAAAACATAAATTATTTATTTAAAGGGAATTCAAAATTAAAAAAGAAGAAGAAGAAGATTAATTCTGTTATAAACACAACACAACATTACTTATTATAACATATATTTTTTTAAACAATTAATACAAAAATAACTAATTCTTTATTCTTTAAAAAACTGGATAGAAATTTTAGTTGGTCCGTCCGCGTTTCATTGAAAACAATCAATTACTTACAGTTGATTAAATTTTCTTTTATTCAAAAACTGTTTAATATGTATTAATGTTAATCTAATTAAATAATTAATTATATATATTTTATAAACAAATTATATAACTAGATAACCAACAATAAACAGTAAATAACATAAAAGATTCAAGAAATTTATTCTTATATTTTCATAATTTCATGTTTTTTCATAAATCAATAAAATTTAAAGAAAAAATAATGTAAAAATTTAAACATAAAATGAAATAATTCGTAGTAAAGAAAACCAAAATTATAAAATTAAAACAATAATAATAAATAAGAAAATAATATACCTTTGAAACAACACTAAAGTTCATTTACACTTTATAAATAAGAAATAGAAATAAATAAAATAAAATAAAATACAACAGGTAGCCTAATGAGAAACAACATGATGATTTGTATTTTCATATAAAAATAATACCAATTCAAATAAATTAGCAAATATTATAATTAAAAAATAAATAAATACATAATTAATTATCAATTACAAATTAATATTCTTAAGCAATAAAATTTGTTTTTAATTAATTATGTGTCATTAAAACAATTTCGTTTTGTTATTATAATTATTATTGAATAATTATTATAATTAAAATATTAAAAAAAAAAAAACAACGCAACAAGTAAATAAAATAAAAATTAAATCAAGTACATATACGAGTAAGTTAGATAATTAAAGAGAAATAAGAGAAAAATTAATAAATTATACAAACAACACAAATGTACAATATATATATATTTAAATTATATAAATAAATTTCATCATTTTCTTAAATAAAAAGAGGCAAAAAAAGAGAAGAATTACATTTGAAATAAAAATTAAAAACAATAAATAAATGAAGAAATAATATTTATAATAAGTAAAATATTTTCTTTTCTTATTTTGCAACAAAAAAAAAAAAAATACATAAAATTGGAGAAAATATATATTTAATAATAAATTTAAAAATATATATTCATCCACGACATCGCAGTTGGTTGTTTTTATAAATTAAAACTGTTCTTTTCTATATTTTCTTTTAATTTTATTCTTAGAAATTACTTATTCTTTATTCAATGAAAAATAAAAATTAAACAAATTTAAATAATGAACAAGTAATAAAAATCTTGCATCACACATTATCACATTGAGGAATAATAACAATAACAATAATAACAATAATAATAATTAGAATAATAAACAATATTATTAACAAATATATTCACCAATAATATAATGTAATTTATTTCTTTATTTCTTCTATTATATCTAGCATCATCTAATTATTCTGTAAATAAGAGTACGAGAAAATACCAAAAAGAATAGACAAATAGAAGTGCAAACGAAAATAAAAAAAAGAAAGAAAAAATAACTACATATAGTACTAATAATAATAAACATTTATTTATTATATTATTATGCATAATAAACAAATAAAGTATAATAATTGAAAAAAATGTGTTAATTTATTTCATAAGACAAGACTGTGTCACACATAAAATTTATTTATTTTTTCTTTCCTAATATATATATATAAATTTATATTAAATTATAATATATATAAAAAAATATCAAAATGAAGCGTATAAGTTCAGATAGTCTAGTTGTTAATTGTAATATTACAAATAATGATTTATCAACAACTAAATGTAAATCAATATCAGCACCAACATCGCCACAAGATGCTGCTACAACACCACACAAATGGTGGTCATTTTCGTCCTCATTAAACAAATTAACATCGTTAAATAAAAATAAAAAGGAAAAATCAAGAATAAAAAATAATAATAGATCAAACTCAATGCCAACAAGTCCTATAAATTTTAGTAGTTCTGTTGCTATACAAAAATTACGTGAAACAAAATGGTTTGGACAGGATGAAGAGCGTATCTTCTGTGCAGTTATTGAATCCGGATTTATTGTCGAAATAAAAACAAATGATGACCTATTAAATACAAGAAATACATCGAATTTAAATTTTGATGATGATTTAACAATAGACAGTTCATCAAATAGTATTTATGAAAATCAAAATGATGAAGATTATTTTGGTATTGTTATATTCAAAACACATAAAGGTAAATACAATAAATTCCTATTTATTATCTTTTACTTATTGAATCATAATAATTGCATACCTGTCCCCTAGTAGCTAGCTACATATAATAATTCTATGCTAAAAATAATCATTTATAAAAAATAAATACAAAAAAATAATATTAAAAATGAAACACACTTGTAAATATTTACATTTATTGTTTCTAGTAATAAATAAATAAAAAAAAAATAAAAACAAAAAATCTTTGGCCTTCATCCAAATTAAATAAAATAATTATTAATAAACACACATTTGCACATAAGTCATAATAAAATATCAAAAAAATAAGAAAAAAACCATATTAAAAATCTATTACTAAAGAACTGCATATTTATAATACATTAATTAATTAATTAACTATTAATTTTTCTATATTTTACAGATAGAAAACCAAAACCAGAATCAATTGATATATATACAATAAAACGTATACAAATGAATTGTAATAATAATAATAATAATAATAATGATAATAATTATAATAATAAAAATACAATAATAAAAATATGTAAGAAAAATTTACTAGATTTATGGTTAAATAAAAATCATAAAATTCGTATTAATAATTTTTGTGATAAAGAAAAAAATCCACATTGTGAGAAAGATATAAGAGCACAGGTATTATTTAATTATAAATTTTCTTTATAATTACAAATAGCAAAAAATTATTTTTTTTTATTTCTTTTATAGATAACATTTGCTCAAAAAAGTTCTAAAAGTATGTTATGGCATAATAGCCAACATTTTGCATATTGGTGTCGTTATGGTGATCGACAACAAGAAGTGCGCAAAAGACAGGTAATTAATATTCTATTTTCTTTAGAAAATAATATAAACAATAGCTCTATTATAAGAAAAGTAACAAAACGTAAAATCTTCATAAAACTGACAACCAATAACAAAACGAACAACAATAAAAAAGAAATCAATAATTACTATTAAAAACGCATCGAATAAATTAACCTTGAATCACCTTTTGCTTCTTATATTCAAAATATCTAATAAAAAATAATAATAATAATTTATTTAATTAACGAAAATATAATTTGATCTTATGACAACTAAAAAAATAATAATAAAAAAGAAAACAAAAAATTATAATAATAAATAAACCACATGATTAATTTTTGCTACTGATTATTATTATTATTTTTAATATTATTACTGGTTACAGACGATATTAATCTTAAATTGATTTAAATTATTAAGTAAAATAGTTCATAAATAAATAATAAAAATAACAAAAAATACACGAAAATGTTTAAATATTTAGCGAAATAAAAAAAAAAGTCCATACACCAAAGTATTATTTATAGACGATAAGAGGCAGCATACAATAATAATAAAAAAACACTTGAAAATTTATTTTATTTTATTAAAAGAAATTAATAAATGGATTGATTTAATGTCGCGCTTTTTTTTTAAATTGTTTATTATACTTTGTTTTTTTTCCTGTTTATCAAAATTATCTTTAAATTATTAAAATATTGTTTAGTTAATAAATGCATTACTTTAATTTTAATAACAATTAAATTTAATTTCAGATGTCCGAATGTGTTAAATGGGGCAATGTTGGTATGAACGCTGGTATGTTATTGGTTATGAATAAACAAAAATCATATTCATCAGCATAAATAATGCTTTCTTATTACTAGCATTATGTGTTAATTAATTTTGTATTTATAATATTATATTATTTATCAATAATAAATTAAATAAAAGCCTCTATATATGTATATTTTTCGTTAAAAAAAAAAGCAATAAATAAAATTTTATGTTTTTTTCTTTTCTTTTTTTTTGGTTTTGATTAAAGAAATAAAAAAGTAATTAATAAAATAGTGGTACTTACTTCTCTTAATAGTCCAAATAATACATCAGTCGATAGAGATCTTTCGTGAGCCTCATCCATTATAATTGCTGAATAATTATCTAAATCTGGTTCACGTAAACTTTCCCTAAGTAATATACCATCAGTCATATATTTAATAACTGTTTTCTCTGATGTACAATCTTCAAAACGTATTGCATAACCAACTTCTTCGCCTAAAAAAAATTAATTATTATATTTTCTTTTACAACATTTAATAAATATATAATTACCTAATTTTGTGTGCATTTCATCAGATACACGTTTAGCAACAGACATTGCTGCTACACGTCTGGGTTGCGTACAACCAATCATTCCAAAATTACTATAACCATCTTCATGTAAGTATTGTGTTAATTGCGTGGTTTTACCACTACCTGTTTCACCAACAATAATTACAACGGAATTTTCTCTAATAACATTTAATAATTCCTGCCGAGCGGCAAATACTGGTAAAAATCTTCTTTGCTCTGATATCGTCTTTTTTCGGGCAAAATCACTTATTTTACCATCATCATCCTGAGCTAACATATGTTCAGCAAATTTTTGATCTTTTCGATAATCAGCCGTGTCTGTTTCATCATTAAACTTTTCGTCATCATCGTCTGCCTTTTTTTTAATACCCATAATATTTCCTATTTTAGTTCCACCTAATTCCCAATGTTTTTTTTGTGCTTTTCTTCGCTCCTTTTGCTCACGGAATACTCTAACTAAAGCACTACCTTTTCGAGCAATTAACGCCATGTCTGATGTGGGATCTTTAACTGGAATAACTGGTTCTGGTTGCTTTGTAAAAACTATACGACCATCAAGAAAAGGTGGAACAATGTGATGAACTAACAAATGAACACGCTCAACTGCTTCTTCATCGAAATCTTCATTCACATTAATAGACATTACAACACCAGAAGTTAACATCCTATTTCTCTCCCATAATTCGTTATCTTTGTTTATTTGACGTTGCTGTGCTGATAAACGTTTTGTCCGTTTTTGTTCCAATTGTTCTTCTTTCTTTTTTAAGTATTCGTTACTTGTGCCAGCAAATGGATTATTTTCATTATCGTAGCCTTCATCCATACTGTACCATTCTCGATCTAAACGAATTTGTTCTTCTTCCCATAAATCACGATCGTCTACACTTCCCCAAGGTTGATCATTTTCTCTACCTGACTGCGGCGTAGCTCCAGACTTCTTACGATCATTAACCCAACTATTAAATCTATGTACAAAAAAACATTATAACAAAATTCTTTTGCTTTTAACAAAAAATACTCTTACTTGTGAGCAGGTGTTGGTCTAGGCGAAGGAGATGGCATTTCATTTCTACTTCTATTACTGCGACTACTACTATTGCCAGTTCGAACGGACCAATCTTTTCTGTCACCAGATTCTGATTTTGGTGATGGAAAATCCCATGATGATTTTTTTAAAGGAACCTTTTCGTCGTCGTCATCCCATGATGCATCTGATGTTGCATCTTTTACATTCAATTTCGGTGTTTTAGGTTCATCTTTAAATCTAAAAAAATACATTAAAGATAAGTGAGATAAAACCAGTATAAATAATTATTTAATACCTTGGAGAATGAGAATAAAAGCTCCAATTACGTTGTGATCTATCACGATCTCTATCCCGGTCCCTATCACGATCTCTTCTGTCTCTTCGACTTCTGTCTCTATCACGATCCCGATCTCGATCCCTATCTCTAGACCGATCCCTATCTTTCTCCCGGTCTCTATCCGATAAACGTTTTTTATCTTTAGTTGAGGCATAGACTCCTTTTCGATCCTGATCACTAGCTAATCGTTTCATTTTACGACTACGTGCAGCTTCACTAACACCACCTGAATATGTTGGAGTCTCCACTCTGCTTTCCCTATATTGTTTATTTAATTTGTGGGTACTTGATATGTCTGGTGTTTTAAATCCAGGATCTGCTTGCTTAGGTGAGAAACCATCACTATCATCATACTCAGAATCTTTAAATGATATTAACCGTTCCCCTTCTTTTTTTTCTTTTCGTCTAAGAGCCGCCAATTTATCAAGTCCCAACAAAGAAGCCTTAGGTTTTTTAAATATATCATCCTCTTTTTCTTTTTTGATGACTAGACCACCCTTGAATGGTGTAGAACCTTCAAGTCTATGAATACTAACATCATCATCTAAATCCATTTTGTAACTTTATTCTTTAAAATAATATAAACAAAATAAAATTGACAATCAAAATTTGATATATGAAAACAAAATAAAGTTTTTATTTAGAATGCAATAAATTATACTTACATATTTATAATTAACAAATAATAATCATTATAGTAAACAGATTATTATAATTATTCTAATAATATAAATAATAATTATCTAATTATAATTAATTTATTTTAAATTATATTTAAAATTTTATGAATTCGCGTAATATTCGGAAAGTTTTTGACAGTTCTACTAATGACACATGCTTCGGTTATTAGTGCTGCCACATGTACAACTTTTTCAACAGTTAAAATGTCAGTTTTTTCGATATTTGGTATAAGTTAAGATTTCGAAAGTTTTATTTTTAATATAATTTTAAATTTTATTTTATTAATTAATATTGTGCATAAATATATTTTGATATACAATACAGTTTTATTGCACTAAAAGCACTTCAGTGAAAAATTAATAAAAAATAAATCATAATTTAAGACACATAAGTGCAGGAAATTGCATCTGGATCACAGTCATCATACTCCATTATATTAGGTAATTCCAAATTATCCGAATGACTACAGGCACAACGGTAGTCGCTTTTACTTATTTCATAATACTTGCGAGGATATCCAACCCAACCTCTATCATTTCCACCACTAAAATTAAAGTTCTTTATTTATAATCAATGCTGAAAATAAATTGAATGAAATAACCTTTTTGATGTACACCAAACTCTGGTTCCACTATCAGCACTCCATTCAATGTTACATGGTGGAAACGTTTCTTTAGTTCTTTCAATTAATTCTTTTGTTTTAATACCATTATCATGCTTTTCTTTAACTTGCAAAAAGTAATCAGTTTCATCACCTTTAACATCATAAAATCTTCCAATTAATTTGCCAACAAATGTGTATTCTTTGTTATAAAATTCTTTCCACGTAATCAAACTAATAAGGTCACTTTCTGTTAAATTTAAAACATCATCCAAATCCTTAGCATCGTTTTCTTCAAAGTCACCACTTATAAATGCAACTGAAGCGTCTCGTCCTAAAATAATTTTATTAATTATTTATACTGAATCATTCAATATACAAATAATAATACCTGCAAATATACTGTAGCCACATCCAGGTCCGTAATGTTTTTTTCCTTTTTCCACATCATAAACAGAACCTAATATAGCTATATATAATCCTGGACTTCCATCAGCACCATTATAATTTCTTAATTCATCTTTTGT
The DNA here is from genome assembly GCA_963942525.1 of Ptychoptera contaminata. NCBI lineage: Eukaryota > Metazoa > Arthropoda > Insecta > Diptera > Ptychopteridae > Ptychoptera > Ptychoptera contaminata. The sequence goes on from OZ012637.1 coordinate 6,825,733, forward strand.
TAATAAACGAACATTATTATTAGTATTTATTGAATTAATTTCTATTGGAATCTCATTATATAGATCATTATAATATGTAAAATAAAATCCAACTAAAACCGCTAATGTTACTACAATATAATTTCGCGATTCAAGAAATATGCCTATCATTTTATTAATTATCTAATATTGATTTATTATTTATCATTAATATTAAATTAAACGAAATAAATAGAACACAGGAATAGATTTATAAACAATAACAAAAACTTATAACCTAACAAGTAATAAACAGGTGTCAAAAATATTTTAAAATTAGGGTATTTAAAAGTAGGGAATTTTTTAACATAAAATGTGTCTTGAATATATTATTTAAACAAATAAAAACTTATTTAATATATTTAATTATTATAATAAAAAATTAGCATTAATGTATTTATTAACAAAATTAATCATTAATTTATGATAAATTAATTATTTATAAAACACGAAAGTATAAAAAAGGAATTATTTATAAAAATATATTGCAAAAAACATACACTGTTATAAAAAATTATCAAAGACACATTATCCAAGTTGTTGATACAAAATTATAGCACAATTTCACTCAAAGCATATAAACATAATTATACTTATTTATGAATTACAATTTAAATTTAAATAATTTTAATATTTACCTTAAAAATAAATATATTAATCTTTATTTGATAACATTGATAAACTAATGCTAGCCATTCCAGATAAAGGTTTCGGTAAACATGGTATATTATGAATCCATTCAAGTTTCTCTGTACAAAAACACTCAACAGAACTGAGTGTTTTTCTATTTTGTGTAGTTGTTACACCACCAATTATTAAAAGACGTTTATTTATTTTTGCCAAATCATGACCATGCCTATTAATTAAAAACGCAAATTATAATTAAAATAAATATGTAAACAAAATAAATAATATAAAATTATAAAACTAAAGCTAATCGAACATTATAAGAAAGTTTATGTAAATCATTGTTGTTACATGATGTTAATGTTTTCATGTTAAAAATTATAAATATTAAGGGAAAAAAGTCTCTACCTTGGTATATTCATTTCAGTTAAAAATTTCCACATTTTACTATTTTCATCATAGAAATCAATACTATTTAATGATGAAAATAATTTATGTTTTGCTAATTTTGTATTTTTTTCAGTATTGCTGGTTAGATTATTAATATTATTTTTACCAGCACCACCAACAATATATAATATATTATCAATACAGCACATTTTTGCAAAACATCTGTTACAATGTTTAATTTTAAAATAACAAAGGATAAAATTATAATAAAAAATTATTTATTAATAATCAAAAAGAAAAAACAATTAAAAAACGAATAATGAAAACCCAAAAGAAATAATGATTGGTTGTTGTGAGATAGTATAGCAATCAGTAATTAAATATTAAAACCAAACAAATATTATACCTGGGGATTCGAAGATCTTGAACTCTATACCATTGATTAGTTTTTGGGTTATAGTATTCAACGTACTTTGTTGCTACAATGCTACCATCGTATTTCGAGGTCATGCCACCAGCTACCCAAATCAATTGATGATGTACAGAGACAGCTGGTCCAGTTCGTGCAACTGTCATTGGAGTTATCTGCGCAATTGCAAGATTAAAAAAAAAAGTATTTAATAAAATAAACAAAATAAATCTCTCAAAAAAAAAAAAAAGGAAAAATTTTTTTATAAAAGGTTGAGAAAATCATAATCATAAATTCTAATGAAAAAGAGCTAAAATGAAAATACTTTTAAGTATAATGAACATTATTATAATTTAGTTAATAAAAAAAAAAAAGAAATCCAGGTACAAATTAGTTTTATTACCTCTGACCATACATTTAAATTGTAATCATAAATTTCAACAGAATTTAATATTTTATGATTATATGTTTCACCACCAATTACATAAATTTTCTCATTATATACAATAACACCAAAATCATGACGTGGTCTTAATAAATGTTCCTCAATACTCCAATTAATTTTCTTATTTAAATTATTTATATCATATTGTAAAAATACTTCATAATTACAACTCCATACTGTATCAACAATATCCTATTTTTTAGTATTTATTAAAGATTAAGAAATAATTAATATTAATAGAAAAAAACAATTAATATAATCAATTAAAATATAAAATAAATGAAATTAAATTTACCAATAATTTACTATTATATTTTGGTCGTGTACCACCAATTAAATAAATACGTTCATTTAATAATACAACAGAATGATGATTACGTGGTTCTGGTAAATAATTAATATTTATCCATTTATTATTATAATCATTAATGTAACGATTATCGTTATCGTTAACATTATTATTATTATTATTATCATTAATATTTAATAAATTTAAACGATATATATTATTTCCTAGTGTTTCCTCATATATAATATTACTAAATGGATGAGAATAATGTGGGTCAAAACCACCAAACAATAATATAACATTACCTATATTTCTATTATTCAATTGCATTGTGTATTGATTTTCTAATAATGATTCTCTTGATAATACATTTGTTAATGTTGTAATTTTATTATTATAATCATTATTATTTGTATTTTTCTCATCATCAACAGCATCAATTATGTGCTTATCATTTTTAATAAGATATTGATTACACTCATCATTAAAACTAAATTTATAGACTTTTGTTTCATTTGTTTGCATATCAAAATTATTTTTATAATTAAAATTGACACTATATTCTGGTTCGGAGAGTTGAATACTCATTGGTATATGTTGGGATGATGATTCAGAACAATATCCTTCACTAATTGTATTGTTGCATGATTTTTTATTAATTATACTCTTTTTTGTTTTACTTGATTTTGGTGTCAAACTTCTACTATCCGAATATTTTTCATTATAATAAAATGTTTTTATTTGAGATTTATTTTTTATCGGTCCTATAGATGATACATCACCATCACTTATTTCAATATTATCATCGTGAAAACTAACATTTTTCTTTATAATTGATTTTTTAATATTTTTTTTATAATTTTCTGATTTTAATGTTTTTAATTCTTCAATCGATGATAAAAGTTTTGGTGATAACGATTCTAATGTTTCCGTCGATGTGCTTTGATTCCTTAATGTCTTTTTTACAGTCTAATTTTAAAAAGAAAAAAAAAAACCATTTAAATTCAATTAGTTTATAAATAAAAATAAAAATGTGGACATCTGGATTCCCAACGTAATAAAAAGAGAATAAGAAATAATTATGATTAAGAACTAATTAAATTGACAATCCAGGTGCCAAATAAAACATATTTTTTTTAATCTTACCTTTGGAAATCCATTATCCACTCATCTTAATTAATAAATATTAATTTAGTTAATTATTCGCCAATAATAATTTTAATTAAAATAAACAAATAATAATTAAGTTGTGAAAAATAAATAAATATAATTTAAAATTTAATTTAATAATTTAATTACACAATTAATTAATTTTGTATAAATGTTAATTAGGAATTTAATTGAATTAGAAAAAATAACCGAGAGCTTTTTTTTTAATATTATTTTAATGATTTAAATCATCACCGGGGAAATTAGGTGGTAATGACATTTGCTTATCTACAATAGAATCAATTACATGTAATTGTGGTGGCAGCGGTGGTGAATTTTGAATATTTTTTTCACTAAACATATAAATTCGAATTGTTTCATTTGGACATCCTTCTTGACATTCTAATGTACGCCAATGATCTTTACCAAACTTCTTAATTGATTCCAAATAATCCAAAAATGATTCATACGATGAATATAATTGTGTTTCATGGCTGAATTTTTCTTTTAACATTTTATCACGGATCCATTGCCTTTCGACTGGCTCTTTTAATTTCAAATTTTCCATTAAATCGAATATCTTTTCTGGTGAAAAATTATTATACCAATATTTGATTGTAACATAACTGAAATATTGAATGTTATTTAAATTGTTTTATTGTTAAAAGCTCATAGAAAATACCTCTGACCATCTTCAATCATTTTTTGTACAACTGGATTGCTGACGATTTTATGAATTTCTGGTGATTGGCTGTTTCTTAATAAATTAACAAGTTCCCATGGTGTCATAAGACTGAAACGAACACAACCGACAACTTCAAGCATATGCGGTTCTCTGTTTGCCCAATCATAATTTAACCATCTAATTGCTGCCATTAATACTTCCATTTCACCATTAACACCAATTGAATTTGATTGCAATAATGTACAAATTTCAGTTGCAGTTAATTCCAAAAATTCTTTGCTCGCTACTAATGTTAAAAAGAATTTATAAATTCTTGTTAACATAATTGATTTGACTAAATCGTGTCCAAATTTTTTCGCTTCCAAATATAATAAAAATGCTGCATCCTCACAAAAACGCTTATCATCATCTAAGCATACCCAACACTGATCAGAAAGATCTTTAATTCGTAAATATTGTGCAGCAGTAAATAATTCTAAAATTGCTTCACGACCGACAAGCGGTCGTGATGCTAACATCCAATCATAAACCATTATAAATGCTGTTGGTGTTACAATCTCCTCCGGTAATACAATTTCCTTTTCTTTCATAGTCAAGGGATCTAACTCTTTAAATAAATTTGAATAGCATTGTAACACCATCAAATGACATAGAAACGATGTTGTACCAATTTTTATCTTAATATTTGGCAATTCATAATTTTTTATCATATTTTCTAATAGCATAAATAAATCTTTTTTATGTGGCTGTATAATGCCATTCCAATCAGATATATCTGTTGAATTAAAACCAAAATCTTCTAATGTTATTTCTCTATATTTTTCAACTACCTGATTTTTCTTTGTACTCATATCTTTAATATTAATTTGTTTTTTAAAATCAGAACAAAAACGATTAAATTTATCTTGATCTAATTTTATAATATCTGGTGTTATAATACGATTATCTGATGTTATATCACCTAGAAAATAATTTATTATAATTAATTGTCATTGTTAAGATTCTGTATCTGGACAACACTAACTTGTTATATTTAATTTTGTTGAACTTGATGTTGTTTTCGGTTGTGTTAAACAAGAACCATCGGAATTTTCATAAAAGCTTAAGCTTAAAAAAAATAATAAAACATTTAATGTTTAAAAAGTTTTACTTTATAAAGAAATTTGTAATTTACTTTAAATAATCAAATTGACTTTTATGCGGCGAGTAACTAGTTTCACTGGTATCACAATTGTCCTGTAATACAAATAGTAATTAAATTAGAAGTTATTTTTCTTTTTGTTATACAAGTAAATCAAGTAATAAGCATCTTTTCAAATATCAAAGTTCAAGTAAATAACAAATTAAATAAAATGCTATTGAGAAACAAGCTTTAATAAGATTATTAATAAACCTTAGTATTAGAAGGACGAGAAGATCTTTTCATCATAAGTTAGTATAATTATTATATATTTTTTCTTTTTGCCTTTTTTTTTGATATTTCTGTTTTTCCAATTAGTAAAATAAAACTCTAAAAAAAAAAAAAACTAATTATAAAATATATACATTTATATAATAAATAATTAAAACTAATGATTTCTTTTCTTTTATTTTTGACAATTAGTTATATAATTGTTTTTGTTTTTTTTTTTTTGTGAAATTTAAAAATACTAATTTGTGGTTGCTAAGGTTTCTAATTATGTCTTTAAAAAATAATAAAATAAAAACTTTGTCATTTGATTATTGCAATCTGCAAATTGGACTGCTGCAGAAAAATTGTGAAAAATTTTTATTTATGATCACTAATATTGTTTAGTCACTAATAATAGTTTTTTTTTTTAACTTTAAGTTTAAAATTTAAAGCCAAAAGTTTTTCTTTTGCTGTTGCGTCAGCAGAAAAAAGAATCATGAAATAATATTTTTAAAAATATATAATTATTGTGAGATAATACTTTTGAATGTTTGCCAATCAAATAATAAAAGCTTTTTTCATCAAAAACAAAACAAAACAAAAAAAAAAACCTTAAACAGCTCAATGAATAAATTAAAAATATTATTTTAAAAATAAAAAACGAATAATATCGTTTGAATTAAATTTTTCCATTTAAATAAAAATAAAAATTGACATTATTGAATTTTATTTTTAATCTGTTTTAATGTAACTAGGCTGGAAGAACCACTTTTATTTAAATATTTATACAGTAGTTACATAAAACATCATTGTACTGTTTTTAAAACTATAAAAAGAATAAACAGTTTTTAAGTGAAAATTTAATAATAAAACTATTTATTTTACTTTAAAATATTTGCAATTATTTATAGAAATTTATTTTTAGAAATGTTAATACCAATTAATTTTTGATGGAAATTAAAGATAATTGAATAATTGCATTTTAAAAATAAAAATACATATTTGTCCTAATTAAACTATCAATAAGTATAAATAATTAAACGTTTTATAAATAAAAGCGACGCTAATTTAATTAATTTTTTTAATATAATTAATTAACATTTTTTTAAATAAATAAATAAACACAATTTCAAAGAAATAGAAAAGTCAATTTTTTCTCTATGCACATACAATATGCATTTTTAATAATTAATTATATTTTATATAAATAATTGATTAAAACAATTATAAGTTTCTATTAAATAGTTTTTTTTTTTAATTCTATGCCACATAAATACAATTAAGAAAAGAAAGACAAAAAAAAAAACCATTTAATAACACGCAATACATATTTTAGAGAAAAAAATCGTTAATATTATTGCTTTTTAAACATAAAAACAATTAAAATAGTTTTCTGCAACACTTACTAATAACAATAATACTAATAGATACAAAAAAAAACAATCATAAATGATAAATTAAATAATAATTATTTGTTATTTAGATTTAGTTTATCAAATAGGTATATTGTTGTGCCAACAAATTTTCTATTAAATTTAATTAATTATTTAGCATGTTTATTGACTTGCTTTTATTTAATTTAAATAAATGAATTAATAACAAAATAAAAAAAAAAACTATGCAAACTTTAGTTTTTTAAAACTTTTTGAATAAATACTTAGCAGGATTAACCTATAATTGATTTCTATGTTTTTTTTTTTATTTTAATTAAATAATTTAAAACTATAATTAGTTTATAAAAAGTTTTATTTATTAATTAAAATCTTTATTGATTTAGTGAAATTATTATGTTTTTGTAAGTAAATGTTTCTTTCTTAGTTAGTATTAATTGATATTTAAGAAATTTAACAGTAGAAGAATCCAAATAACAACATAAATCCACTAAAAACGAATATTGTTTATTAATTATTATACTTTTTGTAGCAAATAAATCAATGATATTTTTGTGCTTTGAAAGTAAATAATGTAAAAACAATAATAATAATAATAATAATAATATTTGAATATAATAATAAAACCAATTTACAAACTTTAATATTTATTATTGTTTTTTCATTAATATTTAATTATTCATTTTATTACGTAAAAAACATCTTAGAGAAAATATAAGAATAATAATAATATTTTTTAAAGAATAATAATGAGTAAATTATAGAAAGGTATCTTTATAACAAACAATGTAATATTTATTTATTAAATAAAATTTAAAATGTTGAGATATCTTTAAAAACAAACACTAAATGCTAATGATTGATTCTAGTCTTCTTACATTCTAGTCTGTAGATTTGCCATTGACTTAATTTAAAGCAAATTATAATAAATAAAATGACTTATAAAGTAGAATCTAAGACTATTTAAAGATTAAATTAAGCTTTAAGAATATTTTAAGTAATTCAAAATAGATAAAAATAATAAAAACTGCAATTTTAAAGTATATTCAGTTTAGTAGGGCAGGTATTTTTAATTTATAAAAGGTATTTTTAATGAATGCAATTGTACTGCACTTTTGCTCTGCATATTTTTATAACTTAGTATATTCCATAATATATAAAAATAGAAAAATCAATTATAATTATTCTTTATTTATAAATAATTAATTGATTTATTTATTTTATTCTACAAATTGTAGAAATTAGAATTTAAAGTTTAAACTTTAATCAAATAAAATAATATTATTAATTGTTTGTTTGATTACTTGTTTGCTTTAATTGAATATAAATATTTTTATTTGATTATCATAATTATTATTATTATTAAATATAATATTTTGAAATTATTAACATAATTTGTATATTTATACATATATTTGTTTGCAAGAATTCATGGTTTAAGAATTCGTCTATTGTTATTATTTTTTTTTATTTATTTAATTTTAAAATACTTAATGCCAAAAGTTGAATGAAAAAATAAAACCATTGATCTTGTGTAATAAAAATAAAAATAAATAAATTAATTTAACAATGCCCTGGTGCATGGTAAACATATTTTATTTTTTTGCTTTTACTTTATATAAATTATTTTAATTTTTCTTATAACATTGACACAGAGAGAGTTTTATTGTTATAAATATAAAATGTAATATAATTAAGTTTGAATTTACATACATAAAATTTAACAACAAATACAAATAGAAAATTTACTACATTTTTATTTATAAATTAATCGATATTGTCAATTGCAAAAAAAAAAAAATAAAAAAAAACTGTAACAATTGTTTAATTTCGCATTAAAAATTATTTTCTTGATGAAATAAATTTATTTACTCTTTTTTTTTTGTGTCTTTTTTGATATTTCTTTATTATTACTACTATTATTATTTAATTAATTTGTAAATAAATTAATAATATAAAGTAAAATGCAATATGCCAATTTTATTATTATTATTATTTCAAGTAACTTTTTATTTTTTATTTTCAACATGATAGCGATGTTCTACATAAAAATAATAATTTGCATATCGGTGTAATAAAAATGAAATTAAATTAACAACAATAGTGAAAAGAAAAATAAATAAAATAACATGATTAAAAAATACAAGTATAAATATAAAAATAAGAAATAATAATAATATTAATGAAAATATAAAATTAATTGTGTTAAGTTGATATTAAAATAAAAAAAACTATACTATAAAAAAAATTGTAGCAAATTCAATGATTTTATTCAAATAAGTATTTATAATTACCTATTCATATATATAAATAAAGTATAAAAAGTAAATAAATTTAAATTGTAAATTGATTAAATAATAATATTGTGAATAGTTTCAATTATTTTTTAGACTTTATCTCATTATTATGAATTTTTATTTATTAAAAAGTATCACAAACTTTAAAAAGTTCTAAGAGACAAATAATTATAAATACTCAAAAAAAAAAAAATACTAAATAAAATTTCAGTTATTAAACCCTGATAAAATATAGCTTCGTGATTCCAAACTAACTTCCGCAAGTAAAAGTTCAAAAGATAAAATCTAGCAAAATCAGTACTGAAAAATCAGCATAAATTCGTATAACGCTGTTACTTAATAAAAATACGAATAAAAAAATTAAAATTCTTAATTATAGAAGGGTCATGTACATATTTTTCTATATTTACCATCTATAGTTTATATTATTTATTGTTATATTTACCATTATTAATAGTATTTTAATTTAAATAAAAAAAATTCCTTTAAACAAAATTACAAAATAATACAAAATTTTTAATAGAAAATGTTTTACAAATTACTACTGTCCATATTGTATATTAACCGGAAATTTATATTTTTCAAAAACATACATTTCCCTTTACATCATGTAATTTTCCAACAAAATGTTAAACAACAAACAGAACGGAAAAACATACAAATTACCATCAAGTAGAAAATTATAATGAAAATACAAATAATATGCCTGAAATAATGTTTCAAATTGTTTTAGAGTATTTCTATAAAATACTAAGACTACAAGTCTGTTTATTGACTTATTATAAACTGCATACAAATATTAAAATAATAATAATTAATAGAACAAAATTCATTGTTGGCAAGTAAATGAGAATCAATGAACAAAAAACAATTCAAAGAATTTTTGAAAATATTCTTAATTTATTTTTAATATAATTTTACTTCTTTTATTTATTATAATAGAAAACTATTCTTGCAATATTTTCTATAAAATGAAAAATAAACGATTTACTTTTATTTTCCTTTATAATAAAATAAATAAATAGGTTATTTATTTTAATTTATAATATTATTAAGTGTATATATGTTTTTTTTATTTTTACTTAATAATAATGAATTTTATTAGAGTTATTATGTAATGAAATTTGAATTCTTTTTGATGTATTTCTTTATTTTCATTTATTAAGAAGTTTTGTTTAGTTTCAGTGATGTAAACCATTTTATTAAAAGTACATAAATATAATTTATTTATTTAAAAATATAACAATTATTATGTTTAATTATTTATAAACAATAAAATATTCATTAAAGTTTACATCGCTGTTCTAATTATTATTAATTTAAAAAAATAAAATAAAATAATAACTAAATACTTGGTTTAGTATAATTGTTAATACTTATAAATTATGTCAAGCTTTCTACTTTAAACAGTGTAAGAAAGTTTATTTTTTTTACTATTTAATACTCAGCATCACTCTACTAGCTGCAATCGCCAACGTTATAAAAGTTTAAGGCTACTTTAGCATTGAGTCTAGGTCGATTTTTATTTTCATGTTTCTATATATAAACTTTTTCATTATTTTATTTTCTTTTTCAAATGTGAATTCTCAAGTATTGTTAAAGCTTTTACACTGTCAGTTATAAAACTAATAAATAGGTCAATATAAGGAAGAGGAGGCCTTTTAGTTATTTTCAATTTGAATATCAAATATATGCAAATTATATAATAAAAGGCAACAAGAAAAAAAAAAAAAACTATAAACAATAAACATAAATAAAAAAGGGATTAATTTGCAAAAGGATAACAAAAAATAAATCATTTTATAATCAATAAACAAAGAAATATAATTATTATTTTTATATTTCAATAAAACTTTATTTTAATAAACTTTTAAAATAAATATTTATTTTAATAAACTTTTAAAATAAATATTTATTTTAAAATAAATAAACCAATCGATCAATATTTTATTTATCAAAATACTTGAAATATTTAAATAAATATTTAACAAAAAAAAATAAAATTCTTTAAAAGTAAATTTATAGTTAAACAGAATCAACCAAAATTTAATTGAGTTTTATGATAATAATAATCTAGAGAGAAAAAAAAACCAATAAAATATTATAATAAAAGCTATAATAAAGCATTGTATGTGTATCTTATGTACAATTATTTTTAATTATTAAATAAAATTGTAATAAACATCAACAAAATATTATTAACCACCTACACAGTTGTCTAACTTCTATCTATATAAGCAACCGAATTGTTAAGTTTATAAAAAGTAACAATAAAAGGAGAAAATATATATATATATATGTATATAGTTAAGTGTTGAACAGTATATTACAATTTTGTTTCACATAGCAGTAAACATTTAAATTAAGAAGCTTATAGTTTAATAGTTTTATTGTCATCAAACTAATGTTAGGGTACAACAATTTTATTAATGTAAAGAAATGATTAAATATTGTCCTGTTACCCTACTCTATAAACACACATATACTTAAATTTTAATAGAATTTTACTTAACTTTACAATGCTTTTTTTATTATTATTATATATTTACAAGGCCAAGGCATTTCTTTTTTTTTAACATCTTTTCTGCATTTACAATATTAATCCATCATCCCAGGCAATTCAAAAAAAAAATAATGTTAATAAATAAATAAAACAGAGTAAAAAAAGCTGACATATCACTAAAAAGCTTTCATTTAAATTTATTTTCTCTTTTTCTGTTATTCTTGTTGCTATAAATAAAATTTATTTAAATCTTTTATAAGAAATAAACTATTATTAATTAATAAATTTATAAATAAAATATAAATTAATATTAATTATTAGCTTATTAATAAATATTTAATAATAGAATTTTATTTTGTGATTTATAAATAATCAAAAAAGGAAGTTATTTGATTATAAAAAGTTAAAAAACAAATACTTCAATAATACTTACTCTATACCATTTTTAGAGTAAGAGATTTTAAAATGATAATAATAATAATAATAATAATAACAACAACTATGGTAGAAACAGCAAATATATATTTTGTTCCTTTTGCATTTGTGTGAACTTTGTGTATTATAATGAAAAAGCTCGATCGATCCAGGCAATAGCCGGGGCTATATAACATGGCATTTTATTTCAACACCATACACAGAATATTTTTATATATTTTTCTGTTCATTTGTATGCCTTTTTGTATATATATATATATATATATATATAAATTTATATTATTATTCGTTTATTCAGAGAATCGCGCGAGAAGAGCTAAAAGCTTTTCCTAAATATGTACTTCAGCTTTTCAATACAGATTATTTTTAGCATAAATGTAACCACCACTACATAAATAAACGTTCAGCTTTAAATACTTTGAAGAAAAATAAAGTAGAAAAAGAAAATTAAAGAAAATTTTCTATATTCATACTTTTTTACTTCCCGGTTTGTTACCCGATTCTTTTATACACATATTTATATATATATATATACATTATGTATACTTTTTGTTGATATATTCGAATATTATTGCTTATTCTCATCTCATTTTGATGAAATTTTCTTTTTTATTATTATTATTATTATTTAGGACATTTTACTTTGAGCATCGTTGAAATTATATAAAACCTATACAGTGTAAAAATAATTTATTTATTATTGTAGTTGTACGATGCTTTTCTATATCAACAGGAATAATGAAAGCTGAGCAAAAAATAAAAAAGCTCTGCCTACGTAAAATAATATATTATACTCTCTGTTATTTTTTCTTTTTTCTTTATTGCCTCGCTTAGATTATTATTATTATTATTATTATTATTATAATAATTATTTTGTAAATGTAAAAATTTAAATAAAGATTTTCCAAAAAGATATGGATTTTATATTTAATTTAATGTTTTTAACTGTTGTCTGAATTTACTCTGAAAGCACCATCTAATATAATATATTTATTCGTTTATTTTTTTTTTTTTATTTATATCATTAAATTTGTTATTTTAATTATTTTTAATGATGAAAAGCTCTATACAAATATTTTTATCATCGAAAATTTATAATAATAATAATAATAAAATAAATATATGCATGTAATTTTATATCTTTTAATTTAATTTAAATTAAAGAAAAAATATAATAAAAATGTTTGAAGAAGCTTTGAGCAGCTTTTTTTTAAATAATTTATCACACATACATAATTTTTTTATTCTAGAATAGTATTAATTTTTTGTATTGTTCCATTTTCCATTGCCATAAATAAAAAAAAAAAAAAAAAAACAGAAATGGGGACACAGCAGTTAGGAAAATATAGGGTAAATAGGGAATCAGTTAAACTTAACAGGAGAGTTATAGAACAGGACAACACTGTATAGCTTTTTATTGTAGTAAAGAAGAGGAAATATTATAATTTGACCTAGTATAATATTTTTATATGAGTTTTATATTTGGATGCTGAAAAATTGTTCTATTTTTAATAATAATAAAAACAAAATTATGATATACGACTAACAATAAGGAAGAGAAAAAACAAAGTAATCAAAACACTGTTTATGGTAAATCTATATACAAATATTATAAAAAAGGGTTTTTTATTTTTAATAATTTATTTTAATTTAAAAATAAAACTTTATTTTTTATGGTAGAATAGTTATTGGTTATAACGACACAAATGGGACAAGCCTTAAGTTGAAATAAAACTATAATCAATATATTGTTATTTGAACATAATCGTATAATGTTTATTTTATTTCATAAAAGAACACAAATCTATGTATTATATTATTATTATAAATAAAATAAAGGTGCAATGTAATTGTTTGCAAGTATTTTTATTGATATTTATAAAATGATTTTATTGTGGGTGTTATGATTTTATTTTTATTAATACTATTTTATTTAATCGATTTTTATTATTAGTATTATTTATTTTATTTTTCCTCATTGCGCTGATGTACGTGACCTAAAATAACCATAAAGCTATTTTATTCTTTCGTTAAACAGATTTTTTTTTTTTTGCATCAAGGTTATATATATATACCAATAAATTTTCGAGTGCGTAAAAATTTCTATTTCCGTTTTGGTATTTATTGAATTTTTTAATTATGTTTTTTATTAAATTAAAAATTGATTCATTAATTATGTTATGGTTAATTGGGTTATTAGAAATTTAAATTGTAAAGCTTTAAAAGCTTAAACAAAATTTTAATCCCATGAGAACAAGAAACGCTTTTCGTGGAAATTATTGTTATTTATATTCCTATCTAAGATGATTATTAACTTAATTATGTTTTTACAGTAGGTATGCTCAATTATAATTCACGTGATAATATTTTTTTAAAAATATATATACAATAAATATGTTTTTTTTTGGTATTTGGGGATGTTTACAAATACAGTGAAGTAACACATTCAACAAAATTATACTAACATATAAAATATAATAATAAAAACTAATGTGTTTATGAAGGAAGGTTACTGGGAAAAATAATGATAATAATAAACGAGATACATTAAAAGAGAGAAATAAACAGCGAGAGCCCAAAAATATGTCATTATGATACATAAAGATAAGAATGTATAGGATAAGAATGTATTTGTATTTTTAGTAAACTTTGGTAAAAATGTATTTATAAAAATATTTATAACGAGAAGGAATAAAATAATAAAGCTTACGCCATTTCGCTCCACTGGTATAATACTAGAGCAACTACAAGGTACAAAAAATATATATATATTATACCGCATGTATTTTTGTAGGGCTGGCATTGAAAGTAGGTCACCAACCAAACCAACATTAATATCGATTTTTGAATATTTTGTTGGCTGTTGTTACTGTTTTTCCTACTATATTCTTATCATTTTCATTCCCTCAGAAAGCATATATGTACTTTATTATTATGTATGCTGTTTCTGATTGTAGTTGTTACGTATATTATGCAATAGTGTACGTGATATGGAAAATTAACAACATCAAACGACATCGTAAATGAATAAAATACGATAGGCTATATCAAAACATCACAAGTTTTTTATATTAAAATCCGTCTATATTATAATTTTACCTACTCTTATCCTACTTGCTCCTACTAACTTGCTCTTAACATTGTGCTCGCCTATAATCTCAGCTGTGTTTTTGTTTTACTAAGTATTTTTTTTTTACTTGCTATAAGCAGCTTTATTATAGGCAATAAGGTAGCTTTTTTTACGCAAGCATAGCAGAAAAAAAAACTAGGGTAAAAATATCCTGTGTATAGTTTTATGATAAAGTAAAAAAAAAAAAGGTTCATTTATTTTCTTTTTTCTTTTCCTTTTCTATAAGAATAACCACGGAAACTTTAATACAATTGCTAAGCTTTGTATACTTTTTCTTCTGTTCGTTTGTTCGTTCGTGTTCTTTTAAAAAACTGAAGGAACAAAAAATAACAATGGAAATTCTTCTTAATAAAAAATATATACATATATAGATACATTTCCAGCATAATAAGAAAATCGTTTAAGGGGTGAAAATGAAAATATAAACATGACATAAATAGGACAACAACAAGGCTTAATGTTTAAATCAAATCATGTATAATTTTAACCATTTTCATAAAATGTGATAAGGATACCAAAATAAAAGAATTATGATAAAATTTTCATTTGATTTGATTTTATACACATTTTCTATATACTTTTCTTCTAGCTGCTATTACTTTTGCAATTTGATTAATAAAATTTTTACACTTTTTTTATACTTCTAACAAGAAAATATCAGTATTTCAGCTTTTGATAACAAGTTATATAACTATAATTGTGCTTTTTTTAAATGCTTAAATTATTTTTTAATATATGTACACGTGACCTTTTACAAATTTTAATAAATAATTTTTCTTTATGGCCATGTGTTAAAACTTTTAATCACTTTATATTATTTTACATAAAATAGAATTTTAATTCTATAAAAAGATATATATTTTTTTTTCTTATAGCATAAAAATACTTTTATCATTGTTTAAGTTATTTATATTAAATTATTTTTATAATAATAGTAATTATTTAAAATAACAGTTGTTTTATAATTATTTTAACAAGTCAATCATGTTTGCTTATTATAAAATGAACAATATAGAAAATTATTAACTAGAAATCCTGTATTATAATATTAAAATAATATAAATTTTATGGTATTGTCTTACCTATATCATGTTTAATCTTTTAAATAAATTTTGATTTTAACCGCAGATAATAATGGAAAATTATTATAATCAAAAAATAAAATAAAGGAAAAATAAACTTAATAAATTTTCACCTAAAATTAGACTACACCTTTTTTAGTAAAGTTCTTTATAACAAACTGGTATAATTACATAATATTTAAAGAAAATTCATTAATTTTAAAATAAATTTAATAAATCTTAACTTATTTAATATAATTTTATTATAAATTAATATTTTTTTAGTAAAAATAAATTTAACAAGAGTCACTAAAGTCACTCGTCTTCATTCAGTGACCCTGTAAAGATGCTAATTATTTTTTATTAAATTAAATTAATTTTTCCTTCTAAATATAAAAGTTTATTTCTCAATGATTTTTTTTAAAATTTTTATGAATTAAAAAATAATTACAAGTCAATTAAATGTTAATACGTTTTAAAAATAAAAGAAAAATAAATAAAAATATACCTAAAGGAAGCAATTAATTAATTAATTAATTAACATAGAATAAAAATAAAAAATACTTGAAAATTTATTTTTAGCAAAACATTAATTTTCACATTGTTAATAATTGTATAATATGTAAAAATAAAACGAAAAATTATTATTCCAGTATGAACACGATTTTCTTATTAAAAAATAATTAAAAATTAACAAGAACATAATTAAAATACCTCTGAGACGACAAAGTTTTCAGATTAAACTAGAAATTTTTTCGTTTCATTTAAAAAATAAAATAATAATAAAATTAAATTCAATTTATTATCGTTATCTTATCTTATAAATGTTACATAAATGATTTCTATTAAAATAGAATAAATTTAATAAAGTAACATGTTTTACGTATGCAAAAGGTAAATAATTGTAAAAAATTTCGTTGCATGTGAGAAATATGACGTAAAATGTCAACCAATAAAATTTAAATAAATAATTATATATATATATAAAAAAAAATTAGTAAATTAAATTATTTTTACTCATTTCTCGGTTAAAGTAAATAAATAAAAAGAAAAAAAAAACAGTGAAAAGAAATAAAATTTATAATAATTTAATGCTTGAACAGTTTTTCTTTTACGTTATTAAGCAATTATAATATTTTAAATTAATTTTTAGCAAGAAAAAGAAAGAAATTTCGAAACATAGTAATTATGTGAATTCATTAATTATTTTTTTTTTTACAAAATCACTTTGTATGGTTTTTCATTTGATGTAAATGAATGAAAAAAATCATTCGTTTTTTTCTTTTAGCTGTGCATATCGTAGGCGAAGAATTGCTGATTATATATATGTAAAAATAGTTTTTATAAAAGCTAATTTGTATCATAAAATGATTTTCATTGAATCCAGTCTGAGTTGAGATATTTTTTATTTCTGTAACTATTAAATAAAGATTTCCAAAATATTCTCTTAAAACGACACGAAAATTCAAAACACAGTATTTTAGTCTAAAAATTAAATGAGAAAAAATTATTATTATATTTACAAAAATTTAAATTAAATAAATAAATTAGTAGCGAAATATTTAACTGAAACGTGTACGAAAAGTTAAAGCACATTTTTTGTTATTTAAATAAATTATTTATTTATGTTATTATAAATTAACAAGAAATAAAATTTTCGCTCTACTCATTCAGGTAACAGAAGCATTAAAATGAATAAAGAAAAAATAATAATAATTTAAACCAAATTTATGTTTACTAATAAAAAATAAATTCAAAGCTAACAATGTTAATTTAAAACAACAAAAGCACAGTGAAAAAAAATAACAATTCTGTGCTTTTTATTTTTACTTGAAATAAAAATAAAATAAAAACCTTGGAATGAACTTGAAAATTATTTAGCGGAAGTATAGGAAAACAGAGTGTTATCGTGTATATATGTATATAAGGAAAAGTTTTTATTCAATTTTATTTAATATAAACATAAAATTTCTTCTTTGCCATGTTACCCACTTTCTATTGAACGTATATTAACATTTTTATTAATTAAATTGAAGAAAAGAAGAAACAGAAAAAAAGCTTATTTATGTAATAAATGTTTGAAAATGTTTTTTGCTTATGCAAAATTGTAAAAATAGCAAAAACATCCTAAAATTAAATTTAAAAAAAATAAAATGCTATAAAAATAAAAGACAATTACACTGTCACCCTATAAAAATAAAAGAAAAACAGTCACAGTCTGCCCATTTAAGCTCATCGCAAAATTTACAACAGCAAAAAAAAAAAATAATAAACGCAAAAAAAAGGCATCAAGCCAACCCACAAAAAGAAAAGCAGCAGCAGAAAAAAAAAAATGATAAAATAAATAAACACAATAACAAAATATATAAAGAAAAAGCTTAACACAGAAGAACACCCCATCATTGCTTACCATCAACGTCATAGTCATTCCATTCTGAATTTATATATCGTTGATGTACAAAAATGGCCGCTTTTATTCTTTGAATACATTGCGATGGGTAGTAGGAATAATATACAGTCGATAGCTAAAATATATACACGCATGTTTTTATACAAAATAATATTATTTATTTATAAATATGTTTATAATTATAAAATTATTAATATTTTGCGTGCATGCTGTTTAGTTTCATAGAGATTTTTTTATTTGTTTTGCTATTGTTTTGGTATAACGTTTAAAAAAGCTCTATTTTAAGCATGCTATACAAAAACAAAACATAACTCCAATAAAAAAAAAATATTTTAAATAATAATAATAATAACAATGGCAAAAAAAATAATAAAGTAAAATCGTTGAACGAATGATTAATAAGGGAATAAAAAGCTCAACATAACAAATAAAAATAAGCTTTGCTTATTTGTTTTTATTCAATCGCCA
The DNA here is from genome assembly GCA_963942525.1 of Ptychoptera contaminata. Lineage (NCBI taxonomy): Eukaryota > Metazoa > Arthropoda > Insecta > Diptera > Ptychopteridae > Ptychoptera > Ptychoptera contaminata. The sequence goes on from OZ012637.1 coordinate 6,844,830, forward strand.
TCATTCTACATTTATATTTATGTATGGCGTAAATTATATAAGGCACGGTTGCTTATAGCAACCGAATGGTTGATTTTTATGAATAAAAATAAAATAATATTTAAATATACCATACTTATGTTTATATATAAAAGTCTAAAATGTTTGATGATACAAAACGAAAATTTTATGACGTCAGTTAGAGTTATATTTCCTACGTCATAGACACTTCTTGTGTTCCTCTTGTTATTTTCTATTATTCCTTTTATTATTTAATACTTCTGTTTAGTGCTTTTATACTATTTATCATTTATAATTTTTAGTTTTATTTATTTCTTCTTGTTGTTGTTTTATAGCCAAAAATAAATGATAAATGAAATAAACAAAATAAAATAGCGTAAATAAAATAATTTTAATTTTTTCATCATAACAAAATAAATGTAAATATTTTGTTGTAATAATATTTACAATATTTATTTATATAATAAAGAAAAAAAAACGTTGAAGCATAATTAAGATAAATGAAATATGGACTATAAATAAAATTACGCAAAAAAAAAAAAAAAAAGGAAAGCAAAATAATCGCTAATTTATTTATTATTTTTACTTTACGTGAAATAAACAGAAAAAACACAAAATTTAATCGATTAAAATGTAAAAATAATAAATAAAAATTGCTAGTTTATCGTAAATGTATGTAATGTTTTGTGTCTTTCCTGCTACTCTTCTCGTGACAGGAACATTAATACCACTAAAATCATATGGTTGACAAATAATAATAATCATAATAAAAACAAGAAGTAAACTATTTTTGAAAAAATAAATAAGATAAGCTTAAAGGTTAGAATAATAATATTAATTCTAGCTATAGATTTTAGAGTGCAGATTTATGTTATAATTTTTTATTTTTACATTTTTATTCCAACAAAAGATAAACCACCATCATATTTTAGCATGGAAAATTGAACAGAGATAAAAAAAAAATAAATAAATTATGTTACTAATGAGGACTTTACTTTATTAAGGATAAGATCATAAACACCTACGTAAAAAGGCAGAGAAAAAATAAACAGATTGATATAGCAGAATATTCTTCACATTTAATATAGTTTTTTTGTTCTCTCTATGTTATAAACGAATAAAACGGGCAGAAAAAGGGAAAATTAATGATAACGATTTATCTTAAAAAAAAAAAATTATTTCAAACCATCAAAACGCCTACATTGACGAATCATAACGAAATTATAATATTTGTTTCAATGTCACATTGTTCAAGTGTCATGTATGGAAAAATTAATCGAAGAAAATTATAAAATAAAATAAACCAAATAACTTCCCTACCTTAAACATGAATTTATTTTCTTAATAGAAAAATACAGTGTTGATAAATTTATTAAAAAAATAAGGAGCAAATATGACGCCTATAAATAATTTACATTTTTCTTACAATATTAATTTATTATTTTGTCAAAAATGAAAATAATATGTTTATGGCAGTATATACATACAAGTATAACAGGCAGAACATAGATCAATTCAGTAACATTAACAGAAATGGAGTTGCGTCGTTTTGTCAAAAAAAAAAAAGTGTCTAAAAATGAAAAGCTCATACAAAAACGTACACATACTTTTGTTCCTTATCCAATATTACGTTTAAACGAGAAAAAATAAAAGAAGAAAACATACTTTTCATGTTGAAATCGAACCCCAGTACAAAACGTAAAGTATCTTCAAATAGCATTTGACTAAAAATCGTCTAAAAAGAGAATATTAAAGCTCAATTTCATTTAAAACAAATCATAATTTTATTACAATAAAATGTAAATATTAAGCAAAAAATAAAATAATAATAAATAGAGTTTATTTAAAAAAAGCTTAGTAAGTTTTTTCTTTATATAAAAAAAAATAGAAAATAAATCAAAAGCTACCAAAAAAAAAAACAAAGTAAATAAACAACAAGCAAACGAAATATTATTAATAATAAAAAATAATTAAATGCTTCTTAACGTAAAAGAAAAAGATTATTATAAAATGAAAAATAATAAGAAAAGAAAAACCTCTAACAACAAAGCTCGTGGTTATACATATATATATATATATATATATATAGAAAAGCTACAAGAGAATAATCAACTACAGAGTATAAACTGATGGTAGTATAATGCCATTTCACCCGTACATTGCACACAAAATACTATTGTTATTTGGTTTTTGGGGTCGTTAAAATGGGGGATACATCGTTAATATAACTATTTAACTGGTCCAAAGAGTTTGTGCTTTTTTTTTTTATGGTGTCACACAGAACTGGTTCGGTTCGGATTGAATGAGCTCGATTTTATTTCTTTTTCTTATTGCCTTGCCTTTAACCGATGATATTTTTACCAGAGCACAAGTACTTAAAATTTTTATACACAATACATAGCATATACATTGCTTCTATTTCTATCTGATTTTGACTCGTTTTTTTATTATAATTTGTATTTTCATTTCACATTTCTTAACATTTGCAGTTAAATTTGAGTTTGCTCTAGATATCGTGACGTCATATAGAAAATACTGTATTGCTATGGTTTACGTTTAACTTGAGTAAAAATTACCAATATTTAGTCACGTTATGAAAAAAGAGAAAAGCCAATATCTCTGCTCTACATATAAATACGGTTTTATAATATTTAAATATATATATTTATCTGTATGTATATATGTTTTAAAAGAAAATCAGGAGTAATATCTGACGTCATACAAAAAATAATAACATTTAGAGCGTCAAAGTACCTACATATATAGAAAATTCGGTTTACGGACTATTGATCGCATGACGGTTGATCGCAGGACTGTTGATCGTAGGACGTTTGTTCGCAGCAGACTGTTGCTCTTAGGAAGGTTGCTCTTAGGACGTTTGATCGCAACAAAAATTTTAGTGTTTTGTTACAGCGTATAATTTTAAATATTAAATAATTATACTAATAAATAAATAAATAAATAATAATTATTATTAAATAATTTTATTAAAAATAAATAAATAAAAAATAAAATTAAATGTTTTAATAATTAATAATAAATAAAAAAAATAAATAATAATAATAATAATAATAATAATAATAATAATAATAATGATAACAATAACAATAATAATATATATATATATACATTATTAAATAATTATATATAAATAATAAATTTAAGTTTAAACTAAAAAGCAACGTATGAGCAAACCAATATGCTAACATATCTCAAAGCCATTGTACATGTATCATATAAATAAAATTTATTATTTAATAATATATATATATATTATTATTATTGTTATTATTATTTATATTTTTATTTATTATTAATTATTAAAACATTTAATTTTATTTTTTATTTATTTATTTTTAATAAAATTATTTAATAATAATTATTATTTATTTATTTATTTATTAGTATAATTATTTAATATTTAAAATTATACGCTGTAACAAAACACTAAAATTTTTGTTGCGATCAAACGTCCTAAGAGCAACCTTCCTAAGAGCAATAGTCTGCTGCGAACAAACGTCCTACGATCAACAGTCCTGCGCTCAACCGTCATGCGATCAATAGTCCGATTACGGAAAATTCTCTATAATAATCATATTTTTTTTAATTTAAATCTAAACAGAAAAAAACATTGCCTCCCACTGAATTTCTTGTTTTGTTTAGTATTAAATTTTCTTGTAAATGTAAATATAAGATTAACTATTTATGTTTAAAAAATGTATCGCTATCAATTTTCTATAAATCCCCAATCGGTAAATATTAATATATTTATATAAAATAATAATCTAGTTCTAACTAATTTAACAGTGGGGCAAAGCACAATCACATATTCTGTTCAGTGCTCTCTCAACTTTTATTCAGTTCGTTTTTTACTATTATATATTGTGCTGGTAGCTTTATAAATTTTCATATTTTCCTTTATTCATATGTATATAATGACGATGGGTCATCTGCTTCTCCTGTCCTTGCATTATTTTATTATTGTTATATTCAGCTGATGATGGCGCTGATATATTTCTGTTCTATATAATATTTTCCAATTTTTTTTGCTTTCTGCACAACATAAAATTTTACTACAAAAAAAAAAAAAATGAATAAAAGCTCTCTTAACATTTTCTCTGTATTATAAAATTTTTCTTTAAACACAAATACATACTCAACCATTTACTAAAATATATACAATATATTTTATATAGAAAATTTATTTTTTACTTGACACTGTACTGTACTGAAGTATAGTTTATATGCTTAGTACAAAGTACTTCTCTCACTCAACTCAACACAAATTACAACGGGTATCGACTTTTCTGGCTGTTTGTTTCAATACAACACAAAATAAAAATAACAAATTTTATTTAATAAAAAAAAAAGAAAAAAAAAGCATTTTTTCATTTTGCTTAATGAAAATAAAACAAAAAATCTAAAACAACTCAATGCTCACAAAACTGGCAATACAGTATAGTCAACCGAACGTAACGCATGTTGCGCCGCGCTGTGTATTACATTTTTAATAATATATTTTAAATATTTTATTGTAATTAATTGTTAATGTTAATAAATAAATAAAAAAAAAGAAAAAATAATTTATAATTGTTTTTTGTTTATATTTAAAAAAAATAAATTAAAAGAAAAAATTAATAAATTTTGCGTGTGTGTGTGTGTGTTGTTCCTACATAATAAAAGGAAAAACATTTTAATATTAAATTAAAACGTTAATACTATTTTGTTTGTTTAATTAATACATTATTATTTTTTCTAAATAAATTGTAAATATTTTAAAATAATATTTTTATATGTTTTATAATTTTGGTTAATTATATTTTTTGCATAAAATATTTATGTACATATATATATATATATATAAAAAACAATTTTCTTTTTACTTTTGTATCGTATAAACAAATGTGACAGATTAATTTTCATATAATTTAATTAAATATTATTGAATAGTGTTTTTAATTTTTCTACAATTCAATACATAAAAGTAAAGAAAAATCATTAAAAATAAAATATTTAAATAAAAAACATTTAAAGTTTTAAAAATAAAACAAAATAAAAGTATTTAGTTGCCAAAAAAAAAAATTAAGAAAATTAAGAAAATTTATCTTAATTATAAAAATAAATAACAAAGTGTATACCAATTAATAATAATAATAAATTTAATTAAAAATATAATATAAAAAAAAAGAGAGAAATAACATTGCGAACTAAATTAAACGAATTTATAAATAAAAAAGAAGTGATTTTAAAGGTAAAAGCTTACAATGTAATAAAGCTTTTCTGAATATACAAAATATAAAAAAATTAATAAAAACTAGTGCTTTGTTTATGCAAATAAATAATTAAATAAACCAATAAATATTACAAATAAATAATTTGTGCGGTGTGATTTAATCTAAATTTTATAAGAATTATAATATATTTAGTAAAATAGAAAATTCTTTGAAGGAGAGACAAGTTTATTTAAGAAATAATTTTATAAAAATAAGGTCAAATATTTTAACGATTTTAAATTATATATTATTTCTTATAATTTTAGTTACATTTTAATTTTAATTATAAATGGCAAACACATTTAATAGAAATAAATAAGTTTTAACCTTCAAATCATCATCTTAGAATTAAAATTAAAATTACAAAAAGAAAAAACTTTAACATCGTTATAGTGTCTCACCTATTTAAGAATTAATTAAAATAAGAATTTTTTTTTTTTGCAAACAACCGCAACAATCATCACACCTTTTCAAAGGTAAGATTTTTTTTATTTATTTTTAATTACTGTGTTACTTACTTTAGTTTTTTGAATTGTGATGAACAAGTAAAAAATAAATATGAAATTATTTAATCAACGATTCCTTTGCAATTAAATTACTTTTGCTTAAACAAAAGTTATCGTGACAAAACTGTCACATTAGTACTATTAGGTGTCAAATGAGCACACATATATTATACTATTTTCTCCTAAGTTTAATTAGATTAAAAAAAAAGTTTTTTCTATTTTATTTATGTAGTTTAATTAAATTAATAATTTTGTTTTTATTTGCATTTTTAATACTTTAATTTCTCTATTTATATTTTATTTAAATATTTTTTCTTAATGAATTTTTTTTTGTGGAATACAGTTGTGTTTTTTTTTTTTTTAAATTATAATAAAAAATCGTAAGTGATTATTAGGTTTACCTTCTTTTTTAAAAAATAAATAAAAATGTGTTATATTAGTGATTAAAAAATATATTTCACTCAAACAAAAACGACTCAATTTGTTGAGTAAAATTTTATTTTACTTTAATTTTTAATTAAATGTTTTGGGAACAGAAATTTTTATATATATATAAAATTATTAGTCAGGTATATAAAGCATACACGCTATTAAATAAATAAAATTTAAATTTAAGATAATTATTTATAAATATTACAATAATTATTAATAATAATTGTAATTATGTAATATTTATATAAAAATATTATTTTAATAATAATATTATTGTGACATAAAGTCGTGTTTATAAAATAAATTACACAAAAAATAATAATAATAATCAATGTAAATTTTATTTGTAATATAATATGTGTATTGTGTCAATTATTAAAATAAAAAAATCACCGCAACAATAATAATAATAAAAATTAAATTAAATTAAATAATTTAACAGAAAAAAAAAGTATGTATAGAAGAAAATTAAATTTTATCTCAAGGTTAAAAAATTATTTTTTTTATGCTTTTGTGTAATTATTTTATTTATTATTTTGAGTATTATTTCTATATAAATATTTTTATCCATTACTATACATATTTTTATCCATATATATGTGAATTTATAAATTATTTTCCGTTTCAAATTATAAAAATAATAATTTTAATTTTGAAACGATAGTGACCGTGGTGATGTATTAATTAATTTAATTAAAAAAATAATTTCATTTACATTTCTAATTAATTTATTACAAGAAAAAAAAATAAATATATTTAAATAATTTAAATTTACGTAAATATTAAACGTTGTTACTGCTAGTGTTACTTGCCTACTACCGTATTTATTGATAAGAAATTTATGTTAAAATATTTTTATTTTTTTTTGCATAATAAATTGCATGACAAGTGAATTTGTTACTTTAGTAATTTGTAAAAAAAAATTCAATTATCATTTTACATTAAATTAAATTAAATTTTTATATTTAATTATAATTCTTAGTCTTCGTTTAACATTTATTAAACCTTGATTATAAATTTATTAAAAATTTATTAAAAATTCTTGATAAAAAAAAATAACAGAATAAAATTCAAAAAATTGTTGCTTTTGATATAATAAAAATGCTTATAGTTTGTACAATTGATAATTATTTATCATTTTTTTACGGAAGAGAAATATTTTTTACAAATTTTTGATAATATTAATAGTAAAATATGGTATAAAGATATACATATTTTTGAAAATCATTAAAAACTTTAATCGTTTGTACCAAAGTTGATAATAATAATTATTAATATTTTGCCATCTAATCATTAATTTTTACTTTATTTATCAATGACAAACAGTTTGACATTGTTTTAAAAATACATATTTAATAAAATAAATATTAATTAACTATGAAATACAAATTTGTACAGTAAAAAAAAGTGTTGTCTTATCAGCAAAAACGCTTAGACTATTCTCATTAATATTGTCTGTAGCCAGTTGATATTTACCGACTAAGACAGTGTATTTTACTTAGCCTACATTTATTAATCTAATTTTTTTTTTTTTTTTAATTTAGTGACAATTATTTCATCATTATAATCGTTACCGCTGTTTGCTTTATTATTATTATTATTATAATTTTGTATTATATTTAATTATTTATTACAAGATAAATGACTTTTTAACAACGAAATAAGCAAACAGTAACATCATCATTAGTGCTGTTGTTGTGTTGTTTTTCTAGTTTTTACATCATACTTAATCTTAGAGACAAGAAAAAATAAAGAAGCAATGCAAGAAAGTAAATTTTCGACACAAATAAATAACGAAATATTTAAGAAAAAAAATAAATAAATACAATCGTAATAATCGTGATTAATAAATTACTATTAATATTATATTATTAAAAATATTATATAGAATTACAAAATTCATCTTATTTTAACGCCTTTTTTTTGTGTTATATATTTCGCGTTGTTGTTATGTGCGCGCTGCTGCTACTCTAATTTTATTATTTATTTATTTATCTATGTTATCTTTTGTGTAATATTTTGTTTGCTTTGTAAAAAAAACTTATGAAAAACGTCATAATTTATTTATTTATTTCTTTTTAAATAAATTATTTAAATACAAAAGTAAAAAAAAAAAAACGTGAAATGTCTATAAAATAAAGTAAAAACTTGATGAAATAAATAAAATTGAATAACTTATTGCAAAAAGATTAAAAATACTTATCACTAACCGATGATAATTATTTCTTCTTTATTTTTTATTTAAGCGAATCATTTAGCAAATGGTTTTTCTTTTCTTTTTTGTTTTTTTTTTAAATAAAACTAAAATTTCGATTTATGTCTTGCAAATAAGACAAATCACTTTTCCAAATATAAAATAATAATAATATTCTTTTATCATTTTGTTTATTTATTACGAAAAATATATATTTATATAAATAAAAAGCACAGTAATTTTACGTCACTGATGCGGTGTTTTGATGGGTATGTTGTTTACGTCAATAAATATAATTAATTTTATTTTAGCGACGTTTTAAGTATTTTTTCAGTAGTCATTCATATGTTTATGAATGTTTTTGGTTTTATTATTCTGTAAGAATTTATTCTGTTGCATATTATTTCAACTTGTATAGTTCATATATACTACTAATTCCCATGTATATATATATTTTTAGCGATTATGCTTCTTGTTTAAAGAAAAGAAAAAACAGAGAATAATAATTACAATAACAAATAATAATGCTGATTTTTAATTTTAATTTTCATTTTTTGTAAAACATGAATTTTCCTTATGTTTATTTTTATTACTTTTTTTTTTTAATTTTTATTTTGCGTTAATGAATGTTTTTTTCATTTTTCGCTACTCTTAGTTAGTTTTTCATTTCTGTTTTCGTTATATATATATTTTTGTAAAATTGTTTTTGTTGATTTGTTATTTTGTTCCAACTGTTTACGTCATTGTTGAAAAATTTTGTAATTTTTTTGAGTCACAATTGCCAAAAATATTTCTTCATTAAATTTATTTATTTTTCTTTTTCCATTTTTTTTTTTTTTCTGTTTTCCTTTAGTCTATTATAATAATTTTTCTAATTTAAGCAAGATTTTAAAAAGATTTTTCACTTTGAATATGTTATTTTTGTATTTTTATTTAAAGAAATTACGAAAATATAATAATCATAATAATTATATATTTGTTAATCTATTTTGTGTTTTTTAAAATGATTTTTCTTTATTTTCAAAATTAATAATATATTTTGTGTAATTAAGGTAATGTTGATGGAATGTTATTTTAATTATGAATTTGTATGATTAAAACGTGATTACTAGGCGCCTCCACTTGTCACCATTTCATTCTTATTTAACGACAAATATGCATAATTATCTATATTGTAGATAATAGAAATAATATAATGTGCGACTATAAACTAGATTTTTCTTATCAGTTAAAATAATAAATAATTTACATGACAACGATAAAAGCGTCACGAGCTTTGGTTTTTTTTTTTTTGTTTTGTAAAGAAAAAATTGCAAAAACGTTCAATCTTCTGATTTTTTTACTTTTTTGTATTTTTGTACTATTTATATACAAAGTTCATAAATTTAAATTAAATAGTTATCTTGTTTAAATTTTTATTTAAAATTAATAAAATTATCTTCTACTAATTTTCTTCTTTTATTAATCAAAAATATATATATATATTTATTTAATCTTGTGACATGCATTCTTTGCATTAGACATTAATTATAATAAATTTTCCAAAAAATATTAATTAAATTAAATAAACGTGATTATAATTTTATCAAATATGGTTTTTTTTTCTGTAATTTATTGTATTGTATATTATTCGATTATTCGATTATAATAATTTATATTTTCCACTTGAACGTAAATCAAATAGAAAAAAAAAGAAGAAAATTTATTTATTATTATAAAAAAAAAAGAAAAAAAATAATATCAGATTTGATTTTTTAACAAAATAAAGGCAAATAAATAAACAATAAAAAAAAATTCGTCATAATAATTGTTAAAAAAGTGGAAAACAATAATAATTAATTAATATTGCACAGTGTTTAGTAAAGAAAATGGTTAAATTAGAAATATGTGAGCAAAGAAAGCAAAAAAAAAAACGCTGTTAACTATGCTTAAAGCACAAACTAACAAAAGCAAGAAAAGCACCAACAGCAGTAGTTGCAATAAAAAAAAGGTGAATAGAATAAATAAAAAAAAAAAATTGCATAAAATTTGACCTTGACGTTATATAGAAAATGTCACTGATGATGCGCTTTGTACTTCTACGCTTCGTTGCTATTATATTTCTATATTTTTGTTCTTTTATTATAAGTTTTTTTCTTTTTAATCATGGAGCTTTTTATATATAAATATAAATTCTTCTTTTTTTTTTACTTAATGTTTTATGGCGTCGATGTCATGTCGCGTTCAACGACGTCACGTTTATTATATTTCTTTTCTTTTTTTGTTTTTTGCTCTTGTTTGTTTAATATTCATATTATATTTACATTTACTTAACATTTTCTACACACATATGTATGGGGTTTGTTTTTCTTTTTATTATTTATTTATTTATTTTTTTGGTTTAATGAATATTAAATTAAATTTATTTGGATGCGCATCATTTCGTTGTTTATTTTTATTAATGATGAAAACGAAAAATATGGTGATTATGACGATATTAATGAATTTATGTTGTGGTGGGTGGTTTTAGTAAATAAATAAGTAAAAAATATTACTGAACTGATTCTTATTAAATTACAGAAAATAAAACTTAATATTGATTAAATAACAAAAGCATTATCATGCAAGCTTTTTCGTTTTTCTCTTTACTTTAAAAGCTTTGTAATGATAAAAAAAAAAATTAATTATCAACTAGTGCATACAATAAGAAACGTGATTTATAATAATAATATACAATGAATATTATATTTAAATGAATTTAATTAAAAATAGTCATTTTGTTATAAAAATAAATGTTAATTAATTGTCAAGTACATATAGATTTTATAATAAAAGACACAGTAAACGGCAGTATAAAATAAAAGCTCAAATAAAATTTATTTAATGGAATTAAATTTTGGTGAAAAAGAATTTTTTGGTTTTTTGCTTATTTAATATTATTTATTTTAGACTAGCTGATAAGCTGATTATAGTATTTTTTTTTACATTATGGGTTTTAAGTTTCAAAATTACTTTTGATGACATTAGGGCGTCTTTTTGTGGTTGTGTATTTGTTTGTCTTGTTATTTCTAAAATATAGTTTTTTTTTTGTGTCTAAAGATATGTTTGCAGTAAATATACCAAAAAATTTATTTCATTTATATAGTAATATTATGTTCATGGCATTTTATTATAATCTTTGTATGAAAGAAAAATCTCTAAACGTTGTAAGTGTGTTATTTATGCATTTTTTTTTTAATATTTATCAATTTAATGCAGAAAATTTCATTTCTTTTCGTTTTATTTTTTTGTTATCTTAAGCTAAATTATAGCACATAACATAATTTAATCATTTATAGAAAATTAAATATATTATAAATATGATATTATTCTGAATGAATGAAGAATAAAATTGATTTAATTTTCGTTTTAACATAATGTTAGCGAATAAACACAACAAATCGTTATATTTAATCATTTCTAAAACATACTGTACTTATAAAATGCAATGTTTCATGGTTTGTTATGTCATTATAATAATCATAATAGTAATAAATAATAATAATAATAATTTTATTAAATGAAAATCGTGAAATATACGACATTAAAGAAAAAAAAAAACATGACTATTATTTTTGCTATTTCTATGCATTATTTATTATCACATTTATTTACTTAGCTATGGTTTTATTTACTTTATTTATATTTAAATTATAAAATTAATTTAAGATTTTATTTTACCTATATATATGTATATTTTTACCGTTTTTTTTTTATTTAATCACAATATTTTATTGATTTATTTCTGATGTTAATTAATATTTATTGTTTTAAAACGTATCAACTAGGCCAAGTAAGATTAGTCAAGTTAATCGTAGTTTTTTAAGGCCAATGTTGTTTTATTTAATATTAATTAAAATAAAATATATATATTTTTAATCTTTTCATTGTATTTAATCAAATTAAATTAAATTTTTGGATTATATATGGTTTAATAATATTTAGACATGTGATTTTCTATAAATTTGTTGCATTTACATTTATTTAATTTATAACGAAAAAATAAAATGTTAATCTTTACTTATATGTGAAAATTTGTATTCAAATTATTATTAATATGTAATTTTATTAAAAACTGCAAAGTAAATAAATATCACAATAATAACTACTGCTAATTAGCATCAAAACTGATGAAAAATAAAATTAAATATATTTATAAATCATAATAATATTTTACTCTATATAATGTGTTAATTAATTATACAAATTTGCATTGTAAGCCTCAATAACAACCAAAAAAATAAAACTATCTTCTTTTTTTTTCAATCAATTAAACATTACGGCAATGTTAATTAAAACTAAATAAATATTGATATGAGCTAGTTTTTATTCATTTTAATATAAATAATAATAATAAAAATTAATATATATTAATTTTTTTAACATAAAACATAATATTTGTTAAATATAATTAATATATGACCTTTAATAGTTATGTGTTAGTTTTTGTGTACTGTTGTAACAAATAATAAAAAACATCGGCTAAAAAACATATTATTCATCATTTTATAATTAAATAATTATATTTTTAGTTTGACAACCGAATATACATATGTACATATAATATGCTTCGTTTTGTGTTTTTTTTTTCTTTCTTTTAAATATAAATAAATATTTTTTAAGCTGATTTTCCGTTTATTAAAAATGTTTAAAATTCAAGAACAATATGTGAGTGTAAATTAATTTAATATACATTACCCAGTATAGTACTGAGTACTGAGTAAATGTAATGTATACAATAGTGGCTTTTTTTTTCTTTCTTTCTTGGTTTTAATGTATTTTTTTTTTGTTATTATTATTATTTTTAAACTGTTTATATACATTTATATATTTATATATATAATGGCCATGAATTGAATAGAAATAAATCGGACACACAATTTAAATATATTGTTGTATAATTTTTATTTTATTTATTTATTTATTTATTGTTGTAAATAATTTTATATGACAATTTTATTATTATTTATTTTTTCTACTTTTGTACTTTTATTTTAATTATACTTTTCCATTACATTAATTTTATTTTTTTGCATTTCGTTAAATAAACATATGTATATTTTTATAAATAATAATTTATTTTACTAGGTAACCAAATTATTAATTTTATTTATATGCATTTAAGTAAGAGGAAATAAATTAGTTTTTCATATTCATATTTATTGTATAGTGATTAAAAGTGTTAGAGAAAAAATCATGTACGAAAATTGATTAAAATTTATGATTAATTCGTTGCTGTTTTTATTAAACGAGTAGAGTAGCAGCTAGCCTTTACTTAATAATATTATTGTGAGAATAAATAAATAATTTATAATTTAAAATAATAATAATAATAGTTATAATGTCGCCATAATGTGCAACCACATAAAACAACTTAATTTTTATTATTATTATTACTATTATTAATAATGAAATACGAAAGAAGATCATGAATAAAATAAAATAAAAATATTGAAAAAATTAATTTACATTTTAATACAAAATATATTAACAAATCAACCGAATTATTACCACAATATTATTTATGTAATTTTAAATTATTATATAATAAATGTTGCAATGAGAAAATTACAATTACAATGTAATAAATAAATAAATGAATACTCATCATTAGACTTAATAATATTATTATTATTATTATTTAAAAGTAAATAGCACACATTACCTTAAAATGTAATTAATTAAATAAAAATAATATAGAATATTAGTTAGAAAATTGTATAAAGAAAAAGAAGAAATGAAACATATTAATAAATAAATAAATAAAAAAACCATACATTGTAAATAAGAATTTTTCCACTCATTAAGAGTCGTCAGCTGTTTTGCAGTTTATTTATATTGCTAAATTTATTATTATTATTATTTTGAGTTGTTTTTTCTTTTTCGTTTTCTTCTGTCTTTATTTAAGTGTTTTTTATTGTTACTTTAATTGTCATCGACTTGTTTATTTATTTTTATAATTACATTTATTATTTGTACAGAATAAATTAACAACATTGTGCTTATTTTTTATTTTTATTTTTTTTTTTGGCTATTGCATTAATTTTAATTTAATTATTAACCGAATGAGAAATAGAAGTAAAACACAAAAATTGCATTTAAATTTTTATTATTTTTCGCGTGTTTATCATGTTAAAGTTTAACAAAATAAATAAATTTAAGAAAAAGTATTTATTTATTTATGTATATTTATATGGCAGAGTTTATATACTTATATGCAAATTAATTATTAACTCAATATAAATTAAAAAACGACAATGCACCCAAAAGCACAATTATTTACATAAAGTAATCAATTAAATTGGCATAATTAAATTATTGATTTATTTTTTATTGAATTTTCTTATTATTTTATTTATTATTTACTTTTAAAACCAACAATTATTATTATTATTTTTTGTATTGTATATCGTATGTCCCAGATTTTATTGATTTTTCACATTTTATAGTTTTTTTTTTTTCTTTCTTTCTTTGCTTTTTTATTATTTTTATTTATATTATTATTATTATCGATGTGTGTTTACTATTGCTCTACTGTTACTTATTTTTTATTTATTTATGTGTATTTGGCAGTATTACTATTATTACATAAATTTCAAAGCCAAATAATACAAATTTTTCATTTAAATTAATTTTATTATTATTATTATATAATAACGAAATAATTATAACAATATGTACATTACTTATAAATTGTCAATAAATATGTTGTGTTGTGGTAAAAGCAAATAAAATTATATTAATAATGTGAATTCCATATGTAAAAATGAATTAAATTAAAAATTAATTCACATAATATGTACAAATAATTAAATAATGATTGCAAAATTAATTTTTTAGTAATTTATTGCACTCTTTAATAATAAAAATAAAATTTCTTTAATAAAATTATTGAAAATAAAATGATTATAATCACAATCTTGATGTATTTTCTTTCACCAATAATATTATCTAAAACGACAGTTTTATCGCAGACAGACATTGAAAAATGTCTGTTTTATGTGATTTTGTTTTGAATTTTAACCATATTAAACGCGTTAAAAAGTTTAATTGTAATAATTAATAATATTAAATTAGTGGTGTCATCCTAAACATATTTTAAACACAAATTTATATATATTCATTTAATTGATTTATATTATTATTAATTAGAATTTAAAAAAAATTAATATTAAAATATGTAAATGTATTAAAAATGTAATTAACATTAATTATTGAAGAATTATTAATTTATTGATGCAAAATTACAAAAAAAAAAATGAATAAAACGAAAAAGAGCAGAAAATATGTAAATTTTAGCAAATTTTAATTTAAATATAATTAGTTTAAAACAAAAAAAAAGCAAGCAAGCACAAATCATAAATTAATAAAAAACCAAAAAAAAAGAAGAAACGTATCGTAATAAGTAATTTAACAGAAATGCAAAAACGATTATAATTACGTAAATAATTATTATTATACAGAATAAATAACATTATTTCTGTGCAAAAAATAAAAATGCTAATTATTTTCATCATCATTCATCGTTGGGACAAATATTTTTTTTTCTATTTAAATAATTTCTCATCGTCATTTTGTAACGTAAATACTTTAACGTATTGTAATAATAAATGTTTTAATTTTTTCAACGTTAAAGCTATAAAAACGAATTAAAATATATAAATGTAATGTAAAAATAAAATAAAAAAAAAACACTACACAACAAAACAGTAAAAATAATTTAGTCTCGTGATTATTATATTTGAAGGTTAATCTAAAATTGGCGCATCAGCATTATTTTAACATAAACATATAAGTATATACATATATGCTGTTTATTTTTGTTTGTAAAATGTTATTTCTCTTTTTTCATAAAAATTTTTGTTAATAATATTCTATACAATCAACAACAAAAAAAGAATGAACGTAGTTGTTGTTACTCAGAAATTAACGAGCTTATAACAAGCATAATGTAATGTAATTGTTTGTGTTTTCTGTATTTATTTTTATTCTTTAAACATATCTCGTCTGTTTATGTAAAAAATTTATTTTTATACATTTATGTTTTATATGATAAACGATGAGTTTATCTGTTTTGTGATAACTAATATGAATTAATATTATAATAGAATGTTTTAGTCTTTGATGTATATTCTTTATTTATAATATATAATAAATATTAATAAAATATAGAAGAGACAAATTTTATAACTAAAGCGAATAATCTATTAATTGAATATTACTTTTTATTTAATGAATAAAAATATGCCTTGAATAGTGTATTAACTAAGAGAAATATGTATCTAATTTTGTAATAACAAGTTTGAAAATGTTATTAATTTTGACTTAAATAAATATATGTACAAAATACGCCCCATAACTATGTTTAACAATTAGAAAATGTAAATAATTGTTTAAAACAACCACTATGTTACTGTTTTTATTAAAATTAATTTTATTTCATTCGATTATATGTTTATTTATTAATTATTTTATTTTTATTAATAAACTTTTTAAATGTTTATTTAATAGTAATTTGTAATTATGTTTAATAAAAATGAAAAAATGCTGACAAAACACAACACAACGCACAAAACACTTTAATTAAATTTATTTTTTGTTTCTTTTCCAGTTTATTTATGTTTTATGTTTGCATTTATAATAAAAAATGAGAAAAATTTTGCTGAAACTATAAAAAATTATCATCATATAATAATTAATTAATTAATTATAAATAGTGATAATGAAAAAAATAAATAAAATTCATTAATATTTTCTCGTTGCTATTTATAAATTTAAATAATTATGTATTTAAAATTGCATTTTTCTTGTTCTTTTTTCTATTAATTGTGTGCTTTTTTTTTATTTGTTTGTTTTTGTTGTTGAATAGAATAATTAAAAACATTAGCAACATATAACAAATAAAAATTTAATTATATGTTTATTATTTATTTTATAGTATTTATGTGAAGAGTTTTTGTGTTTATTTATTTTTATATATATGTATATATTTTTTTTTTCAATGAATTTAGTTTGTTACATTAACAGGAAATTGTTATTTATCTATTGCGGTCTCTTCCATTTTATTGTTATTAATAATAATAATATTATTATTATTATTATTATTATTACTATTTTATATTACAATCATAATTATTACTTTGTACACAATGTATTTTCAATAATATTAAACAAATAAAAAAGAAAAAAACGTTTTTCTTCAATTGTATTTACATAAATAATTTTTCTTAAACTATAGAGATAATAATTTTAAATATCATCTTATATAAAAATTAATTAATAATTATTTTTCTAATCAATAAATGTAAATGAATAAATTTTTATTAATTATTAATAATGCTTTCACATTTATCTGTGACATATTTGAATAAAAATAATTATCTTATTTATTATTATACTATTACAATGTACGTAATTTTTGCAATTTTAAATACAAAAAAATATAATTATTATTATTATTATTGTCTTTAATTTTAATAAATCTTTAATATTGACTATAAAAACAGAAGTTATAATAATATAATAGTTTTATTTATTAAAAATTATAATAAATAAGATTAATTTATTATGTGAGATTTAGAGTGAAAAGAATTAACTTTTTGTATATATTGAAAAGTCAGAATAAAGATAGTTTTTATTATTTTAATTTTCCATAACTATTAAATAATGAAAATTAACTAGAATAAATTGTGTGTTGTGTGATGGTGCAGCAAAAGATAAAACAACAATTCATAAATTACATATGAAAAAATAATGAAAGAAAAACTCATTGATGTGATTTTAAAATAATTTTAATACAAAATCACAGTTAATGAAACACTAATAACTACTATATAGTTGGATGAATAAATAATAATTCCAAAGAAAAAAAAAAACTCATCAAGACAAACCTTTGAAGCACATAAAATTTTTATTTAATCAAAAACACAAAAACTATTTTAAGAAAGAAAAATATACATAATTCTTTAATCAAATTTAAATGGTAAAAATTTATCAGCATGTAAAATTAAATTGGCATTAAATAATCTTATTATAAAAAATATATATTAAAAATTGTATTCATGAGTGTGCGCTTAAAATGCAATCGTGTTTAAAATTTTAATATTTTAGTGAAAATAATTTCTTTTTGAATATTAATATCTAATGAAATTGTTTGAAAAGAAAGGTATGTTTGGTAGTTTCATCACTATATTCAAGGTTAGATGGTTTTCTAGTTCATTATATAAGTCAAAATTTAGTTATTAATTAAATTTAACTTAAATTATTTTTCTCTAATAATTAAATTTCGTATGCATTGTGTAACTAATTAATAAACTAATTAAATTCATGTTAAATCATATTTTTTTCTGCATTTATGGTAATAAGGTTGTCTTTTTTTAAATGTAATTTTTATTAACTACTCACGTTTAATGTGGTTTGCTTAAATAAATTTTATTTTATTATTCGGGATAGGTTAAATGCTTATAATGTAGGCTAATTAAAATTATCAACTTTATTATTATAATAATAATAAATAATAATAATTATTATTAATTTTTAGAAAGGCAAATATTTACACATTTTAATATTATTTAAGTAATATTTTTTTACGAGTATATATATTGTAATTCTTTCCAAATAGAACCATTAACATGTTTGTTATATTACATATTAATGTGTGACGATAACGATGACGTTAACCACTTAACTATTGTACCTAGAATTATTTCACCTTATGTAACTTAGAACTTTATATTGTAGATACAAAGTTATATAAATAAACAAACATAAGCATTAAAAAATATGTATAAACATAGTTAAGTGATTAAGCTATGTAAAATAATTTAATTCAATTATTAATGTTTTTGAGGAACCACCGCAAGGATAATTACCTTTATTACAAATAAAAAAGTAAAACAACTA
This sequence comes from Ptychoptera contaminata, assembly GCA_963942525.1. Classification (NCBI taxonomy): domain Eukaryota; kingdom Metazoa; phylum Arthropoda; class Insecta; order Diptera; family Ptychopteridae; genus Ptychoptera; species Ptychoptera contaminata. The sequence goes on from OZ012637.1 coordinate 6,864,155, forward strand.
CAAATAATAAATAATAATTAATTATATTATTAAATTTTATTCAAATATATAAAATTATTTCTAACATAATATTATTATAATTAAGTGGAATATCTTAATTCATTTGTATATTAAAATGAAATAAATTAATTAAAATGTTAATTAATACATAAATTCTGAATAGAACATTTCTTTTTATTATTATTATTATTATTATTATTATTATTATTATTATTATTATTATTATTATTATTATTATTATTATTATTATGATTCTTATACAAACTATACATGATTATAGTTAAAACCATTCTATAAATATTAATCTATATAATTTTTCTTTTCTTTTTGCTTTAATAATGAAATATTGTAACGCTACTAATGTAACATGCTGCTTAATTTGTAAATGTTGCGATTTATGTGTTTTTAAAAATATTTGTATAATATTATCAGAAATTCGGGCACCGCCACCACCATTATATATAATAAATTACTTAAGGCGTCTACACTATTTAATTCTGTTTTGACTTGACTTGAAAAAACGTCCTATGTCAGATATTTTTTATTTCTGTTTTTATTTAAGCAGCAAATTTCACTATTAAGCCTGTTGTTGCAATAAATTTTTGTTTATTTAACTCTGTTGCTATTATTTTTATCCTTGTTTATGATGAATAAATAAATTTATTTTCTTTTCTTTAATTAATTAAATTAATAATAAAAAAAATTTCATTTAAATATAAATAGAAAAAATGAATTTAATCTAAATATAAGTTTATTCATTAAACGCTAATATGATGCGAAATTTCTTAAATTCTTTTTGTATTTGCTTTAAAATTATTAATAAATAAATGAATTGCAAAAATTTTCATTATTATTTATCACCTATTATTTATGTATTTTTGTTATTATTAATTTAAAAAAAGGAAGCTAAATAAAAGCGAATATATATATATATCAGAGTGTAGTTTAAAAACAGAATAATGAATACATTAAAAGTAGGTGGTAAGGCAATGCGATTGTTTTATTTATAAAGAAGCAACAAACAATTTGTTGTTAAAAATGTTTAAACTAACAACAGCACACATAAGTAGTGGGTATATAGTAAAATCATACAAATTTTCTGTTATTTATAAAGAAATTTATATATTTTGTATTTGTTATTTAACTTTTGTTGGCTCTTTAAAAATGAAAACAGAACAGAAGAAATATATATATATATATATAATAGTTAAGCACATTGTGACATAGTTTTATTTATTTGTATTTAATTTGTTTCGCCTTCATAAATGTTTGCGCTAGAGAAACGAATTTTTTTTTATAATTCTTTGTTTTTATTTTAATTTTTCTTTGGTTAAAGAATTTATAAAATGCGATCTTGTTGCTAGTTGGTTTTGCTTCATTTTTATATTTTTTTCATTCGTTTTGTTGTTTGATATATGTGATGATGTCTGTTTTGTTATTATACTATTTTCTTGTTTTACTTTGCCTATAATTTATTATGTGACAGTGGAGGTGTTTGGCGTTTTTTATTTAACTTTCTTTAAATTAATAAAACTTTGTTCATATGTTAATTTAATATAAAAAGAAATATTGACTACATTGAATTAAGAAATAATAAACTGTGATTCAATGGAAAAGTAAAAGAAAATCGATTTTTACTTTTGTTATTGTTGGTAGTTTGATGGGCCGATTTGATTACACTATGTTTGTAGAAAATTAATTTATAATAAATATAAAAGTAGAAATAGTGAAAAATCCTTGCTCTATTGGCCTTCATTAATTTTTATAACTGTTTACATTAGGCTACTACTATTTCGACTTAGTTTATCCATTATTTGATTATTCCGTGTAAAACTATAAGGGATCTATGTTGATCACATTCAACATGATTTTGATATTGTAGATTCTTACAATTTAGCGTTTATTTATTGTAATTATTTCCAATGTTTAAGGTAATTTTTTTTTTGTTTTGTTACTAAATAAGAATTTTAACGATGTTTAATAATTTCTATGTTAAGAATTTTTCTTTTAACATTTAATTTATTCACACAATAATAGTCGATTATTGTTTATAATATAAAACCGAAAAAATAATAATAACACAACACTATGAACAACATTTTCTTATTTATTATAAATAGAAATGTGAATAAATTAACAATTAAGCAACATTATTATCATTATCATTGTGTCGTTTTTCTTTTCTTTTTAACTTCTAATTTTGGATTATTGCAGCCAAAAGAAAAATTATTCTTATTTTCATAGAAAAAATAAAAAATCTGTTAAACTTGTTCAACTACCTTTAACATTATCACTGATGACCATATCATCATATGATCATGGTTTAATATTTTTGTTTTGTTTGTGAATATATATGAAAAAAGAAAAGAAAAGTTAAACGAAAAACGAAAAATTCTATTATTAAAATGTAAGCAAAAGTAAACTGAAGGAAAATTTATAATCTAATAAATTATTAACTTTGTGAAGAAGGAAAAAATAAAAATTTTCTTTAAATAGATTTTTTTATTCTCTGTTGCCTTTTATTATTATTATTTGTAATCTTCTCGTACAAATTATTATTATTATTATTATTATTATTATTATTATTATTATTATTATTATTATTATTATTATTATTATTATTATTATTATTATTATTATTACTTTGCTTCTTTGTTATTATTTAACGCTTTTATTTGTGTATACATTTTTTGCTTGTTATTAGTTTTTATTGATAATTATGTTTTATTTTATGATACATTTAGATAATTTATATGTTATTTATTATTATTATTATTATTATCGCTTTTATACGCACGTGAGTGGTTTAGTTAGATAAAGAAAATTTTTTTACATAAACACTGATACTAAACAGATGATAGATTTTTTTTTCCATTTATATTATAAACACCTGCACTAATACACTAGAGACATTTGATGATCAATTATGAAAACGTTCAATTTGCAAAATTGTCAAATATATCATGTGCTGTCAAATGTTAAATTATTATAAATCTTTTATTCACGAGTTTCATTTTCTTTTTTTATTTTTTTTTTTCAATAAAACTGTCCAATTATTGTAACATATATAATCCACAAAGGTTATTTATGATAAGCAAATAACAATCGAAAGAAATAACTAAAATAATGCGAATAGTAACATTGATTACTATGACAAATATTTTTTTAACATACAAATTGAAAAAAATAAAAACTATTTCTGTTTTATATTTTAAATAAAAATAGCATTTTCTTTAAAATGTCTTGATTTAATTTTGTTATAGAAATAGCAATTCTTATTTTATTTTCTTTAATTAAAATTAAATAACGCTTAGATCATCGATACATAAAAATAGAGTATTGATTTTTCTTTTACCGTATATATATAATGAAAAACAAATAAAAAACTTTTAATTATTTAATTAAATGTTAATTAAAAAATATTTCTACTTAATAAATGTATATATATATATATAAAATAAACCAATCATAAATACTTTAACAGTACTATTAAAAATAAAAGATTAAAGGAATAGCGTTGATATACATATATTTATATGTTTAATTTAACAAATATAATAATTATTATTATTATTTCTGTTATTTTATACATTTATCGAAAGAAAAACAAAAACTCACATGTTTCAGTGCGTGTGTAATTTTATTACAAACATAAACACATATACATTTCGATTAAAAAATAAATAAATAAAATGAAAAATACGTATTAAAAATCAAGAGCAGCAGATATAGTATGTTGTAATATTATTATTAACATAGAAATTAATTAACAACAAAATAAAAATAGGATTTATAAATAGATTAATGATATGTTTGCCTTTGTTTGAATTTTAATTTTAATAAATTTTTTCATTGAGAATACTTAACTTTGCCTAATATTATGTAGGATAGGTTAGGGTAAGGTTGGGTATTTTAGGATTGGTATTTTATTATTATTTTAATTTAATTAAAAAATTATAAACGTTACACTATTTTTATTTTACTATAACTTGATTTTGTACTTTATTAACAAGTGTAACAAGTGCTAACATTGATTTTGATGTCATTTTAATGCAATTTGTAATAGCATTTTAATGCATTAAACCCTTGTTATTCATCAAGTATTTTAAATTTAAATATAAATGAGATGTGAAAAACCAAACTCTATTACAACAAGAGATAAAAATATTTTACTAACTATCTTTAAAAACTTTTCTTTTAATTATGTTCTTAAGTTTTAATCAAACAGCTTAAGATGGATAATAGAATTTAAATTGTTTCTTTTCTTAAAACATTGGGTTGATTAATTTTTTATATTTTGTATTTAAAGCACAAAAAGATAAAATTGTTCAAACATTTTATAATAAATGAATACGAAAAATAATAAATCAAATATTGTAATATGCATTGCTTTTACCACAGATAAATTTATGCTATTTGTGAAAATACATATACGTTTTTGCACCAAATACCACAAGTATAAAATATTGAATTTAGTAAGTTAACAAAACTTAAAATCAATAAAAAATAAAGAAAACCAATATCACATATTATAAATACTTTACTTCTGTTCCAATTTGAAATCAAATCTATTTTCTATCAAAAAAAAAAAACCTCCCATTTTCGTATATTCAAATAGAATTGATGGAATTGCCTTAAACATAAAACCAATGCACTTATGCATCGAAAAACGCCAGCTTTATTTCAAAAGATATTAGTTTTTTTTTATTTACATTTGATCTATAAAGTAAATAATATATTAATAAACGTTTATGTAAAAGCTTTATTTTGAATATGTAATGAGATTTTCAATGCATTTATTAAGCTTAGTTTGGTAAACAGAATTTAAAGAAAAGAAAAAAAATCAAAATATAAAACTACTACTAAAGTAGTTTATAAAAGCTTTTATTTTATATTTAAAGGAAATCATCATTTTGTTTTTAGTCACAAAAAAATTTAAACGTTAACAATTAAAAACGAATTAATGTTAATATATAGCGAAAAAGGAATCAACAAAGTGACAACGCACAAACTATATTTTTTATTTTAATTTTTGATAAAAATCATTAAGAAAATAATTAAATTCAATTAAATTAATTAATTATATTAAATTTATATATATATATATTAAAAGAAAATATTTTGTTTAAATTTATTTCTATGTTGCACACCTTAAATAAAATAATATATACTACATATGTATATATAATATTATTATATTTGACCGTCAAAGTTTTTGGTTAACATTCATACAAATTTAATCAATTTATTAGATTGAATTAATAGCAAACACGCGGATTTGTATTTAATATTATATGTATTATAATATATTTAGCTATTTCTATTTTATTTTTATTTATTTTTTTTTTATAATAATAATAATAATATAAATACAAATTAGATTAAACGATTAGATTAGGTTGTACTGAACACGAAAGCGGTGATTCTTTATGTTGACGTTTTTTTTTTTTGTGTGTTTGATAAAAATGAAAATTCCGCGTTTATATTTTTAGATAAGTTTAAAGTGTCATGTGGTTTGCATCAAATCTTTTAGTTAACACTTTAATGTTAGATTATTATTGGTTTTCATTATTTTTTTTATTATTTTGGCAAATTATTAATGCACTGATTAACGAAACATGTGAAGAAATATAAAACATTGTCTTTATGTTTTACTGGAATTCCATAACAATGTTGCCATGTAATAATTGTATATTTTTATTATTTTTTGTATTTTAAATCAAAATTATCAATTCTGTTTAACTTGTTCATTTTTTATTTTATTTGCCCTATTTTATCTTATCTTTAAATTAGATAAATAATAAGTATAACAAAAAAAACTACAACAAGGTGTAATAACGACTATTACGATAAAACCTCTTCTTTATTTTTTTTTTTTTGGTTGTTTGATGCGCCATTCACAAAATATATAAAATAATTAATTTCTGAGAGAAATACAATTACTAATTATAAATATCAATTAAGTATTATAGTATGTAGTGACGTAATACAATTGTGATAATAATAAAATGCGCAATTTACTTAAAACTTTATTACTAGAACATGTTGGTGGATATTTTGTGTTAAAAAAAAATTCTCGTGATATTGATAAATATGAAAAACACTTAATAAAACTTAACATAATAATGTTAACACTTAATTTTATAATAATATTATTAATGAAATATTATTATTATTTTTTTAAATAATAAAGGAAATAGATAAAAATCAATACAATACAGCATTTAATGATGTTTAAAAAAAAACAACAAATTATGACTAACTAATATAACAATTATTGTCGTTTTAGATATTAAATTATTTTATTTTTATAATAATGTTAAATTGAACAAAAAAAGAAAAAGAAAAAAACTTTTCCTTGCAAAAAATCCATTCCTTTGCCAAAACCGAAAAGAGTTAGTCATCTTATAGAAAATTTCTGTTTTGACAAATAAAATATTAAAACTAAATTCATGTAAAATTGTATTTACAAATGAAATGTATAAAAATAAAATATTGGCTATAACGACGACATATGTATCTATATTATTCATAATATTTAAAGGTGTGTGCTAATGTAATTTTATTTAAATGATTCATAGTGAATGAAAATTAATTACATTTATCAATTGATAATAAACATGACAAAATGATTTTATTAAAATAGTGTAACTCTAGTTGATTTCTTAGATTATTTTATTTGTTTAAATAATACTCTATAATAATAATTCTTCTTGTTTTGTTAAAACGAATTTCCTAATTATTGGCAATTTTTGATATTATAATTTTTAAGTGTAAATAGCATAAAGTTAACGAATGTTTTAATTTATTGCCAAATGTTTAAAGTACAAACAATTTTATTTTTTTCACGTGTTTTAATTATTATTATTATTATTAATATTTTTTCTGTTTGTGAAACATTGACTTTTGCATTTGTAATCAATTACAATTAATTCTTTAGTCAAACTTAATTAATTTTTTTGTTTATTGTATTTTTTTTTTTAATGGTAATTGGCATATTGACTTTTAATTGAATTTTTACCGTGACGGTGTTTCTTCTTTTTTAATTTAGTGATTAAATTTTGATTATTTTTAATCATAAAATAAAAAAAAGAAACTAAATTACTTGTTTATTATTCTTTAAAAATGTGTAATACAATTTTTAAATTGCGTTTTCATTGTTAATTATAATGACTAATGTCTGATTTATAGCTATTAATCTGTATTATTATTAATTTTTATCGTTTTAAAGACATCTTATTAATAAATTACTTGTTTTTTTTGTTGTGATGAATAGATTTAATAATCACAAAATACATATAAAATCCTATTGAATTATAAAAATTATTTAAATATTTTTATCTTAATTTTTATTATTAATAATAATATTAAAAAATTGTGAAATTATTTTTATGATCATCATTAACCATCTTATAACACTATAATATTTAATTATAAAATAAAATAAATTTTTATTTAAATAAATAACAACAAAATTAATTATTATTATAGTTGTCGGCCAAACAAAAACCATAAGCATATATTAAATTAACAATTAAGAAAGAAAAAACACAACTTTTAAGAATTCGTTAATGTATTGGCACATCCCCTATATATACAAACATTATTTATTTATTTATAAATAAATAAAATATTAATTTTTATAGAATTTTTTAAATATTTGGCGCTAATTTTTATTTTAAAAAAAAAATAAAAATATAAATATAGAGACTTTTTGGCAATGATTTATTTATTTATTTAATTTTAGGTTTTTGCTTTTTTCTTTGTATATTTCTATTGAGTGAAAAACAAAAAAAAAAAAGGAAAAAATTAAGAAAGAAAACTTACAACAACAGTAAAGCTTATTTATCTATTTTTAATAATATTATTTTATTAATTGTAAATATATAAAAATAAATTTTATTGTTATTTAATTTTGTGTTTTTGATGATTTTCATATTTAATATTTATTTATATATAAATATTACTTTATTGTGACCTAGTTTGTGAATTTTTCTCGGTAATTTTTTTTATATTCTTTTTTGTCTTTCATATTAATTAATAATAATAAAAATAAATATTTAAGTAAACTAATTTAAAGATAATAAAAATATATATTAAATTATTAATTAAATGACGAAGTAAAAATTTAAGTATTTTTGGTTTAAAAATTATGACAAAAAATAATTTGAAAATTTTCCAAATTCAATACTTTTTGTATGAAAAATAATTATATTTTAATGCATAAGAAGTCTCTCGTTATTGTGATTATTTTAGATAATTTATTTTTATTTTGTAATTAAAAACATTTCTTTTATACTATAATAATAATTTTTAATAGTTTTTATAATAAATTTTTGAAAATTATGAATTTTGTGTCAAAGAATTGCATATTTATTTCGCTGTATTGAATAGATTTTCTGCATTTTCTTTTTATTATTTGTTTTTCTTTTTTATTGATTGAATAATTATTGTGTTAACCCTATTTGTATTAATTAATTAATTATGTTTATTTATAATGTTTAAAGAAATTGCAATAATGATAAAATTACTTTTCCCAATTTAATGTTGAATAGGTTAATAAGTAAAAATTATAAAATAGGCTTTAATGCTAGAAGATAAAGGCAATAAAATTAATTCACTGTTTTGAAAGTAAAATCTGAATTTTAAATTAAATGGCAAAACTCTAAATAATGTTAATAAAATACAAATTATTAATATAATAAAACAAAGAATGAATTTAAAACAAAAAAAAAAATATGAAATTGTTTTTAGACCCACCGCCCCCACACAATAAAAAAAGACATAGAATAAAAATATTTATAATTTTTAATTTTTACCAACTGTTTTTGTTTTGTTATTTATTTATTTTTATTACTCTTTATTATCCGTTGTGTTTAAGTAAATGAAAAAGAAAAGAGGATTAAAAACATAATTCTAATAATATTGTTCTGTATTCACTGGTGTGATAATTGTGGTGACATTTTTAACGCTACACAATAATACAAAATTATATGATTATTATCAGCATATAATGTCTCACGTTTTTTCTTTTTTAATCTAAAAGCAATAAAATATTATTAACTTTAATTCAATTTAATTAAAATAAAACAGAATTTTAACAGATAAAAACAAAAGGCGAAAAGAAAAATGAACATAAGAATATTATTACGTTCTTTTCTTAAGTAATTTATTTGCAATGATTTTTTGTCTGTTGATCCCGATTTTGTAATTTTCACTTGATCTCAATTCTTTTTCTTATTATAATTATTATTTATTTTTTATTTTTTACTAAATTAATTTAGATAAATTATAAATATCTAAAGTTTAATGCACGATATAATATGTTTTTCTTTCTTTTTTTTTTTCATTACTTTATTTATTTTATTTTTGTTGACTTTTGTATTTAAATTAAATTTTCATTTATTTTATTATGATGGGATTATTTGCCTTGCAATATAACAAACAAAATAATAATAATAATAATAATAATTATTATATTAATAATAAGAGACGAAATAAAATTAAAATAATATTATAAAGCGAAGAAAAATAAAAACACATCATAAACCAATTATTTTTGTAATTTTAATAAAATAAAAACGAAAGAATTTTTGCGATTTTTTTAGATTTCGTTGTGTTATTGTTTTATAATACAACCACAAAAACATTATCATATATTTATATATATATAATACAGTAATATATATTTTATAAAATTTTATTTAATTAAATTCATTTATTCTTCTTCTTTTATTTACAGATTAATGAACGCGACTGCTGTGTGAAGGTGTCCCTCGTCAAGTGAACGCAAAAGACAAAACAAAAAACAAACAATATTCTACGTTTTATCGTAATTGTGTTGTCAAATGAAAAATAATTAATTCATTTATCTTAATTATTTGTGTTTAATAAAAGTAATTAAACCAAAAAGACAAATCGAAAATAAGAATATTACTTACTATAGACCTTTAAAAGAAATAAAAGCCAAAAATTTTCGGATTTTTCTTTAGCCCCTATAAAAAATTATTTTTCATTTTATAATTTTAAAATAAAGTCATAAAAAATAAATAACACATCTCTCTAACCAGAAAATTACCAGATAAAATCAGTGAAGATAAGAAACTACAAATATAATTGCTATCAATATTGCAGCATCACTGTTCAAACAACCAAACCCACATACAGTTGTTAATTTTATTTTTATTAAGCAAAATACTCTGAATAATTTTAAATAACTAAAAACGACAATATCAGAAAAAAAGAAAGTGATAAACCATTAAAAAATATTATTAAAAACAAAACCGGTATCATTATAATAAAAATAATTAAAATTATTTACCGCACAATATATATAAATAAAAAAATCAAACAAAAATGCATGTAGAAATACAGGTAGCATTAAATTTTGTTATATCATATCTGTATAACAAATTGCCAAGGCGTCGTGTTAATTTATTTGGTGAGGAATTGGAGAAGGCATTAAAGGATAAATTTCAAGGACATTGGTATCCAGAAAAACCCGTAAAGGTATATACTTTAAAAAATAATAATATTAAATTGGTGGTACTCACACTGATTTATTTTTGTTTTTTAGGGTTCAGCATTCCGATGCTTAAAAACCGGTGATCCAATTGATGCAGTCTTAGATCGAGCAGCAAGAGAAAGTGGTGTACCAATTGCTGATATATTAGAAAATTTACCTGCCGAATTATCTGTATGGGTTGATCCACGTGAAGTATCATATCGTATTGGTGAAAAGGGAGCCGTAAAAGTAATAAAAAAAATTAGTTATACTTATATAATGGAAAATAAACTAATTAAATTTCATACTATTAGATCCTTTATTCAGAAGCATCTACAAATGATATGCATGAGGAATCATCTTCATCGGCTGATCGTGAAGTAACGAAAACATTTAATCCAGAGGCACAATGTTTCCGTCCTATTGAAGCCGTTAGTACAAGTTTAAGCGGTCTTAGTTTAAGTCCCAATAAAAATTCTCCACAAGGTGGTACTCCACCAAATTCATCGACAAGTCCGATATTCAAAGGACCACTTAGTAATAGTCCAGCACCACCAGCTGGTAACGGTCCATTCCTTCCACGTTCCCAAGCACCGCTTACATTTACCACTGCAACATTTGCTCAAACGAAATTTGGAAGTACAAAATTGAAAACTAGTTCCAAAAGAGCTAACAGGTACATTAATTTTAATATAATTATATATATATTTTAGTACTCACATTACTAATATAACAATTTATTTTATTTTGCAGAGAAAACTTTAATAATTTCAGAATGTCTCCGACGGAATTTTCCAACTATATTAAACAAAGAGCAATGCAACAACAACTTCATCATTCCCATGGCGGTAATGGAGTATCAAACGGGCATTTAGCACCAATTGGACCATCATCACCATCACGTTCTCTATCACCAAATCCAATTGCACTTGGTATACAAAATGATCCCTATTTCTATACAAATGGCATGGGCATGGGAACGTATACTCCACCATTTGGTGCACCACGCAATATGTTTGATACAACAACACATTACCATCCGGATGCCGGTAATAATATGTATGGCTCAGGACCTGGTAAATTTTATAACTACGTTGATTCACACAATTATTATGGTATGGGAGCAACATCAGGACATCCATGTGGCCCTGTGCACAGTCCAACAAATATACCAACAAACAATGGAATAAGTGGTGGTAGTGGAGGCAGTAGCAGCAACAGCAGTGCCAGCAGTACCAGCAGTAATAGTAGTACATCAACATCAACACCAGGAAGTTCACCTGGAACAAATCAAGATAGTAAAATAATGGATGGACTTAATTCATTTTACTCAAACAATGGATCACATCTTCATCTATTAGTTGCTAACTAATCAGTTAATTTAATTAACATGCAAGAAAATAAACATAATATATATAAACGGTATAACAATAGAAGTGAAGACGTAAATCTCGAGATACACAGTTGATAAATCCTGTGTACTAAATTTGTGTGTTTTTTTTTTATTATTATTATTATTATTACTTATTTTTGTACCATTCATCATTTATAGTTTTTTCAAGAATTTTTATATTTGTTTAAAAAAAAAAAAGGAATGCAATGAATTCAAGGCAACACAATATACATATTTATACATCCAAACAAGCACCACCGTTTTTCATTATTTACTTTTATAATTCGTGTTAATGTTGTTAATTTGTTTTCATTTATTTTTTTATATTTTGTTTTGATTTTAATATGTTTTTTTATATTTTATCATTAATTTTTATATGGACAAAAAAGAATATCGCCATTTTTTATATTAAGCAGCAGCAGCAGGGTAAACAAAATAATAAATTAATTAATTGAAAAAAAATAATAATAAAAGAAATTATTAACAAATGGGTGAAGAGTGAATGAATTAATTAATTAATAAAATAAAATAATAAACAGAAAGAAAAAAAAAAACTATCAACAAGTAGTAAAATTACATTACAGTGACAGATGATTTGCACAGAAAAATTAATTAATTTAATTATTTTAATCGATTAAAGAGAGAAAACAAAACAAAAAAAAAACCAAACAAAATTAAACTAAATATGTTTTTGCCCACCAATTAATTAAAAACAAAAAAATTAATATATATATTTATATTATATAAAAAATACATATATATATATATATATATATATATATATAAATTAATAAAAATTTTTATAATGATAATAAATAATAAAAAAAAAAAATAAAAAAATATTAAATTAAATTACAAAAAAATAAAATTTCTAGTAATTTAATATATATATAAATAATTACCAAAAGAATTAGTTAATTAGTTTTTAATAATACAATATAAGAAATGTATAAGAATCTAGAGATTTTCTATGATTAAATTATTGTTTTTTCTTTTATTTCATTTATACTAAAATTTAATTTTTCAATATATTTTTTTATTTTAATTTTGTAATTTTATTTAAATATATATATATATATTTTTTTTACAAACTGCATACTAAAAAATAAACTAAATAACTTTTAATATTTTAATAAATAAATAAATAAAAATATTTATCTATATATTTGTAATAGAAAATTTATTTATTTTTATTTAAAACAAGGAATATTGTTTAATATTTTATGTATTTCGTTTTTTACTATTCGTTATTAGTTATTTGTTGAGTTTTACTTTTTTCAATTGAAATTTCTAAATTACATGAATGTAAATTTGTTATAGTTTAAATGATTTATATTTTGTTTGTTTAATTTTGAGTAAAAAATAAAACTGTTTTTGAAAATGATTTATTTAAAATCAAAAAATAAATTAATAAATTAATAAATTCAGTATTCAATTAAATTAGATATAAAATAAATAAAACGAAAACAAAAAGTTCATTAAGATAGTGAATTGAAAGTGATAAGCTATCCCAATATATATATTTAATGAATGAAATGCATAAACATAAAAGTGAATTTAACTAAACCAGTATAAATCGAACAAATGTAATTAAAAATCATTACAATAACAGAAGATAAAAAATAATAATCGTATAAATTAAATAAAACGTATTATTATAATTATTTTAAATAATTTCATCATAAAAAAAAAAAAATTAAAAAAAAAAAAGTATACAGGTATTTTTAAATAATAAAAATTTGTATTAAAATATAAAATTAATTAATTTAGTGCGAAAAAAAAAAGGATGAATAAAGTGTAAAAATAATAAAATATAAGATAAAAATGTAAAAATCTTACTACACAAATAAATATAACAATGACGATGAAGTAAATAATCCATGTATATAACGAAAAATAAAGGATACACTACACACCGTCAAGTATATTATTTATTATGTAGAATATAATTATTTAATATATATAATAAATACTAAATTATTTTTTCACTTGCTTTATAGAAAATAAATTATAATAATAATATTTAATTAAATTCGTTTCGTTTGTATTAAAGTAAAATTAATTAAAATATTTTCTGATTTTCTATTCGGTTTTTTTTCTTTTTATTACTGAATAATTATAATAAGAGAAAAATTAAATTATAATTTATTATTAATTTAATAAATTATAAAAACAAAATAACAACCTACAATAATATCATATTGTGAAAATATTAAAAGAATTTTGATGCAAAATCAAGTTGTTTTATCTTTATTCTTTTTTCTTTTCTTTTATTATTAATAATAAAAACGTCGTCCAACATTAATAAAAAGTTATTAACAAAAAAAAATAACAGAAATTGTTTTTCATTTTTATTTTTTGTGATTAATAAATTTAAACTAAAATGTGTTTATCATAAATCAAATCATGAAGGCAAAAAATAGTAAAAATAATAAAAATAATTATAATAAAAACTAGTAATGATGTATTTAAGTTTTATTTTTAATAAAAATGATGAAATAATCCAATCAGAAAATTAGATTAAATGTTATTATTGATTAATATGTAAAAGTAATGTAATATAAATATAAATTAAACTATATAGTATATTATTATAACATAAACAAATCTAATAACTGATTGTTTAAAAATATTTTTTAAAATAAAAACATAAATTATAATCTCAATAATAATAATAATATAAATCATAATAATTAACTAAATAAATAATAATCGATTAAAAAATTATGACTTTATTCTCTAGTCGGCTTATTATTAAACCAATTTATATATATATTTCTATTAAATGAATAATTATAAAAAAATATTACGTTTCTACAATAAATTCGTTATTTTCATTTAATTTTCTTTTCATTTTATTAATTAATTATAATTAAATTATATTTGCAAATATTATATATTAGTTTATTATAAAGAAATTAATTAATAAGTAAAAAATAATATATTATATATAAAGAATGAAAATAATTAAGGAATGATAAATAAATAAATAATTATTGCATATCATATAAAAACAATAAATAATTTAATTTAATTTAATTTAATAATAATAAAATGAAAACATATATATATATATATATTAACTTAAATGTAGCTTTATATACTAATTAATAATTAAAATTTAACCTTTAAACAAACAAAAAGAAAAATAATAAGAGAAAAAATTAATAAAGAAAAATTTTCGGTATTAAATAAATTAAATAAAAGAAAAACTAAATAAATACAAACAAGGTGCTACTTAATAGGTTCTTCTAACTTGATGGATTATTGTATTAGAAAAACCCTATAGAAAAAAATAAATAAATAAATTGATTAAAAATGACAAAAACACTTAAATTGACGTAAATCACTGCGTCACCAAATTATTTATAATAAAAATAATACATAAATACAATAAGATAGAAAAGAAATAATTATAATTTTAATAAATTATCCCTTAATCAATCAATCAATCAAAATAAAAAATAAAATAATTAAAATCAATGTCAAATTTCTAATTAATTGTCATGTTAAAAATTCTTTTCCTAACATACAAATAACATTTTCTATGTCTATATAACCAAAAAATAAAAACTATATATATATATATATATATATATATATATATATATAATTAATTATATACTTATATAAATAATAATAATAATAGAATTATAACAAATTAAATAATTTTTTGTTGGTGATCTATAAAACCACCACCTGTTAAACAAATGATATAATCACACAGAGAAGAAGAAGAAAAATAGGATAAACAAAAAGATCCCTAAAAAAATAACATTAAAAGCTCATTTATAATATAATTTAAATTCATTTGTTTAATAATTAAATTTTACATTAAATACTAACCAATAATTAGAGTTTTCTTTCATTTCTCTCTTCTCAAATAAAAAATGCATTAATTAGCAGCCTCCATTACATTGTGTATAATCAAACATAATTTATTTATATAGCAAAAAAGTTGATAATAGCTAAAATGAAATTAAAAGAAAATCAAATATCTAATAAATAAAAATAAAAATAAAATAGTTAAAATTTATAATAATTAAAGAAAATAAATAAATAAATAATACAACAAATACGTACCTATTTTTGGTGGCTAAAGAGTACCTGTTAAATAAATTAAAACAAAAAAAAAAACTTAATTAAAATTATTATTAATTAAAAAAAAAAAACAAAAAATTATTTCTTCATTTAATTATTTTTTTAATTTAAAAATAAATTTATAATAGAAAATTATATAATTCTGCATTTCAGCTGATTAAAAACTTATAGAAATTTATTAAAATAAATAAATAATTAATAAAATATTAAATGAAATAATTAAGAAAGAAAGATCTTAATACAAAATATACAGAAATATACAATCAGTATTTGTATTCCCATAAATAAACTAATAGATATTTAAAAAACAGCGAATAAAAAAAATAATGAATTCCACAAAATAGCTTAAAGAAAGCTCGAATTTATTTTTAAAAATCATAAAATAATCAATAAATGTAGACAATTAGCTTGGGACATTACATGCAACAGCAAAAACGCTCAACAATACAATGCTAAATACAATCATCTCCCGATTAACACGGTAGATATGTTTCGCAGAAACTCGCTTAAATTAAAACCGCGTAAAAAGTGCCATCATTATTTATATGTGTATGAATGGGATGGTTAAACCACTGACGAAGAATATTACAAAATAAGCTCAATTTTTGTAATATTTCTTGACCGCGCGCTAAAGTGAATCAGCGTATATCAAAGTACCGTGTAATTCGGTGGATGAGTGTACAAAAAAATAATATCAATAAGCAAAAAATAAAGAAAGAAAATTTCTCTACAAACGAACAGTGTTAATAAGCAACATAAATATTAAATCATAACAAAAAAAAAAAAAGATAAATGAATTTTCTGAATTAAAATAATAAAATGAAAAACATCTCAATAATTAATAATAATTTAGTTAAATTTAAATTTTTAACTTAACTATAATACTAAAACACATTAAAGAAGAAATTATCTAGTAAATTTTTAATTAAAAAATAGATTAATTAAATTACAATAGCAAAAATTATATTAGCAAAAAATTATTTAACTATAGTTGTGATTATTTATATATATTTTTAACAGGAAATTGATAATATATTAAATAAATTAATTAATTAATAAATAAAATAAATTTCTACATATTTAATTAGTTTCATAAAAATTCTGAGAATTAAGGAAAAATAAATAAATAAAAACAGAAAATAAATAATCGAATACTTCGATAGAAAAGTATTGAAAAATAATTAATAATCAAAATTCGTTAAGTTTTCAGCGAATAATAATAATAAATATTTAGAAAAATAAAAATCAATAATATAATTAGAATATTAATTAATTAAATTAAGTACATAACAATGAAAATTAATAAAGAAAATTATATATTTGTTTTTTTTTTCTCTTCTAGTTTTTTAATTCGATAAAAATCTTATTTAATTTAAATAATTAATGAAAAAAAAAATTATATATATAAAAATATTTAATTAATTAGTAATAATTATAATAATAATAATTTTTTTTTTAATTAGTCAATAAAATAAAGAAAAAAACATTTTTTTATATTATAAAATTAAAGAAAATTAAAGAAAATTAAAGAAAATTAAAGAAAATGAAAGAAAAATCCAAAAAAAAAAAAAGCATAAAATATTTTTTTTTATACAAAATTAATTATCAAAAATTTGTTTTTTAATTATAAATTGTTTTAATTTTAATTATAGAAATTTAATTAATAATTTTTAATGGGAATTTTTTATTTTATTTTTTTACATTTATATAAGATATGTAAATTTATTAATTAATTTAATTATTTTTATTATTATTAGTTTTAAGATGCTAAATTTTTATTTTTTTTTTTTTTAATTAATAAATTTATTTCTTAATTTTTGTTATTTTATTTAAATAATGTGTTATTATTTTTATTTAATTAATTAATATATTTATTTTTTGCTGTGTTGTTTATATGAAATTATTGAGTGACAAATGAAAAAATTTGAGTGAAAAATTAATCTTGAGTTAAAAATGTATATAATGAAAACCACAGTGAGAACAGCCAAGTAAATAAATAAAAGCTTACTCTAATGTTTGCTGTATTAATTATTCAACTAATTAATTACACAAATTTGTAGTAAATAAATACACGGTACTGATAATTATATTTATTTTGAATAATTTACCAAAAAAACGTTAATAAATAAATATTGTGCTTATTGTGGTATTAACAATTAATATCAGTTAACAAATTAATATCAATAATAAAACAATTTAGTTCGTTTAACAGAACTAATTTAGCAATAACAACAAGACTTAATGTAAGCTTAATCTAAAAATAAACAAAAATCATTTGTATTTAATCAATTTTTATATAAAAAGCGAATAAAACCAGCAGCAAATATACCGACAAATCATTAAAAAGTAACTCAAAACGTATTGATAACAGCAAAACTTCCAAAACGTGTCGTCATAATAAAATAATTTCAATTGAATAATTATTATAATTTTTTTTTTTACTTAAATAAAGAAAATTTAATTAATTACATATACTTTACTCTCTAAATTATTTTCTAACATATCGCTCAAATTGTGAATTGTATAAAATCAACATTGAATGTCATTCGAAATTGTATTTTTTTTATTTATTTCGATTTAATTATTATTAAATATTTCGCAAAAATTTTCAACATTAAACATAATACTTAATTTATATTAATAAAAACTAGTTAAAAGATAAATTTGATGTCATTCGAAAGTCTAAAGTCTTTTAAAATTAATTAAACATAATTCTATTGTGTACGCTTCAGTCATTTATATTTAAATAAATAATTAGTGATTAAATTTTTGTAAATAAAATTAGTAAGAAAATTAAATAATTTAAATTAAATAAAAAAAAAAAAAAATATCGATAAAAATAAGCAATCAAGCAAAAAATTAAAAATTATAATTTTAATTATTTTAATTTAAATTATTTAAAAAATAAATAACTCGCCTAAAGTTAATAAAAAATAAGAAAAACTTTTATTAAACTCAAGAATGTTAATTGAGAAAATAATTAAATAACATTAGCAATTTTAGCATAAGATAATTAAAAAATAATTAACATTAGAATCTATAATTAATTGATTTTATTTATTTTTCTTTATTTCGTTTAAATGTTTAACGATAAAGTGTTTTTTTTTATGTTTAATTAAATAAGGATAAGAAAAGTCAAAGACAAAAAAGACATTGTAAATTAATAAAAATGACCCCACAAGAAACAGCACACAGACACAAATTATTACAAATTAATATAATTAAATATTGATGTTTGTTCATAATATATAATAAGTATATATTATTTAATTATTTTTATTAATTATTATTATTTTATTAAATTACTCTTGATCATGTACAAAATGAAAATTTAAATTAAAAATAATGTAATAATAATAATTATAATAATAATAATTATAATAATAATAATATTAAAATAGTTTTTTTATAATAAAGTGTAAATTTATAAAACTGAAAAAATAAATAAATTAAATTAAATTTAATTAAAAACTCGTAAATATTAAACAAAAAATAAAAAACATAATAATATATTTTTTCACATGTTTTTTCTATAATTAAATTTAAATTATTATTATTAAATAAAAAGAAAAAGGTAAAAAATTTATAATAAGAAAAAATTCTTATTTAATTAAAAAAATAAAAAAATAATTTAAATCTTGTTAATTTTTACACATAGTAAAAAATAAATTTCTTTCTTTCTTTAATATAAATATATATAAAAATCTAGATATAATAATTATAATTAATTTTTATCATTTAAATTAATAAACATAAATTACAAATTACAGAATTTTTAATTTATTTATTTATTTTTCATAACCAAAAAAGAGAAAATAAAGAAAAATGTATTGGAATTAAAAATTCTCATTGAACGAAATAACTAAAAATCATTATTAATTAAATATAATTTAAGTACAAAATCAGAGAAGAAGAAATAAAATTATAATTATTAATGAAAAGAGTCCATTAATTTAATTAAAAACAATTTAATATTAATTAAATAAAATAAATAAATAAAAGTTTATAAAATAGCATAAACATAGGCGCTACAAAATGTACATGAAACAAAAAAAAAAAAATAAATGCATAAAAACACTCAAAAAAAAAAAAAACCAAACAAACAACATTAACTAATAAATTAATTAAATTTAATGAAAAATTATGAAGAAAAAACTAAATAAATGCTGCATAAATTTCCATTTTTTTTTTGTCTGTTGTTTTAATTTTATAAAAATAAATAATAAAAAAAGCATAGTTTTGATATTAAAAGAAGAAAAAAAAAAAACGTAAATAAAAAGATAAAAATTAAGACAAGACTTATTTAAATCTTAATAGATCTCTAACCGTATCCTGTTTATTATATCCTTTACTGTCGTCCTCTAACCAATTAATCTTTCAAAATAATCAATGTACTAAAATAAAAAGAAATATAATAGAATAATTAAATCAATTGTAATTAAACAAATTAAATTAAAAAATAATAAGAAAATTAATAGCGCAAAAAAGAAAAAAAAAATAGTTACATACAAAGTTTAAAGAAAATTTAATGTGAATTTAAACTTACTTAAATTACCGGAAATATTTTTATGTGTGTTACTTTTTTATTTGATTATAATTTTTATTCTTTCTTTCTATCATTTTTAATTATAAATTTATTTCATTTAGAAATAGGAAAATATTTAATATTTTTAACAACGTGTACATTTACATTACATTGGAAAAGAAAAGAAAAATAATAATAATGAAAGCATAATGAAAAATATCAGAAACGAAAGTATGTATAATTTTATTCATAAATAATAATCCATTTAACCAAAATGTGTAAAGATAATAAAAAAGAATCTCATGTATACATATATATAAAATCAAGTGAAGAAAGAATATTTCAATAAAAATTAAATATATATACATTACGTTATAAATAATAATTATGTAATTTTTCATAAATATTTATAATTAAAAGAATTCACTTATAAAAAAGAAGAAAATGATGAAAATTAGTATTAATAATTTAAATTACTGAAAAGAATGAAAAAAAAAAAAACTTTAAAAAAGCCCAAAAAAATTAATAATTTATAAATATAAAAGATAAATAAATGTGTATAATAGGTTAGTCTATAATTTTTTTAAATTGTTGTAAACTAATTTTTAAGTTTGTATTAAAATGTTTTGTGCATTCAAAATCATTGTGTTTTATTTATTAATTAATTAATTTCAGACTTTTAATAATACCAAAAAAAAAAAGTACAAACATTTTTATAACTAATTATTAACATAATTCTTTTAATTTAGATAGTATAAAAATGTTTAGTGAAATAAAAAGGCACAGGATACAGGAATATCTTCTAATCGGCCTTTTGATGATAACTCTGGTAAATTGATTAGTCTGGTATCATTGTTATTAATACAGGAACATTTATTATTGTGTTTTAATTAAGTCACATTTGCATACAATCTTGTGCAGTCAAAATTCTTCGCTGATAAACATAGTAATCATTTATTTATAACAAGGATTAGCATTGAAAGGATTTAAGAATAAGAATTAGAAAGGTTTTAAACACTTGGTAAAATAAATTTTTTAATTAATAAATAAATTTACATACCTTTTTATTTATTTTGAAAAGAAATTACATCTCACTTATGATTATCAAAACAAAATTATGTTAACTGTAAACATAAACGATACACTATAAAAACTAGTTGGGTACAAATACTCCTATTAAACAAAAAGCAGGGAAATTTTATTGAATCTTAAATCGTTCAATTATCATGCATAACCTAAATATTGAATTTGCCGCCTTTGAAGTACTGAATAGTTAGTTCTTTCAAGAAATTTTATTATTTTAATTAAATAAGTATATTATAATAAATGCTGCCTGATAATATATCAGAAAATATATTATTTTACTGTGATGATAATAAAAAAATTAAGAATTTAATAAAGGTATTATATAACATGGATTCTAGTATATAATATACTTAAATATTTGTCTATGTTTTTAGATTGCTGAAGATTTAGCTGCAAACGGTTATGATATTCTTTACATACGAAAAGAAAAGTTTATTGAATTTCCTGCAAGTGCTAACTTTAAATTAGATATTTACAGAAGAATCAAATTTTGGTAAATAACTTTGTTGACAATTATACAATAGATTTTTAATTTTATTTCAATTTTTTTTAGTTATATTTCAACATTAGATCAGCTTTTACATTGTTTAAAAGACTTGTATACGTTTATAAAAGTACCTAATGTAGTAATTGTTGAATCTTTTGATATATTCTACAACTTTTCAACTGATTTTAGTCTTTTATTAAAATTGTTAGCAATTTTACATAACTTAATAAGCTATTTAGCGTATAAAACGAATTTTGATTGTAAATCAATTATTCACATAGATAAAAGTAATTTTGAAATAATGTTAATACATAAAATAGAGAGTTTATATTATTTTAAAAAAAATTGTATTTTTGAAATTGAAAATGAAAATAAAGTATTATAAATGTGAATAACATTTCCCTGTATTATTATATTGTAATGGCAACACTTTCGAAGCCGGCTAACGGCCATATTGGCATTTTTGATACTTTTTCATATTTGCTTTCGTTATAAGCAGCAAATACAAAACCCTGTTTGCGCTTGCTTGTATAGTGTGCAAAATTAACATAAAAAAGTTTGTTTAACAAAGTGAGCCGTGTAGCTTGTCATTTTTATTATAATTTTAACAAATAATTTTGTATTGGAGATTAATAATTGATTAATATAATTAAAATTGACTATATTTGGAATAATAAGTGATATAAAAATATAAATTAAAAATGTCTGAAGAAAAAAAGGTATTAAAATACAAAAGTATATAAAAAAGATTGAACTATTCTGTCTCGACACCGACATGACGCTCATGGATATTTACAATGGCGCGTTTAATATTTTTATTTCACATGAATACATGTGGATTTATATGCTATTTTTCAAAATAACAATTCAATTTTGATATAAAATTTATATATTAATTATTTGTGATAATATAATATTTGTTATATTTTGTTACTTTTTAACCATAACTCATAAGAATTTATGTGTGACCAAAATTTTTTTATTTGTAGTATTTTAGTAAATATTTTTTGAACAGATATTCTTATATCTTCTAGGATTCAAAGGGTACAGAGAGCGAACATATTAATTTGAAAGTATTAGGACAGGATAATGCTGTAGTACAATTTAAAATTAAGAAACATACGCCTCTCCGGAAACTAATGAATGCCTATTGTGACCGTGCTGTAAGTTGCATTGTTAAATTAAAGAAAATATTAAACATTAATCATAACGACGTTTTTAACCTCACTCTTTTGTTTCATATATTCACCAATAGGGACTATCAATGCAAGTAGTACGTTTCCGTTTTGATGGGCAACCAATTAACGAAAACGATACACCGACATCTCTAGAAATGGAAGAAGGTGATACAATTGAAGTGTACCAACAGCAAACGGGCGGCGGTCGAAATTAAAACAAAATTAATTAAAAAAGAAGAAAAAAACAAAACATCATTAACATTTAAATATAATTATTTTTTTTTTTAATTCTTAAATAATATAACTTTAATTTATATCCTCTAAGTAAAAATAACAGGTAGCAGCATTTATATATATACAAAAAAAAAAAAAAATTAAAGAATCAAAAAATGAAAAGAATTAAATTAATTAATGATATACATTGTAACGTGTGTGTATTGTTGTTTGAAATTAAATTTAATTTAAATATTATAACGTTTCTAACTTAAAACTTGAAAAATGCCACCCGCAATTCTTTTGTTTACAGTGGTTTCTTATTTTTTAATTAATTTTTTTTTAAAAGATACACCACAAGTCAGATCGTTTATGTAATAAAAATGTTGTTACTAATTAACAAAGTTTTTTTTTTTTTTTGAAAAATGTAAAGAGCGAAAAATCTAACTGAAATTATAAATAAATAATAAAATAATGAATGAAAAACAACAGCAAAAACGTTTATTTTAAATAATGGCATGATTTTTTAATAAAATTATGAGGTTATATAATGGGGCTTAACCGAATAAAATCAACAAAAGACGAAGGT
Source organism: Ptychoptera contaminata (assembly GCA_963942525.1). NCBI lineage: Eukaryota > Metazoa > Arthropoda > Insecta > Diptera > Ptychopteridae > Ptychoptera > Ptychoptera contaminata. The sequence goes on from OZ012637.1 coordinate 6,888,231, forward strand.
TTGTTACTATGCTAAGCATTCACACTATCTTTGTATACCAGTTATTATTCTCCAAACATTTACCTTCTAATCAGTCTCCACACAAGTTATATTATTTTTTTCCATTGATTTGACAAATACAATTATTTTTTTTACTATCAAGATCTACTTTAATCAAAATTATAAAGTATTATAATGAAATAAAATAATTAATTAGAAAATAGATAAAATAATTCTTTAACATAACATATATAAATAAATAGTATATAAGAAATAAAATTCTATTAAATTTTTGGAGAAGAGAGTGAGTGGTTATATTGTATTTTATTAAACGTAAATTCATATAAATAAATTAATATTGATAATGAGAAATAAAAGTTATTAAAAAGAAAAATAGTCAATAGTAAAAAAAAAGTTTTATGATTTTCTCATAATAAGTGCCTATTTTTAAATAAAAAAAGGTTTAATTAAAATTATAAGATATAGTATATTAAATAAAGTCAGGAATATGTCTCGAAAACGACCTAACCTCAAAATTGAAGTAAAAGAAGAAATTCCTAAGCCTGTGTAAGTTTCTTATTAATTTTTTTTTATTATTATTAATAATTTTGTTATGTATATAAAAATGTTTTATTTTTTCTTCTGAAAAACCGATTATAATCACATGCTTAAAATATAAAATAGAAAAAATGCTTAAAAATAGATTGTTTGATGAATAATAAACTATTATTTATTATTGTCGCCCCCTTATATTTAGAACACCATTACATAATCTAGATAAACGTACAACAATCACAATCGATGATAAAACGTTTGTTGTGGAGGCTGATGATTTGGAAAAAATATGTGATTTAGGACGGGGCGCATATGGCATTGTTGAAAAAATGCGGCACAGGCAAACAAACACAGTAATGGCTGTTAAACGGATAACGGCGACTGTCAATACACAAGAACAGGTAGATAATTGTGGGCGGGAAACAAAAAATATTTTATTTCTTTTCATTTTTAATTAATTATTTTAAAAATATATAATTTTAGAAACGTTTATTAATGGATTTGGACATATCAATGCGTTCCAGTGAATGCCCTTATACAGTGCATTTTTTTGGTGCACTCTTTCGTGAGGGAGACGTCTGGATATGCATGGAAGTCATGGATACAAGTTTAGATAAATTTTATCCAAAAGTATTTCATAATAATAGGAAAATGTCAGAAGATATTTTGGGAAAAATAACAATAGCGGTTGTAAATGCTTTGCATTATTTGCATGCCGAATTAAAAGTGATCCATAGAGATGTTAAGCCATCTAATATTTTAATAAATCGTAAGGGTGAAGTTAAAATGTGTGATTTTGGTATTTCAGGTAAATTGTGTTTATTATTTACTTAATAAAAAATAAATAACATAACAGAATAAACTATTTTTAGGTTATTTAGTTGATTCAGTTGCCAAAACTATTGATGCCGGTTGTAAACCATATATGGCACCAGAACGTATCGATCCTACCGGTAATCCAGGTCAATATGATATAAGATCCGATGTTTGGTCACTCGGTATTAGTATGATTGAAATGGCAACAAATGAATTTCCCTATGCTACATGGGGCACACCATTCGAACAATTAAAACAAGTAAAATATATTTTTTTTCTCTGAGTACATTTATTTATTTTTATATCATTATTAAAGGTTGTTAAAGATGATCCACCTAGATTAGCATCTGGATTATTTTCAACAGAATTTGAAAACTTTATTGCCGATTGTTTACAAAAGAAATACACAGATCGTCCAAATTATGAACAATTATTAAATCATCCGTTTGTTATTGCAAGTCAATCAAAAGATACAAATGTTGCAGCATTTGTTGAAGAAATATTAACTTTACCGGAATAGATAAATATAATTTATTTTTACACACACACACATATATTTTCAGTTTTGTTTGTTTCTTGTTATTACTATTATTAACTAACAATACAAAACGGATACAAAACGAAGAAAATCAAAAAAAAAAAAGTTATTTTGTTTGTTTGCCGTGTTACGCGTTTAGTTTCATTATTATTATTATTACAATTATTTCTTTGAATTTAGTTTTTAATATTAATAATCATTATATGTTTGGCATTTGATTTTTATATTATTTGAAGAAATTTAGGATTATTTAAGTGTAAAACCAAAAGTACTAATTAACGAAATAACATTTTGCTACTGTAATAATTTCCTCGTTTTTTTTTTTTTGTTATTTTAAATTATTATTTTTGGCTTTATTCAATTATAAAAATACTAAATAAATTTGTTTTTGCAAATTAAAAAAGAAATATGAAAAGAAAGAATGAAATAATAACAAATTGAATCTAATATTGTAAAGAGTCGAAAACAGTGAAAAATATAAAATAATTCTTAAAGAAAATATAACTTATGTAAGATAAAACACACAAATAACATTTTATATTAAAAATAAAATGAATAGTGGAGAAAATTTTCTAACTATACATATTCATTAATCAATCTAATTGATTTAAAAAAAAATAAAATTTAATATAATTAATAAAATGAAAAACAAATGTTAATAAAATAAATTAGTTTTAAACAAATATATCTATAAACATCACTCTTTGCCCTAATAATATTGTAATAATAATAAAATAATTATATAAATATATATTTTTCTGTTTACCTTTAAATTAAGTAATTATAATTTAAAAAATAATATTAATAAATATATTTTTAAAGATTAATGAAAATTGTTAAAATAATTAATAAAAAAGTGATGAAAAGTTATTTTAGTTATTGAATTTTTCTTTCATGTTTCTTTTGTTGATTGAAATGTAGTCACAATCATAAAATTGTTAAATGATATTATTTATTATTACAAAGTGTGCTAAAAGAAAAACATTTTATGTAGTCGCGAAAATTAAAGACAAGAATTGATTAAGGAAACTTTATTCACCCCATTCAACTACAAACATAAATTAATATACATGGTTCTATAATAAACTCTTTTCATAGCAATAAAACAATCTTCATGGCCAGGATGGTTTTTCGCCTTCTTTTAAAACATGTCCATATAGTGCACTTTTATCACGAAATCTTGTCATCCTTTCGGTTTCTTTACGATCTAAAAACCAACCAGCCATAAAACCAGCTAATGGTAATCCAAACCATGCATATTGTTTTGTTATTCCAAAAATCATTTTATTTTTTTGTTAATTATTTATTCTGTCAATAATTCTTTGTTTTTAATTGACTTTAAATTTTGTTGTTTCCACTTTTGTGTATGACTGTAATCAGCATAAATTGTTGATGCAGTAAATGTTGGAAAGAATATAACAATTTTATATTTACGCCAAAATGTTAATAATGCATTTGGTTTACCCATTAACTAAAAGAAAAATATAATTAAATTTATTTTTGAATTACATAATATTTTTTAGTAAAAATGTTAACAATTTGTAGGTTAGGTTAAAATTGTGAAGTAATTTTATTTCACAAATAATTTTTATTATAAGATTAACGTAAATTATATTTAATCAATGTGTTAATTGTCTTTTCATTATTAATTATATTGTATTTATTTGCTTACCACATAATAAATAAATTTTTTAATGAATAATAAGTAATTTTAGACTTTAAAGAAATGTCAATAGAAATTACAGTTAGCCAACATTAAGACTCAAAACTATTATATATGCCTATATTGGCAGCATTAGCTAGTTGGTAGAATTTACAGTGTACAAGTACATAACCACAATTTAATTTTTTTAATCAACTTGAGTATACAAAATAACAACTATGGATTTTGGGGAATTAAAAAACGATAAAGATTTTATTGAAAAAACAAAACAATTAGATGAAGCACTTGATAATATTGAAAATAGTGTTGATTTATTATATAATACAAAAAAATACGATTCTTTAAGTACAGATGATAAAGTGACTTATGATATATTTTTGTCTTATACAGCAAACTCGTTATTTTGGGCTTACGTCAAATTACAAGGAAAAGATGTCAATACGGTAATCATTTAATAAATATATTTCTAATTTAATAATTATAATAATATTTAATTACTTTTAGCATGGTATTAAACATGAATTATCTCGTGTCAGACAAGCATTGGTAAGACAAAAAGACATTCGCGATAGAAATACAATACGACCAGTATTAGATAAGGGTGCTGCTGGACGTTTTATACGGCACGGATTATGGGAGCCAAAGAAAAAAAATAACAATGATAATAATGATACACCAAATAAAAGAAAAAAATTTAATTAATTAAAAGGAAAATGAATCAAAGACTTGAATATTATAATAAAATGATTTTTATTATTATTACATATAATTATTAATTAAATTAATGCAAATAATACATAAAATTAGGTAAATACTATTTTTATACAAATAAAAAAGATTCTTTCATTTTTAGAAAAAAACATTTATTGTTTTTTTCCATTATATATATTATTAAATATAATATTTAAAACATATTATTATCTATATACATAGATAAATATACTTAAAATGTAAATACAGTTTATAATTTATTATTATATGTTTTAAAACGATTAAATTTTTGGTTATTCGGTTGAGAAATTAATGGATCACATTTTCATTTTTACTATTATTATTTATAATTAAATTATATTATTTGAAGCTAAATGTTAATTACAATTTTAATTTTCCTTTTTTTATTCTTTATGTGTTTTGGTTGTTTAAATTTTATTAAAACTGTGAATCTGAGAATAATCTTTTTAACTTGTTGCTGACTTTTGATAATAACACATTAATTTATTAGTGTAATTTTATATAATTTAACACAACATAAACAGTTTATAATTATAATTAAATTTATAAAAAAACCAGAATATCTAAATAATAACTTATAATTCCAAAGGAAAAAAAAATATATATATATTTTTATGGTAATGGATATTTAATTAAATCATTATTATATTCATAATCTTTATATGTTGGCCCCAATGGGTTAAATCTATTATCAATAAAATTACAATCATTCTCATTATTTATAATTAAATCTTTATTTAATATATTGCATTCGATATCATTATTACGATGACATTTAAATGCACAACGTATTTCTGTTGCCATTTCAGAACAAAGTGATATCTAAAAATAAAGAAAATATAATTAATTAAATAATAATTAAAAAAAAGAAAACTATTTTCAAATTTCTCACCTCCTTTTTATCAGATTATTTAAATTTCATTAAAATATTATTAATTAATTATTCAAAACATCAATTTATTGAATTGTTTCGTTGTTGTGTTGAGCAAGTGATTGAAATTGATAACAAAAAAAAAAATCAAATAAAAAGAAAAGAAAAGAAAAACCAAAACCCAAAGAAAACAAAAAAAAAAATAAGAAAAAAATGAAAAGAAAAACAACAACAATAATTTGCCATAAAATCAACAAAAAGAAATTTAATTTTAATTAATATTACTAAAGCTAACTTATTACTTAAGAGAATAACTAGAGAAGATTAGTATTTCTTTTCTTCTTCTTGGCTACGGTTAATTAATTAGTAATTAGGGGTCATCATTACAGGGCTGCGAAACGTATAGAAACATTGACCATGAGCTATATATATATATCAGTGAATGCACGATTTTTCTTTTAAATAATTAAATTACATAAATACGTTTAAGCCAGAGATTTAGTAGCCCGTTTCTAGTAACGTTTTGCAGCCTTGTTTATAATACTTATATATGGAAAGATCATTATTATTTTTGTTTATTATACAATTTTATAATAATTATTTTAATTTAATTTAATTAAATTTATTTATAAAAGAAATCATACACAATCTTGAATCTTTATTAAACATTTATTTTATTCTTAAAAGCATCTATTTTAATTTCTTTTCACTTAATTCAATTCCATTGTAATTATTTAATAAAATTTTATTTTTTAATCGATTGTGTACTGATTTTTAATAAATTTTTGTTTTTAATTCTAATAATTATTATTTTTTTTTTATTATTAATATTTCTTATATTTTATATTAATTATAATAGAAAATTAAAAAAAATCGATAATAAAATAATAAAAACAATATAAAGAAATAATAAGAAATTAAATTCAGAAGTAGAAATCATATAAATGAAATCAAAATAATAATAATAATAAATAAATAAATAAAAATTATTTAATCAATTCATCATTATCTGGTCCACATCAATAAACTCGCTTCTAAAACAACAATAATAATAATAATAATGTGTTTTCTCTCTTTACTTTCGTTTAAACTTTAAATATATAAAATTTATTGTTTCATTGTTTAATTCACGATTTACTTTTAATATTTAATTATTTATCGATTTTTGTTTTAAAAAAAAAAAGATAAATAAAAAATGTAAAAGGAAAATAATACAAAGAAAAGAAAAACCAAAAAAAAAAAATTGGAAGCTTAAAGCTAAATATCATTTAGTTATGTGCTTACCCGTTCCTCAACAGCTACTTTTCTTGACTTCCATACAAATTCACAGACAGCTATAACACAAGCAACACCCATACCGCCCATTAGTACAACGAAAACACCACCAACATTTGCTAAACCTAATTCATTAGCTGCTGAACTAGATTTTGATGTATCATCCTGTAATTTTAATTTAAATTTGATTATACAAAAAATATATATTAAATTATTATTTATTTACCCTGCATGAACCACCGCCACGTTTTTCCTTCCACCATCGTGTCTTCAGTATATGTAATTTACCTTCTTCTTGTAATTTTAATACTGCACCACTTATTGCTGTACGATACGGTGAGTCTAGAGGTAAATTTAATTTTTTTTTAAAAATAATTAATCAATTCATTGATTGAGCTTTTAAAAAGCTTTTAATAAATAAAAATTAGCATACTTGGTGGCATAGCAATTCCATAACCTTTTGAGTCTAGCATACCGCCAACTTGTGTTAATTCACAATTACGCTCAATTACATATTCAATTGATGTTGATTCCATTAAAAATGCATAACTTCCTAGAAAATTAAAGAAAAATATTTAATTAATTTATGTTTTTTGAGATAAGCAATTAAGTATAGCACCTTTTCCTTTGGCCACCCTTTCGACACCCTCAATATTGCTTGATGTAAACACTGATGGTCGTGCAGACTCCATAAATGACCACATACGTTGATATGTTGAAAAATTGGAATCCTTTATTAAAAGTAAAAATTTTCTAATAAATTTCGGTAAAATCAATAAATTTTATTATTTACCCTAAAGAATGCTACAGTACTTCCGCCTCTTAATGCACCATACTTTATTTTTGTCTGTTTTGCTAAATCTTCGGCACTCTCAATTGGTGAATCCATACGTTCGACAGTTAAAAATGCAGCCAAATTAGCTGTATATGAACTAATCATAATTAATGTAAAGAACCACCACATACCAGCAACCATTCGTGTAGACACCGCTCTGTTTATTATTATTATTATTTTTATATATAGTTTTTAGAAGGAATTTAGTATTTTTTAAGTAAATAAACAAAAAAAAAAAGTTAAGTAAAAATTGTAAAATTAACCCAATCGAAATAATTAAGATTTATAGATGCTGTGCTTTATTTCGGCCAATAAACTGTCACAGGTATTTTAATTTTAAAAATACTTTATCCTTTGCCAAATTGAATACTTGCCAAACAGTTTAAATATTTGCACTCAACGGTTGTAGAATTATTCAAAAAAAAAAAAGCTTTTGTATTACAAAGTGGTAATCATTTCTATTTTAGTTATTTTAAGGAAATTGTAGTATATGATTTAAGGATTAGAAAATGACTAAGAATTATTTTTAATTATATTATGCTAAACAGCAGACTACAATTTGTACATGTTTTCAAAGTTATTTTTAATGTCAATCAATTATTCACCGTATAAGATGAATAAAATAAATTTATCATCACTATTTCTTAAGACAAGAAATTATTAATGTTAATTAATGAAACATTTATAGAATAAATATGTATATTTTAAATTAAAAATTCATTTCTTAATAATCAATATTTACATTTTGCTAATGAAAATGATACAATAAGGGCCATTAGGGCGGTTAATAGCCTTTCTGATTGGGTTAATTTTTTTTTTTTTTAATAAATATTTATTACAAAAGATTAAATATTAAAATAAAATTCAAAAATTAATTTAAAAAAATATATATAAAACTCTTTTAACACCATTTAACCTATTCATAAATAATTAATTAATTGTTTTATCATTTTTTTTATTTTAAATTAATAATTTTGCATTTACTAAATTTGTGATTTAAAATAAAAACACAGAACAAAACAGGAAAAACAATTTAAATTGCATAAATAAAAGGTGAATTTATTTATTTATTATTTATTACTAAATTAATTATTTTATATTATTTTATTTATTATTTATAAAACAATAAATATTTAACTAAGAAAAATAGTGTTAAAATAGAAAATTATTCACTTACATAACATGCTTCGAGAATTTTATTTATTTAATTATTTTTCTTTTATTTGTATTAAATTTAAATAAAATAAATATATTAAAAATAAGTAAAATTAACATAATTAATTTAAAAATAAAAATATGATTGCATTTTGAATTAAGTTAAAACCAAAAAATTAATAAAAACTTAAATGACAAACAAATCAATTTATTTATTTAATTAAATAAAGAAACATCGATTAGGAAATAAAAACAAAAATTAATAAGGAAAACAAAAAGACAATTTTGTTTATAAAAGGTAAATTAAGGTGTTTTGTGATGATGAAATTATTTTTATTATTTAATTTTATTTTGTGCGTTATTTTCTTTAAATAAATTGCAACTTTATAACGAGTATTTTTTAAATAAAAAAATATGCTTATTTATTTCATTTGTAAGTTTTAAACTGGTGCAACACATGCATGTCATTTTATTTAAAAAAAAAACATCTTGTATTTGTGGATTTATTAATGATTAGCAAATCTTTAACTAAATAATTATTTAAGAAGATTAGTAATTATTTTAAAAAAGTTTATAATCCGCATTAAATAAAAATGGTCAGGTTTATTTTCAAATGTTTTGGTCAGTATAAATATTAAAGTGTCAAAATTATTAACGCGTGTTTGCTCAGAAAATCATATTTTTTAAAGACTGACCCTATATAGATAGCCGCCATTATTTAATTAATTTTGTAATAATTAATGTAATTAGTAGTTTTTTTTTTATTAAAACCGCCTTTAACTATTTAAATAAAATTATTAAAAGATGTATTTAATATTATAAATAATAAATTTAATATAAAATTGTTCGATTTTTACGATGAATAAAGTGGAATTGTGTTTATTTTTTTCGGTATTATCAATGCTGTTAAAGGTGCATCAATTTACATATTTGTTTATTAAATGTGTAGACACAGCTATAATATTATAGAAATTTATTAGCAAACATAGACAATACAATAAGATACAAAAATTAAATAAAAAACATTACGTAAAAACACATAAACACAGTGATTAATAACAATAATAATAATGAATAAAAATTAAACATAAACAATAAAATTAAAAATCCAGTAAAGTATATTAATAAAATGTTAAAATTTTAACGAATTAATTTAAAATGTGATAAATGTGAGCAATTGTGGTTTAATATAAACATAAATATAAAATTTATTTTCTCTATTATTATAATAAAAATAATAATAAAATGTGCTTTTATCTAAATTATCAACTATAAATAAGAATAAATGCAGTGATTTGTCACTAAGGTAATTATTTATTTCATTAGAATAAAACAATTTTATTTCTTATTTTATTATTGAAATTCTTATGAATTTAATAATATTAATAAAGAATTTTCTTTCTTTATTTTTTTTTATATTTAATATTAAATTATAATTGAAAATAATAATGAAAAAATAATAAAAATTATTATGTTGAAAGGAAAAAGATATAGAAAATAAATAAAAAAACAATTTTATTACATTTATTTTATGCTTTTGATTAATTTTATTCAATCTGTATGTTTTATTTATTGGTATTTATTTGATTAAATAATGAAATTAATTATATATGACAAATAAATTGAACAAAATTGTTTTCATCAAGAATTTTTTTCTTATTAATATTTCTTATTTTCCATAGAAACAGTTTTAAGTGTTTGTTTTCTTAGAAAAGTGCTTAGTTTGAAGATTATTGTTTTTTGGTGTGGTATGGTTGTTACCGGTAGCTACATAATATAATATTTTCTTATGCAATGAATCATACAACATTATGTTTGTAATACATAAGGTAAAACACCGACTGACGCAACAGTTGACAATAAATATAATAAGTAACAATATGTTACAGAATACATACTTTATTCAAAAAAATAAATAATGCAAATATAATAAATCAAAGAAATTTATTCAAAATTTCATTTATATTTTAATAAAAAGTTGTTTTAAAATTACAAAAGAAATTTATATAACAATCTAACACATTTCCGATAAATAAATAAAAAGAAAAATCACATTCTTTGTTATTTTTGATTGAAGATGAAAAACTTTCTTTAAAATCACTTTAAGATCGAAATAAAATCAAAATTTTATCAATATTATTTCCTAAACGAATTATCACTTACACAAACTTGTTTAAAAATAAAATTTCATAGTATTTCCTATTGGATAAACTTTCTTAGAAATCTTTATTGAAAATAAATAAATAGTAAATGAAATTATCTTTGTTATTAAATAAAGAATTGAATTATCATTTACTATCACGTCAGGTAGTATAGAATTAAATTCTATAAATGAATTATAAAATAATAAAATCAACCAAACATCACCACAGCTAAACGTAATTTAATTTATTTTTTATATTAAAAAGACAAAAAATTTAATTTTAATCAAACAATAATATAAATGTAAAATAAAAAAGTCAACTTTAAAGCAGCTTATGAGAGACAATAAACAAGAATAAATAAAATGGAAAAAAAATATACGAAAAGATTTAAAATAAGAAAAACCATAAATTATTAAGCAAAGAAAATATATTATTTTAATTATAATAATAATAAAGAAAAAAGGAAAATGAAACTTTTTTTAAAGCATAAAAAAAAAACAACAAGAACTTGAATTATAATTTAAAAAAGAAAAATAACATTATAAAAAGTAGTTGAAAAATTAAATAAATAAATAGTTAAAAAGAGATTTAAAATAAGTTTAATTTTAAAATAATATAATTATACATAATTGCTTTAATATTATTTATTATTATTATTTTTTTTTGTTAAAAATTAATTAACTTGACCTGATTTATTTATTTTATTTTATTCAAAAAGAAAAAACAAAAAAAAAATTAAGGAGTTTTACTAGTTGAACTTACTTTGGTGCAATATCAGAGCCTTGTTGCATTAATGATCCAATTGTAAACCACAATGAGTTGAGTAATGAGAATTGATTTTCCAATACGGTTGGATCCTTGTTACACGGATGTGGATTATCCCACTCATATGGTGAGAACCTGAACATTATATTTGAGTAGTTTTTTTTTTTTTTGCATATCATAATTTATAACCGTTTAATGTATTTATAACATCATCATCACATAAACAGATAATTTGTTTAATAAAAAAAAAAAACAATAACAAAAATATAATAGAATAATTTGCTAATTTATTTAATTAAAAAAAAAAATGCAAATGAAAGAGAATTGAAAATTTGCGTTTTGTAAATCCCCGAAGCATGTTGTTTAACCTTTTTTTTTATTGAAATTTAATTTTATTTTTTGAAATCTTGAAAATCTTACTTTGGTAAAAAATCACATCCTTGTTGCATTAATGAACCAATGGCAAACCACATACAATTCATTAATGTAAATTGTGTTTGCATTTTTTCAGGATGGGGATCACATGGTGACGGTGTAGGCCATTCATATGGCGTAAATCTATGTTTTTTTTTATCATTTAATTTGTATTTATATTTTAGTAGAAACGTTTATTTAATTTTCAAGTGGAAAAATAATAACAATTATAGCAAATAAAATAAAGAATAAATAGTTTTGATGGTATATAAATTAATTGTTAAAATTTATAATAAATTTATAAGCGTTCATACCTTGCCAAAATGAATAATAATACAGAAACACCTAAATATGCTGTTGCCATATATATCCATACGTCTAATGATAAAGGTGATAAGAATGAGAATAAATTTGGTGGTTGTTTAACTGGCTTTCGATATAGTACCGAAATACCCAAATTCATAAATGGCATTGTAAAATCAACAACTTGTTCTCGATCAAATGTTATTGTTAAATCAGCTATTGCTAAATCAGCTCTCTGTTCCAATAGTTCACGCACCATACCATCCCATTCGCTAAATAAAAATATAAATATTATTACTTTTGCTTTATTTAAAAAACCAGAATTATAATTATTCACCCAGTTTCTTTATTAAAACTTCCATAACGTCCATCCGGTACTAATCGAAATGTATAATTAAATCCAAGTATTTTTGATATTTCATGTATTAAATCAATTCCATAGCCCTCAAATTGATTATTTCCAGATAATTTCTCTGCGGAATCTTTTCGCATACAATATGGTGCACTCTTTAAACCATGTAAATAAATTAATTAAAATGTATTTTGGTTTAATATAAGTGATAGACAAACCAATATTGTTGTAACGACAAGTGTTTTATTTTTTAAATTTTCAACAATTTCTTTTTGTTGGTCACCATATGTACGTGTAAAATTAACACCTTGTGTGGAATTCCAAGTGCCAATTTTACGTAAACCGCCGGGTCCTAATTCAACAATGTCTAATATAAAATCAGACCGAAATCCCTGATGATCGAATTTTATAACATCTGTCAAGCCACGCATTTCCACCTGAAAGAAATTTATCAAAAGAGCTTTTAAAAAGATTACAAATAATTTTCGATAAGCTTAATTGTGTTAACAACAAGTATTTATGCAATATATTAAGTAGTAATGCTAAATGTAATATTATAAACAGCTTGTGACTATATTATTAAATTAGTTCAACTCAGTTAAAGAATAATAAATAACTAAATACGGCTTAAAAAATACAGAATAATAATTCAAGGATGAAACAACGAATTAAAATGTCAAAAAAAAAACGTCATAAGTTAATTATAAATTGACTGAGAAAGTTCAAATTCAAATTTGATAAAATAACATATTTTAAAACATTTTTGTGTCATTACATTAAATATTTTCATCTTAAAGAAAAAATGAAGAAAAAAGTCACCCATTTCAATATGAAGAGGAAAAATGTGGGAGTTGAAAATTTTTATTTTCTGTTTATTTTTTATAAAATTTGTTTATCTTATATTTAAAAAAATATATTTTGCCATCAATTTAAATATTTAAATTTGAGCAACAAGTTACAAAAATAATAATGATAATTTAATTAAAACACAACAAAATACAATTTTTTTTCATTTCACTTACAATTTTCATATAATTAATTAAACTGTAACCATGCGGCCATGTATCTTGTCCATCACACGATAAAGGATGTATATCAATTTGTTGGCTTGTATCCAAATCATGTAGGGCCTTTGCAAATAAATGTACAGCATCGTACATTAGTGCTGTCTCCGCCTAAATTAGTTTATTAATTATTTTCAATCATTTATAATTTTTTTTTTGTATAATTTACCTTGATTACTGTACTGTTTTCCTATTAAAAAAATTATTTAGTTTTTAATAAAAATTTCAATAAATATTTTTTTTACAGAAAAAAAGCATACCTGTGGTCCAAATTCGATTTGACGGCCCTGTTTAGCTTCACCGGCTTTCCAGTCGTGTAATGTATTTTGTACAAGTGGATTATCTGGATCAACTAATCGAAACGCCGTTATATTTGTACCACCGTATTTAAATTCATCTAAATCAACTGTATGTAAGTCCTATAATTTTAATAATATAATTTTTATATCTAAAATAATAATATAAGATAAGTTATGTAAACTCACCAACGATGTAATTAGATAACTGTGATAATCACTCATCATACCAATTTGTTGTGCTTGCTTTAATACCTCATAAATTTTATCATTTGAACAATCAAGCACGATATGAGCTTCGGCTGAGTTTTTTATTTGTTTTAAAAGTGGCCTGTTCAAATTAAAATAAATATTTAAGAAAACAAACTCAAAAAAACATAAAAGAAAAAACCATAAAAACATCTAACCTATAATCACCCGAATCACTTAATTGCCGTACAGCAATTGGGAACTCAGATGGGCCATGTGCTTTTAATAATTCTTGTAACCGCACCAAACCTTCATTTGTTTCATAAATTATTGTAAATGATTTCCATCCCCAGGCGAACACAATATCAACATAAGCCTAAGGATATTTTTGATGGGAAAATATGTTTGTAATTAAAAAAAAAAAAAATGATAAAATTGAATAGGAAAAGAAATGAAATAAAAATAAATCTGTTAACCTTGGACAAAGTGTTTGGATGCGGATATAAATTAACCAAACAACTTTCACGTTTAATACGAAAATCCCATCGTGTCTCTAAATGTGGAACCTTGAAAAAAAAACAGAAAACTTTTATTATTTATTTAAAAAATCAATTTATTCTGAATATTATTTTCCTATTACTAAGGAAATCACGTTTTTCCTGTTACTACAAAAAAGTAATCAAATAAAATTTATTTGCGGAAAAATGTTAACAATACGAGCTAAAAATGTATATAAGTTAGGATTCTCTACCTCCATATTATCACAAATACTTTGTACATGACTAGATGTTAGAGAGGATTGTGGTCCAAAAATAGCAGCAACACCTGTCCGCAAAAGATGACAAACTATAAAGATAAAGTTAAGAAAGAAAAAATATTAAAATAAGTAAAACACAGTAGGGTAGTGGAGGTGCCTGGTTGTTTGTAAATTCACAAATCAATTTTATTAACATTTTTTTTTCTTTTAGTGTTAACTAAATACCTTTTTACTTTCTCTACTAAATTAATAGATAATATTCTGCTTATTAACATTAACACTGGCCAAAAAATAAAGATAAAATCACCATCTGCTTGTTAATATAATAAAAAATAAAAAGAATTTGTTTAGTTGAACAAACAGACAGGGTCACCGTTTGTGCGAACACTTTATCCCATTTTTGTTCACCTTTGAATATTTTTTTAAACAAAATAGTCTAGATAAAATCTAATTTTCTTAAGTAAATATTACAAGTGTGGTTCATTTTGTGCTTTTTATCACATTTTATTATGAAAAACAAAAACATGTTTTTCAGTATTCAATGATAAAAATAAATAAATTTGACTAGTTTTAAGATAAATTTTTATCCAGAAATGGATTATTATACAGAAAAAAAAATAATAAAATAATAGAAAACTATAATATAAAGATGCTATTTGCTGAGCTTTTTCCTAAAAGCTTTATAATTTATTTAATTTATAAATGGTGTTAAAAATGTTTAATTTTCATATCAGTATTACGTTCGATTACATTAGAATTTTACCATAAAAAATTATTGCTTTAATCACTTAGCAACTTAATTTAATAATTGTTAATATTATTATTATTATTATTATCTAATAATAGTAAAAATTTGTTAAATATTGTATAAATACTCTTGTTAATAAAGAGAAAATATTTAACGATCATAATAATAATAATAATAAGTTGAGGGTGGTAATATGTTGATTATAATTGCGTTATAAATATCACATAAAGAAATTTCATATTGCTTCCTTTCTCCATGCTATATAATATTGCTAATTATATAAGATTGAATATTTAAAAAATATAAATATTATTAATAGATTGAATTATGATAGGACTTGAAATGATTTTATTTTTATTATTATGATTTATTTATTTAATGATAAGAATACTTAATTTATTATTAAAAGAAAATAATAATGATTAATTATCTCTTTGGGGGCTAAAGTCGCAGTTGATATCCGAAAATAACATAATTATTCTACATTTATCAATACAAAAAACATCGAACAACCAACGCATAATAATTTAACAATAATAATAGAACAGTATTTACCTCTTTTCGATGCATGAAAACTATCCCATGGTGATATTTTTTCAATTTGTGCTGTTAATTTTGATCGTGGTAAAACTGTACGATCGGCATTTATTTTATCAACAGCATACCGAAAAGCAATCTCTTGATGATCATCGCCTGGATGAAATAAGCCACCTAGAATAAATTTATAAAAATAAATGAATACATACATAGTTCGAGATATTAACATAATAAACCAAAAAAAAATTCTTATGTAAAATTCTACAAGCATACTACTTAAAGTAAATGATATTGATTCTCTTAATCTTCTGTTGCAAATGAAAGCACAAACATAGATAGAATTGATAAAAGAGACAATTTATTTAATTTATATTTTGTAATCTCTTCTATTTTGAGTCACATCTAAACAATTTATATACATAAGTATTAGGTTAAGTAGTTACTTAACTCAACAAGATTATATCAAATAAAAATATAACAAATTATTAAACGGAAAATAACAATAATGTTTAAGAAAAAACAAATAAGAATAAATAAGCAACAGATTTTTAGCAGGAAATTTAATTTAAATTAAATGTTGAAAAAATAAATAAAGAAATGTCACGAAATTTTAGAAAATAAATAAACTACAAGTAAACGACTTGTCACATTTGTCTGAATACACCGAATAGAAAATAAAGAAAGAAAACCAGAACATTTGTTAAGTCAGGTATCGCAGTATTATGCTAAAGAAAATAATTGTTTTTTTTTATATTCATTTAACCAGAATTGTAGCGACATTATCTTCATAGATTTTTCGTTTATTTATTATAAATAATGTAAATATAAAAATTAATAAAAGTAAAAAAATGATAAATGGTGTAACGTCGCCAAAAAATCATTTTGCAATTGTATAAAATATAAATTAACATAAAATAAGTAAAATAAAACGAATAATAAAACAGAAAAAGTATTGTTAAATCAAATAAATGAAATGATAATAAAAGAAAAATTAATGAAAAGTGTCTAAAACGTGAATAGAAATATATACACGTTTTCCGTATACAAAAAAAAAATATATTTTTTTTTTGCATTTTACGAACTCTCAGTATAAGAATAAATAAATAAAGAAAAATTAAATTACAAAATAAGCTCCAACAGGAATCAGTTTTTTATTTTATTTAGATTTTCTTCTTTTTGGTTTGTCGAAAGAAAAATAACCAAAAAAAAGTAAAAAACAATATTATGCTGATGAATAACAATGAGAACCGACATCTAAAATTAACAATGAAAAGTGTTAAAAGGACCGGTGTCATGTTATGATTTATTATTATTATTTTTTCTGTTTAATGTTGACTTTTTTTTTTTTTTGGTTTTTGTCATTTTTATCAACCATATTTGCTCATAAATCCGCATAATTTGAGTCAAGGGAACCAAACACAGATTACTGGTGACATGATAAATGCGTAAAATTTTACTATATGATTTATTTTATTTAGTTGAACAAAAGGAAAAAAATGATTTATTAAATATTTATTGATAGGAGCTTTTAATATCGTGGCTTTAGTAAGTAATTATTTAATTTTAAGTAATGAAAACCTTTGAAAAGCTTTTAGAATGTGAAATTAAGCAGAAAGTACTTTTAAAAAAACGTTGAAGAATAGTGCCGAACATAAAATGAATAAATATTTTATCTACTTGAGAGTAATTTACTGGAATAATAAAGTGGTAGAAGTAGTATAAATCATTAATCCTATTACCTGTATTTTTAAGTAAATATTAATGGAAAAAAAAAAACATAAAATTGTTTCAGACAAATAAAAATTAAGAACACATTTTTATGGGTCAATAAATATTGATTAACATCACTTCCAGATGATTTTACACAATTTATTATTAATACAAAAATAATAATAATAATAAAGACTCGGCATTTCAAAGACCATTAAGAATAGTATAAGTTAAAGAAAAGAATCAGTAATATATTGACGTTAAATAAACGAAATCAATTATTGAATATTTCTGTATTTGACAGTTTTTACTAAGTAATTTTGTAATAGATAAATACAAACTGTTAAAGTGTTATCAATCAATTATTTGTTATGTGTCGCAGGATAATAGAATTTTGATATTTATTTACATTAAATAAAGATTATTTTATCTAATGACAGTACTAAGTATTTAGTAACAAATGTTTTAACGTAAATAGAATAAGTTTTTTAAAGCTTTTTAAAGCTTAAAAAAGAAATATTAAAAAATAAGACAAATCGCTATACTAAAAGACTTGCACTTGTACTAAAAGGATACGCTTGTAAAATTCCACAGGTAATTAAAGATAAATTTCTTTCACTAAGAAACACAAATAAAAAAATTTAATTTTTCTTCTTTTTAATTTATTTGTAATAAAATTTTCACATTAAATATTTTTTTATTATTATTTTATTACTACTGTGCTGTACTGTCTAAAGCCAGTAAAGTTTATGTATGTTGACTTAATAAAAATAAGAGTTTATAAACAGGTGATGAAAAAAATGAAGAAAATTATGTAAATAAAAAGAAAAAATAATTAAACAAGATAAAAAAGAATGAACGAAAGAAATTGACCATTTCTGTGTATGTTTACTTGAATAATTAACTAACGATAATAAAATAAAAAAAGGTAAACTTAAAAATGTTTTCTTCAGTTCATTTGTGTTGATTTAAACTTGCAACTTTACTTGCACATAATCACTAAACAAGTGTTTTCATTTATTTATTATCAAAACTGAATATATAATTAATTATTATATCGTTAATAACCTAGTTTGTCGTTTAATTTAAAATCTATTTTTAAGTAATGATGTTAAAACGTTAAATAATAAACATAAAAGAAAGTAGTATTATCAATAAGTACTAATTATTATTATGTTTACATTTAAATTACCAATAAAAGTATGAAAATGTGCAATCAGTGCAATTATTTACTTACAAAGCTTTAATTGCTAATTTATTATTATTTTAAACAATTTTATTTACTCTTTTACTTTAAGAATTATTAAAGCTGAAATTTTCTATTTAGAAATTTGTTGGCTCATAATAGAAACTCATTGTAGCTGTAATAACAAAGTACGCCAAATAAAAAGCATTCTAGTTCTTAGAAAGTTGCTTAATATTGTCTATTTATCATAAAAAAAAAACTATTTTAAATAAATATAAAATATAAATGCAAATACTACAGATAACTATTGATCGTATTTTATGCATTTACATCAATAAATAAAAATCGGAAAAAAGTTTATTCCGATATTCTTTTTATTTTGTATTAATATCAGTGAACAAGTACTTTATATTTAATTCAAATAAAATATTATTAATTAAGTTGAATTCATTACTATTCTAACTGGCAATAGAAAACTCTTTAATTTCACTTTAAAACGTAAAAAGGCAGAGCTTCTAAACCAGAAATGCATTTATTTTTCCTTTAATAAGAAAGTTTTTAAAAATAATCAGTAGAACTGTTCAGTTATTCAATAAATAAACAAAATAAACCTTGTGATAAGTACACTTAAAGCTTATGGTTATTATATTTTCATTATCAAATACTAATATTATTTTAATAATAAAAAAAAGCAAAAATTAGAATTTATCGTTGGTTTTATTGAAATAAACAAAATATAAAATAAAATTTTATCATAGGAATTTTATGGGAAATACAACCCAATGCAAAAGTGTTTACAATTTTATTTTTATTAACGTGTACATTGAGTACGGGTATGTAATGTGTGCTTCAGTTTAATTCTTTATTTATTTACATCTTTATGATTTTGTTTTTTTTTTAATTTTTTATTAATGAAACAGAGCGAAATACTTTTACATAATTATTAAAAGCGTCTATAATGTAAATAAAAATTAAAAATTTAATTAAAATTAAAATAATAATTACACAAAGTTGTTGATTTTTTATTTTGAAATTAATTTTAAACAATAATCAGATTAATTTTATTGAAATGCATAAATATTTAAACACTTTGTAAACAATTAAAGTTTTAATTTAATTTCATTTATTCGTTTAATAATCAGATTATAATCTTTAAATGCATAAGCAATACTCGGATTATTTGATTTCATAAAATAGGATAAATACCAAAATTAAATAAACAATAAATAAATAAAGAAGCTGAATAAAGTACATTTCTTCTGTGTATCAACAGTAAAATAAAAAAAGAAACAATATAAATAAATAAATAACAGAAAGAAAGAAAGAATAAAAAAAAAGGCAGACGAAGCCAAATAATATTCATTGATTGTTAAGTTACGTTTTATATTTGATTATAAGTTGTGGACGAAAAACAAGGAACAATAGTAAATGAATACAGACACACGTAACAAAATAATAATAATAATAATAATAATAATAATAAATAAAAAGTAGAAAATTTTGTACTCACCAATTCTTATGATATCCGGAAGTGTATTACATTGTTCAAAAAATATACAAAAAACACTAAATAATAAAACTTTTTGTAAATGATTGTTAAACATTTTATTTAATCATTTACTTTTCGTTGCTTATTGTTTATCTCAGAATACAACAAAACAATGAATTGATAACAAGAATGAAAACTTTTATTTTAGTATCACTTTACGGAAAAAAATACAAAAAATGACATTTAACTATGCGTTTTCTGTGGCAATATTAAGCTTTTTTCTATTCGTATTGTTTTATTTTCACAAAAATAAAATCATTTTTCAACTTTGAAATAATATTTAATTCTCACACAACTATTAAATTTTCTACACAACAAAAACAAAAGAAACTTTGTTTTGTTTTGATGAGAAAATTTATGAACATACACAAGAAAATTACTTGCTGCTTGCTTATACAATGACCGTCATTTGAATGATGGAAAAACAAGCCGTGCAACTTTTAATGGCAATGGATGCTGTAGACACTGTTAGTAATATTTCTAAAAATATTAGTGTTGCTGCTATTTGGATTGTAATATCCTTTAGAAAAGTAATGATTTTTATTTTTTCCTTTGGCTTGTTATACAGAACTTTACGAGGATGCTGTATGCTCTTGATAGAGCGGACGCTGTTGTTTCTGCTAAAAGCATAATTTCAATACTGCTACAACAGCACGCATGTTCATTAAAACCGTAAAAACAGAGAGGAAAATCCTTATAATAACATAAAAATCTTATTCAATAAAAAACAAATAATTTAATTATATTATTTAAATATTTCCTTTTTTTGAGAAAGGATACACAGAAAACGTGTAAAAAATATAAATTTTTCTTGAAATACGAGCAAAGAAAAAAAATTTATATAAAAAACCAGGCGTCTCCACTGCATTACAGTGTTTTCTGTGTCACAACTAAAATCACGAAGAGTGTTCTCTGTATCAAAGTTAGATCTGCACAAAACTTTATAAAATAATAAGATAAATAAAAAATAAAACTTAAACTTTTAAAATCGTGTCATTAAAAAGCTTTAAAGCTTTTAAAGATAATTCAACTAAAACCAATTTGCTAAATTCATAGTATTGACTGAGCTTTTTTGTAAAAATTTACACAGTGACATCTGGTTTATTATGTTGATGAACTTTTATCAGAGATTCATTTCCTTAAAAGCTTTCTAAGCACTTTATTTAAATTTTATAAATTAATAAAAAAATATTATTAAAGCTTAATAACAAAGTATCAAATTTTAATTAATTTTTAATTAGAAAAAAAAAATAAACTTAAGTATTATAGGATGTTGGTGAGATTATTATTGGTTATACTAATGCTATAATTAAACCTTATATAAAGCAATTAATAACTACCTGCTGTACCTAGTTATTTATTATTGATTAAAATTAATTAATTTATTATATTTATAGTAGATAATACAATTTATAATTAAAATATGCTTAATAATTTATATAAAAATGATAAAACTCTTTAAATAATAATTTATTTTATAAAAATTATAAAATTACATCATATTTAAGTTTAAATAAATTAAAGACATTTAATCTTATATTATCAGCGGTCAATATCCAGCTTATTGTTGCTGCATTTAAAGCAAAACAATCGTTAAAAACAAGTTAAGTGGTGATCTAAATGATCTAAAAATGTAGTAAAATTATTAAGTCAAACTCATCTCTATATATCTATTGTTGTGTAAAGTTAACGATTTTTATTTTATTTTACATAATTCAACATTATTAATCTACTTAATAAATTTATTTTGCATTTATTAACATTTATATAAAAATATGAATTGATTAAATTATTAAAATTTTAATTTTATTAATTCTATTACCGTACTCTATTCGCTATAGAATTTAGTATAATTATTATTATTTAATTTTCTTTGTTTTAAAGTATATATAGATATATATGTATATACATATTTATTAGTATTATTTTCTGTAAACATAAATAAATTTTTTATTACCTATTTATTATAATTATAAACATAAAATCAAATAATTAAACATAATAATTTAATATAAACAAATCATTTACATCCGTTTAACTATTTGAAAAAGAAAAATTAATGTTTTTCATCTATTTAACACGTTTTATGCTGTTTTTCTTCATTTGTATTTATACTGTTTCAAGTAAAAATAAGTAATAATAAAAATAATAATTATACTAAATGGTTATTCTTTGTTTATAAATTTGTACAATTGAAAATGTTTCGCTATGTAAAATGTTAATTAATTTCCTTATTTTCCTTTTTATTTTCTCTTATATTAAATAAATATGCCAATTTTTATCTTTTTTATTTATTATTTCTTTAAACAGTTAATATTATTGCAAAATATTACTATAAATAATAAATAAAACTTTATCTAGAATTATTATTACCTACTGTTAGTATTTATTACTGATAATATAAACAAATTACCATAATAAACTCAGGTTATACTTTGCACGTACGTGACTATTACAATTATTTAAATATTTATTTATTTTGAATATAAAATATATTCGTTTATTATTTTTAGATTAAATATTAAGTATTTTATCTATAATGTTAGAATTTCTTTAAATAATTATTATTTTACTTATTTATTTGTGATTGGAATTTTTAAGGTGAATATTAGATTGTATTGTATTGTTATATTAGATGAAACATTGTTATTATTATTATTCATTCAATAAAAATAGATTAATTTTTATAGCAAATCAATTGTAGAATTGATAAAATAAACATAAACAGTGTGGTTTCAACACAATAAATATGTTGCCTGTTGATACAACATACTGTTTTCTTGATCAAAAAAAAGCAATATTTATAATTTGCAAAATCAACTTTTACTTGAACAAACTAATTAGTAATATCTTAACGATTATTTTAAATTTATAATCGATTATAATACAGAATTGTTTATATAATTTTCTTTAATAGAAAAACTATTTTGTATTATTTTTTTACAAATTTTTTATGCTATGAAAATAATATTTTATGATAAAATCAATATAAATCATCAATTGTATGTACTCGTATAGAAGATATATAAGACTATAATACTATGCATATTTTAATAAAAATATAAGGAAAAACGAAAACAATAGGAAAAGTAAAATATAAGTTGTTGGAAAATAACAATAGAAATTGTATAAATGTAAGTAAATTCTTGTAACTAAAACTATTTTATTCAATAAATATTTCTAAAGGATTATATTAAATAAATGTTATAGTTTTTATATATTTTATTTTTTGTTAAAGATAAAAGTACATTAATGCATAGTAGATTATCGAATAACGTTGAATAATTTTGCAATAAATCAAATAGCATGATTGGAAATTTTTACAAGGAAAGCTTTTTTTTTTATTTTTAAAGAAATTTTAGTACTTTGAGTTATATTTATGAACAGAAAGTTCATTGATGTAATTCCCAAACGGGTTTTTATTATATTAAATATTCAGAATAATTTTTTCTTAAAGAATATATGTCGTTTGTATAGCTTTAAAAAGTTTATTTTAAGTAGATTAGACCCATGTTTAGTTATTTCCGTCTAGTCTTTTTCATTAATAATAACAATTCTTATAGAGAATCAAAGCTTATAGTAATTTATATGAAAGTAACTGCAGTTTTAATCACTGAATATTGTATAATTTCATTACTTGATTATTTATCATCTATATTAAAGTTAAAACATCTGTACACAATCCGTATCTAATATTAATGAATTATTACCAGCATAACAAGGCATGTTACTTTTATTATAATATTAATTTGACACATAATAACTACTGCACAACCTTAACATTAAGCATTTAATAATGTAAAGCTTTTCAATTATATTTAACAAATAGTATTTACTTTATTATATGTTTAATACAGTATATTATTATATGTTTATTCTTTAATTATCTGTACTTCCCAACATTAAACTGAAGTAATAAATACAAACAATGCATGTTTTACATCAATTACCATTATTGTTTATTAGTTTTTTTTTTTTGTATACTCTTGCATGAGTATTTTTCCTTGATTTTCATTTAAATAAAGAAAAATCAAATCATTTATATGTATATAATTAAATAATCTTTCTTTTATTTATCCTGTTGTGGGCTATTCTGTTACTGATTGGTATTTTTTATTACATTAATTACGACTGAAATAATTTTATATAGACAGTGATTATGTTTAGAAATTATGCATTTTTTCTATTGCATTTTATCGCATTTAATTAGGAAATAATTCTAAAATTAAAGGTATTTTAATATATAGAACATTTCCCTAAATAAATTTATGTTTTACGAAAATCTTTTTCCCAAAGTGCTTAACACAGTATTAATTAAATCAAGTTTTAAAATATAAAATTCTGTTTTTTTTTCTCAAACATCTGTTCTATCTTCAATATGCTAATCAACTCAATCCACTCAGAAAACAAGTTTGAAAAACATTGTCTTGTATAATATTTTTATCATGTAAATATGCAAAAAAAAAAAATAAAACACAATTTATATGCGGGTTAGATATAAAAATTCAAACTCATCACAGACTGATATAAACAAAAACAAAAATATTCTTGATTGCAAATAAATAAAATTAATTAAATTTTCTCTAATTTTATATATATATATTTTTGATTGTGAAAAGATTATAGAAAAACTACTTTATTTAAGTATAAAAACTTAAGTCATTTAATACCAGTAACAGAATTCAATTACATTTATGTGTAATAAAAATAATAATACTAGACAGGAAGCTTAACTATAGAATAGCGACAATAAAATAAAATAATATATAAAAAAAAAAATCTTTTAATCAATATATTTATTTATTTATTTATTTATTTATTTTCTACTCTTTTATTATATTTTTCTTAACAAAAAAAATAAATTGACAAAAATTGTATCAACGCAGCAGCAACTATAAAAAAATAAATAGAAGATAATCAAATTGAAAAGTATCAGTAAACGAAAAGCGTCAATAAATAAATAATTTTTCAATTTAAAAAACTTTTTATTATTTAATTATTTTTATTATTATTAATTTTAAATGGAAAATAAATTGAAATGACTTAAAAGTTAGAGAATATTATATATATATAAGTAATGAAATGAAAATAAAATAATAATAATAATCGAGAAATCAATTTTCAATTCATTTAATTAATAAAGTTAAGGCAAATAGCAAAAAAAATTAAACTTAGACTTTATCTAAAGTTTAGGAACTCTGATAAATTTCTACTGATAATAAAATGAAAATAAAAAAGAGAAAAACTTTTAATGGAAAACCCGCGTTTTAACAACAAATAAATTCTAAGCAATTCTGTTTATTTGATTTATGCTTGTTTATTGTTTCGTGTAGATTTTATTTAACGACATTAAAACCACCTCGATTTGGTGGACTAATTGTCTTTTGGTGTTGTATTATTATATTTATGAGATTTATTTTAAAACGACACAACCATTACCAGCTGTATAAAGGGGCAATAATTTTTAATTAATTGTTAGATCATCAGATGAATAACGTAAACACTTAACAAAATAATACTTTTAAATTAATGACAGGGAAGTAATGATAAATAACTATTGAATTATGTATGTCACTGAATACTACTGAAAAAATCTTATTTTATTTATTGTTAGCTAATTTCAGTTATCGCATAAATAACATATGCGAGTTAGAAGTTTGTACTACACAATCAGTTTACGAATTCAGTGAGTTTGGTTTAGTCGATGAGCAAGTAGCTACGTTCAAACTGAATATTTACTATCGTACAATATTTTCATATTTTATCAATTCACTCATTGAACATGTTTTAAATCAATTCAATTTAATAAACCTTATAAAATTATTTATATTTAAAGAATTCATTCATAAATAATCTTGCCAAAAATAATAATAATATGTTTATTCGTTGTTGAACGATATTTTTTTGGTATATAAAATTCGCTTAAATTCGCTGTATATTGGGGGGATAGCACAATAATCGAATTCTTTTCTACTCTACTGTATTTTAAACATATTATTGCTTCTTGTTTTTATTAAGTAAATATTGTCACAAAATTAGTTTTTGTATTACTACATATTTAAACTGTATACATTTTTTTTTACTTTTATTAAAATTAAGATAAATATAGAATATTACTTTGAGTGTGTATTTTACTGTAAGAAAACACGATCGGTTCTTTTTGGAGCTACCCATTACTCAGCTGTTTATATTTTTCATTTTTAAGAAATATAATTAATGTAAAAATTAACACAAAAAGGGGACACCATAATTAATACTTTAATTATATTAAAATATATTAAATTTATGAAAAGAAAATACCAGAAGTACTAAAGAAATGAAAAGTTTTCAAGTATTCACATTTAAAGGTGTCTAATTGTTAATATTTCTGGTGAAATATTTGCCATAAAAGTAAGGTAACCGTTGCTTTTGTGTTCCACTTTTTAGCTTTTTTTGGGTATTATTGTCCCTTCTGTACTTGTTTTTTATTAAATACAAATTATTAATTAATGCAATAGAATTAATTCTTTTGCTCTTTATTATTTTGATTTTATTACATTTTATTATTTATTTAATTATTTTCGATTAATTTAAAAGGATTTTTTTTTGCTCTTTATTTCAATGTTATTAAAATTATTTAATAAATAATAATAATAAAAGCAGGAACGGCTTGTAATTTTTGTTACTTATTTATCAAGTGACATTGTTGCGTTGAATAAGAGTTAGAGAAGGTAAAGAAAAAAAACAGTCATTGTGTGAATTTTTTAAAATTTAAAATGCTAGCATTGGGACTAGATTATAGTATATCAAGCTGTATTTAGCTCATCAAAATCCCAGTGCAAATTATCCCCAGCACAGAAATTATCGAAGATGAATGTTTACATAAAATTATTATTAAAAGCTTTCAGTAGATAGACAGTAACTAACTGTGACAAACTGTGTACTTTAAGGGGAATAATTTATCAAAGTGGATTATAAAAATTAAATATAGATTGATTAGACTTATGTATTCAAAATATGATTGTAGTAAAATTTCTAATAAAATTTCATTTAATTTTCTTTCACAGTTTTGTAAATTTAAGAAGAAAAATTGAAAATTGTTTGTCCGTCATCGCGTATTATTGTCACATTTGTGTTAGACAAGACAAGGTGTGTATGTACTTGATGTCATTTTAGATAATTTAAATAAATAAAAATGTTTTTCTCTAATAAAAAATACACTACTGCCTTTACACACTACTATTATTATTCCACTCGGCCGTAAACAATTTAACGGCTATTTAATCGTATGAGTTTTCCTTAAATTACGTCATGAATAAGTAATCGGAAAAACCTTGGGAAAATTTACAAAATAAATCCGTTTACTCTGCAAAAAAGCTAGTCAGTTGACATCTTTTTAGATTTGGTTAAGTGATTGACTGAAGTTGCTTTTGTTAAATCATGTTTTCGTTACCAATATAATTAAAGTGATTGAAATTTATTTATCTTTACGTGATTTTGTTACTTATTAACTTCTACTAAGAATCTTTAGTTAATTAATTCAAATTTCAAGATGAAAAATTTTATTAAAATCGACTACACTGTTTAAAAACATAAGGAAAACATAACGCAACGAGGTTTATTAATAAATAATATCATTAAACTAGCTCCCACTACGATACGCAATAAAATGTAACGAAAAAATAAAATTCATAAAATAAAACCAACACATGATAAACACAAGACGTGAAAATGCAACGGAAAATGATGATTTTTCAACACACGAACAATGTATTCACTTTGCTACAATCAACATTGCTTTAAAAAAGAAAATTGATGATGATGATCATCATCAACCAAATGAAAAACAACAAACAAGCCAAAGTCACAGTCACCTAATTTATTTGTTTTATTTTTTGTTTTCTTTCATTTAATTAAAAATAAAAATAAACTTTCTATATAAATGTGTTTGTGTTACTTGCGTAAATTGCTTAATAAATATAATAAAAAATTAAAAATAAATACAAGAAAGACAGACAACAGGCAATAGTTTTCTATATTTTGTCTGTTCGTTAACAAGCGAACGGCAAACAGTAATTTTTCCTTTAATTAATTTTAAGTAGATTTAAGTGAAACATTTTTTTTAATTAATATCTTTTGCATATAAAATATGAAATTAATAAAATTAACAATTTTTTTTACAATTTTATATGTGGCATTTGGTAAACGACAAATTCCAATTGGTAACGTTTTTTTTTTTTTAATTATTTTAATAAAGTGAATTGTGTCATATCGTGTAGAGAAAAAGAAAATTACGCGTAAAAAGTTTTTTAGTATTTTTATTTAAACATATTCGTGTTACTATAGTTTATTTTTGAAAATTATTTTCTTTTTTTGCTTATCTGGTGCTTATAGTTATATATAAAAAACTTTTAGCAAAAAAAAAAAATTATTCAGAAACTATTTTCTTACAAAACGATACGACAAAGAAAAGAAAAATATTTTACATTCTTTATTTTTGTTAAATAAATTTTTAGGTGGAATATTTCATGATGAAAATTATGATACAGAAATTGCATTTCGTTCAACGATTGATCGGATAAATATACATGAAAGAAATTTCGAATTGGTACCAATTGTTAAGAGAATATCATCAGTTGATAGTTTTATTGCTGAACGTACAGGTAAAATAATAATAATTTTTTTTTTTGTACTATTAGCAAAGTATAAAAATAGCAAAAATTATGGACTGTAGTGTTATGATTGCTATAACAGTGACTTAACAGTGTTATAAATAGTCGTTTTGTTAAACTAAATTATTTTTATTATTAATTTAATTCAGTTTCTTTTAACAATTTTACTAAAAATAATTTTATTTTAATTAACAAACAAAAGAAAAGAGAAAATTTATGAAAAGCAAATAAAAATTCAAGTTTGTGAGTTAAGTTAAACTAAAGAAATTCTTAATTTTAAACAGACCGCAAAATGTAAATTACATAAAATATGCAAAAACATGCTTAAGTGGAAGTCAAGTTTAAATTTAAAAATAATTAAAATAAATACAATTAATTAATTAATTAAAATACATTAGTTAAAAAATAAAATCAAAAACAGGACATTAAAATAAAATGAATTTATCGATTGTAAACAAAATAAATGACGTGCCCATATGACAAAATCGAGCATATATGTAGCTGCATTAAATAATTTTCTACTATTTATATATGTATGTCGATGTTCATGTACAAAATGTGTCGGGTGGCATACAAGGAGAAAAATTTTCTCGTTTTTCTTTGTATTTTATTTTGTATTCAACCTGAAAATAAAAATAAAATTAGATGAATTGTAAATAGTGAAAAATAAAAAACTATGTCAAAGAACGCCAAAGAAAACATAAATAAAAATTGTGACTTATGTTTATTTTACATACAGTTGCTTCTCGTTAATATATCTATATGCATTTTTATAATATTATAGTTGATAAACTCTAAACTATTTGCAAGAATTACTTTGAGTGCATTATTTTTTTGTCTTTGATTAATCTAATGCTTTCTACAAATAAAAATGAAGCAATAAGTCTATCCTCTACACTGAGAGAGCATAAATAAAGTTTAAACTTGTCAATAAATTACTAATATTATTCCTTTAAGGTCAATATTTCACATAAATAAAAATATTTTTGCATTTTTAAAAACAATTTTCTTCTATTTACATTTCATTAGGCAAATTTAATTTAATTTTATTTATTCTTTTTATTGTCCTACTTAAAATACTTTACTTCCGTTTTTTTGTGTCTATAGAAAGGCCACATAGTTCAAATGTTATGCATTACAATCAAAACGTCATCTGGAAAAAATCCTTTTTTTGTATTTTTACTTGGTACATGTATCGGTTTTAGCTATATTCGTGAACCCTTTTGCATAAAACAATAGTTAAACAATGGCATAAAAATAGAAATTCTTCATTGAAAACACAAAACAAAAGAAGAATTAAAGGGTAAATAAAAGAAAAACGCTCAAGATTTACATTGTTTTTCTTTTCATTTTGTTTTTTTCGTATTTGAAAAGCATAAATTTTAAATAAAAGAAAAACCACTGTACCCGGCGCATAGTTTATCCTTTTATTCAAATAAAAACAGAAAAAAGGTTTCTTTGGTTGGCACTCGTATCCGTAAAAAAACAAGTAAAAAATGTAAACTTTAAACTTTGGATTAGCCAAAATTGAAGCTAAATTTGATTGCATCGTTTCTCTATAAATCAGTATATGTGCCGTCATTCATTATCCTTTTTTTTATTTTCTTCGTTATCTAGTTATTTGCATAGACATGTATATATAAATCTTACTTGATTGTTTCTCCTTTAATTTATTTACATCTTTTTGGTATATTTTTCAGTATGTGATTTAGCTGCAGAAGGAGTCGCAGCTGTTTTTGGTCCTGGTTCAATATTAACATCTGGTTAGTATATTTAAATAAAACATAAATATTTAAATTTCTTTATTATAAATTCATTTTTCTTCTTTTTGCATTGTTGCAGCAATTGTAAGTTCGGTATGCAAAGCAATTGAAATACCACATATAATAACGCATTGGTCACCAGAACAATTGGGAAGGCCAAAAAATTTATTAAATGAACAACAGGAACAACGTATGAATACATTAAATATTTATCCGGAAACATCAACATTATCAAGTGCTTTATCAGCGTTATTAGTTGATTATACATGGAAAAGTTTTACCATTATTTATGAAAATGATGAAGGTATAAAAGCTCTCTCATTTTTTTTTTTTGTATAAAATGTTTTCTTAAAGACTTTTTCTTGACTTTTAGTTAATCTTTTTTTTTTTACTTTTTATTATTTTGTTTTTCTACCAGACGATTACTATAGCTTAAAGTCGAATAATATAAACAATAAATGTGCGTTTTCTAGAGTATTTCTTTACTATATAAAATATAAATTTAAATCAGTTGTACTTAGGGACGACTTATATTTACTTTGATACTTATACTAATTCTCTGCGCAAACAAAAGAGTAAATTTAATTTTACTAAAACAAAATATCACTTCTGTGTATTTTCATTATAATAACAATATGACATCGCCTCTTAAACATTTTATTTATTTATTTAATAACAATAATAATAATAATCTTAATTTAAATAAATAGAAAATAATATAAAATTGTTTTTTAATTTAAAAGGTTTAATGCGTTTGCAAGATGTATTACAAATACATGGGCCAGATGATAATCCAATAACAGTAAGGCAATTACCTGAAGATAATGATTATCGTCCATTATTTAAAGAAATACAAAGATCAGGTGAAAGTCATATTGTATTAGATTGTAGTACAGATAAAATTATGGAAATTTTACATCAAGCAAAAGAAGTACAAATGATGGAAGAATATCAGGTGAAATTGATAATATATACGAGTTGTTTTTTAACCATTAAATTCTCTTTTATTTTATTGATTTTCTGTTTTATTAATGTTTTCTATGTTTTTTTGTGTGTAAATATATACACAACAGAGTTATATTATAACATCCCTAGATACACATACATTAGATTTTGATGATCTTAAAGATTCACGTTCAAATATAACAGCATTACGTCTAATCGATCCACAAAGTTTTGAAGTGCGAAATGCTGTACATGACTGGCAACAGGGTAGCAAAAGATATGAGAAAAGCAATTACTATGTATCACCAGAAAATGTTAAGGTAGTACAAGACAACAATAATATTATTATTTTTCTTTTTTTTTAACGAAAAAATATATAATTTCATTTGAAAACAGACTGAGCCAGCATTAATGCATGATGGTTTAAAATTATTTGCAACGGCAATCAGGGAATTAGATGCGTCACAAGAGATTTCTGTATCGAAAATTAATTGTAAACATCCACAGGCATGGGAATATGGTTTAAGGATAATTGAATATATGAAAGTTGTGAGTTATTGTTAAATTGTTTTATAAACAGAAGAGAAAAAACAATTCGTTTTTTTTTATTCTGTATTCATTCATTTAACATTTAATTCTCGTAGAGCATATAACATTGTTTAAATTTAAATTTTATTTTTAACTCGTATTAAAAGCTGTGCATTAAATAACATATTGATTTTCTTTAACTAACAATGTTAAATTAATGTTGCAATCAGAAACAGGAAAAGAAATATTCATAGTTTTATTTGTATATTTAAATTATTTATTGTTAAATCCATAAACTTTATTATAGTTTTTATTAGAATGATTTAGTACAAGCATAAATTACCTACAAAGTGCCCGCAAATAATGCAATGTACTATATATATTTTTTATTGAATAATTAATAATCAAGTATTCGAAATCATTCTACTATATTATTATCACACATTTATCCAGCAGTAAACATAAATTTATTATTGTCATAAAGTGTAGAAAAATTTCATTAATTTAAGCTTTTAACATTTATACCTCCGTTATTAAATAACTTTTATCACGATTTATTGATTTTTTCATTAAAATAATAAAATTTCTATTGGTTATATTTTAAATTAAAGCTCACAAAATGTGTAATTTGGTATTTCTTTAATAATTTAATAACTTTTAGTACATAATGTAAAATAAAATTTGTTCAGGATAATTAAACTAAAAATAATCATAATAATAATAATTAAACAATAGTTAATTAACTAGTTTATAAAATTTTATTTTATATTTTTTAAATTTATTAAATATATTCGCATAACACTTTAATGTTTAATATAAATTCACAAAACGTTAAAATGAGCAGAACGAATCAATAATAAAAATCTTTCATGTAGAAAACCGAATTGTAGTTATTTCAGCATATTTAACATTTTTTTCTTTGGTTAATTATTTATGTAACATTTCGTGTTAATTTAGAATGAATTTGATTTTCGTTTTTTTATGTTTTTTTGCAAATAAAATTTTATTAACCACAAATTTTTCTACATTGCCAGAAATCAGAATACGGCTTAACTGGATCAGTTATACTAGATCGTCAGGGACAACGAAGACATTTCATTTTGGATATTATTGAAAAGTATGATAATAAATTTAAGAAAATTGGTAGCTGGGATCCAACAAAAGGTATTAATTATACACGTACAGCTGATGAAACAGCTAGTCGTATTGTTGAATCATTACAAAATAAGACTGTCATTGTTGTTGGTAAACTAGGTGCACCATTCTGCATGCTTAAGTAAGTGCCAATCAAATTTTATGTTGCTTTTTAAATGAAAATTAATTAATAATATTCTAATAGAGATCCAGAAGACGAGCATGCCGGCTATGAAGGTTATGCAATTGATTTAGTTGATGGCATATCAAAATTATTAAATTTCACATATAAATTTGAGATTGTCCCTGATGGTAATTATGGTTCGTATAATAAAGAAACAAAAAGCTGGAATGGACTCGTTAGACAATTATTAGATCGTGTAGGTGTTTTTTTTTTTTTTGCTTGTTGTCTTTAATCTTACTTTTGGTCTTTATTTTTTCAATCAATATAAATTTATATGTTTACAGAAAGCTGACATAGCTGCTGCTGATTTAACAATAACCTATGAAAGACGTACGGCTGTTGATTTTACAATGCCTTATATGACACTTGGTAAGTAATTTTGTGTCTGTTTTTTTGAACATTAAAGGCTGCTACAAAAAAAGAAATCTTTTTCAAATACTTTTCCTATTGTAATAACTTGGTATTATTATTTTTTTCTTAAAATCACCCTGTTACTAACATATGTTTGTTGTACGTAATGGAAAATATTACAATTTTTTATATTATGCTAAATTTGCAAAATTTTATGATGATCTGTGTCAATGGATAAAATAATAGAAAATTATCCTATAAACAAAAACAACACAAAAGTGTCTACCTTTATAGCTGACGAAAAAAAAGCTTAAAAAAAATTAGTTATCAAATTGAAAATGATTGCAAAAAATAAAAAAGAAGAAAAATAAACTTTATTGCTAATTATTTTCCTTTATTAAATTTTTCTTTTTTCTATTTTAAGGTATCAGCATTTTGTATGCCAAACCTGTTAAACAGCCACCAAATTTATTCTCCTTCTTATCACCATTATCATTAGATGTATGGATTTATGTGGCAACAGCATACTTAGGAGTGTCTGTTTTATTATTCATTCTATCAAGGTAAGAGATTATTAAGTTTTATTTTTTTTTATTTTGCTTTGTCTGTTACTTATCGCTACTTTAAAAATACTTAACATTACATAATTTATTCATGTTATCTTATTATTATTAAAAAAAACCCTATATAACTTAGCTAATTGAAAAGTTAAGACAAGTTTGTGTTTTATATAATATAATGTTGCAATTATAAATCAAAACTATATAAATTATCGTGTTGTATGAAAAAATTAATGTTAAAATATTTATAATTGATTTTTAATTAAATAATAATATTTATAAATAAATAAAGAGTAGAGAAAACCATTTAAAAATAATAATAATAATAATGGCAAAAGTTTTTTGTCAATAGCAGCATGTATTATAGTTAAAAAAAGGTATAAAAATTTTATCCTAAATGTTTAACCAAAGGGGACTTATGTAGGTATATATTTTTAATTAAAAAAATAGTTTTTCTAAAAGTTACTTTTATAATTAAAAATAATAAATTAAAATTTATTTCTAGGAAACATTTTTGTTTTTGACGCAATGAAAAGTTTTTTACATTAAAGTTTTCCATTAAATAAAATCGCCTAAAAGTATATTAAACCCATTAAATTATTTAAATTATATTAATTTTCAAAATGATGAATTTTAATATACAAAAGGTTTTTATGCATTTATTTATAAAAGAGTCTTTTTATTCTCATAATTTTAATAAATAATAATTTTTAAATACAATAAAACATTTATTAATGAACAATCAATATTTTCATATTTACATTTTAATTATGAATTTTAAAACCAATTTTTTTTTTATGGGTTTATTATAATAAAAGAAATTTAAACAAGACAATGTTTAACGAATAATAGCACATGAAATTGAATTATATACCTACACACGGTGAACCGAAAATGTATGTAATGTAAGAATCCTTAACAATAGCCACTAATTATCGTATAATATATATATTAAATGTTCTTTTTTGTCTCTGACTTCATAAACGCCCATCTTTCTGTTTAATGAAATAAATTAAAATTGTTTTATTTAAATTAAATTGACAACAAGGTACAATGTACTTTCCACTCACCATATATTAACATTTTTTTACTTTTATATAATTTTAAAAAAAAGCAGAAAATAACAATAAACCATTTATGTGAAAAAAAAAATGAAAAACTAAAGTGAATAAAAATAATTAAAACAATCGAAATACATTACAAATAAATGAAAAATATTTGTATATGATTGTTTAGTAGGAAAACTGTTGAAAAAATTTACCAATTTTGTAAAAAAAAACAGCAAATACAAAATTTATAAACGCAAAATAAACTGCTGTACAGTTTTCACAGTTTGGAAATTTTTATTTTATTTGTTAAAGAAAGAAAATTGTTTTCAAATCGTACACCATTTTATTATTATTATTATTATTATTATTTGTTATATTTTTTATGGTGTGGTAATATGATGATGATGATGATGGTTACAACAGTAGAGTATGATGAAAATAAAATAAAAATTTAAAGCGGAAGAAATGGCAAAATGAAAAAACACTTTTAAAGTACATTTCCAATTTGTCATTCTGTTAAATTTTTTATAAAATTGAATGGGAGGTTTATTTTCTGGTTTGTTTTTTTTTCATTTCATTACATTTATTTAACATTTTTTATTCTTTGGTCTGTTAAATTTCCATCCTCTCGTAACAACCCCAAAATTCATTTCCAATAGAATTGAAAAAATATAAAAATGAAACAAACTTTTTTTTTGGTAAATTATTGTCTTTACTTTTGTGCTTTATTATTATTTAATTTATTTTAAAAAATAATAATTCTTTATTTACTTTAAAGTAATTGGAATTGAGTGGAGAAATTGGAGATATTATTGATTTATATATATATAATAAATAAATTAATAACAATTTATTTTTACATAAATATTTGCATTAAAAAAGATAAATAATAAAAAAATATTTAATAAATAATTTATGAATTTGTTAAAAGCTTATCAATTTTATTACTGTTGCACCAACATTTAAATTTTTATTTTTAATTTCTGATTAATATACTGAATCTAATTATTTATAAATCATAAATTTTATTGTGGTTTTATGATTAAATGAAAATTTTTTAATATTTTTCAAGATATTCAATCATAATTTCGATTTTTTATTGATTTTATTTTGAAAAAAAAATAATATAAATAGGAAATAAATTTATTAAACCTTGGAGACATGTTAAAAGACCTTTACTAACTTTTTTATTTTTAATACTCTCAATATACCCAGTTACTTGTAATAAAAATCTGCTGATTCATAACCAAAACCAATACACTTGGTGATTACAGTGAAAGAATATTAAAGTAGTTTTAAGAGAAATCTATATTAAACACAAAAATCAATTCAAGTAGAAATGGAATGTTTTAGTTTTTCTTTTAAAGTTATTTTAACATTACATTTACTTAACTTTATAAAGTATAATAAAGGAAAAACAAAATAAATTGTTAATAAATAAAAATAGAAAACCGTCACACTGTGTTAAGATGAGCAACAAAGTATCAAGTAAATTTAACAATCCATTAAACAAAAGAAAGGAAAATGTAGAAGGCATTTTCGCATTTCATCTTCTAATTTAATTTTATGTGTTGAAAAATTATAATAATAATAATAATAATATTATAACGTGAGAAGCCAAGAAAAAGAAAACTGTATTAAGATGACGTACGCAGAAAAAATATATTGAGTGGAAATTAGGCATTGAGAAGCCCTGTGTGTTAATATTCTTATAAAGGTACAGCATAAAATTAAAGAAATTTCAACAGACACAGCATTTCTACAAGTAAGAGCCAATGTATACAAAAGTAAACGAAACTTAAGTTAAGTAGAAGTTGAGTTTAGACCCATAAGAAAAATTCTTTAATACACAAATCAACAGTCAAGTTAAATGATTTCACAAGAATTATGAAAATACATTTGTCAAGAAAAAAATCTAAAATACTTTGATGTAATAAAATAACACCGAGAGAGAGAAAAAAAGGGCAAACCCAACAGTTGGGGTGTCATCCACTGTAGGCAAAAAAATTAGATAAAATAAACAGAGACGAAAATCCAATTGAAACATAATGACACAAACAATATAGATAAGATTTTTCTATTTTCTTTTCTATTTATTTTTCCTTGTCTTCTCATTATTATTATTATTTGTCTGTGAAATCAAAAGAAAAGAAGAAATAAACGTTCTAAACGCACACAAGAAAATACTTTGTATTAGGGTGAGGCTTGCTTATTAAAATCCTTTAATCTAATATTGTTTTTTATTTTAAAACTATGAAGAAATTAAAAAGACAATCTCAAGGTAGACAAAACAAAAAATATCGAGAAATTAGCTTCGGGGGGTTTTTTGTTTTTTATAAATTAAGACGTGAAATTAAATCTCGCGTGAGCTTTTTCTATTATAAAATTAAAGCAGCTAATACATGTCATTGTTGAATTTTTTATTTTCCTAATTCATCTAATTAATATTTATGTAATAACTGAATAGATGTTATCAACACATGTAACATTAACTTAACTTACACATCACGTAACTAAATAACTCGTACTCGTATGTGTTATTCCATATAATTGTCTTTACATGCAAATTACAGCAAGTAAAAAACACTTTGAAAATACAAAACAATGCGAAAAACTTTAATATAAAAATATTCAATTTTTGGTAAACAATAGTTTTATACAAAAAAATAAAATAAATGTAAAATTAATTAAATAAACAAAAGGGATATTATATATACACCAAAAATAAATTTCAATTAAAAAGCCACGCTATTAACACTAAAAAACACCGCCTAAGTCTTTTATTATTATCCACCATGATCCATCTATTTCTATTATTCCTTTCGTTACAATTATCTTTTTAGATTATTATAGTCTTATAATTAAAATTGGAATTTTTACCAAAAAAAAGAAAAGAACCCTTTATCTAGATTTATCCTTTTAAACTTTATGATTTATTTATGATAATTAAAATAAATTTCAATGATTAAATATTTCACAGCGTAAACAGTTTATTATTGTTTAATATTAAAGAAAATATTTATATATTTATTTAACGGATTTATACACGAATTATATAAATTTATAAATTATTTATGAGATAATTAAAAGCTTTTAATAATAATAATAATTCAATAAAAATAATTTAAATAATAATTCACACAACTGAGCTTTCACTATAAAATTTCACTGATTTAAATAAACAGAAAATTAGACAAGTCAAAATAACTTTACGGTTTTTGTGCTTTTATATACATATATTTAAACGTTAAATGCTTTTTATTTAAAATAAAACAAAAAAAAGTTTAAAAGTGAAAAACGTTTCTCATTAAAAAAATAAAACTTTTAAAGCATTTTCATGTTTCATATTAATAATTTTAATTAGCAAAAATTTTATTTAATTAAATTTTATTTATTTTAAAAATAAATGTTTGATTTTTTTATTTTTGTAATTTATTTATTTATAGAATGGCTCCAGCTGATTGGCAGAATCCACATCCATGTAATCAAGATCCAGAAGAAGTTGAAAATATTTGGGATATGTTGAATTCAACATGGCTAACAATGGGTAGTATAATGGGTCAAGGTTGTGACATTTTACCAAGGTAAATATACTTTTGGGGTTAAATAAATAAATTAATATTTTTAATTGTATTATTTTAAGGGCGGTATCAACACGTCTTGTCGCTGGTATGTGGTGGTTTTTTGCTTTAATTATGTTATCCTCATATACAGCAAATTTAGCAGCGTTTTTAACCATGGAACGTATGGATGCAACAATTGAGAGTGCTGAAGATTTGGCAAAACAAAGTAAAATTAAATATGGTGCAGTAACTGGTGGCAGTACAGCAGGATTTTTTAAAGTAAATAGTTTTATATATTTTTGTTAATAATTCACATAGACATTTTTGTGCACCTTTAGCAATCAAATTTTTCAACACATCAACGTATGTGGGCAGCCATGGAATCTGCTAGGCCATCAGTATTTACGAAAACAAATCAAGAAGGTGTTGAACGTGTATCAAAAGGTAAACGTTTGTATGCATTCCTTATGGAGTCAACACCACTAGAATATATAATTGAACGACAATGCGATTTAACACAAATTGGTGGATTGCTCGATTCAAAAGGTTACGGAATTGCAATGCCTACAAGTGAGTACATTTATAAGAATCGTAGAAACAATATTCCTATTTTTTAATTTTAAATCTTAATTTAAATATCTAGATTCGCCATATAGAACAGCAATTAGCGGTGCAGTTTTAAAAATGCAAGAGGAAGGAAAATTACATCAATTAAAAACTAAATGGTGGAAGGAAAAACACGGTGGTGGTAAGTTAAAAACTTTATTTTACAAAGAAATAATAATTAAAGGGGAAAAATCACAACAATTAATCAATAACTATAAAAGTGTTAAAGCTTAGTTTAGTTGTGCTTTAAATAAAATTCTAGACAAACTTTTTTCAGAGAAATATCAAAACCAAAAATGGGTTAAAAATGTTACTCTAGAGACGATAACAGTTTTCTTTTTTGGTTGTCAGTAATTTATAAGATTGTTACCAAAGTTTAAACCTTATACAGTTTTTTTTTTTACTTTCTTTCTCTTTACGATAAATAGTTAGCATAATAAAATGCGAGTTACTGATGTTAAAATTGTTGTAGCATTGGGACCAGCAAAAACAAAAAAAAGGAGCCACTTTTAAACAATTATCGCTGTAGTTGTGTTTAGTAAATTTCTCAAACTATAAATTTATCACTTGCTAACACTGAAGTATCAAGAAATCTAACAAAAAGTGAGAATAATATGATCTGTGCACAAAATAACAAAAGCTCGACACGTTTCGTTTTATTGATTATTTCAAAAAAGCAAAACACCGAAGGAAAAAACACTAAATGATTTAAACTGATTACTACATAAGTCTATTTTCCTTGTTTTGTTTGGTTTCCTTTTTTTTTTGCTACCTTATTTCTTTTAAATTTATTCGTTTTTTATGCTTGAATTTTCAACACAGGAAGCTGTACAGAAGATGCAAAAAGTTCATCAGATAGTGCTGCTGAGTTGGGAATTGGTAATGTCGGTGGTGTTTTTGTTGTATTGGCGTTTGGCTGTTTAACATCTTTAATAATTGGCTGTTTTGAGTTTTTATGGAATATTAGAAAGGTTGCTGTTGAGGAAAAGGTAAAATTTATATCCGGTTAAAGAAAAATGAGGAAAAAAAAACGAAAGAAAATCAACATGCTATAAAATGAATTTTTCTCTCCTCTAGATAACACCGTGGGAAGCATTTAAAGCTGAATTAAAATTTGCTACTAATGTTTGGATAAGAACAAAACCAGTACATAATCGTTTAAGTCGTTCATCTAGTTCACGTTCGACAAAATCTAGATCAAAACGTGGTGCGTCCGAAGCAATGGTGAATGCAATCCATGCGGCATCAAGTGCCATGCATTTAGATCGTCTTAATCAATATTTTAATAATAAAAAAAATATTGAAACACCTTAAGATGATTCTATTTTCGAAATAAGAAAAATATTTATGGTTATATGATGGGTTTTTTTTATGCTGGCAGAGAAATAAAATATAATAAAGTATTTTTTTTTTTTGTAATTTCAATACTAAAAGGCCATAGATACGTTTTAATACATAAAAGTAATTATTTTTATTATTGTTCGCAAGATATCAAATTTTAACATAGCAGCCACCCACACTTTAATATTAAAGAAGATCAGATCGTAAAAGCAAAAAATAATTTTTTAATAATCTTTGTTTATAATTTCAATTTGTTACGCGTATTTGTTGATGCTTTTAAATTAAAATTAACAGCAATAATAATAATAATAATAATAAAAAATAATTGTACATAAAGCTTAGAATTACGTAAACACCTAATATTTATAATAAAATTTACAAAGAAAATAAAAAATCTCGTACAGAAATTCTTATAAAAACAAATAAACCAACACACAGAATTTAACGCCTAAATGTTGTGCTTTTAAAGCTCTTATTATTTATTTATTATCTATATCTTTATGAATAAAAAATAAGAAAAAATTAAACAGCATACATAGCAAGCATTCAAGTTATCCACATATACATTACGTGTTGTATATCCTTTGTTTCGTTTATAAAATTTTCTATGCACGTAAAATTATATTACGTGATAAGAAATTTAAAAAGTGATTTAAGATGACGTTTATTATTTGTTGTAAGGCGCAAAGAAAAAACAAAAATAATTTTTTTATTAAAATATATATATATCTGTGTCCAGAGAGAGAACTTCTACATTAACTTTTATTTAACCAATAATGATTTATTATGAGTTTTGTACTAAATTAAAAAAAAAAAAGTTTTAATCAATTCTTGTAAAGGAAACAAGTACGGCACGTTGGTTTTGCTTAAACAAAAAAGAAAAAAGATTTTAGCATAAGATTAATGAATTAAAGTTAATTCAAATGGTATAAATAATTAGCGTTTGTATAAAGGACAATTCAACTAGTTTCACTATCTTTAACTAATAAATATCCTTTTTTTTCAGTTATCATTAGATTACATTATTGTAAAATTTTAGAGATATAAACATACTTATAATGTTATTTTATCGGTTTAAATTGTGGCAAGAATTAATTTTGAATTCTTAATACACCCTATGGCAAACAATTTACATAGGGCTTACTTAATGATAAGCTCTTAAACATACACTTTATGACTGATTAAAGGCATTTAAAGGTACTAATTAATATAAATTATTATTATTCAATAAAAATAGTAAATTTTATTCATTTTTAATTTTAGTTACTCAGTGATACAAGCAAATGATTTTTTAGCTTTTAATGTAAAACGAATAACAGTTAAAAAGCTATTTAAAAAAGGCTTAAAAGTTATCAAGCGGAATAAAAATTTTTGAGGCAGCTTATACATAGAAAAACCCTTTTAAATTTTATAGAAATAACATTGAAAATCATGACATAGATAAATCGATTGTAAATAAAAATTTATCGAAAAATGAGAGAGGGAAACTATTAGTAAAAATACTATAAAAAGAAAGGTATTTTTACCTCATTGTTAATTCTTAACTTAACGTTAACCTTCACCTCTTCACTTAAGAATTGTTATTATTATTATTCTATATAGAAACATTACATATTCCGGTAACATATGTTACTATTTGTTACCTAGGCCATTTACAATTAAATCTAATTAGTATGGGGGTTTTTCTGTATTGAAAGTAATTCATGAGGAACATCGTTTTCTTGTTCGGTAACAAATGATCTTTAAAAGCATTCTTTTAGCGTGCAGCATTGGTAGTGTTACGTTTTCCAGCTTTTTATTCCGTATAATAATAAGTGTGGGGTTCGTATTAATAGGTGAGATTAATAAAATTAATAATAATAAAAATTGACTAAAAATGAAAAGTAAATTCATATGAAGAATAAACCAAACAAAAACAATACATCATGCACCGGATCACACATAGTTTTATCATGATGAATATCAATAATAATAAAAAAAGAAAATAAGGAGGTGGTGTCATTAAAGAAAAAAACAAAACCATGAGAATTTATCCTAAAAAAAATATTATCCAAGCACATTTTTTCCGACAAAAAATAAGGTAAAATTATGGAGAATAAAGAACTAGACGTAAAGGGATTTTTTTTCTCTTATTTCATAAAATTTGATATAACAAAGTGGATGCTAGATGATGGAATTTTGTACGGTTTTTTCATTTTTATTTGCTGCCTTTTGGAAGTGTAAATGAAAACACAAAAAAACGTAGGTAAGTTGAGTATTTTTTTTTTGTTTTTATTTATTAAATAAATGCTAAGAAGCAGGGTTTTAAAACTTATAAGACTTAAAATGCAGAAAGAATAAGATTTTAATAAACAATTTGGGATTAGATTAAGAAAGCAGCGATAATTTATTTGGTTACAAAAGTTAAATAATGCAATTTTTTGAATCTTAATTTCTTGTATTTAATTTTTGCATTAATATTGAGTAATTAACGAAACAGGTGTGTTTAAAGTGATTAAAATTCATTTAGCGAATGTCAAGCAATATTAAGTTGCGTATTTTGATTTATCTATTGAATTAATTCCTTAATATTAGTTTATGCATTATTCGGAACTCTTTTCAATCATTTTTACCACAAACTTAAAGCAGAAACAATACTATTATTAAATTTTCTTTAGTTTTAATTTTTTCTGGTTTTAAATTACGGGATTTTTATTAAAGAAATATGAACAAAATATTGGTTGGTTGGTTGTGCGCAGAATATTTGAATACATTTCTTCTATATTATAATTTTGCTATCATTTTCCCTTATGTCTATTTTGTATCATTCTCATTTTCATAAAAACACTGTTTAAAAGTTAACCTTTGAAAGACGATAAATATATACATAAGGAAACTTGTCTCATTATATAATTTTTACATGTTTTTATTACTCTATGTATCTTTATACATATATTTTTATCTATTTTCTTCTGTATCTTTGGTGGTAGTATGTTCTGTTTTTTTCTGCCATTATATTCAGATTCTTATTATTATTATTTTTTTAATTTACTTTGATATTTTAAAAGCAAACGAAATAAAAATTTTATTTTTATTTTCATTAATTTCGATTTACATCAAAGATCTAATTTATTTAAAAGTCAATCATTATTATAAATTAAACGTAATTGTATTTTATTTTATTTTTCTAATATAATAAATTCCGAATAAAATCAATATAAAATTATTTGAGCCAGCAGGATTTGATGCGATTCTGTTCGAATTTAATTTTAATTATTCATTGAAATTTATTTAATAATACAAGTAGAGCTTTGTCACCACCAATTGACTGTCATTTTATTTAAGAATTACTTTTCGTAAGCTTTAACGAAATTATTATAATTTGAATTTAATAAAAATTATTATAATGTTTTTCCTCATTTAATAATAAATTGGAATCTGTAGTGCAACTTTTCTAAAATTGTAACGAAACGCTTCATTTAACCGGTAACATTCAACCATACCATTCACAGTACATAAATTAAGTCTTTACACGCAGCACAAATTTTCTTCTTTCTCCTAAA
This sequence comes from Ptychoptera contaminata, assembly GCA_963942525.1. NCBI lineage: Eukaryota > Metazoa > Arthropoda > Insecta > Diptera > Ptychopteridae > Ptychoptera > Ptychoptera contaminata. The sequence continues at coordinate 6,932,881 of OZ012637.1, forward strand.
AAATAAAACAATTTACTACATTAAACTGGTATTAAAAGATAAACCAACCAACCACCCGTTTGCACCAAAATACTAAGAATAGAATAAGCTTTTTTATTTTTATGACATCTCTGTCCGAGTAAAAAAAAAAGCTATAATGTTCCAACTTTTAGCCAAAGGAAAAAGATATCAATAAAAGTAACAAAACACCTTCTGTAATTACATTTTACTTACATTTTTATCGTGTTTAATTTTATTACATTTCATCTATAAGAAATTAAATTCTTTACCTAAAATTCATTTTTTATTATTCATATTTGCACTGTAGAACAACCTCAGTTATTTCTTTATTTACTAACTTCTTTATTGTACTTTCTTTTTAGGTAAATTTCTTATTTGTTCATAAGAATGTTTAAGTTCTGTTTGATGGAAAATAATTCTACAGAGTAAAAAAAATATGTATATATATTACTAAAAAGGATAAACAACAATGTTAATTTAGTGGTTAGTCCACAAAAATTTATGCTTTTTATGTTGGAAATGTTATGTTTTGTAAAGTCAAAAATAACTTTAAGAACGAAAATACTTTTACCAAATTTTTTTTGCTGTGTATATTCTCAAGGATAATTCATTATTATTTGCAAAACAGTTAGTGTAAGACAGTGCGATATACATACTACATATACCCTGAATAAATTTTTCTTTTATAAATTTCTAATAAAATTAATCAATTTTCTTTACTTTAATACTTGGGGAATAAAAAAAAAATAAATAATTAATTTTCTAAATGAAAATAAAATTTTCCACAGTAGTTGTTGTTTTTTTTTTCTTGTCTTTGGATTAAAACATACACACACACAGACAGCAGCTTTAATCAATTTACATTTTGAATTTTTTTCCTAATTTTTGTATTTTCTATTTTTAAAATGGAATTTTCTTCTCTTTGGATTAATAATAAAAGTTTGCCGACTTATTTTTTTAGACATTTTCGATAATTTAATAATAGAATTGAAGACGTTAGGGGGAATAGAAAAAGGTTTTTCTGGTCAAAAGAAAATTATTTTTTTTTTTCATTAAATCTAATCATTTTATTTTTTTATTTTTCTCTATTTAAGGAAAAAAACTCTATTCTTGAGTTTCTTCATGGTAATGATTTTCATTTTTTTTTGATTTTAAAAACAAAAGGGAAAATATATTTTCAATAAAATTAGGAATATTATTGATGAGAAAATTTGTTTTTTAGTTTAATTTTCTTGGTCTACAAGTTTTTTCCTTTTGCTTTGATTTCTCCAATCTGCATATCGTTTTGCTATTACAAGGATTATTATTTACTGAAAAATGTTGGTGTAGAGACAAATCAAAGTGTTCTTAGCTTTTTTTCTTTGCTTTTTATAAAATAAAATAAAACTTTTTATTGCAAAAAAGCATTCATTTGCAAATCAATAAATGTCCCCAGAACATAACTGTAAGGAAAATACTATTTAATTACCTTTTTAGAAAATAATTCCTTCATTAAATATGACTTAAAGATTCACCATAAGATTTTTGATAAGAAAAATATTAATGACTTTTTTTTTGCTTTGTCTAATTCTAGATAAACTCAATAAACGATTTAAGATTTTAATTTAAAAAATATTTCCAACACCAAGTGGAAGAAAATGGTGACCGGTAGACACTCGGTAGGAACGTAGTCCTGTTGGATTTTTATGATGCATTAAATAAGAAGCACAATGTAATGAATTAACAGCGTTTGAGAGTATTTAAATTTATTTTATTATTATTATAATCTATATTATCTATTAATTAAAAGAAATAGAGTCAATGGCTCTGATTTTTTATCAGAAAAATTGATGTTAAGTCGTCAGCTAATATTAATGGAATTTCATTTAAATTATTGTTGTGTTTGCGTTCCAGATACATCTTTAGTAAACACTATCAGTGCTGTATAGATGAATTCTTGAATATTAATTATTTTCTGATTCGGTGAGACGTAGATGATTGCCATAATGAGAGTAAAACCGTTTCCCAGTACACACTATACAGCACATATGTCTGCAACAATTGTTCATAATCACCTTCATGTTTCCTGTTAAAACATTAACTGAATCACTGTGATTTTGGTATATTTCAACTCCACCTATTTAACTATCTAAAGGATATAATTTTAAGATATTAGGATATTAATTTTTTTTTAAATTTATTTTATTAATTTAATTTAATTTTTATTAATTTTATTTATTTCCTTTAATTAATTAAATATAAAAAGCGATATGTGTAAAAACAATGCAACATTTATGAAATTAATAAATATATATATATAATTAAAAGAAAGTATTAACGTTTTTGCTAAATATTTTGCAATGTAAACTAAAGTTGAATATTTTTTTGCAATGTAAATAGAGTCAGTTAGTTTTTTTAAAATATTTAAAGGACACAAGAATAAAGTTGTGCATATATAATATATATACAAAATAAAATTATCAGTTTTCGGCTGCGTCCGTGGCAGTGTGCATTGTTGTCTTACTTATCCCCGGCTTGCTTTCAAGTTCGACGGGGGTACGTATTAGTAAAATGGTTTAGCTTCACATGCATAAAATCACGGTATGTGGAACTGCCCTCTTTGGTCACAGGTTAGAGATCTCTCCCGATTTCTCTGCCTGTGGCGGCCGGGCCTTCCATGATGATTGTCATGGTGGAAAGGCTCGGATCTTAGAGCTGCAGAGTTCATCCATATATTTTTCTCCCTTTATGTTTAGTTTTTCTAAACAACAAGCCGGTCTATTCTGCGGGGGAATAGGCCGGCTCGCCAGTGGATTTTACCGTTAGAATAAATGTGCACAAAATTTCTACCAAACAATAGATTTCAATAACAATAGAGCAAGCAGACAGCCCATTGTATTCAAAAAAAAATATTTATTTCTTTTATATTCGCTTTACCATTGTCCTTTTATTTTTTAAAAATTCTTTTATCTATTTAGCAAAATTTCTACCATTTAAATATTTTATTCTTTCATTTCGTTTCCTCGTGCATTGCAATAAACAACCATTTATATATTTATTTAATATAATATAAATATTTTTAAATTTCTCCATTTAAATACTTTTTTTATATTTATATATTTTTTATATTAACCATTTTAAATATTAAAAATAAATTTATTATTAATATATTATATTATTTATAATTTAAAATAAATTACAAATAAAAGCCATTGCAAATAATTTTCTATTTAAAAATATTAATAATAAATAACCATTGTGCAGTCATAAAGGATTCGCCATAGCAAGTGTATTAAGTAAATAACTTAGTCTATTTTTTTACCAAAATTTTATTAATTATGTGTCCTTGCTTACTAAGTGCCATTGGCTTTGCAAATTTTTTAATAATTTATTTTTTTTGCAAACCGCGACCAGCTTTGCACTTGTTTTCTTATTGTGAAAGTGACATTTACCATTTACAGTACACAAAAATAATTTTTAATAAAATCCTCATGTTTACAAATAGAAAATACATTCGCCATTGTAAAATATCCTTTGTATAATAATATATTAAATTATTAAATATTTAATTAAATATTAATATAAATATTAATATAAATATTAATATAAAAAATATTAAATATTAAATATATAATTAAATAATAATATTGTGTTAAATCTCTTGGAGTCATTGTTCGTAATGTTTAGTGATAATTAATTCACTCAGTGCAATTCAAAAGTATTATTGAATTATTTTTGTTTTAAATTTTTCTGCATTAATTAAATAAATTATTAATTTTTTTCTACTTTTCCCACCCACAGTTGATCAAACAATTAAATGACGGAAGAATTAAATATCGTTGGATCCATATTTTTATTTAAATAATAATAATTTATTTTCTTCTGTTGAGTTACCATATCCAGCATCAATATCAGCAAAACTACCATTAAGAATCATCCAGCGATCAAGTAAAAATAATTTACTTTTGACAATTATTTATATGCAAAAAAAAATTAAATAAATAATATTTTGTTTTATTTGTAGATTAAAAGTATTTATTTTGAAGAAGTAACCATTGACCACTACAAGAAAATTAATTTGTTTTGTGAAATCTCTTGGAGTCCACTCAAAGGATTGTTCGCCATTTTAGTGATAATTAATTCACTCAGTGCAATTGAAAAGTATAATTAATTTAAATTATTTTCTGCATAATTAAATTAATTATTAATTTTTTCTACTTGTAGTCACCCACCCAACCACCCACAGTTAATCAATCAATTAAATGATGAATGAGAGAAACATAATTTTTCATTTAAATAAAAATATTATTTTTTTTTTCTGTTGTCTTACCGTAACCAGCATCAGCAAAACCCACCAACCATTGAGTATCATCCAGCGATCAAGTAAAAATAATTTACTTTCTGACAAATATTTATAAGCAAAAAAATTAAATAAATAATTTTTCATTTTTTGTTCTGTTTGTAGATTTAAAATATTTATTTTGGAAAAGTATTCATCAGTGTATGACAACCGATCATCATTTTTGGCATTCCTTACATCGAAATGTCTTTTATTTTATTAACTTTTTTGATTAACCAGCATTTATTTTCTTATTTATTATTATTTGGATCATTCAATTATAATGTTAAAAATAAATAATCAAAGTCACTTATATAGATAAATTAAGAAAAATGTAACAAATTTAAAATGTAATAATTTTTAGTTGGCAAAATTAATTGTAAAAATGCTATAATGGCCCACTATTTGCCCACATCTTTAATTTATTATCCAAACAACCGACTGTGCAACAACCATTGAGAATCCAACAGGCAACAGCAGATAATCAGTCAGAAATAAAACTACAGTTTAACAGGAGCAGCAGTCGCCATTCCTTCAGACTGATAATAATTTTAGCCATTTCAGATTACATTAAAAATTTATAAATAATTTAATAATAAATCGTATATTTATCTTGTGTAAATAATTTTATGTATAATTATTATATTTTGATTAATTAAAAAACGTAAAAAAAAATCCATTTTATTTTGAAATTAAAACATTTTATTTACTTGAAAAAATTTTTTTGTCATTTTATTTAATTTAATTTTTGCAAATTTTCAGTACGAATAAAAAATTTACCATTGGTGAAATCAGAAAAAATGTAAAACGTAACTTGCAGTACTAACCATTGGTTTAGTTTTGTAAAAACTTGTGGTACTAACCATTGGTTAAATATGTAACTATCGTGAAACTGAACCGACGAAAAAATTGCAACCAACCCCTATCCCCCAACAAGCTTTAAAACATCCAACGATACGCACAAAAAATTGCAAAAAGGAAATTTTTTCTAAATCTGGTTTTTATTAATTCTTTTTTCCCTCTAGACGATTTTATTGTATTTAATATATTCCCCCTTCCGTTGGTTTGTGATTTTAGCAAAATTACCTCTTTGATAAAAATATCCTTTTTTATTTTTATACACGAACGACTCGGTTTCGAACCAGAAACCTAAAAACGACTATTTATTAGTCGAGTCTAGCCTTAATCAATACGGCTATAACAATTTGTAAGTAAAAATGTTATCCTTGAGGTCTTTAAATATTAAATAAATTAATTTTTAAAAAATATTTGACATTTATTATACTTATATTTTTTGAAATTTAATTAAATAAAATTAATTCAAATACTTGAAGAATAATTTCAATATTTCTAGTAAATCCTCGTACATTACCTATTGGTATTTCACTTAGATACTTAATTTTATTAATTGAAATTTTATTACATTTATGACCCGACTTGCGTCAGGTACTTCAAAAAAATTAAAAAGATTTTAATGGATTGTAATTAAGATTTTATTTTAAAAAGTTATGAAAATAATTTGCGATAACAGCTTATATGTATGATATGTAGTGAAATAGTTTTGTTATACAAGCAAAAAGCAATACGGTACGGTACATACACTATAACTAAAATTCTCGGAAAAAAGCGGGGAATAATTGTTAGACTCTTTTTGAACTAGCCCTATGCCGTAATCATGCCAAAAGGAACTACGTTCCAAAAATCAATTTGCAAAAATTTATATATCAATTTACAGACGTTGTGTGGTGTTAAACATACCCTCTAACATCTCTTATTTTCTAAATTTTTGTTCCATCGATTTTTCTTTTTCTCAACAATTAACTTTATACGATTTCATTTTTATACGATTTGTCCGGATGATATAAACAAAATCAAAAAAAAAGAAGAAGATATTTATCGAAAATTCCATTTATTTATTCCCTTCAGTGTTGGTCGTTGATGGTGTATCGTCATTTTTTTATTTTTTTTTTTTCAGTCAAAAAGTCATTCAATTACACTTGCTGTTGTAGAAAGAAAATAACGATTTTCTTTTTTCCTTACATAAAAATGTCAGAGTTTTTAACAGATTTATGATGTTAATTTAGAGCTTTTCATTTTTCCGTTTTGTTATTGTCGTCTTTTTACTAATGATTAATTTAAATTTATTACCCATCATCATCATGGTGTAGTTGTTAAGAAGTGTAATAATATAGAAATTTGTACAGACAAGTTTTTTTTTTTTTTTTTTCACTTTAGTTTATTCCGTAGACACTTAATTCAACATCAAACATACTTTATATATATATATATATATAATATATTTATTCAATGACAGCTTTTTAATAGTAAAATCTCTTATAATTCTTGATGTCATCCTATTAAAATAACATAAAATATAAATTAACTTATATTATTATCAGTTCAGTTTGAATCCAGTCACGAAGAGTCGTCAACTGTGGTCTAGTTAATAATATGATAATTAACACGCAAGATTTTCATGGTTTTTTATAATATTAATATTTCTATATATACATACACATTTGTGTTGTTAGAATATTAATGAATTATTATCGGTGGTTAATTTATAATCAAACTTTGACATTTTAATTTATATTAATTATTCTAGTTAAATCAAATAAATAAAAATTTACATATTTTAATGTAATACAACATTTATTTAATATTTATATTAAATTCTCTGTAACTTAAATTATAAAAATATATAGAAATTTTCAAAGAAATTAACAAAAAGGATAAAATTTTAAGGTTAATGAGGAATGATGGGTAACAAAAAAAGAAGAAGAAGAAAAATCTCATTAAATTCTTTTTATTTAAATTTTAATTAATGAATTTTTATTAACAGAAATAAAAAAAAAAAAAATACCAGTAAAAACCAGAAATATATATATAGAAAAATCTTAACAAAGGAAAATATAAATAAAAATCTTTACCGACTAAAATCTAATTAGCACTTTATAGGATTGTGGAATACAAGAGTTTGTATTAAAAATTTAATAATTCAATTAACAAACAAGAAAAACTAAAGTTATAAAAGTTAAAAAGAGATGTGCATAGTGGAAAATTGAAAATGAGCTTTTCTTTGAATAGATAGAGATTACACGTGTTTACATACACGTGTTATATTATTTCTTTTAAGAATAAGATTTAATCGATTTTTAAATTGGATAAACAACCATTTGATAGTTAAAAAAATTATAAGAAAATTAATCGTATAAGAAACAAACAAAAGGATGGATATTTTTCTATAAACAGATGTTAAATTTTACCAATAATTCCATATGTTTCTTCCATTTCTTATTATATATTAAATTAAAAAATATTCTCCTTTTGTGTTAAATAAATATTTAAATTAACCCCAATTATTTAATAAGTAAAAATTTATATTTTATATATGCTTTTAGAGCTTTTATAGGATAAAGTAATATTTTTTGTGTATTTACAATTCAGATTTTTCTGCTGGTACATCATCAGCTTTTTCATCAAAATATTTCAATAACTCTTTTTTCATATCATTTGGACTTGTATTCGGTCCATGACGTTCAACTGGTATTCCATTTTTATTGATAATAAATTTAGTGAAATTCCATTTGATTGCATCAAATAAGGTGCCACCTTGTTTCTTTTTTAAAAATGCCCACAATGGATGTGTCTCACCGCCGTTCACCTTAATTTTATCAAATAGATCAAATTGTACTTTACGATCACGTACAAAGCATTGTATCTCCTCATTTGTGCCAGGCTCCTGTTTAGCAAATTGATCACATGGAAATGCTAATATACGTAAACCTGCAACAAAAAGAAATAATATAATTAAATTAATCATTTTATCAAAGATAGAAAATATTGTAAATATAAGCATAAATAAATTATGTATCTTTTTCATTTAATAACAATACCATCAAAATCTAGCCAAGGGTAAATAAATACACATAGAAAAATAGTAGAAATATATTTAATCAAAAAATATATAACCGAAAATATATTTATTTTTTACGATATACTATTTTATGTCACAAGTAAGTAAAGTAAATAAATAATATAAAAAAGAAAAACATTGTGTATGTGAAACCACAATTTATGCAAAAAAAAAAAAAAAGAAGCAAAACAAATGTAACCGAGAGCCACCCACCCATCAACATAATACACATCATAAAAATGTGGTTATTCTTGCGCGTTGCAGCAGCAATATTTATTTATTATTATGATTTTATTGTTTATTTTTCATTATAAATATTTTCTTTATTTTACTTGCATGATTTCCCCGGTTAAATTACATAAAATTAAAAGCAGTGAATGTAGTAAAGAAAATTAAGAATAATAATAACTGACAAAAATATTTATTAAAGAATCCATTATTTACAGTCAAATTAATAATAATAAATTTTTATTATTATGGAAATGATGCCAATTAAAAGCATAAAATAGACGAAATTCTAATAAAATCAATAGATAAAGTGTGTCTGTCTGCAATGTTAATAATTCTGAAATTCTTAAATAAATAAATAGAGACAGCAGAATAACCATAACAAAATAAAAATATTACAATCACAGAATTACGCAGCAAAAGTAGCTTTTATTGTGCTTTTTGTAGAACTTTTACATAAAGAGAAACCTTAATTTTTATTTCACATAAATCGTGTATACGATACAAAGCGACCCATATATATCTTTCTTTTTAAAAGACTTATTAGTTTCAATTCTAGTATTACGTGAGGTAATAAACGGCAATATATTCTCTTATATTTATACAATTTTAAAAATACTTAAAATATATTTATTACTCTCCTTGATATAATAAATAAAATAAAATTGATTTATTCTTAACAAAACGATAAACTGTTTTTAATAGTTATTATAAAACTAAGAAGAGTTATTAGCCTACAATTGGTGGTGGTGCAGCATTAACATTATTATACTATTTAAATGAAATAAAAATAATAAATAATAACGAATGAAAATTATATCTATGGATAATAAATAATAAAAGTAAATAACATAGAAAATAAAACAGTAAACTATATATAGATATAAATAAACATTTGTTTGTCTTAAATCAAGTATCTTATCATAAACTTAAATAACAAGAATATCAGTTGTTGCCTAGCTAACTGCTAGCAGGCAGACATAAGGACGATATTATCATTATTATTTATTTTTCTTATACATAACTTTCTTATTTATGTTTATCAATAATTTCTACTTTTACTGTTCATATATCACATAACAAAATAGAAATCACATAAAAATAACAAACAAAACCAATAATAAACATTATGTTAACGAAATATAAAGTAACTAAATAAAAATATGGACAAAGTAAATAAACTTTTGGTTCACTTTTTATCGTTTTATTAAATTAAAGTAAATAGTAATTGTTTTTCTTATATTTTTTTTTAATTATTACATAAAAAACTACTATAACTATATATTTATTATGTAGAAAAAGAATAAAACAAGAAACATTAAAATAATAATTTATTATTTTTATTCAGTAAAAAAAAACAGGCTAAACATGTTGTAAACATTAATAATACATCATCGTCATTATAAACAATACATAAATCATAAAATAATCATTTAAATGAAAAAAATAATAATAATAATATATTTTTAAACAGTAAATTTAAATCGAAAAAAGAAAAATATATACCGGGGCAAAAACACTTTGCAAATAAAATCAACAAGTAACATGCATATGTATATAAATAACTAAAATAAACATAAAGGTATATCATCAAAACAAACTAAACAAAGCGTATGTGAAAAAAATTTCTATTTATATTTTACTTAATTAAATTATTATCAAAAAAGAAAATAAAAAAAATTATCATTAATTATGTTTCAATATAAACCAATTGTTTAATAAAAACAAAAACAAAAACAGAAAAAACTATTAAACATATTATGATAATGATGAAAAAACCACTGTGAAATAAACAAAGAACACAAGTGGATTACATACAATATTATGTTGTCATTGATTACAATCATTATTCAAATTTATTCTATTCTATTATTATGTTTTGGTTTAAAAATCATCCCTAAAGGGTGTTAAAATAATTGTAGGTGGTACTACAACAATAATGTTTTATGGTATTTATATTTTGTATTTTTTTTTTGATTAAAAAAATAAATTTTTATATTCGTCCGTCCACACACATATAGAGTAACAATACAAAAAAAGGAAAATTATTATTAAAAACCGACACCCATCATGTCTATTTTTGTTTTTGCTTTGTTGCTGGAAAATTTACAACATTGTTTAGTTATTCATATGAAATTGAATAAAAGAAGGAAAACAAATAACAAAACAAAACCATTAAAAAGATCGCTACTGTTGTTTTTTTGATTATATACGTATATTGGAACAATTTATGTATATAGAATTAATACAAATATATTTAGTTTTAAACACAATATAAATGTTAAAAGGTTGATTTTATGTATATTTTTAAAGATACATAAAGCAATGACAATAAACAAACAGACAATAAATTTGACTATATGGATTTTTTCGCATGAGATGTGCTGAAATAATTTCTTTTTTTTCTCATTTTTTATATATAAATGAAATACAAACACCGAAAAACAGCAGCTATGATAACAAACGAAATAGGACACATTGTAATAACAGATTAAAATTTCTCTATATTCAGAGATATAAAATAGTTTTCATAAATCAAATGAATGGTGATGGTGGACGGATACATCGATTATTTTTTTTAAACAAAACATATATGCAAAATCATCTCTCATTATTTTTATACCTAAATTTACTTTTTCATTTAATATTCCATTGCTCAAATTTATTTAAATCAATATGCATATATAAAATAAACATATTTAAAAGGTGAAAATATATATATAGAGAGATAACAAGCAACCCCTTTTTATATATTTATTTTTTTCAATTTGATTTATTTTTTTTTTTGTATATTCAATCAGTCAGTCAATCATCTTTATCTAATGCGCAACGGAAAAGCAAACAACATCCCTTTCAAACCATCACGTATCAGTAAATATATATATATTTATAATAATTTTAACTAAACATATTTGTCAACATACAAGGATTTATATTCAAATATTATTTATTTTTTTCTAAAATCTGTAAATATAAAAACTTGAGTAAAAGAAAACAAGAAGAAAAAATTTTTTTTTTAAAAATAAATAACATTAAATGAAATCAACGAATAAATTTGATGAAAAGTAAATCAAAAATACCTTATCTAGAGAGAAAAAATAAAGTAAAAATTTATTTTTAATAAAAAATTATATCCGATTCAGAAAAGTCACTAATGAAATGACAGACACAAGTTTATTTATTTTATTTTTTTTCGTTATAAATCACAAGAAATAAATGTATATATAACTTGGCAACTAAGTAAAAGTTAAAGGTGACATCTGATAAAAATAAAAAAAACCGCTCAAAGTTTAAGTATCAAAAAAAAAAATAAAAGAGAAAATGAACAAACAGAAATAAAAATTTATATATATGTATAAATATTCTATTTTATTTACTTAACTAACCACAATATAATAAAACTGTTTACAAAGAATATTAATGATAACAAACGATATATACATACATAGTTTCATCACTAATGCCACAGAAACATATGGTTAACAACATTGTTTTTAACAATAAAGTTCATTTTCAATTTATTTATTTATTTTTACCTTTACTTGTAGTTTTATAAGGCCACATTGTAACATTGTTTTTACTATTGTTTTGCTACCAAAATTCTAGGTATTGTAATTTTTTAATGCAAAATAAAAAGAAGCAAAAACCCAATAAACAATAACTAAGAATAAAAATAATAGTATTTTTTCTGTATAAATAACAATAATATTTACTCCGAATAGAGAGAAAAAGAGAATCAAAATCAAAATACATAAATAATAAAATCATCGATATTGTTATTATTTCATTTCAATAACAACATAATAATATCATAAATTTCGTTTATTATTATTTTGTATATACATATATATATATTTTTATTTATCGCAAGAAATATAACAAAATTTCCATTAAAACAATAAATAAAATGAAATTGTGTTTTTCTATTTTTTTTTGTTAGAAATCACATTAAAATGTGAATAAAAACGGAATAGAGGTACACACATTTTATTTTTTAACTAAAGATAATTTATTTAAATATAAATAATTCATTATTATATACTTGATCTTTAAAAATATAACAAAAATTCATTTAAATTAACAAAATAAAAAAATATATAAAATTCAAATTTTACTTTAACGGTGTACCAGGCGCCTCCACTGTATATAAACAAAAAGCACACAACACAGTGGTTATTAAGGAAATAATAACAAAACAACCACAAATAAATTGTTAACTTAAATTCAAAGTAATATTTTTTATATACAGAAACATATATACAATGACCTTATATACTATACGTATATAATTTATGAAAATTAATATTATAATTAAAATAATATATTTCTTTGTAATAATTGTACGTGACATGTAAAATCTATCGTTTCGTTTCGCTAAAAGCACGTGTACTTAAACTTAAACCACAAAATTATGGTTTAAATTAAATTCACTTAAGTAATTTATCTATTTTATAATAAATTCTTTTTGCTTTTCTTCTCTATTTTCTAAGTGGAAAACAAATATATAGATAGATATATGCAAATAATAACTGTAATATGCAAAATGTGAATTTTCTTTTTAGATAATAAAATTACTATTATTTATTTTTTTGCTTTTTTACTTTATAACAAAACTGATTTCATTATAATTTATTCTACATGTTTATAATAAGCTTTTATTATATTATGTAATAATATACATTTTATCTGTTATATCTACAATGTTTAACAGATTTTTATTTAAATTTTAAAACTATATCATCTGAAGTTTATTGATTGATTTTTCCTTCAACTTATCTATTCTATTTATTTTCACAATTAAACCTTTTCTTTTTTATTATTTATTTATTAAGTTAAACTTTGAAACCTTTACCTGGCAAAATTGTATTTAACAAGATAAAAATGTAAAAATGAAAACTTTATGGTTAAAAGTTTGAAACACCGACAGCTGTCAAAAATTGATAATTTTTCACATTAAAATAGAAAAATCTCATTCTAATAATATTTTCACCAAAACTAAATCCTATTTCTATACAAGATGAAAATATATAAATAATTTATTAACGCACTACCATCTTCCACCTATTTTTTTTTTTTTGTTACTTTCTTCAATCAGCTAGAAGAACCAAATAAAACTTTTTCTTCATTTTTATTGTAGACAAACAAACAAAAATAAAGAACCAAAGATCAACATAATTCCCAAATAACATTAACACTAAGCCAAGTCAATGTAACAATAAATAATAAGAATAATAACATAAAGATAAATAAGAGCACACAGTGTGTTGTTGTATGTATTCAATTACAAAATAAACTCAATTTGTAATAATAGAATAACGAAAGAATGTTTTTCTATATAGATAAACTATGATAGACAAGACAAATAGAAAAATAAAAAGGTTCAGCAGAGAAGAGTTTTATCTATTTTACATATATAATATATTCGTTAGATCGTTACTATTTTGCTATTGCTGTTGATGCTATTCTGTTTGTATATTTATTAACATTTGTAATAAAAATAAAAAAGAAGAAGAATTGTGAACATTGAAAACACCACGATCATTATTGTCATCGACAATAACATGGATAATAACAACAAAAATAGTGTTTTTCTTTTCTTTTTTTTTTTTGAAACAAAGAAGAAATAAAATTTTCTTTTCTTTTATTTCAACTCTCATCAATATTCAATTTATATTTTCTATTTATTTATTTATTATTTTTTTTTACAAATTACCAGTTATATTCTATTTACAATTGAGGATTGATTTTCGATTGGAAAAATATGATAAAAAGAAGATAAACAAAGAAACAAGCACGATGACACATTTATTCTATTTTTCCAGCTACTAATAAAAAAATAATACATAAAAATATTTACTCATTTCCCGATTTACGCGGTAGATATGTTCCGCAGAAAATTGTGTAAATTAAATCCGCAGAAAGTCGTGTAAAAAAGTGCCACAATTATTTATTTATGTATGAATTAGATGGATAAACCACTGACGAAGAAAATTACTATAAATAAGCTCAATTTTTATAATTTTTACTGACCATATATCGTGGAATTAGTATATATATATATAGAGCCTCTTCAAAATTTATTGACAAATCAATTGTAGAGAGAGAATGATTTAATTTAATTTCTTAAAGATCCTTTCTATGATAATGTAAATGTTGAAAAATATTTATTATTGTTTAAGTAATTTTCTATAAAAAATTATTTAAATAAAAACAGCCAGAAGATAGGTTATTTTATGCCCAGAGAATATATTTAATAATAATGATAATTTTCTTCTTTTTTTTTTAAATTAAATGTTCTAATTAAATAACATTAACCAGGCAAATGAATTAATTTAAAAACACAAGGAAAATGAAAAAAGAAAATTCAATGAAAGGAAAAAAAAAACATAAAATGAAATATAATTATTATTTTTTTTGCAAAAGATGAAAACCGAAGTGAAATTATAACAACGAAAAGTTTCATTGCTTTTCCGCCCCCTTATATTATATTTGCTGTATATTTATTATTTGATTTAATAATATTAAAATGACAAAAATTGTTAATAATTTTATTTAGAAAAAAAAAAAAAATAAATAATAGAAAATAAACAGCAGTGCAAAAAAAAAAAAAAAAAAAAATGTTGAAATTTCTGTTGGACAATTATGAAAAGTTTTATTCATTATAATAATAAAATTTCATTACTTCTAATTTTTTTATACGTTCCATAGTTAGCCGAAAGGCATCTACAGGAGTGATGGTAACAAAGAGCGCAACCACCATTTGGTCTCTTTTATATATTTATAATAATATTTTCTATACAAAAGTAAAAAATTGAAAACATTTTAGAATATGAAAAATACAGAAAATTAACAAAAAAAAAAAAAAAAATGAAGGAAAAAAGAAATAACAACGAAAGTCAGAGTTTATTTTCTTCTTTTCTTTTTTTTTTTTAATAATTTTCAACAAGAAAATTAAAGTTTAACATTTTGCCATTTAAACAATAGAAAAGATAAATGTGAATATTTTACGTTATATTTTGTTGGCATTGGTATGATGGCAAAAAAAAAAGAAAATAAAAATTAATAATAAGCTTTTTAATAAGAAGCTTTTTATTTTCTGTTTTCTAGTTAAAAATAAACAACATATGGTGGAGTCCTTAAAATAAGAAAGTAAATAATAAAGTTTATTTCTTTGTTGAAAATCAGGTATTTTAAAGTTTATGAAAAAAAAAATATTATTATTTTTAATTTTGTAACACATTTTGTCGAGTGTATTGAATAATTTTTTATTTTTTTTGTGCTTTATTACTTTGTAAAACTTTAGCATTTGGTCAAGGGAAATTTTTAATGTAATATTCGTATATATTTAAAATTTTATACTTGATTTATAATAAGAATATTGATATTTGTTTAGAGTAAATAACCCATGATGATTACATTTTAATTTAACTTGTGTGTCGTATTGATATTAGAAAATTTATTACCGGGAAACTGTACTGATTCTTAAGTCCTACACCTTTTCCAATTGTAATTCAAAGTTATTTACCTTTTGTTTCACCAAATTCTTCATACAATTCATTAAGCTCCTTGTAATGTTGTGCAGTATAACCACATTTCGATGCAACATTAACAATAATTAATACATGTCCACGATATTTATCCAGATTAACAACATTCTCCTTTATATCTTTTACATTAAATTCATACACAGTTTTCGCTGTATTCGGATCACCTTGTGCTGTAGTCGCCATTACACTAAATAAATGAGAGAAAAATATTAAATTATTTTTTGTAAATAGTAGTTAAAAGCATAAAATTAATAAGAATAAAATGCAGATTTTATAAAAACAAAATTATCAACAACTTAAATATCGTCGGTACAGTATATTTTGAATAGCCTAAAACATAAATAAAATTCCAACAAACTTTAAGCGAAGAATTTTTTCTAATTTTTACTTATGCAAAACGAAAAAAAAAAAAAAATGAAAGTAAAACGACGTAAAGTCATTAGGTAACCAAAGAAAAACAGAAAACCAACACAAAGTAATAGGATAATAAAAAAAAAATAATAATACAAAATTATATAAATTGTTTTTATTAAAATTTATAACCCATCCATTAACGTCGTGAGCAAAACAACATACATACATACATACTAAAAAATATTAATAAATTAATACATAAAGGAATTTCAATAATGGAAATATTTTTATTAAACATAATTTGTATTTTCCGGTAAAATTATGTATATATTTTGTGTCATGGATATTTATTATTATAAAATTTTTCATTATACTGTTACTACTGTTGCTAAACGCAGAAAATTTTTCATTTTTTGTTAGTAAATATCATTAACAATAAAATAAGGTAAAAGAAAAACAGCTAAATTAATGTTAATAAAGCTTAAAAATAGCAAACATAATCAAAAAAAAAAAAAAGAAAGAAAAACATTGTTTCTTGTAAATATTTTTCAATCATAAAAACTTTCTTATAATATAGACAAGAAAAAAAAACTTTATTTAAGTTAAAAAATAAAAACTAAAACAAGAACACTTAAATTAAAGAAATAAAGAAAAAGGAAAACTGTGTTAAAGTAGATGATTGATGAGGTAAACTTCAACTTCAGAAGAGTGCAAAAAAAAATAAATAAATATACTTTAAATAAACTTTATAGCGTCCTTAGCATAGTTGAACTTTGTTTCTACCTTTAAAAAGTAATAAAATAGAAAAGAAAACCAACCTCACAACAACACGACAATAATAAATAAAAAAGAAAAACTATTTGAAGTTTGAAGTTTTCTAGATATACCATTCATAAACAAATAACTTTAATAAATAGAAGAAGAAGCAAGAGGAAAATTTATTACCGCAAAGTTAGGGATATTTTCAAAATACTATTAAAAAAAACTTTACATTAGTTTTTTTTTGTATATGATGTTTTAAACTTATATAAATTAAACCAACATAAAAAATAAAATGTCATTTACATTTCAAAAACACATAAATAACATATTATTTATGTTTAATTTTATTCTACACATAAATTTTATTTAACACTTTTATCATGAGAATTATTTATAAATTTTGAAACGATAAACACTTTTCCGAAACAAAAAAAAAATAGTTATTTTTAGTGTTTATTACCATTTAAAATATTATTTTAATATGTATATGGGTAAAAAAACATTGTTAATATTCATTAAAATTATTATTAGAATAATAAAACCTAATAATAATAATAATAATAATAATAAAATAATTATGGTAAATGGTTAAAACGCTAAATAGTTTATTTTTTATTAAAACTATTAACGAAAAAAAAAAATAAAATACCAAAAATTAAGTGTTAATGACTGTTAACTACATGACTGTTATTAATAATTATAAATATAAAACCTTAGAAAATAGTTTATAATAAAATAATGTTATTAATGATTACTAGGGGACGGACATGGGCAAAATTAAAAATAAAAAAAATCCACAAAAAATAAAACAGTTAATTATAATAACACTAGATCTAGATTTTAATTAATTAAATTATGATGGTGGTGGCGACACAATGTGTATGTAATAAAATGATAAAGGTAGTTAGGTAAAACAAAAAATAATTATATAAGAAAATAAAATAATAATAAAAGTTACCTTGCAGACGATGATAGAAATCGGAAAGCAACAACTGTTGATAAAATGCCCAATGTTTTATGTAGACGATATGCCATCATTTATTGGATTAATTAAGCTTTTAATGTTTATTTGACTTTCTTTTTTTTTTGTTTTAATAAAAAAAAATAATAAGATAAATGCTTTGTTACTCTGCCACCAAATGCAAAAAAAAAAAAAAGAAAGAAAGAAAAGGTAAATCAAAATGACATTAAAAAAAAAAACAATCAGACTGACTTAACGTTTAATAAAAATAAAAATAAAATCAAATATTTAATATAAAGAAAACATTATGATTGATTAGAATATATATTTTTCCTTTTTAAATCAAATATCATTGTTTTTATAGTAACCATAATTTATATCAACCATAATTTTACTACTAATCTCTCAACATTAATACAACAATTGTTATATATAAATATAAATGTGTGTGTGTGTATTTTTTTTATTATCTCTTTTATTTTTCTATAAATCTTTTTCTTTTATTGGATTTTGTGTTATTTTCTTGTAGCAACAAAAAGTAAAAGCGAAATAAAAACAACTATAGAAAAATAGTCATAAATCACATGGTAAATCCTTTAGTTATATAATAAAAAGAAAAACCAAAAATACCAAGCATTGTAACAACATATTTTATATAATATGTCACTGTGCGTTTACTACTTTAATATTTATGCTGCTTTAACCTACATACAATCACCTATTATGTGATTTTATATTTTCTCTTATTTTTCAGTGCAATATTTATATTTTAACACAAAAAGCAAATAGGTTCAATTTTATAATTAATTGTGTAAATTTAATTAATAATAATATTTTTAATATATTAGAATAAGAATAATATATATTTTATTTTTTATGATAATTAAATTTAATGAAAATTAAGATAATAATAAACAACATAAAAATAGAAAAAGTAATAAAATTAAACATATAGAAAAGTTTCATAAGATTATATCATGATTTAATTAAGAAAACAGGAATAAAAATAAATATAAATATATGTTATATTAAGAAAAGAAATAATATACAATACGAGTTTCATGAAATAATGGTAAGAATAATAATAATAATAATAATAATAACACAAATAACAAATCATTTTACCAAGTATTATCAATTGTAAAATTCTTAATCAAGCATGATGTTATAGCTGAATTAATTTTATTGAATAGCATAGGTAAACTACTATTAAAATTTATTTACCTTTTAATATTTTATAGTAAAATTATTGTAATCATGGTACTTGCACTGACATAATTTATCAAAATCTTATAAAGAAAATATAACACAATGCATTTAAAATTGTTTAATTATTCTCTAATTTCCCTAGTTTAATGAAAAATGCGTATCCACAGCACATGACAATATTTTCTAGCAGAATTTACAACACTTTACTTAGCAAAGAAGAGTTTTAATTTTGTAAATTTTCTACCATAAATAACAGATAAAACTAATCAAGAATTATAATTTGGAAAGAAAATATTGTATGTTTTTACATCAGACAATTCAAAACATAAGTTAAAAGTATTAAAAACACTTAGTTCAACAGATCAGTAAATAAATATAAAGACAAGTAACACTGTAATAAATAAAATGTCATATTTTGTTATTAAAAATATAAAGGAAAACAGTTTCAGATTACAAAATAGGGAAAAACATAAATTTACGCGCACAGGGCAGAATATAATATATAAATTTTATTTGTACAAAAAGAATATCAAATTATAATATAAATTTTTATTTAAATAAATAAATAAACTTATCCAATGTCATAACAATAAGATATTCTTGAATATGACAGGAAATGAAAATTACAATGAAAAAATACTTTTGTTAAAAGAAAAACGACCAAATACATAATAAAAATTCACCAGTAAAAAATGTTAGTATTTTTCATAATTATCTCAATTAATAATGAAATATTATTATTTTTTTCTAAATTTATTTATTTTAATAAAATTTAATTAAATCAACCAAACAACAAGGCAACCTAATTAATTTCTTTTTTGTATACTTTTTATTATTCATTTTTAATTTTCTTTTACGATAATTATATATTTTTCCTTATTGTTTTAACCTTGATATTGTTGTTTTAAATAATTATTTAATATTTTGAAAAAATAAAATGTGTCAAAAAATAAAATATTTTAATTATTTTAATCTAGTTAAATGAAGGTAATTTTACTTTTTTTTGAAAACATATTTGATTGACATTCATTAACCACCTTTTTTTTCTATTTACTACATATTTTATCATCGATATCATTTCCATTATTCTTCTATTTCTTTTTCATTTATGTTATGTATAGCCTCGTAGTAAATGTCTATATTAAATGTTGAATAGATTAATAGACTGGTACTAAGGTAGATGGATAGATAAATAAAATAAAAATTGACATAAACGAATAAATGTCAATAGAAAAAGAAAACAACGATGGACCGACCGATTTCATAATGGATATATAGCAACGCTAACATCGGAACCATCAACAACAGAAAAAACAGAGACACATAGGATTACAATAAAAATATTTTCATTTATCAGTTATTTATTTATTATTTATATATAATATTCAAATTTTTCTAAGCATATACATCTCTATACTTTACCAAAGAAAAATTATCCCCTTTTAACATTATAAATATTATTTTCTATTTTTCAATTATTATTAAAATATTTTCATAATTAAAATTATAATAAAATTTCATTTTTAAATTTTAATTAAAGTAAATATTCTAAAATTATAAATAAAATAATAGAAAAAAACATTTTTTTAATTGAACTCAATAATAATAATAAAATGAATAAAAATGATTAAACTTTTGTATACCGCCGAAAAATACAAAAAGAAAACGTTATGAGAATTAAAATAATATTTTTCAGAGAAGTGAAAACTAATAATAAATTCAAAAATAATCTAAAATATTAAAATTTACATTTTATGTAATAAAAAAAAAGAAGAAAGAAAAATCAAATCGGCAAAAGAGAAATAATATAAAGTTTAGTGAATAAAAATATGAGAAAAAGTAGAATAGAGTGTGTGGAGATGTTAACATATATTTACATTTTGTATAAATAAATAAATTAGTTTATTCAATGAAAAATTTTTTTTTTATTTAGTATTTCTTTCCACATTTGCATATTGAAGTAACTAATTTTCTCTCTATTAAAATAAATAAAATTATGGATTAAATAATCAAAGGAGTATATAACAGATTCATATTAATCCTAGATTCCTACTTATTATAAAACTAAAATTAAAGTATTATAAAAAATTCAATAGAAATAAGTAAATAAACTTTAAAATTAAATTTTCATATAATTTAATTAAAAATAAATGTTATATCTAGTAAAATACAAATGTATAACTAAATGTCAGGTTTATATTTAGCAAATTAAATGTATGTTATGTTTTAAGTTATTTTATTTAATAAAATTAAATTTAATTAAATAAATAAAACCTCAATTCATCAGTTATATTACAGCAAATAATTAAAATTTGTCTGGATTAAATACGTAAAAAAACATTATGTTTATTTACAATTTAGACAAGCTTATTATTGCTTTTCTAATTTTATAGCAGACTTTAAGAAGTAAACAGTATCGTACAAAAAAATAAAAATAATAATAAAACACTTGGCCATTTTAATAATAAATTTGTAAACAGTTAATGACTTAATAATTATAATTAAATAGCGTAATTTTGTGAATAATATTTTAAAGAAAAAAATATTACCAAACATTGTTATTAAAGTCTCTTCAACAACTGATTTGAGAATAAGCAAGTGAAAAACTTTAAAGCCTAGCGGCTTTTTACAATTTTTAATCATTTCTTTGCTGTCTTTATACTGTCTGTAAAAATGATTAGTTTTTTCTAGTTTAACATATATACATACATATACAGTCAAGTCTGTTTTTATGCGATTTTATTTTATGCAATTTTTCTATACGAGTTTTATTCGAGTTTTTATATGATATTTTTGTAGGAATTCCCGATTTATATGATTTTTCTTTATTTCTTGTAAAAAATACGAGCAATGTTCAATGTGTTTTGGTTTGTTGTTGCATTCAGTCGAAATTCTTAAAGTTTGCAAAGTTAGTAGCTTAGAGGTTTGCTTTTTAATGATTTGTAGATTAAAATTTTATGCTATTGATTTGATTCTTTTTAATTTTTAACTCATTCAGTCTTCAAAAATGTTTCGCAAACTACTAAATTAATTTTTTTTTAGATTTTGTTTCTTTTTATGCGATTTTTTTTGGCTATTTCTTTGATATTATGTGCATTCGATAAACGTAGAACGTATTCCTATTTAATAGTTGTAAGTCGTGTTTTTTTATGCGATTTTTTTAATGCGTTTTGCTGCTGAATTTATCTACCGCATAAAAAGAGAACTGACTGTATATCCATCAAAATGTGTGATTTTTACATTTGATAAACACTGTCTAACTAAATTGTATACAAAAACTATAAAACTACAACTACAATTATATAATATATAGTCTCATAAATGTAATGAATATATATAAAACTTTCTATAAACAACAATTGTTTAATCATTATTATCTATTTTTACCCTCTAAATTTATATTATATAAATTTTATCTAAATAAAATATAACATGTATATATTATTTTTATTCAATTAAAAACTTTTTAATATATTATTTTAACAAGAAATAAAAAATACAAATAATAATAATAAAACAAATATAAATAATTGTTTTTCTTGATGTAAAAACATAAAATTATTATAATGCTTGAATTTAACATTTCTATTATTATAATAATGTTTTAATTATAAAACAATTTTCTATTTTATTATAAAAATAAAACATTAAGAAAATATTTAAACACATTTAATATAATAAGTGAATAGAAAAATGTAATTAAAGAGAACATAAAAAACGTATGAAAACTAAATTAATAAATAATATGTCTATTTTCAATTAAATATAAAAATTAACTTGTTATAGGAAAAATAATTATTTATTTCAAACAAATATACAATAGCTACAAAAACGTATATAGTTAAAGGACAATTTTATTATTATTATGATGATTATTTGGTTGTCGGTTAACAGCAATACAAATTTCCCATATAAACATATAAAAGTAAAGAAAAATAAATAAATATTAAATTAATTAGAACAACAACAGTGTTGTTTTGTAGAAAAGTTATGTTAAAGCTGATAAAGAAAATTTGTAGAAAAAGTAATTGTAGTTAAAGAATAATAGGAAAACCATTAGAAACAGTAGGGATTAACTGACTGACTGGCTGACTTGACTGGCTGGCCTAGCTGGATATATGTATATAATTTTTCAATGTGATAAATTTTCTACAATTTTTTATTATGAAAAAAATAATATAATAAAGTTTTATGAAACAAACACTAAGCAAATAAAAAAAAAATGAAGAAAACATAATAAAATACAAAGCATAACAAAATTCTGTGATCTAGGGCAATAGACCCTGAAAATGATGGTGACTATGCCGAGAATGCTAGTTTGTTCGTTTATATAGGAATCATTTTTTTTTTTTTATGTAATTTGTTTTATATATTTTCTTTTTGATTCTATGCTGTTGCTGGTGTGCTGCTGCTGACATAGAAATTATGTTTTTTTTTTATTATTATTATTATTATTTAGAAGAGGAACAAATGAAAGTATACTCTGCAAAACTACCATTGTATACTATACCATTACCACTCAACTGTACAGACATGGTATACACAAAAATAGAAAAGTGTTTATGGAGAGGAAAATCTATGGAAAAATTCTAATCTAAAACAAAATAGATTTTTTGTTCTTTAAACCTATGGCTTGCACACTAAATGTAAATTCAAAAGCTAACAGAAGTATACACATATACATTAGACCAACATTAAATTTCTTTTTTATATTATAAATACTGTATATATGTAGAATTTTTGTGTATCTATAGTATTTTATGAGAATGGCAATGGCAGTAGGTGAATTGAGTGGCATAAAACCAGTAATAGCAACAACAGAAACAACAATCAAAACGACTACAACGATGGTAGGCATCAAAGTGAAGAGATCCAACAGTACACGAAAGTACATATTACAATACAATATTCCATAACAAAAAAAATAAGGAACGATTCTTCAAGAAAGGTTTTTCTTTCAATTCATACATATATATGTGTATTTATACTCAAAATAATAATAATATAACATTGACGGGATCTTTTGTTGTCGTCTTTTTTCTCTATGAATAAACAGCACCAACAAAACATCAAAAATAATATAAAAACCGAATGCTTTTGGTGCTGTTGCTGATTTGTGTGAATGGTAGTGTTGTATATTGATGGTGTAAAGAAATAAGTCGATTTAGTTTTGCCTTTTTTTTATTTTTCTTTTCTTTTGCCTAATTTTTTTTTTTGCTTTTCCATTTTCATTTCTCATATTATTTGTTATAAAGCATACATATAACAGCAACAATATTTTGAACATCTCTATATTTATTTATACATCTCTCTATATATATAAATGTACATCTTTAAGGGCTAAAGTGCACATTATAACCGGATGG
The DNA here is from genome assembly GCA_963942525.1 of Ptychoptera contaminata. Lineage (NCBI taxonomy): Eukaryota > Metazoa > Arthropoda > Insecta > Diptera > Ptychopteridae > Ptychoptera > Ptychoptera contaminata. The sequence continues at coordinate 6,957,542 of OZ012637.1, forward strand.
TAATGACGAGTTGAAGAAATGAAACTGCTAGCGGTAATCACACTAACTAGCGTGCTAGTCATATTCATTTCAACAATATTCACAATTTATATGAATTTAAGTGACAAAAAAAATGTGAAGAATAAACTCAGAATAAATCCTATTTGCTTGCTTCTTTTTTACATGCTATGTATTTATAAATTATATGAAATGACACAAGAAAAGAAAATTTCTTTTACTCATTTTTATTTTTTGTGTAGAAAAACATAAGCATAAAAATAAATGAAAATGAAATAAACAATTTTTTATACAATTGCGTGCACAAATGTGATAAAAGTAAAAATGAAAATAAGACGGGAAAAAGAAAAAAAAAAAAATAAACAAGTAAAATAAAAGCTCAAGGAAGAAATTTTTGTGTGTGAAATACTATTAAAAGTCACACTTGCACACAATAATAATAATAATAATAATAATCATTTTATTCTTAATAAATATATATACTAAAGTGTACTAAAAGTATTAACGATGAGCGAATGAAAAGTTTTCAATATATGAAAAGAATTTTATTAATATATAAGAGCAAGTGGAGGCGCCTGGTTAGTTGTAAATTTTTCAATTTTTCAAATATTACTCTACATTGTTTAATTTTTTTTATTTATTTGTTTGTTACACAAAAAATACATTTATTATTAAAATTTTACATTTATATTTAAATGGTTATATGTATATATATTAAAAATACAATAATAAATAAAAGTAAATAAATAATAATCAAAAATAAATGTACACAAAATACTGGATACTTACTATTATTATTATTATTATTATTATTACTATTTTCTATATATAATTTAATGATTAATATAATACTCTATTATTATTATTTTTATATTTTTCAATAATAAAAGTATACCTTTTACCCTTTAACACTATTAAACAGAATAATAATCAACAACAACAAAAAAATTCAACTGTGCTTACGAATATAAACCGATAACAACAAGTAACAATATAAACTAAATACATATCATGTCTTGGGTTTTTCTCTTACATAAATATTATTCTGTTTTATTATTATTATTTATTTTATTTCAATATTTTGGTAGTTTTTATTTTTATGTGCTTTTATCCTATATATATTTTTCTTTTTTAATATCACACGTTTTTCAACCGAATTTCAATTAAATATATACAAACACACAAAAAAAAAAAGCACAAACATAGATAAAATAAAACAACAGCAGGACGACAATACGTCTATAAAATATTGAAGGCAAGAAAAGAAATGTATAACATTATCATTAACATTCTTCATTAAAATATAAATTTTTAATAATGTTGAGCATAAACAACAAGAAATAAAAAAATAAAAAATATGTAAGCTCATCATCATCAAAAAATTTTAATTTAATTAAAAAAAAAAAAGAAAAGAAGAACAGTAACCACGAAAATCAGCAATTTTCTCTTTTAATAAAATGAAATTTTTTAGAAAATTTTCTTTTATTTTCATTTTCAATTTTAATAATTACAATTTTAATAATTGACATATTGTAAATAATTCTTTTTATTTAATTACTAATCATAATAATAATAATAATAATAATAAAGAATTTTTATTTATCTTTAATGTATTTATATTTTATTATTATTATTATTATTATTTTGCTAAACATTTCAAACTACGCCTTTGTGATTATATTTAAATGTTATAATTTTCATTTGTATAACTATTTCATATTTGTTATAATACATTTGTGTAAATGAAAAACAGAGAAAATCATTTTTATTTTTTAATAAAATATACACAGGACAAGGAAATAAAATTCAGAGAAAATAAACCTTTGCATACATACATACACAACCTCACACAAATATATATATATAACAAAACTTTGGCAGCTTTTAGTCGAAAATTTTCATGTTTTTTTACTCAGCTTTTTTTCATTTTTTTTTTTTTGTCATTTTTTATTATCATATACAACGAGATACGGTATTGATTTCGGATGCTGCGCACAGTGTATCAAAAACTCTACAAACGAAAATTCAATGAAAATGCTTACAAAAGTATTTTATACTCTGAATGTAAACGTGCGCACCACAGCACAAAATTAATGTACATATATATATATATATATATATATATATTCAACGAAAAACAGAAATTTTCTTTCTTTTTTGTTTTTTATACAAAAAAAAAAAAAAATTGGTATAAAACTTTGAGTAGCAAGTACTATGCTACAAATAAATGTATATAACGTATAAATACAATATATAATACAGTATATACATAAATGCGCACAGTTAGTTCGTGTATATTCATTTTCTTCTTTAATAAAAAATAAAATAATTGTATGATGTAAGAGTGAAATAGAGATGGATCATCATCATCATTATTACAATAATTTTCCCAGTGTCTGTGCTCCAGCAGTCACTATCGTATTGATGATGGTTGAAAATATATAGAAATATATAAAACACACCGAAAATAGTAAAACAACCAACAATCCACATCATAATTTTTTTTCAGTAAAGTCAAGTCAGTCGTGTACAAACTGAGCGAAGAGTAAATACTAAAAAAGAAAAATTAACAAAATTATAACCAAAGTGAAAAACTAAATAATATTAATAAATAAGCAAAGTTAAAAAGTAAAAAGGAAGTAATAAAACGCAAATATTAAACTAAAATTAAAGAAAAGTAGAAATAAATTTTAAAAATCAAGAGCACAACACAATACAAGTGAATTGAACGCAAAAAAAAATTTACCAAATAAACGCGATTTTAAATAACAAGTAAAAAATAAAAAAAAAGCACCACATATTTGTGTTAGAGTTTTAGAATTTATAATTTTCTGTTTTTGTTGATTAATTCAATCATTTTTTAGTTGAATTTTCTGTTTCAATTTTAGAAATATTATTTTCATAGTTATTGTGTGTATGAAAAAATTAATTTTTATTGTTTAAAAATATAAAAGAAAGAAAAAAATAAATAAAGCAAAGTGGAAAAAAAAGGAAAAACGACGCATAGTAATATTTTGATTTTCCTTTTTTCCTTTTTTTTTGCTGTTATTTATTTTTTTCTTTACTTTTTTTTTGTATTTGGAAATATTAATAATCTGATTTTATACAGTGTGTCGTCGTTGTATTGTTTTCAATATACCAATAAGTAAAAAATAAAATACTGTTTCCTGTGCTTTTTTCATTTAGTGTTTTGATTTTAATGTTATTATTGTGAAACAAGTGTATTTTTGTTACAAAAAAAAAAAAAAGAAAAAACCACCAACAAAAAGGTGAAAAAGTTTTTAAAGTTTAAATATTATAAAGGAAAATAAAAATAAAAGCTTAAAATAAAAAAAAATGGGTGAGGATACATTCCCTGCAACAATTGAGTTAAATGTTGGTGGTGTACACTATACAACAACATTGAAAACATTAACAACTGAGCCAGACTCTAAACTGTCTGATATATTCAATGGAAAACCACAAGATGTGACTAAAGATGCAAAAGGACGTATATTCATTGATCGTGATGGTGTACTATTCCGTTATATATTAGATTATTTAAGGGATGGTGCAATTATATTACCAGATGGTTTTCGGGAAAAGGAACGTCTTACTAAAGAGGCTGAACATTTAAAATTGCAAGGCATGTTAAAAAGTATGAGTACATTGGCAGAAACAAGAGCGCTTGGTTGTATCACAGTTGGTTATCGTGGAAGTTTTCAATTTGGCAAAGATGGTTTGGCTGATGTTAAATTTCGTAAATTATCACGAATTTTAGTATGCGGACGTGTTGCATTATGTCGTGATGTATTTGGTGATACACTTAATGAATCCCGTGATCCAGATCATGGTGGACCGGATCGTTATACATCACGTTTCTTTTTAAAACATTGTTTTATTGAACAAGCTTTTGATATGTTACAAGAACAAGGTTTTCGATTAGCAGGAAGTTGTGGCTCTGGTACAGCTGGTTCTGCTGCCGAATTAAAACCAGGTGTCGATGTCGAAGAAAACAGATGGAATCATTATAATGAATTTGTTTTTATACGTGATTAAGTATCTTTTTTTTTTGTTTATTATTATTACATATTAAATTATTATCATTTATTTTCTATTGTTATATTTAAATCTTATTTCAATAATTTAAAAAAAATAAAGAAAAAATCCCAAAAAAAAAAAAGTATTAGAGAAAAATCCAAAAAAAAAAAAAAAAAATAGTAATTACTAAGAAATAAAATACTAAAAAATACGGAATTATATATATTTTCATAATAGTTTAAAGGTATAATGTCTTTTTTAGTAAGTAAATGAAAAAAAACAATTTAAATTAAATAAATGATGATTTACACTCACTAAGAGGCAAAAATGTGACCAAAAATTGATAAATAAAAAATTCTTCAAAACAACAATGTAATAAAAATAAATAAATATTAATTAATTAAAATAAATAATTATAATAATTAAAAACTAAATAAATAAATAAAACTAGTTGTATAGTAAGAAAAAGTCTAATAAAAAAAAATATTGAAAAAATTTTAATCATTAAAAAATATTAAACATTTTTTATTTTCATTTGTGTTTAATTAAATTGATTTTCTACTTGTTATAATTAAGAAAAAACAAAAAAATTTTAATATTTATATTTAAAATCACCTTGTCTGAGGGAAATAATATATTTATATATAGCAATACTCATAACGAAAAACAATCCCTTAAAAGCGCACATTTCAACAGGGAAAAATGAGCTTTTTATTCTTGACTCAACGCAACACTTCCGTACAAATTATAAATAAAAGAAAAACTAAGGAAGAAAAAAAATTTGGTTTAAATTTTAAACAACAAAAAGAAAATTATTTCAATCTAAAAAAAATACGTAAAGCTAACGAACGTTTCATAAAATTTTATACTCGCACTAAACAACACAAGGAAAATAAATAAATATAAAACGACGATGAGTAGAGAAAAATATAATAAAAGTTCACACATACAATAAGAAGAATAAAGCATAATTATTATAACAAAAAAAAAAAGAAGAAATTAAGTAAAATTATCTAAAAAAAAAAAAAGAAAAGCAAAAGCACAAATTATGAAAAAAAGGTCAGATAACGGTTGGAAAAAAAAAATAAAACTAAAGCAGCAACAGCAGCAGCAGCAGTATAAGAGTGGCAAGAACAAAAAACGGATGTTGATAATGGATAAAAACATGAACGATAATGATAACAAAAAAAAAAAAAAAATAAAGCGTAACAAAAGAAAATATATGTTTAAAAAAAAATGATAAAGAAAATATGAAAATTGTTTGGGCAAAAGAAAAAATATATATTATTTATATGAGAGAAATATAATTTCCCTGCTTTTCATTTTAAAAATTTATTTAACAACATTTTTTCACTTATACCTCCTATATTACATATATCCCCCAGAATTTTTAAGTTAATAATTGATTTTTGTTTTACAATCAATTTTCCCTTTTAAGAAAATTATTTAGAGAAAATTACACTGAACAAAGTTTATGGAATTTAATTTAAATAAAATTTTTACGATTTCTTTACAAGAGCTTAAAAAAGAAAACTCAACAAAACTATTCCTACCATACGATTGTTAATAATTTTTATTTAATTAAGTACCAGAAAAAATAATTAATAAATTAAGAATTTAAAATTATTATAAAAAAGAAAACATAAATAAGAAATTTAATTTTAAAAAGTAAAGAAAAAAAATAATAAGAAATGATTTATTTATTACAATTCTTGGTAAAAAAAATGTAAATTAAAAATATTTTTCTTCATTTTCCTATTTCGATAAACAGTCGTGTCTCAGAAAAAAAAAACATTAATTATATTTTCTTACTCAAAATAACAATAATTTTCTTTTATTGACTTATTAAATAAGAAATAATTTTAATTAAAAATAAAAATGTGTAAATTAAATTACTAAATCAAGTTAATAATTCTAAATATCAGACAAAATTAAAAATATAAATTATATAGTTTAATATATTTATTTATATAATTTTTCTATTTCCTAGTGAATTGATTAAAATTTTAAGAATGTTAATAAAAAAAAAAATCAATAATAATAATAATAATAAAAAACTCACTATTAAAATACATATATAGATATAAATAACAAAATCCATTAATAATTAATATACAGATATATATATAATATTTAGGTCAAAATTAATTAATTAATAATTTTTCTTGTAGCATCAATGAAATATATTGAAAAATTTAAATAAATAAAATTCAAAAAGAAGAAAATTGATTAAATTAAACAGAAAATACTCAAAATAACATTTACTAAACAATCACATAAAGCGAAAACAAAATATTTAAAGAAATATTTATGTTGCAGAAAGAATTTCACGAAATTAGTGTTTAAACATATATCATCATCATCATCATTATTATTGTGTTAATACAAAAATTGTACAAACAAATAAATATATTAATAAAGTAGAGAAAACTTGTTGAACTTTTAAACAAACCCTTCAAAAAAAAAAAAAAAAAATGAAAATATAAATAATAATAATTGATTTTAATAATAATAAATAATAATAAAACAGCAATTGATAGAAATTATGTATAATTGATTAAATTATAATTAAATAAAAATACTTATTGATGGAATAAATAAATAAATAAAATAGAGAAGAAAAATGAAAGAGTTTATTATTAGTCATAAAAATCATTAAGTTTCTATAATTATAATTATTTCTAAAAATTTTATTTAATAAAATAACAAAACAAAAAAATATTATTTATTTAGTTTTCTTTTCATATAATTTTCATAATTTTTCATTAAATTTCATTAAATTGTGTCAAATTTAAATAAATAAATAAAAATACATTTCCATTTATTGTGTTACGCCGACGCTACTGTTATTATTATTATTATTAATAATAATATTATTTTTAGTAACATCAAAGAATTATAGCAAAAAAAAATGTTTAAATTAATCCAAAAAAAAACAAAATTAAATAAAAATAATAAAAAAACCAAATTTGAGGTGAGTCTATAATATTTAATCAATAAGCAGACGACGAGTATATACATATAGCAAAAGAAAATAAATAAATAAATAAATACCAAGCAAAGAAAGAAAGAAAGAATATTTCTAATAAGAAAACAATAAAAATTCATTTAAGCAAATAAAATAAATTTTACTTTTCTAATGAAAATAATAAAAAAAAAGCTAAATAAAAACGAATAATAAAGTTTTTTGGAGGAAATAAATAAATTCACCAATAAATCGATCAAACTATTTTATACACGAAGGAGAAATTTAAAGAAATATTTATTATTATTTTATCATAGAAAATATAAATTTTCTATTCATAAACTATGTATATTCCTAATAATAATTCTACAGTAATGTGTACTCTCATTAACACATAATAACACGTACTTAGTTTATACGACAGAATATTCCATCAACACGTTCACCAGCATCATACATATATCGCATTAAATAAAAGTTAAAAACATTTTTATTTTATTTAATAATCTAAATGTAAAATAATTATTAAAACAGTAAAGCTTTTAAATAACAAAAATAATTAAAAATATTAAAAAAAAGTTTCGTTTTTACTTTAAACAAACAACACAACCATATGGGCCAAAGAAATTTATTATATTTAGCTACAGAAAATGAAAATTATTTTTTAATTAATATAAAAACTTAGTGAGAAGTATAACTACTATACGTCGTGCTACTATATTCATAATTACTACTTCTTAAATAAAAACACAAATAAATAAATAAAACATTTGGTTAGTAGAGTCGTAGTTTTTAATTTACATAAAATGCAAAAAAAAAAACCAAAATACCAAATGCAACATAAATAATAAATAATTTAACCAAAAAATAAATAGAAAACTGTAACATTATATTTGGTTAAATAAAATTTTAAATTATAATAAATAAACGATAATAAATGTTTAATTAAAAACAAACAAAAAATTTATGTAAATTATTTAAAAAAACAAAAAAAAGAAAGAAAAATCTCATAAAAAAAATTTGCACAGCAAAAATAAATAGCCGTTGTTTTATGCAATAAAAATTTATTTAAAAATAATTAAAATTGAATTCACGAAACAAATACAAAAAAAAAAATGATTATAATTTATAATTACATAGAAATAAAAACCAAAATTATATATATATATAATTAAAAAAAAAATTTTTTCGCAATTAAAATGACACAATATTAATTTTAAAAAAAGCATAATTTTTACTGCAAACAATATTAAAAATAATTATAAATAAATAAATGAAACAACAACACACATGGATATTATTTATTTAGTAAAATTATTATTATAATTATTTTTTGCACTGCATTTTTAGTCTTTTTTTATTTTACATAAATAAATGCAAAAATTATAGCTACGCATAAATTTCATTTTTTAATTATAACAGTAACATCAATACTAAAAAGCTGTAATAATTAATATCATCACACTTTAAATATGAAAATTGTGCTGGGCAATAATAATAATAAAAATTTCATGTAACAACCAACTAAATGTGAATTAAATAATTTATCTGCTGTTGATGGTTGTTGCTGTTTTCGCTGTTTTGTAATTAAAAAATTTATTTATTTATTTATTTATTTTTTGAAGGAAAAATGGAAATTTTATAATTTATTTTTTTAACACATAATTAACTGTCATGTTTTGTTTGTTTTGTATTTAATAGCAAATCTATTTGTTGCAATTTTTTTCTATTTTAATTTTTATTACCAAAAAAACAAAACAAAATTTTTATTAAATAAATATAAATTTTAGAAAATTTTCTTAATTTTCCTAATAAATAATTTAATAGAAAATCTTTATTTCCAAAACCAAGCAAAAAAAAAAGAAAAGAAAATTAAAAGCAAACAGTGTGCCAAATTAGAAACACAACATTAAGCAATAATAAAAGATCATTCATCATTAAAAGAAGCATAAAAAAATCCAAATAAAAAGAAAATGAGTAAAACTTTAAAGAAAATTATTTTTTATGATTAAATTCTTGTTTAAAACAAAAAGAAAATTTACTTAAATCACAAAAAAAAACTAAAAAAAACGCGAAAAGACACATCATTTAAATCAAGAGAAAAAAAAACACTTTACCTTAAGACATCAAACCAAAGATTTAATAATTATTAAAAAAAAGAGAAAAGAAAATGAATTTAGTATTTTAAAAAGAAAGAGAATTTCCTTTAACAGGGTGTTAATTAATATAAAAGAAAATCTTTACTTCTTTCATCTATAAGATGATGATCAAATAAGAACTATATATTATGCATAAATAAATAAGAGCTATGCTATTTAAAGACATATAGTACTAATTTGATCACAGTATATAATTTATTATAGCAAATAAAATAAATGAAATTTTTATTAAATAAAATTAACAATTAATTATATGTAATTAAATAGTTTAAAATTAATTTAATTAAAAAAAAAAAGAAAAAACTAAAAACCTGTGTATATCTCATATCAATACAAAAACCAAAATATTTAATTATGTAACCCTCTCTGTATGTTTATATTAATTTTAGTAAAATAAAGCAATTAAAGAAAAATTAAAAAATAAAACCCAGATAATTATAGCGCAAAAATTAAAGGAAAAACCAAAAAAAAAAAAACCTAGCAGAAAATAAAAACTTATTAAAAATTACATAAAAAATTAATTTAAAAACAAGAAAAAAAGAAAAATAAATAAATAAATAAAAAAAATCTAAATAATTAAATATGTTTTTTCTTATGTTTGTTTTATTAATTTGCAGTGCTCTAAAAATAACAACATTATGAACTTTAATATCAGGAACATCACATTCAAAAGCTGCGTTAACATAAAAAGCATCATCAAAAAAAAAATCCCTACAAATTCTTTTATTAGAAATTAAAATTTAATTAACATTTAAAAAGTTTTACATATCTTTTTTTCTGAAAGTACAACTTTCTGATGTTGCTTTTATGTAGCAAAACGTACGCATCAGAACATATATATATATATATATATATATATATGCGTATATGGTTTGTATATTTTATATGTTTTAAACAAAAAAAATATATGTATATATTAATTTTGATAAGAATACATGAAAATAATGTTTAAAGAAGTTACTTGTGTCATGTAGTTATAGAATTTTTATTTTTCTTCCTTAAAACAAAATGCATATTTTATTTTATTAATATTATTATTATTTTTTTTTTTCTTTAAAGCAGAGAAATATACATATATTCTTGTCGGTTTTTCTATACAAACATTTAGATTTTATTATTTTTTTTTTAACTTTTTTGCAAAATAAAAGAAAAATCCCTTTTGGGAGTATTAAATGTCAAGGGTAGGTTATTTTTTTATTTTTTTACTTGTTAAGTAAACCCACACAAATCAGAGTATTTTTCTTCTTTTTTTAATATATAAAAAAAAAATAACTTTTATTTTTTTATTATTAACAAATTTTGCGACATTTATATTTAAAACATGAGCAAAAAAATAAAAATAATACTAAACGTAAAAGAATGAGTTTTTTTGCTAACAGAATAAGGTAAAAATAACCTTTGGGATAAAAATGTATTATCCGTATTTACAACGGAAAACTATTTTTAAAAGTTATATTTTTCATTATTTTATAACCAAATCATGTCAAAAATATACAAAAAAAAAATAAAACCAACAAATTATAATTAGAAAATTTTATGCCATAAAAGCAGTAGCAGATAAAAATTTTTCAACTTAATAGCATTTTAATAAGAAAAATAAACGAAAAATTTTTAATTATAAAACAAGGTGAATTAAAAAATTAATAAAAACTTTATAAACGACTAAATTATAAAAAATAATATTATTTTTGCAATTAAATTATTAATATTTCTCTTCGGTAGCAGAAACAGCAATAACTTTATCTTATTTGATGTCAAAAAATCATCAGTAAAAAGACAAGGAAATTAAAAAATATTTATATATTTAATAATATTTAAAATTAACCAAAAGTTAATAGCAAATCATATACTTTATTAAAGACAGTACTTCAATATTACACATTACAATATAAAAAGTAAATAAAACAGGTTCAAGGAAATATTCTTTTAATATAAACAAACATTTTTTCCCATATTTAATAAGTATTTTTTCAAGATTGCAAGCTAATATTATAAAAGTAATAATAATTCCATTTAAAACTGCTAATGCATTAGCGTAAGTGTCAACAAAACAAAAATACCAAAGTAAATGGTAGTAGCAACAAATTAAATAAAGCTTTATGGTAAGATAATAAAATAAATAATTATAAAAATAATATTATTTTGTTTCTAAGCAATTACATTTTTGCTTAGTAAATGCAGTAGTAAATTAGATAATAAACTATATAATCTGATTAGCATTGATTTTTTAGTTGAGTAAAGTAGAAATACAGAGAATTATATACAGGGAAAACCAAAGGAAACCATAAAAAGGAAGCTTTTAATCCAAGTAGTAATTATATAAAATTATTAAAGTATAAATTTTTCAATGTTAAATAATTGATTATTATTATTGATTTAATAACATATGTGTATAAAACAAACAAGCTAACATAAAAATATTTATTTTCTTTAAAACTTCAAATAGGGAATAAAAAACTTTTACCATTAAAATGAGCATAAAACCAAGTTGAAAAAAAGTTCAAAATAAAAAACTATACTAGACGAAAAATGTAAAAAAATTTTTTTATTTGTTTTATTTTCTGGCACAGGGATTGACGTCAGATTAATGTCATCAATACTGGGAAAAAGAAGAAAAAAAAGCTTCAGGTATTTTTCAATTCAAAATTTTTTTCACTTTTTTAATAAAAATATGAAAGTTTTACCATTTTCTTTGCGTTTGTTTTTTCTTCTTAATATGTAATTTGTGTGTAATATGAGATAAGATAAAATGAAAGACAACACAGTAATAACAAAGACAAAATTTTCTAGTAAAAAAAAAGAGAATATTCTCTTAGATATTTTTTTAGTCGCCGCTTTTTACATTGAAAAAAAGAAAATTTCAAACAAACATTTCATTAAATAATATTATTCGTGGTAATACATACATAGACACGACAATCTTGAATGTAAATATTACTTTTTGAATCAAAAGACTATAATATTAATATTTTAATAATTTTTCATCATCTTAAACAAACTAAAACCGAGGGAAAACAAATTACATAAACAAGGTAGGTAGGTAGGTGACTACTTGTTGTGAACTTTTATTTTTAATTAACTTTTTCTTGATTTTTTTATGTAATTTCATTTTTACTTAATTAATATTTTATTTTTGTAAAAAAATTTTGATAGGAAAAACTTTAAAACCAAAAAATAAAAACTATATAATTACAGCAAAGTGTCAAGTAAATGGACTGCTTTGAAGTTTTTCTATTGTATTTTCAACGTGAACTAGTTTATTGTTGGATTCTTTTTGCTTTTTAAAGCATAAAATTCTCGTTGTATTATAAACATACATTCAATTATTTGGATCATTAGGTGATAATTAATTATTTTAAATAGGTACACTTTAGAAACAGTGTAATTACTTCAATAAAGGTATTGAGGCATATTACTATCAAATTATTTACTGCCTATTTACTGTCAAATTTAAAAAAAAGAAAGCAACATATAATCATAGAATTAACTTTATTAAAAATAAGTTACCAATTAAACGAGGTTTCACTATTCAACATCATAGCTATAAATTTTTAATCATTTTTTATTTTAATAGAAATAATTATTACGCTGCTGCAGTATTTATAATTTATTTTTGTAAACATTTAATTACATTTAAAGTAGTTTACCATGATTTAACTAACGAATAGCATAGCACAGAAAAGTTTAAAATTAGATAAGAATCTTATCGTTATTTTAACAAAAAAAAAAGAAACAAGGAAAAAAAAATTGAATCGTTGTTATTAGTACCATAGAATAAAGTAACCACCACCCTGATCAACACCCTCTAACTACATAGCTTCTATTAAATGTGTTTTTAATATCCTTATATATTAATTATAAAAACAAAATTATATTTCCCCAATTAAAAAAAAAATAGAAGCATTTATTTTCTTTTTCTTTAACATTTTATTTCTAACCGCAGTCAACATAAAAAGAAAAGAAAGAAAAAACCAAAGGAAATATCTCCAAGGAAATATTCCAAATTTAAATTAACGTGATAAAAATATTAAAGCGACAACTTTTCCAACATAAAATCTGTTGTATGGCAAAAAAGAATTCTTTATTAATAATAATAATATTTTTTAATTAAATTATTATTATTATTATTAAAAGTTAAAACTTAAATTATTTTCACAAATGAAAACTTTTACGATTTATGAGAAATATTATTATTTCTTTCTTACACTTGAAGAAATTTTATTCGTTTAAAAGGAAGATTTTTAAGAGCTTCTTTTTTATTAGATATATCTAAATTTATATTTTTAATTTTCTTTATTTTTTTTCTTTTAAACATAAAAATATCATCAATCATAATTATGATATTATTTTTTTTTTTGTTTAATTCATTTATTAAATATTTAAGAAAATAAATAATAAATGAGATGTAGAAAGAAAGTGTGTAAAATAAATAATTAGCAAACTAAATACGAAGCTTTTTGTTTTTTTATTATTTAATTTTGAAAAATACAAGCAAAAAAAAAAAGAAACTTTAATGTTTTATTAAATATTTATCATTGATTATTGCTTATGTTGCATTACTTAAATTTACTTTTAACTTAATTAATATTTATTACTAGAATTATGCTACCTTTTATTTTATTTAGTAAATTTCTACTGTCAGTCGAAACAAAAAAAGAAGCAAATTGATTTATTTATAAAATTTTTATTCAACTTATCAAATATGTATTTTATATAACGTTTTGCTCATAATTGAATAACTCATTATGAATGATTGATTAATTTTAATACAGTACGCAGACAATATTGCAAAAAAAAAAAGAAAACAATAACTAATTGAAAATGCTTGATGAATACAAACTAATATAAAAATAATTCAATATAAACACTTCTGTTTCGTTTTTTTATTATTATTTTAGTAATCAACAAGTTTATTATTATTAATATTAAATATTTTACTTTATTTATGTGCATAAAATGCACAAACATATATATATTTTTTTTGTTAGTCAATATATGAGCATAAACATGCCAAAACTATTTGAAAAATGAATTATTTTTCTTTACAATAATAAACTTTGAAAATTTAGCAAAAGTTAACGTAAATCTTATTTAAATAAACTAATATTATAAATAATTAACGAACTGTAAATCTTATGGTAATAAAAAAATTTTAAATACAGATTGTAGTACGTATTGTTTAAATAATTAATTTTTATTAATAAAAATTTATTTTAAAACGAAAAGAAAGCTTTTATGAAAGTTTTTTATAGATAAAAGAGTGCTAATAGTAAAAAAGGCCAAATAAAAATACAAAAACTTAATCATTTCAGTCATTTAATCATTAAAATTGTTTTTAATTAAAAAAAAATGTATATTACAAAATAAATTATTGTCATATTAAATAGTTAATAATATAAATAATAATCTTTTATTTTATAATAAAAATTTCAACCGCAAATAACGAAACAACGAAAAATAAATGAATAAAACAAAATAAGCTTTAATAATTTATTAATATAAAGTGACTATGGAGGAACGTTATTAAATTATATAAATAAATGTCAATAAAATACAACAATATTTATTATTTATTTATCATTTTTTAACGTAACTTTAATAATAACCCCATAATACACATTCATTAAAATTATTTTTATTTATAATATATTATTGTTTTATTTAACCAACAAACAAAAAATAAATTTATACCATAATATAGCGTTTATTTATTTATATTGCGAATAAAAAAAAATATATTTAAAATCGAAACACATTTAATTTACCAAAAAAAAGAAAACATTAAAATTAAAATATACACTTTGTTAAAAATGCGTGTAAAACACATAATTGTGTTAATTTTATAAAATAAAAATAAAATTACTAAAATACAAAACATTTAAATGGATAACCACTAACAATCATAATAGAAATGTATTTAAATTTAACATAAAAAAAAATAATCAAACAATTATATTAAAAAATAAATTAAATTAAATAATAATTAATATTATTTTCAGCTAAATTAAAAACAACAAAGTGATTAATAAAAGTAAATATAATAATAATAAAAACAAATATAAAAAAGTCTATTAATGCTAGTCAAGCATATAAAAAAAAAGTTTACTTTTATTTAACAAACTTCGTAAAACATAAATATATATATAAAATTATAATAATAATAATAATAATAAATGAGAAATGTGGTGTTAAAAGATAATTGAATCAATTTTTTGCCACTTAGTAGCTACTTTTTACTTTGAACATTTTATATATAAATATATATTATATGTACCTAGGGTACTACCAACTGATTATAGACAATATAATATTGTATGCTCAACTTATACATATATTTATATATAATTGATGGGTGTTAAATGTATTACAAAATAAAATAGACTAAAGTAAATATAAATAAATATTAAATACAATGCATTAGATTATATGCGAATAAACAAGTTAAACTAAGGGTAAAAATGTTGCTATTTTATTTTTTTTTTAAGGTTATTTTCTTCTCTTTTTTTTATACAAAAGCGAATATAGTAAGTAGGCAATTTATATATTAATTTTTCTGCCTATTTTTTATTTCAACTATATTTAGTACTTTTATCTTGTTACTAATAATACACTTTTGTTAAAGCTAATGATTTCAAAATGTTTATCATCATCAACGATTATACACATTATTATTATAATAAACAAAAATTATACACATAAATACTGTTCATTGGTCACAAGAACTCAGTATAAATAAACTATGTGCAAAAAAAAAGAAGGAAAAGTTAATTATAAATAAATAAATGCCTTCAAAGACCGAAAAAAAATATATATATATCAAAGAATTCATGTGTGCTGTTAACAGTTTGATTATTCTATTGGCATTTTATGTATTTCTTTATCAAATTTTTGCTTCTTTTATTTCTTGTTGCTACACCTTTTATTTTATTTTTTTTTCATCATCCTAATATATAAAAAGTATGCATATATATATATATATTATTTTTTGATTCACCCAGTTAATACATATTATTATATACTTAAATATTATTATTATTATTATTTATATACTATTCAATTTGTGCTTTTCCTTTATAACAAAATGGCTGGTGCGTAGTTTTCCACTTCACTTATTTCTGATATGAAAATATAAAATATGTAATTTTCAACAAGAAATAATAAGTAGTATTATTGGCAATAAATAGGAGTAACATACATCTACCATAATAATAATAATAATCATTATAATATATAAAAAAAAAGGACAATGTCATCGTCATATAAATAAATAAATAAAGAAAAAAATACTTATTTTTATTATATATAATAATAAAATAGGTGACCCCTTTAGCTTTCACACATTATGGTCATTATCATAAACCATGATAATAATGACATTTCTTTCATAAATATAAAAAAAAAAAATTACATTCAATTTTTCAACGTGTTCTTCATTAATTTCTTCTTCTTTTTTTTCTATTTTCACCAATTTATTACCATCTTTTTTCTTTTATAATATTCCCATCAGATTTAAAATATATCAGTGATAGTCATTTAAAAACGCATATATAACAATGTACATGGTACATAAAAAAGTTAACAACAAGAAAATTGTCGTTTTTCTTATCTGTTAAAAAAAAAAAAAAAAAAACTTTTATGCTCTAAACATTAAAAAAAGAAAAATTCGCATTGCCTTTTTTATTTATTATTCTCAAAGCAAGACAAACAACGATTAACCAAAACAACAAAGAGTAATTAAACTTATTTATGATTATAAATATAAAGTGTTTAATTCTTGTACTTTTATTGTAAGAATATTCTTTGGTTAAATATATATGTTTAATAAAATGATTAACAACATTAATTTGCTGCCAAAGGCATTTGTGTTAAATTATCAAGTTTAAAAAAAATGAAAAAATATAAATAAATAGAGAAAATACTTCCAAACAAGGATTATTTAAAGGTCAATTAAATGATTTTATTTTATTATTTTCACAATTCATTACATAAAAAGAATTATTTTTTTTTTTTTTTTTAATCTATTTACGAATGAAAAACAAATTAAAGTATATAAATAAATCCTCTTTGTTAATTGATATAATAAGAACCACTTAATATGTCAATGGATAATTTAATATCATTGAAAATATAATATAATTAAAATATAATATCATTAAATGTGGTACTATCATCATTTTACTAATGATCCATAGATTGTATACTGAAATTTAGAATTTAGTTTTTACTAAACATAATTGCACTTAACATTAACTAATGACATAATAGTGTCTTATTTCTAGGATATAGAAATAGAATAGGGACAGTAAACTAAAAACAAAAAATATACTTGAGTTAATCATTTCTTAGTGTCTTAATAAAGCTCAATTTAAGCGAAAATAAAAAGCTATGCCCACCCATGCATAAAAGTATAATTTAATACCCTAATTTACCATAACCAAATAATCAAAGAAGGAAGTATCAAAAATAAATTTCTAACTAAATACCAGCAGTAAAAAAAATAACAAAATAAAACCAATTAATATAAATGCATTAATTAAAAAAGAAATAATTTTTTAAATATAATTAAAATTCTTATTAATTCTATAAATGATCTTTTCTATTTATACCTTTAATGTATGTTTAAATAAAAATAATATAGGAAATTAAAAACGGATATATATATATTTATATAAATTAATATCATGTCAAAAGGCAAATAATTTTATTTATTATTGTGGGTGTGATAACATAGAAGAGAAATAAAGTTAGATTAAAATTTAATAAACTCAAAAAAAAAAACAACATTTATATAAATAAAAATCTATTTTAACAATAAATTAGATAAGAATTAAATTAATTGGTGTTAATTAATAAGAATATTTATATATAAAGATAAGATAAATTTATCTTTAATAATATGATCTAATTATTCTAAATAAATCATCATGAATTATATAAATAAATCTATATATAGTTAGTTAATAAAGATAAATAAATAAAATGTATAGAATTGTTCTTAAGCATAGGAAATAAAATAAATAAAAGTAGCAGCATACATCAGATGTCATAAAAATAAAAGTAAAAATTAAATAAATCAATACTAAAAGTATGAACCCAAAAGCTTTAGCTTTTTTCTTTTTTTGGTTTGTTTGTTCATTGTGCTTTCCTTCTATTATTTTTATCTTCTTTATTTTATTTTATATTTTATTTCAATCCATATAACATATATTTATGTATGCACATATAGACAGTTGGAAGGCTAGCTAGGACAGTCACTTATCCAGTAAAAACAATACAGCAAAGATAACATAACACATGTAACTAAATTATACATATAAAAATAAAACAGAATGAATATATTAATATATATATATATAATATTCTTAAAAGATTTATCATATAAAAGCAAAAAATATGTTGTTTTACTGAACATTTTACGGTATATTATTTTACATATATTACTTACAAACACTTATATTTATTTTTAACTTTTCTTATATAGAATTTAACACACAAAAATAAAAATGTAAATATTAAGTTAACAAAATGAAATAAAAGGCTAAATATAAAATATGCTATATGAAGGAAATAACAACAGGAGATCAACACATTATACAAGAGAATGATGACAATGAAACAAACACTGTACGAGCTTTTTATTATAATTCTTTATGTTTTGCTTTTTTTTTATTATTATTATTTGTCATTACAATAATTATTTAATTTAAAATACAATGTACAGAAAAACAAGTATTCTAAAAATACTATGTTTAAAAAATATCTGTATAACATAGCATAAATAAGAAATTTAATATGTTATATTATAAATAAATAAAAAAAAAAAACAATATTAATAAAATATTAACCAAAACGATTTTTTATTTAATATCTTTGCTAAAAATAAAATGTAATCTTTCTAGGAAAAAATTTCTAATAATAATAATAAACAGTAAAAATATATATATATCAACAAAAACCAACATAATAATCAACAAAACATAAATGTAAACCCTTTTTAACCTTTAAATAACAAAAAAGAAAGAATAAAAGTTAATAAAAATTATAAAGTAAAAATAATATAATAAAATACCATCATCATATAACGTCTAAAAAGAAAATATTCTCTTTGATGTTTAAAATATAGAAAATCACATTATGGTCAAACATATTTATGTAAAAATACATATGAATATAATTTTTTATATAAATACCAACTACTATAGACAGATTTAACATATACTAAATCATTTAACATACTACTGATTACTATTATTAATAATAATTTCTATATAAAACTTTTAATAAACATAGTTTATTCAAATATAATACCCCATTTTATAAATTAAAATAACAAAAAAAAATGTCAAAAAATTATATAAAAAATTAACGAACATTATTATCATGATTTGCATTATAGTAAAAAAAGAGTATAAATATTTTATTATAAACAACTAAAGCCACGAAAATAATTAACAAAAAGAAACTTTAAGTTTGGCAAGTTTATAAACAAAACCATCAAAGAAACACACATTTATCCATTCTCAGTTATTATTATCATTATTATTATAACTATTTCTTCATTAATACTTTGTTTTATCTAATATAATATAAAAATGGAAAACATGTTAATAAAAGCACATTAGTTTTTACTTAACTAACTTATTTTTCGGTTTTTTTTTTTATGTAATATATTAAAGCTTTTGACAACAACAAACATATAAAATATAGTTTTTTCTTTACGAGAACCCAGAACTACTAATAGTGTAACCTGATATATTTTAAACTTTCAATAAAAAGAAAAAACCACTTCTAAAAAAAGCTCATTTAACTATGCTGCACATAAAAGTAAACAAATATTAATTATAATTTATAAAAGATTATAGAATTTTAACTTTATATAATCATTATAATAATTGTTTTATAAAACATAAAAAGTTTGAAAATTATGTCTCCATTGTTAAAGACTTTTTTTTATGTCATATTGTTCATATACGATGCAAAAACAAAAAAAAAAACGTAAAATTTATTAACACTATTTTTGCAAAAGTTAAAATTGTTATTATTTGCTATAAACAGATGCTGTTGTTAAATAATAAAATGATTAATTATTATTATTATTATAATTATGTCAAATTATTTACAATTTATAATCAAATCATGACATTAAATTTAAAACAAAATAAAGTGAGCAAATTACTTGACATAATAATACTAACATCAATAACAATAATAATAAACAAATCATGAAGGAAATAAAGAAAAATATCATTATTATGAAATTAAAATTTAATTGAATATTATTAATAAAAATATATTAATTTGTAATATTATTTCAATTATTATTATCATTTATCTATAAGTAAATAATAATAAAAATTATTATCAAATAAATAAAAAAAAGAAAATACAAATCTATTTATTTTATGAATAAATAAATCAAATAAAATCCAATGTAATAAACTAATATAAATAATAAAAGATTTTTTATTAAAGCTTCGTAGCTTATTTAATGACAAAGCAGTAAATTATTATTGAAAATACAATTCCAATAAATATATATAAATTTTATTATCATTACTAAAAACTTTAAGCAGTAATTAATTTGGATAAAGAAAGTCTTTAAAAAAAGCATTAAACAAGACTATTGTTTATAGGATTCTTTTGAAAGTATTCTTAATTTCATATGACGTCAAAATAATAAATCAAAATAGTAGTAAATGAACAAGATGTATGTAATAGAAAAAATTCTATTCTACAAAATAACCGAAAAATAAGAAAAATTAAAAAATCAAAACATAAAATATAGAAAAATGGACGAAGGCAAAACATAAAGGATTGTTATTATAGCTACAGAGCTACATATATATTTTGCAATACATTCAATTGTGAATGAGAAATAAAACGCATATATTTTTATTATACAAAAGAAATAAAAATAAAATTCCATAACAATATCACAGTTGTTAAAAACAGAACAAGAAACATCAACAACAGAATATTTATACATATCCATATATATATATAGTAATCCCTAAAGTCAACAATCGTACATTCCAAAAATGGTGTTCTCACATCCTTAATATTTTATTTATTTTTTCTTGATTCTTGTTGCTATTATTATTATTTTTACTATAAATGTATAAGGGTGAGTTAAATATAAATTTTAAATTACATAGAACAGCCCAATGAAACATAAATATAAATAAAAACCAATCTAAAATTAAAATAGGAATAAATAAAAATTAATTGAAGACATACATATATATATAATTTTTTGCAATATTTATATAAAACATACAGTAAAAAACCATGTAAACAAATTATTAATATTATTAATAATTTTGCTTATACATGTAGAGCATACAATGGCATATGGATATTGTTTATAAATAAATTATAAACAAGCATTTAAAGAAAACCCATTAAATGTAATGTTAATTTTAAAATAAGACACAAGATTTGCAAATATAAAAAATTAAAATAAATTTCTTTAATTATAATTATTTTAAATAATTATAAATAGCAAAATTCTACAGCTTAGAAACCTTTTAATTTAACAAAATTCTAATAATTAATTTCAATTAAGTAGATTATAAATTAAACATTTTCAAGGATTCCATTTCTGATTATTGATTAATAGCTTATGTTGAAAATAAAATAATTCAAGAGCACAACAACGATGTGGATGATGCAACTTAATCAAACAAAACGAGAGTAAAAAAAAAAAAAACTAATTTACTTTTAATACTTCAATTGTTAATCCCTAATTTGATCTTACTGACCATTATCTAAATTACAATTATTCTCGTTAATCAATAATCATCCATTATAATCACTTTGAACTTGATATGACACAGTGTTTGCTGCTGTTTTACTAATGGTAATGGAATTGTCTCATTTATATATATATATAAATTTCTTTTATGTTTTCTGTATTATAAATGGATTTCATCTTTGTTATATCTCTGTCAATTTTATAAAAGCAACAAATACACAATAAATAGGAATTTTTATTTTCTTTTTTTTTTATTCCAAGTGCAGTAAATTATATTTAAAAATAAATTAAATTCTTTATATAACGTTATAATAAAGAAATCAACTTTAATATCATTAAGATAAAATAAAATAAAAACTGAAGAGAATTCAAAATCATCATGGTTTTATAGGTCAATTGGTTGTAAATTGTGTTATAAGAATGAAAACAAAAATTATCCAGAAATATATTTATTATGTAAATTGAATTTTTATTTCATTATTTTTATGACTTTTATTGCAATTACATATTTTTTTATATAGATATAATGTAATTAAATAGAAATTATAATTTGAAATGGAACTAATTATCATATAATTTTTTTAAATTATTATTTTATTAACAATATTATGTTTATGATTGATTTTCTCCTAAATTATAATGAATTTATATTCTATGATTTTTCTAATTAATAAATTATTATTAATAATATTTTATTAATACCGTATATGCTTATTTCTGAATAATAATAAATAGAAGTGTCTAGACTTATGTTTTATAATGAATAAATCAAATAATGTAGAATATAAAAATGCACAATTAGAATAATTAATTAATTCTGTTTTATTATTAATATTCAAGGTAAGAATTGTTATAAGAATTTTATATTTATTTGTTATTAAATATTATAACAGAAATTAATAATAGAATTTATAAATTTTCCACCTTCTTTCTAATAGATATCATAATTGATTGAGTTGATAAAATTATATTCGTATTGGTAGGTAAAATGTACTAAAAATATAATAATAATACAGTATTATATATAAATAAATAAAACAATAAGTAATTAATCTTACTAATAATTTTAAATAATTAAATAATTTAATTCTAGAAAAAAAAAACGTTTTGCATTTGTTTAATGAGATCATCGAATAACATTTTATTTTGTTCAGAGAAAAAAAAACATAACATAAAAGATAATACAAAAAATGTGCATAACAACAAAAATGAATTTTATTTTTTTTTTTTCGCAATATTTATTAAATTTTTTTTTTTTCACAATATTTTTTGCGATTTACTAAAATTATTTCGTCATTTTTTATTATTTATTTATATATGCCAACAGGAACAAATAGAAAAAAGTAGAACAAAATGCCGGTTAAAAAGTATTTCGTACATTACAAAAAAGAACTTAAAAAGAATTATTTTTATAATAATTAAATATTTAAGATTAATCATTTTTATTATAAACAATATTTTAAATTACATATGTAATTAATGATAAATTAAATTATAAAATAATTTACCTTTACAAATATTAAAATTAAGGTATTTTATAAAAACAAAAATAAAACAAATATAATAATAATTATAAATAAACAGTACTTACATTATTAAACAAAGTAAATTGATATTTAACTATAAAACTTATTAATTACAAAAATTAAATAGTATTTTTTATTATATTTTGATAATTTATTAAATAAAACTAAAAAAAATTCAAACTTGAATACTTTTCGACAAAATATAGTCTATCTGTCAAATATTGTTATTGGTATTTAGCTAAATATTGAGAGGAGAGAATTTATTGAGAGATTATATTAAACAATTTCATAATAACCGAAATAAATTGAATAACCGATAAAGCCTTATTCACAACTAATCATTTTTATTTATTTTATAATTAATTCGTAATATTATATATATTTTAATTAATTAAATAAAAATTAGGATTTAAATGGATTATCAAATGTAATTGTACGTACTGTATCATTTAAAAATATACTTAAACAATGTAATGCCTCTAAAAATGCGGCCAACATTATTGATAATGATAATGTTGCTAGTTTATTTGGATCTAAAACAATTAAATTTAATTTATCCTTTTTCTTTTTCTCAATTGAAATATTATTCTTTTTTGTCATTATATTTTCATTATTATTTGTTGTAATTGTTGTCTTCTTAATTGTATCATTATTATGTTTTCCATTAATTTGTATATTAACATTATCATCATCACAGTCACTGCTATCACTTTGTATTTCAATAGTGGCTTCCCTATTTAATTGAATAATAGTTTTATTTTTTTTATTTGTAAAATTAGAGCAAGTTGGACTTTTACTTATATCATCATAACATTTATGAATTTTTATAGTATTATAATGATTTGTATCACAATTATTTTTACAGGACTTATGTGATTTATTATTTATATATTTTCCATTTTTATAAATCGGATCGTTATTTATTTGAACATAAATGTTAACATAACTTTCAACAACAACCTCGCTCAAATTATTTTTATGATTATTGTTAGGACTAGAAGATTGTTGATCGGCATTATGATTAGCATTTATATTACGCGAAACATTATTACATTTATTATTATTATTATTATTATTATTATTATTAAGGTTTTCATTTGATTGTGTCTCATTTGGTAATCATGATAAAACATCAACACTCTGTGATATTGGTGTTATTTCTTCGTTTGCAATAGTCGATTCACATTCAATAAATATAACCGGTGGATGATCAAACGTTATATAACGAAATTCATTCGTAAATGTTAATATATTGAAGCAAAACGCTGTTGCTACAACCCATTCAGATATAGAACTGGCTACATGATATTCCCAGCCACCATCAGATGGATACCTGAAGTCATGAAAAGTATTGCCTATATAAAATTTTCTATTATAAAATTCACTAAAAATACACTACCATTTTCTTGGATCAGTTCCATTAAATAAAATGTGTGATATAACACCTGTCACAGCAACGACAATAAAGAAAATTGTGCAAATCACTGACAAAGCCAGTCTTACATGAGCTTTTAGCATGCTTCCAATATACGGTTGGAGATAATATGACATTATTGCCTACAATTGAATTTTTTTTTTTTTGGAATTATGTAAAAATAAATTGTGATATTATTTATACCTGTATCCAAAAATAAATAGTGCCCAATCCGAAGCATGCAAATGCACCCACAAAGTGTACTATTCGGACATTAGTTTCTTGAAAATTAGCAACAATGCTAATGCCCAAACAGGAACCAACTCCAATCCATACAGCTGCCCAGTTAAGTTTTTCTGTCGATCTTGATATATCCGCATGGCGATAAGATAGTTCAACAATTTGTCGGTATCTTATATAGATTATAATCCCAACTAAAATAATTTATAATTATAAGAGAAAATAAATTAAATACAATTTTTGTATTTACGTAAAACGCATCCAATATTGATTAGTTGCCCGAAAACACAGCTTTCAGGTGAGTACGTTGCTGCATCACTTATATAAGGTACAGCTGGTACTACATGGCCTTGTATAATTGCTGCAATATACCTATATAAACGCAATTATGTAATAATTTCATTTAATCAATTTTATTAAACATAAAAACTACTCACGTTCCAATAAAAGTAACTTGAAAGAGAAGATATACAGTGATTGGAAGCAAGTGTAAATTTGACATAATTTGTTTGTATATTATGATTATAAACAATAATTAAAGAAATGAATAAATTTATAATCAAAAATTAGTCATAATTTGATTTATTTTGCGAAATACACTTGTTTATATCAATTTATTGTTATCATTTGCCTTAATAATTACTAAAATGGTTAAACTTTATCTCACTCATTAATTGTGTAAAAATAAATATTTAAAACAATAAAAATCAAATTATATAACTTTCATTAAATTAAAACATAATAAAGTAAATAATATTGCGCATATTTTCTTTAAATATAAATTTAATATTATTTTTAAATTCAATAAATTAACAACAAATTAAGAAAAACAAAAAAATTAAAAACAATTTTTGACGTATGCTTTTCAGAGAAATATTTATTATTCATAATAAATCGGTTGTTAAATACTCATTGAACCGGTTCATTGACAGATGCCTCATTGCCGGTCTTTTTGACAGAACATTTTAACAGTGTACTAGTATCTAGTACTAAATTTTGAAATGTTTTTTAGAAACGGTTGTACTTACAGCAAGTGTTTATTTGTTGCAGATTATTTAAATTATAATAATTAAAACAAATTTAATTATTTAATTAATTACCTAGCAAAATTTCTTTTTATATAATTATTAAATGTGCTTTATTAACATTAATTGTACTTATTTAATAAAAATTTTACAATTTATATATATTTAAATAAAACTGGCTATTAATATGCATTTGTAACAAATAATTAACATTTTCTTTAACAAAATTTAACATTCTTACAACATATTTTATATATCTATATAAATTTAAATAACATAAAATCATAAGACAGCCAACAAAAATAATTAATAAATCAACCAATTTGTACATAAAATATAAAAAATTTAACAAGTATGTAACAAAAATAGTATAAATAAAAATTAATAAAATACAAATTGTGTTCTTATTATAAATCTAGAGACAAGTATTATTTATGTGATTATTATTCATAAGTTAAATTTATATCCTCAATTTCATAAAAGTATAACATTTTACTTAATAAAATATATCTTTTATATTATGTTTTAATTTTACTTAAATTCCATTTGTAAAAATTCATTAATCATAAGTTTTATTATCATCCATGTGTTCTGTTTGTTTTATTAATCATTTGAGATTGATCTGGAAATCCTTCGAAAAGGGCAAATATCACAATATTCACTCTCCGAATTACTTCTTTGCTATTTAGCTGTTATACCAGATTTTTTAATTGGTGGCAATGATGGTAATGGTGTTGCTCGACGCAATGATAAAGATTTCTTTTGGCGAGAAATTTCCTTGCGTAAATCTGATAATTTTTTCTCCATATCTTTTTTACGCTAAAATTATAGAAAAAAGTTATTTAATTTCATTATAAGAACATAATACAATGTAAATATAATTAAATAAATAAACAAATTAATTAATTTTTAAATACTTTAATCTCATGATCTAATTTTTCTTGTATAATATATGTACGCTTTCTTAAATCAACAATTCCTTTGGTTAGTCGATCAGCCGAATTCTTTAAATTCGCCTGTAAAAATTAATGTACATATAAATTTTATTATATATTTCTTAAAGTTTTTATATTAATGCAAAATAATCAATAAGTTCAAAATGTGTATAATTTCAGAATGACTAGACACAGATAATTGACTATATGAAAGTTAATTGTGTAAAGAAAATAATAAACGTGATGAGAAAATGATAAATTTGAAATGAAATGATGTGTAAATAATAAATACTTAAGCTCAAAAGAATAATAATAATAGAGACTGAATCTAATGATTTAGAAACTTAATTTAATAAAATCATCAATCATCATTTAACTAATAATCTGAAATAATAAAAATCATGAAATTAATTTAATAATCATCAATATGATTACTATTGATAAAAAGAAAAGATAATAATCCTTCAATCAAAAAACGGAAAAAGCTTTTTATAAGGGAAAAAAAAACATAAAAAGCACAACCGTAACAAAAATAAATGCCCACTTAGTTGGCATCAACAACCACGAATTAAAGAAAAAATAAATAAATAAAGAAAAGCAGAAAAACATTAATCAATAAATACCATAAGTGATGGTCTGGCTGTACAACTTGTTGCTGATGACTGACAACTTGTCGACGTTATTGTGGATAATTTCTTTGATGTTGAATTATTTTGCTGTGGTTCAATTGATAATAAACTTTGGTGACAATCTTTATGTTTTTCGGAACATCCCTCTACATGCCATTCTAAATGTTCAATTTGTGTTAACATTTTTGCATGCTCCTTACACAATTCAGCACCTTTTGCCTCTAATTCTAATAATTGAGCTTTGCGTGTTAAATCGTGCTATAAAAGTTATTATAAACATGTTATTTAATGATTTTATATTTTATTTAAATGAAATAAAATAATAAAACAGTTGGCAAAACGAATAAAATAAAATTAAAATTAAAAAAAAAAAAGTGACAAATGTAATTATTTGTTCTGGTTAAACTGAAATAGTAATTAATTTTTCTTGAACCAGTAAACGATTTATTTAAACACAAGGGAAGACAGCAATAACGTGGCAAAAAAAAATTTAATATTTTCACCATAAAATTGTTTTTAAAAGTTTGTTTTTTATGTAAAACTTTTTTTCACGATTTCTATTTTATATATAAATTAAATAGGAAATTAATAAAAATAAAAGTTTGTTTAAGAATCAAAATGTTTTTATTTTTGAAATCACTGCAATAATACTTAATGCAGCATTTATATTATTTATTATTTAAATAAAATAAATAAGGAAATATGATTTTATGACATATTTATGACTACCTGTTTTCTATCCATTTGCTGTTATTATAAACTGACTTTCTTCAACTCACTAAACAATCTAAAATTAAATTTAATCGCAGGCAAAAAAAAAAAAACAACTAAGTAATACATGTTTTACTACAAAGAAATAAATTAAAATAAAAATACAGAAAAATTCAATCAGGACCGTACCAAAATGTTGATAATTATGCAAAATTAGACTAAATATTTTCATTTAATTTTCTGAATTTATTTATTTTTTGTATAGTTTTACATACATTTATATGTGTAAATTGATTTGTTCCACTTTGATTTCTATTTTTTCTTACTTTCCTTGAATTAAAATGAAAATGTATCAACAAACTTTATGATTATAATAATTTCAATTTCACTTTGCTCCTTGTATTTCTTTTTCTTTTTTTGTTATATAATTTTTGTGTTGTTGAGCTTTTCAAGTTAAGTTTGTGATTTTCTTTTCTTTTGTACTTTTATGTTGCAACAACACGAACTCTATATTAAGAGTAATATTACTTTTTATTTCTCTGCTTTATTTTCTATTTTTTAAATGTATATTAAAACACAAAACAATGAAATCGCCATTGAGTGACCACTTGAGGGTAATAATTTAGGTGTTAAATTGAGCAGTATTAAGCAATTTTAATAATATAATAAAACTCAAATGGGAATCATGAAGAAAATAAAAAAGGAAATATGTTTTGTAAGAATATGGTAAAAACTCAACAGCTTTATACTGTTTGTTTTCCTTCTTTTTTTTTTTTAAATATATAAGTATATAAATAATAATAATAATAATAATAATAAATTTATAAACCGTGTTGCTTTGTGTACATTACGCACAAATAATTACGCATATTTATTTTTAGGACATATTTACACATGTATAAAGAAAATAATAATAATAATACAAATTAATTAAAATATTATTTTAAGAAACAAAATACTGTGAAATTATTTTATATGCTAAGTAAATTGTAATTTTATTTAATTTTTGGTCAAAATTTTAATATTTTTTTTGTTTTTTTATAATATATTTTAGATTTATCCATAACTGAACAAGGCTATCAGGTTATAATTTAAAAGAGAGAAAATTTATTAATATTTATTGACAACAAAATGAGCAAATGTTGTATGTAATAAACAAATAAAATAAGAAAATTGAGCTTGAAAATGTCTTAGAAAAATTAATATATTTATATATAAAACCTTGTTATCAAGGTAAAATAACTCCTGATTGCGTGCTTTGATTAATATTTATTGTTTTTTTATATACAATTTTACTCTACCTTTAAAATGTTATATTTTATTTTTATTTTAGTTTTTAATCAGAAAATAAATCGAGTAAATTTTTCCAATTTAAAATAAAAATTATTAATTATTTTTTATGATTATTATTTAGTATTTCTTGTTTTTATTAATTATATTAATCTTAAAGTAAAAACATATTAAATAAAATTAATATTATCCTAAATTGTCGTTTAATAAAACATTTCCTACTTTCCGTATTTATTTAATTATTTTTTTTTTTTTATTTTATTATATTTCTTTAATTATTTAAGCTATTGTTAAGTGTTTAACTATTGGTTATTATCCGCGTGTTAAGCTATCTTAAAATACCGATTATAATGGTCACAGTAATAAAGACTAAAAAATCGTTCAATACCAGACGTGTTTAAAACAATAAATTTAGTTTGAACTAAATTATGGTAATTTGGTTAATTTATGTTAACCAAACATCGTCAGTAGAGCGTTTAAATTTAATTAAAAATGATATTTTCATTTGAATGTATTTAATAAAATTTCAAAATATTAATTAAATTTTATAAGGTTATTGTTTATTATATTTAATTATATAAAATTTAATTAATTAAGCTAGTCAATACTCTGGTAGTAACTAAACTAAACAATATTTTAATAAATTTTTCTTTTATTATAATACAAAATAGTTGATATAAAAGATAATATCTAAGTAATGTAACTCCCTCGTAACATAAAAACATATTTGTTTACTTTTTTATGATTTATTTATTTTAATGAAATTTCCTAACATGACCTATTTACACTTAGGCATATATAAAGTAGTTGGTGCCTTTTACAAAATTATAAAATAAATCATAAAAACGGTAAAAATTTATAAATAGAAATCTATAGATTAAACAACGACAACAAATAATAATTTAAATAATATTATTGTTTTTAGATTTGTTTATTATAATGACGACCTTGATTGTATTAAACGTAATCGCGATCATCAACGCGAATTTATACTACAGACAACTATCATATCAATTCTATTACAGCATTAACATTTATTTAATATCTTTCCTAGTTTTTATTATTTATAATTTATAAACCATCGCAAAATAACCACCCACACAATCCAAAAATCCCAAAGAAGAAGAAAAATGAAAATAAATTTATAAAAATAATAATAATAAATAAAGTTTATATGCTAAAATAGGGGTTGTTTTTTCAATAAAACTATTTTATAAGTAACATTTCTTTGTTGTTGTTTGAACAATAGGAAAGCTTTTTATTACTTACACAAAAGCTTTTCACCATTTTATTTATAAACATTTTGCTACTTTTTTTTTCATACTATAATTTTTCTTTAGTAATTTTATTAGAAAACAACAGAAATTTTCTTATTTTTTATTTGTTATCATTATTACTTGTCTAGTTATTCAATTAATTATTAATTATTTATAAAAAAAAATGAATAAAATAAAATTTCACAATACCTTTTCACGTTTTTCTGTTTCTTCACGTTGCATTTTTGTAAATTTTAAGCATAAATTTTTATAATTTGTCTCAATCTCATGCCTTTCCCGTAATATTATATTGATTGATTGTATTAAATTTATTTCTAAAAATTTTAAAAGAATCTTAATAAATTACATAAAAAAACGAATAAAATTCTATTTTGCTCTTACTCTCCTCATTACGATAGATTTTTTCTTTAATTTCTTGAAAACTTTTTGGTGATAACATTTCTTTGTTATTAAAATTAAAATTATAATAATAGTAATATACAAAAATAATATTTAGTTTTACTTTTATTCGTGCCAGGATTATTTGTTAATCCTTAAACAAATTTAAATATTACACTCACTGATAAAACAGACATTTATTTACTAAATAAAAGGGTAAAACATGTTTTAAAATAAATAAACTGTTTAAATTTAATCCAGAATTAAAGGTAAAACACTTTGATTTTTTACTTAGGTAAACTATTCCTTCGTTAACTTCCTATTTAATTTTTTTTTTCCGATATTTTGCGTGTTTTATTTGAATGTCAAAATTATACTGAAAGATTTTTACCAAATTTCTCTATACATTTGTATTCCGTTTTCATTTATTTATTTTTATTTGATTTTTACCACAATTTTAACCGTATAATAATTTTTTTTTCTATTATATTTGTTTCGTGTTTTTCTTTATAAAAATAAAATAACAAAATCGAAAAAAAGAAAAAAAAATACCTTATGGAAAACAACAAATGTAAAATTAAAAAGAAAAGAAAATAAAATAAAATAAATAAACTCGAAATAAAAAAGCATAAAATATTGTATTTGTTGTCATAAAAAGAAAATATAACTGATTTGTTGGTTTGTCGTTTTTTTATTAGATTTTTTGCAAAATAGAAAATAAATAAATACAAATAAAGAATTGCAAAATGTTTGTATAAATTATAAGAAGATTATCTGTTATTACGTCAAATTTATAAAGTTATAAATTCCAATAAAATAGATATAATAGTTTTTTTTTATAATTTAAAATAAGAATTGGGAACAATAATTTAACTCACGAAGAGTTCATAATGATATTGATGGTAAATATTTTTATCTACAATTCAAATTAATGACATGCAGAAGTAGCTTTAACTATAAGTGAATTAAGTCGAGTAGCAAAGTACTTCTTAGGTAAAAAAAAATAACTAAAAAGCTAATGACCTAAATAACGTAAAATTTTAATATAAAAACCAAATTTATTAATTTTATTTAAATCAAAAATATGTATATGCAAAAATGTCAAAAATTTAAAAAGTCTCAAAATAAACTTTTAAATGTAATCAAAATTTATCATCAATTTCAATGACAAAATCACGTCATGACAAATTCTACTAAAATCATAATCAAGCATAAATAAGTTGAAAATAAAAACCTTATATCATATTTGCTTATGAATTAATCTAAAATATAATAATAAAAAAACATAATTATATCTATTTATTACTTTTATAATTTTTATAATAGAATCAAAATAGAATAAATAACGAACGTTAGCTCGTTTGTCATAAAAGCATATTTATAAATTTATAATAGTAAAACTTTTTTAGTTATTTATCCTCTTTTTTTTTTATTGTTTAATCTTATTTTATTGCAAACATGCTAAATTTGTGTTTTCTTATTGTACAACTCGGTTATTACTTTAATTTAATTTTATATTTTTCGCATTTTTTCACCAATTAATTTATTAACACGTTTTGTTTTATTTATTATCGTTTTGTAGCCCCTTTATTGTTCGTACCAATTTTACTCTATTTCCGCATTTTTATTACCAAAACGTAACGAAATATAAATTTATAATCTTTTTAATAAAAAAAACTATTTCTGTTGATTTAAACTTTTGATAAATATTCTCTTGTAATTATTTAATTTTGTAATATATATTAGAGAATGTTTAAAAACCAAATCAATAATATTTATTTTTGTTTTGTTTGTTTATTTTTCTTAACATAAATTAAAATTAAATAAATATGATTTATATGAGTATTGAATAAATAAATAAATTTATATAAATCAATAAAAACATAAATTTAATTTTATTAAATAAATTTGGTGCAAAGTGGTTGCAAATTAAAAACTTATAACGATATTTATTAAATGTTCAAAACTGTTTAAAATTATACCAAAATCTTAACAGTGTATACACTTAGTTCTAAAAACAGAATTAACCGAAACTGGTATACAGATAAAATAAACTAAAGTTGGTCGCAGTATTAAACAAATAACAAATAATTTCTCGAT
The DNA here is from genome assembly GCA_963942525.1 of Ptychoptera contaminata. Lineage (NCBI taxonomy): Eukaryota > Metazoa > Arthropoda > Insecta > Diptera > Ptychopteridae > Ptychoptera > Ptychoptera contaminata. The sequence continues at coordinate 6,990,962 of OZ012637.1, forward strand.
TTACCAGGTGTGAGTTTTTTTTTTCCCTTTTATTTGTTTAATAAAATTTGTTGTTTAATTACGTTTATAACTTTTTTTTTCTTCTAAATTACAGTTTTTTATTATTTTAATTTTTACCAAAAACTGATTAACCCTTAATAAGTGTACAGTTACTTGATAAATCTGTTATAAAAACTTATAAATTATATAGCTTGGCAACACTATTAAGGTGCTAAATGCATTAATTTTTTTAAAGAATAAGAAGAAAAATAAACAAAACATTAAAATTTAAAAAAAAAATCATTGTCATTCTACCTTTTTGCTGTGAAAATTTAGTTGATTTTTTGTGTTTTTTTTTATTATTTAATTAATTTTTTATTATATATATAATAATATAAACAAAGTGCCGAATTATATTTAAATTAAAATGTCTGACCAAATAACAGATATTTATGCGTTATCGCAACAAGATTTTCATGAATTGGCTTTAAAAATCGCCGAAAATCCATCGCTTGTGTCGATGCAAGATACGGTTAGTATAAACAAACAATTCTAGTTTTATTCAATTTGGTTTTTTATTTGTTTTATCTATTTATTATAGAATAAACGTACTTTGTTGCATTGGAGCGCACTTGGAGGACGTAATCAATTACTTGAACATTTACTTACATTTCCCGGTGTATCGGTTAGTTTGCTGGACGAGACTTATGCGACACCATTAATATTAGCGACATTGGGTGGACATTTCAGTACTGTGAAATTATTACATGAACGTGGTGCTGATATTAATCATCAAAACTGGCAAGGACACTCGGCATTGCAGTATGCTTGCTCTAAAGGCTGGAAAGATGTAATTTGTTTACTTCGATTTAAAAAAAAAAAAAACAATTGTTTAACCTTACTTTTTTTATTTCTGGATATTTGTAGATTGTTGAATATTTATTGGCAAATGGTGCTGATGTCAATATTACGGATAAACTTTATGATACACCATTGCATCGTATAGCATCTCAGGGACGTGTTGAAATATTACAAATTTTATTAAAACACTCAGTTAAGCCAATACTTGATGCGCAGAACGAGGGTGGAAATACACCATTGTAATTAATTTATTTATTTTTGTAATTTTTTAAAAAATAATATTGATTAAATATTTTAGACACATCGCATGTGAAGATGATAACGGTGCTTGTGCCATTATTTTAATAGAAAATGGTGCATCAATGTATATCAAGAATAAAAAGGAGAAAACACCATTGGATTTATGTAAAACAGGACTGAAAAAACAAATTGAAAATAAATTTAACATAAAAGCATAAAAAGAGCATTTTGATACAAAACAGATAAAAGTATAAAATTCCTAAAAAATAAAATATATACAAATATATATAGAATTTGAATATTACTATATACTTTTTTTTATAATTTTTTTAACGAATAATAGTAAAATTTTATTAAAGTAAAATAATGTTTTCCGTTTTGTGTTTTTAATTTTGTATTTTTTGTTTTTAATTTAAATGAAATAAAATCACACTTTATTTAGAAAGAAAATAAATTACTTAAAAAAAAAAAAAGAAGAAAGAAACATGTTTTACCTTTTTTTTTCAAACATAATAATTTAATCTTATTTTATATTGATAAATTTTAAACAAACAACAATATAGTGTAGGAAGAGGTTTTATTCTACTCTTTTTCTATATAATAATTTAATTAACAAAAATTAATTAAATTATATTGAAAATAAGGTTATTTTTCAAATGATTCACACAATATATATGTATATATATATATTTAATTAACGTTAATTCAATAAATAGTCAATAATAATTAATATTCAAAAGAAAAAATCACAGAAATAATGTAAATGGAATTTATAGCAAGAATGCAGAGTATCAACTTAATAAATATATATCTAGATTTTTTATTTACAATTAATTAAAACCTAAAGTAATTTCTTTTTCTTGTATTTATAATTGACCCAAGGACGTTCAAGTAATAAATTAAAATTTTAAATTAAAAAAATATTGATGAGAAATTTAATTTACACTCAACAGTAATGTGTATGTTTTTTGAATTATTTAATTTTTTACTCTTTTGCACAACTTTTATTGTCTTTACGTAAATTTATACTTTATTCTCTAAACTCAGAACAATATTTGTATTTTTTTGGTTTTTATTCAATTAAAAAGGTTCATTTCGTTTATTATTACTAATGACTATTATTAAAATGTAATTATGTATTATCTAGCTATTTATGTAAAAGTAACATGAACCAATTTTTATCTTTAAGTAACAACACTAATCCTAATTTAGATCCATTAAAACCGAAAATAAAAGAAATATTAAAATTTTACATTGGTGCCCAATGTTCTGCACGCCATATTAATGCATGTATATTTCTGCTACGATCTTTCATTATGTTTTCTTTATTTGGATTAAAGCGTTTCTCACCACTTGATGGTGTAGTCACATGTGTGGTAACAATTGTATCTGTATAACGATCAATTAATGAACGATAACCACGGCCTAATGTTACAATTAATGGTGTTGGAGAATTGTTTAATGGTGGCAACGGTACAATACTTCTTACCTAAAATATAATTAAAACATTTCTCAACAACTTTTTTGTAAAAATAAAATATATATATTTACCTCATCCTCAAACGGTCGAAATATTGTTATCGGCCGTAATGTTTGTTTCTCAGCAATAATTACACAACCCCATGTGGTACCAATGTATAAATCAGAATTTAAAACTGCTATAGCTGAAACCTTTTTGTAAAAAAAATAAATATAAATTACAATTACAAAAATAACAATAAATATATTTACTTGACATTTTCCAGGACTTAAATGTTCTTCAATCGCAATACTTTTTAAACTTTCTGAACATGGTACCAATTTTGAACAATCTAAACGATTCTCAATGGTTTTTGTTATTGAATTCCATAAATAGAGAATACAACTTGGTGACACATAAGAATAAACTAAATTATCAGATGAATATAATAATGTTACATTTAAGCCACGTAATGCAACAGGTGGATTAAAATGTGATAATGGATAATGGCCCGATACAACGGAATCCTTTAATGAAAATACATTCATTGAACCATCAGTTTCACCGCACCATAATTCGCATGTTCTACAAATAAAAATCTTAAGTACATGATACAAATAAACCATTTATCTTATAACTCACTCATCATCACGCCAAACTGCACAGGAACTATACAATTTAATACCGGAACCAAGTTCCGTTAATACAAAGCTACCTTCACCTGATACATGACTAGTTGGAACTAATGATGAGTCTAATAAAAACATTCGTCCGTTTTCTAAACCAGCAGCCACACGATTTATTTTACCTAAATTAACTAAAGCAACTACAGGACTCGGCTGTGCTGGCTCCAATGCATACGAAAACATATGCATACAATCTGAAGCACTGTAAAATAATTATTTATTAATTTTAGCATACAATTGTTAAAAGCATTTAAACCCACTTAAATGCATGAATATTTCCGTCTGAATCACCAATCCATACAGCTGTCTCCACAATACAGACTGTAGTTAATTTCATCATAATTGTTTGATTGGAGATTTGTTGATGACTTTGTTGTGGTAACGATGATATAATCTGCGGACATAATATACGGTGATATTGTTGCCATCCTTTAATCGATCCTAATAATAAATCAATTCGTGAATTTGAACAAGGTATCCATAATTCGTGCCCAGTGATTGTATCATCATCATAATTGGCAACGGGACAACCAACACCGGCTAATACATTCCCATTATGTGCTAAAGATACAACGTCTAATAAATGTGTGAATTCTGGTGCACTTGCAATAGATACTATTTGACTAGCTGATGGTCGCACCTGTTAATAAATAATTATTTTTATGTTAACACGTATAAAATAAATTATTTCAATAAAAATAATAACCTTCGGTTGCTGATCCCAACATAAAACCATTAAATCTAATCCATATGATGGAAACTGTGTTTCACGTTGAGTTAATACAGGACGACCACCTTCTAAAATGCATTCTTTAACAGCTTCATGCCCCTCGAAAGGTTGACGTAACGCTATTAATTCATACAAAAACATCCCAAACGAAAAGCAATCAACCTGAAAAATACTTTGTTAATTCCGGGATTTTAAATTAGTTTTTATATTTGAGCAGTACCTTTTCTGTATATTCTTCTTCACCGTTGTGTCGCATAATCTCAGGTGCCATAAAACCTTCAGTACCTCCAAACCCTTTAGCACCAGAAGGTAATGTTACACGGCTTATTCCATAATCTGCTACTTTTATATGCACATCATTTGATGGTTGATCCTCACTGAAATTAATTTATATTAATATATTTAATAAATAAGACTCGATAGGGCATTTACAAATAAAAAATACATACGTGTGTGGTTCTGGGAATTCCCAAACTAAAACATTTTCTGCTTTTAAATCACGATAAATGACACGTCTTCGATGTAAATATTCCATAGCACGGGCTGCTTGTAAAACTAATGATTGGAAGCAGTATGGTCCAATCCGAGCACCACTTCTACGATAATGACGAAGTACAGTATCTAATGCACCCTTCGGTGCTAAATCTAAAACCAGTGCTAAGGGCTGCGTACACACTCCTACTAATGGAACTATGTTAGGATGTTTTAGTGTCAGGAGAACAGCCAATTCTTGTCTAGCAGTACAATAAGCCTTGCATGAGTGTTGTAACGGATCTCTTTCCCATTTTCCAAGTGCTGCTTTGTATGCAATTATAGCACTATCTTTTGCTCTTGGACCTGGCGGAACAGGTTGTAACATTTTCATTGCAACTGGAACAACATTACGTGAACCACGCGTTTTACATGTTGCTTTAAATACAAAACCAAAAGCACCTCGACCCAATAATGGGCCTCGTTTAATATCTTCAGGTTTAATCAAGTAACACTCAGATAAGTCCATAAAAATAACATCTGGTGTAATTGATCGTAAATCTATTTCACCATGTGCTGGGCAGACTACAGATTTTTTATCGTAAGCCGCTAGAATACATTCTTCAACCATCCAAGAATAGCTTGGTGGAGCTGGAGTTTCGTTAGCATTAACTAGTGGATGACCTTCTATAGAAGCAGTTCTTGATGAGCCTGCCGAATCAGGACCAACACCAGAATCACAATCTGACCATCCTAATGAGTCTTGAGATTTTCTTGTGACCACCAATTCGTTTAATATACCAGGTAATTCATTTAATCCACTTGATTCACCATAGTCTCGTCGTTCCATACTTAGTCTTTTCATAATTCCTCTTTCATTTGAGCGAAGCATGGGTTTTCCAGGATTACTATAACTATTTAATTGCCGTTCATCACATTTTCTTAAACATTTTGGGCAAGGAATTAATCTAGTAACTAAAAATCTCCCTTCGGATGTATGAACAAATCTTGTCCCTAGTGTTGGATACCAGTCCTCCAACAAGATATCTATATGATCAACACCGAGTGCTAGTAATTGTGAAATACATTGAATATTTGCCTCAATTTCTATAGTATCGACTTCTCGTCCATTTTCATCTAATTTTCTCACACAAATTGCACTCAAGGGGAAAATAATTTCTAAAATGCTGGTCGAAGTCATATCGATATCACACCAAATACCATCCTGTTTTAATTTATACCGATTAGCAGGATTTCTATACGTGGATGTAGGACATGTAGGTGATATTTCACGCATTTTAAACACTAAAGTAGTTCCGTAATATAAAGCCAATCCAGTTTGCCAAACTGTCCATTGCGATGATATATTCATCGCCTGTAATACATCTGTATCCATAGCTGCCTTTTTAGATAAAGGATAAATATTTCGCAATGCTTCAACAACTTGATCATCAGCCATAATACGAGTGATTAAACGTGACCAGAATCCAGAAGGAAAATATGACATTAACAAAAGACGAGATATGGCTTTTTCTGGTCTAGATAAAGTGCAAACATCGCATACAGCATTTCCAACTGGTGTCTGTGGTTCGGAAGATGTAGAATCGGCACTGCTACTAGCTATTGCCATATTTCTTCTTGATCGTATTGCCCATCCTCGTGATCTTGCCGGAATCTATGATCAATCAAAAATAATTTATATGCTATACAAAATCATTAAAGATGTACTTACTTTAACTGTCACGTTATATCCTGGTCTGCAATCTTCATCAGGCGGTAAAAGCGAAGGAATCAATAAAGTTCTCGCATCCCACGTTAATGCAACTTCAAATTTATTCAATAAACTTACAATGTAACTAAAATAGAAAAATTATTTCAATAAAGTACTGCTTTAAGAATTATATCATTTCAATAAACTTACTTTCTGTTATCATTAGATCCAAGGCAAGAACTTTTAAAAACATGCTGTAAATCTTCTAATTTCATAACACCTGTTCTAGCAAACGGATTAATTTCTCTAACAGTAACAACATGGGCAAGCATATCACACAACCATTGAGGATCTAAAAAATATAAATCACGTAACGTTGCATCATCATAATGTAATAAAACTCCGTTATCATGAAGAAACATTGTTGCCTGATTTAGTTCCGACCAATCTCTGTGCAAATTTATTTTCAATTAATGAATTATTATATATTATACCATCAGGACATGCATTTTATTTACCTAAAACCTTTATAATTTCTATTTTGCATTTCTTGTGTAACCATTTGCTTATATCGTTCAGCATCTAATACGGGATCAGCGCCAGATAATTTTAAAATTGCAGCAACACTACCAATAACGTCTTCTAATGCTAAATAACTAGCCGGCACACGCTGATGTAACATTGATTCTTTAGATCCAGGCGAACGTAGTGAAAATGCGGTATCGTATATTAAGTTCGATAATAATTTAATATTATGATTGGATTTACAGCTGACTTCTATGGAATCTAATACACGAGGTAAACCCATTTTTTCAGCATCTGCTACAGCTATAAATCGTTCACGTATAATTTGTTGTAATTCTTCAGCTTTTTTAGCTGGATAGACATCACCAACAGCATCATAATATGTACCAACAATAATAACAGGTGAATTTGGTGCCCTAGCCTGTAATTAAGACAATATTTATCTTTCATAAAAAAAAAATACAATTTTAACTTAAACTGTAATTACCTGAATATTTCCCAACCATTGTAACACTTCCGCTAGACCTTTACGTCCATCTGTTATACGCCATAAAACTAAATATAAACTGCGTTTTGATAAAAAATATTGATGTGTTGCATAATATTCTTTTTGTCCACCAAAATCCCAAGTACGAAATATTACAGGACCATGAGGAGAATGTCCACGAACTTTTTTCTCGCATACCCAATCACCAATGTCAACACCTACTGTTGACATATTAATACCACGACTAGTTTTTGATGTTATATTCTTATGTCCCATTCGTTTTGCCCAATGGTCAACTTGTTTTTTATTTCGATTCGGTCCCTCTTGTCTTAATTGCTCAAGTAAACTCGTTTTGCCAATTCCTTGTACACCAACTACCATCAACTTCATACGTGTATAAGGTTTGGCATCCTCGTACACAGACTTTAAATAACCAATAATATCCATGGTTTTATATTTTTTACTTTCTATCATTGATTTTAACGGATCTTGTAATGAACAGCCACGAGTATTTAAGTTCCATAAACGAGATAATAATCCCATATGAGGCGGTAGATCTGATATATCAACATTACCACTTATATTTAATACACTTAAGTTATTTAATTCATGTATGGAATGTGGAATTTCCTAAAATATAAATTATAAATGTCAATTACTATAAAAAAGAAAAAAACTAGAAAAGTGTATTACCTTTAAACAATTATTACTTATATCTAACATGGAAAGATTTGGAAAAATAAGTCTTGATTTGGCAACACCCACTAAGCTCCACTCGGCTTCTTCCGAATCACTTAATGTAGCAACATCATCAGTTGATAATTGTATTCTTGTTAGTAAATTATCACCCAAAACTAGTGTTCTTAATGATTCTAATCTAAGGTGTCGTCGATGACAACATACACTTTTGAGTACAGCTGTTCGTAATGATGTGATATTACACGATGCTTGCGTTTTAACCACGGTCATATCATTAGCATAAGAGCTTATACTGCCAGATGATGATTTTGTAACACCTTTAGGATCTAACGAAAGTAATGATAAATTATTTAATTTTATTTTAAATATAAAAATTTGTTGGCATACTTTTACTCTCTTGTGGATTATAACAAGCTAAGTGGGGATCAGAAACGGCTATACGAGGTAAGCTTGGCCAACATGATATTTCATTATGCCCTAAATCTAATTGTTTTAAACTTGCTGGATAACTTGTTACATGCCCCATCGAACGTAAACTATTATACGACATATTTAAACGTGTTAAATTAACAGCCAAACAGGGTAATGCTAATGGGATGCTTGTAAATAAATTATTTGCCAAATTTAAACTTGTTAATTGTGATACATTTTCATCATTTTTTGTATCAGATAATCGTAATTCTTGTTCCGTAACTTCTAATGTTTTTGACCATACATGATGTCGCACCAAATCTAATTGCCTGCATATATAGAAAAAATAAATAAATAATTAGGAAATAATAAATATAAAGAAAATACTTACGTAACAATACGATTCCTATGCATATTCACCGTATCATCTAATGTTTGATTAAATAAAAATGCTTCAGATACCGGACTTGGTGGTTCCGATGTTTGTAATAGCATTTCCTTGAAATTAAAAGGTATAAGTTAGGAAAAAGTTAAAATATAAAAAATAAGTTCTACTTACATTAGGTAAAATCGGTAAATCTTTTAGTAAATTAAATGCAAGATTTAATTCCCGTAACTTCGGAGATTTCCACATCTCATATGGTAACTCTTGTAATTTATTATTTGATACATCAATTGTTAATAATGTTGGTAAACGAAATATTGCCGATGGTATATTTTCTAAACGATTATCTTGTAAATATAACTCTTCTAGAACCGGACAATTATAATCCTTTTGTATATTTTTAAGTAATTTTGTTGAATATTTCATTGGAGAATTTTTTATATCTTCTGGTAATGGTAAATGCTCTAATTTATTTTGGGCAACATTTAAATACCTTAAATAAATAATTAGATTATACTACAAATTTTGATAATTCAATTAAATATAAATTATACCTTAAACTACATAATGAGAAAATTTCGGGTGGAATATGCATTAAACAATTATGCGAAATATCAATCCTTGTAAGTGCACCCAAAGCTAAACTATGTGATTTTGGATGTCCCTTTAGCTTCGGATTACATTGTAAAACTGCTTCACTTAGCCAGTTAATCCTTAAATAAAAATAAAAATACAATTTATTAAATTATGTTTTTTTTTTTTATTATAATTCGATTAAATATAAATAATTTGATTTGTTACCTAACATTAGCCAATTGACAATTATTGTTGTGCCAATTAATCATTGTCGCGGTATTTGGAAATAATGCGCTATATGTTAAATTACCAACTGATGGTAATGAAATGCCTGTTGAATAATCACTATCCAAAGTTAATGCTTTTTTATTAATTTTATAATCTGGATCTGGATGTGCTTTAATTGCTAATAAACGGCAAACAATTTGTTCATCACCATTACCACAAGCAATACTTAAAGCAATTGACTGATCATCTCTAGCACCATATCTAAAATTATTTATTCAAAAAAAATTTATAACATTGCAACTCATCACTAAAAAATAATGTTTGAGAAAATTAATACCTTAATAATAAATCAATCATTTGAAGGGATTTTTGTCTTGCTGCTTCAGCTAATGGTACATTAGAGAAGCCACAAATTTCTTCCGTTGATTTAGGATCGTTGTGGTCTTCTGGCTTGGCAATAACATTTGGATCGGCACCATTTTGCAATAATAATGAGGCAACATCAATATAACAACCACGTACTGCTGCTAGCAATGCTGTTTCTCTTGAGGCACCACACAGTATATCTAATTGTAATGGACAACGATAACTATCCGTTGAATTTTGCTATAATCAATAAAAGTAAATAAATTATTGAGAAAATTTATATAGAATAAAAAATAATAAAATGTTTACCTCAGTGGAATCTCTACCTAAGCTCAAACGAGACATAATCGATTGAATACCGTACGATATACGTTTCTTCGTTGGACTAACAGTTTTTGGATTGTATTTTGATGTTGGCTGTAAAAAAGAAAATTAAAATTAAATTATTTTTCTATTTATAATCATAATGATATAATTTACTTCAATCTCTTGCGTGAGCACCGTTTTTGTACATTTCACACGCCAGTTAAGTAAAAGTTCAACGAGTGGTTTATTTCCCAAGAGACATGCAACATAGAGTGACGTTTGTCCAGTCACATCTTGGGTATTTGGATCAAATGCTAATCGCCACTCCCATTCACCAGTTGGATCTCTAAATTCATGCATATGCAAACAATATTATTATAATAAATATGACTAAATAAGTAATAAACTGTCTACCTAAATGTACTCATAAAATTTTCAGAATATGTATAGCTAATTAAAAGGTCTACAACATTTGTATGGCCATTTATACAAGCAGCATGTAATGGTAACCACTTCTCAACGGTTAATTGCTACAAAAAGAAAACCAAGAATTAAATGAAAAAACAAAATGATGTAATTATAAATATTTAATTTTGTAAATTCACCTGTACTAATTCAGGAAAACGTTCCAATAAAGATTTTGCCACTTTAATATGACCATGATGAACAGCTGTGTATAAAGGTGAATACCGTGTAACTGCATGTGCCCGACCGTCAGCACCAGCTTCTAATAACATTTCAACAATATTCTCCTGTCCTATTTGACATGCCCTATTCAAAGAAAATAAATAGATAATTTTTCTACATACAAGCATACAATATTTTGTATAAGAATTCAATAAAAGTAATACAAAGTGAAATGTTCTTATTAGCACAGAAAAATATAAAATATAAAATAAAAATTCTTACATAAATAATAGAGTATTAGCACCAGCTGGTGCCATATTAACAATGATCTCTCTTTCCGGTCCCAATGCATCCAAAAGTATTCGTACAGTTGATTCATCACCACTTACCACTGCTTCACGTAAATCTTTATGTTTTAATGATCTGATCTGTTCACGAGTATCTAATATATTTTTTTATAATTATTAAAAAATGAATACAATTAAAATAACCGAAATATACATATGAAAAAGCGTGTAATTAAATAAAACAATAAATAAAAACCGCAAATTACGTTCACACGTGACAATTTTACATTCAACTAGTTTATATATATTATTTCTGTAATTAAAAACAATTATGTGGAACAATATTATTTTATTTTTTCGCTGTACAATATTAAATTACCATAAATATATTGTAATAAATCTTAATAACAGGTGAAGTTAATGAACATTTAATGGAAGCAGGCAAAAAGTATGTAACTGACAACAATAGGTCATGCTCTTTTAACAAATAGGCGCCTCTTCATTGTTATTATTTATTTGTCTTTTAATTAATAAATAAAGATTTTATTTTTATTATTATTTTACAATGTTAATTTATCAATAAATTTTGTTATATGTATTATGGGAAATGGTTTTATTTCTTTTTCTTTTTCTTTTCTTTTCTTCTTAATAAACACTTCAAGTGTTTATTACAGTAAAAAATAAAATTAATCTAATTATAGTGACTTCAGTGGCGAAATAGAATTAAGAACTCAGTGATTTAGTTTGTTCACCTTACTGCTAGATAATTTAAATTCAATTTCTACAGCAATGCTGTTTTTATTGATTTCGGATGTTTAAATTTACATTACCGAATAATTTTTTAGCATAAGAAACTGTACGAGAAACAACAAATAAAAAACAAAACGAATAAAATGAGTCAGTGAGCCGGCAATATCGTGTATTAATACAAAAATATGTTTAAAAAAAATGCAAAATTTAATATAACCAGACAACAGACAGGTGGACATATTTTAGTAGAAAAAATAATAAAATCTTCATCTAAATTTAGATTAAACGTAAAATACCTGGTATTTTCCATGGTTCTAAAACTTCATCAACAAAATAATCACATGCATCTAAAGCAGCCTCAGCACCGGATCTTAATTCATTACGAAAATTCCAAGACATTTTCATTTATTCTTTAATTTTTCTATTTAATTGTTTAATTTTCTATTTTTAAAAAGTCTATTTTTAATAATTTATTTAATTTTAATTATAGAAAAATATATATAAAAATTCTCTATTTGATTATAAAAAATTGAACACTTTTTACAAACATTATTAACATTATATTTTATAAAATAAATTTGAAATTAAGCAAATATTTTTTAATATATAAATATATAATTATCACAATTGGACCCCCAGTTAATTAATTATATCATTTTCGTAGAGAATCAATAATTAAATCAGTTATTTTACAGTAAATTAAACAGACTGATTAATCTTTATTTTGTATTTATTTTTTAATAACTTTGACATCAATAATTTTATTATTTATTTAATTAAAAAATAGAGGAAATTTAATCTTTTTAATAGCAAGTAATAATCAAACCACAATAAACATTGATTTTACTTTTAGTTTGTTGTAGAAAAATACAAAACAAAAAAAAAATTATTCAAATTAAGTAATAAAAAGAAATTAAAAACTGTATTGCACTTAATAAAACATCAGTTATTATAATTGTAAACAAATATAGGTGTGTTACAAATAAACACAGGTAGTAATTGTTCTTAAATTAATTAAAATTTTCACTATTGAAATAAAAGCCACAGGAAAAAAAAGGAATAAATTATTATTTATAAACACCAAAATGTAGGCTAAAAGCAATTCACGAAATATGTTATTTCTTTCTTCACTTTAGTTATTTTTATAACAAATTTAATAAAAATTTGAATACATTTTTATTATACAGGGAGCAGAGTCACCCGATCGACTGTGACTGACTTAGAGACGCCAAAAACATTTTCTTTACATTCTTAAACAATAAAAAAAAGAATCAAATACAATGTGCATGTATTGTTTCTGTTACCATTTCCATTCAGAATTTTTCATTTAATATATAAAAGAAAAATCAATATTTTTACTGAAAGCACCAGTTATAAATTGGCGCATGTTTGTTGTTTGAGCAATATCATCGTACTTTTATTTGAGCATACAATAATCATAATAATAATAACAATATTACGAAAAACACGTTGCTATATAAATTGAATTAAATATTAAGGTGGGTAAATAAATACTAAGTGGGTGTATAGAGAAGAAAATAAAGATTTCAATTACGTCATATTTTTTTTTACCATCTATTCTCTAACCTGCAACGTAATTTATTTAATAAATCTATCATAAAAATTTGCTGCACAATTGTTACGCAATTTTACACATTATTTAAAACTGTAAAAACATATTTATAGGCAACGCACTGAATCAAAATCACACAATAAAAAGAAAATAGAAATAATAACGTACCAGCTGCTTCTCGTAACATATTCATACATATTTTATGACCAGCACGATCAGCCAAATCAAGTGGTGTTAATCCATTTGAATCTTTACTAACAAATGATGCACCAGCTTCCAATAAAACACTAACATTTTTATCATGTCCATGTTCGCCACTTAAATGTAATGCAGTCTTTATTTAGAAAAAAAAATTGAAATAAACAAAATAATTAATTAAATTTATTTTTAAAATATAAAATAAACAAACAATAAAACCACCTTATAATCACCACGGGGACCACATCTTAAATTAACATTAGCCCCTGCATTGATTAACATTTGTAAACATTTTGAATCGGATGTTATTGCTGCAGCATGTATTGGTCCACGTCCCCATGAATCTAAACAATCAACCAAATGCACTTCTTCTTGTAATAAATCTTCTAATAATTCAACATTATCCCATAATGCTGCCTAAGAATGAAATCATTAATAAAATATTATTAAAAATCAATAATATTTATAAAATTTAAAATTGATTTTTTTTAAAAAAAAAATATTATTAATTATATATTTTGCGTAACATAAATAATTAAAATTATTAATTAATTTATTTTATTTTTTAAAGTAATACAAATGATGAATTGATTATTATAAAAAAAATCACTCAAACAAATAAAAACAATTACTTTTCCGGATTGTAAGTTGCGTTTCGAATTACATTTTATTAATAACAAAACATAAAATAACAATAATAATAAAAACCAAAATAAATAATAGAGAAATAAAAACAGGAAGGAAGTAAGTTAATTAATTAAAAAATTATTAAAATCTTTTGCAATAAGAAAACCATCTGTCACCTGATGTAATAAGCGACCTGGAAAATCTTCATTTTCTGGCGAAATTGCCATATTTATGCAAATGATTTTTCTCTTCTTCTTTAATTCTCGTTAATTACCACAAGTTAATTTAAATAATTAAATTTTAACACTTTACACATAGAATATTAAACACAAAACATAGTAACCCATATTTATTATTAACCAATTTATCTATTTCTGATTATAGAATTTACATCTTCTTTTTTACTTCTATTTTTGATGCTTCCACACAGCTGACTTGACGTTTTCTAATTGCGAACTTCACGTATTGTATGTTTTGTATATTATTTAATGTTGAGAATCTCTCTTGTTTTAGTATCTCTCTTCAAAATGAGAGATATAGATAAATTTTTATTGAGTAATGAGTATGCGCATTCGGTAAGCTAACCTGCTCAAAAAATGTAAACAAATACAAAACATTTTCTCTATTTACTTATTCAAATAAGAATTGAGAGTGGTTGGAAACTTTGCTACATTAAAATAACAAAAATAAATCTTTTTTTATTATAAAAATTTTATTTAATAAATTAATAATTTTTTCTAACTTATAATAAGTTTAATTGATTTATAATATTATCATCATTTACAATGGCTATTATCCAGTCAAGAAATTTGGTTATTTTTGTAAAAACCGATGGTGCATTTGAATAACAATTCATTTTCCATGAATGTACTCCAGCCAGCACGTAATGATTCCCTTGTTTACAAAATAGCGGATTTCCACCAAAACCCTTAAAATTTGTTTAAAAATTAATTAATAAGATTAATTGAATTAGTTTTTATTATAAATACTTACTTTGCAAATATCACTTTTGCCTTTTGCACACAAAAAACTATTGTGCAGGCTAAAACGTTTCATTAACCGTGCAGATTGCAATTCATTTTCACATGTCTCATGTTTTATAACACTTAAACTAATTAATTTCAATGGATTGCTAAAGGAATTATCATAATCTGTAAAATAAATACATTAACAATTTAAATATCATTAAATAAATAACAATTTTAATTAATTCAAACCTGGATTATATTTATTCCATCCAGTGGTTATACAGTCTTGTGCAATAAAATTTTCACTCTTTTCGGGTAAACAAATTATTCCAATATTATCTGCTGATAGATTAAACGGTGTACGCCAAATTAAAACAGAAATATCATTATAAAAAGCACCAGAATAATAATCGGGATGTCTAACTATTTTAGCTAAATCTCTATCCTCATGCGGTAATGGCTCATTGTTGTTATGATTGTCGTAATCTCCTGCGCGTATTATAAACTTTTCTGGATTTTCATTCCTAAAAATCAAAGACAATTTATTGAATAAATAAAATAATAGAAATATGAATAGAAATAAAAGTTTACTTAGTGATACAGTGGGCTGAAGTAAGGGCAACTGTTGAACTTATCAAAACAGCTCCACACCGATATTTAAAATCATTAACATCTGTTAATTTTTCATATAAACCAAGCATCCATGGATATTCAAATGTTTTAGTTTTAATCAATGAATCTTCTGTTGAATCCGGAAAATATATACTATCGCTATCGATTTTAATTCCATTCTTCTGTTGCCCACATTTTAACCTAGAATCCTGTTCACCTGTTTGCTTCGTTTTACCGGTTGATTTCACAAACACTTGTTGTAATAAGGAATTTAAATAATTATCATCAATTGTCGAGGGATATTTATTATAATAATTATTTTCGGTCGATGATTCTATTAATTTAATGCAACAACGATAATCACTTCTTCCGCAATAGTTTCTATAAAATAAAAAAAAATTACATTTACTACTTTCGATATTTATATTTAGTTGTTATTAAAATTAACTGTATAAATTTGTGGAGAATTTTCTATGACGTCAACCATCACAAATTGTACAATATTTGGATTGAGTATATGATATAAATGTCATGGCACTGTCAAAGTCAATGTGATTCGTTTATTATTATATTTTTTATTAATAATTAAAAATATAATATAAAAATTTTTTATATGTTATTAATATTTAGTTAATTAATAAAAATATGGTACAGTTAATTTTATATAATATGTTAAAACAAATTAAATATATTAAAAAATATTGATAAAGATAAAAATTTAATACAAAGTTTATTTTTTGAGGTTATGCAATAACAGTGAAATAAAAATAATTTTTCTTGTGTTTATTTTTAGTATCATCTTAGAATATCAACAAAATCAATAAATTCAATTCGACTAGGATATTTTATTAATAATGTTAATACAAATTATATCAATGTCATTATTAAACCAGGAACAGTAAGTTACTTAACTAAATAAGTGATGTAACAACTAGGTTATGTTATCACTAGTTAAACATGATAAAAATTCGATTATTTTTTTCAGTGCTTTTACTCAACAAAACGACCGGGATTCTTTTCACAAGTCATTTCAAATGTCAAACAGGAAATGGAAAAAAACAAAGAAATGAAAGAAAACATAAAAAAATTTCGTGAAGAAGCACAAAAATTAGAGCAATCATCTGCATTAAAATCAGCTAGGGAAAAATTTAATACTGTTGAATCGGAAGCAAATAAGGGCGGTGAAGCACTTAAAGAAACAATAGGTTCAATCAAGCATAAGGTACAGGGAGTTTTAGATGAAGCAAGTCAAACTGAGTTTGCGAAAAAAGCTAGTCAAATTGGTTTGTATTTTTAATATTAATTTAACTGATTTATTTTATAATAACCGCGTATTAAATTTTAGGCGAAGAGTTAAGTAAATCAGCTAGAGGTGTTACAGATACAATATCAGAAAAAGGACAACAAATAGGCAAAAGTTCAGCATTCCAAAGCATTTCGCAGGCGACTGAAGCTGTTAAGAATGAAATTGGAAGCCAGGGTATGCATGGTCGTGTTTATCAAAGTCCACTAAAACTAAGAAAAAGAATTGAAATTCCATTAAATGTTGATAATCGTACATACGAAGCTAATACAGAAGCGATTGGTATTGAACTACACAAAGATTCAAAGTTTTATGAGTCGTGGGAAAACTTTAAAAATAACAACGCTTATGTGAATAAAGTATTAGATTGGAAGATGAAATATGACGAATCACAAAACCCAGTAATACGTGCATCACGACTATTAACTGACAAAGTAACAGATATAATGGGTAACTTATTTTCAAAAACAGAATTATCAGAAACATTGACAGAAATATGCAGAATCGATCCAAATTTTGATCAAAAACAATTTTTACGTGATTGCGAAACTGATATTATACCAAATATATTAGAAGCAATAGTGCGTGGTAATTTAGAAATATTAAAGGATTGGTGCTTCGAAAGTACATACAATATAATATCGACTCCAATAAGTCAGGCACAAAAAGCCGGATTTTATTTAGATTCAAAAATATTAGACATTGAAAATATTGATTTAGCGATGGGTAAAGTAATGGAACAGGGTCCAGTACTAATAATAACATTTCAATCGCAACAGATAATGTGTGTTCGTGATAAGCACGGCCTAGTGGTTGAGGGTAGTCCAGAAAAGGTAATGCGAGTAAATTATGTATGGGTATTATGCCGTGATCCAAATGATTTAAATCCCAAATCAGCATGGCGATTAATGGAAATTTCAGCAAATAGTACAGAACAATTTCTTTAATAAGGAAAGCAAAAACTGACTACTGACACTCATTCTGTTTTTTTTTTTATAATTAAAGAAAAAATTAAATTAAATGTTAAAGCTTTAAATTAAATTATAAACAAATTCTAAGATTTTCGTCTGTTATTTTATTGAAATTATTTAGATAATGTGAAAATTCAATGAAAGGCTTAACAAAAAACATAAAAAATAGAAAGAAAAATAAAGAAACTAAAAAAATTATGTAAATATAATTATTAAATTAATTAATAAGATTTTTTTATGCAACATTTTCCTGTATTTACCTATTTTCATTACCCGAATGTTTTGTATATTCCACAGCACAACGACTCTCAATAACACAAACACAATTTGGATTATTTATTACTGGTCTAATTGGCTCATTTATGTCATCAGAGATCTTTAATTAAATGAAAAATAAGTAATATTAATTTAATTATAGTGAGAAAAAATAATCTAAAGCTTAATTTATTACAGTATTTTCAATTTTTGCCTTTTTATCACGTCGCGTTTCATTCACTTTCTGCATTAGATCTTTATTTTGCCACCAAAATTGTCCACTAAATTGACCATTTATACAATTTATAAAAATAATTATCGGTAAATATTTAATTAAAAACATTTTTTTTTTATTATTATTATATTTCTTTTACTTATATTAGATTGACCGACTTTTAAGAAACCACAAATAAAACTGATTGAATAAAATTAAAAGTTTTTATTTTTATATAAATAAAATATTGACAAGGTCAGTAGTAAAAATTAAATAATAATAATAATAAATAAATCATTATTTATATTATATATAATGTAATTATTACGTCATAAAATAGTTATTAGTAATAATTCATTCACCTTCCAATTTCCCAATAATAATTTGTATTACGGAAAAAATCCGGTGTTATTGTACCGGACAATTAAAATATTTACATTTTTTCACTTAGTAAAACTATTTTTAGTTTAATTCATTAACAATAAGTGAGTGATTTACTTTGATCATATGGGGAAATGTGACCTTAAGAGTTTTATTTAATTATAATTTGTTATTATTCATCTTGCATAATAATTTTTAAGTTGCGTCTGAACTGATTCATGTGCAAAGTAAACTTGGCGGTTTTATGCACGATCGCAAGTAATTTTTAACATTGAACTTTCGGAAAGTTTTTTTTTGTTAATTATATTATAAAAAAAATTATCAAATTAATTTATTAAAAAATAAATATAATAAAAGTTCTTGCTCTACTTATTAATTTTGATTAAATTCTCTGTAAGAAATTAAAGATTGGATGTTAGAATTTCTTGATTGTAAAATGGTAAATTTTCTCTTACGAATTGCTGGAATAAACTAGTTAGATATATACAATTTTTGCAAACATTATTAAACTGATATCCAGTTACTTCTCGTAAATCTTTAAATAATAAATGAAATTAAATCTCAATTAAACGAAATTAAATCTTTGTAAAATATTTATAATCGCGTTTCTGTTATCACATCAGTTGTAACCTTCAGAAGAAAGAAAAATAAATATGACCGATTTTATGCTCTAATTAAATTAATTAAATTTCTTATATTTTTCTGTTGCTTGTTTTCACAAATATTATTGCAAATATTTTATTATGTTTAAATTTTGTTAAAATAAATTCACTTGAATTGATTTTTTTTGTTATAAATATAACTGGAAATTGGATTCCATGTATTTATTGTTTTAAAAGAATTAGGAAATTTTAAGGAATTGTAAATTAAGGAAAAATAAATAAAATCTATTATTAAATTTAATAAATTTATATAAAATATTAAATTTTTAATATAATTTTCTTAAAAACTAAGAATACAAAAAGTACAGACTAATAATCTAAATCATTCAGTAATTAAGTACTGTTTCGTAATTCGTATTTTTTTTTAATATAATCATCGATAATTAAATATAAAAAGAAATTTTAATAAATGCTTTAATTTTAAAGAGCAAAATTTTAGTTTCGGTAATGCAATAATCCTCTTTAAAATAAAATCGAATGCTTTTGTAAGCTTTAAACTTTTAGAAGTCAAAAATAATAAATCTTCTCATTGAAGTAAAATCGAAAATTCTTATATAGAATTTGTAAAAATTATAAATATTACTTTAAATAATTTAAACATGATAGTTTTTATATAAATAAATCATAATAAAACCGATATTAAAATATTTGTAAGATTAAAAAAGCAAAATTATTATAAATAGAATACTAAATAATTAAATATTTAGTAAGGCTCAGCTTTACTAAATTTATTATCTTTTATTATTATAAATCAAAATCATTAACGTATTTCTCTCTCATTAAACGTTTTTCGTCCATGTTTGAAGCATCTTCCATGGTGAAGACAGGCTTTTGTGGACAGTATTTAGTTGTATGAGCATTATCACCACTAATGCCACAAATTGGACATTTATAATCCCGTAACTTGGGGCATATTATACGGCCAAAAGAATCACGTATTTTATGGGTCTTATACACATAGTCTGGTTGACCATTATTCGAGCAGAATACACAGTACTATAAATAAGCGAAAAGTAATTAATTTAAATTATATTTAAAGGTTATAAAAAATAATGGAGCACTTACTTCAGGTACAGTTTTATTTAGCTTCTTAATTTTCTTTGTATTCCCATAATTAGATAAATGTTTCCTTCTACTTATGTACGTTGATGCACTGCATGGTGGTATTCCCATTGAAAATTGACAATTTTCTTTATTTTCCTCATTGTACAATTCATTTACATTATTATTTGGATTAATAATCTTCGGTCGTGATATTACTGGAGTAAAATAATTATTTACATTTCGTATATTATTAATATCCGGTACGCTTTCACTTGGTATATCTAAAAAATAACATAAAAAATTAATTCGTTATTCATTGTTGAATTCAACAATGTTTTGTAATTTATTATTGTGAATAAATCTTTATTAGAATATTTAAAAAAAAAATTTGTGATAGGAGGAGCTAGAATATTAAAAGATGGCTGTTAAAGTATAAACATTAAAGTCAACTAAGTTATTTATTTCATTAATCTTTATAACAATAAAAATAATAATAATAATTAATAAAATTACTTAATTATTAATTATTTGAGTAAATAAATAATAAGTTTATAAGAAAATAATTATAATGTGCGTATTTTTGCTTAAAGTTGACTGTTACTTTATCTTCTAAACAGATTTTAAATGGAATTTATTACATTAGAGAATTAAATAGATAATATTAGATAATTTTTTCTTACCATCGTCATTTTCTTTTAATAATAATTCAATACCTTTAATTATTGATTTACATATAAAATTGTCTTTATAATCTAATAAAATATTATCAGAAATAGCACTGTCATCACTAGAACCGTTATCGTCAACAAAATTAATTAAATTAATATCATCACTGTCACTTACTGGCAAAATCTCATCATAATAATCAAGTGTATTTGGTATCTCATCAAAATATATTTGATCAATTATATTATTATAATTATAAAGAGCCATTATTAATTTTTAAAAAACAAAAAAAAATTATAATAAAACCGAAATTAAATAATTATTTAAAATTTTAAGAACATAAAATTGGAACAACAAAATATATATGAATAAAAAAAAAGTAAAAAAATTAGCAAGAAACAGCCTGTTGCCCCACAGAAAGAGTAAATGATTGTGTTGTGAAAATTCAAAAAATATTATTTTGCTTTACATTTCTTGTGACGCAAATAATAATGCGTTTTAGATAAACTAAAAAAACAAAAAAAGGTGAAATTATAAGGAATTAAAACGAGAAAGAAACTAGGCATATAGTTTGCACAGTAAAAATTAGAAGAAAAAATTGTAGAAAACAGCAAAAAAAAATGTTTGTTTAAATATAATAAAAAAACAGAAATGTAGATATTTTGTTATGTCTGTGTGTGCCCATTTGCGTTGTAAAAATACGATTTGTTGAAACAAAAATAAAAAAACAATATTGACGGTTATATGTTCGTTGTTTTTACATTTAAACAAAATTTATTTATTTTTCGAGGTAATAAATTTTATTTTTATTTATATTTTTTTTTAGATTTGGTTTTGATGCTGATTTGCTGCACAGAATTCAATAAAATCGTTGAATTGTGTTTATATTTCGAAGATCACTGAATAAATGTATACTTCTCGAATGGACAGATTAATCCATTAGTTAACTAAGAATAAGAATACATGGTGAGTTTCAATAACCATACCTACATATATATATCAAATACTTTTATTAATACTATTTTTTCATTTAAGACTTCCGACCGCATGTACAAATCACTGTATTACACGAAATAACAATTATTTAACATAAGGATAAATATCAAGTCATAGGTAAACAACTGAAACATTTGATATTGTTTTTTTGCTCTCCTGTACTTTAAATGGAACTAATTCAATAATGATATTCGATGCGCGTTTCTATTTTTGATGTAATTAATTAAAAGAAATATCCTGAGTGATCCTGCTTTGATAATTTTAAATTAATTAATACTTTTAATTGTATTAAGTGTTTGTGCAATTTTTATTATTTTCCGTAATTTTATCTTTTATACAAATTTGTCAAATTAATTAATTTATTTTCAATTTATTTTTTAGATTTGGCTTTGCAACATTTATTAAAACTGCTGAATTGTATTGCATGTTGACGACAAGGGCGGATCCAAGGGGGGGGCGATCGCCCCCCCTAGTAATTCATTTTGGTAATTTCTCATTAGTTGGATCATTATTATACAGGAAAAAAAGATAAAGTCAATCACAAAATTTAAAAATTAAATATAAAAAACGTTAAAATGCTAAACAAAAAATAAATTCAGTTAAGTTTAAGTAAAATACGTCGAATATATAAATATTATATGTGTATTCATGATTGACAATATGAAAATGTATATGGCTAATTCTTCAAAAACACTAAGTATAGCAAAAAAAAATAAAACAAATAGAATGAAGTTTAGGATTGTCTATATATTAAAAAATGCGTAAAAATAAAAGATTCGTGCACGAGCTGAACATTTTTCTTACTAAAACATGCAAAACTAATATTTCAGAAAATATCAAAATTAAAAAAAAATGAAATTTCAGTTGAATATGATTGAAAGAAGAAAAATACGTCCAATATTATATGTGTGTGCATGATTGAAATAATAGAAACGCATATAAATGCTAAATGGTTAGAAAAAAACAATATGTGTAGCAAAAAATAAATGTGAAAAAATGAAACAAAATAAAAGAAAAATAATATAGTTTACATATTTAAATTGATACAAATAAAAAAGACAAAAGGAATAATAATAAATGTAGTAACTGACACTTGTCCACGAGCTGAATATTTTTCCTACTAAGATGGAGAGCTAGTAGGTCATGAGATGAGCGTGTACTCAGTAGCCGCTGCGGGCCAATTTTGTAAAATATTTGAAAACCCCAGCAAATCTATTTTAAATTTATTAGATTCTGGTCGTTTAAAAGTCATTGAAAACAATCGCCAACGTCTTAAACCAATAATTCAAACTATCATATTGATGGGCCGGCAAAACATTGCTCTTCGAGGAAAACGGGACGACGGGAAAATTGACACTACAGACAACCCAACGCACAACGATGGAATTTTTCGGCAATTACTAAAATACAGAGCGGATGGTGGTGATGCTGTCCTATCAGAGCAGTTAACCAATTCAAAATCCAACGCCACATATATCAGCAAAACAAAAAAGGAAAAGAAATGCAAAATGTCATTCTAAATCGAATTACAAAGGCAAAATATTATTCAGTCTGCTTCGATGAAACAACCGATATAAGCACCGTGTCACAACTATCGCTTGTATTTACATACATGCATGAAAAAAAGCTGTATGAAGACTTTTTCGAGTTTATAGATGTTCACGAATCGATCTGTGGTGAACGTGATGGAGGAATGGAGCCAAAAATCACTGGAAAATCACTTGGCCAATTAGTTTTACAAAAACTAAAAGAAAATAAGACGAACCTTAGCAATTGTGTTGGAATTGGAACAAACGGCATGATTTTTGAAAAAGTAGGTGCAGTCAAAGAAATACAATCAGAAGCAACCAATGCAGTCAGATGTCCATGTTTTAATCATGCATTAAATCTTTCTATTTCAAAATCATCAGAAGTGTCAAACATTCGGAATTCAATTGGTGTTATTAAAGAAGTGATTTCATTTTCTGGATTTTCTTCGAAACGAAGGACAGTTGTAACTAGTATTTGCGGTGGTAAGATTAAAAACCTTTGTCAAACACGCTGGACAGAGCGTATTGAGTCACTTGCTGATTTTGCAAGTGAACATGAAAAAATTATTAAAGCTTTGGATGAAATTGCTTGTTGGCTTAAAAATTTTAACTTTTTTTTAAACATTCACATCGCCCCCCCTAACAAAAAATCCTAGATCCGCCCTTGGTTGACGAACTAACTTATGATAATGAATATGTAGGATTTTGTGGAGTGATTATAAACCGTTTTCATATTAGTTCATTAAGAATCATTGTACTTCACATGGTGCGTTATAAATATTTATTCGGTTATCCAAAAAATTTTATATATATTTTTTCTTTAAAGATTATCAGCTTGACGTATGTTCAACTGCACCATATGAGATCAATACGTGGCGCATATGTTTTGCACGGAAAATTGCTGAAAGCTGCGAAGTTGTTTTTTCTGTTTTGTATGCAGGCTTGGAGTGTTGCAAAGGTATTTATTTATCCATAAAATTATTAATCTCATCTTTTTTTTTTCAAGGTACATGAAATATTATTTTGATTACTTAAATACAAAAAGGGAAAATTTTACATTTTGTATAAAAATTAGAGTAAATTTTTTGGCAAAAATACAAATTCGTTTGTATTATATTTTCAAATTGCATTTAACTCACAGAAGAGGATCAGTAGATATTATCCATTCACAGAAGAGGATCAGTAGATATAGAATTAATGAAATTAGTAACTTAATACAGAAATGTTTTTTGATCTATTTTTTATCCATCAGAAATTTCGTTTAATTTTTAAATAAAAATAAATGAATTATTTTACATAAAAATATTCCATAAATTTTGCAATAATGTTTTGGTTTTCTTTAATTACCTATGTCCTCATAAAAAATTAACTATTTAATTATAATTAAATATTTTTAAAGTAAAATTTTCAATAAAATAATTAAGCAAATATTTCGCAATTGGCTATCAATAGATGTCGACGTTTTACAATTTTTATAAAACACAAGAATAAAGTTGTTACTACGTGCTATATATACAAAATTTTTATCTAAAATTCTTGCTGTCCCGTGAGCAGCGTGCATAAGTCGTATTACTGCTCCATGCTTATTGCTATAATAAGTCGAGTGGGGTTCGTATTAATAGGGTGTCTAGCGTCGAAATGCACAAAAGTTGCGGGTATAAAACTGCGCCCCTCTGGTCACGTGCAATAGGGAGAGACCCCACGTTTCGATCTCCTGTACGTGGCCTCGAGGGAGGCAGAGTCTTTTATACAGTTTCTTTATGTTTAGTTTTACTAAACAATAAGCGGGTCTATTTCACGGGGGGGTAGGCCCGCTCCGCTGTCGAAAGTACCGTTAGGATAAATGTGCACAATTCGATCAAAAAGTGACTAGGGGATGGGGTATTCTATTGTTAATCAATTATAAATAATAATATAAATAAATAAATAATAATAAAAAAAATTATAAAGGGAGGTGGTGAGAAAAAAAACACGTGTTTGTTGTCTCCCATCATACATATGAGAAAATAAAAGAAGTCTTTTAGCGTTTCTCGTTCATTTGCCTGTTGACAACCAGCCGTAGCACATCAAACCAAGAATTATTGTAGAAAAAATATCAATAAAAAGTTGTTGTAAAAAATATTTAAATTTATATATCGTCGTCCATTTAAAAAGAAAAACCCCATGTGTGTAGAGGAGTCGCGCGGAAAATCACAAAACATCATTTTTATTTTAAGTAAGAATTTTACTTCCAAATCATCCATATAAAATAAATATTTTTCCAAATCCAAGTTGTACATGTTGTGTCTTCCACAAAATTATTATTATCAGAAATCTTTTGTATATAAGATAAGATATATTAAAAATGTGTGACTACGCCACTGTAAATAAAATTAAATTATTTTTTTCTTTGTCCATAGAATTTTTGACAGACTGTCAATATTGACATGTAGCTGATACTTTAACTTGTTAACGAATAATTAATTTAATTTTGAATTAGGTAAGTTAATAGTTATTATTAATAATTATTATTATCATTAATTACTATTTTTTGTGTTTTAGGGAAAACATAACCATCACAGCAGTAGCAGAAGCCAGACTAGTACCGGATATTTTTGAACGCAATTTTTCATTCTATCACAAATAAAATTTATTTAACCAATGTAAGTATATAGTATAGAGTTCTCCTGATTTAAAAATTAATTAAGAAAACAATTTTTTATTTTAGATTCCAAACGTATTTGTATGTACGGCATAACGATGAAGATTTAATAAAATAATGTGAATAAAATTAAGTAGGAGCCAACTATGGACATCCATCAGCCATTTGTGTTTGAAGAAACCTCGGCCTAAAAAATGTATTTATTAAAACTTTTCTTTATAAATTTTTTTTTTAAGCGCGAGTAAACAGTAACTTTTAAGGGGGTCTTGGACATAAAATGACTGGGAATCACTGTTTTACATGACAGAAATCATAAACCACCACCCACATTGCATTGCATTTAATCATAAATCTAATTAATATAATATTTAAATTATCGGTAAAAATGTTTATTTAAAAAATATTTTAATTATCATCTTTGTTCACTTGCTTTATTGTTCAACAAATATATATTAAAACTACTGTAGTAAATTTTCACTTGTGGATCTATGTGTTCACGGATATTAATTATTACTATTATTTTTCTTATTAAACGATATTTTTTGTAATAAATAAATTTTCCTTTATTATTCTTTTATTTTTGGTGAAATATCATTTTTCTTATGTAAAAGTTTATGCAATACAAAAATCGTAAATTTTTAGCAACGAAAATGGTCATAGACAATTTTTATCAAGGATAGATATATGTATATATAGATAAAGACGGTCTAATAATAATATTTGTAAATATTATTATAATTGTTTGTTAAAATAATAAAATTAGGGATTATTTTTCTTGGTTATTTTTTTTTAACTGATTGTAAACATAATTAAGTCATAAAAACAAAACAGGGCCCGTTGTACATTTTATTTTTATGTATTTATTGAGTTGTGTTGTGACGTGTGGTAACCAACATAGGATTACAGTCGTAAATTATTTTCCTGTTGCTGTTTTTTGTTTGCCTGATAAATATATCGTGATTTCATTTCAACAAATAAATAAACTTCTGCTGTTTAAACAAAATAAATAATTTATGACATGCAAAATGTAAATAGTGAAATTATTTTCGAAAATTATCTGCATTAATTTCGTTGTCTTACTGTCTATTGCTGTCTTTTGCATATACATACATATAATTGTTTCCTTTAACAATATTTACTTCTACCTATATTTTTCATGCAAAATAAATGTTTTTTTTATTTAATCTGTTTATGACCTTACCTTTGTCTTCAATACAACACCTATTTACAATTTTGTTTAGCAAAAATAAACACTTTTTTTCTTATTGTTTATTTATTTAAGGCCACTAAACTTATATTTATTTTACTTAAATTTTAAAGGCGTTTACCTTTTATTCTTTCCTTTTGCTTAAGATTTATAGGGGCATATCCTTAGCGTCCTCTTACCTTTGCTCTATTTAAGGGTTTTATTATTTCTTAAACACTACAAATGTTTTATGATTTTTATGTAGAAAAATTAACATTTAAAGTGTTTTTCGTCAAACATAATTCTTTTTGGTAACTATGATAGCATAGCATTTTCTTAAAAGATTTTTCCTGTTGAGGATGTTGTTAGTGCTTAGGTCAATGAAAAAAAAATCTTAAAAATTTTCTTTTGTTGTTGTCGGAAGTGCATTAATTAAAGAACCAAGAAGCAATTTTTTTATCTTAAACTACTACAAATTATTTATAAAGATTATGTCTTTCTTAAATTATTCTAATTTTATCACTAATCTAATTTCTTGTGGTATTAAATTAGTGCCATGTTGTTTACTCAAAAGCTTTAGTCCTTTGAAGTCTTCTTACGATATCTGTAGTGTCCAGGAGCTGGATAGCCTGAACATTCGCATGATGATGCAGTCGTTTTGCATGACTTCATGGTTTTGGGATTTATTGCAAATCGTAGTGAAGAATTTATTACTAGCAATACATTTGTTGATAACAGAGTCCGAATTCTTCTCTTTTTATATTTACATTAGCTTACCAGCGTAGCTTTGTATCCAATCCCATGTCCGAATAATGATGAATAATGAAATAATGAATTGTGTTTATATTTCGAAGATCACTGAAATTACCATAATTAAAGTTAAATAAATGTATACTTCTCGAATGGACAGATTAATCCATATCATATCAGATAATTAAGAATACATGGTGAGTTTCAATAACCATACCTACATATATATATATCAATACTTTTATTAATACGTTTTTTTTTTCATTTAAAACTTCCGACCGCATGTTCAAATCACTGCATTTCATGGAATATCAATAACAATTATTTAACATAAGGATAAATATCAAGTCATAGGTAAACATCTGAAACATTTGTTATTATTTTTTTTTGCTCTCCTTAATACCTTAAATGGAACTAATTCAATAATCATATTCGATGCGCGTTTCTATTTTTGATTTAATTAATTAAAAGAAACATTGAGTGATCCTGTTTTGATAATTTTTATTATTTTCCGTAATTTTATCTTTTATACAAATGTGTCAAATTAATTAATTTATTTTTTAGATTTGGCTTTGCAACATTTATTAAAACTGCTGAATTGTATTGCATGTTGACGAAATAACTTATGATAATGAATATGTAGGATTTTGTGGAGTGATTATAAACCGTTTTCATATTAGTTCATTAAGAATCATTGTACTTCACATGGTGCGTTATAAATATTTATTCAGTTATCCAAAAATTTTTATATATATTTTTTCTTAAAAGATTATCAGCTTGACGTATGTTCAACTGCACCATCATATGAGATCAATATGTGGCGCGTATGTTTTGCACGGAAAATTGCTGAAATCTGGGAAGTTATTTTTTCTGTTTTGAATGCAGGTTTGGAGTGTTGCAAAGGTATTTATTTATCCATTAAATAATTATTCTCACCTTTTTTTTTAAATTTAATCTAAAATAAAATAAATAATAAATTAATTATAATCTGTCGATAGGTTGGAAAATTGTGCCAGAATTATTGTTGCTGTAAGGAAAAGGAGTACCAGTTGATGATCAATTGGGGAAAAGCTGTTTCATATGTAAATGACTTGCAGATGGATTTCAAGGTACATGAAATATTATTTTGATTAATTAAATACAAAAAAGGGAAAATTTTACATTTTGTATAAAAATTATAGTAAATTTTTTGGCAAAAATACAAATTCGTTTGTATTATATTTTCAAATTGCATTCAATAGATAGTCATCCACTCACAGAAGAGGATCAGTAGATATAGAATTAATGAAATTAGTAACTTAATACAGAAATGTTTGTTGATCTATTTTTTATCCATCAAAAATTTCGAAAATTATTCCATAAATTTTCCAATAATGTTTTGGTTTTCTTTAATTATCTATGTTCGCATAATTCTATTGGTATTCTATTGTTAATCAATTAAATAATATAAATAAATAATAAAAAAAAAATTATAAAGAGGAGGTGGAGAAAAAAAAAGAACACATGGTGTTTGTTGTCTCCATCATACATATGAGAAAATAAAAGAAGTCTTTAGCGTTTCTCGTTCATTTGCCTGTTGACAACCAGCCGTTGCACAGCAAACCAAGAGTTATTGTAAAAATATCAATAAAGTTGTTGTAATTAATATAAATTTATATCATCGTCGTCACAAAACATCATTTTTATTTTAAGTAAGAATTTTACTTCCAAATCATCCATATAAAATAAATATTGTTCCAAATCCATTGACCCACATGTTGTGTCTTCCACAAAATTATTATTATCAGAAATCTTTTATATATTAGATAAAATATATTAAAAATAATTTAATACCCAAACCATATTCTATACAAAATGTATGACTACGCCACTGTAAATAAAATTAAATTATTTAATAGATATTTTTTTCTTTGTCCATAGAATTTTTGACAGACTGTCAATATTGACATGTAGCTGATACTTTAATTCGTTGACGAATAATTAATTTAATTTTGTATTAGGTAAGTTAATAGTTATTATTAATAATTATTATTATAATTAATTACTATTTTTGGTGTTTTAGGGAAAACATAACCATCACAGCAGTAGCAGAAGCCAGAGTAGTACCGGATATTTAATTGAACGCAATTTTTCATTCTATCACAAATAAAATTTATTTAACCAATGTAAGTAAATAGTATAGTGTTTTCCTGATTTAAAAATTAATTAAAAAAACAATTTTTTATTTTAGATTCCAAACGTATTTGTATGTACGGCATAACGATGAAGATTTAATAAAATTATGTGAATAAAATTAAGTAGGAGCCGACTATGGACCAACTATGGAGCCAACTATGGACATCCATCAGCCATTTGTCTTTGAAGAAACCCCGGGCTTAAAAAAGGTATTTTATAATTTTTTTTAAGCGTGAGTAAACAGTAATTTTTAAGAGGGTCTTTAACATAAAATGACTGGGAATCACTATTTTACATGACAGAAATCATTTACACAAATTATCGGTAAAAATGTTTAAAAGAATGTTTAATGTAAAAATATTAATTATTACTATTATTTTTCGGTTTAATTAATTTAATTTTTTATTTAAAAAAATAATCATTGATGGAAAATACAAACGACATTTTTTTGTCATAAATTTTCCTTTAAATTCCGATTTATTATTCTTTTTTTTTCGTAAAATATCATTTTTCTTATGTAAATATTTATGCAATACAAAAATCATACATTTTTAGCAACAAAAATGGTTATAGACAATTTTTATCTATATATAGATAAAGACGGTCTAATAATAATATTTGTAAATTTTATTGCATGGAGTATATTGTTGTTTTGGTGTTATAAAATAATAATAGAATTATTAGGGATTATTTTTTGTGTTATTATTAACTGTTTGCAACCATAATTAAGTCATAAATACTAAACAGATACGTTTTATTTTTCTTATTTAACTATTTTATTGAGGTATTGTGACGTGTGGTAACCAACAACTACAGCAGAGGATTAGTAAAATTGTTATTTCTTCCCCATATCGTGATTCATTTCTATAAATAAATAAACTTCTGCTGTTTAAACAAAATAAATAATTTATGACATGCAAAATGTAAATAGTGAAATTATTTTCTAAAACTATCTGCATTAATTTCGTTGTCTTACTGTCTATTGCTGTCTTTTGCATATACATACAAATAATTGTTTCCTTTAACAATATTTACTTCTGCATATATTTTTCATGCAAAATAAATGTTTTTTTTATTTAATCTGTTTATTACCTTACCTTTGTCTACAATAAATACAACACCTATTAACAATTTTGTTTAGGAAAAATAAACACTTTTTTTCTTATTGTTTATTTATTTAAGGCCACTAAACTTATATTTATTTTACTTAAATTTTCATGGCGTTTACCTTTTATTCTTTCCTTTTGCTTAAGATTTATAGGGGCATATCCTTAGCGTCCTCTTACCTTTGCTCTATTTAAGGGTTTTATTATTATAATATTGGTTTAAACCTTTGAAGTCTTCTTTCGATATCTGTAGTGTCCAGGAGCTTTGTCATTCACATGATGATTTTCATGACTACTTGTTAATTTTATAATTTAGTTAGAAAAATTGATTCCACTGATACCACGGAGCATTGATTATATTCATAAGTACTTTGTTTTGGAATGTTTGAATGATTTTAACATAAGTTTGTTTGGTACAACCCCAGAGTTGAATTTTTTTATTTTTATATTAGCTTTCCAGCGTAGCTTTGTATCCAATGTCATGCCCAAATATTTTGCTTTATTGGCATACGGTATTTCTTTATTATTGATAAATACTGGTAGATGCACTACTTTTTTTGTGGTAAAAATTGTGTGAGTGGATTTCGTTTTATTCAGCATAACTCGCCATTTTTTTGTCCAATTATTTATCTTTGTGATGATATCACCTTGTAATTTGGCTGTAGCTTCTTCATTGCTATTTCCAATTACCAAATTAAAATATGCTTTGTGGAACCAATATTTACCTTAATCTCTTTAAGATAGATTTATAAAAATTGTGCATTGCTAATCTTTCAATAATAACGTTTATTTTCTAAAATATCAGCATTCGACAGATAAGTTGTTAAATTTTCTATCTCTTGATTAAATAATAATCTTTCAATTGCAATTCTAGAATTCCGAAAATCTCATTGGTGCTCCTTAGGCATATTAATCCTAATTAAACTATTACTTTATTAATAAAACTTTGTTTCGATTAAAGCAAATTAGAACTCTGTGCCAATATATATTGGTTTGAGATTACCTTTAATCATTTGAATACTTACATTATTTTCTTTCTTATTAAATAAAATTTTCAATTATATTCCTTAAATTATAATTGCAATGAATTTGCCTTATAATTTTGTAATTATACCACATAGCAAAGGGGCTAATACTCATTCACACAATGAAGAACACCCACCACAGGTGGATTAATAAGGATTTTAAAAGAACGTCAAATTAATAACAAACACAGACACATTATTTCTTTTCTTTTTTTATTTTAATTAATTTTTTTTTTTTGTTTCTTTATTTTTTTTATTCATTTTTCTTTCAAATTCTTTTGTTTTTTATACAACATAATTATTTATTAATTAATTTTTTTATATATATATATATATTTATACTTTTATTTTAATTATTATAATTAATTAAAATAATGTGTGTAATTAATTATTATTATTATTTAAATATAATTTAATGAATAATTTTTTTTCTTATTCATAGTTTTTTTTATTTAATTAGTTTATTATTTTTTTGTTTCTTTCTGCGGTATAAATATTCATAAAAATATGATAATAAAGGATAACAAAGATGTAGGCGATTAACATTACAGATTAATTTTTTATCCTGTTTTGTAGTAACTAAGTAGGAAAAGGAAAAATAATTTTTGAGTAGTAATAATCGCGTGGTTATCGTGTCGTGTACTGTACGGACAATAGGGACGCTTAAGGGACGCATATATAGGTTGATAATTGTAGGAAAATGTATAATAATTAAAGAAATAATAAAATAAAAGGATTCTTAATTAGTTTTTTGTTTGTTTGTCATTTATTTCATTTTATTAAAATTAATTATTTTTACGTAACTCTTTTTTTTTTTTTTTACTTTATTTAACGTTAAAATGTGTGTGTGTGTGTTTTTTTTTGTTTTAAATTTATTTCTTATTTATTCTTCTTAATACTAGAAATAATTAAATAATAATTATTTTTTTTTTGTTTACCAATATAATAATAATTTACAATTTATTAATGCTTATTTTTTTTTTCTTAATTTTTCTCAATAAATTGCTTATAATTACTTTAATCTTTTCTTAAATTTTTTTTCTCTCTTTAATTCTCTTTATATATAATTAATTAATTACTCAATAATTATAATAATATTAGGATTGATTATACAACATTTGATTAAATTAAATAAATTTAATCTTTTTATCTTCTAATTTTTTTTAATTAAAAACTGTTTTCTTGTTTTTTCTTCTTTTTAATTTTAATAAGTTTATTTAATTATGAATTGCTTATGTAACGTTTTATTTCATTTTCATATCTTAAATCTAATATGAATAATAATATTTATTATTAATTAATTATCTAAATTTATTTTATATATAAAGTTGTTTTCCATAACATTTATATGTTTTTTTTTAATTTATTCTTCATTTCTTTAAATTACTAAAAATTAAATTTTCTTTCCTTTTTTTTTTTTATTTATATATTTTCCTTTAATTAAAATTAATTAATTAATATTTATATATTATAAAAAAAGAAAAATAAAATTGCAAAAAGCAGAATTTCTATGTAATAATTATACACTCGTCGTCATCATCGGCATCGTCGTTCGTTATGGCAACCATTTTCCCTATTTACAAATATTAATTTTATTATTTTTGTGTGTGTGTATATAATTGTTTAATTAATTAAAACAAAAATAATAGAAATATTTCTGCATAACTTAACATAAATTAATTAACAAGAAATGAATTTAAATAAAAAATTAGACTAAAATTATGAATAGGAAAAAAAAAAATAAAATAACAAATAAATGCAATGTGACGAGACAACATTGTTTTCTTTTTTCTCCTCCTACGTTGTGTGTTAAGCGATAATTAATTTAATTAATATGATTTTAGATTTTGTTCTTAGTTCTTAGAAAATTGCTTTATGGTTGGTGGTCGATTATACTCATAAAATTATTGTTTAGCATTTTGTAAGGATTTCGACGATCAAATATTATTCGCAACACTTTTTAATTAAATACTTTAATTTTCCATACAAATTAATTTTACCAACTAAACACCCATTCATATTGTGTAGGCGGCTAATTAGGAGAAATAAATTGTATAAAATTGTCAGTAGTTTGGTTAGTGTTAAACTTTTAAGTCGTTGACATTTAATTTAATTATTGATAGCACATATAAGCCAACCAGCCCCAACCGTCTTTATTCATATATTCTATTTTGTCACAAATTAATTAAATTTAGATAATTTTTGCTTTAATTTCATTAAAAATAAAAAATTCATTTATTATTAATTAATTTATTTCAACATTTATTTAAGATAAAAAGAAAAGTATCGTCGGTCACATTACGCGGTAAATAATAATACAAATTAAACAACTAAAATTAATTAATTTAACTAAAAACAAAATGGAAAAAATAAATTTCATTTTCATTTTTATTTCTCTTTTACACATTAAAAATAATTACTTAAATTTATTTATTATATATATATATTAAATAATTAATTAATTACATATTATTATTATTATCGATTATATATATATATTTAATAATTTTTTATACGTGTTGCCATTTTATAATTCATTTTTCTCATTTATATATATATATATATGCAATGTGTGTGTGTGTGTGTATAATAATTATTATTATTTTAATTAAAAGATGAATTATCGATTTCATATATAATAATACCTCTGGGGATGATGGGTAGGAGGGATAATTCTTATAATAATTTCACTTTAGTCAAAACTATTTTTCGGGGATTGGTTTGCTTGGTTTTACATGTCATCATTTTGTATTTATGGATCATCATCAAGATGATAATATTCACACACCATAATATTCTTTCTTTTCTATTAAAAATTATTGTTACTTTTGTTTTTATTTGTTATTTATTATAAAAATTAATATTATAGTTTTTTTTTCTTATTATAATTAAATTATTTAACAGCTGAGAAGGTTTGTTGTTGTTGTTGCTGCTGTTGTGGTTGACCATTTGATTGTACCCAATCACCAAATACTTCACTAAAATTATATAGAAAAATTAATTAATTATAAGTAACCAACTACCACTGCTACGATTTTTACTCACCCACAATGATTAATGACACAATCATTACTACAAAATTCATCCTCCCAATCAATATTGACAACAGCCTGTTTGGTGCATCCGTGTCGGATGCACTGTTGAGGCCTGAGCTGTTGCTGATCATTTGATGGTGGCGTACCCGAAGTTACTGGGGGCACACCCAAAGGGCTCATTTGTCCGCCGACCATTTGTAAATTCTGTGATGTTGTTGTTAGATGATGTCCCTGCAGAAAAAAGAGGCACGTTCTAAAAGACAGTCAATGTGTGGTGATGGGTTGGTGGTTGTAGTCGTTTTGGTGGTTTTTTTTTGTTTTGATTTTTTAATTTGAAATTTAACCAATGGTGGTGGTGATGGTGATGATTGATTTTCAATTCATAAAACAAACATTAGTATTATTTGATGGAGATGGTGGTTTTGTGGATTTTTAAATAATTTTTCAAACGAAAGGGAGAAAAAGAGAAGATAAATATTGCATAAATATAAAAAAGAAAATTTGCATTTGTTGCCTTAATAAAAATACCAAAATCAATACAAACAAAATACAAACAGGACAGGGGAAACCAATAACTACGGTAATTAAATTAACGAATAAAATAATATATATATTAATTACTAATAAATTATAATCAACGACTATTCTTACAATATTCTACTAAATTATGTAATTATAATAATAATTATTAATCATAACAATATTAATAACATTAATACATATAACAATATTAATAACATTAATAATTATTAATAACAATAATAAATATAACAATATTAATAATTATTAATAACATTAATAATTATTAATAACAATATTAATAATTATTAATAACATTAATACATATAACAATATTAATAATTATTAATAACATTAATAACAATATTAATAATTATTAATAACATTAATAATTATTAATAACATTAATAATTATAACAATATTAATAATTATAATTATTAATAACATTAATAATTATAACAATATTAATAATTATAATTATTAATAACATTAATAATTATAACAATATTAATAATTATAATTATTAATAACATTAATAATTATAACAATATTAATTCATAACAATATTAATAATTATAATTATTAATAACATTAATAATTATAACAATATTAATAACATTAATACATATAACAATATTAATAATTATTAATAACATTAATAACAATATTAATAACATTAATAATTATAACAATATTAATTCATAACAATATTAATAATTATAATTATTAATAACATTAATAATTATAACAATATTAATAATAATTAATAACAATATTAACAATTATAATTATTAATAACATTAATAATTATAACAATATTAATTCATAACAATATTAATAATTATAATTATTAATAACATTAATAATTATAACAATATTAATAACATTAATACATATAACAATATTAATAATTATTAATAACAATATTAATAATTATAATTATTAATAACATTAATAATTATAACAATATTAATAATTATAATTATTAATAACATTAATAATTATAACAATATTAATAACATTAATACATATAACAATATTAATAATTATTAATAACATTAATAATTATTAATAACAATATTAATAATTATAATTATTAATAACATTAATAATTATAACAATATTAATAACATTAATACATATAACAATATTAATAAATATAACAATATTAATAATTATTAATAACATTAATAACAATATTAATAATTATAATTATTAATAACATTAATAATTATAACAATATTAATAACATTAATACATATAACAATATTAATAAATATAACAATATTAATAATTATTAATAACATTAATAATTATTAATAACAATATTAATAATTATAACAATATTAATAATTATAACAATATTAATAACATTAATAATAATAAATGGGAGTCCTAATATCATAATAATAATCCTGATTCATTTATCGCTTTATATAATTGCTTAAAATGACTCGTAAATAATTATTAAAAGATTTTGCGTTCGCGAAACTATATGTCAAGTAAAAAGTCTGCTTGTTATCAATGAAGCGAAATTTTGATATAATTAGGCAATAATAAATACTACATTTGGTTGGAATTAACAAGGATAGTGGTGTCAGAATAGCCATAATCACTAATACATAAAATATTGGGTGAAAATATTTCACAAAAATTAAATTAAATTTTACACCACAATTGCTACTACTTTCTTCCTTTCTTTAATTATTATTATAAATATTGAAGATATTCTTGTTTAATAAATGAAATAGTTTAAAAATAATAACAATAGAGGAAATGAAAATGTTAGGTAAAAGGTGCTACTACCGTGTGCAATACAACGCAAAAATTAAATTGAAAATCAAAAAGAAAATAAATTGAAAATGAAAAAAAAAAACACACCAAAAAGGATAATTAATAAATAATAATAAAAAATTTAACGAACCTGTTGATTCAAATATTGTGGTGGCATTCCTCCCATGCCGCCGCCGCCACCCATCATTCCATTTAAATTTTGATGATTCATTGGATTTTGTGGATGCTGTTGTTGCTGCTGTGGAGGTAGTGAATTCATTTGATTCATTTGACCCATCATTGGATTCATGCCCATCATTTGCTGTTGTTGTTGCTGTGGTGGTACACCGCCACCGCCCATCGGCGAATGTGTATTATGATGCTGTTGTTGTAATTGTTGCATATTTGATTGCATCATTACCTATTTATTTATATAAATTAAATTAATTATTAATTTTCCTTTTTTTTTAATTAATAGAATATTCGCGTAAATTACCTGTTTCTTAGCCATTTGTGAATTCATATCTAAATGTTGTGTGGGCGAGGTGTACGATTGGTAGACGTTTTGTTGCTGCTGCTGTTGAGGTGGTTGTCCCTGATGTAAATGTGGACTTGTCTGTGGTGGAAGTGGATGTCCCTGTTGCTGCATGTGCTGTGGTGATTGCTGTGGATGTACAACACCATGAGGACCATTTTGCTGCTGCATTTGTGGCCCTGGTGGTGGCTGCTGCTGTTGTGGCGGTGAGTACATCTGTGGAGGCGGCTGTTGTTGTTGCGGTGGTGGTGGCTGCTGAGGTTGCTGTTGTTGTGGCGGTGTCTGTTGTTGTGGCGTTTGTGGCTCATTTTCACTACCCTATATAGATACAATAAAAATGAATAAACAAAAAATTAATATTTATTTAAATTAACAAAAATAAAAAACAATTTTTCTTAATTACCTTAGACACTAAGCTTGCTCGATATGCAGCTAAAGCTTTTAAATAATCCTTTTTAGCGGCTTCCGTTTTCTTTTTGTAAACCTAATAATAAGAAAGAAAAAAATAAATTTAATTTAAAATTCAATTAACTGAGAAAATTTTATTTTATCGCAAACTACTACTGCAATAGTATTAGTGTAGACGTAGAGAATTAATTAATTTAAATACAAGAAAAACCTGCTCAAGTAAGTAAGTAGAGATTGAGTACTTTGAGAGTAGGCGGCAAAGGACATAAATGGCATTTAAACAACTTTTCTTTAAGAGCTTTAAATTAAATCATCATGCAGAGTTTTAAAGTGTAGGAAATATGGATTGTAGCGTTAATGTTGGAGATTTTGCTACAATGCGAAAAACGGATAGCTGCATAGCTTTTTAATAAATAAGAAAAATAAATATAATATTTGTAATTATTTTTAAAAAAAAATTATCTCTTAAAACATATTAAATAAAAGGACAATTATTAATCAATGTAATCTACTATCCTAACCATCATAAAGCAAAAGTGGCAATATTTTTCGTTTATTTTCTTAAAGTAGCATCGATGATAAAGAGAAAAAGTTTTGTGAAACGACGACAGCGATAAGCTTTAATTTAAAAGATTTTCTTCTATCCCGGAAAAGTTTTATCGCTCACAATTCTTTTTGGAGAAAAAAAACCCATCAACCCACACTTCTAAACTAACATTTTATTTAATACCACAAATTTCTCAAATCAATCCCCAAAAAATCATCCCTTTTTTCCGTTTTTAGTTATTTTATTATTTAAATTTTTAATATAGGTTCTAGGCTATTGTTGTTATTTCCTTCACCCTTATCAACATTGTTAATTAATGTTTTATAAAAAATAAAACCAAAAACAATTTTTCTACCCCACTAAACTTTATTATAAATTTTATTACACAGTTTTTAAATTTTATTTGTTGGTTAGTAGGTAGATGGGTAGATAATATTCATTTATCTTAATTTAAAACATTAAATAATAAAAGTAAGCCACAACAATCAGCCAGTAAATGTACTTACTAGGTAGCAACAATACACTAACAAAAAATTATAATAAAGAAATTAATGGAATAAACAAGTTAAAAACTTTGACCACCAACAAATATGTAATTAATTATTTTTTGTCTTTTTAATTAAAAAAAAAAAGACTTGCGAATAAAGCTCCAAGCGTGAGTATTTCAGATATCTCAGATACTAATCAAGGTAAAATATTAATAAAAACAACAACTAAGAATTTATTTTTCCTTGAAACAAATAAAACTAATTATGCGACAAAATTATTCTTCTAAATAGCGATAATAAAAATATTAAATAAATTTTTTTAACTCTTGTTGTAGTGTGCGCAAAAAATTGTGTAAAAGATACTAAGTCGACCAGACTTTAAGTAAGTTAAGGACGACGATAACATTATTATTTTTTATTATCATTTTGATGTTAAAATTAAATTGAAAAACTTTTTTACGTTAAAAAAATACTATTAAGGAGGATTGTCTCCTTCCGTCTATTTAATTTATTAAAAATATATATTTAATTTTTCTTTAAAGACTCTAATTCTACTACATTCCCCGTCTGTTGTCTTAATACAGAGAGAAACAAAAAAAAATTCGC
The DNA here is from genome assembly GCA_963942525.1 of Ptychoptera contaminata. Classification (NCBI taxonomy): domain Eukaryota; kingdom Metazoa; phylum Arthropoda; class Insecta; order Diptera; family Ptychopteridae; genus Ptychoptera; species Ptychoptera contaminata. The sequence goes on from OZ012637.1 coordinate 7,031,540, forward strand.
CACAACAAATTATACAAAAACCATCACCACTTAAACACCCACCGATGGTGTTTTTTATTTATTCTTATCCTTTGGTATTATTATTATAAATTTATCCTTAAATTCTGTTATAACATTAAATTAAGCAACATACATAATAAAACATTATAATCAATTTTCCAATTTAACTTAATAGGAGAGTAGAAAGCAGCAGCCAGTAGCAGTGGCACGAAAAAAAAAACGATAAAAAGGATAAAAAAAGTGGGTGATGCGTGTGTGACATATTACTCCCTTATTATATATATTTATTTTCGTTAATTTAATTTTTATAAACTATTTCTTTTCCCCAATAAATAAATAAAAATTTAATTCATTTTTATCATTAAAACTCTCTTAAACTTGATTTAATGTAATGTTTTTGTTGTTTTTATTTAATGGAGATTTTCACAGTAGTTGGTAGTTTTCAATTTATGATATCATTCTAACTAAGTAGGGTGTTTCATTTCTTATTTAAAATACATTTAAATAAAACGGATTGTCCTACATATTAAAAAATTGAAAAAACTGAAATACCCTTTATCCTCTACATCTATACTATAGTAGACAACACAAATGATTCTTAAGCCACAGCTTAAGAATGAACAAAAGAATAAAAAAAAAAAAAACGAACGAGAAAATACTTAAGCTTTATTTTATCCTAGTTTTATTACACCAAGCTTAGTGTGTGTTGTTCGTTTTTTTATCGCTTTTTGCATATTTTATTGTTATTTGAGAGAAAAAAGAAAAATTTAAATTAAAAAATAAAGTTTCGAATGGGAATAAAATAATAATAAAAATAATAATCATGATAATACAACATGCAGCAGTAGAAAAGATAATAAAGATAAATAATTCAAGTTAAAAGCATCGATTTAAATTGTTTTTTTAATTAATTTGTTTTTTATTTATCTTATTTTAAGAATTTAATAGAAATATTATTTAAATCTTTAATTTAAACTATGAAAAATCACACATCACAACAAACCGTTGTAATACGACTGACATAGTAAGTACCCATATAGTACATTATGCCACAAAATTCAACAAGAAATATAGATCAAACTACTTATCAAAAGAAAAATCATGTTTTTTTTTCAACTGTGCGAAATTTAATCCATAAATTATTTACGTTTTAATCATCGATAAATAAAAATCAAGAAAATTATTATTATTTTTAAATAAAAATGTTTAACAATTATTACTTTATCTTAAATTTAGATGGAAAAAGGTTAGTAAAATTGTATATTCGGAACCGAGGGGTTAGCATACACATATTGCGTGTTCATGGCGTTTATTTTTTCTCCACGACTCTTTTATCATTAAAATGCCTCAACACAATAGTTTTCCAATATAATTTCTTGTAATTTTTCCCTTCATTTTTTTTTTAAATTCATTAATCTTCATCATTATTTACTTTCACTCTTATTAAGACTTCTTATTAATATTATTTCTTGTTATTTTTTTTGATGGTGGTAATGCGCTGTCAATATTAAGTTAAGAAAATAAATAGAAGAAGCTGATGTACCTTTAGCAGAGAGCGAGTAGCATACATAATTTTTCCATTAATCAATCAGGATTAAATTTTAAATTGTTAAAAATGTACAAAGTAAAATTTATTGATAATAATATATGTATATTTATAATTATGTTGACTATTCATTGTAGTACTATTCATTGTAGTAATAAAATTTAATCAATAATTTTTAATTAACATAAATAAATATAAATAAACATCAAGAAAATTTATTTTATATTTATTATTATTATTTAGTAAACTAAACACACATTGTGAATAATGATATTCAATTTGTTTAACATTTACATTTATCAAAATATAGTGACAATGCGAAAGGCAAACATTTGTAGTAAAAGCATAACCACCACCGTTCATCGTACATCACCCTTAATAATTTAAATCATATTAAAAAAAATAGCAAAAACAAGGTGATTAAAGTTTTATTTTTTTTCGTTTCTTTAGTAATAAATTACACAATTAATTAATTAATAAAAAAAATAGAAAAAGAATTTATCGTTATAAATTTACGAGGAGATTGGATAAATTACTTTTTTTTCTTCTATGATTTTTATTAAAGATAAATAATAACTTTCTTTAGATAAAATGAAAAAAAGAATTAAAATGATAAAGCAGCAGCCAGAAAAACAATAGTTTAAAAGAACTGGAAACGAAAACACGAGATTCTACAGCAAGAATGAAAACATTTTTCATTAAATAATTAAAATGAAAAGGATAAAAATTCTTTTATAACAATAAACAAGAGTTTAATTTGTAACCAAATAAAAAAATGGTAGAAATAGATAAATCCAATTTCAATGTTGTTTGTTTATCCATTTGAGTAAGGATAAAAAAGCAATAAATTTCCATTTAAGCAATGGTTTTATTAAAGAAAATAATTTAATCAATTAAAATCATGTTAAAATATTCATTATATCATTTTGTAAGAAAAATCAATAATGTACTTTTTACTGTTGTTAAATTTGCAATAGAAAAGCAATTAATTGTAAGAAAAAAAAGGAGAAAAACCAAAACGTATCCAGCAGCAGTAGAGCAACAGCAGCAGCATAACGTACAACAACATCAATGCAAATAATATAACAGAAAATATAGAGTATTAACATTTAATTAGTAATGTAAATCAATCAATTTGAATTAATTTAAAATAAAATTAATTGAATAAAGAAAAAAAATTTTCAATTAATTAAATTAGATAAAAGACAATAAAGAGGAAAAAATAAAACTTTAATAAGATAAAATAATTAAAGAAAAATCAATTAATCAATCAATGTCTCGTTCTATATCGTCGATGCGTTACGAATACATCACGTTATGGTATGTAAGTACCAATATGCATACTTAGTAAATATTTAATGGAGAAAAATTAATAAATTTTAATTATGTAATAAAACCACCCATCATATTACATACATATATCCCACTACCAATTTAATTAATTAATGTTTTCATTTTTTAATTACAACAATAGGAATTTTACAATTATTTAATAATATTAATAATAATGTATGTATATTACACGACGTTGCATAGAATTCATTGCTTACTCTACAATAACCGATCGTATGTATATAGATAAGGTAAATTTTACTCATTTAACTTTACCTACCGCCTACATATCACCACCTTACCACCACTTACTACTACTTTTAAATAACTTCAACATTTACATTATTTTTGTGATAAATTGCGAAAATTTTAATATAATTTATTATCTTTAGATATTTTGAATATTAAATTACAATTACACTTTAAATTAATTAATATGTCTGTAATATGGTCATACCAGCACCACCCAAAACATAAAAGTATAAAAAAAAAACACCCAACAACCCAAAAATATTATAAATGTGGAAAATCTTCTTCTTCTTTTCAATTTAATATTTTCTATGTTTTGGTTGATTATATATGTATATGTACATATTATGAAAAGAATTTTATTGATTTTAAAATAATTAATTATATTTAAACTATGCTTGCTAGCTACGACGAGCAGTCGGTTACTGGTTGCTTTTGATGCTCTTTTATGTTATTAAAAATATGTATATTGCTGTACTCTGCTGTAGTAGTAGCATTATTGCTTTTATTATTTTAATATTTAAACATCAACAGTAATAATTTTTAATTAAAATATTTAAAAAAACATAAATACATTATAGAAAATCGAATGAATGCATCTAAAAAAGATAACTGATTGCTATATTTTGTCTTAAATAAAATATACGATTATTTTCTAGTTAATTCGCGGTCTAGACATGTAGAAAAACAAGACATAAAATCATACAAATGCTTGTGTTATTCTATTAGAATAATAATCTTAGTTTTATTAAAATATTTTTCTTATAAATAAAGCAATCAAATCACCAAAATTCATTTTAAGCATAACTAGAGTGAAAAAAATTAAATAATTGTGCAAAAAATTAATTTAAAACGTTTAAATAAGAAAATAAAAATAAATGGTAACAACAGTATTCAGAATCTAACAACAAACTAATCTACCACCCATCTAACCTACCACACAATATCAAATACAATTTTCAAAATTATCTTCTTTTTTCCAAAATTTAATAAATTTTCTCTTATATTCATGAATAATAAAAGGAAAAAATGGCAAAATTATTAAAAAATAAATCCAAAAGAATAACAATAATAATAATATTTTTATTATTAGATTTCATATTAAATATTATACAAAAAAAAAAAAAGAAAAGAAAAAACTTGATAAGCGACGAAAAAAAAATGTATAAAAGCCAGCAATGCAAAAATGAAAAGAAAAATTCAATTATGTTTATAGCAAGTAGAGATAATAAATAAATAAAAAGAAAAATAAAGAAAAATTTATGTTAATATGAAAATATATGTATATAACAATAAATAAAAATATTCGTATACTTAAAGAAGAAACTTTTCTTTTCTTTTCTTTGCTTTTCTTAGTGTCTTGTATTTTTTACATTATAATTTATTTATTTTTCTTTCTTTTTTAGCTTCTTATTATTATTTATTTATTTAAGTTTAAGAAACATCAAAAACATTTGCCGGATATTAAATTGTTACTTTACAACTTCTTATTCCTTATTTTTATACAGTAAATAGTGGAGTACATACAACACCCACACAATAACAACAACAGCAACAGTAACTACAAAAAAGTCAAGTGAAAATATAAAAATTATAGAAAAATATGAATAATGTATTAAAAATATTATTTTTTTAGAAAATTTTTCCATTCTTATCATACAAAATAAGGAAAATTATCATTTTGAAATGGGAAAAAAATTTGTTTAAAAAGCTCTGCCAGTGTGTGAATTAAGTCAGAATAAAAATAAAAGCTTAAATAAAAAAATATTTTCTCTGAGAAAAGACAAGAAAAAATCAATTAATTACCAACGAAAAATTTTCATTTAATTTTATCAATTAAAGAAAAACAATAAAAACTTTCATTTTGAAAGACTGTGTAGGTTATTGGGTGTTGATTTGTGCTTTTCTCAGAATGGATCGAGTGTTTTTGTTTGATTATTTTACTTTCTTTCGATTTTTCCTATTTTATTTTGACCTAATTTCTTAAACAACAAAGTTTTTATTTTTTGTTGTTAGTAGAGGAGGAAAAATTTAGGTCATAAAAGTAAAATTATTTATAATAGCATGAAAAATTAATTATGTTAAAACTTTGTTCTTAGTACAACACGTATAACATAGAATTTTTAATCAAGGATAAACAACACATACACAACTGTCTCAAGATCATTATTAAAATTGCATAATTTAAAGATAACAAAAATAATGTGATTGACAATTTTCTTCATCATCAGCATTATCATGTATAATTTAAAATAAAAATCAAATTTATGTCAAAAACATAAAACCGTTGGCAGAATGATTTATATATAAACATATTTTCTTTTCTTTTTGTTAAACATAATTTATTCATTAAAAATGAAATGACAAAATGTCTCTTAAAACAAGTAAATTGAGTAATTTTAACGTTTTCTTTTCTTTAATAAGCTTTTTACGCGATTTTGAATTTTTGATCAAGAAAATAACAATAATTGTTTTGCGAATTTTTATATTATGTTTAATAATTTTTGTACAGTGGTAATAGAAGAAATAGTTTAGAAACAGTAGAAGAATTATTTTTAATTAATTAAATAACTTATTATTAAAGAATTATCAATAAAGGATGATAATTCAATTATAATTATTATTAACGATATCTTTTTAAAACAAAATTTATAATTAATTGTAAAGAAGCCATAAGTATTAAAGCAGCATTACATTCTTTGTAATTAATTTTTCAAAAGAAATATTAATGTTATTATGATAATTATGCTTTGAATGAATAAATACGCAAATAATTACAATTTTATTAGATAATTCATTCAATCTATAAACATTTTTACTATTGTGTCATTAGCTATTCTTTTATAAATAGAAACGAGTTGAGATTTAATAAAATTAAAATAACTACAGGTGGTAAAAACCAATTTATGCTTTTTTATTCAATAATGGATAAATTTCTACTTTATATATTTTAAAAATTAAATAGAAGAAATCATAAATAAATATTAAAATGTATTTCTTGTCTGTATTTTCACTACATAAACTAAGTACGCATCGTAATATTAATAATAATAATAAAAAAAATAAATTAAATTTAATAAAAATAATATAAATAAACGTAAAAATATTATAATTATTAAAAATAATCAACAAAATCAAGGGAGAAAAACCAAAAAAGAAAATGCAAAGCATAGAAAAAAAACAATAAATCAATATAATAATAAATTGATTTCACTTATCGCAACAAATAACAAGAATAAAAACAACAAAAAAAAAAAAGAAAAGAGTAAAAAATTATTTATTATCGATAACGAAGAACAAAACGATACGAGAATAAAAAGAAAACTTTAATAAATCATGCAATCATAATAAATAAAAATAAAATAAAAATAAAATAAAATTATTATTATTATTATTACAAATAAATTGGTATTGAGAAGTTGTTCTCCTTATTTATTATTTTTTGCAACAATATATTTTTTTTTTATTGATACTTTAGTGTAGACCAGTGTTGTTCTCGCTTAATAATCAAAAATACATATTTATTTAAAAATATATATAAATAAACAGGAGAAATTATATGATTTTTATTATTATTAAAGAGAAAAATAATATTATATCATAAAAAGTTCTATCGAAAGCTGTTTTTGTTTTATTACAATTTAGAATTTAATTATAATAATAATAATAATAATAAAATAGATGGATAATAATAATGCGTAAAGTAAACAATAAGCTATCTAAGAAAAAATTGCAGATAAACAATAAAAGCGAAAAACTTTCTTAAAAATGTGCTACATGACTAAGTAAAAAAACATTAAATTCAAAACAATGAAGAAAAACCACCATCAAAAGTACCAGTAAAAAATTAAATAATACGAGAGTGGCTGCTGCTACTGCTGTTCGTCCAAATCAATACATCAAACATTCATTAAGGCAAAAAAAAAAATAATAAGAGAAATAAATTTCTTATTAAAATTAATTAAATTTCGCTAAGTAAAATAAAAACTAATCAATAGAACGACGACGATGATGATGATGACGACGACACGACAGATTGAATTCACATCATGTGTGTAAAAACACGAAAAAACACAAAACAAAAAATAAATCACAGATGCGTGATTAATTGATTTTTATTAAATAAATTTACTTTTTAGCACACAAATAGTAAAGAACAAACTTCGTTATTCTGCTTGTTGTTTACCCTTATGTTTTTCTGTATAAAGAAAATAAACAAGAGCCTGGTCGCCCCCCAAAAACAGAAAAAAAAATACACCATTATTAACATTTGCCCAAAACAATTTATTGATTTTTATTAAGAAAATTGATGCTTGATTGTTATTGTTGTTGTTTGGCCTCAAGGAACCAAAATAATAAACGAAAATTAAAATAAAGAAAAAATAACCGACTGCAGAGTGGTTAGTTAAATTAATGAAAAAAAAAAATCAAGAAACTTTACTTATTGTAGAGGAATTACTACAGCACAAAAATGCTGATGTTGTTGTGGCTACTGATGGTCAAAACAGTTTTTTCATAATATTAATATTATTACTAAACACTAAAGTGTAGCTAAACCCAAAGCAAGCAATGAAAGAAAAATTATAAAAGTTTTACAAACAATTTTCGAAATTAATAATAATGTTTTTATTTTTCATCCTTATTATTGCAAACTTGTAATTAGCATTGTCGACTTAGAGCAAAAATTGTTTATTCATTCATTCGGTTTTTTTTAATGGGAAGATAACCACACTTTTAAAAGCAGCTTATAAATAAATTAATTAAATAATTAAAATAGAATTATAAAATACAATCGGTTAGATTTTATTTATTAATTATATTATGAAAAGTATTTTAAAACATTAATCTTCTAGTGTATGTACTCTCTCTCTCTACGACGGATTACTTAACCATCTATAAAAACCAGAAAAGTTTTTCCAGTAAATTTTATTATGATTTTTACCACGCAAAGAAATTATTCTATAAATTTCTGCATACATTAGACTGACTCTAGAGTGTGTTTTATTTTTTTATGATTATATTTTTCTTATTCACAAATAAAATCAAAGGTAAATAGGATAATAAAAACATATCCTTAGAGAAAATTAATTACAATTTCTATTATCTTTTATAAAGTAAAAAATAATTAATTAATTATTTATCAATGCGTATAGAGAGAGAGAGAAACAGAGTACAAACTAAACAATGTTTAGATAATGTTAATGTAATTTAATTTTTGAAAAACTTTTCGCTATAATTATAACTTTGATTTTGTAATATTTTATCCATTAAAAACAGAATTATTTTTCATAAATAAAAATCAAATATTTTTCTATTTAAAACCTAGACTAGAAAACAACATTAAAATATTCAATTTTTCTATTGTTTAAGGATGGTTAAATTATTTAAATGGATTTTAGTAGAAGTAGGATGTGTGGCATTATCATCATCAAGCAGATAGTTGACGACAACAACTGGCTAACACAACATATATTTTTTTTATTTGGTTCGTTTAATCTAATCAAAATAGTAAAAATAACAAACAAATAAAATTAAATTGTTATTCAACATGTTTTGTTAGAAAAAAAGAACCGAATAGAAAGGAAACAAAAAATAAAAAAAAAAAACACCATCATCAATTTTGTTGTCTTTTCCTTAATTCAAGCTTTTATTATAACATTTTTTGATCCTTTTTTCTTTGAAATATTAATTAAAAATTAATTGAAATTTTAGTGGCATCCTTAAACAATGTAGGAAAAATTTAAATAAGGAAAAATACTACTATAGCAACTAATTACTTGGTCGTCCATGATTTGAATTCTCGATTATAAAATTTACATAAAAAGGAAAGTAAAAAAAAATAAAAAATAGAGAAAAACAAATCAAGAACCCAGAGAATAAACAAACAAAACTATTACAATAATAATATGGAAAATTACTACAAACAAATTAGATAAAAAGTTTCTTCCCTTAGTAATAGTAGCAACAACAACAGTTAGATAGTTTTATTTTTGATTAAAGTATAAATAAATAATAAATGGTATATGTCGGCGGTGGTGTGCAAACAAAATCAATGATTCAAAAAACATAAAGTTAAATAAAATTACTTGATTGTTATACACCGCAGAGACATTGTAAAAGCATTCTAATGATATGCATATACGATTTCAACACTAAGGATCTATATATATATAAATATATATAAAATCAAAAAAATTTCACCATTACAAAAATCAGCATAAATTGATTGTGAAAAAGAATATTAGAGTAGAAATCATTGAATTATTTAAAAAAATATATATGTTAATCAGAGCTTTAATTTTTCTACTAAATACAATTTTATCAAACAAAATAAGTACTTTTTAAGTAGAAATAAAAATTTATTTAATTAAGTACACTAACCAACAACCATTACCATCATCACCAGCACCATGCAATGATTCTAAAAATGAAAAATTGCCAACTTTAAGATAGAAGAATAAATTCATTCAAAAAAGTTTAATGCTTGGAAAAAAATAAAAAGAACGAGGAAGCTTTTATGCTTTAATTAACACTTAAAAGAAAAAAGGAAAACTTTCCGGTGTAAATTATAGGAAAAACAACATAAATGATAATAAAAATCAGATATAATATGTTGTGTTAATGTTTCTCGTAACTTTTTATTTTAATAATTTGTTGTTAAAAGTTTTTATTTTTTACCACATATTTTTTTTTTTTTTATTTAACATAATAAATTATGTGTTATTACACAGAGTATGAGAGGACTGAGTTTACCATTTGTGATAAAGAAAAAGAATAATAAAAATATTAATGGAAATAATTTTAACAAAAATATACAAAGTATGAACTGGCGGTGAGGCGGTGGCGACTGCTGACTATTGTATATATACCAAAACGGTGTAAAAATAGAAAATAATAATTTATTTATCTGTTAAAAAAGTTAGACAAATTATTATTATTATTTAAATAATTTTATTATAAAAAAAACTTAATGTTTTTTTTTATACAAATATACACTACGTAGCATAAACATAATATATGTATATCCATAAAATTATTATTAAATTTTTGGTCATTTAAATGCTGTTTGTTTGTTTAAAAATATCTACAAGAGTTTCCTATTTATTTATTTAAATTTGTAAATTTATTACACTTGTTTTTATCTATTTGTAATAAATTTAAAGTCTAATTAAAGCTCAATTATTATATCTTTAACTTAAAACCGGATAAAGTTGTTAAATTTAAAAAAAAAAATGAAGACAAAGTTCTACCACGACGTAATATAAATTAAAGAAAAAAAAATAATAAGGAAATAATAAATCACCTAACGCTACACCCAGCCAGCCACCCAACCCAAAAGACACGACAATTTATTAAAGAAATAAATAATTATGATAAAAGATAAAAAAAAATAAATTATCAACTTTAAAAGAAATTCAATTAAAGTTTTCTTTAAGAAATATTTTAATTTACTTTTTTTTCGTCTTGTCTTTTATCTTATTATTTCTTTTTTAAGAAAACTAATTTAAATATTTTAATTAAATAACAAAAACAACGGATGATAACGTTTTAATTTTTTTTTTTTCAATTAGGAAAAAGAAAAAACAACAAGTAATTGTTTAATTTTACACTAAAAATTCTCGCAATTAATTGAAAACTTCGTAAATTTGATTAATAAATAAAACAAAAAACTTACATTTTTATGATCTGTGCCTAAGACATCCCACATTGATGCAACAATTTTCGATACTTCACCAAATGATGCATTAGGATTTTGTCCTTTTATTGCTGCTTGAGTATCACGGAAAAATAATGCATATGCTGATACTGGCCTGTAAATGAAAAAAAGAAACATAAATTAGTGAATGTCGTGATTTATTATAAAACAAAATAAAAATATTTAATAACGTATTTATATAACCCATCATCAAATTTAATTAAAATCGCAACATATTTTTATGTTTCTCTAATTTGTTATAGTTTACGCAGAGGGCAAACTTAAAGGTAAATAAATAAGAAAAAAAAACCCAACGAAATTTAATAAAATTGCAATAATAAATCTAAGCAAGGGGTTATTAAATGAAACGAAGCTAAAAATAAAAACGAGAAAAATCATTGCAAAAATGTAAGAAAACATAAAATATATTCTCGTTAAACCAAAAAAAAAAAAGAAATCTCACGCGCGCGTCATGATACCGTACCACTCATAAGAACCATCCAAGTAAATGACGTCCATTAAATGAATGAAAACATAAAAAATTCATCGTCTTCTACTCAGAACAATCAGAATATCATCATCAGCAAAATAACATTTATTAATAAAATTTTCATCATTTATTATTATTATTTTTCTTTTTGCTTTTAAAGAAAATATTTTCTTAATCAGAAAAGAAAACATAAGAAATATTTATGAATTATTTAACGAAAAAACTACGCAATTTGCACATAAAATAAAAGCACAAACAATCATAGTTCTGTTGTCAAAAAACATAAAACAAATTACATATATTTACATCAAATAATAACATAAAATTGTTTTTTTTTTTAAAGTAAAAATTATAGCACAGGAAGAAGCAGCACTATTTCTTTTATCGATTTTTATTTTCTTGCTTTACTTTGCTTTCAAAGGTGTTGCGATATAATTTCCTTTCAAGACGAAAAAAAAAACTAGACTAAAATAAATTTAATCAGCAATTTATAAGAAGCACAAATAGTAATAATAATAATGATAAAGAGTAAAAGGAAAAAAAAAAACAAATATCTTTGATAAGCAATAGAAAAATAAAATAAAAGAAAAGAAAAATGAAATTCACGTACTGATCATAAAAATTCAATGATGTGAAAATGACAAATAGGACATTAGATGATGCCAAGAAAATGAAATGAAATGATTTTTTTTTTGGCATCATCTTCAGCTTTAAAGCTTCTTTATTAAATATAAACTAAAGGAAAATAAATTTTTATCCATGTTATGTGTTAAATAAAATATTAAACATAATTTATGTACAAAAAATTAACACATTTTATGTATTAAATATATTTTTAGTTAAAACAATAGAAAAAATGTTTATGTTATTTTAATTCAAGAGATAAAATGATTATTTTAAAAGGATAAATTTATTGAATATTTTCTCTTGCAAGGATTAAAAGACAAGTGAAATAAAATTATCACAAAAAAAATCTCACTTCAGTTATAAAACAACAAGCAAATACGTATCTAACACAAAGCTTAGCGTAAAAGCAATATACAGGTAAATTATTTAATTTATTCAAGTAAAGAAAAGTAAATGGATAAAAAAAAATACGCAAGTAAAATCATCACACAAAGGAAAACTTTTTACCAAATTAAATAATAATAAAAGTAAATAAATATTAGAGCTAAAGTAGACGCGACGGGTATGCACACAACAACAGACAGTGAAAAATTACATTAAAATAAATTTTACTTCATTAAAAAATATAAATAGAAATTAAATTTAAAGTAATTATTTTTATTTATTTTTTGATAACACAACATAAAATAAACACATTAAATCAGAAACACGCATTCGTAAAGCTTTTCATTTATAAAATACAACAACAAACAATTTTAATCATTTTAACTTAATGTTGCTTAAACATAAAAATAATAATGAAATTTATTACATTTTCATTTATTTTGTTTTTCGTGGAAATAAAATTATTTTTAATGCAAAAAAAAAAAAAAAACAAACAAACAAAGAAAAAGCTTTTAAAAGAGCTTTAAGCAAAGTAATTATTCGAATAAAGAAAATAAATTTATCAAGAATATTATTTATACGTAATTTAATTATGAAACGGATTATTTTTGAAGAGTTTATTATTATTAAATTTCCTTATTCAGTTTAGCTAATACAAAGAAAAATATAAATACAAATCAGCGACAATTAAAATCAACAAAGTGAATTGTAAAATAAATCATTACATTATAATTGCATGTATACTGACTGGGATTTGTTCCGAGAAAAATTAGAGGAAACAGTCAACCTAAAAGTGTGCCTTAAAACTCACGAAGAATTAGAACAACAAACAATAATCCTTATTGAAAACATTCGAATAGCAGCTCGCCATGCTACTCCGGCATCAAAATACCAGGCGGCATGTGGAATAAAATACCCAGCTGAAATAAGAGAGCTAATCAAAGAAAGAAGAAAGGCAAGGAGAATTTGGCACTGTACCAGAAATCCTTCTGACAAGACACTTTTCAATCGAGCAAGTAATAAGGTCAACAAACTTATTAAGAATTACAAACAAGAAAGCTTTGACCGCTACCTGAGTGGGCTGAGTCCAGATATGGATAAAGACTATTCGTTGTGGAAAGCGACACGACTACTCAAACGGCCTGTAACACGAGTACCTCCGCTAAGGAATTCTCAAGGTATATGGGTACGTCAGGACAATGAAAAAGCTCAACTGTTTGCACAACATCTAGCAAATGTGTTCAAACCACATGATATAAATTCCAATGTTGATATATCACCAACATATCAACTAGACCAAGATTTCAAAAAGGTTACACCAATGGAAATCGCCAAAGCGATCGACAATAATCTCAATCCAAAAAAAGCACCGGGAATAGATGGTATATCACCAAGATCATTCAAGGAACTGCCACGCAAAGCAATCATCATGATAGTATACTTATTTAATGCCTGCATACGCTTAAAACACGTACCAAGCAGCTTTAAAACGGCCCAAATAATTATGCTGTTAAAACCCAACAAACCTGATGAAGATGTATCATCATATAGACCAATTTCACTGCTTCCTACCATAGCAAAGCTATTCGAAAAAGTGATACTTAAACGACTCAAACCGTTACTAAACATACCAGATTTCCAATTTGGATTCAGGAATAATCATTCTACTATAGACCAAATCCATAGAATAACAAATGTCATAGAGCAAGCACTGGAACAAAAGAAATATTGCCCAGCTGTGTTCCTTGATGTATCACAGGCCTTTGACAGGGTGTGGCACGAAGGGTTAATTCATAAGATGAGCAAAATATTACCGAGAAATTATTGCAAACTCATGGAGTCTTACCTCTCTGATCGCAAGTTCAGAGTTATACATGGGGAAGCATGTTCTGAAGTTTATCCGACCCTAGCAGGAGTCCCACAGGGAAGTGTGCTGGGACCTTTCCTTTATTTGCTATTCACTGCAGATATACCAACAACAGAAGACACATTCATTGGCACATTCGCTGATGACACTGTAATTATGGCAACAGACGAAGCTCAACCCAAAGCAGTTGAAAAACTGCAACGAGCCTTGAACGATGTTAGCAAGTGGACAGCAGATTGGAAAATCAAACTGAACGAATTAAAATCAGTCCAAGTGACTTTTACGCTGCGTCGTAAAAATAACAATATTCACACATACCTTAATGGAAGGCAAGTACCACAGGCTGAATCAACAAAATACCTAGGCCTTCACCTAGACTCAAGACTAAACTGGAAACACCACGTTAGACAAAAAGCCGAACAGATCCGGATAAAACAACGTCAATTGTACTGGCTTATAGGACATCATTCCAAAATGAACCTATATTGCAAAAGACTAGTCTATCAGTCTATTCTTATGCCGATCTGGATGTACGGTGTGCAACTATGGGGTTGTACTCATAGATCCAACAGAGACATAATCCAACGTACCCAAAATAAAGTTCTTCGCATGATCACTAACGCTTACCGGTTTGTGACTAACGAAGAGATACACAAAGACTTAAAAATAAAAAAGGTAGAGGAGATCATACGTGAATTTGCTATAAAACACGAAATGAGACTCGTTGCCCATCCCAACGTCGAAGCCACACAATTGTTGGATACTACCAACGAAATAAGACGACTTAAACGCTTAATGCCGCATGATCTAACCATGTAACAACAAGTTGATGAAAAGTACATCTACATTTAGGGAGCTGGATATTGGTGCAGCAAACCCACACAAGTTTATGCTTATATACATACATAAGTACTTTGGCAACAATACTAATAAATTAATTATTGTAATTAAGATTGTAGTAACCATACCAATAAAGGTGTTATAAAAAAAAAAAAAAAATTATAATTGCAATAAACATTTATAGAATCATTTTTATCATGCATGAAAATCAATCAAAAAGTAAATATAAATAAAGAAAAACAAGCATCTAGAGACAAATATCATTACAATTGTAAAACGAGAAAAATAAGATGAGTAAAATATAAAGTACAAGAGAAGCAGCAGGCAACGCGCAGACATTTATTTTAGAAAAAAAAAAATAAATAAATAAATCAATATAATAATATCTCAATTAAATTTAATTAAGTTAATATAAAAACAATGAGAGAACCAACTAAAATAAATAATAATTTTTTTTATGCTATTTATATTAAAAAAATAATTTGAAATTAAATAACCAAAAGCAATTTATATATCTATATACATATTTTACAGCCCAGCAGCAGCAGCAGCAAACAATATTAATATTATATTGCTATTATTGCTACAACTACTGTGCTATGCTGTACTGCTGCTGCTTTAAGTAAATTAAATTTCAACATAATTTTCCTTCAATTTATTGATTTTGTTTTGTACTTTCTCTATATATATTATTTTTTTACTCTTCTATCCTATTAAATTTCTAAATCCTTTTTTTTTTCCTCTATATTCTTCGTTACATTTTCTCGTCTTTTATTTTATTTTTATTTTTATCCAACATTAAAAATACATAAAATAATAAAAATACAATTTTTTATTTTTTGTTTTCCAACCCCCAGGGTTTTATTGTATTTTACTTTACTTTTTTTTATATGTATTTATTTATTATTTTTATTTTAATATAAAAGCAACATCATAATGTTGCTGCGAAGAATGAAAAAAAAAAAAAGAATAACAAAATAAAAAAAAGCATAAATTTAAATATTCATTGGATTAAATTTAATGAAATTTTAATTTATATTATTAAAATAATAATAATAAAAAAAATAATAACGAAAAAGAAATAAATAAAATTACAAAAAAAATTGAAGCAAAAATTATTATTTTAAATAGAGAGAAGAAAATTAGGGTCAGACGACGACATCATGCTTTAAATTTATTATATTTTCTCTATTTATATTAAAAATGAAAAATTAAAAAACTCAGAAAAACAGAAAACCACCAAACAACAACACAAAAAGTATTCATATTTATTTTTTAATGCTGTTTGTTGTTGCTCCTTTCTTTTTGTGTTTATTAATATGAAAAATAAAAATATGCCTTGAATAATTGTTTGCAAATGAAAAATAAATTTCTTTTAAACATCATTAAATTATAATTAGAATAATGCAGCATAAAAAGTAGAAAAAACAAAATATGTAATAATAAAAGCATTTAAAAAAAGAAATTTTTTAATAAAATGATAAATAAGGATTGAAGGATACTTAATGATTATTATTGAAGATAAAAGAAATACTAATAATAAATAAATGAATGGTTGTTGGTACATAAATATGATTAAAGAATAATTATCTATAAAATTTGTAATAAAGAAAAAAAAAAGATCTTAGTAGAGAAGATACCCTTGCTGATTAAGGTAGATACAATTATTAATAATAAATCATCAAGAAATGAACAAAAACGTAACTTTTATTCTATTCTATAAAAAACAATTTTTATTTTCATTTCTTAAAAAATTAATTAAGTTTTTCATTTTAATTATTTATAAATTAACTTTCGTAAGAAAAATAAAAGCTTATCACTTATAAAATGTTATTAGACAATAGTTTTTATATAAAAAAGCACCTAAGCAGCAACAATTATTGTTAAATATTATAGCTCATTAATTAAATTGTTTTAAACAATTATTTTTAATAATTTTTGTAGATTAAATTTTAATTAATAGAGAAGAAGAAAAAGAGGCAACAGAAGACTAACTAAAAACGAGCGCATTGTGTAAAGTTCATACAAATATCAACCAATTCAAACCATATAGAATTTATTATTTTTTCTATTAAATACTTTTATAATTTTTTGAATCAAATAATATAAACTTTAATAGTTCAATTTCAACCAAGAAACATAAAAAATTAATAATGAAAGTTTAAAAGTAAAGAAAAAAAGCTCAAAAATAGAAGAAGATTCATATAGTTCTATAAAGTAATAATCCTACTAAAGTTAGAAGAAATTGTACTCGCGGTTTAATATGAAGTGGAAATAATGCGGTGGTGGATGGCTTATTTAGGGTTTATCTTTTTACAATACTTGTTCAATTAATAATAATAATAATAATTAGTTTCTTCATCAATTATAAAAATATATTTATAGTATTTATTTCATTTTAATTACACTCAAGTGGCGGCAATAATATTTTTAATGGTAAAGTTTTTTTTTGTGTTTTTAATAAGAAAAAAATCGCGATAATTTATTTATTTAAATTTGATTAATTTTTTTGTTTTAAAACATTTAATTAAATTTTATTTATTTTAAATAAGTTTTTTTTAATTTCTTCACCACTATGTTAAAGTGTTGAAAATTGAAAAATTTTATTTAATAACCGCAAACACAGCTAAAGTATGAAAATAGAAAATATAAATTGCTTTTAAAGTTAATTTAAAGCTTTTGTGTTGCAGGAAAAAAACAACAATATTGAAAAATTCTATTTTCATCAAGAAAAAATGAAAAGTAAATTTAGTTCCTTATTTAAATAACAATAATAATAATAATAAAAAAGCAGAAATTCACTTTTCTCTAAACGAAATTTCATTAAACTTATTTAACCTTTTTATCTCCGTTTTAATATTTAAAAAACGCAGAAAAAATACAAAATACAACGAAGAAAAAACTCAAGAAACAGAATGATCTCATGAAAAATATATAAAGAACAAACTTTCCTATAATAAGTATTTTTCTTTCTTTAATATTTATTTTGTGCAAAAATGATTTTTCATTTTATTGTTGTTTTTTCCCTTTTAGTTTAGTTTTTTTTCTTACTTATGTCTTAAAAGGAAATTTATTACGAAAACAAAATTATATTTAGGACGACGAAAAATGATGGCAGAAAAAAAAAACTAAAATATAAAAAGAAAATGAAAAGAAAAATAACGTAAATATTTACTCATCATTTTCATTCTTATTTATTTTAGTTTTTATTATTATTATACAATTTTTTTTGTTATATTTTGCTTATTTATTTTATCATAAACAATTCGCGACCCTCTGTCGCGTCATATAAAATTCAATTTTAGTTATAGAAAAACAGAAAAAAAAGAAAGGATAACAGAATAACAAAAAATATTTTTCACCAACTGATTTTATTAATAAAAAAATAATAAATAAAAGACATAAGACAAGAAACATGGGGAAATTTATAGTTGTAGGTGGTGTGGTGTGATGTAGTATAGTGATATTGTGATGTTATAAGAAAACTTTAAGAAGAAACGAAAAAAAAAAATGGATAATAAATTATCACGATAATATAAATCAAACTACAAACTTTAATAAAATTGAAAACTAAACATAATTTATTTTTCTGCATCTTTTAAGACATCTACTCCCTGCCATTACCAATTGTTTTTATGCACGAACACGAAAAATCACCAAACACCATAAACGTTATTAAAACTTATATATTTTGAGTAAAAGAAGTGAAAAAAACAATATTTAATACTTTTAATTAGTTAATTCAAATGAATTATATACTTTAATCGGTTATTTAGTGCCAAAAAGAAAAACACTGTAGTAGTACTTAAGAGTTTATGGAAAATATTATTTTACCATACTACCGAATTAAAAGCTTTTACTATAAATAACCCTAGGACGGATGGACTGCTCGCTCTAAAGCGTCTATAGCTTAAATATTTCTATAAATTAATGTGTATAATAAACAAAAATAATATAATAAATAAGAAAAATAATCATAAATAATAAAAAAATAAATATATTTTCATAACTACTTAAAGCAAATACTTTATTCATATTCGTACGTTATTTGCTTGTTTATACCAATTTAAATTGAAAAGAATTAAAAAATCTAAATCCTCAATTCTAACAAAACATCATCATAATCATCATCTCATGTGTCCTATATTATTTATTTTTATTAAAATAAAATTATTATTATTATTCGACTATAAACTAAATTATCCTATTTTGTTAAATTTATTGCAACATTTATCATTTAAGTATATTATTATTATTATTATTACTTATATAAGGGTTTTTTTTTAGTTGCCCTTTTATTTATTTTTCTATAAACATATAATTTTTGTTGATAATAAATTATAAATGGATATTAAACAAACCAACAAACCATATTACTGCCACCCACCCATTAAACACTCTTTCACGATTTTTTTTTTTTTTTGAGATAAATTAAGAAAAAAATATATATAAAAACTTTAATGAGATAGATCATCATCATGGCTGATGCATATTTTCGGGGTTTTATTTTATTTAATTTAATTTAATTATTTATTAAATGGTATAAAAAACACATAAAATTAATTTAATGATATAATATTTTATCACAAAAATTAATTTTTATGTCAATTCCAGCCACAAAGTTTCATCAATTTTCAATTAATAAAATATAAATTTTGCATCATAACTATTATAGTTTATCCTCCTCACCTTTAGTTATTTTTTAATTATCTTTTTTTAATTCAATTTTTTTTTTTTTTTTATTGAAAGAAAAGCATAAACATACTCGGTGAACTTTAATAAAATATATTAAAGTACGCTTAAAGTTTTATTAAACTAGATTTCTAATGTTAGAAATATTTATATGAGAGATTTATCTCAGAAGAGAAAAACAATTTTCCCAACAATAATAGTAAAATTAAATATAAAAAGAAAAGTTTCACAAAAAAGCTGCTTTAGTTTTATTTTACTTATTCAAGATAAATGCTTAATATTTAGTATTTTTTATAAAAATCTTTTTTTTTTCGCTACTCCTATATTGCTAAATATTAATTAAGTTCTCGAAAAATAAATAAATCTATTAACAAATTAGAGCAAGAGAGAGTCCAAAAACAAACATCAGCAATAATTATTTGATAAGAAAAAAAAATAAATACATCACATTCCACCAACTCCGTGCATACTCCTGAATCGATGATTACGCGACATAAATTAACAAAAAATTAAAAAAACAATTTAAAATCGAAAATTTTTCAATTATTTTCTTTACAGAAAAAGGATAAAAATCAGATACAATATTTTTATTCGCGCACAGTTAGTTTTAGTAGTTGTTTATGGTTTAAGTTAAATTTAAAGAAAAGGATATTCACAAAGAATGACTTAGCTATATAGTTCTTGTTATTATTTTTTTTTTGCAACACCCATCTACTACCCATACTTTTTGCAACCCTTACATTGACTGACTATAAATACTTCTTTTTTTTATTATTTTCTTATTTTTATAGAAGGATATAAAATCTAATTTGCTTTACTGCCTGTGCTTCTGTGCTGACTGTTGTTACTGATGCCACTACTTCTATTACTTCTACCATCGTTTTGTACACAACAAGTAAAAATACACTGTCAGAAACATAAGAAAAATTGATAAACTTATTTTAAAAGTTTTTCACTAGAGCAAAAAAAAAAAGTTTTTAATAAATTTTCTTATTATTTAAGAAGCAAAAAAAAAAAAATAAAAAACCATCATAAAGTTAATTTATTTTCCATAATAAATAACAAAATAAATAGAAAGAGGAACAAAACCCAAATACAGAAAATAAAAAAAAACTTTAAATTAGAGAATAATCATAAAATAAAAAGAAAGTAATTTGATTAAGAAAAACTAGAAGAAAAAACAATGAAATCATAAGTTAAAGAAAAGAAAGTAAAGAAAAGTAACCAAATAATAATAATAAGGAAAAACTAGTAAAAAATTTATTAAATCAATGTGTGTAAGAAACAGAGAACAAACTAAGTAAAAACCAAAAAAAAGGAATAATAATAATAACCAAGAAAATAAATAAATGAAAAGAAAAGAAAGTAAATAATAATAATAAAAAAAATAACAAGGAAAATTGCCATTGATTTTTCATATAGTCAGGATAATAATAAAAATGAATAACAAAATAAAAAATAAATAAATAAAAGGCATGAGAGGCCATGGCCATCAAAGTAAAAAGAAATAAACAAGTAGGAGGTTGGGGGTCGTCGTCGCATGTTTTGAACAAATTAAATTTTCTTCGTATTTTTCTACATTTTCTATGTTTTTTATTATGATAAAATACAATTTATGCTTTTATTTTATGATTATTATTCCTTCTTTTTATTTTATTTAATTTAATTTAATTTAATATTGTTTTCGTTTCTTTTTATTTATTTATTATATGAATTAAATATTCAAATTAATATTATTTTTTTGTTATCTTTTTGCATTTATGATTTTATTTTTTGTTTTTCCTTTATTTAAATAAATGAATAAATTTATTTTGTTTTATTAATAAAATAAATTGTGTGCTACAGCTATATACATAGCTACACAGCAGCTAATTGATTAATAAAATAATAGTAATATCATCTATTATTTATGGAAATAATATTAACGATAATTTTTATTGCGATAAAACTAATAAGGCAGCAGCATCGCCACTATTAGTCAATAAGTAAGTGTGATTTTACTATCAAATACTTGTTTGTTTATTAACTCATTTCAAGAAGAAACAATTCACAAGTGTTATTATTTCAGTTTCTTAAACCAATTACAGTAATATAGAAATCTCAAATCAAATAGTATTCCAGTAGCACTTTCTTACACTAATATCAACGTGGAAAAAGTTTGCGAAAATTTAACAATTTAATTAAATATAAAGAGAAGACAAACAATTTATTTATTATTATGATTTATGTAATAATTCTCTGTTTTTTTATGTTAGACATTTTAAGGATTTGTATTGGTATTATTATTATCATTGCATCATCATATATTTTATGTCGTTATTTATTTTACTATTTTTTTCCCCGTAAAATAATAATTATTTATTATGTCGTGGTAATATTTTGGTGGACTTATTTTTATTATCATTATTATTGTGATTACTAAAATTATTATTATTTTCTCTTTATTTATTATGACGTGGGTGTGTGTATTCTTTAATTAAAATTGTTTTATGATTATCGATTATAAATATTCTTTACTTAAGTTTTTTTTTACTTTATAGTAAGAGGAATCAATTTTTATATATTTTCACCATTAATTTCTATTGCGTTTTTAGAATCCTATTATCACAAGTATAATTATTGATAGTTAAATTATTATAAGTAATTTACTAAATTAATTAAACTTTTATATTCAATGAAGTAAGAAATTTCAAATGAACAATTATTTGACTTGTTTTTTCTGAGCTATTTTATTGAGTGAGCTTCACTTCACAGATTCAACTTTATTTATTTATACATAATCTAATCCTTCTTATTGATTAATTTTATCGTATTTAAATTTAATTACTATATAATAAAACACTGAGAATGTATTTACACAAAATGTATTCAAACATTTAAGTTAACAACTAGTAATAAGTGAAATCATAATTATAAAAATTCATTCAAAATAAATGTCACTAGATAATCTAATTACAAAAAAGATATTTTTCAAAATGAAAAAAATTTAAAACAATTTATAATGACAAAGAGCACAAACTACCTAGTTTATCTAATTCCATCAGAAAATTCCTACATATACACGAAGCATTTATATAAATAAGTATAAACTAATTAAATACTTTAAATTTTACTCAACAATAATGTGAACAAACAATATTAGTCAATTTTAAAATAAGAAAACCAAAGCAAAGGAAGTTAAACGAACAATCAATAAAACAAAGACCAATTATTGCAAAATATCTCTGTTAACACGTTTAACCGTGAACCCAAAAAGCTAAAAAAATATATTAAAAATCACATACGGGTGTACATAGTGAAAAACAAAAAAGAAATCTACAAGAACAACCACCCAGCAGCAGTAGCAAATAGTTTCCAATTTCATTTTAACCGGCCAAAGCACAACAAGCAGACAGTAGAGAAAATACACGTTGATAATTAATTAATTAATTTATATAGTGGATTTAGGAAATTTTATTATTTCTTTGATAACAAATCCTGTTAGCGTAATTTTGTAAAAAAAAAATATATTTTCCGTAGGACACAAAGCACACAATATAAAATGAAATTACCTTATTCGCACGTGTAAAAACGCGCACTTACTCTACCCACTGCTACTGCTGTTATTTTATCATTATAATTACAAAGAACAACAAAACAATCTAATACCTTAATACTGCTCAATTTAATTAATTATAATAATAGAAACATTTTTAATTATAATTTATGTTTGTTAAAAAAACATAATCTAAAATAAATGTCCTTTTCATAAAAAAATAAAATAATGAAAGAAAATACATTAAACGACGTTGAACGGGACGGGACGGTGGTGTAGATAATACAGAGAAAATAAATGACAATAATCTATTATAAATTATATGTTTATAAATTTATGTAATAATGATAATAATAATATTAAAGCTGTCTTTAAAGCACCAGTAAAAGCACCTTTTATGTTTGTTTATTTATTTTTTGTGGTTTTTTTTTTGTTCAGTTATATTGGTTGACTGAATCTGGGTATTTGTTTTTGTATTAACAAAGCTTTAATGAAAGCACCATAAAGTATATACAATATTAATCATAATAATCAAATAAAAGTGTAATTACATAACAACAAATAGAAAAACACGTGAAAATTACAGCAAAAATCTGACACTATAATTTCTATCAAAAGTTGAAGGGAAAACATGTCTGTGATACGCATAAATAAAATATTATATTTCGTAAAGAATGTAAAATAAATATGCTCTGTATAGTGTGCTTTAACTAAATTGATTATCAATCCGATCGAATATTGCAACTCTATTCTTTAGTTTCAAAAAAACTTGTTGAAAATAAATAATAGCGAAATCTATTAATTAATATCATTTATACATGCAATTTTTACAATTTTATCAAATTAAATGTTAAAATAATTAATAAATTTTAACAATAAATAAAAATATTTCTGTTTATTTAAAAGTAAAAACCAAAATCTAATAATTATAAAACTATATTAAATAAATTGGACAGTCTGTACAGCGTATTTTGTTCTCTCTAATCAGCTAACTAACCAGCCAGCCAGCAATTGTGTAAATTTGTCACAGAATAAAAGCTATTATTTTTAAAATCTATATAATTAATTTCATTTAAAATTAATTAAATACAAAATTTTATTGATAAAAGTAAAAAACACCGTAGAAAAAAAATTCAATATCAATTAACATTATTTAAATTTTTTACTCTTTTAAATTAATTATTACCTGGCAACAAACAAACAAACAAAAATAATACAACAAAACTGCTTTGCATAAAAATTGTTTATGGTTATTAATAGTAAAGGAAAAGAAAACAAAAAATAAAAGAAAAATTAATTATTATTATTATAAATATAATTAATATTATTAAAGATTTTTGGGATAAGATTGTATATTCCAATTAGTTCAAGGTAAAAATAATTGTTTTTATTTAGTTTTTTTTTTTTTTTTTATATAAGAAAATTTAAATAAATTATTTTAGAGTGTGAATAAATTTATAGAAAGTTAATTTAAATTTTATTTTTATGCTTTTTTTTTCTTCTTTTGTTTGTATTTAATTAGAATTTATGTGAATTTTTTATTTTTATTATTATGTAAGGTAAAAATAAAAATCAATTAAATTTGAATAAAATAAGGTAGAATAAATTTAAAACGATTGTGCGGTTGACAACAGCGATTAAATAATAAACTAGTGGTTGGGTTAAAGGCAATGGTGATGGCAGTAGTACAAGCAAGGCAAGGCAAGCGCAGGCAAAAGCAGAATAATTTTCATGTTTTTCTAAACACAATGATAATTATGTGGTCATTGAATTTATAAATAATTATTCGAAAATAATAATTATGTTTGGTTTGTTTAATAATCGTTATGTTTGTTGAAATAAAAAAAAAGAAAACGAAAAACTAATCAATAATAGATTAAATGATATAAAAAAAATAATCTCGTAATAAAAACTTCAAAAACATACATCGTAAACAATTAAAGCAAAAATATTTATTTATATTTCAGTCGCCCTTAGAAAACAATAAGAATAGGAATTTTTTCATTAAATTTAATGAATGTAAAGCTCAACTACTAAAAGAAAAGAATTTCTTCTCATTTTTTTTTGTTTTATTATTTTTATGCAAATATTTTCCGCGAGATATAATAAATTTAAAGAAAGACGACAAAAAAAAAATAGCATAAATTTTATTTTAAATTAAGAATGATAAGATATTCTATTTCACAAAATAATAATTAGATTAAAGCAGAAACATCAGTAGAAGAACTATACACATTCTACTAAATTAAACAATTCTTTTTATTAATTCAATAAAGCACACAACAGAATATTAAAGAAAAATTAATTAGTTAATCAAAGAAAGTTTTATAGCGAATTTTTTAAGAGAATATATATATATTTTATTATTCGGGTTAACCAAATCCAGCAGTAAATGATTTCATTTAGTCTTACGAAAGACAATCTTAATAAAATATTTTAATTTAAAACAAAAAAAAAAAAAAAATACAAAAAAGCAAGAAAGAATCATAAACTTAGATTAAATATGTATGAATTGTGTATGTAATATGCTTCCTTTTTTTATTTGTTTTACTTGATTTAATTTTTAAATTAAACACACAACTTAAACTCATATAAACTTTGAAAGAAACTTTTTGTTTTCTTCGTTTTCTTATTTTTTTAATTAAAGAAACAAAAAATTTAAGAAAATACAAAACAAAAAAAAAATAAACACCAGCGACAAGATGATGAGTTTATAAAGTACATAATATGTAAAATTTAAAATTAATTACAAATTTAAACTCATTACATGGTGAAAACATTTAAATAATGAAAAAAAATGAAAAACATGTTCAAGTAAAAAGGGCAACAACAAATTATTACAAGATTTTTGAAACTTAAAACATAAGAAAGTTTTTTTTTAAGAAAAATAAGAACAGACATGATGAAGAAGAAGATTAATTTAATTTAAATTAAAAAAGAAATTTATCTATATTTTTTAGACAGTATATAAAAATTAATTAAAATTAAAGAAGAATAATACCAAGAAAATTACATTCTATTGACGGTGTATGAATGTAGAAATTCATTTCGTTTTAAGGAATAAAAATTAATTTAATTTTAATAAAAAGAATAACTTAAAAAATTAAAAACGTCTTAGATTATGTCTCATCATTCATTCTAAGGTGATAAAAGACACAAAAATAACATAATAACATCATTTACCTTTATATATAGAATAAAAAAGTACTAAATTGTAGCCTACTTACTTACACCTACCTACAATGTATTCATTTCTAAGTCATTTTCTAATGGAAAATCTAATAAATTCATGTACTTTACATTACCCCAACTTTAACTTTTATTCACACTTTGTAATAACTTAAAAATATTTTCTTCTTAAATATAGAAATTTTTTAAACATTTTCTTTTTCTGAAATTCGTGGTGTAAGTTGTATGGCGTATCCACACACGGTTTAATATAGCCAACAAGGAAAGAAAACTAAAATAGACATAAATAAACCATTTTAACCATAATCAGAATAAAATATGAGAAACAGGCAGTAACGTTTTTCTTTTTTACGTTTTTTATATTTTAATCCATGAAAAAAAGAATTTATTTATTTTTTTTTTAATAAAAATAAAATTATTATCATACTGTTATTTATTAACAAGTTTTAAAAAGGTGCAAAAATAAATGAAAAATAATAATAATCCGCGGTTGTTTATAAATAAATTAAATGTAACTAATCCTTGTGCTATACAAACCGAAACCCAGCAGCGGCGATACAACCAATAAAACATCAGTTGGACGTACAGGAAAGTATAATAAATAAATAAATAAATAGATAAACATTAAAAACCAGCAAGAATAAAGTAGGCAAAAAAAGAAAACGCTTAAAGGGAATAAAACATAAATTTATTTTGCTTTAAAGATGGTTTAAGAAATTATATTTTTCTTTATTTTTTGCCTTAAAAAACAGAACCACCACCCAATTAACATCGAGAAAAAAAACAGAACCCAAACCAATAAGCTTACATATCCCTAAATTACATAAAACAGATAAAAAAAACTACGAAGAAGCCACCCACAAAATTTAATAACCCGTCACACATCCGTCGTTATTCTTAAATATTTGTAATTTCATTTTGAAAGTGGTTATAAAAACTGTTTTTATATGTTGTTAAATCATCATCATCATCGTTGTATTTTCTTTTTCTCTGTTTTTATGCAAAGAAAATTTAAGTTTATGATTTTTGCTAGTGAAAAATATGTATGAGGAAAAAGTAAACTAAAATAGAAAAATATATTTCCTTAAATGGAAGAAATAGATTTTCATGTTAAATAAATAATTAAGTGTTTAATCTACAACTTTATTACTACTTTTACTACAAACAACAATCTTTTTCTTATTTTTTCTTCACTTTTGATATTAAATTTTCATTAAATATTGTTGTTAATACAACTACACATTGCTGCCTGCCTATACTAACTATTCGCATCTATTTATTATTGTTATTATTATGCCAGTCAGTTTGGCTTTTATTCTATTTATTTTTGTTTTATTAATTACTTACTGACGACGACAATGGCGACGGTAGCTTATGAGTAAATTTTTTTTTCTATTTATTGATTAATTTATTACTTAAAGAAAAGTAAAGTAAAATACCCGAAATTAGTAAAGTAAAAAAAAAATATTGTTTTTAAAGAGAAAAAACTTTGAATTGTGATAAAAAAAATTTCCTTTAATCAATATAATTTAATTTAATTTAATTTAATTAAATAAAGAGATGTAATAATAAAAGGGAAAAATATATAAGAAGAAAGTATAAAGTAGGGTGGTTCTTTTTCATTTCTATAATTTCTGTTTATCTTAAAGATAAGAAGGATTTTCTCTTTATTCTTTAAATAGGATTATTTTCCTTTAATTTGATGGGGTTGGATTGATGATTGTGATGTAATCCATGTAAAAATATTGGCAACGTTTCTTAATGGTTTTTTTTCCATCTTTTTTTTTATTCTACTAACTATTTAACAACTTTTTAATTTGCGTAAAAGTAAAAAATATATATAAGAAAATTTTCTCACTTTTAATTGATTTTCTTTTTCACATTTACTTATTTAAAAAAAAAATAATAATAACAAGAAAATAAAAACAGTTACAAAGAAATTAATAATTTTTGTTTTATAAACGCTTGAATAAATTTTAATTAAGATTAAAAAATATTAAAACAAAGAAAAAACCTAATCACATTTATTTTCAAGGTGTATTAATTATTTTTCTTATTTAATTGTTTTTTAATCTGAAATAAATTAATTGAATAGCGATGAAATACAAATACAAAAAAAAAATAATAATAAAAAAAAAGTTGTTAAATAAAATCTGTAATTGACATTTCTAATTAAACCGTGATGCGGCGCATTTAATTAATTTGATTAGCAATTAATTACGTACTTAATTCATTATAAATTGAATTTTTATGTATACATAAGAAAAACGTTGAAAAGAAATTCTTTTATTGATCGCAAATAAAACCCTTTTTATTGCATTCGTAGAGTACTACTTAAACCCTTAGCTAATTGTACGACTGTGTACATAACACCACTTGACAGAGCCAAATACAAATACTGTGCGCTGCTTCTGCTACGTACAATAATCAACCGTTGCTATGTATTTGTAGAATTTTATTTTTTAAATTAAAAAAGTAAAATCAAGACGTGAATCTTTTATACAAAAAAAAAAAAAAATCCATTACGATAATTAATCTTCAAATTTTAATTATATATAATTAAATAGCCAATTTTCAGAGATACACGACGTTAATAAATTAAATAAAAGTTATTACTTGGATATTAAAACAAAAAAAAAATTTAAAACTCGCGTAAAACATCAAAGAAAATCCTAAAAAAAAAAACTTATTTTATAATCATTTTTCTTCGTCTTTGTTTTTTTTTGTCATAAAATAAAAAATTAATTAAAAGTATAAAATTGAAAATAAAAAAAAGGTAAAATAGCCATAAATTTTATTAATTAAAAATAATAATAATAATACTAAAAGAAACGTCGATAATAATAAAAAAAGTGACTAAATTGATGTAATTAAAATTAAAAAAAAAAAATAAAATAAAAAAAAAAAAGTTTAAGGTAAGAAAATACAGAAAATTGCTTTAAAATAAATATTTACTTTTTTTTTTTGTACTTGTAGTAATAAATTAATTATATCCATTTAATAAATTTAATAATAAATAAACCACACTAATTAGAAAGTAACAAGGCTAAATAAATGCCAATAAATAATAATAATAATAATAATAATAACAATATATAAATATATATATTTATTGTGCATTTATTATTATTATTTAATTGTAATTAATTTTTTATCGCTATTTAAATATAAGAAAATAGAACAACTGCAACAACAAAAACAACCACACCGAAAAGTAATAACAATAATAATAATAACAATAAATAAAATAATAATAAAAAAATCTTATAGACAGCCATAAACTTAAATTAAGATAAAAAAAATTTATTAAATAATAAAAATAAAATTATTATCGCGATAACAAATATAGTATATAAGCGCAGCACTATAAAGAAGGCAAAAGAAAATTCATTTAATAATGATTACATAAACATTTATATTAGACCCTTGATACAAAAACAAATACGAATATTACATACAATTGGTTCGAATGAGTAAACATAAATAATACTATAGAATTTAGCGAAAATGTTAATTTATTTTGTCAGTTAAAAACCGCATTTTATTGTTGCATTATTAAACCATTTTTAAATCGCTGATATTGAATTGATATTAAAAAAAGAAACAATAATAAATAAAATGTACAAAATCCCTTTAAAAGACGACACATTAGACAGCAGCTGAAAATATTTTCAATTTGTTTAATTAAAAAAAAAAAAAGGAAAATTCTTGCTAAAAAAAATCAAATCAATAAAATATTTTGCGGTTGTAGCTCGCGCGTATTTTTTATTAGTTAATTGTTTTTGTTATCCTAAAAATAAATACTTTCAAAGCACTTATTTTAACAACTTTTTCAAACGCAAGAAAGCTTTGTCTGCTAAAAAAAATAATAAAACTTTTTCTGTACTAAACAAAAAATATATTGGCAAAAATTAAAAAAACAAATCAAATTCAATTAAATAAAATCGCCTCCAAATAAAGACAAAAAAAAAAAACAATATCTACACACACTCTACTCTCCCCGGTTATTATTTAATTTCGATTTAATTTTTCCTTTTTTTCTGCACATCACGCGTTGTTTTCAATAATAAAAAAAATATATCCATTCCACCACGAAAAACAAACAAACATTATTCAATTTTTATTACAAAAAAATAATGAAAGGAAAATTTATTATTAAAACTTCTCTTCCTGGTGTAAAATATATATATAAATTCTCCACCTAAAATTTAATATTTATGATTTAATTTAAATTGAATTGGTAACAAACAAACCAACAAAGAGAAGCAATGGAAAAACGAACAAAAAACAGCGTTCATAAAAATAAATTGCATGAATATTAAAAATAATAATTTTGAAGCAAATAAATTTTTAAATAAAAAATTTTTCCAAACTTTTATTATTTGTAAAAATTGGTAAAAAAACAATCACGTATTGTTTTCTTTTTCCTGTTTACTTGTGTTTTTTTTTATTGAATAGAAATATTACTTTAATGTTTTAAAATGACGAAATATTCTCTGGTCCTTTTTAAAGAATAAAAAAAAATACAATCGGAATATTTTCAACAATTAATTATGCAAAAGGCAACAATGATGACGATGCTGCAAGTAGCTCAAAAGGACAGGTGTTATCGATTGAAAGAAGGAAAAAATTTGTCAATAACCATTTACCTTTGAAGTTATTAATTAAGTGTTTGTTTTAGCAGAAGAAAGGATAAATGATCAAAGAATAAATAAATTTTAAATAATTTTTGTCAAGTGATTATTTACGGTGGAAAAGATTTTTAAAGAATTTTTTTTGTTTCTATATTATTCACGAAAAATGAAATGATTTTTCTTCTAACTTTTTTTTATTAGAAAAGGAATTTAATTAATTAAAATATTTTATGTCGTTTGTCGTTAAAATTTAATTTAATTTTATTTTATTGCTTTGCTTTGGAGAAAAATAATTTAAATCGCTTGCAATTTCTGTGTTCATATTTAAAATGCTTTAATACTTTTTTAAATAAGAATATAATGCACAAGGACATAAGGTGTTTAATACCTATCAACGAAAGAGTTAAAACAATGCTGTTATCATTTTGCTAATTACGTGAGTTTAACTCTCAATAATCTTACTAAAATCATTTATCTAATAAAAGCAATTTTAATTAAAATATTAGATTTGAAACTTCTCTACCATATATTCATAATACCACAACCACCACTTTTTTTTGTATTAATAATTTCTTAAGAGCAAATAAATTGCACAAATAAATTAATTAAATTATATGAATGAAAAAATAAAACGAAATCAAATGAAAACAAATAAAGTATTCTCAAATCACAATTAAAGTAATAATAACAAATAATTTATTAAGTCGTAAATTAATAATAAAAAAATAAATAAACAGAAAAGAATAAATAATAATAATAAAAAATAAACGTTAAAAAAGTATTATTATTAATAATAATAATAATAATAAAGTAACAAACAGGTAAATAAAATGAAAAACACATAAAAAACCATACACAATAAACAACAATTGAATGTAAATTATAAATTTATAACATGTTATTGTTAGTTATTACTTGTTATTATTATTATTATTACTATTATTGTTATTTGATTATTAATAATTCAAAAAGATTTAAATCATTTAAAAAAGAAAAAATAAACAAAATTGTACAGGTAATATGTATATAGAAATAAAAAAAAAATTAAATAAAACTACTGATTATTGATTATTATTATAATTATTTTTTTTTTTGTTATGTTTCTATGTTCTACATATAATTTATATGTTATATTTATTTTTTTATTCATATCTAAACGTTTATAAATGAATAAATATCGTGACGTTAGATAGGAATTACAACAGAAGAATAAACATTTTTATTCAGCAGCAGCAACAACATTAGAATAACCTTTTGATTTTATTTTAAAATTAAATAAAATTGATTTAATTCAATAATAATTTATTGTGCATTTACTATACATACATATATATATATATAACCGCCCAAAGGTTAAATGAAATTAATTGAGAAAATAAAAGAAAGAAAGAAAAAAATACAAAAAGGAAACCTTACATACAAACAGCAAAATAAATTCTATTAATAATAATAATAATAGTAGTAATAAAGGTGTACTAAAATAGAAATAAAAACTCTAATTTCATCATTTAATATCTCGAAAATTATCCCTAATTCAACAAAAATTTATTTATTATTCTGCATGCTTAAAAACACAAAAAACACCTTCTTAACTAATTATTAAAATTAATTCAGCGTTTTTTATTATTATTATTATTACTTCAATCAAATTATTCATAATTATATTCAATTAATTATTTTATCTAAATGTATTTTTGGAGAAATAACAACAACATTAACAAATAATAATAATAATAATAAAAATAATAAATTAAACATAATTATATTGAATTAACGAAAAACCTAAATTAAAACGAAAATATTAATAAATAAATAAAAAAATTATAGAGTAAAGTGTAAAGTAGCCAGCAGCAATAACCACTAATATTTTCATTCATCTAATTATAATTATAATTCAATCAAAAAAATTATTAGTTATTAAATTAATAAGAAAACATTGGAAAACAACAAATATATCTAAATTAAATCCATTAAAATATAAATAATATACGAGTGATGAGAGATGATAATTCATAATTATATGCTTATTTTATTAAAAACAATAAAAATATATTCATTAAACAATAAATCTGTTAAGAGTTAACAATTTATTTATTTTTTTGTTTGGTCAATATAATTATTTAATAATTATGTTATAAGTTTATTGCTTTGATCATTTATTTGGTAATTTTTTTTTTTGGTTGATTATTAATTAAATACGTGTGTTTAAGTAGCATAAAAAAACTGCCTTTAATTCGCATACTATGCCATACCATACGATACCCATATCTACAATATAAATAGAAAGCAATAAAATGTGTGTAGGCGAAATCAAAATCATAAATTGACCCTTGGTTAAATAAATAAACATACAACAGCATTAAACAATGTATTTGGCATTTATAAAATTAGAAAATAATTTAACGTTTTGCTTGTTTAAAATAATAATTCCAAAAACAAAAAATTAGAGAAAAAGGAAATTAAAAATTCCTTTGTACATATAATTAGCTTTCTATGTTTAACAGACAACCACCAACCAGTAGCAGCATATTTTGATAAAATTATAAAATTCATTTTAATGCTAAGAAATTATTTTTTGTATACGTATTTGATCAGTGAATTAAAAAGAAAAACCTTTGCTAAAAAAAACAACAAAATAAAATATTTTTAATTAATAAAACTTTTTGAAAATTTATTCAGGTAAAATAAAATGTTGAACCTTTTTTTGTTCTACTAATTATCTAAAT
The DNA here is from genome assembly GCA_963942525.1 of Ptychoptera contaminata. Taxonomy (NCBI): domain Eukaryota; kingdom Metazoa; phylum Arthropoda; class Insecta; order Diptera; family Ptychopteridae; genus Ptychoptera; species Ptychoptera contaminata. The sequence goes on from OZ012637.1 coordinate 7,065,347, forward strand.
TTTAGAAAACATTGGTGGGTGAGTGGTGGTTTAACGCACAAATGATACATATATAATGAAAAAAAAAGCAATTAATCAAAATAAAAATAATTTCAATGAATTTTTACTCATAATTAGATAACAAAACTGATCCTTTTTTTTGCTTTGATAGGAAGAACAAACATACAGCGCTAAAAGGTAAAACGAATAATCTCTTTGGCTGGCGAATTCTATTTCATTTAATTTTACTAAATAATTTAATTCCCCAAAAAAAAAAATAATAGAAAATAGAAAAAAACTTACTTTTGTGGCTCATTTGGATCCCTTTTCTTTTTCTTTTTTGTTACTTTTGGCTTTTTATTAGTAACACCTTTAGCATTTTGTCCATTACTACTTATACCGGTCGGTGAACTAGCTGGATCACTCATTAACGGTTCAGGTGATGGCCTCTTCAATGTATTTGTCTAATTAATTAAAAAAGTGAAAAATAAATATTTTAATTTTTGTTTAACAGAAAGTGTTGTGTTTTATTGTTTTTAACGATTATATAAACATTAAATAACATGTTTTTTTACTCATTAGTAAACATAATGTCTTCGTCGCTATTTTGAAAGCATTTATAACGTATTGTAATGTATATTTTTGTGATTAATCTATTGTAGGTGTGCGACAAACGTAAAGTGTGTCGATATACTGTATTTTTAAAATTAAATAAATTCTTCTTTTTTTTTATAAACTGATAAGAATTTTATAATGTTTTATCATTGAAATAAATATAATATAATCCCCGTTTGCATGCTTGCTCATTTATTTATTTATTTTAATTATAAAGGTAAAAATTGATTAAAATAACAAATTGTGTAATAAATTTTTTTTTAAATTATTTATTTACTAATTTAATTTTAATAACATCGGATCGCGTGTTTGTTTGAAACAAATAATTAATTTTTCTTTAATAATAAATATTGATTTATTTTATTTTATATATTTTCTACCACTATTTCTATTAAATGAATGACACATTTAAACCTTACAGGCATTATTATTTAACAAGCATAATATATATATATATATATATATATATATATATATATATATATATATATATATATATATATATAATTTATTTAATTAAAATTTATGTTTATTTATGATTATTATTATTAGTATTATTTAAATAAAGAAAAATTATTTAATTAAAACTAATTATATTATAAGTAAAGAAAACATAAAATAGAAAAACCAAGACATAGTAATAGAATTTTAATTATAAAAATAATTAATTAATTAATTATATTATAAAAATATTATATAATCAATTTAATTAAATAATAATATTTATATTTAATCAAATTAAAATAATAAATATGTATGATATTTATTAACGGAAATTATTATTATTATTATTTTTAATAACATTGTTTTTGCTGCTTTTTCAATTAATTTTAATTAAAAATTTATTTTATGCGCTAATAATGATAATAAAAGGAATAAAATTGTGCTAACGGCATAAAAACAATAATATGTTTTCTTAGTACATATTCTATCGAGATAAAATTCTATAAATTTTTGATTAGATAATAAAATTAAATTCCGGTTGATTGATTTAATAAATTCCATCTCCTCAATGTGATAATATTTAATAAAAATAAAATATAAACAAAAACACTCTTACCGGAATTCCAGTGTTATCATCGCTATCTTCACTAGTTGTACCATTTTCAGTATTACCATGACCACTTTGTGGTGATCTGCCCATGAAATTAACATTACTACTCATTTGTGGTGACATTTGCGGTGGCATTTGTGGTGATTGTTGTGGTGGTTGCATTAATAACATTTGTTGTGATTGCTGTTGTGGATTGCTTGTTGGACTTGGTAATGGATAAACACCTTGTGTCGGTGACTGCATTGGATATGTTGTACTAAAAAATTATTAATTTTGTAAAAATATCAATCCATAATAATCTTTGGTCAAGGAAAAAAAATAATTCATTAAAACTAATAAGACTAATCACCTAATATGACTCATATGCTGTGACTGTGATTGATCTTGATGCCACTGATTATATTGCTGATGTTGCTGTTGTTGTTCATGCATCATTGCCATATGTTGAGCATGTGAACTATTTGGATGCACCTGATATGGATGTGGTTCCATTTGATGGTGTTGCTGATTTTGGGGAGGACCAGCATGATGCTGTTGATGCTGTTGTTGCTGCTGTTGTTGTTGATGGGGATGCGGGTGATGCTGTTGTGGATGTTGTTGTTGATGATGTTGTTGCTGCTGCTGATGCTGTTGATGATGCTGAGCATGAAGATGAGAATTAATCGATGGAATGTCAAAATCTTCATCACCAAATGATGGTGTATGAAATGTCTGAAATTAAAAATTTCATCGTTATTTTTGTTAAACATAAATTATGTTAGAAAATTCATTATTAATCATTAAACAACTACACAAACTATCTAAACATTGCTTCTAATTAAACACAACGACATAAGACATAATAAACGATCACTTGGCGGCAGAGGGGCATTATTTTTTCTCATTTAAAATAAATTTATTATAACTTTCCAATTTACTATATATTTTTATTTAATGTTTACTTAAACGCAAAATTATTAACAACAAAACTAACAGAAAAAATAAACGTTCTTTTTTAATTAATTTAATGAAAAATAAATAAATAAATTTAAAAAAAAAAATAAAGAAAAAAAAAACGCATTAATCAACCAAAAGCAAATAAATAATTTTTATTTATTTATTTATTTTAATTATCTCTTAAATAATAAAACATTAAATTAATTAAATAATTTCAGTATTTTTTTTTTTGTATTTTAATCGAAAATGAAAAAAAAAAACACCATGAAAAACCAACAAACATAAATTAATGATGAAAAACATAAATAAGTAAATAAAAGAACGAAATAATAAATAAATAGCAGCAGCAGTAACAGCAACAAGAAACACAAAACATGACATTCAGAATTTTTTTGTGTAAACATTTTTTTTTTGCAATTAAATTAATTCATTTTATTCAATTAAAAATAAAAAAGTATTTTTTCCTCACTGTTCATTTAATTTCTTTATTTATTTTAACAGAGAAAATGAATTAAATTCTTTTACTTGTTAAATAGTTTTGCTAATATGCAATAGGAAATGTGTCTGTCTGTCGAAGTTCTGGTTGTGTTTTATAAAATGGTTTTTGTTAGTGCTCTTTGTTGTTGTTAAAAAACAACATTTATTTTTCTAATTTTTAATTATAAGCAATAAAATTTACTTAACTAAAACTCTAATCACGACAAGTATAACGAATATAATAATAGGTAGTAAAGGCGAAATAAAACACAACTTGCTAATTTATTCAATAAACATAAATATATATTTATTTAAATTAAAGTAAAACAAGATTTAAAAAATAAATATATATTCTACAAATGTAGGTTAATAAAACAAAATAAATAAAACAAAACGAAAAAAAAAGTTATATTTATTATACGTAGCACAGGAAAAACATTTATCAAATAACGTGATTCGTTACAATTATTATTATTATTTTCTTTTTTTTTTTCAAATAATAAAATAACACGAATAAAAATTTAATGTTTTTTTCTTTCAGTTTTTGCACTTTCGCATAGAAACCACCATAAAAAAGACAAAATAAAAACTATTTAGGCAAATATATATTTAATTTTTAATCAACATTATTCCTTACTTTACATCAATAATTAAAATAATTAAAAAGAAAGTATTTATAGTGTCGCGAGCAACTTCAGAAATTAATAAATATTACAACAGGTGTTACAGCTGGTTTGTAACATAATTAATAAAATATTTATTAATTAATAATTTTATTCTTTGTTAAAAACAATTAAAAAAAATTCAAAAGAAACACTTAAAATAAATAAATAAAAACCACCAACCACCAATTCGCGTGATAATAGTAGCAAAAAAAAATTCAAAACTTGTACAATACATATGCAAATGAATTGTATTTTTTCAAGTGTCATTAAAGTAAATTAGAAAAGTTTTTTTGATTAAAAAAAAAACAAAAAAAAAAAACACTTTAAACAAGAGTTTTTAAAAACGCGACAAGTAAAATTTACATACAAAACATAAATATTTTATCATAAATTTTAAGCAAATAAATACAAACAGAACAAAAGAAAAGTAATTAAAGAAACTAAAAAATTTAAATTGAAATAAAATTTTTGTAAGATTCATAACAATACAGTAGAGGTAGAGGAGGACAGCCAGGACATGGCACATGTCATCTGTTTTCTAATGAAAACAAATAAAATAATACAATACATAATATAAAAATCAATTTAATTATAATGATAATGAGATAATTTTCATAATTATTTTTACTTATGAGCAATCAATCAATCAAATCAATTCGTAAAATAAATAATATACATAAAAATAATTTAAGAAAAGACCTAGAGAAAAAGATCTTTTGTAAATTTATGTATTTTTTTTTTTCAAATTATTTATGTATAATTCAGTGAACTGAGAAATATGATGTAATTGCATCAGAAAAATGATGTAATTGTTTATGATGTAATCATTTTGTTTATTGAATTAATATTAAATTAATAACGACAAAGTTGTGCATTGACACGTAGTCAAGTCTAGCCAGACTACTTTAATTAGACCATCAATATTAAGTCTTTATTATGCTATTCATAAATTATAAAAAATTATGCTACAATTAGATAAATTTTAAAGAAAACAACAACTGAGAAGAATAAACTAACAGAAAGAAAAAAATACTTAATAATAATTATTTTTAAATTAATAAAAATAGTAATAAAATAATTCGCATTTAATTAATTTTATTTTTTCAAAATCATTCAACACAAACAAAACCCAGTTAAATCCAGTAAAACAAAATTATATTATGACATTAATTATTCAATTTTATTTTTCTGCAATTAACACTATAATTAGTATATAAATAATTAGTGTTATTATTGAATGATAAAAAAATTATTATTTTTATTAAATTAACAAGAAAAAAGAGGCGATAATAACAATTAAAAAAGAGAAACACAAGTCCGATGTGTTAACAAAACCACGAAATACAAAAATCAGTGAGAACACCTCTCCATTCATTCATTGAAAAAAATGCACAATAAAAATTCGTGACTCAATAAATTATTTAATAATGTTTTATTTATTTATTTATTTTTATTACTTTTCACATTTTATGTGTTACTCATTTTCAAACATAATAAAAAAAAATATATTTATTTATTTTCATCATTTTATTTTATTATTTAGTTTTAATTTTTGTTTTCTTTTTCCTTCCTATTATTATCGTTAATTTGAGATAAATAAAAAATTTAATTTGACATAAATTGTTTATGTTTTAGAGGAAAATAAAAACGTTTCTTATTTCCATTAAGGTTGTTGTTATTAATTTTTTTTTCTTTATAAAGACAGAAATGAAAAATTTTGTATACTGCGTTCGCGGATAACAACAACGACGAAGACGACGACGACGACACCGTATTATAAAATGTAATAAAAGATTAAGAAAACATAAGATGGGAATTAAATATAATAAAATTAAATAACAACAATAATAATAATAATAATGAAAAGCTTAATTCTTTTTTTTAAAGCAGGTGTTCCACAACATAATAAAACAAATTTATAAATTAAATGAAAAAAAAAAAACGAAATAAATGGCATTGAAATAAAATTTTTAGCTGCTTAGCTGACTATTGTTGTTATTTATGTTTATCAGCGAAATTTTTAATGTTAGTTTCTTTTGAAAATAAATTAAATTAAATAAATATAAAAAAACCACAGCTTATTAATTAATTATTTACTAAAAGTTTCGAAACAAAGCAATAATTTATTTTAGAGTAACAAATCTTCCTTCATGTTAAAATAAAATAATAAAAGAAAATCATCAAAATAAACCACATTTAAGGTGTCTTCAAAATTTAATTATTTATTGTTATTATATTTAAAGAAAGGACGACATCCAATAAATTATAGAAAAATTACCAAAAAACTAAATAATTAATAAGCGTTGCCAGAGCCAACAAAAATGAAAAAACATTTCACAGGTGAGCGCGGGCAATAGACATTGTCTATTAATTTGTTATTTTTGTTTAAAATCAGACGCTCGCTATTACTATTAATAAAATAATAAATAACGAATTAAAATAATAATAACAATCAACCAACCAATAAAAAAAAACTAAAGAAAACAATAAACACACATTTAAGAGACAATAAATTTTTAAAGATAATGTTTTTTCTTTTGCTTTAAGAAACCAAACAACAAATAATAAATAAATATAAAATCAATAAATAAATCATTTTATTTCTTATTTGTTGTTTTTCTTTGATTATTTACTTTTTTCATTGTAATTTTTTTTTATAGTTAATCGTGCCAATAAATTTTAAACTCATTCTTTATATTTATTTGATAATTTTTCTTTTTAAATAAAACAAAACGAAAAAGAAAAAACTAAAAGAAAATCGATATAATTTAACAATGTTATTGCATTTCTTGTCTGGTTTTTTCTTTTTATTTTTTTTTTTTGGTTAGTCTGCTGCACTTTAAAAACGTTTATTTCTCTTTTTATTATTTTTGCACAGAAAAACAAAAAAATCACAGGAAAATATATATAATTCGTTGTTGAATTATTGTCGTCAGCCGCATTATATACCGAAAAGAAGAATGGAACAATAAATTAAAAATGAAATAAGAAAACAAAAAAAAAAAAATTAAATAACGTTTATCAAAATCGCTTATATTTCCTTCGTTTGGTATTTTTTTTTTTGCATTCTTCTTCTTGTTCAAAAACCAAGCAAAACGCATAAATTAAATTATAGGACAATGTTATTTAAAATAAAAAATAAAAATCAATTTTAAAAGTCTATAGAATATTATTTTTACATTGTTTTTAGTTAATATTTTTTATATATAATAATAAAAATAATAATAATAATGATAATAATAATATTAATAAAAATAACAAAAAAAAAAAAATAATGCTGCCAGAGTATAAATAAAAACGCAAACACAGGTGAAAAAATAAGAAAATATATATACTAAAATCTCAAACAAAGGTTGTAATTTTTAAGAACTTTTTATTTTTCATTGCAATTTTGCTCTATAAACCTTATTTTAGTTATTAAAAGTTTAGACGAAACAAAAAAAAGTTAACAACAGGGAATAATAATAGACTCTCAAAGAGCAGAAAATTCAATACAAGACAAAAAAAATAAAGTTAAAATAAAAAAAAAACGCGCCGAGGTCATATCACAACAACTTAAATAAAAAAAACGATTTATTTTTATTGCATATTTGTTCAAAATGATAAAATTTTACAACAATTTCAACTAATTTTATGTTTAGATCGAATGTGACAGGCCGACGACGGCAGCCTGACTACATGTTTTGATTTATTTTACTTTTTTCTATTTTTATAATTGATTTTTAATACTTTAACTATATTTCATGTTTTAATTGATTTGCATCTACATAAATTAAAAAAAAACGTTTAAAGCCTCTAAAAAAAACAAGAAAACACCACAATCCACCCCCACATCACTCCAATAAAATTTATTAAACTTTCGTTTGGAAAAATTCAAATAAATTAATTGAAAAAAAAAAAAACTTTAAAATAAGAAAATATTTTAAAAGCCCCAAAGAACAAAAAAAAAAAAACAATTAAATTAAACTTTTGGAAAACTTTTGTAAAACTAAAACAAAAAAAAAACCAATTCAAAATCTAGTTTAAACATTTTAAAAAGTTTTCCTTGTCGTAAAAATAAATACTTTGGAAAAAAGAAAAACGAAGAAAAACTACGATGAAAGACACAAAATTAAATGAACAAAATTAACAAAAAAAAAAAAGAAACTACTATAAGAAGAAAAACGAATATAAAATTGACTATAAAAAAGCTTTATTATTTTTCGGTTAAAAAACAGTAAAAGAAAAGAATAAAAAAACTTAACGATGTCATTTGCCCCAAAGGGAGAAACAATGAAAAAACTAAAACTAATACATAATATAATAACAATTCTTGTTTATGTCTATCCATCTACCTGTCTATCTGGCTGGTTGTCTGTCTGTGCATGAAGATTAAACATTTAAATAATAAAAATTAAACATGTTTAATAGCTTTTTTTTTAATATAGAAAAATAATTAATAATAATAAAAAATAATAACAGATAATATTAAAAATTAAATAAAATAATTGTATCAGAATTTAATCCCCGAGAGTAAAACATTAAAGAAAAATATATATTTACTTCTTGGAATCTTGGAAGTTGTAATTATTATTATGATTATTAACTACTAAAAGCAATGCTATTGTTGTTAATGAAGAAAAATGAAGAAATAAGTTTATTCTCACCTGATCCCCCATATCGTATTGGCTATGATGTTGATGTCCGTTGTAATGTGGTACCGATAGTGAGACGTCAATGTTCTCGTCGTTTTTCTATAAAAAAAAATAAAAAAAAGAAATTATTATTAATTAATTAAATTAAAATTTATACAATAATAATAATAATAATTTACATATTTGATTTTATTTTATTTCTAATTAGTTAATTATTATTTGCATTAATTGCATAATAAATTTATGTAAATTCTTTTTGCAAATACATCACAAAATTAATGAAAATTTATTCTTATTTATAGAAACATTAAATTACTCCATACAACCCGGTGGTTAACAAGATACCTTTTTCCCATTTATATTTACAGAAAACAAAAATAATAATAATCAATTTTGTTCCTTTACAACGCGATAATAAAAAACAAAAGCTTCCAACACAAACGAAACTTTAAATTTAAATCATAAAAAAAAAATAAACTTATTTATTTCTTGTTATTTCTCTAATGAAAATGGAAAATTTTCTTTTCTTTTACATGAAAATAATAACAACAATAATAATAATAAAACTGCGAAAAAACTAGGATAAACAAAATAAATAAATTTTTTATCACGAGTGAAGGAACAGCCAACACAAAAAAGAATAAAATAACTTGGAAAAAGAAAAACTAGAATAAAAAAAATTGCAACAAAACTTTTATAGCAAAAAACTGAAAAACTAAATAAAAAAAAATTAAATCATAAGAAAATATTTAAAAAAGAAAAAAAACTTTTCAACGTAGGAAAATAAATTGGATCTTAAAACGTGAATGAAAAAAAGTAGCGAAATAAATAAATAAAGGAAAAAGTAAAGAAAATTCAAAAACTCTTTAAGTAAAACTTTTTAAGTTTTGTTTATGTATTTTCTGGTGCTTTTTATTTGTTTGAATTATATTATTTCGTTTGCTGTTTGTTCCTTGCTTTAACCAAGCTACTGCTATGTGTACTCGACGATAAGGCGGTGGATGATGAATGGTGGTGTGTACTTTAGTTGTTAGAATAATAAATTTTACAAGAAAATAGAATAAAATAAATTTGTTTAGAAAAGAAACGAAAAATAATTTAAATAAAAGCACGAAAAAAAGGAAAAACATTCTATATGTGCATAATGATGATAATGGAGGGGTATGAGAGACAATTAATGTTTTAATAAAAAAAACGAAAACAAAGTTTAAAGTCTGATTCTAATCCGGTATTATTGGATTCAACAACACAAGCCATTTTTTACAAATATAGAAAGAGTTTATAAAAGCTCGCGAAAGAAAATCATAGGTTTTATTCTATGAAATTCGACTGTATGCTCGCTCTCCTTTAAAAATTACTATTATTTTTCTTTAGTAAATTTTCCTGCATTTATTTAAATTTCAAAATTCAACTTAAAAAGCTAATACTGACTGAAATAATAAAGGTAATAGTAATGATTGCTGCTGCAGTTGAATCAAAAAAAGAAAGAATAATGAAAAAAATATGGAAAAACTAATAAAATTTACATATGAAATAACTAAATATGAATTGAAATAACAAAATTAAAAGAAAATATACTAGAATTTACAAGTTGTTATATTACATAAATAATAAAAGTAGCAAAGTAGTGTGGTGTGCGCTTATTTTTCCGTTTGTTATTTAATTATTTATTTGATTAATTAAAATCAAAAATACAAAGAACATGAAAATTGATAATACCATTTTTAATATTTAAATTTATGCAATAATAATAGTATATTTAGCTTTTTTCTTTTCTTTTGTATAACAACACTTTTTTTTTCTTAAAACAATCTTTTATAAACAATTGTCCACTGTTATTATTATTATTACTATTATTGCTCGCGAAGTTTTTGCTATCATGTATACAATGCATGTAATTATTTTATGTATATAAATATGTATTTTAAGATGTTAAATAAACTCATATATTATTATTATTATTTTGTTACTTTTTTTTTGATAAAACAAAAAATATGCAATAATAATGAAAATAAAAAATAAATAATAAAGAAAATTTATCAACAACAATGTTGAAAGTACACATAAATCCAGCATAAAAACAACAGCCAACGGTTAGAAAAAAGGAAAAACAGCAAAAACAAATGAAAACGGATTATATGTTGTTAAATAATAAATTATGTTTATAGAGAGAGAAAGAATGAAAAAACAAAAAAGATAATTTATGAGAAAAATGTCAAATAAATAAATTACATAATTTTTTTTTTTTTTTGTTTTTCTTTACTTTATCCATATATTCGCTGTTTGTTAATTAAAAATAATTTATTATTATTATTATTATTATTATTATTATAAATTTAATTAAATGTACATGTTATTCTCTTGTTATTGTTATAATTATATATATTTTAAATTATTACTTAAAGCTAATGCTAATTAAGCAAATACCATTAAAAAAAAAAACATAATTGGATTTGTTTATAATAAAAATAATAATAATAATAAAACAAATTGTCTAATCGAATTATGAATCATTAAGTTGAAGAATTAATTCCTTAATTAACAACAAAATATATATTTATAAAAAAGAAAGTAACAGCAAAGAAAAAAAAAACAATGAAAAATAACAAGAGCAACATAACAACGGGTTAAATTAATTATTCATGCAGATAAAGTAAAGTAAAATGTAATTAAAATACCAAAAAAAAAACAACATCATCATCCAACCAACCAACCAACACAACCAACCAGCAGTATATACTAAATGATAACAAAGAAATTATAAACAAAAAGAGCATAGAAAATAATAATGAGATAATAACATCAAGAAAACACAAAAGCCTTTTATAACCGAAAATCAAAATTTATTATTCATCGAAAAGAAAAACAAAGAAATTCTTTCTTTATTTTTTTTTTACTTTTTGGTAAATTAATTTGACCAAGTTATGACAACAACAATAACAAACATCTATGGCTGGTTTTGACGATAATGACGACGACGATGACCTTTTTATTAAACTTATTTAGTGTACTTTAACAAAGCCCACAGGTGATTAAATTTTAAAGTTTTATCACTGTTTCCATGTTGATATTTTGAATGCTATCCTTTTTTTTTTGGTTTTTTCATTCTCGATAATTGCATATTAGAATAGCCAGATAACTACTTGTTTAAGTATTAAAAAAACACGCAAAAATAATTACGATAAGTAAATGCAAATATGTATTCAATAATCAAGGATAAAAAGAAAAATATAATTAAACAATAATTATCGTTAATTTTCGTGAAATTATTTTATAAAACATAATAATTTCATTATCGATTTTATTATGATTATATAGATTAATTTAATTTTTATTATAATTTGATATCAATACACTAACTACAGTATATACTTTGAACAACCAACATAACATTGTTATTTTTTATTTTAATAATATTATTTAACGATAGGGACATGTCGTTAGGATGATTTAATGTTCAGTGAGATCAGTGCTGTTGTGATGTGGCTGCCTTGTTTATAACACACAAAATAACAACAACTACTTTACAACCATAATAATAATAATAATTATTATTATTAACAAACATAAATATTGGATAATTATTGTTTATATGAAAAATAATGAAAGCAAATTAAAATAAAAGTAAATAATTAAGCAAATATATATATTAAATATAAAGACAATTGTAATATTATAAGAGATTTACTATTGTCATTAATACCTTTTCATCGCTTAGAACAACAATTTTATGTATTTTTTAAAGGTAATTTACACAAATGAAATTTAATACAAAATAATTCATTTAAAATAGATTGATAATATTTTATATATCTATTTGCAAAAATTTTTTGCTAAAATATAAAATATATATAATTAATAATAATTGAACAACATAATATAGAATTGTATGCTATTGAGCAAGAGATAAAGTATTTATTTAAATACAATATTATTATTATTATCCATCGTAGACAAAGCACATTTGTTTTTCCCATTTATTTCAAAAACCATAATAATTAAATCAAAAAGAAAACTTTTGATTTATTATCTGCCAACAAACAACCTGTATTTATTCAAATAATTTATTTAACGAAACGTTTAAACATTTAATGAAATAATATTACAATATTCAAAAGAAATATACCACCACGCATGGATTTATGTATTTATCATTATAAATAATTTTTATAAATTAAAAATAAATTTTTTAATTTGATTTAACATATGTGTGACAGGACAGGGTATAGCTTAGAAATTTTGCAATTTTTTAATTAATAACAGTTTTATCAAAGTAAAACAAAAAGTAAAAAAAATTTTACCCACTCGTCGCATAATCAAAACAACAAGTACTAATACCGCTGCTAAGTAGCATAAGAATGTTAAAATTAAGTACAAAAGAAAAAATAATAATGAAATAAACAACACAAACCCACTTGGTGAATATAACCGACTGTCAAAAACATTAAACAAAATTGATTAAAGAAAAAGTTAAAAAAAAAAAAAATAATCCAAATAAACATGAAAGAAAAACCAAGTTAAGAAGTTATAGAAAAAACAACACTTTCAGGTGTTAAGTTTATTATTGGCTTTTTTTTTCTTTTCTTCTTTTTTTATTATCAATTTTATGTTTTCTGATTTTTATTATTCCTTTATATATTTCTATTTTGCACTCAATAAATAAAAACATGAAAACATAAAATCAATTTAAAAAACCAAAAAAAAAAAAAAAAACTCAAGACAGAAAAAACAAACATAAATGTAATTACATTTATATTTTTAGAAATTAAATTTATTACAGGTAAAATAGATAATCTACAAGTGGTATATTCTACAAAAAAAAAAAACATAAAAAAAATGATTTTAATTACAAAGTGATAGGAGAGGAGTTAGAAATATCCGGCAATAAAAAATAAAATAATAAAATTAATCAATCGATATTACAATATTAATAATAAATAAAATATTATGAAGCAATACACATTTGCAAAAATTTATTATTACTATTATTATTATTATAAATCAATAAAATTTTAATGATTAATAAATTATTTAATTAAATAAAATCAGAGAAATAACAAAATTGTTGAATTATAACAAAAATAATAATCATTTTAATTAATTTTCAATTTTACACAATAAATTATTAATATATATAGAAATTTCTTTCTACTGCATATAAATAAAATAACAAACTATATAGTTGTAGTTCCTGTTTATATTTTATTATAAATGTAATAAATAATTATTCAGCACTAGAGTAATAAATACACGAAAACCCCAGCCCATCTAGCAGCAAATTCAATACAATAATTTTTCATCAAAAACTACTTTTCCCAATAAATATTGAAGTTTCTCAAGTAATCAACGGAGTATTCAATAATAAATATTCATTAAATAAATAAATAAATCAATAAATGACAAAAAAAAAAAATTGTGGAAGAAACAAAAATAATAATAAAAAAAAAAACATTTAATTTTTTTGCAAAGTGAAAGTGAAAAAAATTATTATTTTGTTGTTTTTGAAAAAAAAAAACACTAGAAAATAATATTTTATTATGTAATAATAACCAGTGTTTTTCAAAACTATGTTCCGCGAAACTAATGTCTGCCAACAAAATTATATTGTACATGCAGAGCGAATGCTTTATTCTGTGTTTTAAACGAAAAATAAACTAATATAATAGGTAAGGTGTTTTACATAAAAAAAAAACAACGATTAAACATAATTAATGAGAAACGCAAAAAACAAAAAAAAAAAAAGAAAACACAAAATCATAAAATAATCATGTGCCAACAATAAAAAGTGATTAATTTATGTTTAAGAAATCAATTAAAACAGATATATTTAATGTAATTAAAAACAAATTATTTAATTACAATTATAGAATAAAATAATAAATAAAAGAAAAAAAAAAATCATAAATCATTAAGACATTTATTTTATTTTATTTTATTTTTTTCACAAAATAAAATAAAATTTATAAATAATTGATTGATTATTATCATATTAATTGTATTTTATTATTATTGTTATTTATTATTAATAATAATAAATATATATCTTTATAGTTATGCTTTTTATGATTATTATTATTATTATATTATTTTAATGACAACTAAAACACGATACACTAGAAGAAAAAACAGAACAAACTAACATTTATAACTCTAGTCGCTATAGTACAGTTAATGTTAATATTATAATTTTTTATAGCTTTCAACAGCGTAGAAAAAACAATAAAAGAAATAAAGGAAACAACAAAAATAATAATAAGGACTCAGATTAAGCTTTTCTATAAAATTTTATTGTTACTTCGACTCCACTTTCCTCACTCTTTTTCACATTATTTTTATTATTAATGTTTTATTCAAAAGATTTTGTACAACAAATAAGGATGATGATGGAGGATCGAAAAAAACAAATTGATTATAATCATTAAATAAATTATATTATTTATTGCCATAGTTTATTCTCTTTGCCGGCTCTTTTTTTTTGGATAAAGCAGAAACAAGATAAACAAAGCAATGCTTTATGCTGCGAAATAAAAAAAAGCTTTAAAATAATAACAGAAGAAAAAATACACAGATTTTCCTGCATATTTATTAAAACATTTTTAAAAATAGCGAAAATTTCTAATCTTTATTTACATTGTAGAACTTGTCACCCACCATATATATACATAATAAATATTTAAATATTAGTACATTAGTAGCTTGGATTATTTAAATTATTATGTATTTATTTTAATAGAACAACATAAAGAATAATAATATTTACTTTACGTTTACAACAAGTACACGACGCTCGTTGTAGTAGTGTTTTTTTGTTCTCTATTCAACAATTATACTAAAAATAGTGCGATGACAGCATCAAAGCAAAAATATTAATTAATAATTATTTAATTAACTAAATAAGGTTATCGAAATTACTAATTATTTTTTAATTTAAATAATAATTAACTTTTAATAAGCTTGAAATAAGAATAATAATATGAATTCAATGAGGAAAAATAAAACCACTTAAAAGTACTTAACGTTTTTCTTCTTTTCAATTGTTAATGAATTTTCCAGATTAGCAAAAGCAGCAGCAACAGCAGGTATTTAATTTATAATTACAAATGATAAAAATAAAAAACAGTTCAAGTTGTTTGTTTTCTTTTCAATTAAATTTCCAATAGCGGAAAAAAAACATCTTTTATCAATAAAATAGAAAATACAAAAGAAAAAAAGCTCGCGCGCGCACCAACGACGATGACGACTACACACACAACAAATAAAAATTTTTAATTTCAATTTTAATTTATGATCCATGACAATTGAAAAATTTATATTATTATAGAGGATGTATATTTGTATTTATTTTTTGCTTTTATTATGAAAATAAACAAGAAAATATAGCAGACACAACAAAAAATTTAATTGAAGGGTTGTTGTTTGTTGGACGATAATAATAATAATAGTAACAATAATGGGGATAGTGCGCTCTTACTGCTGTATGAATATGATTTAAAATAGGGAAAACTACACAAAAAAATAATAAAAAAGGGGTTTCAAATAAAAAAAATAAAATAATTTTTTAATATTAGCAATAAAAAAATAAAGAAACAGAAAAACCGCACAACAAAATAAAAATACATTTGAAAAATTATACCAAAAACACCCTTAACAAATACCTTTAGCTATAATATTTTTTTGCTAATAATAAAAACACATTAAAAGGCACCACCAACAGCGATATACAAGAACGTCGATAAGAGAAAACAAATAGATAAATTTACTTTATGTGACAAATAATAATAATACTATATAAATTTATTTTGCTGAATTTGAAAAGGAAAGGATTGGTTGATGGTTGTTTTTACTGTGTTTGACGGTTTTTTTTCACTCCTTATTATAAATTTATGTATGCGTATTTATTATTTTATCAATACACATAATCAATAATAACAAAAATATAAATCAGTAAAAATAAATATGTAAATAAGAGGCTATAGAAGACACACAAGTGTAGCAAGCAAATGAATAACTTTGATGCACTTTACTTAATAAAATTTTTACTTTTAATATCAAAAATAAATAATATTTAATTAAAATAAATGTTACAAAGAGTGAACAGAGTGGTATTTTAAGTTAGAAAAATTAATATTATTATGCTCATTACACACATGAGCAAAACATTAAATTTTTATTAAATTTAATTTAATTTAAATAAAAAGTTTAGCATAAAAAAGCAGCTAAAATTCTGTTGTGTCATTTTCAATTTATTTAATTGAATTTTCTTCTAGAAAAATTTCCTACATTTTATTTTTTTTGTTTGTATTTCTGATCAACTATAATAAGGTTGCAATGATGAAGCAAAATATTTTTAAACTTTGAATTATAATAGAAAGGAAAGATGGAAAAATTTTTTAGGTGAATTAAATATAATTTCTATTATTTTTTTAGATGTAAACGTAGTCGTCTCTAGCACTATTATCACAACTAACCAACCAAACCAAACATTCTTCTACTGTATTGCAGTTTATTTTTAAGTTTACAAAAAATAATAATAAAACAGAAATAAGCTTAAGGAAATTAAACAAACAATTTCATTTTAAGTATTTTTTTGTTTCAATAGACGACTATTTTTATGTTGCATATAAAGCTGTAGTTTTCTAAAAACGCGACCATTATAACGTGTTTTTTTATCAATAAAGAATAAACAAAAAAAGAATAGAAAACATTTAATGTCTTGTGTTCACTAACACAATCAAGAATGTTGATGATGATAGAAAATAATTTAATTAAAAATAAATACCTCCATGAATCAAAAGAAACAGTAAATACATTTATAAAAAAAATTAAAAAATTCTTTTATAGAAAAACGTAAACAACATCTAAGTCAAAAAAATACCATAATACAATTGACAATGCACCTTTATTTTCCCTAAATAAACGCTATTTGTTGCTGGATTATGCTTTAAATTTTAATTAAATAAGAATAAAATCTTATTTTTGATCCAAATAAAATAAATTTATGATTATAACACTATTACTGTGTGTTTATTAAACAATAGTTTTCAATGTTTAATATCAAAAAGCATTAAAAAAAATCAATAAAGTAAAAATCAAAACAGCATCATCGCGAAAATAAACAAAAAAACAGCACAATTTTATTCCTTTTCTTTTTTCATTCAATTTTTCATTAAATTTAATTTCTTTTTAATCATTTGTAATTGTTTTCAATGCTATTAAATTTTGATCATTTTATAATTTGTTTTGTATTTTTTATTTTTAAATTTTTATTTAATTAACGTAAAATAAAAAATAAATATATTAAAAAAAAATTAGAATTAAATACTCATATAACCTTCAACTTTATTAAGTAATTATAATTAAATATTAATCCCGCTATTTTATAATTAATAAACACAAAAAAAAAAGAAGAAAAATAATTAATAATTATTATAATTATGAATCATTGAAGCATTTAAGTGAAAAATGTATATAAAAAAAATTAATAATAAGCTACAATAAATACACAAGTGATGATGCAATTTTTACATTAAAAAAATAAAATTTAAATAAAATAAAATATGTCTATATAAACATTTTTTTTCTTCTTTATTAATAAAATGTTTTTGACACATTTTTTCGTTTTTTTTTTTTTTAACATGTATTCATAAACAACTTTGAATAAATAATATTTTATTAAAAATTATGATTATTATGTTAATGATTCATAAAAAATACATAAATTCTTTAATAAAAGAAGAAAAAAAAATATTTAGCAACGCTAAAAATGACATAATAATAATAATAATAATAATAATAATAATAATAATAATAATAGAGCGAAAATAAATTTAATAAAAACTCAAATTCAATTTTATTAATGTAATTAATTGATTGTTTTTTATATTGTTTGTCGTTAATTTTCTATAATTTTTTTAACGCTAAAGAAATTAAATAAATTGTATACAAACCAAACCTCAAATTATCATAAATAAATTAATAATATTTACATGATAAATTTTTCAACTAATCACTAAAATTAGACGACAATATAATCCACCCATTCAACCACCACTCGCCTACTAATTTTTATTATTTTATTTTTGCTTTTATTCTTACTAACTTATGTGCGTATAACAACCACGAATATTACAGTTTTTGCTATGTTATTATTACTTTTTATTATTATTATTTTTATTATTATTATTATTATTGTGAAAAACAATAATAACATTAAATTTTGTGTTTTTATATGTGTGGTCGGAACAACTTTATTGTCATGTTTTTCCATTAAGATTTTCTTTTTTGATCAAAAAAATAAAAACATTACTTTATTATACTTAATTAATTTTCTCTAGTTATTATTATTATTTTTTGTATAAACAATAAATTTTCGTTGGTCTAAAATAGTGTTTCTAAAAACTATGCTCTTATAGTGCGAGGCGACGTCACGAAATAAATGAAAAATTCTAACGAAAAAATGTTAAGAAAAACTGGTCTAAATTGCAAAACATAACCATCCACATGTACCAAATTAAAGTTGAACAATTTAATTAAATACTCATCAACTCAATAACAAAGAACCTAATAAAAGAAAAGACAAAAACACTATTATAGTAGTTAAAAAACGCCATAGATAAAAACTATAGAAAATTTTGAAAATTTGTGGAAAATTGCTTCTTGTGGTTTTATCTTAAAATTTTTCATTTTTAGAAAAAACCAAAAAAATTGCAAACACACAATACTAGCAAGCAAATAGAGTAAAAAAGGAGTAAAACTTTTAATCAGCAAACAGGTGTCAAACCAAATTTAATTAAAAAAAAAAACAGAAGAGAAGAGAAATAAAACACGAGTTGATAATAATTAGATAATTTTTCGTTGCCACTTATGTACGTACGTACATTTTATGTTATAAATTCATTACTAATTTATCTTTATTTTTATGTTATTCCTCCATTCTGTTTGTGCACATTTTTGTCTTCAATTTTAATTAGAGATTTAATCAACATATAAAATGTAATTAAAAAATGTTATAATAATAGTGACGACGACAGGACAGGAACAAAATTATGAGATACACTATGTGTGCTTTTTTATTATTATTATTTTCATTATGTTTTGTTTTATTACAACAATTTTGTATTGTTTTTCTTTTCGTTGTTTGTTATTTTTTTCAATTTAAATTTTTTATTATTATTAATTTTTTTAGTTGGCGGCCGGACGATGGTTGATAGTTTTTCCTCCTTCTTTTATTATTTTTAATGTTTTTATTTTTCGCTTTTTATCACTAGTTTTTTGCCTATTAAAAGTTAACAACAACAGAAGGAAGGAAGCTTTATTATTGCTTTATTTATCTTACTCCAAAAATTTTATTAAATTAAAAAAAAAAAAATAACAGAATTATACGCATACACAAACTATTAAAAAAGCAAAACCATCGCGCATCGATGGTAATGCTGATATTGACAAAGATTTTTTACTCTTAAAAAATTCATGGTGCTGATGGCTGGAGGAGTAGCAAATAAAAACAAAGTAAAAACTCAAATAAAAACATTAAAATACTAGGGAGTAGCAAAGGTAGAGAGTAGTAGCTCATGTTATTGTAATATATGTGCAATGTTTTTTACCCAGTTTCACGTGTAATTTTACCTCTGGGCTGGGTAAGTAGTTCACGAAAAGATAAAAAAAAAAATATTATACAAAATAAAAATACCAACAAAAAGTTAAAATAAAAAAGCAAAAAGGTTTTAAGGATGAGGCTGATAAATACATACACCGCGGCGTATTGATTTTTTCTTTTGTGTAAATAATAATAATAATAATAATAATAAAAATAAAAAGGGAAGAAAATCAGACATGGTGACTGGATGTTTGTTGCTGCTGCTTCACTGCTGTAGTTGTTATATATTCAATATGAACATTGAGGGGTAAAAGAAAATTAAAAAAAAGTAATAATAAAGGAACAACAAGTACATAAAATACTTTTAATGATAAAAACAGACCAGTGTTGTATGCTAAAATTTTGAACGAATTCAAATATACCATGTTCCATCCTTCCTTGTTTTTTTTTTTGGAAATAATAAATAATTAATAATATTGCTGATTTTTTAATTAGTTTGTTGAAGCAGCATAAAAATTTTTGAAAAATGTAAAAAATTGATAATATTAATTATTACTATACTAATAAATTATTAAAAATGTTATATACTATATACACTCAAAACATAATTAAAATTATAATTTTAACAATAAGAAAACCGTGATAAATATATCTAAAACTAAACTACGCCCCTGTATAATGCCAATTAACTTAATTCCGTTCGATGCCTTGCCAACTTATTATTAAAATTCTTTTCCCTTCATTTTATTTTATTATTTTACTTTTGATATATTTTTTGTTCTTTTTCAGCAAATAGCAACAACAGATAAGCAGCAAGCAAGCAAGTTATAGTAACTAACAAAAAGAAGCATAGAAAATTAAATTATAAATTATGTTTGAAGGAGGTTAAAAGCAACGCAAAATAAAACGCATAACACACAACAGGGATAGAACACAATTTATTATTATTATTATCATAAATAAAAATAATTGTTGTTCTCAGCTTAATTAATTTAAATTAAAAACACAACATATAAAAATAAATAGGGCTCATGTGTGTTTGTCATAATACTTTTACTGTTTGCAGCATAAATACATATAAAAAAACTATGGTGAAAAACTTCTGCAAATAATATCATTGATAATAATAGTAATAATAATAATAATAATAATAATTTCTATTCACTTCGGTTTTATTTGTATTATTTTTTTTTCAAATAACAATTGCTTAATTATAATATAATAACGAATTATATATAAATTATCACCTGAAATGTAAACATTTCAAGTGTATACATATTTTAATTGAAATTAATAATTCATGAAAAACAATGTTGACGTAATAATAATAATAATTAGTAGTATGTTCCGTATTCTAGTCAAACTTTTCATCCGTTTTATATGACACGACTCGACAACAAATGATAATTGTGGTTATTGCAAATACACTGTAGTTTGTATCTTCAAAAACCAAAAAAAAATCTTTTCTGATGCGAACTAGAGAGCAAAATAATAAAAATAAAAAACATTTCTTGGAATTTTTGCGGTTAAAAACTTACAATAAACACAGATCAAAAAACAAAAAAATTTCTTTTAAACAAAAGAATTTATTTGATTGATTAAAAAAAAAACTGCGGTTTTTCTAGCAAAAAAATAAGAAAATTAAATTAAAAAAAACTTTTCTCATATTGTCAAAAAGAAAGGAAAGAAAAAAATAAAATAAATTCCGCAGACATTAATAAAGAATTAATAATAAAAAAAAAAAACTTTTACTTAAATAAAACCAAGAAAGCAGCAGCATCAGAAGCAATGAATAAAATTAGCACAAAGCTTTATGACAAATAAATTAATAAAAAAAACGTGAATAATTTTATTAAATAAAATAAAACGATTGTGTCATCGTTTAAAAATTTTTATTAAACAACAAAACATAATCATTAATAAAAATTTAGACAATTTTTTTTTTTGTTGTTTATTATTTTGCGAAAGATAAAAAAGAAAAGGATTATTATAATAAATGAAAAAAGAAAAAAAATATGACAAGTCTTAAAGACGTTGACTTGACGACATACCTAGCGGTCAGGTCATTGTATCAAAACACAAGCATTTTTTTAACAATTTTTGAGGCTAACTTCTGTAATCAAACAAATATTTGATACTATTGTTGAAGGTCCTCTAATTAACCTTTAAAAATATAATAATATTATAAATGTCTTGTCGTAGCAGATAACGTACTGTGTTATTGAAAAATTATGCAAGAAATATTCACCCAACATCCACAACATTCTAATTAAAGCTACATATTAGTCATTACGTGTTTGCAAGTAAACAAACAAGGAAAACGTTTCATTGTGCAGACTTTATTAAAAGCACAAAAAAGCTCCTAAAAATCAAAGTAAAAAGAAACTAATTACGCTTTAAAATGATGACAATCTATCTACTACAAAGATCTTCACACTACTTGTGTTTTCCTTTTATTTTCTTTTGACTTTAGCTCTTTAAAGTATCATCGTCAGAGAACATTAATAATAAAAAAAAACATCAAAGTTATTATATAATTAATTAAAAAACATAAAAATATGTTTATATTTTTAATGACATTAGAAGACAAAAAAAACAAGGAATTTTATTAATGAAAAAACTATTTAAAAAAAACAACAACAAGCAGTAACAGCAGCAGCCAAAATAGCAGCAATAATTTCCATCGCAAAACAACTTTTATTCGTTTAGATAATTTGTATATATTTTTTTTTATTATTTAATTAATAAATTTTAATTAATCAAAATAATAATTTTTAAAAATAATCAAAGAGAAGCAGAAGAAGAACTACACAAATAACGCGACAATTATTCAAATAACAAAAAAACTTAACCACAGTGTCCGTCAGCGTGTCCGCTACACTAATATTAATAATTTTATTTATTTATTTAAATTTAATGTTAAAAAATTTAATTGAAATAGTAATTAAACAAGAAAGGCAAGTCGTATTATAAGTAGTAATAGTACTAGTTCTACTAGTAGTAATAACGACATCAACATAAAATTAACAAAAATAAAAAAATCTTAAGTAGTAAAATATTATGATGAGTGGGTTTGTTACTCACTAAAAACCAACATAAAAATAAAACATTAAAAATCAATAAAATTAAAATAAAAAAACATTTTTATTCTCTTCAGTTAATTAAAAAAATATATAAATAAAAAATTATGTTTTTTTGTGCTAATTAACTTTAATTATATATATTTACACCATATTTATTATAATAAATTTTCAACGTAGTAGTATTACAGGCAAACACTAGACGACATTCAATTTAAAGACAAAAAAATAACAAGCAAATGGTAGTCAAGTCAAGCCAGTGAACAACAGTGAGACATATAACCAGACAGTTAAAAAACGCAAAAAAAAAAAACACACTATGACATTGGATTATGTAGTAAAAGCAAAAAATTTAATTATTTATGTAAACAACATGCAATAATAAAACTAATAAGGTAAAAATGTAAATATTTCATAGTTTTCTAATTAAAAAAAGATAAACAACAACAGCAGAGTTGATGTTTAATTAATTCCTATGTTTCAAAATGAAAATAAGAATTTTTACAAAATAAATCATAACGTGACTAATTCCAATAACACAACATAACTATTAATTATAATTGTAATAAAAATACTAATAATAATTATAATTTATGATTAATTTTAATTAGAAAAAGTAAAGAAAAAAAGTCATAAATTTTAATAGAAATCAATCAATAAGTAGCTGCTGCTGCGCGTTCTTTTTGTTCTTCTTTAATTACAATTTTCTATTATTAGGAATTTTTATTTTTAATTAAGATTAACCTAGATTTATCATAGTTTTTTTTTTAATTTAACTTGACCTTTCTTTTTGCCATCATTTATTAAAAAAGAAAAAAGAGTTTTCATAATAAATTGGAAGGTAGAGAAGTGATTCGACTGAGTGACTGGTTCAGTGTTACATATTTCCATTGATAAAATTCATGCTGATGTTGCTTGCTTGCTGCTGCTGTTGTCGTTACATTTTCGTTTTTTTTTGCGTATTTTTTAACGACAAACATATAAAAAACAAATCACATTTTTCTACAGGATGTTAATAAAAAGAGTTTTTAAGATTTAAAATAAAAAAAAACCATTAAACAATGACACTTAATGCTTTTTTTCTTTTCTCGTTTACTTTTGTAATAAATTTTTCTTCTAATGATTCAAACATTTTTGTTTAAATAATAAAAATATTAATTAAAGCAAAAAATAGAGCATCGCGCAATTATTATTATTATAATAATTCTGTGTAAGAGTGTAATGTTTTTCCTGTTTTATGTTTGTTTTTCTTCTCATTTCTATATATGTAATTTATGTTTTTATTATTGCTTTTAATAACTATCATTACTTTTGAAGAATTTTAGATGATTTTTTTTTTGTTCTTTTCGCTGTAAATCATTTAATTTCTTTTAATTCTAATGAAATTCAACAGTTTCCGGCGGTTATGTTATAGTTTCATCGCTCACTTTTATTATTTTAATTGAATAAATGTTTAAAATAAAATAATAATTTTTAATGAAATAAGAGAACTAAAACCGAAAAAAAAAATTTCTAACATTAATTAGCTTAAAGAAAAAAAATAATAATACCAGAGACAGACTATAGAATTTTATTTTATTTATTTTTTACCTTAATAAAACTCTATTGATTACAATCAAATCCATCAATGAAAAATAACTTAATGATTAATTGTTGATTTCCTTTCATTTTTTTTTTCTTTTCTATTCAAAAACATGTCAAAATCAATCAAATAAATTAGAATAATTTTATTATTTTAAATCTTTAAGATCGTTAATTAAGATTATTGTGTTTTTTTTTCTATTCTAATTAAACTTTTTTCTTTTCATTTTATAAGTTTTTTTTTATATCGAATGATGATATTCATTTAAATATCAATAACTAGCCGCAACAGCACCAGCAAAAACAATCAAATCAATAAAGTCTACAAGACAAGACTAGAGAGAAATAGTAAAATAAAATTTAATTCTTTTTTTTATTGGTTAATGACTTTAACCGAAAAAAAAATAATTAAAAATTCACGTGTGTCAAAAACGTTACAATAAAGAAAAAGATTATTAATTATTTCTGTTGCTATAAATCTGACATTGCTGTTGCTTATGATGTTTGTCATCAACGGTGGTACGATAGTAACAAACATTTAACCAAACCAATTAGAGTTAAGTTAATAATTTTAATTAAAGAAAAACGTAGTAAACAAGTTACTGTCTGCTTAGTTAATGAATACAAAAAAATAAAACAGAAAAAAATGAATTCATTAAAATTAGTGTCAATTAAGCGCATCCGGTTTTTTCTTTCGCTGTATTTTAAAGAATTTATTTAGAAATAAATTTTTCCTTTAAAATCACAAAAAAAAAAAACAGAAAAATGTTTAGCGGCAGCAACAATAGCAAAATAAAGACAAAAAAAGTAAACACTCATCATGAGAAAAATACCATTTCTAAGGAGACAAAATAATTTTCTTAAAACAAATTTCTTTTTTATTTAGACCTCATCTAGCTTGTAATGAAATTAAATGATTCTTCACAGTAGTGTTAGTTTGTCGTGGTTTTAACACCTTTATACTGTCTTCCTTTTTAATATTTAATAAAAATATCTACAAAAATCCATTAATTTTATTAAAAGCGAAAAAAAGAGAAAATTCTTTAATTAATAATAAAAGAAAATTATTTAAGGAATGTTTACATTTAGAATTTATTTAACCATGCATTTGCCGTCACACCAACCACCCAATTTTTCCTGCCAACAGCAACATGACAAATATTAATAATAAAATAAAAACCAACCAACCAAGCAGCCAAACCATCCAGTCATATCCACTAACAAAAGAAATAATAAAAAATAAACAAAAAAAAAGTCTTAAATAAAAGATTATTAGAAATTCTTATTTCGTACAGAAAATATTCATTTTATTTTTATTATTTCCTCTCTCTATAAAAATAATTCAAACATACTTCAGCATATTAATAATACCTTTAAGCTAAGAAGCAAGAAAAGCATGCCTCAAAAATAAACAATCAAATATGGGTGGCATATAATGGTATGTGGAATAATTCATGGTAAATAAAAACTAATAAAATTAATTATATAACCAATTTTAATCAACGAAAAAAAAAAACTCCACAAACTTTCTTAGACTAATATTTTGTTTTGTATAAAATCCATATTTTCACTTATATCAGATTGTTAAAAGTATAGGAAAGACATTTAAATAAATTCTCAAAATAACAATAAACCTTTCTCTAGACGACTCTAACACTTGAAAATATATTTCTTATTAATATATCAAAAAAATCAAAATTTAATAACAAAATAAAAACGTGAAATACGTACATACAAGTAGAAAAACAAAAAAAAAAATGCTAATGAAAAATAAAATTATTCACACAACCCACTAAAAATAAAAAAAAAAACAAATTAATTAATTATATATAAAAAAAACTTTAAACACTTGGAAATATTTATTGCAAAAGACTAAATAATGTTCAAAAGACAATCAACCAACAAACATAAATAAAAATAAAAATAATAATAAAAGTTAATTAAGAATAAATTAATATAGAAAAAAATAAATATGTCACTGGGTGTGGAGTTATTTCAACAACAGAAAAAATGAAAAAACCATAATAATAATTTTAAACAATTAACGTTAATTAAATAAGAATAATAATAATTGCGTAATTTATTTGTCTTATTTTTCATTCAATTTAATTTAATTTTATTATATTTTTATTTCAAAAGCAAATTAAATAAATTAATTAATAAAAAATGAGAGAAAAATAAATATTATTACATGAAAACAGGTGAGACGACTTTGCATGTAGTACCTTATTTATTATTGTATTATTTTTATTAAAAATTAACAGACATAAGTACGTACATACGTGTTTAATTATGGTGGTTGTGTATTATACACATATTGTATTTATAATGACATATAAAACAAAAATCCATTAAAGATTCCTTTATTTAATTAAATCATAATAAATAAAAATAAAAAAATATTCATTACACAATTAATTCTATAATTAATTAACAAAAAATAATCGAAAACGCGAAAATAAAAAAATAATACAAAGAAAATACAATATCAGCGAAAATAATTTAAATTACGTAAACATAAAAAAAAATACTTGTGACAATATGGTAATTAAAATTAAAAAAACAAATTATAGAGAGTATAATTAAACAAAAAAAAAAATAAATAAATAAAATTAAAAATTGTAATTTAAATAAAAAGTAAATAAACAACAAAACGAGATAATATTTTTTTTTGACACATTAAATTGTTTAAAAAAAAATAAAAATTGCAAACATAAAGAGGAAAATAAAACAGAAGAAGCTCTTTTCCAAAGCACAGTACTGTCACATTAACGAAAACATATCATTGGTAAATATGTTTATCTACGTATTTGTATAAATAAATTAAATATTCAACACATATTAATTAACGTGGTAATTTAGGTTAATTAGCGAGAATTAATTAAATAGCAATTTTCGATTGAATCTTTAAGAAAAGTGTTTTTTATTAATTTTACAAAAAACAAAATTAAATCTTTTATCGATTAAATATCAATTGATTGATTTACTGTTTTGCTTTCATTTAATAATGTTATTTAAATTGTTCGCGATAATTCTAAGTCAATAATAAACACCCACATTAACCGGATATTTAATACTTAATACACTAAGCAATATTCTATAATACATTGCAACTACTGTATTTTCTTGTTAAACCGGAAAACTAATTAAATTAAACATAAAAAAATCGTGATAATTTGTGTTTATTTAATTCCATTTATTATTATTACTTTTTTATTTTTGCAACTTTTTTTTTTTACCAACAACACATGTCGCTCTTTTTGCTATTTTATTATTAAATTAAAATTTTTTTTAAATTAAATAAAAGAGAAGAAAAAGTAAAACTCAAACACAATTACTTCTAAAAGACAAACTAACTCGCGCGTATACATATATGTTTATTGCTTTATTTACTTAATTTTTAATTTAATCAAAAAAATAAAATAAAAAATAAGCAAGCTTTATTAATCAGCAAATAGGGAACGAAAAAAAATAAACAACCAGAAATAAAATAAATATTGACACAACAACACAACATACAACAACTTTCACCATTGAAAATTAACATTACATTACTAAAGTAAATAAATATAATTAAATAAAAAAAAAAAAAAATAAAACACCTTTTACAAGGTGTTTCGCTACTACTATAAACACTGTAAATTTTATTAAATATTTGTTTATTAATCTTTTATTATTATTCTTATTAACTGATCTTATTTGTCAAGTGTTTAATTTATAGAAAAAAGAATCAACATCGATTTATTTTGCTAAATATAATTCTTTAAAACCATAAATAATTAATATTTCAATTAAATTGATTGACAACAATAGTTTTACTCTATTTAATAATATTATTAATCACTCATATGTAATAATAATATTAATAATAATAATTAAAAAAAGGCAATTACATTAGTAATATATTAGCATTTAATAAATGAATTATTAATTTCCTTTAATTAAACTTAAATCAAATTATAAATTGGTTATATGTTTTAATCATAGTTAATTAGAGGAAGAGTTATGTATGTACTAACTAATAAGGTAATTAAATTGCATATACAGGTAATTATAATAATATTAATGAAGACAATTAAAATAATGGCAAAATTATTAAATAGTAAAATAAAACCACCCTGTTTTTGTCTGATAGTTTTCAACAAGAAAAATCAAATTTAAATGACATTTATATTCCGTTAAATTAATACTCAAACATCTAGCATCAGCAGCACCAGAGCACCACAAAGTAATCAAAAAAATTATTTATTTATTACAAAACTAAAAAAAATCCATTTCATGTAATTAAAAATTTTAAAAGAAATAAACTAAAAAATAATAAATTGCAATATAATACGCGAGAAACAACGCAGGTAATATTTTTCAAAGAAAATTGTATAATTTTTTCTTTTCTTTATTTATTTATCT
The DNA here is from genome assembly GCA_963942525.1 of Ptychoptera contaminata. Classification (NCBI taxonomy): domain Eukaryota; kingdom Metazoa; phylum Arthropoda; class Insecta; order Diptera; family Ptychopteridae; genus Ptychoptera; species Ptychoptera contaminata. The sequence continues at coordinate 7,094,371 of OZ012637.1, forward strand.
AAAAACAAAAACTAAACAAAATTCAATTAAGAAAACACGAATAAAAATATAAATAATTAAAGAAAGTTTTCTCTTTAATTAAATAAACAAATCAAAAAAAAAAAATTGTTTAAATAAACTAAATACACTTGTTACTGTTGGTCGTTGTTGTTACTGATGATGTGTGTGGGTGGTTACTTCTTGGACGGCTTGACTTTTGTTTGTTTATAAAATGTTATTGGAGGTCGTATCCGTGTGCAATTAACTACACTTTCTTTGTTATTAAGAAGTAGCAATTAAAATCTTTTAAACATTAAATAATATTATTCATTTTAATTATGTTATTTAGTTGAAAGACAGAACAGACAACAGGATGTAAACAGTTATTTAAGAGCAGAAGTGCACAGAACACACGTTATTATGAAAAAAAAATTAAGACAAAATTTAAATAGTACAAGAAGATAATTTGTAGACGCGAAATTAAACTGTTTATTTTCTTTCAAACAGATAAACACACCGGGATGTTAAGACTGAATTTTTAGTTAATTTAATTTTTGTTATTATTTTTTTAAAATAAAAGAATAATTTTAAGCTAAAATAAATAATGAATAAGATAAATTACTGAATTAGTAAATATTTATAGCGGATGTGGCTAAAGTAAAATACAATAAAAAATTTCACGCAGAAATAATCTGTCACACATATTTTTACTAGAGCTAGGTCGGTCGGTCATCATCAATGCAAAAAATTATTTAATTATTTTTAATGAATAATAATGGAAAGTTTTATTATTTATTGTCGCGTACTCAAATCATATAGATATTTCTTTAATTTTTTCTTTTAATAATAAACTTTCTTCTTCATCACAAATATGAACTTTTTTGCTGTTTTTGTTTTTTTTGTATAAACAAAATACTAATAAAAATGAAAAAATAAATTTGTTAATAAATTTAATTTAATTTAATTTTGTTTTTTAATTGCAGTTAAAAGAAAAAATAAATAAATAAATAAAAACATGTATAAAAACCATAAAATAAATAAATTTAAAAACAAAATAAAAAAGAAAGTGCTAAAAAAATTAAACAAAACTCTACAAAACACTCTATTGACGTAATCGCGCGCGTCCGTCATTTGTTGTGTTTATTTTTAATTTAGGACAATTTTTATTTTCTTGCTTTTTTATTATTAATTAAATGAAATAAATATTTCGTATTAAAATTTTCGTTGTCAATGTTACTTGCTATTAACTGTTAAATCGAAAATTTATTAAAGTCGTTAACGTTAGAAATGAACACAACAGACAACACCATACAGTAGTAACACATCATCTTTTATTTCTCTTTTTTTAATTATTCTATTTCTGTATCATGTAGTAGACAGACGTAGTAGTAGCAACAAATTAAACAAGATAAGAAGAAAACTATAAAAAAAATTAATTAAATTAAAAAAAAAAAATTAGCACAATCTATAAATTAAGAAAATTTCAGTGACCTCAACACAAAACATCAATCATTTAAATTAACAAAAACAACGAGAAGAAAAAGTATTGTTTTGCTTTTACGTATGTGAAGAATAACCTTCAAATAAATTAAAACAAAGAACAACGAAAAACCACACAGCACAGTAGAAACAGTGGCCTGGCCAACCAAGTAACAAAGAAAATTGATTGTCAATAATAAATAAATTAAAAAAAAAAAAGTACCATAACTGACACAAAACACCTGAGAATTAAAACCTGTTATATTATTGTTAAATATGTTACGACATCATTGACCACCGATTTTTTTTACAATAAAAATACTCACGTCCTTATTATTATTATTTTAATTACAATAATTACTAATTAAAAATTATTTTATCCATTTAACCTGTGTGTACTTAATTAATAATAATTAAATTTTAATTGCTTATTGTTGTTAATTTAAGAAAATAAATTCTCTGTTTAATTATTTTAATTAAAATTTATAATTACATAAAATTATGGTTACACTTTTACCAGAAATTTTTATAAAAAACACAATTTTCTTCTCATACAAAAAATTAAAACGCAACCAGTATAAATTGCATTGTTTTAATCAGATAATTATAATAGAGAAAAATCAATTAAAAAGACAAAGAAATGTAATGTAAGACGAATGAATTAAATCTACAAGAAAAAATGTAAAAACCATACATCAAAGATATGCAGCAAGCAACAGCAGCAAATAATTTAAAAAGAAATTGGATTGACAGAAAGAAGTTAAATGTAATGTAAAACTAGGGTAAAACAGAAAAAATAGCGACAATAATATTATAAATAAATACGAATTTAATTGATTTCTTTTTAAAAATTATTTTTTAATAATATTATTCAGAAACGGAAAATTTTTCTTTTGCTGATTATTTAAGTAAATTAAATTAAATTGAAAAAACTTGAATCAACCGTAAATGATGATACAAATAAAAATTCGATTAAAAACATGCAAAATATGTATTTCAAAAAAATCAACGCAATCACCAACAACGAACCAAACCAACCACCCACCAACATTACATAGCTAAATATCACTATAATAATAAAAATAAAATCAATTCGTATTTTAATGGTTTTTAAAACAGAAAATAACCAAAAAAAGAAAATGTCGTTAAATTAAATTACCAATAATAAAATTGATAATTGACGATATGAAAATCTAAAATCTGACGATATATAAACTGAAAATATATAATAAAAATACACAGAGTAAAAACTCATTAAATCAAATCACCAAAAATAAAAACAATAATAATAATAATAATAATAATAATAATAATAATAATAATAAAACTTTATTCAAATCTAACTATGCCTTATTTCACTTCACCATCACCATCTTATCATCAACAAAAAAATTCTAGAGAAAAATATATAAAATTGCTTTAAAGAAAATATTAAAGATATAAAATTTACTAATTTTCCAGCAAAATTATTAATAATATAAATAATTTTTACAATATTTTTCCTTTTTCATTACCACCATCGTATACCCAATGCTCAAGTAATTATAATTTTTATGACTTATTCTGCGTCATTGGAATATTATTTCCACTTTAATTATTAAATCATTAAAAATATAATTAATAAAAAAAAAGGAAGAAAAATGTAAAGTAAAATTTTACATAGTTGTATTCTTAGCTCCCCCAAGAAACAACATTCTTATTACAAAACAAAACAGAAAAAAAAAACACCAAATTAGTTTTAATGTTTTAGCTAAAGAAAGTACAACAAAAAAAAAGTAATTAAAACTAAGGAAGAAACAAAAAGAGGAAAAAAAAATAAAATAAAACGAAAATCAATATTTAATTATAATTATAAGAAAATAAAAAAAAACAACAACACTCTTTCCACACAGTACAACACAATGCCTGTATATTTAAGGATGGGTAACGAAAAGAAATAAATGTTTCACCTGCTTGTTTCTTCTACCTTTTCCATAATAATTATTATTTTTTCTTACTGTTACAAAGTACCTACTCATCTACCATACACACAGCCGCCACACACAATCACTTTACCAACGGAAATTAATGATTTTTCAACGAAAATATAAATAAATAAATTTTTTATAGATAAAAATACAGTGATTACGTCATATCGGTTTTTATTTAGGAAAATATTTTTTGTGCAAACGAAAAATATATAACAAGACGATTGCTGGACAACAAAATTCTTTTTATTTTTTTTTTTTTTTTGAGTAATTAATTAACAACAACAAGAAAAAGCATAAAAACAAGTAATTTAACCTTTATTAAGAAAAATGGTTATAAATCCCTTATAAAGCACAAAAAGAAGAAAAATGACAACCACAAAAACAAAAAACATGAAAAATTGCTAATAAACAACAATTTAAATCCGTGTCCAGCCACCAGTTATATAATGTCTAAAAATAATAACAAACAAAAAACAAATCAATTTATTAAAATGTTAAAATGTGAAAATTTTTGTGAAAATACCACCATAATCACCTCCAGCAACAGCAATACAATCCACCCACCATTAATAATAAAAACAAATTTATTGTTTTGCCCATTAAAAGAAAAATTAAGGGTTTATTAAAATAATAAAAAAAAAACAGATTTGATAATAAATTTCATGTCAAAGTAACAACAATGATAAATTGCGATAAATAAAAAAAAAACACACAAAAAAAATATCCAAACAAATTCTTTATAACTATTTTCACAATACACACAATAGGCAAAACCACCGTGTTTTAGTAGCAGAGCCGCCGCAAGAAGAACCCAACACCCTACACATTTTTTTTCTATTTAAAAAAAAAAAAGCTATTAAGTAAAACAAAAAAGAAAATTTACATTTTATGGATTCAAAGTATTATAATTATTATTTCTAAATGAAAAAAAAAACCACACACAACTAATTATACTTAAAATAAAAATAAAAAAAAATACCCAAGAAACAACAAAAAAATTAATTGTTATTCTCTGTCTTGTAATTATTATTTAAATTTTTTCCCTTTTTCTGTTTTTCTGCTTGTACTACATCATATAATAATTCTTAATAATAACAGTAGCATCTACAAAAATTTGACCAATGTTCGGATACAAAGCACTTTAAGCAAAGGCGATTTATAACAAATTATTTTTTACATAGAAAATAAAAAACTATTGCAGCAAAACTGTGCAATTATTACAAACCGCAAAATATAAATATATGTTTTCTCTTAAGAATTAAATAAGACATAATGGATGTGCGTTAACAAGAAATGAATAAAATATCAGGTTAATACATACAAAAAAACATATAGAAAAATTTGCAAAGTATTAAATTACGCGAATTCATGTGGAAAACGCAAAAATGTAACATATTATATAACATTAAAAAATATTTGTCAACTCTCGCTCTATCTGCTGCTGCGTTTGAAACATAAAAAATAAAATGAATTTTATAATAATAAATAATTAAATAAATTAATAAGTGCGAATAAAATAAGTAGAAATTAGTAGTCGCTACTGTATACTGCATACTATGGCTGTCTGTTTTTATATTTTTCTCCTTCTTGATATCCTTTTGCCTTCCCACTATATATACATATATATTTATTTTTTATTGTTGTTGATATTAATTTTTATTTTATTTATTTTTCATTATAATTAAGGATTTCTAAGGAGAATAATGTATAATTTAACCATTAAATTGTATTAAACAAAAAATAAAGAAAATAATGTAAATATTTTTAATGACCATTATTTATCAAAAAAAAAAGACATAAAAATTAGTGAAAAAATAACAACAAATAAACCACCATAAACAACAACAATAATAATAAAAATCATTTCTTTATTTACTTATTATTTTTCAGTCTTTACATTATTATTGATTGAAATAAAAAAAAACACATAAATTGTTAATTTGTTTGTTACCCAGAGTTAATGATAAATTGTAATTTGTTTTTGTTTTTTCTTTTTACTCTTGAGATTTAATTACATAAATAAACATAAAAACGCTAATAGAAATAAAAATAACCAAAAAAAAGTGAATAAAAAAATAAATTAATTACTTAAAAGGACGACAACAACGATTTAAATTTATTTATTTTTTTTTTGTTTGTAATAAAAAACTAAAGACCCATTAAAAACAGACAGACAGACAGGCATGCAGGCACATTAATGTCCACAATGACTAGAACAGACAAATAATTATGACAATAATAATACTTCTTCTTTAAAATCATAAACGATAAATAAAAAAAGATAACTTTTCTAGCTTTTATTGCAGACGAAATACAACAAGATAGAAAGAAACAGTAAGTTCGGTCTAGTAGCTTCCATTTTCATGTACAAAAATCTATCATATTAATAATTTTGATTAGTCTTTATTAGCGAGGTTACTTTGAATAATATTCATTGTGTAACTAACTAATAAACCAATGTTATTTGCTTCCAATTATTTTGCCTTTAAGAAAAAAAAAACCCTTTTTCCTAGTAAACATTACTACAAAAAACTACTCAACTAAACACTTAAAAGTTTTTAAACAATTTTAAAGAAAATGAAAGCAGCTAATCAAATGCAATGTGTAAAATTTAAGAAAAGAAAAAAACTAAGCAGCTAATAAAAAATGCTGCTGTTGTTGCTGCGACAAATTCTATTAAAAAAACTTTAAACTTAAATTAAAATTAAGTCGATTTAAAGAAATAAAACAAAGATAAAGTAAAACAATTAAAAAACTCATTAATTTAAGTAGAGAAAAATATATATATATAATTAAAAACGAATTATATTATATTGAAAGAAAGAAAAAAAAATTCAACGACGATAACAGACAAGAATAAAATAAATTAAAAAAAGAAAAATAAAAAACAACAACATATAATTATGTCAAATTAAATTTAATTTTAATTAATTTAAAGACAACAAACAAACATGCGATTTCTTTATTATTATTTTTTTAAAGCTCAGCTGGTCGCTGTCTGAGTGACGCTGTTGTTCTCAGTTGGTTCGTACACCATTCTTCCAGTAATTTCTTATTATTTTTTTTTGCACCATTTTTGTTATTAAAATAATGAAGCAGCAGCAGCATCAGCAAGAGAAGAAAAAATAAAATAAATCGTTGCAAAAAAAAGGAGGAGGAACAAAAAAAATGAAAAAACAGATTTTATCCTATTTAATTCTTATTATGCTTTGCCTGAGTGCCTGGATATTTTGCTTGTGATTTTGTTGTTGATCTAGACGACGACTAAAGTTACTACTACTATTGCCATTGCTTCTGCAGATTTAATTTTATTTCATTATTGTATGTGTCGCGTAGTTCGCGATTTCTTATTTTAGCAAATATTGTATGTTGTGTGCTTTTCTTTTTCGCAACAAAAACTTCTCTATTTACTTTAAAATTAAGCAAATTAAAAAAATAAATCCTGCAATTACTTTTCAACATTAATTTACTCAATTCTACTTGACTTTACTTAACTTTTTCTTTTATTTTTTGAAACTAAACAAAAAAGATTTAATTCACGATTAAATATCTATAGAGGTCTGACAGAGAGCAGAGTTACCGTTGTTGTTATTTCTTTGAATCATTTTTATCCTTAAAATTTAAAGAAAAAATAAACTAAATTAAACTAAACTAACTACAGCCTGTTATTATTACTGCTGCTTGCTTGATATGAATTTTTTCTCACCCAAAACAAACAAAAAAAACTCCTGTTGAAGGACGAAAAAAATAAAAACAAATCCAAGATGATTAAAAAAATAAATAAAAAAAAATCGAAGAATATAAAAAACCTGAAATACTTTTATTTCTTCTCGTTTTTAATTAGACCGAACAAGAAAAAAATAAATAAAATTCTTAATCAAGATTAAATAAGAAAAGAAAACGTTAAAGAAGAAACAAGTAAAACGTTATTACTTCGTTATCTAAAGATGTGAATAAATGTGAGAAACGAAACGAATTTATGTTTTTATTATTAACACAACATTGTTCTTAACTTAAAGAATATAAATACTCTATTTTCGATGATAATTGTTAAATAATTAATTAATTATTAAATTTATCTTTAAAATTTCTAAAGATAAATTAGATAATTTTAAGACAAGACATTTTTCTTATAAAAATTATACTTTCCAAGACCGTAAAAACATTACAAAGGATATATTAGTAGAAAGATATAATACTTCATCAGTAGCAGCAGCAGTAACTTACTTAACTCAAACCATAACTAAATAAGGAAGTTAAGAATAAGAAAATATTCTTACAAAAAGATATAAAAATTAAAATGAACGACAGAGGGAAAAAAACGAAAGAATGAGAAAAAAAAAATTAAAAATAAATAAATAAATAAAAAACCAAATGATTTATTACATGACAATGTTATAATTTTAATGTTGCTTATTTTTCTCATTTTATTTCTTACAACATAAATATAAAAACATAAAAATAATGATGGTGGGAGGCACACAATAAAAAAACGAAAACATGTTGGTCTAACTAATAATAATAATAATAAAAAAAAAATATAAAAATAAAAATAAAAAAAAAACGAAAACTTAATTTAAAATCGATTGTAATTTACTTTTATTTATTTTTATTTTTGTTCCCTTCTTTTATCGCTATCTTACGTTTCCAAATACAAAAAAACTTCCAACGAAAATTCGATAAAAATGAAAAAAAAAAAACCAATAACGAAATGTTATCTTAAAAAAAAATAAAGGAACCAAACTGAAGATAAAATTTTAAGGACATTTTTTATTTTTATTGAATTAAGCATTTTTTTTGCTCTGCACAAAAATCATCGTTAAATATTTGACTATTCGGAATAAAAAACAATTCGTATTCGTTAAAATTGATTTTTTTTTTTTGTTTTTACAAAAAAATCATGTACATTGTTAGAGTACAAAAGCATTTCATAATATATATTAAAGATAAAACAAAAAAAATAATGTCAAAATTTACTTTTATCTCAACATTTTAAACAATCAAACATTTAATTGCATTGTTAAACGAAGTCAAAGATATAAAAAATAAAAATTCGACAACAGTTTTTTCCATCGAAAAACCAACTATCTAATTCAACGAGTTTTTTTAATCAAAGAATTCTTGATAAATCAAGTAAACAACAACTAATTAATAAGACAAAACTCACTTCTCAATTTTGCAGGTGATAAAATTTAATTAAAATATTATTATGTTATTTTATCAAACGATAAATTATTCCAACCTACTACTCTTTCTGTGCAGCACTGTATTGATTACTATAAATACCTGTAATAACTTTGATATTATATTATCCGATTGTTAGTTATTTTTAATTAATTAAATTATTAGATTATCAACAATTTTGAATAGTTTTTAGCATAACCAAAAAATCATATTACTATTGTGAAAATATTGTAATTTATTTACAAGACCTTTAACCTTTTTTTCTTTCTTGTTTTTATTTCGTAAGAAAACTTTCTACACTCTTGAAAATCTTACATAAAATTTATTAAATTATAAAAGAAAACAATAAAATAAAATTAATTAATTTAATTGGCAATAAAAATTTATATTAAAAAATTGTAAATATTAATTATTATGTTAAAGCAGACACAAACAACAATAACAACGACTTAAACATCCTGCTTTTATTATTTATTAAACTTATCAAAAAATATAATAAATAATTAATAATAAATTATTTTTATAAATTAATAAAATAATAAATATACAAGAAAAAGAAGAAAAAAACGATGAATTAAGTTGAGTAATGAAAGGAAAAATGAAGAATAATAAAACTTGTTTCTTAATAAACCATTACGTTTCGTTAGAAGGCACAGTATTGTCCTTGATATATTAAAAATCAAGTTATTAATGACAAAAAAAAATACAACTAAACTATTAATGATTTTGCTTTAAAAAAAATAAACTCAATTTCGCAGTTAATTAGAACAATTACCTGTAATAAATTAAAGAAGCAAGCACTGTACATTTTTTTTTTGAAAGTGATTTTTAATTGAATTTAATCTTAGAAACAACTTTACGATTTGTTTACTTTGATTTTAGTTTATTTTTTAAAAGAAAAACCAATTGAAATAGCTCAAGTATAATAAATCAACCAACAAAATTATAAAACAAAAATTAATTTGGTGACTCTTGAAAGTTTTTATTTTTTATTTACATCAAAAGTTCTTAATAAGTATAAGCTTTTAATATTCAGTAGTACAGGTGGCATGACAGGTAAGGGCATATAGTTTTGTTTTTTTTGTTTTCTATTTTTTAAGTTTTCTAAGATTTATCTTTTAATACTTTGTTGTATTACTTTTAGGCCACTTGATTGGTTTTTTCTTTTCTAAATTAAATCGTAGGTGTATACGTTTTTTTTTTTAAACTGTTTTTATTTAAAATTAATTAGTTTTGACATTTAATTTAATCACACAAAAATAAACAAAGATTATCTACTCAATGAAACACGTAGTTAGTTTTGATTAATTAATTAATTAAGTTTCTTTCATATGTTATGCTTTAAGTAGAAATACCACGACATTTATTACGTTACTTAATTTTATAAGAAAATAAAACATAATGAAATACTTTTAATAAAAGAAGAAAAAAAAAAAACATTTTCAATCAATTTAATGATAATTTATTTTATTTTTTCAAACACAAAAGCGCGCTCACACAGCTTAATTAATTTAATTTACAACAAATATATAAAAAAAGAAACATAATTTTTCATTTATTTTTTAATTATAATAAATAATTTTTGATTGACATTTACATAGAATAATAATAACAAAAAGGAAAAACTTTATTCAACAGATAGATAGATTCAAAATCAAAAACAATAACCACAATTATAAATTTGTATTTTGTTCATTTAATTCATTGTTGTTACAATAAAGAACAATTAAGACAATTATGCAAAACAATAAAAAAAGGTACAACAGAAAAATAAATCCATACATGCAACAACATAAATTTATTTAGTAAAGTTTTTTGCTCACAAATAAAATTGCACAACAAACCAACACAAAACAATTTTTGTTAGCAATTAATCAAAATTATTTCATTTATGGAAAATCACAAAAGAATGTTTTTCCTCGTTTTCTCCAAACCACCATCATTACCACACCATTTATATTGTTTTAACAAAACTTATTTAAAAAAAAACAAACTCATGACTAATATTATTTAAATAAATAAAATTAAACTGAAACCAATCAAATAAATAAAATCAATTTAATTACAAATAAATAAATACAAATTTTGCGATTTCACAGAGAATCAAGTAAATAAAATAAACAAACTAAAAAAAAAATTATTTAATTAAATTGAGAGGAAAATAAATCAATTTTATATAAAAAAAAAAATAGAAAAAATAAAACTAAAACACGTGCTTCAATAGCATCGTAAATGAACCGACAACGAAACAACGACATCAGGTAATTTTGCAGGCAGAATAACCAGCAATAACAACAAATAGAAGAAACGAACACACAGAGGCACACAGAGCGCGCAATCATAGAAATGATCGATTAATAAAAAATTAATTAAAAAAAATAAAACACATAAAGCAACATAGAAAAAAATTTAATTAAATAAAAATTGACAATAAAACATCGAAAGGAATTTTTCTTTTTATAAAAAAATAAATAAATAAATAATAATTAAACAACGCCATGAGACGAATAAAGAAATAATTATTTTTTATTCGATTTTTTTTTCGCGAATCGAGAATTTATTGTTTGAGAATTATTATTTTGCCTTTAATTGCTTTTTTTTTGCATTAATCAAATTTTGTTTTGGAAAGAATTTTCATTTATATATAAAAACTTTTGTTGTGCATTATTTGAATTTCGCTAAGAAAAAGAAAAACAGCGTAAAGAACAACCAGAGACAAAAAACGTTAATGATATAATATTTATGCAAAAATCAACAGAAATATATTATTAAAAAAAATAAAAAAGAATTAAATGCTGCACATAAAGCTGAAATAGCAATACACTGGACTAGATGAGATTTGATTTTCAATCAATCAGAAATTGCAATAAATATGCTCTTCTTCTACTAAACAAACCCAAGTAACTTCACAAATATTTTATATAATTTTGCAGAAAATTTAACATTTACATTAGATCAGAGAGTTTATTATTTCTATTAAATAAAAATATTATTATTTAACAAACAAACATAATAATAGCAAATAATAATAATAATTCAAATTTACATAATACAATAAACTTTAAATTAAAAAATAAAAATATAAATGAGGAATATTTTTTTATTATGTACATCCGGTTATTAGAGGTTTGGTTTTTTTTTTTATTTAATATTTTTTCAATCTTACTCAATTCAATTCATTGTGCTAGCAGCAGCATACTACAGTAGCTACTTTGTTTCGTAAACATATATTTAACTATTCGCAGGTTTTAAATAAAAAAAAAACTAAAGAACAAAACAAAACACAAAAGTTTCAGTTAAAAAATTGATAAAATAAACTAATTTGCATAATTGAAATTTAAAAAGAGATAAAAAAAAACAAAACAAAATAAAAATTCTTCTGCATAGAACAAACAAATGTATAAATAGAAAAAGCATAAACATAATAATCATAAATAATAATAATAAAAAATATAAAACATCATTTCCTCATTGACTCTATAATCAAGAAAATAATAATAATAATAATAAAAATAAATAAATACAAAAAAATAAAATAACAACCAAAATTGTCCTTCGAGATTAAATAAGCAGAAAGAAACAATGCAATGTGAATTTACCATGACTAGAATAATAATTGATAATTAAAGAGTAATTTTAATTTTTCGGTTATTATTATTTAACTAAATGTAGAAATGATGTTTTTTCATTAAAAGAAAGTTATTTTTTTTTGCAAATCAAAAATTTGCATGTTGTTGTCCTCGTCGCCTTAACTATTTTAAAACCACCCAAACTAATAACAAAAATAAATAAACAAGTAAATAACATGGTTTGTGGGTTGAACAAAAGTTAACAAAAGTAACCAGTAAGTAGTAAACAAACCTGAAAACAAGTGTATTTATTTAAAAAGTTAAACAAGGACCACCAGAAGAAAATCATAGAAAATAAAGACAAACATTAACAAATAAATCATATTAAATACAATTAAAAATGTTAAATAACTCTACCTTCTTATCCTACTACTATGCTACGAAGTAAATAATTAAATCAATCAACAAAACTTTTAAGCTTCAATCAACATAATTATTTTATTAAATTAAAATAATTTTTTCTTTTTTTTTTTTGGGTAATTTATTATTGAAAAACCTTTTTGTTGTTCCGTTCGTTTGATAATAAAATTTTAATCAAATATTGTAACGTATACAGTATCTATATTTTAGATTGCAAATTAAGTGCTCTTCTATTATTGTTATAACATAAAATCATAAAACACTAATATTATTATTTAAATTATTTACAAGAAATAATTAAATAATAGTGAAAAAAAAAAAATAAAAAAAATAATAATAATAAAATTAAATTAATTATTATAAATAGGTTAAGGCTGTATAGTTTATTTGCAGCAGTGTGCACTGTGTGCTAACACAATTATGTTTTATTTTTTATTCGTTGTAATTTTAATTAACTCTTTTTTATTTTCACAAAATTAACATTTCTTCTCAAACATTAAATACACATAAAATAGGCAACAACGATAGAAACATTAAAATAAAATACGTTGCTCAGAGGTAATGAATGGCGTAAATTGAAAATCAATCAAGTAAATAAAATCCAATTAAACGAAACAAGAAGAAATAACATAAATTAATGGAAAAAAAACAGAAAACGCAGAATAAAAGTAATTTTTTTGCTTTTTATAAATGTTAATTAAATTTTTTCATTTCAATTAAACTATAAAAGTGTATTTATTTTTTCTTTTCTTTTCACTATTTTATTACAAATCACACGACGGTAGGTAAAAAATCTTATAGAAACAAAAAAAAGTACACAATACACATGTTACTTGTACTTGTTTTGTTGATCTTGCTAAATGTTTAACAACGAAAAAAATAAAAGAAAAAAGGAAGCAAATATATAATTACTAATTGTTAACAATTAATTTTCATTTATATTATTTTGTTAGTAGTTTTTATTATTTATTTATAATCAGCAAAGGTGTGTAAATACCATATATACACACATCTGCAGAGTAAATTATAGGAAAACACACATTCATGTAATGTATCTTTATTTGCAAATAAATAAAAAGAAAAGAAAACACACAAAATAGCAAAAAATATTCTTAAACATTTACTCTTGTTGTTTTCTTCAATTTATTTAATTATTTATTTTTCACTTAAATATAATTGCAAATCACAAATAAAAATGATGAGGTGGCAGGCAAAAACGAGCCCACACAATACAAAACATATATAATAAAGTTATTAAAGAAAATTAGTTGCTAAACAAGTAAAAAAAAGCATTAAATGGGGAAAAGAAAAAAAAGTATAAAGTTGACTAAGAACATCAACAAATATTGTACATTAAAGAAGGAATATCATCTATTCATCCTCCACACATGTTTTCAATTAAACTTCTTTAGTTGCTTTACTTGCTTTTCTTTTTAATTATTTTTGCCTCTTATTATGGTTACTATCATTATTATTATTATAATCATTATTATTGCGATTATATCCTCTTATTATACATATAAATTGACAAAATGAACCGTCTTTTCTCTGTTTTCGATATTATTTCTTTAAGAAACAACAAAAGATTATCGTTATCGTTGTTGCGCGCTACTGTTTCTTTCTTTTTTTTAGTTTTTCTTAGTGTTAATTTGTTTTTCCCTTTTATTGTTATGATTATGATTCTACAAATTTTTATTTTTTTAATTAACTTTTTTAATTAGAAAATAAATTTTTAATTTAAAATTTTTCTTTCATTTCTAAATCTAGGGGTATAAATAATACATACAACACGTTGATATAACAACAACTAAACTACTATTGTTACTTTGTACTTTGCTTATTAAAAATATTGATTTTGTAAGAAGACAAAATAACCGTAACAAAATAAAAGAAAAGCTTTAAAAAAAAAATACAAACTAAAGTAGAGGAAGCTACTTAGTTTTTATAGAGAAAAATACAAAATAAGACAAAAATGACTTTAATACAGAGAAAAATATTTGAGTCACCTACTATCCAATCCACAGTTAAAATACAAACAAAAAAGGGAAAAAAAACACTAGAAAAAAGTTTAAATTAAAAATATTGACATACAAAAGCTAAAACCCTTGAATAATAAAAAAGAAACAAACAAATAAAAGAGGAGAATGAATGAAAAAGGGCAGCACAGTGACACGTCACAAGAAAGGGATCCAATAATAAAAATAAAAATTTGTAATTTTTTCCTTTGCAATTTTATTACTGTCAAATTATTTAATAAAACGAGAGAAAATTTTCTTTTATTTAATTTAATACTTTTGTAATAATTTTTTTTTTGGAAGCAATCTCGAAAAAAAGAAAAGAAAATTCAAAATATAAATAAAAAAAGAAAATAATGCCTCTTTTTTAAAAGTGTTTATGCAAAGCTTTTCACAGTTATACTTATGCTACTGTTTATTTTTCTATGGTTTAACTGAGAAACGAGCATAAATAAATTTCTATTCAAAATTATTTGCAAAATAAAAATTACAACAGCAAAAGATGCAATCGCGTCACAATACTTGGGAAAAATTAAATGAAAATTAATTGTAACGTTTGTGACGCTATGCAAAAATAAGAGTTTAATAAAAAGCAGAAACCACTATCGTCTAATCTCTAGCTTTAATCAATTTAAAACATAAAAATAAAAGAAAATAATAAGTAAAATATAACGAATCAATTTGAGGGTAGGTAGATATAGTCGTAGTGTCATTTGTCTGCTGTGGTTAATATTTTAAATATAAAAAAGTGAACCCTTAATGTGGTATGTTTTTTTTTCAAAAGTTTACTATATATTGGATAGTTTTTAAAATATGTTCACTTCTTTAAAACAAGAAATTTGTTATGCTTTTACATATATTTTATCGAGGTTTACGAATATAAAAAGTATCATAAATCGCAGCTTTGTAACAACAAGTAATAACACTACAAGTAAAATTACAAACAGCAAGTGAAAATAAAAATTGATAAAACAATCCCACAATTGTCATCCAAAATTCAAGCATTTTATTTTAATAAATAAAAAAGAACAACAATAAAAATAAAAAAACAAGTGTAACGATAATAGTATAGATAGAAATTTTTCTCAAATATCGTAGCATATATGAATGACAAAACAAACAATCTACATACAATTATTTATTATTATTATTATTTTCACTATAAAAGAAAACTCTTTTAAAAAAGTAAACTGAAAATTATTAAAGAAGCTTTTAACGAAAGAATAAAATGAAAACAAAAAAGTATTTGCTGCTGCATAAATAATAATAAAAACATAAATAAAGAGAAAAAAAACGAAGCAATTTTTATTTTTTTAATAACAAATTCTGATGTAATAAAAGCAGCAGAAAAAAAACCAAATTAAAATAATATTTAAATAAAATATTCAAGCAAAAAAAAAAAAAGAGCATTAAAAAAACGGAAAAAAATGATGTTTTTATTTTTTATGAAATTAAATTTAGAAGCAAAATAAATAAAATAAAACGATAATAAAAAATGAAAATTAAAAATATGTAAAAATAAAACATAAAATTAACGATGACAAATAATGAAAATTTATAGTTTAAATGAGAAGAGGAGAGAGTGAAAAATACAGAAAGAATTATAATTTTTTTATTTTTTGATTTTAATTTTAATTTGCTTTCGCGCTCTCCTTTGTATAATTTATTAGTTTTTCATTTTATTTCATTTAATATTTATTTATATTATAATTTTTGTATATTTTTTTATTTAATGCTTTTTAAAATGTGACAGGTGCTGTTGCTGCTGTTAGTATTATTATTATTATTATTATTATTATTAATATTAATAATAATAATAAAAAGCACAGAATAAAAAAAATTCTACTTTATTATTTTTAATTTGATTTGTTATTTTATTTGAATTAAAAAATGAAATTTTTTTATTAAAGTAGGATGATGGTTTGACAACACAAAATTATGATTTATTAGATTTAAAATAAGAAAGAAAAAAAATAATATTATAATGTATTACTCGCGTCTGCAAGACCAGAAGAAAATAAATTACAAAAAAAAAAAAACACTTTAATTAAATTAAATTAATATGAAAAATAAAATAAATATTTTTTACATAAATTAATAAATGAAAAATAATAATAATAAATGTTGAGACATAAAAATAAAACCAAGTCAAATTGGGTTAACTATTTTAATTAAAATCAAAGTAACAGAAAAGCAGCAGAAACAGAAACAACACCATCAACTAACGACACAAACTACTCATACAATTTTTATTTAAATATTTAGGTCAATAATACTAAAAATAAAACAACAATTTTAATTGAAATAATAATAATAAAAATAACGAGTACCGACATATCCAAGGAACAAAAAATGTCACAAAAAACAAGTACAAAATTATTATTCTTTAAAATTACTTTTTAAAGTATATCAAATAAGCATAATAAAAAGAAAATATAAAACATTCGTGTACATAATTTAATTAAAGCAAAAAAAAAAGCAATAAATATACATATAAATGTGACTGAAAAACACCCCACAATACAACACAACTCAACACAATCACACCAAAAAACATTAAATCAAAATTTGAAAATTTAATTAAAATTTAATTTGTTTAATGAAAATGAAAAAAAATTATAGCAATAAATTTTCTCCCTTAAATAAATAAAAAAAAAATCATTAAAAATGAAAATTTAATTTTCATCTTTCTAAAAATAAATGAAAAAAAAAAAAAAATCACATCACACCAACGTCATATATACTCGGCGTCGTCGCCGACACCACCCAAACATAATTTCCTAGATAAAGTTAAATTAGTTTTAAAAGCTTACTACACACGAAAGGGTGATAAAAAAAGTAGAAGAAAACGAAGAAAATTAATATTAAGCAGACAGTTGTTGTAGTTCTCATGTGATTTAACTCCTTTACAAAGGTAAGGTAAGATGATGCTGCTTAAGTGATAAATTCATGAAAAAAAAAGAAAAAACTCTACAACTTCTTCGGCTAATAGAAAATAATGAAAAAAAAAAAATTGATTTTACGGAAAAAAAAATTATTATTACTTTCAATCATTTTAAGCAATTTTCCAATCAGTGAGTTTTAAAGGATTTCCAATCGTAGAGAAGGGTGTCACCACACAACACAATATACTTATGTACCCACCCGTCCTTAACACATTCATCCCCAAGGATTACACATACATACTTTACTCTTATTATTTTTATTTCCTTTTTCTAAATTTACTATTCTGTGACGAATGAGATTTCATAAAAATAATTTTAATAAATTTTACTTTTAACCCTCCACTAACAAGTGAAGAAAAAAACCACTCAAAGCACCACGAATCGGAACTACCATCAACACATTAAACAAAAATCAATGTGATAAAATTGATTGGGTTGATTTTGCCAGGCTGTCGCTACGACTAACATCATTCTGGTCGGGCTGGCTGGCAAAAGCAAATAAAAACTAATTCTAATTAAATTTATTAATAAAATAAAAATACGTCCTAATCAATAATAATGAAGAGGAAGGAAGTAGAGAAAGCAAAAAAAATGAAAAACCCTTTTATTAATTTTCAGATTAACAGTAGCAGTAGCAGCAGCAAAAAGTTCTAAAAACAATCTGCGACAAAACAAAACGCAAATTATAATATTTAATAATAACAATAATAAACACTTGTGTGAGGGTAAAATAAAATAAAATGCAAAAAATCTCATTACAATTAATTGTAGTATTTGATGATAACACACTTTCAATCATTTATTTGCTGCTTTTTAATTAATTATTATAAGTAATTATTGTTATTATTCATAAATGACAAATTAACTAAATAAAAATTTAATTTAATTAAACCTAAACCATTATTGCTATTAGAGCTAGGCATCTAGATATGACCTCAAACTTTATATTTATTTTATTTTTGTACAAAAAAACCACCAAAAAATCCAATCTTGTAAAAATATACAAGGAGAGTGAAATAATCACTTAAATAAATTTTCACTCCAGTAAATTCATATATTTTTTTTTCTCTTATTCATAGAAAAAAAAACCACGATAAGCGAAGAAAACACTCCAATTTTAAGTAAAAAAAAAAAAGAAAAAATTCAATTAAATTAAAAGAAAAAATAAAGTAAAGTAATGTAAAATTCAATTAAAAACCAATTAAATAAAGAGTGTTTATAAAAAAATAATAATAATAATAATAAAAATTACATAAATCGCTTACCACAACAACAGCGAATACATATCTCTATCTATCTATATACAATTACCTAAAGTAAATTAAAAAGAATTCTTTTTTTTGTTGTTATAATTATAATTATAATTATTTCGTCAACAAAACAAAAAAAAAATTCTTTTCTACTTTGGTACTTTGTTGTCGTTTCTTTTTACTTATTTTTAAATAAAATAAATACACAGTCAGATCAATGAACTCACCTGTAACGAAAAAAAAAAAGAAAAAATAAATATTAAAATAAAATTTTAATCATTAAAAAAGAAAAAGATTTTTTTTTTATTTTATTTATTTAACAAAAAAAACAAACATATAAACAGGAATTTGTTAATTATTTTGTTTCTTCTTCTTGTTGTATTATTTTTGGCTGACGTTTTTTTCTTTTTACCTTTTAATGTTTAACAAAAAAAAAATTAAAAAAACTAAAATAATTGTGTGAGAATTTTGGCACATAAACACAGATCGCGATTTATGTTTAGCCAAAAGACAGAAACATTGCTACAACGACAATAATTTAATTAATTAAAAATAAAATAGCCGCACACAATATATAAGAAAACAAAAAACAATTTTTAATTAAATTTATCACACACAACAACAAGTGAAAAGCATAAAAGCAAAAACCCAAATTCATGGCCATAAAAGAACAAAAAAAAAAACTAATTATTATTAAGAAGAGAATAAAAAAATTAAAAGGTAAAAAACAAATTTTCAAAGTTCATTTACATTAAATTTAATCGTTTAAATGCATCATCATTCGTGTAATTAAAAACAAAATAAATTTGTTTATAGTTGGATAAAGGTTAATCTTAGACGACGCGACAATAAACAAAACTATTTGATTAAAGGTAAAAAATAAATATTCTAGACAGCATCATAATACACAACTACAACTATTTTGCATATGCAAAAACAAACATATCCAAACAAATATAGTAGACAATTTTTCAGCACCAAAATTTTTTCAAAAATCAATCAATGTAAAAATAAAAAGAAGAATTTTCTCATTATGTGTGACATAAGAATTGGAAATTACAAAAAGACAAAAAAATTACCCATTGACACATGTGTCATTCAAAATGCTGTGTTGACAGCCAGCCAGCATCAACAGCAAAAACATTTTAAAAATGTTTTATTTATTTATGCAGCAAAAAACGATTTAACAATGCATTAAGAGTAATTTATGCCATTCATTTCCCATGCACACATAACGCGTTTCGATTATAAAAACGAAAAAATAAATAAAATGCGCATCGTCGTAAAGTAAATAATTTTTACTGCAAATATTCTTTAACGAAATTTTAAAATTATTGAAATTAAATAATTATTAAATAAATTTATTAAAATAATTAAAAAAAATAATACCACCTACCAACATACCAAACTAATTTCAATAAAAATCATTATTGTAGATGGAGAAATTTTTATTATTAAATCATTAAACAATCAAAGAAAAATGTTAATTATAAAAGAACAACGGAAAATATAACAAAGAATGTTAAATTATATGTATGTATAAGCCAAGCCAAGCACTGCTAAAATAAGCAGTATTAAAATAATAAATCCATTAAATAAATATATTAATAAAAAAAAATGAAATAATGATTGATTATTATAATAATAATAATAATAAAGCTAATAATCGCTGGGAGGCAGGCAACACAAGTTAATTTTTTTTATTTCTTTTAATAATTTAATTTTCATTTCCTAAGCTGCTTTCATTAATAAATTAAAAATAAAAATTGATAATAATAATAATTACGATAAAAAAAATGTACAAACAAATTATACATATATTATGTAATTTATATATTTAACAAATAAGAAAATAAAGTTTTCTTTTCATTAAAACTAATTAAGCCAGAGGTAATAAAATAATTATCACAATCAAAAAAAAAAAAAAATTATAACAAAGAATTTTAATCGAAAAAAATAAATAAAATTAAAAAATTACGTGCTCTGAATGATGAAATTTAATTAAATTTATTTTTTTTCCAATCAAATTATCTTCTTTATAAAAATTTTTTAAATCAAAATTTTCTTACAAAAATTACGCTAAATTATGCAATTAAAAATGAAAATTTAAAACCTCTCTAATTTCTATCAGACTTGCTAAGACGTGCTACTAATATTGAGACCGAAATTTTTATAAAATTAATAAAACGCGTATTATTATCAAATATATCGTTGATAAGAGTGTAAAGATATTTAATCTTTAATAAAGTTATAAAAAAGAGCATAATAAAAATTATTTCGCGACACCAATAGTGTAACAAAAAAAAAAAAAGATTTCTTTATTGAATAAATTTATTTAAATTAAAATTATGCAACATAAATGCATAAACAACGTAATAATAGGGTTTGTGTGTGTTATAAAATAGAGAAATTATACACAAAAGTTACATTAAATAAATTTTGCAATATGCAGTACTGTTTGTAGCGTTTGTTGTGCAAAAGTAAAAACGAAAAATTGCTTAAATTAGGAAAAAGGGAATTTTCTTAAGTAAAGTTACAACAAAACAACAACGCCAGAGAAGAATAAAATAAAATAATAAATCAAAGAAGGGTAAATACAAAATAAAAAAAAAAGAAAGCAAAACTTTAGCAGAGTTGTAAAAATAATAATAATAAAGAAAATTACAGTCACACATCATCCTCTCTAAAACATTATCCAAACATATCCTGAATTAGTTAAAAGGGTCATGCAGAAAACAGTCATTTTAGAGTAAGAAGAATAACTAGGAACTAGACAAACAACAACAGTATCTACCATCAAATACAATTACAAAAACTATTCATCGACAAATGTTGAGTAATATTTTTCTACTTTACAATTTATTTTCATTAAAAATGTTTAAATTTTATTTTATTCTCTTCATTAAACTTAATTATTGTTAAAAGTAATAAAAACAACATAAAAAACACAACATATAAACCAAACATAATTTATGAATGTATTTTTTTTTTTTTTTTTTGTTTAAATTTGTAATTCATTTTGTGACTTTTAGAGAGACAAAAAAATAAACCTGTTTTACAAACAAGCATTAAAAAAAATAAAAATATTTTTCTTTTTTCATAAATCTTATAATTAAACATAAATAATTACTTATTTTAATTAATCAATCAACAAACAAAAAATAAAAGTAAAAACAAACGGCGAAATATCATTTAAAAGTATAATGATAAAAACAACTGGAAGGATAAAGCATTAACAGCGTTCCAAAGCATAAGGAATAAAGGTAACACAGCGAAACATTGTTGTATCTTTGATAGAAACACCATTAATATTGAGAATTTTTTGCATTTTATTTAAACATAATTTGATAAGTATTTAAGCGTTAAAAACCTGGTTTTATCTGAATATTTTATTACCTTAACGTTTTACATATAATTTTATTTATTTTATAGCATAAAACATATGAGATCATCGTCAAAAAACATCATACAGAGAAGACGACAGACAGTATAAAAATAAAAATAACAAGTGTGTCGGTCCCCAAATATTACATTATTAACCAAAATAAAATTCCAAAAGAAAACAAATTAATTTCTTAATTAATTTTCACAATAAACAACCATAAAATAAAAAATGTAGTATTATTTCATTGATTTCAATGCCAATTTATTAAAAGAAAAATCAAATATTTTTTTATTATTAAAAATTGATTTTTGATTGACAAAATTTATTTCAATTAAAAATTCTTCAACAATAAAACACAAGCAAGCAGTGTTGTGTTTTGTGAGAAAAATAATTTCTATTTTTCATTAAGATAAATAAAATAAATATAAATATCAATTATATAATTTTTACGCGATTTAAACAAACATCATTACATTCAGATACAAAAATAAATAAACAAAAGAATTTATTTTTATAAAACGATTAAAATTGTTTAAAGTTTTTTTTGCAAGTAATTAAAAATCAATTAGATATGAAAAAAAGAAACAAAATTAATTTTTTTTTTGTTCTTTTCTCAATTAAATCAAGCAAAATTATCTTCAAGACATGCCCTGAGACGTACGAAGTTGAAGACTCCTATTATTATAATTTTATCTTCTGTTAACTTTATATATTGTTTTCGTTAAGAAACAACAAATTATTGAAATTAAAATTTTTGTATTTTCTTATTATTATTACGTTAAAAATTTAAAAAGAAAAAAGAATAAAAACTAAGAAAAAATAATTATATATAATTTTAACTGGCAGCAGCAAAATTAAAATAAAACACAGAGAAAAATTAAATTATTACAAAAAAAAAAAAGACGTGACGAGATTTATGACATGAAAAACAAAATTACAGCAAAATAAATTAATTAAATTAAGCAACAAACAACAATAAATCAACGGCAACAACAATCGCAAATTTATTTAAAAACGAAAATAATATGATTTTGTAAATTAATTAAAATTAATAAAGTTAATTAAAAAGTATCCTTTAAGCCACAAGATTATTATTAAAAATTATTTATGCTTCATTTTTAATACTACTCATAATCCTGCTAATCTTTATAGTTAGTAGATGTTTTGTGTATTTATAATTTGAATAGAAAAGAAATGACCAAATTTATAAACAATTTTGTAGAAAATACCTAAAATTATTAATTGATTAAAAACACCTTTTATATACTATATCGTATATGAATTAATCTTTATATAGCCAAAATTTAATACAAAGGTAACTATATAAGAAAATATAATTAAACATAACAGGATTAAGTATTAATTAAATGGTGATATTTTATTAAACTTTAATTAATTGAAAAGAATTGAAAAGACAGAGCATCTATCTATTTATATTATTGAAACTATGTTAAATTGATTACCTTTAGTAGTAATATAATACAAGAAAATTGAACAGATAATATTCTTATTTAATTAAAAATAAGGCTTAAATTTAATTTTACGTTGAGAAAATCATTGCAATTAAGAAAATAATAATAATCTTTACATAGTTATAACACTACTTCATAATACTAGGAATTATTGTTCGGTTAAACTTTGAAAATAGAAAATATAGAAATAAAAATTCAAAGTTGTCATTTTTAATTAAATTAATTAATTGTTTTATTTCTTACAAATTTTACAAAAAAAAAAAACTACAGCCTATTGTTGTTGAATTTATTTTTATTTTGTTTGATTAACGTGAATGAATATTGTAGGGAAAGGTAACAAACAACAACAAGTTTAATAACCATCAAGAGACAAGAAAAGATTAAAAATAATAAAAAAAAAAAACTTCTGTCTGTCGGGCCTAAATAATAACGAAAAAAAAAAAAAAAAACAAAGCAAACCAACCAGAGCCAACAGAAAATAAAATTAAAATAAATGAGATGAAAAAAAAATTATTTTTTTTTAAATTAAAGAAAATCTACCTGAGTTTATTTTTTATGATTATTTTTTATATGGTTTTCTTATTTTTTGCTTGTAGCCCTTTTGTCTTGTCCAAACATAAATTGTGAGCATAAAAAAGAACATTAAAAAAAAAATCAAAATGGTTGAACACAGCAGCAGCAGCAACATAAAAATTTGTTTTTTTTTTTTTTAATTTCGTTTCTTTTTATTTTATTTATGAGATTTTAAGAGAAGTAATTTTGACTTTTTTTTGTATTAAATATTTCTTTAAATTATAAAATACAAGAAAAGTACTGATAGTCGCTCGCCACCATTTTACAATTGACACATCAAGGGCAAAATATTAAAAAATAATTAAAAAAATGAAAAAATAAATTCTCGCAATTATCAATTAATTAATAAATTTAATCAGCGCTGATTAAATATAAATAATTATTGAAAGAATAAAAATAAAAATCGAAAACATACTCTGTGATCACAATCTGATTTGATTTGTTGTTTAAAATGAAATAAAGAATTCTTGTTGACAGGAGCACATGGCTGGGAACAAACCTTTCACCTGTTTATGTTGATTTAAGGTTTTTCCTTTATTCGGTTTTTTTTTCTTTAATAATAATAATTCTTTATTGCATTTTTAAGATATTAAATTCTTTTTTCATTTTTTGTTATTTAATAATTTATAGGTAAAACGACGTTTGTTATTTATTGAATTAAAAAAAAAGAATAGAATAAAAAAACTCACGCCACGTGGAGATGATTAAAATCAATTTTTTCCTTTTCTTTCTTGGTTTTTGCTTCAACATAACTTTATAAAAAATATTGTATTAATTTGATAAAATATCAATAATTAATTTAACACTAAAATAATAATTATTCATTTTACATAAACTTAATTTATTTGCAAAATGTCATTTAGCAAACATCACACAAAGCACATTAATACGACGATGTCATTTAATGGCGTCTAATTAGCACCTAAGAATTACTTCTGAAAAATTCGAGATTCGAGAATTCCAATATTCGAATAATTTAATTCATTTTCGAACAACGATAAATTAATAAAGAGTATCGAATTATTAAAACTTCAATTATTTTTTAACCAAGTGAAGTGTTTTTTTTTTGTGTAATTATGAATATTTTGGAACTTGGAAAGGAAAATCATCAGGATACTACCTGTTTTAAGGGTATTATTGTTAATATAATTAAATATAATTTAAATTAAATTATTATTTTTAGTTGATCCCGAAATGTAATTAAAAACAAAAACCAAAATGCTTATAAGAAACCAATTTAATAAATCCAAATTCTAATGGGAATAATTTTTAAAGATATTTTAATAAACTAAACAACTGGTAAAAATGGAAAATTTGGAATAAGATAGTAAAACTTATAGCAAAAATAATTTAAAAAATAAAAAGAGATAAATTACTTTACGTAATTATATCAATCAAGTATGTGGTGCTTTCGTGAACACGTTTCTTTCCATTTAATCAAGATATACAAATAATTATTTTTTTCATTTTCTTAAAAAACAAATACTCATTTAAATACATTCTCTATTATCAATTAATCAATAAATTACAATTGAAAATATAATAATAAAAGGAAAATCTTTTAATCTTTCATCTTCGACAAAAAATAAAATAAATAAATTAAAAACAACAAGAATGTTAAAACAATATAATAAACTTTTCTAATTAAGATTATTAATCAAGATTAAGGTAGACAAAAAGAAGAAAGAAATTGTTATGTCGACGACAACATGATTAAATAATAAAAAAACGTGAATATGATTTTTTTTTTACTTTAATACAACATTATAATAATAATGGGTTAAATATGATTATTATTTTTTATTATTATAAACATAAAAACAAAAATATGTTTTTAAACCACCATCTGTTCATATTATTATAAATTTTAATTCTCTTTACCAATGCTTTTATCTTTGTACAGCAGCAGCTTAAGCTTTACTTTAGTTTATTTTTTACTTAAACATAAGCCTAGTAAAAAATTAAAACAAACATAAATTAATTTAAAAAGAAAAAAAAGTAAATAATAACCAAACAGGTATGTTAGCAAGTAAGCAACACAAGCGGTAATGTATTGCAATGCAGCAAGTATTTTTAAAAGAAAAACCATCAAATTTTTAAGTAAAATAATTATTATTTTTCTCTTAATTTTAAATCAAATAAATGAACAAAAAAAAAAGAAGAAATTTTTTAATTAAAAAAAAAAACGAAAATAATTATAATTAAAAAATTTAACAAAACAAAAATTGCGAGACGACAAAGAATTTCAATATCATATATTTGTTTTCCTTTAAATAAGTAAAATATTGTAGAAACAACAGTAACCGTAAATAACAACAGCAGGTATTTTAATTAATAAAAAATAATAATTTGAAAGAAAAAAAAACTTTCACTCATTATTGTGTGTTTCTCTCAAAAAAAAAAAACTAAATATTTTCCCAATAATTTTTATAAATAATTAAAAATATATAATTTGTTTATTCAAACAAAAAAAAAAAGACATTAATCAAATTGACAGGTGTATTTTTAATTAAATTAAATTTTTAATTGATTTTTTAATTTTATAAATGTATTTTAATCAATTTTACCTTGCATTCAAAAAAAAAAAAAAAATAATAACACTAAAAAATAAAATCGAAAATAATAACAAAGTAAATCAAAGAGTTAATTAATTTTTTTCAAGATTACGCTGCTGAATTTATTAGAAGAAAAGCAAAATAATTGAATTAAAATTAATATATAAAAAGCACAAATTCATGTCGTTAATTTTGTATTTTTAAATTCTTTGCAATAAATCAAGCGACACGACGACCTTAAAAATTAAACTATAAATATTAAACCAACCGTAACTAATTATAAATGGCTGAATAATTTTAATTAATGAGTAACGCGACTAAAAAGAAAAAATTAAACATCCCAATGATGACAAATAAATTAAATAATCCAAAGAAAATATTTTAATAAATTAATAAAGAAAGAAATAAACACAGTTAACAAAACTACTTGCACGAATGAGAAAGAGAATTATTATTATAATGATTATTTAAGCACAACACAAGAAACATGACAATAAAGCTTAATTAATAACGCCTTTGACCACCTTCTTCTTATTATTCAATAAGAAATGCTGTAGTATCAAAGAGATAATACACAATTAATAAATAATCATTTTAAAAACATAATTCTATGTAATTTTTTAATATACAATGGATTATTTTTAATTATAAATTTTAATACCTTTTGTGCAAATTTATCGTTAAGATAAATTTCGCGAATTTAATGTTGCAACATCATTACCAACACCTCTCGTTTATTAAATTTACCACATCTGAATTAACATATCATTAGTAAATTATTTTAAATAAAATTGTTTTGCAATAAATAATTGCAAATAATTTCTCACAATTTAACAACATTGTTTTGTTAAATTTATGCAAAATTTTTACTTAGCATAAATTCTACACATCATAGAAATAACTACTAAAGGGTATACCCTAACCAGCGTATCAAAATAAAATAATTAGCGTTAAAAAAAAAATAACGAAAATAATAATATTAATATAATTTAATTAAAATTCCATTTTAGTAGTTTAAAGAACCATTATCGATCGGATCAGAAAGCGCATTTCTTTCATTATTTTTAATATACAAAGCACACACCACTTTAGAATAAGTACGGCAAATAATAATAATAAAAATTAAATAAATAGTTGAAAATACAAAAAAAAATAAATAAATAAACCACTTTTAAGTATTATTTATTTAGCATAGAGTGGTTTTTTATGTTAAAAAGAAAAGAAGAGAAAAAAAAATAAATAAAAATAAAATAATAAACATTTAAAATGCTCCGATGAATTTTTGATTATAAAAAAATATTTAGATAAGATTAAAAAAAAAAAATAAAAATATTTTTCAAGAAAGAATTTTATAATAATGTAAAATAAATTGAAAAATTATAATAATAATTATAATGATAATAATGTTTAATGTAAATATTAATAAAGTAATTCTATTTACCTAAATTCACTTAACATTAATACTTTATTTATTTTTTATTTAAATTTAATTTAATTTTATTTTATTCTTTAGATTTTATTTATTTATTTTTTTTTTAATGTTTATTCTTTACTTGAAGAGCAATAACAACAAGAACATAAATAAACAAGAAAAACTCTATTTAAAAATATACTTAAGAAGAAAAAATTCTTATTATAAAAGGATTATTTATAATTTATTAATAAAAATAATAATGAAAAAAATTCTCAACATAAATTTCAATAAGCGAAAAAAAATAAAACTCAGGTGAAACTTCGTACACAAACCAACTAGTGTTTATAAAACTTTATCATACACGTGCCGTAGCAAATTTAACGAACAGAAATAATACAATTGTTTTGTAGTTTTTTGCTTCAGGTAATTAAGATATAATTTCTATTGTTAAATTAATCTAATTTTAAATTGATATGAAATGCACCTGTCTACACGTTAATCTGATTATTAAGAATTTAAAAGATGTTATTAATTTATTTGAGAACTACATAACGCTGGCATTTTTATTCAAAAATTTAACATGTAATTCACCTGTAACAAAATTGCAGCTTATAAAAATCTTTTAAACAAAAAACTTGTAACGCAACAACATTATACAAGTTCACGATAGTATAGTTAATAGTGTAAAATCGTCACAGGATGTTATTCATTGCGAGAAAAGCAAAAAAAAAATAGCCATCAACAAAGATTCTATATTGGCAGAAAATTATCTATAAGAACCTACTAAAGAAGTACATTATTTTGCAAATATTTAAAAAAAAATAAACCTTTATCATCGTGACCAATATGATAACAACCTGCAGCAAAAGTAAACTAAAATCACAGCGAAGAAAACAATCAACAACAATTTCTCTATATTTTCTTTAACCATTTAATAAATAAATTTTTAATTATAACTGTTTATTTTAATATAATATTTACCACTTGCAATATGCATGATTGTATATTATGAATTAAGTAAAAAATCACGATTTACCTGAAGATTCTGTATTGTATTTATAATTTTTACAAGAGAATAAAATTAATTTAAAGAAAATATTTCTATAAATATCAGTAAATTGATAATTAATTTTAATATATTTTATTAAACAAATTATAATAATAATAATAATAATAATAATAATAATAATAATAATAAAAAGAGGAAATAGGTTTATTTAATTAAAAAAATTGTTGCCAAACCAAACATATGAAAAGTAATTAAAAATAAAAAGAAAAAAAACTAAAACTTTTTAAATAAAAATTCAAGAAATATAAAGTTTTATAACACTTTTAGTATTTTTCTTCTTCTTTTTTTACTTTGTCTTCTATTTAAATTTTTAAAATAAATAAACAAACAGACAGAGAACATAAAATACATTTTAGCAAGATGATAAAAACTCATTAGTGTGAAAATAACCAGAATATGTTTATTTATTCATTTTACTTTTTTAATTAAAACAAATTAAATTAAATTAAATTAATTCTCGACGTCTTCTACGTTTATTTTTTTTTCTTTTTAGTGTTTGACGGTTGCGTTTTCAACATAATAAATTTCTAAATATGATTATCAGGAGGAAATAAATATATTAAATTTATTAGCCATTTTTAAGATTGTCATCTTAGCTTCTTATAGTTAAATAAAAAAAATAAAATATATTCAAATCAATCTAAGTCGCAAGTTTAAGTCACAACAAATAGCAGCCGTTAAAAAAAATTAAGACTTAATAAAAAAATAAGAAAAAAAAAACTGAGGAGGTAAAGAACGAGTCACAAATAACATTAATTCAATAATAAAATCCACTGTTTGTGTTTGAGAGAAAAACAAAACAAATAAATAATCTTAAAAATTAATTATAATTAAAGAAAAAACAGTCAGAGACTAAAACATCAGCAACAAAATCCCATCAGAATTTAAGAAGAAAAATAAACAAAACATAA
This sequence comes from Ptychoptera contaminata, assembly GCA_963942525.1. Lineage (NCBI taxonomy): Eukaryota > Metazoa > Arthropoda > Insecta > Diptera > Ptychopteridae > Ptychoptera > Ptychoptera contaminata. The sequence goes on from OZ012637.1 coordinate 7,124,561, forward strand.
GAAAAAAAAATACTTAATTAAAAATTTCAACTAATAATAAAATAAATAAATAAAATAAGAAAACGAAAACGAAAAAAAAAACCATAAGAAAACATAAAAAAATAAAAATGAGAATCAACGAAATAATCAAATAAAACAAACAAGAACCTGTTTCAAACGGAAAACAACACATCGATTGTCTTAAGAGGAATTAAGGAATTTAAATGAATATTTAATATTCACAACAATACAAGAGAATTTTCTTAGTTATTTACTTTGTTGAATTTTTATAATCAAAAAAATATATTTTAATTTTTATTTAAAGAGAAAACAACTACTTGCGTTTATACTTAAATTTATAAATTTGTTTTAACCGTTTTTTATTTTGTTCTAATTATTAATTTTAGTTTTATTAAAGTAAAAAAATCATTAAAATATTTTTTAACGATTTTTCCTTCTTTTTTTACTAAACAAAATGCAATAAAATAATAATTAAAAATTTCCTGTACTTAATAAAGACTTAATGTAAATAAATAAAAAATAGAGCAACAGAAATTCTTGTTTTTTTGAATACATACATATATATTAATTACAAGAAAATAAAATTAAAAATGAATTTAATTAAAGGTCATTTAAATTAGTGCTTGTTGCTGATTATTTTTTTATACTTGTGCCATTAAATCAGATTAAAAAAAGTCAATTATTTATAGAATAAAAAAGAAAAAAATAATAATAAAAAATTGATGCAATTACGTCAAATACCAAAAGCATAAAAATTAATTTATGTTGCTGCCACTACTACACACTTTAAAAAAAAACACGTCAAAAATTTGATTGTAATTAAAAAAAAAATCTAATTAATCAACGAATAAAAAAAAAACTCAAATAAAAAAAAAACGTGTCCTCAACGACCTTAAACTTCTAAGACTTGTATTGTTACGCTGGCAAATGAACAAAACAAAAAATCAAATTTCCTCATATTCATTCTTCCAATTAGAAAACTCACACACACAAACACAGCCACAGACAATTAATTAATTAAAAAATTAAACAAAGAAATAATAATAAACGTCAAACTAACTAACAAAAAAATTAATTAATTTTAATGACGTAATCTAGATTTTAGAGCAACAACGATGATGACTCAACATTTATAATTAATCATTTTTATTTCTGTGTTATTATTTTATGTTTAATAATAATTACAATTCAACAGAAACATAAAAGAAAATCTGTGCTGTAATGATACAAGAACCGTTATTACTATATATATATTTTTTTTTAAAGGTACATTTTTATAAAATTAATTAATTAAATAAAAGGAAAAAAACATAATTGCCATTTTTACATTAATTAACAATTATTCATTACGTTTATTATTGGTTTCCTTTCTTGTCTAATTATTAATTAAGTAGAACATTTGATAGTGGAGACTGGATTATAAACAAATGAAATAAAAAATGTAAAAAACTTAAATAAATAAAAAGCTTACACTCTCTGAAAAGCTTTTTGCATTCAAAAAATAATTAAAGATAAATTTATTTCCGGCAATTAATTTGCAATGAACTTTCGTATTTTTGTTAATTAAATTTATTACATAAAAAGTAGAAAAAAAAAAAAAACAAAAATTGAAATAAAATAATTAATTTTGATTTGTAATTACGATTTTTTTATTTACTATTGTCAAAATATTTAATATTTAAACAAAAAACCAAAAATAAAATAAAAATAAAACCATCAACCATCAACGTTAATTATATGAAAAGGAAATGACCATAGAAAAAAAAGTAATTATATTTAGATGTACTTAGTTAAGCGTGATTATTATTATAACGCTAGTAACACCGTTAAAATATTTGAAAAATATAAACGCGCTATTAGACGCATTGATGAATGTTAATTAATTTTTCAAATAATGATAAAAAATAATCATTGATAAACCACCACAAGATTTTTGTAAACTAATTAATAACTAACTACAGTATAATCAGCGAAATTTGTCTTAAATAAAACATAATTATTCACATTAAAAAATAAAACTATAGAACTATAACCATCATTCAAAAATCCACCGATATTTATGGCTTAAATCAAATTAAAATTCCATTAAAAATAATTCACAAAAAATTAAAAAACATCAACCAACAACTACATTAAAAATAAACCAAAAAAAGTAAAAATGTAATTTCCCATTTGCCAAAAAATTAAAATGAAAAAGAAGAAAAGAAATAAAAACAACAATAACCGCAAAAAAATAACCACTTTAATTGAAAAATTAATTAATAAAACTAAATAAAAGTGAATCAACATAAATTAAAATTCAACAATCCTTTAAATCCAAAAAAAAATAAATAAATAAATAAAATTTAAACCATAAATTAACACACACACACAAATATATATGGCTTTTTTATTTTTTTAATGTATAAAAACCGCGAATAAATAAAGAATATTATATTAATATAATTAAATCAATTAGCATAATGTTAAATTAATTAAAAGCATTAAAAAAAATAATAACAATAGAAAGTTTGTTTTTAATTAACAAAAAAAAATAATAAAAATAAAAATTGACAACGAAAAAAATAAAAACGCGAAAAAAACGCTGTTTTTTCATCATGAAAACAAACAGAAATTTTTTTAACAAAAACAAAATCAAAAATTACTTAATTTTATTACTTTAAAAAAAAATAATAATAATTATTATTATTTTAACTTAAAAACAACAAAATTCGCAACAACTAATAAAATATAAAACGAATTAAAAAAAACCAGCATAAGTAGCAGAGCATATGCTTGAAAAAATCACTCAACTATAACGAAAAACGAAAAAAAAAAAATAACATAAAAATTAAGAATAAAAAACAAAACGAAAACATAATTTTATTTCGCAATTTTTTTTTTTTTTCACTATTTCATAATAAATTTCGCGGTCATTGTACTGATTTACAGTCATAATTAAAAAAATTATAAATAATTAAAGGAATAATAATTAAAATAAAAATGAAGAAAAAAATAATCATTTTTATTATTTCTTTAGCGCATAAAAAATCATTACAAAACATAATGAAGGAGGGCAGAGTCAGAGCACAAGAAGGAAAAAAATAAAAAAACTAATTAAAATAATTTTTTTAACGTTTCATAAACCACAAACAAATAAATAAATGAAAAGAAGAAAAAAGGAAATAAAAACATTAATTAGAGGCATAGAAGAAGGAACTTAAAAAAAAAAACACACATGTCGTTCGTCTGTTTCTTGTTAAGAAAATACGTTGTTGTCCCAGTCACGGATCCATTCAGACAACGAATTATTATTATTATTATTATTCATTTTTAATTTTAATTCTATCACTAATAATTTATTTAAATAATTAATGATTTTCTTTTGATTAATTAATATTTTTCTACTTAAATTAAATTTAAACATTGTCGCATTTAATTAATTCAAACATATTAATATATGTATATACCAGCGCAAAAAAAACAGCATAAACTGCGAGACAAAACAAAGAGCAAGTAAAACTAATCTAATAAGAAATTACAAGAATAAATCAATTTAAATAATTAAAATGAATTAAACAAAGTGAACATGACAGGTGTTAAAACGTAAATAAAGTACCGTATGTCACAGACATTTATTTATTTATTTATTAGTTTTATATATAAATAAAATAATCCATCCATTCATCTAACCTCTATAAATTGCATATGGAAGGAAAACAAGTTAACAAACACGCTGGTTTGTTTGGTTTGGTTTTAACCGATGATAAAATTTGTGCATTTAGAAAATTCAAAAGTGTCAAACGTAACAGCTTTTTGCAGCTTTTCAGGTAATTTAATTCTTTTTTTTTTTTTTGATAAATAAATATAGATTTAACAATAACGAAATTAAAATAAACAGACTTTTAAATAACATTAAAAAACACCTTAAAAATAGCATCTGTTCAAAAATTAAAAGAAAAGAAAAAACATCTTCTCTAATCGCACACAATATTCAAATTATTTTTTATGTAATTATTTCGTTTTAATAAATAAAATTAATAATTATACGATAATAAAAATGAACCCCGACTAGGTGCCATTACCACCTAGCTGCAAGGCAGCAAATGAATCATAATCATTATTCTTTGTTTAAATAACTTTAAGAAAATTCTTTTTCGTTTTTTTTTTGTCTTTCGAAAGACTAAATTCAAATCAATCACTGATATAATATTACAAATATGAAAGTCTCAAATTACACTTGAAATCACCATCTAGAAGAAAAACAAAATTAAAAAAATTAAATTTCATCACGTATTATTACATAAAAGAAAAGAAAAAAATAAATAAATTCCAACCACCCGTCACATTTATTTTTAATTTTTTTTTTGCTGTTAAATTTAATTAAATTTATTTTATTGTATTTTTTTTTTTTTTGCTTTTTCAATTAAAAAAAAAAATAGTATTTATTTTCAGACACGTCGACCACCGCGACCAATAACCTCGTGTTTTTTTCCTTTCTTTCTTTTATTAAATTAAATTATAAATTCTTTTCTCTCGTGAAGGTCGTGTATTAAAAACAGAAAAAAAAAACTCATTACGATTAAAGAGTACAGAAAAATAAGCAAAATAAAGGAAAACATATTTACTGCGTTTCATTTGGAAAAACATAATTATTTTCTATAATTTTCAATGAACACCATACCATCAACCAACCAACCAACCAAACAACAACCATAATTTTTTGCAAATTTTTTTCGCAAAAAAAATAAATATATTTATATAAAAGAGCAAATAATGTAAAAACGTGATGTTATTTATTTAATTATATTGTAAAGTTGAGTAAAATAAGGTAAATTATTTTCAAATAAAACAGTAAAATAAAAAATAAAGTTAAGCTAAGGTATGTAACCGACGTACGATACGAGATAAGTGAGAGCAAATGCGGCAAACTCATGGTTATAATAATTTTTTTTGTTGCATTTATTTTAAAGAAAAAAAAATGAATAACAAAAATTCGCCAACAATACAAACACAATATTAAAAAAAACTTAAAGATAAAAATAAATTGATTAAAAAAACTAAAGTAAAACAACCAAAACTACAGGTAAATAAAATCGTCCCTTCAAAACAAAATCTTCACGATTTTTCCTTCTACTTCTTCTTTTGTTGTAAAAATATGCTGTATTTTTGCGCAAAAAAACATTTATTCTTTTCAATTTCTTATCATTTTAAATATTTATTTAATGCTTTTAAATATTATACATATATTTATGTTTAATCAAATTATTAAACAAATAAGAAAACCTACATAAATTACATAAAAAAAAAGTAATAATGATTTTTCTTCGGTTAATAAGATGTGCATTACGAAGTCACAGCCAGTCAACAGGCAAACAAAACAAAAATTCCATGTATATTGAAATTAAATAATAGAAAACTCAACATATACAATATAAATAAAAGCATAAAAACATAAAATAAACATAAAAATGTATATAATAATATTATGTATTCTCCCTCGTTTTATGTACAAAAATATTTTTTCTTCCAAAACATATTATGCAGCCATTTTTAAAAACATCCCTAAATTTTATGTTTTTTTTTCTTTCCTTATACAGGTTTCCTTAATCATTTTCATTTACGTTTTTCTTTTTATTATTAAAGTATATTTACATTTATTATTACTATTTTTTATGTAATTTATGTTTGATTAGCAAAAGAAACGAAGCAGTTTTCCAGTGAACTAACAATAATCATCAAGGGTTTGTGAATTTTTTGGTTAGCAATATCAAGGTACGTACAAATAGCAGCAAATATAGCACACAGTCTGTACAAATGACTTGATAATAAAGAAAATCAATGTTGCAATTAATATAAAAAGCATAATTATTATACTAAAAATTCCATAAATAAATGCTCCCACAAATTTATACCACCTACACTACAGAAACATATATTTTTTTCTTTGCAAAAATCATATCTAAATACAAAATCAAAATAAAATTGCACAAAAAATAACGCCAACAAAAATAACACAAAAATTATAAAAAACAAAAAAATGATAACCTTTAATAAATGTAGAAAGAAATAATGAAAATAAAAAATCCAAGTCACGCTCTCAAACCATTTAATCTAATTAATTTTAATTATATTTATAATTATTAACTAATTATTTCGCTAGAATAAATATCAAAAAAATAACAGCAACCACACATAATTAAAAAAATGTGCTTAAAGTGTAACAAAAACAGCAAAAATAAACCCAAAAAACCACAAAAGAAAATGTAAAGTTTTCTTTCTTTTTTCCCATTTATAAATTTAATTAAATATTCAAAACACGTTTTAATACGGCTGTTGAAAAACTGTAAAGGTGGTAAAAATTATTATAATTATTAAATAATAAAACCAAAAAAGAAAATCAAAGGAAAAACAATTTTTCATTATTATTATTATTTTGAGAGAATTTAAATAAATTTTCCAAGAAAATGATTTAATTTTTTCGATTTTTCTTTTACCGATTTCTGCTTTTATCAAAATTTTCCCATAGCATTTTCAATTTTAATAAATTTTAAGAAAAACATACACTTGCCTAAACTGAAAATCTACTTGAATAAAACGTAAAATAATAATAATAATAATAATATTAATAAATCAGAAAAGTTAAATTAAATAAAAATAAATACAACAAACATTGTGTGTGTGTGTGTTTTTTTCTGCTGGTAAATACGTTAGCGGATTTAACAATACAAAAATAATATTTAAATTTTTAAAATCACAACCCCACAATTCCACCACGAATTTTTTTAATAAAAATTAAAATAACAAAAAAAAAAAAAAACATCTTCAAGAAAATCTTCTTAAAATACGAAAAAAATAAATAAATTAAATAAAATAAACGAAGCAAAAAATAATTTAATCAAAATAAACCATTAATATTCATAGAAAATAATCATCATGTTATTAGCAACCATAAGTAAGGAAACATAAATTAATAAACAGAAATAAACAAGAATAGAATAAATTGTTTATTTTTAATTAAATTATTTAAATAAATAATTTGACTTAATCAATGCGATATTTAATTAAAAGACACCGCGATAATAATAAGAAATTATTTTGTACAGAAACAGTCATGTATTTGTATTATTAATTTTCACGAATCCAATAACAAAAATACTATAAATTGATTCATGAAAAAAACAGAAAAATAAAGGTAAATTTTACTACAGATACCGCTAATTTAAAACCATATAGGTTAATTAAGCATTTACTAATCGACACTTATCCGTATTTTTAATGATTAAATTATTATAAGAAAATTTCAATAGTTTCGTACATTTGCGATTGAGCATTTTATCAATTTTATCAAATTTCTACATTAGTAAAGCAGGTGTAAAGATTTAATTTGTATATTTTTTAATTTTCTTTTCTTACTACTTTTAATAATTTCTTTAAAGTTTTTCGTTTAAAACCAAATGAAAAAAGTAATTAAAGTACTGAACTAAATATTTATTTGAGAGAAGTAAAAAAAAAAGAAATAAATAAAAATGTTTACAAAATAATAAAAAATGCAAGAAAGAAGTTTATTTACTTTCTTATTACAGGGTGTTACATTATAATAATAAAAATAATAATGAAATCACTACACAACATAATGGTGAATAAAAATACAGTGGAAAATTTAAAGAAATCATATATAACTACTAGAAAAAATATTATTATAATTAAAATTTAAATCAAGAGAAAAAACCATAAAAACACTTTGCATTTTACATAATTTATGCAAAAAGAAAAGAAAAATCATTTAAATAAATGCAGCAGTAGCAGCAGCCAACTACCAGCAATAAGGAAAAACAAAATCAAGAAATGGACGAACAAAGGAGCATCAACCAGTCTCAGTGGTTACTCAGTTATAGCAACAAAAATTATTTTAATTTAAATGTAAATTTTCCGTAAAGATTTTAATCATTTATTTAGTAATAAAAGCAAAAAAATAAATATGATTTTTTTATGCTAAAATTAAACAATTTCTATGTAAAAATATGAATTCAATGTATGTATTATTCAAGTTAAATTAATTCAATGAAATAACTTTAAAAAAATAAAAATAAAAACGAAATTTAAATTAAATTTTTTTTTGCATATCAAAATCAATGATTTAATTCGTCCTCTATGATGAAATAACAATTAAATGATTACATAATTCTATGTATATTATGCTTTTAAATGAGTAATCTTGATTTAACTATATTTTCTAAATGAATATTAAAGTAAGTATCTTGGCTCTTGTTGGCAATTACTACCTGACAAGGATAGTTAGTTATCAACAAAAACTATAAATTTTTCAACAGCAAAAACGAAATTATTTCTTCTGTCGCCGAAAAAACAAAAAATGGCAAATATATCAAAGTATCTGCAGCATAGAAAAAACAAAACGAATTTTATGCAATTTGTCCAGACATTATAATATTTATTAATTAAATTTTCTACAGTTCTAACCAACTAAAAATTCCAAAACCACCCAGTACATAAATTATACATAAAAAAGAAGTAAATCTACTTGCAAAGCATACTTTTTCCATATTTAAATATTATGCTAATACATAAATTTTCTTTTTCTTTCATACAGATTTAAATTAAAGAAACAAACTGAATAATTGCTTTTTTTTTAAATTTATTTATTTATTTAGAAAAAAATAATTATTTTCGTTAAAATAATGCAGAAAAAAAAGTACACAATTCTTGGTAACTTTTTTTTTAAAATTTTTCGTTAATTTTCTTTTAATAATTATGTTGATTTTTCAACTTAACAAAAAAATGAAAACAATAACATTTAAACGTTTGAATAAATTACCTCTAATCTTTCGTTGAAAATAATAAGAATAATGTAATACAAAAGAAATTATGATTATGTTTTATGTTGTGTTTTTAGTGAAGAAAGATGCAAATAAAAAATTATAACAATAATAATAATCATAATAAACGATTTTAAAAAGAAAAAGAATAAATGAGCAAAAAAAAACCCCTAAAGACAAAGCATAAAATTGCAAACATTGCATAGCAAAAATATGTACTAAAGAAATTTATTAAAATCCAAAACTAAAGAAAAATCCTTTTAAACGGTTTACGTTGTTTGAAGGTACAAAAAAAAATCAATCAAAAATCAAATTAGAAATACAAAAAATTGCTCACGAATAAAAGTTTTAGCAAAAATTTTTAATTTAAAACTTCTTCTCTGAATAAACATAATTTAAAAGAAATGAAAAAGTTTTTTCTTTCTTCTATTACAATATTTATTTAAATTATGTAGTTTTAGAGTAGAGTACTAGAAGACATTTTTCATAACAAACAGTACTACCACCCACAATTTATAGTTTTTTTTTTGTTTTCGCCATCGTTTAAATTTATTTACAAAAAAAAGTTAATTTTCTTTTTTTATTCAAACATTAAAGTTTGCTGATTGTTGAGGGGGATGTTGGAATGTTACTACTTTGGTCAATGGTAGTGGCGTCGGCGGCGGTGTAATTTTTGTTTACTTTATTGGTCAGATTTGCTAAATATACACCAAAGTTGGTTGGTTATTATGGTTACATTTTTTCTGTTTTGTTTTTTAATTAATTATTATTTATTATTAAACATACACATTTGCAATAATTTTTGTGTTTTTAAATTATTAATTTATGTACTTAGAGAAAAAAGTAGAAAAAATTATTAAATACAAAAAAATAACCATTAATTCTATTTATAAGTACATTATGCAAGAAAATAATGTAGATAGAGGAGAAAGACCAAAAATAAAATAGCAAAAAATAACCGAGATAAAAGCATAAAATAAATGAAAAAAAATCCCCTAAATATATAAATGGGGATGACATAAATTATGATGTAATGTTTTATTATTTTTATTTTTCGCCATTATTCTTATTCTTTTAAAGAAATAAAAAGCATTATACATATATAAAAAATAATAAATTAAAAATCCATGAAGAATGGTGGTAGTGGCACAACAACTATACATTGCAAAAAATTTAAATCACCCAACACAACCCAAATGAAAAGTAAATTACATTTCATAGAAAAAAATAAACTTTCCTGTATTCAAAGAAAAAAAAAATTTGCAAATAATAGTCTAAAAATAAATTTGAATAAAGGCAAAAAATCTAAATTGAATTTAAATAAGAAAATAAATTTAATAAAAATCTTACTAAAAATGTACGCCAGTAAGAAATATACAGTCACCGCAGCCAACAAGAAAAGAAAAAGAACCAAATTTCTGCTAACAACAATAACAACTGTAATGCGGTGTAGAGTAAGCAATTCATGTTAAATAATCAAAATTACGCAAGTATCTCTCTTGTATGAATGAATAAATGAATGAAAAATTAAACTAAACCATTGAAAAACGACAAAAAAGAAAAACACAATTTTTAATGTGAAAATTGTAAAACGAAATAATAATAAAAATAATTTATTTATATTTTTAAATTACTTTTATTGTGTGTTGTGTGCTGCTGGTGCTGTTAGTGTTGCTGCTACTACATGCAACACACAAGTAGTCTCGCAAATTTTATATATTTAATACTTGTGGCGTGTGTCGTTAATACAATCATTGTCCCGTTTCATAAACATAACAAAAAAAAAACTAAAAGAATTATTTATTTGTCTACCTTTTTAACAACTTATAATTCTCCTTAAACGATGTTAAGGTAAACGACGACAAAAAAATTTAACAAAAAAACACAATCGTGAGTTACAGTAGCCTAAAGAATAAAAGAAAAATTAAATTTTCGCCATTATTATTTTCTTTTGCATGTTTTGTTCATTTAAAAATTTAAAGAAATAATATATATATATAAATAAAGCTCATTATAAGGTGTTCTTTTATTCTTTCTATTCTTCTTCATTTTATTATTGTTATTATTATATATTAAATAATTTAAAATCAGACTTTTAATTAAAGTTATGTTGCGTAAAGCCAAGTTAAGGTATTTAAAAGAAAATGAAAAAAACTGTGTGTGTGTGTAAGTCTTGCCTTTTAACTTCAAAAAGAAAATAGAATTCACCAAATGGAATTTCAAAAAAAAATAATAATTTTTTAATAAAAAGAAACATATTCTCTGTAAATATTATCATCTTTATCATCTTAAAATGTTTCTTCATCTTATTATTTCTTTAATATATATTTTCTTCTAAGCCATAAGCACTTTTTTTTACCATATTGTTATTTATTATTATTATTTTTCATTTTCATAAAGAATTAAAAGACAATTTATCTCTCAACATAAAAACCATTTACATTTACTCGTTTTTTTTTTCAACATTATCATTTTCTTATTCATCATCTTATGCTTACTTACTAACCTAGGGGATAAACACAACACATTACTGGTAAAAAAAAATCGTGTATAATATTTTTGTGGTTAAATACAGAAGAAAGAAGAATTTAATTTAATAAAAAAAAAGTCTAACAACAAATCATAATTATTATGGATAAATAATGAAAATATAACAATATAATTATTTATGACATACATAGTTTTTTATTTTCTTAGAAAATTAATTATATATTTATGTAAATTTCGATACATTAATCATAAGCATATGTTGTTACATAAATGTTTGACATTAAATTAAAAATGCGTAAAAGAAAAACACTAAAAATTCAGTGATTTCTTATATAACTATAATCCGCGGTTTTTAATTATACGATAAATGCAATAAAATAGAATAAATTATTTATATAAAGAGTGTGGTGGATAAGCAAATTGAAATTTGCACAAAAATTCATTTTTAACTTAATCATCCTTCAATGTTTCAATAGACAGCCTACATTAGCATACACATTTCCATATAACACTTGCTTCTTAAGAACCATATAACCAACAAAGAAATACAAAAATATCAATTCATTTAATTATTATTATTATTAATATTTTCATTAGTATATTTACGATACGGGCTTTCATCTTGTTTAATTATTATTACAAGTAATAAAAACTCTTTACTAAAAAATATATATATATACACATATAGCGATATTTTTGCTAATTAAATACAAACAAAACAAAATATAAAGTAAATTTTATGTTTATTTCTTTTAATAAAGTTTCATCAACACAAACTAAAATAAAATTAATGTTGGTGGAGTAATAATAGTAATAATAATAAGTAAATTATATTAAATAACATCGTCGTACGTACACAACGAGACAAAGTAAAGCTAAGATAATTAATTTAAATTGACAAAATTTCATTGAGTAACAAAATAATAACAATAATAATAATTACTATTAATATAACAACAAAAAATAAATAAATATTTTTGTAATAATTTAATTAAATAAAAGCCTCCTACACACAATAACACATTCAACAATAACGCAACATAAATAGTAAAATTCAATGTCATATGTTTTCATTATATTTATTATCAAAAATTAATTTTGATTAAATAATTGATTAAAGTAAATATGAAAACCTTCCACTACTATAAATAATAATAAAAATATTTATTATGATCAGGGACAACACAATAATGTCTTGTCAGTCTTGTCGTCTTTTGCATATTTATTCATGTAAGAATAGCAAAAATATTCTTCATCCTTTTATACTTCTTTAAATAATTAATTAAAATCGAGAACAAAGGTTAATAAATTATAAAAGAAAATTTAAATAAAATTAATTATTATTTTAGTTGATTCGCCTTTAAATCGTAATAAAAATAATTATAATAATACCGTAATTAATATGATTAATCAAATAATAATTAACAATCGAATTATTAAAATTAAATTAAATTTAATGCCAAAACCGATAAATGTGTCACCTTATAATGTAAGAAAAATTCATTGAATTAAATAGGATTAAAAAAAACTACAAACTTGCAGCAAGCAGAGTCAAATTATATAAAACTTTAAATTTAAAGTGAAGAAAACAGACATAAATATTAATAAGACGACGATAAAATAAATAATAATCTTAAAAGTATACATATTTAAATCAATTAATTTATTTTCATATATTTAATCCTATTTTAATGTTTATTATTATTCATAAATTATCATCAATATGATTTATATCCTTTTTACATGTTTTATTACAAAAAAAAAAAAAAATATATTAATTTGTATGCTGCAACAAGCAAAACACAAAAAACGCTCTAAAAACAAAAAAAAAATTAACTAAAGAATTTTTCTCATTATTTTTAAAACGCGATACGGTAATTATCTATAATAAAAAAACAACACAGGTGTCAAAAATAAATTGAATTAATAAAAACTGTGCGGTATAGAAAGCAAAAGAATTTTTTTTCATTAAATTTATTTTACCGAAAAAAAAAACGGAAAAGGAAACTCAATCATGTCAATGAACTATGAATAATTGTGGCTTTACGTTGTGATTATTCTTGAAATTGTACACAATTGTAACCGAATTTTAATAATAATAAACATTTATTTTAATGGATATCGATCGAATTAAGAAAATCACCTGCGTGAAATTTATTAAAATTTGTTAAAATTCTAATGAATAAAATAAATTAATGAGAACTAATTAAAATAAATAGATAATGAATATTTTCTTAAAAATAAAACTTTATTATTATTTTAATTATTTATTTTTGTGCATTGTTTAATTATAATCAAAAAAATATTATCCTATGTGTAAAGTTAAATAACTATCTAAGTAGTAACCAGGTAAGAAAATAAATAAAAACAACAATTTAATAAGACATCGAACTGTTTTCCCCTATAACCATAGTAAATTATGCTATTATTATTATTGTTATTATTATTATTAAAACTTTAAACAAAGATAAAGGTAACAACAATTTACAGGTAAAAAAAACACAAATTTTAAATAATTATTAATTTAAATAAATGCAAATTAAACTCGGTTATCTATGGTTTTTATCTATTTAAATTAATTTAAAAATTAAAACATAAAACCACCAAAACGAAACGTAGAAGCTAAATAGCAAGGTAATTTTTTTGACAAATAAATTAACGAAATCAGTTAATCAACCAATTTAAAGAAGACAAAATAACCTTTTCTTCATCTTCTTCTTCAACATTTTTTTTTTCGCTGTTTATTAAATCAACCAACCAACCAAAAATTATCAAACAAATTAGCAACAAATTATTTAGTCAATTTTAATATCATATCATATTTTTTGTTATTTGTCCGTTAAAATATAAATTTAATTAAAAAATATTATCATCATCATCATCATCATTTTTTATTTTATTTAATATTAATTAAACATTTAACCAATTAAAAATCTTGTTTTTAATTAACAAAAAAAAAATATATATATATAATAAACATATAAATAAAACATAAATAAACAAAGAACATATATTTTAATTGTTTCAACATTTTAAGAGACACAGAGAACAAACGCGAAACGCGATAAAAACACAATAAATATTGAAGGAAATAAAAATAAATTATGATAAATGTTTAATTTTGGATTAATTTCAAAAAAATATCTTAAGACGATTGGTTTTTTTCTTTCTTGTTTTTAATTAATTAATTAAATAGAAAAAAATAAATAAATAAAATTTAAAAAAAACGAAAATAAATCAAAAAAAAAAAAACTAAAATAAATAAAGAATATATTTTTATTATTCAAGAGACAGACACGGGCACAGACAGACAAACAGGTAGGAAAAAATTAAATAAAAATTAATTAATTAAAAAAAGTAAATAAATAAAGAAAAACCAACAATAGCAACAACATAATATGTTAATTACAATAAATAAAAAAATAATCAAAAGGTGTGACATAATGTAATTTGTTTATTTCAAGTTTAACAACGTTAAAAAAATAGGTAAATTATTATTACTTTAGTTTTATTTTTTCAGAAAACACTAAACATTCCAGGAATTTACGATGCTGCTTTAAAGGTTTTTTTATTCTTATTTTTTTTTTCTCTTGATTAATTTTTATTATTATTATTATTCCCTTTTATTTCTTCTTATTACATTTTTATTATTAATGCTGTTATGTTCTTTCAACTTTACTTTAATAATAATAATAAAAAAATAAAATTAAATATAATCAAATTTTATTCCTCTTAAATCAAATCAAACAAAAAAAAAAAACAGAAAAAGAAAAATAAAACATTTACGACTTTTAAATTAAAAGAAAAAATAAAAAACAATAATAAAGTTAAAAAATTAAATACCAAAAAAATAAAATAAGAGAAAAAAAATCAGTAATAAAAATTAAAAATGAAAAAAAAATCCAGCCAAGTAAAAATCCCATCAAATAACTTTAAAATTTTTCTGAAGAAAAAAAAACAACACCAACAACGAAAGAAGGAAAAATAAATTCACTTTTGAAGTACATAAAAAATAAAGAAATAAAACAACGAAAAAAAAAAAAAATACTTTAGAAAAACCATCTGCTGTTATTGCACCTTTTTTCCTTCATCCATCCATCCTTACAGTAGATTTGTTCTCAGTTTTTAATTTAACATTTCTTAATAAAGTAAATTCATAATATTAATAAACCTTTATTACTAGACCAGCTTTACCTATATGTACAAAAGTAAATCAGAGCAACAAAACAATGCGTAATAATAAAAAGGACGCGACGTTTACAATGTTAAAATAAAGAAAAGTTAAAATCAATAAAACTACTTTATTAGGAAGAATCATTTCTAAATAACAAAACGCAAGTGTTATCAGACGCACAATTATTGTTCCACATACACATCCTAGATATATTAACAAACTTAACTAATCTGCAACCGAATGAATTAAGTCAAAATAATGCGTGTCGCAAAAATAAACAGTGAAATAATATTGTAATTAATTTTTACATTAAATAACAGTCCTACAGACAAAACACAGAATCACAAAATAAAGGTAAGCAAAAGGTAAAATCCTTTAACCATTGTATTATTAATAAAATTACTGTAAGAGAAAAACTTTTATTCACATTTTAAATTCTGTAATGTTTTTTCTTCTAATTTTCTTTTAAATAACTTAAAAAAGGGAAATTTTTAGCAAAGGAAAAAATTTAATCTTTTTAATAAATTTTCTTTCTTAAAACATCCTTTTTTTAAGTGTTATTTTATTTCTTCTTTAATTTTGTAAAACAGCGACGCTGTGATGTATAGTAATTGCAGGTATTTATCGTATACAACACAGGTTCAGTAAATCATGTTGTTACTTTAACATTACTTATATGATGATGTTTAACAAACGTTACTATGATGTTACTTCTGCTGATGATTTCAGTTCTTTTATTAAAAGATTATTATAATTTAATATTATTTTTATTTTATTTTCATTTCTTTTCCTTTTTTTTTTTTTCAAAATACAAGAAATTTCATTTTCAACGGTGGGAAGAATGTTTTAGAGAGAGAAAGAATTTCTTTTTTATTTTGTTTGGTTTGGTAAAAATATTTATTATATAATGAAAAACATTCTTCTTTTATGCATATTTATGAGTTTTTTTTTTCTTTATTTTTATTTAATGGAATTTTATGTTAGCTACTTTATCTTCTTCTTATTCTTTTATAATTTATTTATTAAATTTTTTCTTTTTTCAAAGTTAAGTTCAAATAACATAAATAAAAGAGAGAAAAATTATTATTATTAATAATGATGGTAATAATAATAAAATTAATAAAAGATGAAAACGAAACAAAATAATATTAATAAATTTTCTACAAAATGACAAGATTTATGTTTGGAAATTTTTATGACATATTTTTTTCTATTCATTTAATTCGTTATTTTCAAAATTATTTAATTTGCTTCTTTTTTAATAAATTAACTAATGTGCTGACAGATAAATAGCCAGAATAACAATAACTTAAATAAATAGAAAATTATATAAATAATAAGCAAAGAGACATTGTGTACACTATATGCTGTTTTATTTTTTAAGACGTTTGATAAGTAAAAATAAGAAAACTTTCTATACAAGAAATTCACAACCTTTCAAATACCAAAATTATTTTTTAATGATCAATACGTTAACTTCTAAACACTAAAAAGTCTTTACATTGAAATTATTTGCAACAAAAAAACTTAACTAAATTATAACTATTCTTTAGGATGAATCCAAAACACCGTTTTTTTTTTGTTGTCTTTAATAAAATAAAAAACAAAATTTAATTAAAAATTATTTTTTACCAGAGAAACATAGCAAAGTGTTACATAAATAAGCACTTACCAAAGAGGAGAACTTTTTTCGTTTCATTTTATTATTAAACATTAAAAAAAATCATTTAAATAAATAAACAATAATAAAAGTAAAAATGAAGAAAATAAAATTCTCTTAATAATAATAATAATAATAATAATAATAAGAGCAGAATTAATGTGACATTTTAATTAAATCATAATAATATTTTAAGAGTAAATGAAATAATAATAATAATAATAACGAGTAAATACAGAGTAAATAATATATATTAATGTGACATTTATTATTGTTTAATTTAATTTAATTATATATTTTCTTATTTCAATTTAAATATCATTTCGTTTAGGATTTTTATTTTAAAATAAAAACAATAATAATCATCATAATAAAAAAATGAAGAACTAAAAACAAAAAAACTGTATAAGCAACCAACAGCAACAGCAGGTGCGTTACTCTTTATTACATTATTTATTAAATTAAAGAAAAAAAACCAACAGCAATAAAAAATAAAGAAAATTCAAATAATAATAAAAAAAAAAAAATAAAAAACTTTGCAGGTTGACGACGACATCAGTAGCAGCCGTGTAAAAGAAAAAAACCAAAATATTAAAAAATGATATATTAAAAATTGTAAATATGTTTTGATGAGCAAAATAATAAATAATGCAAAAAACTAATAATATAATATGCAAAAAATAAGGTAAGAAAAAAAAAACACCGTCATATGTACAAGATTAAGGATCATATTTAACATAAAATTATTTCCGATTAATTACCAATAGTATAAAGAAAAAAAAAAACTATACAAAAAGTGTAGAACGTACAACGCACTTGACTAAATTAGCACAGGTGTCGATTGTCGTATATTCAACAATATATAATTTTTTTTTTCATTATTTATTAACAACAGCCATCCAACCACACAAACAATTATTAAAATAAAACAAAAATCATTCATTGTTTTCCAAACCAATTATTATTAATTATTAAATTTTTGTTTCTTCTTCTTCTTCTCTAAAAATAATAATTAAAATTTGATTAAAAAATACAAAAGCAACATTTTTAATCAAAATTAATTATTAAAAGTAAAAAAATTATTCTAAAAAATAAAATCAACTAAAAACCACCAAACAGACAACCAAACCAAAGTAAAACATACAAAAAAAAGAAACAAAATAAACGCCTTTTAATCATTAATCTTAATTAAAATGTAAAAAAAAAAACATAAAAAATGTATATACATATTCTCCTCGGTGTGTCGTTAATCAATGAAAACTTTACATAGCCGTGCCAACAATATTATTATAATTATTATTATTATACGATATACAGGATATAAGATAACAAAAAAAAAAATCATTATTATTTTTATTAATTGTAATAAATAATAAATTAAAAATAAAAAAAAAATGAATTTTTCTACCTTTTTTCCCACCGATTAATTTATTAAAAAAAAAAAACGTGAAAATAAATTAAAAATTTATATAAAACAACAACAGTAATAATAATAATAATAATAAAAACAATAACCGACCCATAAATATATGTATGTACATTTAAAATACATATTTCTTTCCTTATTAAATTTTTAAAAATTTCAAGTTTTATGTCTTGTTTTAAAGCAAAATAAAAAATCCAAAGAGTAAAGTCAAAGTAAAGTAAATCAAATCAAGGTAAATAATAAAATAATAACAAAACCAAAGTGAGAGAAAACAAAACCAAACAAACAAACCAAACAACGACGAGTTATCCATCCATCCAACCACCAATTATAATTATTAAATTAAAATTTTTAATTCTGTTTATTGTTTAACAAAAAAAAAAAAAGAAGAAAAGAATTAAAATAATTATTGACTATGCTCTGTTGTTATTACTGCTACTGTTGCTGCTGCTTTTATTCTTACATCAAACAATTTTTTTTAATTAATTATAATTACATCAGAAGGAAGTTTATTTGTGCAAAAAATATTATTATTATTATTAAAAAATAAAGAGATAAATTATTGTTTTAAAATAACTAATTTAAGGAATTAACCAACCAGCGAAAAAAATTAAATTTAATTTAAAAAAAAAACATAGGTGGTACTTAGACGTAGTTTGTTTCTTTTAATAAAATAATTACAATCAATTTGTTAATTAAATTTTACAAAAATAATTACCTGATGTCTACACAATATTGCAAATAAAATAAAGTGATTATTAATAATTTCATTAAAAATAAATAAAATTTTTTCAACATAAGGAAATTTGATGGTTTATCGAATCCCGAGCGACGAAGATTAGGCGTATTTTTCTTTTATAGAAAATTTAAATCGCTTTTTAATGGGTTTTTTTTCGGCGCAGATAATTCATACAGTAATGTATGTTGTCTCGATACATTATCCTGTGATAATCTATAAACATTAATATCTTTTTTTTTTATTCTTTTCTTTACAACATAAGATTGTGTTTACTTATTTTTACATAAAAATAAATTTATGCTCTATAGATTTTTATGTATAAATTTATTAAATTAATAATGTTGCATACAAGTAAATATTAAATTAATCCAAAAAATGTATAAATTCATCACTACGAACGTCTTGATGTTTTTTCTTTAAGAATAAATACTTTAACAGTAAAATGTATTAGGTATTTGAAAAACTCGTTTGTTAACATAATTTTCAACAAAATTTTAATGAAAATAATTAATGAAAAATAAAATTAAAAACATATTCTTTAAAGAACAAGATAATTAAAAAGAAATTTTTAAAGAACAACTTTTCTTTTATTTATTTCTTTTCTTTTTAAAAACTAAATCATAAATTTACTTATCTAGATAGGGAGAGATTTGAGTAAAAAAATAAATTACAAAAAAACTAAAGAAGAAGAAAAACTTAAATCATAGTTATAATAGCAGCAGCAGCAGCAACTATACCATTTCACCTAAACTAAATATAAAATGGGTAAAGTTATTATAATTAAAAAACTCGTAGAAAAAATAATAGAAGAAAAATCCAAACGCAACCCCTTCTTTTATATAAAGTTTTTTCACTTTGAAAAATAAAAAAAAAACGTTTCAAAACTAATTATAACACTTAAATAACGATTATTATAATTAGTTTTTATTATTATTCAAAGTTAAAAGGTTTTTATTATTTCTTCATTTTTTTTTCTATGCATAATTTCACTCCTTTATTTTTCTTCCTTTATTATTATTAAAAATTATTATTAATTTCACCATTTATGTATATTCTTTTATTCATAAAAATAATTAAATAATTATACCAGTGTCTATAATTATAGAGAAGAAATTTCTTCTAGCCTAAAATTATTATTAAAAATAAATGTAATTACTAGTCAGCAAGTACGATAGGTGTATTTTGTTATTAGCTAACTCCAGAATCTACACTATAATATTATTTAAATGTAAATAACAACAAAATTTCCGTGTTTATTTTTTTCTCTTAGTTAAAATTGAATTAAATTCGATAAAATAAAAATATATACTTTTTTATTTTGTATTTTTATTAGATTACAATCAATTTATATATTTTTTCTTCTTTAAATTTCTTTTCTTTTACTTATTATTCTTTATGAATAAAAATAAATTACTTTAAATAAATTTACAATAAATTATTTCCTCTTTTATTTATTTTAAAATTAATTTAATAAAATATTTTCTTTAAAATACGTCAGTAAGCGAGCATAATATTAAAGAAAAACAAAAAAAAAAAAACATAACCAACTGAAACATAATTTATTCACGTTGATAGAAGAAGAATAAATAACCAGAAACAGAAAATTACAAAGTCAAAAAAATAAAATAATTTAAAGATTTCTAGAGACAAAAATAACTTAAAGAAACACTTTTACGAATTTTAATAATAAATAATTTAATCAAAAACATAAAAAACAAATCTTTAATTAATTAGCGTAATGGAATATAATTAAAACATTGTTTTTCTTTTTTAAATAAATTCTCAATTTTCCTTAAACTAGGTTGATCAAACTAGCACTATATATTTTTATATTAAATATAATATATAAAAATATAAAACTCTTATTTGATCACTATTTTACATATAAGAAACCAGTTTTACTGCAAATATTATTTAAATAAATTAATTATTGCAAAAAAAAAAAAAAAAGAAGAAAAACGAAAAATTTATTGTAACCACAAAAAACAGGATAATTTTACTAAATGCTATAAGTTAACCAGCACAAAAAAATATATTATTAAAATATAAATTATTAAACATAATAATAATAACATAAACAGAGGATAGAGGCTAACGTAAAAAAGTCATCAAATTAATTAAATAATTAAAAAGAAGCAGCAACTTGTGGCCAAAAAAAAAAAATAACATTGACGGCGTTAATGAATAATATAATTCGACTATTGAACTTTAATCATGAATATTGTTGTTATTAATATTATTATCATTATGATTATTATTATTATTATTATTACTACATATTTTTAACAAAAGAAGAAGAATAATATTTATAAATGTGTTTTTCATGCTGTTTTTCTACATTAAATATATTCTTCGTCTTTTTTTTTTCTGCTTTATTTACTTCTTTATTTTTTGTTGTCTAATTTTATTTTATTTTTATTTAAAGAAACACCTGGCTGCTCTTACCTTTAACATAACAAACAAAAAAAGAAGTAATACCAATACAACGGTGTATAGTCAAGTAATAATAAAAACTAGTAAAACGAACAGAACTGAAAGAGGCAAGAAGAAATAAAAACTTGATTTTACTTCAAATAAAACTAAAAGAAAGAAAAATAGAGCACAAACTACAGGTAATAATTGATTGCTTTAATTATTAATTAGAAAATTTAATTATATTGATTGTAATTTTATTAAATTCGCAAAAATAAAAAAATCCTTTTTGTCAAAAAAAAAAATTCCTCATTAAATGTTCTCAACTCAAAATTAATTGAATAAAATTAAAAAGCTTTTAACATTAATTTTCTAATTAATATTGTTACGTAAATTTCTAATTGAAATTCTGCACGAAAAGAGAGAAATAAATAAATACATCTGCATCAGACAATAATCATCATCAGACTAAAATTTACCAAATAAAACTAATATTGTTTGTGGTTCTCCTGAAGCAAGAAGAAAAAAAAATACTTGAAAATTGAATTTTATCGTAAACAAAACAACTCCAAAGAAAGTACAATTTTAATGCTGCTTGCTGCTGCTCATGATTCAAATTTTTGTTTTAATGAAAAACCCCAAAATATGTGGAGGAGGTATATGCATGGTTAAGAATAGTACAACAAGAGACAACGTACTACCATTCGTAACGTTTACAAGAAAAGAATCATCAACAGCAGCAGCAGCAGTATAACCACTCACTGGGGCAAACTAATCGAAAAGCATGTTGAAAAAGCTTTTAGTTTGTTTCTGTTCGTCAGACAACAACATTGTGCTTTTTTTTTCTCTCATAAAAAATCATGTTGTATGTTTATTACATACGTAGCATACCGTTTATAGTAAAAATTTCAAAATCAAATAAAATTTTAGTCAACAAATGTTTTTCCTCAATCATACAACAGAGCATCTAACTAAATTAAATGAAACGCGCACAATATTCCACAATAAATCATGCAATTTAATTTCCACGAAAATGACTTTTTTTATCGTTCTTCTAATGAAAAAAAAAAACCTAAACGATTCTAATTAAATTTTTAATTAATAAAATGAAAACGTTTTTAATTAATTTTCAATTTATATTTTTCTTTTTATAGCATAAATTACGCGATCGATTTTATTTTTTTTCTTCTTATTGTTAGACGACGCGAATCATCATCATCAGCAGCAGGAGTATTAGCAACGACGAACAAACAAACAAAACTCTTTCAATTTAAATTACATTTTTTTTTCCCTTTATTATTATTAATATTATTATTTTTTTCCTCCTTGTCCCACAGACAGAACAAAAAGAAAAGATAAAAATAAATTTATATAACAAAACATTGTATAAAATTTCCAATTTAAATTTTCAGTTTCATCTTACACAAGAAATGGAGAAGAAGGAACAAAAAATACCACCCATTCCTCGCATTTAGTTATTTTTTTTTTTTATCAGCATAAGAAAAACGAACAAAATTCAACAACATAAAAAATTATTAAATTGGTTTTATGTTTCCATTATTTATTTATAATATTTCATTTCATTTTTATTTTATTTTTTTTGTTCCTTTTTTATAATTATTATTTATGCTCGGCAAAAGTTAATTTTCTTTTCGTGAATAATTAATCATAAATTTTTAATCAAACTTTTCTCTGTTTTTTTTTTCCATTCTCGTTGCGTTATAAAACAAAAAATATGATTAAAGAAACGACGAAGCACACTGTATTACTTGGTTTTATTACTTTAAATTGTTTTTGTTTTTCTCTTATGTTGATTAAACATTAATTTTTCTTCTAGAATAAACAGAAATGACTGAGCTGATTAAAATAAAATTACAATCATAATCCAGCAAAAAATACAATACAAGAAACATGTGCTTATAAGGGTTATTTATTTTAGAAAAAATAAATATAATTAATTTATTATTAGATAATTTAATCATAAATAATAACTAAGCATAATAATCTTATGGAAAAAATAAATTAAGCAAAGTTTAACCATATAATAATATTGTTACCACCAAAATTACACAACAAACAAACATTCACCCAACTATCAACCCATCACATCACATTACACACAACAAACCAAAAATAACCGTATCTTGATTTTTAATTAATTTTCCAATTAAATCTTTTTGAATTTTAATATAAAAATGTCCTTCTAATACATATTTAATTAAAAAATACATCATTTTCTAGTTTAATAAATTTCAGATAATATTAATTAATTAAAAATAAACAAAGTTATTTAATTAAATAAAATATATACATAGAAATACAAAAACAAACCTTATATAAATATTGATCAAACATTCTGTTAACATCTAAGTCGGTATTATAAGTAGCTTCCATAATATATAAATAAATTAATTAATATTTTTTATTTATTTAGTTTTAAAACTTAAACAAGGAACAAATAACTGGCGGTTAATAGTGATAACCGAAGTTTTGTTGGTTTTTTTCGTTTTTATTCTAAATTCCACACAATAAATTTCTAACTGAAGAATCAGATTTTTTTTTTCTTTGCTTATTTTTTACCACAAAAGAATTATTTAATTTAATTAACTTAATTAAAAACAACAAAAAAAGAACAAAACAAAAAAAAATTAATCAAACATATGCACAATTATTTTACTTCTTTTTTTTTCTTCGTTTTATAAACAAAATTAAAGGAACAAATCAATACATATAATATGTATAAAAAACAATGAAAATTAATTATTTTAAAAAAAAAATGCACACACACTTCCTTCCTGGCGGTGTTTTTTCTTTTTTTTTATTATTTTTATTGATATTTTATGTCTTAAAAAAACACTCTAAAAATATGATTTTCGTATTAATTAGAATTTCATAATTATAAAACTTTAAATAAACAAAAATTATTAAATTAATAAAAAATGAAATGAAAAATATATATTAATTAATAAACGAAACAACAACAATAACTTGCACAAAATAAATCAACTAAATAATAAAATTAAAAAAAAATTTAATTAATAAATTTAAAAAAATATAAATAATTTAATTAAATAAAAAATTAGAAATAAAAGCGCAAAAAGATTATATAAATTTCCGTCGATAATTGATAATTCCACTTGTGCGATAAGATAAAATAATTAATATTCAATCAATAAAACTAAAAAAAAATAATAAAATAAAATAATTATCGTAATCTCGCGTACGTGTAATTTAATTAGTAATTTTTTTTTTTATAAATAAAAAAATCGCATAAAACGCAACAAACGTAAATTAATGCAATAAAAATCACGCAGCACAAACACTTTTACTACAATGTAAGAAACAATTAATTTAATTATAATTATTATTATTATTTTTTATGATTAATTATTATTCCAGGAAATTATTATTTTTTTGTTTATTTTTAATTAATTTAATTTAAGAAAAAAATCACAACACAATATACACAAAAGAAGGTATGTCTTAAGCATTGAGTTGCCTTTGGATATGATTTTTCCTCAATTAAAAATTATTTTTTTAATTGTGTCGTCGTCGTCAACGTTTTATGTTTTAATTAAAATAATAAAAACACACACGATTCGCCGCTTCTATTATTTTCTTTTTAATCTTAATTAATTTTTTCTTATTTAATTAAATAATCACCGTAATTACGCGTAACACAGAAAAACACTTTAATCTTTAATAAAAAAAAACCAAAAAAAAAAAAAGTAACAACAGAAGCGCAACAAACAATATACAATCCACAGTACAAACACGACGACACAAAACAAATCTATTTCTATTATTATTTTTTTGTTAACACTAAAGTATCACCACCAACCCACACAATAATTAATTAAGCACTAATTGCTTAAAAAATTAATTAAAAACGCCGAAATTTAAAAACTTCACATTAATTTAAACGTTTGCTGTTATTTGGCAAATTAATTAATTAATTAATAAAATCCACAATTGTGCTCTTACTTTAATTAAAACAATTTTATTTTTGAAATTAAATTTTATGTGTTTGTTGTTTTAAAAGTAATTTAATTAAATAAATAACGACGGTGCTCACAATTCGTTAAATACAAAAATAATAAAAATAAATAAACAAGAACCAAAAACAAAAGAAAAACTATTAAACAGTGCAGATTTTTGATTTCTCAATAAAAAATTTATTTAATTAAATTAATTAAGCACTAAAAACACAAGATTAAACCAATTATATATATATTTTTTTGTAATTAGATTTAAAAACAATAATAAAATAAAGGATATTATAATTACTCTAAATAAATAACTTTTTAATAAGTAACGACGTTATAACGCGCTAACGGTCGCTGACCGAATGAGAAAATTTTTACTTTTAAAAATGCTTTAACTTCCATAGAAATATTTTTATATTTTGTTTGCTGTTGCTGTTGCTACTATGCCATCGTTATCGTCATCGTCGTCGTCGTATTTATAAGTATTTGTTGTTATTTAGTACTTTTAATAGTAAAATGGTATTTTTTTCTTTCGTTATTATATTTTGACGTAGAAACAGCAGCAGCAGAAGTGCCGCACAGCTAAATCGTGTAAAAGCAACACAACCAAATCATAATAATAATAATAAAAAAAGCATAATAATAGCAACGAAGATTTCCGTTTTATTAAACGAAATAAATAAATGCAAATAAAAGTAAAAAATATTTTGTTTATTTTCTAGCAAAAAATAAAGGAAGAAAAACACAAGAAAAGTTTAAGAAACAAAAAAAAATATATAAACAAAACCAAACAGAAAATAACTACGACGTTCCAAAAAGAAATGAGTTAAAAAGAGAGCAGAGGATCTATAATAATAACAAAAAAAAAAACAACATATTATCAAGGATATAAAAGGAAGAAAATTCGCGTCGCGGCCATTTTGAAACTGTGATAAATGATCATAATTGGACAAATTTCTGAAATGTCCCGCGCATGGTATAGTTGTTAAATAAAAAATAAAGATGAAATATTAAAGGAAGAAAAACAGAAATCTTTTTACTTTGCGTTTTTTTCTTGATTAATACAACATTACGTATTAAACTTTTATATCCTTTTTGTTTTGTATTATTAGCTTAATTTTTTTCTTTGCAAATCAACATCCATCGCTGTATTACTGTTATTATAATAATTTAGTAACAAATTTCCTCAACAAAAAAAAAAATCAGCAAAAACATTTATTTTATTTTTAATCAAATATTATTTACCTATATAATTTAATTTACCTGTATACAATAAGGGTTGATTGAACGGAATTTATTATTATTATTATTAAGAATAAGAAAAAATTAATTCCAACTCAAAAGGAGTACAAAAATTAAATCTCCCTTCTTAAATCTCAATCGAAAATGCAGAGAAATAAAAAAAAATCTTTAAAAATATAAGGGAAAAATAAAGTACGAAAAGGATAACAGGAGCAGCAACAAGATATGCCATACTGTCTTTACACACAAATAAAAGATGAAAAATAATAATAATAATAAAACATTTATAAAGGTAAAAAAACAAGAAGAAAACTTTTTTTTACCTTTTAAATTAGAGGAACAAGTAAAGAAACAAAAATGTACCCTCTTACTGTATATTTGTAGATGCTCTCTACTACAACTGCTGTCTAAGCTAATAATAAAATTATAAAAACAGCCCATGGATTGTAAAAAGTAATTTAATTATATTTTTATTTTTACCTGTGCTAAAAATTCGCACTTTAATGATAATTATTTTTATATTTTTCCATCCTTTAATACAAATAATAATAATAATAATAACAAAATTGCTAAAAACAAAAATTAAATACAAACAAACAAATCAGGTAATGATTTTTTTTTTTTTGCAATTAAAAATAAAAACTTTTACTGATTATCAGGATAAATGGTAATCCTCATAAGTGTATTTTTTTTTTAATGAGGAGAAATATTTATTCTTCTTTCATAAATATTAGCACGCGTCGTTAATTCTTTTAGATAAATTGTAATCCCTAAACAATTAAGTTAATTAGAAATTAAAAGAGAAAAAGAAATTTATAATAATGATCCCCACGGATAATTTATTTTATAATTTCTAATTAATTTAGCGAATATTTAATGGAATTTCTTTTAAAGAAAAGATTTAGAAAAATATTCCAAAACATCTTAAAGACTAGTAGCGAGCGTCTAGGAATGCAAGATATAGAAAAATTTAATATTTTTCTTTGAATTCATTATAAGAAATCTCTATCAAAAGCGAAATTTGTACTGTGTATGACTTATTAGCATAAAAATGTGTTTAAAAAACATAATTATAGCAACATTAAATAATTTATTTAAAAAGAAAATATAATGGGAAAATGATTTGATATTTTATTGATTAAATTCATATACAAAAAAAAAAAACCATTTCAATAATATAATAAAATATAATTTAATGCTAATTAGCATTTAATCTTTTTATGCTTTATTCAATTAATGCTAATGTTGTACCCAAAAAACATATATCTTATTATTAAAAAAAAGTCAAATTTATTATAACAAGAAAACGAAAAATAATAAGACATGATCAGGGTGCATAAAAATAGCATAAACAATTATTGATCCTTAAAAGCAAAAATCAATCAAATGTCAAAAAGAGTGTTAGGTAAGAAATAAAAAAATATAATTTTTACCAAACAATGGACACAAAAAAATATTTTTTACATTAAATGGAGAATTACCATTAATTTAAATTACGTATCACCCTTTAAATGTTAAAAGAAATATAAATAAAATGCTAGTTTAATGAAAAACAGAGGGAAAAACCCCTTTATTTTTTCATTTCTTAAACATAATTTATGCTACAAGAAAGAAAAAACGATAAAAGAATTTTTCTTTCATTAAATCCATCTTTAAATTATTAATAATTTATTAAACAGATAACAGTTTCCCAAGGGATTATAATATATTTACCACCCCACGGTTTACAAAAAAAAAAAAATAATAAAACAAATAGTACGCGAATTCAACAAAAAAAAAAAAAAAAAATTCAATTAAAAATCGAAAATAAATTAATTAATTTTTCGTTTATACTTAAAAATCATTTAAATAAATAAATAAAAACAAATTTCGCGAGATAATTAATTACCACATTGATTACCACATAAACTATGCAACAATACATTTAATTAAATAGTTTTCAAATCTAAACATATTGTTTTTCCTTATTTTCATTATTATTATTATTAATTTTCCATTAATTTATTATTTATCACGTGAAAAACAAACGGATAGAAAAAGAAATTCAATTGAACAACAACACGGTGAAAAAAAAAATACAAAGAAAATAAATTAATAAAACTAAATAACTATTTTCTCTACTTTATTTTTTTATAAATAATTAAATGAAAAACAAAAACAAATAATAATAATAATAAATTGATTGAATATTATTGATTTTTAATATTGTTTTAGAGTAACAACAAGAAGGTAACAACTGACAAACGAAGGAATAATGGTTAAAAGTAACAAAAATACAGTAAATTCTGAATAAACTAAATGCCATAAATAAATAAAAATGTTAAAATTAACGTAATATCTACGAGTATCTATTAAACAACAAAAATAAGAAAAAAACAGCATATTTCTTGACAATAAAATGCTACTTTAGGTAATGCCTAAAAGATAAAAAAAAAAATTAAATTATAAAATCGCGATTAAAAATACAAATAGAGGTTGTTTGTAATACTTATAAATAATTAAAAATACTTTATTATTTACTATAAATTATTTATATTGTTTTAAACGTTCATCAACTGAATAAAAATATAAGCTATCTACTGATCGCGACTACATTCGCGAAAAAACAGTTATTATCATCAGGAATGTCACTTTTAAAGTATTCCTTTAATTTTCAATTAATTAATATATAATTATATATAGAGAAAATTAAAGAAACATAAGTAGTAATTACAATAAAGAATCAAAAATGATTCATTGGTAGATCATCAAAATGAGTCAACCGATTAACTGTATTTACATGTGTTGTGTATGGTTTACTTGACAAAATTCTTCTTTATTTATTTTTTTACTGATTATTTTATCTATGTCGAGTGACGCTAACATTAACGTTAATGGTGTCAATAAAAATTACTATTTTTTTTTTTGGTATTTACCTAATTTAATTAAAAATAAATTACAAAAAGAAAACATATAACTGCTGTTGATAACACATATACATATTTATTAATTAAGCAACAAAGTTTGCAAACATTTTTTAAGTCGTTTTATTTAAAGCGACAGATAAATAACTGTATTAACACGTTTTATATAAATTCGACAATTGTGTCAGTTGTAAAACGTGCAACAATTCACAAGTGGTATCCTTAAGCAGAAAAACACTGTCGAAATGTTTTTATTAAATATTTTCCAAAAGGAAACAATTCAGAGCTCTAGGGCTCGTTAACTGTACGCGACTGTACTTCTATTAATTTTTCTTTTTTGTGAAGGTAATTGAACGCATCGATAATAATTTATTCAAGCAATGACGACACAGTTAAATAATATAAATTAATCAATGAAATCCACCCACACCGTGTGCATATACCAACCAAATAATATAATTGAATTAAAGTATTTTCAACTATAAAAGAAAATAGAAAATTAATTTCTATTTTTCTTTTCATTAATTTCGAATAAATTTTTAATTAAATAAAAACAAATTAATAAAGATAATTTGTGGTTTTCCATAGATTTATATATTGATTTATTTATTTGCCTTTTTCACTTATTATTATTATTTTATAACAAAAATTAATTAATCAATTAATAATTCATATATATATTTTTATATTAAAATTCAATCGATTATAATAACATACAAAAGATTATCTATCTAATGATAACATAATACGATAAATTCAATTATGATTAAATATAGATAAAAAAAAAATACAAAAGCAAGTAAAAACCAAAAAAAAAAAACAGAAGAATAATTAGAATTTTCTTCATTATTAATTCAAAAAAGAAAAATCAATAAATAATTAAATGAAATAAAATAACGAAAACCGATTTCAAAGAAAATCAATTAATTAATTAAAACAAAAAAGACAAAAGAGTAAAAAGTAAATAAAATTTAATTAAAATAAATGACACGAGAAGGAGAAACAGGTGAATATAGTTTATCAATTTTGTTAAACTTTTTATAGTAAATGCTAAAAAAAATTATTAAATGCTTTTTTAGTGGTTTTATTAATGTATTTATTAAATGATTGAAAAGTATTTATTGCTATGCAAAAAAAGTAGAGTGTGCATTAACACGGTTATTAACACATCATTAATTAATTAAATAAATTGTACCGCGATACATATCCGCTTAATAAACTGTGTTTATTATAACAATTAAAAAATATAAATTTAAAAAGAGATTACAAGAAATAATACAACAAAAAATATATATATTTTCTTTCATTACATCATTTCCTAACAAAAAATGACTTAAAGACTTATTATAGCAAAAAAAAAAAAAAAATAAATAAATATTTTTCTTAAAGAGTTTAATAAAAAAAAATATGATAAAAGATTTTTAAAGGAAAATTAGAACTAATAATAATCCCAACAACTGAAAAAGGAAGCTAAACAAAAATCAACCAACCAGCCAACAAATAATAATAATAATAAAGAAAAAACTCAACTTCCTACAGAATAATAAAATAGAAAAGATTAGAAAATCTTACAATCTTTCTCTTTACAAAAGAAGCAACAAAAAATATATATTTTTTCAAATAAAATATAATTACAATGTTATGAGAAAATTAAATAAAAAAATTAAGTAAAGAAATCATAAAAAATGAAATGAAAATAAATGTACGTACATACGTAAGTAACGTACTTTGTTAAGTTAAAGAAGAAGGCTGGCTGACTGGATGGCTGGTTGGTAACTGTTACTGCTGAGGGCGACAAGACATCTTATAAATTTATTATTAAAGATAAACAACAACAACAACAACAGTTTTTTTTCTTTCTTATTTTTCTCGTTAATAAACATTCTTATTAATAATCATAATAATAAAAATAATTAATAATTCAACAAAGAGACAGGCAGACAGATACAGTGTGTACTGTTGCTGTTGTTGTTGTTTCTGCTGTGTCAGGGAGTAGAGATTTTCCAACAAAAAAAACAATACAAAAAAAATATTTTTTTATTTACTTTAATATTAAAGTAATTTTTCTTTCAATCTTATTTAACTTAAAAAAAAAACTTTTCTTAAATTATTATTATTCTCACAAAAAATAGGATAATTTTGACATAAAAGTTTTCTTCTATTCAGAATAAAAAAAAATAAATAAATTTATTACGCAAATAAATTATCTACGAGCATTATATATATTTTAATTTTAATATTATTTTTTTTACGTGGAATTTTTGTTATTCAAAAATATTTTATATAAATAAATTATTTTAATTAAAATAACAAGATAAATAATAATTAACAGATAAATAAATTAAAATTCACTCACCATAAATTTGCTGCAGCAGTGACGAGAGACAGGACGTTAATAATGTTATGACGACTTCTGCGATGTTCAAACAGCAAATGATAATGAAGACAATTGAAAAATCGATCGATTGTTAAAGTAATTTAAAAAAAATTAAATTGACCCTGTAACGAGATGAAGAAAAAAATAATAAATTCAGTAAACATAAATAACGAAATAAAACAATTTAATGAGGTAACAAAATAAAAGAAAAAAACCTTTATATTTTTAACAATTTATCTTTTATACTCTAAAACACACTGCAGCAACATATAGCATCCAATAAAAGATAAATAAAATATAAATAAGGGTATCACACCACACCACACCACACACAAAACATCCATTTTAAGACTTAAAAACAACGACATTTTGTCTATTACGTTGGGCTTATAAAAATAATAAATAAAATAAAACTAGGGATATAAAACTATTTTTATTTTTTTTCCTTAAATAAATAAATCATTAACCTATGATAAAACGCAACCTGCATAATAATTAAAAAAAGAAAAAAAAAACAAATTCATCATGATTAGAATAATTAGGGGATATTGTTGATGCTGATGCTTTTGCTGCTGTAAATAATCCAAAAAATATATAACTTTAATATGACTAGAAGAAAAATTTAAAGAAACATTAAACTATTTTGCAATAAAACTTTGTATCATCAACTCAGGTTATTAGAATGCAATGGAAAAAAAAATATGTAAATTAAATAAACAGGAAATTTTCTTAAAAGACCTAGCGATTCGAGAAATCAAACCACAAAAAAAGAACAATTTTTGCGATGCACTTTCCCAAAATAGAAAATAGTAAGAAATGCATCTTTTTGCACTACAGTGCATCTTGTTTTCTTTTTTATACTTTAATAGCGTGGAAATAAATTAAAACAAAAAAAAAAACCGCACCTACAACACTAATCCACCAATAATTTAACATACCACCACTTTCAATAAAATTGCAATTATAGTCACTATAATTATAATAATAATGATAAACATTTTATAAAATTTGGGGTGCAAAAAAGGTCACCTACTATTCCATTTATTTCCAATTATATATTTATTTTTTTATTGTTTCTTTTGCCAGAGGGTATTACGTTGCTATTTAGCTAAGCTCTCTGGATATTTGGGTGTTTTTACGTTTTATATTTATTATAATTTTTTTTTGCTCCTAAACTATTTTTATTTGCCATTTTAGGTGGGTGTTTATTTTAGTTATTTTGGGTGATAGAGAATAATAATAATAATAAAAATAGAAAAAAAAAACAAGTTAAACATGTACAATTGTTATGCTATTTAAGTAAAGTGAAGGCGGAAAAAAAACCACCCCTGTACAGAGTACAGTACAACCTCAAAATAATAAAATATTTTTCATTAGAAACATTTCAACTATAACGTGATAAAAACCACTTTATTAAAACTAAACTAAATAGGGAAATTAAATTTAAAATCACGATTTTTCATATAATAATAATAATATATTATTTTTGTAAATAACAATTAACAAAAGATAAGAATAATATTCTGTTTTTGCTGTAAATGTCGTGTCTCTACTATATTAAAACATTAAAATAAAATGCAAAAACAACGACATAAACCTTTAAAATAAACGAAAAAGAAAAAAATTTAAAAAAAATACAGAAAAGTTTCTCTCCCTAAGGTACAACTTAATTTTAGTATTCTTAACCGCAAACAACAAACAAACAAACATTTTTTTTTTCTTACATTTAATAAAATTATAATAAAATAAACACCATTAAACAACGACAAATAATAATAATAAAATAAAACAGCTTATAGTAATAATAATAGGAAATAAGGTGAAAAAAAAAAAAAAACAAAATAAATAAATAAACGCAGAAAAAAACCGAAAAGCTTAAACGCATTTAAGGAATATTAATTGAAATTTGTTGAAAAGTGACAAAATAATAAACATTTTTATGGTTAAATAAAGGTAGTGAAATGTGTTATAGTATAACACAGCACAGACAGAATACCATTAAATTGTAATTAAATATTATAATTATATAAAATAAAGGTTAAAATCCAATCACCGCATTTTCTATAATTTTAAAATAGAAATATATAACGGGCGGGTGGGTGTTGTGTTAAAAATTCCAATTTTAAATTAAATAATTAGCAAATAAACGATGATTTTCTCGATAAATTTTTATTCATTATTTTAATACAAAACAAACAAATTATTCTGGCATTTTTATTCATTTCAAATTTATTCGTATAAATAATTCGTTTGTTTATTAAATACACAAGAAATGACTGTAGTATCCGCGATGCTACCGACTGCATGTGCTTAATATCATCATACGAATGAGAAGACTAAATAAAACAGTCACATTTGATGTTGTGTACGACGATGATGCGCAACGCAACATCATAACACTGGTAAAATCGTTTAATAAATCCAACAAAATCAGCGACTACAAAACTAGTACGACTAAGACGACCAGGCCGGTTAGCAAAAACCAGATAGAGTAGCAAAAAGTTAAAATTCAAATTTTATTAAAATATTAAAAAGAAAATTTACGTGATAAATTTCACTTTAAAAAATTTTCAAAAAATTATTTAAAATTGAAAAGAAAAAAACCTTTTATTTTCCAGAAGAAAAACCAAAATAAAAAAAGAAGGAAAATAATCAAATTAAAAGTAAACCAAGTAGAAATTAAAAGGATTTTCAATGTAGTAATCACAGTATATGTTTTCTTTTTGATTTTTTTGTTTTAAAAAAAAAGTTTTCTTTTTCTCTCTCTGCGATTTTATTTTTTATTGCATAAACTTTACCATTTTCCTTGAATAAAATAAAATAAAAAAACATAAAAAAAAAAGAAAAACGAAAAACTTTTATTTCACTTTAATACTTTTTTAATACAAAAGATAAATCTAAAGAAATAATAATAATAATAAAAGAAAAACTTTGTTTAAATAAAGAAAATAAAAGAAATAAAGCTCAAGGATATTAAAGAAAAAATAAAATAAAATAGATAAGAGTGAATTGAAGGAGAAAAAACAATTTATTATTTAATTAAAAAAATGAAAAAAAAAAAAAAACAAAAAACTTTAAAGAAAAGCTCAAAGGTGAAAAACCAAAAAAGGAAAAGAAAATTCTATTTTATTATGTAAATAATAAATTTCGAAAAATTTTCATTAAAATTTATAAAGAAAAATAAAATCTATGAAAAACAATAATTAAATTTCAATTAAAATAAAATAAAAAATTAATCATATTAATCGATTAAATAACAAAAAGGAGAAAAAGATATTTCGCAACAAAACAGCAAATGATAATTTCATCATACCAAAGTAAGAAGCATAAGGAGCAACTGAATAAACCAAAAACAAAAACATCACATAAATCCTTAGAGGATGCACGGAAAAACTTATTAAATTTTGTTTGTTTAGCTGCTACAATTATTTATTTTTCTTCTTTAAATTTTTCCATAAGGACAGGTGAAAATAAATAAATAAATACAAAATACAAGAAAATTACTTAAAATTTTGCAAACAAATATATTCTTTTTTTAAAAAAAGTTCAAAGCTTATTACAACAAATAGAAAATCAATAAGAATAAATTTAATTTCAACAAAAAATTTTCTTTAATTAAAAATATAAATATAAATCGATAAAAGCAGCATAAACATAATGTTAAAATTTATGAACCATTTCAAAGATAAAATGAAATTGTTTAAAGAAAATTAGAAAATTTTGTGGTATTTTACAATTTTACAATTAAGTGAAGTTAGTAGAGAATATACGAAAATAATTATAATAATTATAATAAAAAAAGGAAAACAATTTACATGTGCAGACAACTAGGGTTAAATTAGAATGGTGGTTGGTAGGTACTAGCTGCTAGTCAAACGCGTTTCTAAAACATTTATACTATCCATTCATTTGCCACCCAAGTAGTACAAGTCACTACACAAACAACAGCCAGATACAATAATAATAAGGCAATTAAATTAATTTCCACACAAAAAATTAATAGAAATATTTTTCTCTTACAAAAAAAAAAAAATACCCATCATCAGTACAAACTGAAACCACACCACCACCACCCATCATTTATTACCAGCAAAAAAATAGGAAAAGAAAAACCGCCGGCCAACAATTTCACTAACAAAAATAAATAAATACGTTGAAGAAAAATATCCTCCAGGAGATTAATTATTATTACTATTAAAAATAATTATATATGTATATATATAGAAAAGAAAAACCC
Source organism: Ptychoptera contaminata (assembly GCA_963942525.1). Taxonomy (NCBI): domain Eukaryota; kingdom Metazoa; phylum Arthropoda; class Insecta; order Diptera; family Ptychopteridae; genus Ptychoptera; species Ptychoptera contaminata. The sequence goes on from OZ012637.1 coordinate 7,161,023, forward strand.
ACAACATACAACAATCATAAATATTTTGATAATAATAAAAAAATAAATATTAATTAATTAGTATTATTAATAATATAATAATCAATATTTGTTGTGTTTACTTAATTAATTAATAGCCAAAGGGTATTTTATGTAAAAAATAAACACCCCAACGTTTGTGGTATGTGGTGGTTTCTGATTTTAGAAAAAAAAAAACAATATTATTTTTATACAAATTATTGATTAAAAATTCAACTAAAGAATGTTAAACAGCGATAAGTAGTTTTCTTAAAAGCGTATATTGTGGTGCATCAACATCAGCAGCAACCAGCAACATAATCACACAAACGAAAAACACAAAAGTATAGAAAATTAATTAATTATTTTAATTTATATTGATTTTATTTATAAATAAATAAAGTCATGATGGAAAAAAACTTAAAATTTTAATCATAATCATAATAATAATAAAAATTGTTAAAATATTTTGTCTAATCTTCTTCTATACATCTTTTAAATAATCTACAAGGCTAAAAAAAAAAGAAAAAAGAAGCATGCTGCTGCTACTACTGCTAATAAAATATTTATTATTGATGAAAGAAAAGAAAAATTGTATACAGTAGACGCACAGCATTATGTGTTAAAACAACAAACGATTATGTTTTATAGAGACTGTTTACTACAATCGAAAACGCTTTATTTCGTTTAGCGATATTACATGTAGTTGTAAAATTCGCAAAAGCCCTGCCAGCAATAATAATGATTAAAATAAAGCAACAGAAAGTAGCAGAACAAAACGATGTTTGATACTACCACCCACCAGTGCACATTTTATCCTGCAGCTACTGTATTTAGAATTCAATAATGTTTAACAAGCAAAAAAAAAAAGGAAGTAAAATAATAATAATAATAATAATAAGAGGGTTCAGGTTGATAAGCAGAAAAAGAAAATAAAAATAAAAAAACGATGAAAAATGAAAATAGAAAAAATACTACACTAAAGCATCAAATAATAAGAACTATAATGGAAAAGTTAAAGATTTCAGAAGCATATAGTTCGTTCGTCTTTAAATGAAAAATGAAACAGCAAAAAAAGAAAAGAAAAATGATAAAAGAAAATTAAATTAATGTAAAGGAACAAAAATGTATAGAAAATAAAAATCAAAAATTCATATAAATGATTTTTCTAAAATAAATTGACTTGCGTTGTATGCTTCTCGTCGCCGTATATTCATATACAAAATTTCCTCCTTTTTTCCTTTTTCTTTTTCTCAAGAAGCATTCAATATTTGCTAAGCAAAAAAAAAAAAAAAGCATTAAAAATTAATAATTTATTTCCAGAAAATTAAAACGACTGGAAATTATCGACTTTGATCAGGGTGTGCAACACAACAAAAAGCAAACAGATTAAAATAAACATTTTTCCTCTATGTAGATCTTTAGCATCTTAATTAATTCTGATTAAAATTTATCAAAGAGTAAAAGAAATAAAAATAAAAATGGCAAACAACAAACAAACAAATACACAAAAATTACAAAATTTTAAAGCCTAGCGATTATATTTTATAAAATAATAAAAAACATAAATCCCATAGCAGCATAAACAACAAAGAAAAAAAAATGAATTTACTTTTGCATTGCAAACATTTAATTTATATTTTATTTTTTCTCTTCTCGCTTTTCCCCAAAAACAAAAAAAAGAACAACATAAATTTTCAGCAATGAAATTTTCAAACGAAAAATATTTGAATAAAATTTTAATCAAAAGTAAAAAATTAATAAAGAAATTTTATGTTTTTATTATTTTTTCTACAAAATTATGCTTTAAAAATCCGTGCAAAAAAACATGAAAATAATGAAATAAAAAAAAAAATAAAAAAAAGAAGAAAATACATAAAAACATGAATCTTTTAAGAGTATAAAAGGAAAATTTATCTACATAATAGAATAATTTATATAAAATAAAATTAAAAATTGAAAAAAAAATTCAACAAAGCATGAAAATTGAGTAAAAAGCTTATATCAGCACTTAAAAATGAATAAAAGCACAAACATAACCAAGCACACAGCACAGCACGTATATACATATAGTCAAGAAGTAAGTAACAGTCAGACAAGGGAGTCATCATGTTGAATCGAGTAAAAATCTAGCAACAAGAGTATAGAGCACATAATACGAAACAAGTACGATTACATCACAAAAAATCAAATTTAATTATCTTAATTAGAAAAGCAAAAAAAAAAAAAAAAAAATAATAATAAAACAAAAAGGAAAAATCGTAAAATAATTTTACTATAATTGAAAGTTCATCAAATAAAAAGTAAAAAAAAAAATAAAATGAAATTTTTTTTATTAATTTTAAAGAAAATTAATTAAAAAAGAATTCTTTTTCTATTTATTTTACCAATATAAAATGCTTTTTTCATATTAAAATGTGTAAACTGATATAAAGGTAAAAGGTGGACAGGATAAGGTAAGTACTGTTCTAATGGGTGGTTTTGATTTTAAATAATATTTTAATTATTTATTAAAACTTTTAGCGTATTTATTTAGTGGGATTATTAACACACAAAATTCTTCTTTATTTTTTAAGAATTGCGAAATAAAATTAATATTATATTATAAATTAGTTAAGAAATTATTTATCGTGAACTCACGAAAGAAAGCCACCAATGGTAAAAACTAGACTCCAATAAAGTAAAAATATCACAAACTATGATTGCCTTAATTTTAAATTTATAATTCATACATAGAAACCTCCAAATACAGTTCAATAGTAGAATTAGACAGTCATTTTGAAGATTTCAACGTAGCAAAGTAATTAAATCTTTACAATTTCTATATTATTATCAAATTACGCGATTGATTGATTTTTCAGGTAGATACAAAGTAATTAATAATAATTATAATAATTAAATTAATCAAATTATTCTCAACTAAAACAATTTCGTTATTTAAATTTAGCAAAATAAAATTATTCATTATTTAATCATCACAGTAATGTCTTCTCTTCTATAATTACCTAATTAATGCAAGAATTTTTTAACCGTTTGTTTATTTTTTTTATTTGTATTTATTTATTTAATGTTTTAATTCAAGTAAATACATATTACATTATATAAATAAAAATAAAATAAAATTTCTTTTTGCTTAAAGAAAATTAAATAAACTTAAAAAAACAACAATAATAACAATAAATGTACACAAATAAAATTTTAATTAGCGCAAAACACGGGCGCACAAAACAATTTTAATTTTAAACAGTAAAATTAAAGTAAATAATTTTATCTTCAAGTCATGAATAAAAAAAAAAAAAATAATAAAAAAAAAAAAACGCGAAATATAATGGAGAAGCAAAATAAAAAAAAAACGCGAAATACATTTAATTCAAAAAAATAAATAAGCAAAAAAAAAAAAAATGAAAAAAACGAAAATATTCTAAATTTAGTTTAAAAAACGCAAAAAAAAAAAATAAATAAAATAAAAATTGAAATTAAATTAAATAAATTTACAATGAAAAAATGCAAAGGAAGCAAAGAAAAAAAAAACGCGAATAAAACGAAGAGAGCAAATTACATATTTAAATTAATTCTAAATAAATAAAATGAAAAAAAAAAAAGAAAAAGAAAAGCAAACGAAGAAACTAATTTAACAAAGTTTATTTAAAGAAATAAAAAATTATTTAAGAATCTTTTTCTTTTCCATTATTTTTTTTTTATTCGCTAAATACATACTCTGCTGCCTGTTTGTTGATTATTTTAAAATAAAAATTAGCGAAAATCCTCTTTAGAAAATTCTTCTATATATTTATTTATATTTTAAAATTTTTATTATTACTTTATTTTTTATTTATTTTTTGTTTTGATTATTTTATTTTATTTAACATTTTTTTTTATTAATCTTATTTAATGGAGAAAAAATCAATTCATTTCTTAATTACAAGAAATTTCGAAGAATAAATTAAGAATAACATTTTGTTTTGCCAACTACGAGAGGTTTACCTAAATAAATTTAGAACATTTACTTATGTTTGTATTAGCATCGAAAATAAAAAATGATATTGGCGTGCTGCACATGCTATTTACCTATATTTATCAGTTATATTTTACTGAATTTACGTATTGATAATATACTGAAAGTTTAACCGGATAAAAATTATTTTCTTTAATATTCATTACATAAAAATTACTACGTATTACTGTACTGTGCTAAAACAATGCAAAAATATTTTACTTAACTAAACTTCCATCAAAAAAAAATTCTATTAACAAACATATACTACATATATTTCTTAAGTGCCTACTAAAACGCGTTTACTATAAGCGATAACCATCGAACAACTTTATACCACAGCTTTAAGCGATTCACAATAGTTCACATAAAAAAAAATAAATATATTCATTAAATAATGCAAAGTAATAATAATTCGGCAAATAAAACTAAAAAGAAATTATTCTTCGTTTATAAATAAATAAATAAAAATGAAAAGAAAAAAATCAATTTGTTTAAAATACTTAAAAAAATTTCATTAAAACTGAACAAGAAAACAAAAAAAAAAAGAAAATACATTAACTTTGTTCAACTTTTATTATAATTTTTAAATTAAAAAATATATATTCGTTGCTTTTGTTACTCATGAGAGATATTTTATATTAAAAATAAAAAAAAGAATTTCACAATACAGTCGAAGCTTATTATTATAATCACATTGCAGTTTATACGCGGTAATACGCGACAAACAATAATTAAAATATTATTATTATTATTTTGCTTTAAGCCTAAATACATTAATAATTTAAAACTAAAAAGCTTTGTTAACCAAAAAAAAAAGCACAAATATAATAATTAAAGCTTCTAGGTTAATAAATTTTTGCCATAAAAACATTTTCGCTAAAAGCAAAACCCATATGGGCAAGTAAAGAAAAAAACCAAAACTAAAAGAAACGAAAAAAATAAAAATAATCAACGAAAACAGCAAATTTGTAAAGGCATAAGGCAAAGGCATGGCAAGCACTTAAAAAATGCAATAAAAATCAAATCAATGTCTAATGAAAAGCAATTTGCTGTTGCTACAAACAAATCAATAAAAACCAAAAACAATTCCTTTTGAAAAAGAAAAAGAAGAAAAAAACAAATTTACATTTTATTTATTTTATTTTTTGTGAAAATCTTTCGTTAAAATTTATACATTTTCTCTGGTTTATTATTATTAAAACAATTTTCCTCCTTATTTTCATCAACTCACAATTATAATAATAATAATAATAAAAACGCGAGTATGCGCATATTAAAAATTGTTTAAATTTCTAAAATTTGTCTAAAAGAAAACTGTACACAATGCTGAAGAGGGCGGTGGAAAATCAAAGGAAAGAGAAAATTTACATTAAAAATATAAACAAACAAGAGAATTATAATAATAATAATAATAATTAGAAAACTAAAAATACAGAAAGAAAGAAAAAGGACATTTAATTGATTTTCTAATAAAGAAACAAACAAGAGAAGAGAAATTGAATTGAATTGAATAGAATAATACAAAAGGATTTTCCTATATAAAAACACTTTTTCTTTAAATATATATATCTTTAAATCCTTTTAATAATAATAACAATAAATTTAACAATCATTAAACTTTAATTATTAAGGATTAACTGGGATAATTGAATAAAATTAATTTTTATTTTCTTTATTGTTAAAAAAAAAAAAAAACAGTATTTTCCGGATTTTAATTGACAAAATTAATTGTTTTCTCTATATATATTTACGTTTGAATTAAATTAAATTTATTTAAATAAACAACAATAAGGATTACATAATTGATAATCAATTAAAAAAATTACTTAATAGCTTAAAATGTACAAATTAAAAACGATTAATCATATAGAACAGTATATCCTTGTAATAAAAAGCATTTAAAAAAACAAACAAACAACCTATTAAGTATTTCTATTGATTTGAATTACATTAAATGTTTGCGAAAAACAATGTTAGACGGTCCGGTCAATCAGATTATCAGTCCTTAATCATTCAATTTTAAATGAGAAAATATATAAAATCAATAAATAAACAAGGATCATATTAAAAAGATTCCACTGTTTTTTGATTTACAAACAAATAAAAGAAAATTAAAGTAAAAATTGATGTTTTAAAAGGAATTTTCTTTGCAAATAACAAATAAAAAAAAAAAAAACTAACTACACAAATTACTCTCTAACCTTCACATATGTATAAAACAACATTTATATTACACATTATTTATATATTTGTTAAATTTTTGCAATAATGAAATATTTAAAGAGAAAAAGAGAGTTTAAGAGGAGATAAAGAAAAAATTAAATAAAATAATAATAATAAAAAATCGTATAAAAGCTTATACTGAATTTCAATTTAAATTTTATTATTTCCTTATGTAATCTTTTTATATATATATAAATTTATTTATATAATATAATACGGAAGAAAAGGACAAGCAAAATGAATAGCAAAAAAAAAGAAGGAAAAACACTATATATGTACCACCATTGAACACACTTTTCCACCAACCAACCAACAAAAAATAAACATAAATAAATATACATTTGTGTATATAACGTAATTGAAGAGTTTTCTTATTTTCATTTATTTCGTATTATTATTATTTTTTTTTTCTTCATTCTTTTTGCATAACAAACACAACAAATAATAAAATATGCGACAATCAAATGAGAAAAAAATAAGAAAAGAAGAAAAACTTTATTTATTTATATTTTATTAAATTTTAGAATATTTATTTAGCATACATATGAAAATTGTAAAGTAACGCAACGTTAATATAAAGGTATATAAAGACGTGTAGAGTGGTAAAGTAAAGGTAAAGTAGAAAAAAAATAAAACACAAAAAAATAAAGTAAAGTTTGATAAAAGAAAAACCGAAAATTGTTTATTTAAAATTATGGTAATTCGCGATTATAACTTTTTCTTTTCTTCGTTTTTCGTCTTCGAATATTAGCAAAGAACAAAAAAAACATAGAAAAAACAGATTAGAAAATATTACCATTGTTTGGTGCGTAGAGATAGATAAATAAGCACATAACTTAAATTAATAGAAATTACATATTAAAAAGTTAAGAAATCTAATATACAATAATAATACAAAAAAGCATAGCTTAGCTTTAAGAATCTCAAGTTTTTATTTAAAAATTTAACTAAACATTTGTTTTTCTTTTAACAATTAAAAGCAAGATTCAAACTATTTAATTACTAAATAAAAACTACTTTAAATCTACCACCGACCCGTATTTACTTCTAATTCAACATAAAATAAAAATCAAAAGATTGTTTAAAGTAAAAATCTATAAGCTTTACGTTGGGAAACTTCTTACTTGTTTACTTTCACTTATTTAATAAAAGAAAATTAAATTTCGGTTTAAAATCATAATACACCTGTAGTAATAAAACAATAATAATGTAACAAGAGACTATGAAAAAATTGAATTGATTAAAAAAAAAGATTAATTCACTTTAAAATCAAATTGACAATTGATTTTGGTGTGCATATATCAGCGCGACTCTTAATAAAAACTAAATTAAACAGCACTTAAAGCTTAGCTTCTTAGAAATATAAAAAGTAATTAAGAAATAGATAAGAAAATGTCGATTTTTCAGGCATATTTTATTTGTTTTTCAAAAGGAAATTTATTAATGAAAAATAAATAAAATTAGTGTGGGCTGATGATTGTTTGGTTACTCGTTGATTGCCGATACCCTACATATACTAGTGATTTCGTTTCTTATTTTAAAATAATTTCTTTTATAGAAAAACAAACAACAAGAAATATATAAATCAATAAAAATCTATAATTTATTATTCTTTAGTATTTTTTAATTATCCATTCGTTTATTATTCGCCAAAGTAATTAAAATATATAAAATAAATTGATAAATCAATCTCTCTTAAAATAACTGGTTTTATTTATTTACAGCGTTGTTATATAATTCAGGCGGAAATAAATTACCAAAAGAAAAAACCATAATCTTAAGGGGTTCAAGCATTACATATTTTTGTGCTTAAAGAGAGACTTTGGCTTAACAATATTAATTAATAAATAAAAAAAATGTAAATAATAAAACAAGAAAAGAAAATAAATAATTTAAAGTAAATTTAAAGACAAGAGAAATATCTATGAATATATATTAATTATAAAAAAGAAAATAAAGCAAATAAAGCTGGGAAAAGAATGAAGAAGCACAATAATAAAGCTTTAACAATTAATAATACAACTACTTCCACTATTTTCTAACAATGACGTGGCGTATGTACGTAACATGATGTTTATTATTATTATTATTTTTCTACTAACTTTATATGTTAAATAAGAAAGCAACGAAGAAACAACACCAAAGTACACTAAAGTGTGATGAGTTAAATAAAATAAATATTCATTAAAAATATTAAAAATTTAATTGAATTTTTTCATCTTTAAATTAATAATTTTCATTAGAAAAAAAAAACATTTAATATCCTTGAATAGGAAGAAATTTCTTTATTTTTTCGTATGAGCTTTTATTTCTTATCACTATTAATAATAGTCAATAATTATTAATTAAAATAACTCAATGTAATAAGTCATTTTTGACTTATAAAAACATTTCTTTTAAATTAAAATCAATAAAAAGAATAAATTATCAAAAAAACAAATTAAAAATTTATTGCATTAAAAGCTTAAATTAATAATTAAAAGAAAAAAAGCCGACAAAATATTTTTGAGAATTTTTTCAATCTTTGTTATTTAATTAAAATTTCATTGAATAATCAAAATAACAAAAAAAAAAATTAAACACAAAAACTTTAAACAAAAAGTTATCTATCCAACAAAAAAAAAAAAAGAAAAATCACAAAAAAGTTTCACATATATATAAAAGCTTATAAATAAAAGTTTCTATACATTGAATTCGACGTGGCACGCGCCAGTATTTTGTTCCATGTTTATAAATGGTAAAAGTTGAGAAGAGAATATTAATGTTTGCACATACACACAGCAGCAGCAGTAACAACACCAAGAAAAACAAGAATGGCGTGGTTGGGAATATTTGTGGAGTAAAAATGAAAAACAAAAATGATTTTCCTTCTTCTAACAAAAAAAAAAAAAATAATAATAATTTCTATTTGTGGGGGGAACACAACACACTGATACAAAAATATGCATAGTTTAATTTCGACGCGCGTCTTCCAAAATAAACCATATCTCTGCTCCACCAAAACACAACGAAGTGCAAAAAAAGACTGCTTAGACCAACACATAAGCTCCTCGAACAAAAGCACACAAATGTACCGATGAAATTTTTGCTTTTAAATTGCTGATGACTGCCTTCGTTATTACAAGTCATTCAAGTCAGTTCATATAATTTTCATTTAAATTTTTCATTACGTCATTATAGAAATAAATTTAAATTTAAACGAAAATGAACAGAAAAAAAAAACTTGCTTTTAATTAACTTTTTTTTCTTTCTTTCTCAGTTTAAGGTTTTTTTTTAATTTATTTAAAATAATAATAACGAAAAACAGCGAAAAAAAAAACTAAAATTCAATTAAAAATTAATTTAAAGTAATTTGTTATGCAAGAAACGAACAAACAAATAAACGAAACGAGAGTGAACAAACTAAAGAAGAAATTTTGAATAAAATAATAATAATAATAATAATAATAATGAAAAAATAAAAAAGGAAATTAAATAATAATTTCATTTAAATGATTTGAAATTTTATTATTATTAAATAAATAAAATTCAATTAAAATAAAAATATAATTTAAATCAATTAATTGAATTAAATTTAAGAGAATAAAAAAACGCATTTATAAATAATGACTGGTTGATTGGTTAGATTAATAATTTTTCAGCAAGATAATCATCATTATAAAATTATAACGAATAAAAGCATTAAATTCTTTTGGTCTTTTTTAAGCCAGTTATTATTACAAAATAAATTAACAAAAAATTTTTCACCATCAAAAACAAAGCATAGTGTTTCTTATTATTTTATTAAAGCTTTAAAAAGAAAACTTAAATCCCCATACATCACACAGAGAAAAAAAATTTAAATTTTCTTTTCAACATTTCCATTCGAAAAAAAAATTCTATTATTTGTTAAACGATCAATTTGTATTTACTATCAAAAGAGAAAGAAATATAAAACTGACCTTTATAAGTGCCAAACATCAGTACCCATCCACCCACAACACAAGCAAGAACATTAGTAATATCGAGGATGAAAAAAAAAAGGAAAAAAAGATATAAATACCAGAATTGAAAAGCATCAAAAGAATGAAAAGAAATAACTAAACAAAAAAAAAGATCAAAAACATTGAAAAGATAAAACGAATGCAAGGAGCACGCCATCATCTGACATCTGAGATGGCAGCAGGCAGCACGCCATGTCACATTTTACTATCCTGTGTATTTGCTATATGGAAAAAAAACGAAATACTTGATACCATTTGCACATTTGTATATGTTTTTAATGCTGGATGGATGGCAAGGCAAAATAAAAACAAACCAACCAAACAGGAAAAGGCGACACCAACCATCAACAGCAACAATACCAGCCAAACACCACACAAAAGCAACCAACAGCAAGCAGCAAAGCCAAAGTGAAAACAATACAGATAGAAAAGAAAAGTCAGAAAAACTAAATTGCTGAGAATTGAAATTAAATTTTTCCTTTTTGTATATTTTATTTTTTTTTTATTAATGTTGCATGCAGCAGTCATCAGCAAGCAACAAGAGGGCAACATCAACAAGCCAGTACAAAAAATTCAAAAAATTTGTTCATTGATTTTGGCAGCAAAGCTACGGATGGTTGTTGCACTGTACCAGGCAGTGTTGTTAAAAATTCGTATCCTAGCTTACTAGAGATATTTTTGTGTATTTTCTTCTTAGTGTATACTAAGCCAAATGTAACAACAGTCAGACGGGAAAAACAATGTAAAATCTAACATTTAGACTAAACACATCTATCGACACGATAATTCAATAAAAACAAGAGAAAAAAAAAAAATAAACTCAATAATAGACACTTACAAAATGAAATAAACAATTGGAAAAGCTTTTTCATTTTCAAATAAATAAATGAAAAAGAAAAATCAAAACGAAAACATTCCAATTGGGAATAATGAATAAAAGAAAAACAAGCATATAAATAAAAATTCCAATTCATAAGAGATAATAATGATGAGAATTTTTATTTTTTTTCAAAAACTTCTAACTTTTAAAAGCTCTTCTCCCGTTAGAACAACAAAAAAAAAATTCCTCCCATAAAAAATTATTATTATTAAATTTTTATTTTATTATTTTCATCTTTGAGACATATTTAAATTTATTACATAAAATATAGAAGCATAAATAACTACCAACAAACATGCATATTATTAATAAAAAGAAAAGAAATATCAAACGATAAATAATAATAAGAAAAACAAGCAAAAAAAAAATAAACGAAGAAAAAATGATAAGTGAATAAAATAAATTTAATAAGAAAATAATAGAGAAGATTATTTTTTTAGATTAATCAAAAAAAAAAAACAAAACACAGAAATTTCATTTTCAACAGAAATTCTTTAAAGTGAACATGTAGTGAGTGATGATCGTCTAAGATGATAAAGAATGTTGTTTTATTTCTTATTTTCTATATTTTTTTCCTAGAAAAGAAAATTCATTTAAAATAAATTTCTTTTCTTATTAAATTATTAATAACATGAAATTCAATAAATTAATAAACGTTGAACGGGAATATTTTACAAAATAACGTCATAAATTTGTGTCAATTGCAGATGCATAGGGAACACAACCATAATTTACATAAAAATAAATAAAAATTATAATTCTAGTTGTAAATACCTGATAACATCTGATCATTTAAGCTTCCTTCACAATAGAACTCTATGACAGACGTTCCATGCAAAAATGGTCTCAAATCTCACCTGTAAGTTAAAAAAAAAAATTAAAGCATAAATTATAAATCCAATAATTCAAATAAACATACAAAAATATAGGTAAAAAATAAAAATCACAACTCAGGTGATAAAAATGAATTAGAAAAAAAATAAATAAATAAAAATCTCTGCTAAAAATAATAAAAATATTATTTTTTTTTCTTTAATTAAAAAAAATATTAAACGAATCTAACTAAATTCGCTTTGCTAATTAAATATGCAATTTTATATAAAAATAAGAATATATAAGAAAAAAATAATTAAATATAATTAATCTAATTATAAAAATATATTTTTAATTAATTTATGTATATATTACGAAGCATAACTTAGAAGACGACTTAAGTGTGTTTTTCATTCTTAGAAAAAATTCTTCAAAAATTTATCAATAAAATAAAGAAAAAATATTCGAGCGAAATTTTCTTTATATTTAAAATTAGTAAAAACAACATTTATGCAAATTTACACCTGATACTGATCATATAATACGCAATGTTTTAGAACTACACTAAAAACACTACTTTACAAGCAAATCTAAATGAATAATAATAAGGACCTAAATTTTAATGAAAATAAATAAATTTTTTCATAATTAACCAACGAAAAACATATTAACGCTAATTTGTTTCTCTGCTTAATAACTTTTTGCAACAAAATAAAAAAAAAAAAAAATGAAAAAATAATTAAAAAAAAAACCGTTTCGCCTCGAAACGAATATTTAATTTTGCATAAAAATAAATATTTTTTTTTTCTGTAAACTTTTAAGTAATTTATGTATGTATTGCATTTTTATTTTAAAATTAATTAAAAATGAAAAAATTAAAAAAAGAAAACACCTTAAGATTGCACCATAAAAAAAAAAAGTATTTCTTCTAATTTAAAGTAAAAAAAAAAAAAAAATAAAATAAAACAATTTCTTCTACAAAAATAATAATAATAAAAATTATGCGTTAAAATTTGTTACAAATTGATTTGTCATGGTCGTAAAGGAAAAAAAAAAACGAAGACGAATAATAAGAGAAAAAAACCAAAAGAATTATTATAAAGCCGGCAAAACTGAAGAAACATCAAACACCCGAAACGCTGTAATAATAATAATAATAATAATAAAGAAAAAAATAAACTAAAACACAAACATAATGATTAAGCTTTTTCCTTTCCTTGGCACAAAAATACAAACAAAAAGAAAAGATTATTTCTCTAAATCAGAGAAAATAAAAATAAAATATATTCATAATTTTAAATGCTTATAAATTAATAAATGTACATTTATTGTGAAACGCAGTTTTAAAACAGCAAAAGAAAGAGGAGAAAAACATTAATACTTTTTTATTTTAATTAATTTATTTAATGTTTTTTTTTTTTTTTTTGCTTTTTTTCTTCATAGACAAAAATTTATTTTTAAAGCTTAATTTGCTGTCAAAATAAAATAATAAAAATAAACAGCATTAACCATGAGATCTGAGCCCACCTAGTTGCTGTGTCTTAATAATCAAGTATCGTTTTGTGTACTAATACTATACGCGGTAATAAGAAAAACATCTGCATAATTTTTAATTAAATGAATAAGAACAAATAAAAAAAAAAGCACCGATAGTTACTGAATCATCAATCAAATAGAAATTTTTATGTGTTTAATAATTTATTAAATAAAAATTCAACAGCAGCATAATACATATATTTATGCATTTTTATGACAAACATTAAAATATAGAGAAAAAAATCTCCGGAACTATTTAATTTAAATAAAAAATTACTTTAAAAAAATTCCAAAGACAAAGTAAAGTGTTTTTCGTTTTCTTTTCATTTTTAGCATAAAAAAAAATTTGCATTTTTTTCTTTTTTTTTTGTTTTAATAAAACGCAGAAATTTCATTTATTTTATTTAAATAATTCAATTTATTTATTTAAATAATTAAATTAAAATTAAAGACGAACCTGTTTAAAATGGAAATTTTTTTATATACTTTTTAACTGTGTGCAAAAAAAATGTAGCAACATAAAAATTTTCACACTTACATACATTACAAAGAAATTTAAATAAAAACGAATAAATTGACAGCGAAAAATACAAAAATAAATAGAAAAGGTTGACGCTTTGCAGCAACAGCAACAGACCACTCACTATATTCTGATTTTATTACAAATATTATTCATTCATCAATTAACTATTCAAAGTATGTATTATAATGTGAAAAATAATTATTTTAAAAAGTAATAAAAGAAATATAATAATAAAAAAAAATAATTCTACAGCATTAAATTCATAAAACAAAAATAATATTAGCGATTTTACATAAAACAGCAAATAAAACTTAAAAATAATAATAATAATGAATTAGGTCAAAAAAATAATAAATGAAAATTAAATTAAATAAAATGAAAGCTTTTAAAAACTAAGACAAGAAATAAAATTCTAATAAGAAAAAATAAAAAACTTTAATTAAACAAAGTCGATTAAAGTAAAATAAAATAAAATATAATTAATTGATTAATTAAATAAAAAAAAAAAAACTAAAAATACAACAAACTAAAGAGATTGTTGTGTGCGCGCGCGGTTACAAACGCAAAAAAAAATAATACTAAAATAAATGATATAAAAATAAATTATTTATAATTAATATGACCTGAAAAAAATAAAAAATTGTTTAAATAAAATTAAAAATATTGTGTTTTTTTTTTTTAAATTGATTTAGTTGTTGCTAAGCCAAACGGAATATAAAAATGCAAAAGGAAAAAACCAACAATAAACAAACCAAACATCAACAAGAGTACAAACGACTAGAACGACAACCGCGACGACACAAAACAAACAAACTTTAATAATATTGCAGAAATTAAATTCAAATAAAAGAAAAAAAAAAAATACAGAAGATAATTTGCTTTGCCATTTAATAAAAATGCTAAAAACTCTTTTATTTAAATTAAAAACACAAATAAACAGTGATGAAAACCGTTGCAAATTAATTAACTGCCTGTATAGGCTGTTATTATTATATTTGCAGTTTTTTTTTTCTTTCTACAAAACGACAGGCATAGAGAGACACAATAAAACAGTAGCGAAATCATTAAATTTTAGTGTAACAACGATCGTCAAACACTTGAGAAGTTAAAGGTAGTTAAAGTAATATCACAGAAGTATATAAGAAATTATGTAAAACGCTTAAACAAGTGCAAATAAAATTGTATAAATTTATAGTAAAGCATATATCCAATGGTTTTCATCACTGTGTTAAATCAATTTAAAAGAAATAATAAAATAAAATAATTGTTGTCAAGTCTTACAGCCAGCCGCACAAAAAAAAAACAATTAATCGATTTTAATTAATAAAAGTTTTGTATATACATTCATATAGAACAGAAAAAAAACCATTTCACGTTTTTCACCATCATATTTCACAATTCAATATATAAATATATATTTATATAAATAATTATTAATTAATTATTTTAATTACTAATTACAATATTTATTTATTAAAGAAAAGCAAAAGAAAAATTATCTCTTGATTTAAATAAATTAGAAAAATAAATGTTGATTTTTCATTAAATACAAAACAAAAAATAAAATTTTCCACTTTTCTCTTGGTTAAATAATTATAATTGTATAAACAAAAAAAAAAAAAGAAAACATAAATCGATTTTTTAAACAAATAAAAAAAATCCTTAAATATACAAAATAAACAAGGAAACAATTTTATTTTATGTTTTAAATCCCCTTAGAATACATTATTTTCCACCATTTTTATAATAATAATAATAATAATACAAAAAATAAAAGAAAATCCTTTTTGCTTTCTTGCGCAAGCACATATACAAACTTTTCATCAAAATTAAATAACACAACGACGAAAAAGAAAAATGATAATTTCGTGTGCTTTTAAATGAAATAACCAAAGCCAAACAGTTTGTCTGTTTGTCAGTCAGTCAGTCAGTCAAATCAGCCCAATTCAGCCACAAAACACAAACCAAGCAACCAACGAACCAATGTTCTCCTCTCTTGTTCAATGTACACATATAATTTTCCCCAATACATATTATATATTCGGGGTTATTTTGGGCACCCAACCAGCCAACATTAAACACAAAATATGTATATATCACTAATTATAAATAAACAAATTTGTTTCCTTTTTTTTATTATTATCATAATTTTTCTTCTTCTATTTTTATTATTTTTCCTCAGCGTTTGTTTATTTAATTTAATTTTTTTATTTATTTATTTTTCATTTCATTAATTTTATTTGATTAATAATAAACAAAATAAACAAAAAAAATCGAATATAAAACAGGTGGTGGGTGGTCTAAGACTACGCGGTAAATACACTGTTTATCTTTCATTGTCATTTAACCCCCCCCATAAATGTATCAATTATAATTATAAATGTTATAACGTATAGTACATACATGTACGTAGGTGGATATATACCATTAAATCATTTCCTTTAATTCAAACAAAATAGAAAAAAATTACGCGATAAAAAAAAAACAAAACGAATCACAAAATAAAACCCTACACGCACGCCTTGAATAGAAAAAATTAATAAAAATTAAAAAAATATTGATTAAAGATTAATAAAAAAATAAAAAGAAATTTAAAGAGTAATGATAATGATTTAAATAAATATTAACTGAATTTCTACTAAAAAACTAAAGACAAGGTAGGTACAATGCAACAATTTTACTATAAAGTAATAAGAATAATAAAATTACACCAAAGAAAACCTAGGAAATATTTAATAAGAAAAAGGAAGTATGTAGAAAAGACAGTAATAAAAATCAGCAGGAAAACACTGGTACAAATACCACACTAGCAAAAATGACGATAATATGTTTGAAAAACATCATTTAATCCTAACTAAAAGAAAAGAAAAGAAA
The DNA here is from genome assembly GCA_963942525.1 of Ptychoptera contaminata. Taxonomy (NCBI): domain Eukaryota; kingdom Metazoa; phylum Arthropoda; class Insecta; order Diptera; family Ptychopteridae; genus Ptychoptera; species Ptychoptera contaminata. The sequence continues at coordinate 7,177,849 of OZ012637.1, forward strand.
AAAAAAATATGCAAGTAAAACACGCGCCCGTTAAATTATTTATTTACTTAATTTTTGCAGAAATTTAATCTCATTTAATTATTTTTTTACATTCAATCCTCATACGATGCTTTAAAAAAATACCAAATAAAAATTTTACCATAGAAAAAAAAATAAACATTCACCTGTTCAGTAAATTGTATGATAGGTGTTGTGTGGGTGGTGTAGATAGTGGGTGTGTAATCTAATTAAAATCTAATTAAAGTTTTTATTTTTTGTCTTTTTAATTTATTTCTGTTTGCAATTAAATCGAGAAACAAAATTAAATGCAAAATAAATAAAACAAGGGAATCTCTAACAGTGGTACTGTGTTGTGGTGGCAACATATTTTATGTATCGTCCTTTTTTCAACATAAATATGTATGTTATTATTCTTGTTTTTAATTAATATTTTTATTATTATTATTATAAAAAAAAAAAAATAATTGTTCATTTTTTTTCTCTTTAACATTGGTGGTGGGTAGGTAACCTAATTTAAAACCCTGAATATTTATTATAATTAAAAATATATATATATATTAAATAAATAAACATGAAAAAATAAGGGACGGCCGGCCGACCGGACAATTATTATATTTTTTTGCTTAGTGTATTTATTAATAATTTTTTAATTTTAATAAATAATTAATTTAAGGGTGACTATGATGTGGAAGATGATGGTGGTGGTGGTTAGGTGTGCAGTGACCTGTCATATTAATTTAATCACATACAATTTTCTAAATGAATTTTTTGCTGTTATTAACTTATTTAACTTGTAGAATATATAAATATTGCAATATTAACAGAAATATATTACAAAAAAAAACAAAAATAATGCACAACTGCATGTGTTTAAAGTTTAAAAAGATTTAAGTAAATAAAGTAAATCGAAAATACCACTCACCAAGCATAGTAATGTTTATTTTTAATTAAATTCTTGCATTATCTATTCTAACAAAATACCCTGTAAAAAAGTAGATTTTTTATCTTTGAAAATTCAACAGATAACATTAGTTTCGCGAAAAACATTTCAAGGAACAATGAACTAAACTTTCTTCTTTATTTTTTTAACAAAAGCTTCACACACAGAGACACAATGTCTGTCATATTAAATATAAAACACAGAAAATAAACAAACAACACTGCAATTTACAACGGAGTAAGAAGCAAAAACATATAAAAATCGCGTAAAATAATAAAATCAATTTAAAACCATTAAGTAAAATTATAAAAATTATTTTTTATAAATTGCCCTTTTTGAATAAAATAAAAATTAAATCAAAAAACAGAAAAACAAACCGCCATGTATTTGCTGCTTTGTCTGCGCTAACCGCTAAAAAACATCAGCGAAACAAAAACAACAAAAAAAACCTTTTCAATCACATTAATAAAAAAAAAAAAAGGATTCTTATTAACATATTATTAAATAAAATTAAAAAAAAAAAACTAAACATCCTTTTAACAACAATAAATTATATAAAAAAAAAATAAAATAACAATGAAAAAAAAAAACTGAGGGAGAAAATGACAAGTACGTACACATAGTACGTACATACGTACGTAACACAAATTACCAATTTTAAACATAAATATGCATGTAAATAATGGATTAAAATAAATAAATAAATAAATATACAAAAAAAAAAATCAAAAAGATTAAATTAACAAAAAAAAATAAAATAAACATTTTAATGATTAATTTAAAGAATAAAAAACAGCAGCAACAACGAATAGCAACAGCAACAAACAAATCCAATTAATATTTTATTATTTATATTTTCTCCGCGAATACGCAAACCTACAATTATAATAACAAAAAAAAAAAATTGATTGAATTTTTATTAGTTAACAAAAAACCCGAAAAAAAAAAAAAACAAAATTGAAATAAATAATTAAAATAAACGAAGAAATACAAAAAAAAAAAATAAATAAATAAAATCAACAAATATAAAATTAAAAAATGAAAGAAAGAAAAACGCGAATTACACAACAACAACAACCAGAATTCCAATTAAAATATAAAAATAATACAAATTAATCAATAAATTATTATTTAAAAGAAAAAACAAAAATATTTAAATCAATCAATAATTAGTTGTTTTGTTTTAATTTAATTTATTATATTACCTTCAAGAACTGTAATTTCTTTATTTTAATTTAAATTAGTTAATTACTTTTGCGCTAATTACTACTACCGTCACCTACCAATATAATTAATGCTTTAAGTAATTTTGCATTTTTGTTTTATTTTATGATTGAAACGCATTATGATGTTATTATTGTACGTTTTTCTGTCGATTGTTTCTGTTTCTCTAACAACAAATCATTTCTTAAACAGTTATCCGCGGATAATCCGAATGTACGAAATTTTAAGCAAAAAACAAAATTAATAATAAATAAATTTATTTATTTCATTTGAGATGTAGCATTCTAATGACAAATTTATTAACAAATACTTAGAGCAGTAGCACACGTATTTCTTTCGAGTTACTAAACAAGCTTTGGTCGTACTTCGCGAAACTAGAAAACAAACAAAATTTCTACAGTAGTATGTCCAAACAATGTTAGTAATATGTATAAAAAAATACCTTTTAATAAACGTTAATTTTTTTTTCCTCATTACATAAAAGAAAATTGTATTTTCAGTAAAAACAAAAAAAAAAATTAGCCAACCACTGAAAGGACCAACCGCTAATTTAATTAAAATAAAACAACAGCAATAAACTCTTCCTCCTAAACAATGGTACGTCAAAAATTCTTTTTTTTTGGTGATAAATTGATTTATATATTCTTTCATTAAGATTTATTATTAACAAAAACAAAAAAGAAAAGAAAAAGGTACAACAACAAGAACATCAGCCAGCAGCAACATAAAAAAAACATCATACAACAAATGTGAGAGACAAGTAACATTAAAATTACATACATAACGTACAGGTAAACGACGAAAACAACAAACAAACGAAAAAAAAATGCTCTAAATTTTATTAAAATATGCAAAAGCATCAGAATAATATCGAAAAAAAAGCAAAAATAATAAATATCGACAAGTGAAACATGATTTGTCAAATAAAAACCGCCAAGCAATAGTTAAGTATATCTTAAGGGTATACTTGATTTATTTAAACGGACGACAATAGTAGTTTAATTGTTCAATATTGTTTAATTTTTTTAGTGTATTTTGGAGAAACATTTCTAAAAATTTTACGCGACAAAAATTTTCTTTTTTTTTTTTAATAAATTTAATTTTTATCCAAAGTGCTAAAAAAATGAGATGTTAAGTGAAACACAAGTGTACATTGCATGAATTTTATTTTAATAGAAAATAAAAAACCAAATTATTAAAATTAAATTTTCGTTCTAAAATTTCTAACAAAACTACAATGCAAAAATCGCGCATAGGGTACACGATCATAGACTTGTTCACAGCGTACTGAGACACAGAGCAATAACAATCAAAGCTTCACACATTTACAAAGAAATTATTCTCAAGAAAAACGCATGCGTTAATTTTTAAATTAAAAAGCGACAACAAAAAAAAATAAACAACAAATTATATATATCCTTTTTGTTGCGCAAAATCTCACCTGCAAATACTCACAGCTTGTAGTGAGTAACGAAAAAAAGGTAACACAAGAGGTAAAAGAAAAAGAAAAAATTACTGTTTATTAGATTTTCTTGTAAGACGACGACGACGGACGGACATAAATTTATTTTATTTTTTTCTGTACGCGAAAAAAAAAATTAATTTAATACTTTTTTTTTCGTATTTATTGCGCGCGTTTGCTCTCTTTTTAAATTAAATTTAAAATTTATTAATAACAATTTATCAAAACATGTGCTTTATATATATATATTATTTAATTTAATTGAATTGAATTAAATTTTTCCGTTTTTTTTTTTCTTTTTGCAACGACGACACACAGCACTATAACTTATTATATTTGCATTAGTATTTTAAACTGTATTTATGTAACGCATTCTGCTTGTTTAAATTAATATTTATGCATATTTATTATTAATGAGAAGAAACAAAATAGAACAAAAACCCCAATTCTTTGGGAAAAGCATTTTTATATAATGAAAAATAATTACTCGTAAACACACAAAAAAAAGAAACGCTTAAATAAATAAATTCGCGAAAACAAACGAACAAAAAAAAAAAAATTGCAACAAGAGAAAAATATTTTTCCAAAAACAAACAAAAGTAAACAAGAAAATATAAATTGAAACATAATTTTAATTGTCTATTGTCTAGCATTATTATTATTGCTACAGAAATTGAATGAAATATCCTCTCGGGGGTGTTGTTTGTTTGCAAGAATATAAATAAAAGTAAATTGCAATCATTAAGATTTTGCAAAGAAAATATAGTAAAAAAAATCACCTTGCAGCAGCCAGCCACCACACCACCACAATAAATAATTATTAAAAATTATAATAATAAAAATAATAATTTCAATTAAAAATATAAATTAGCATAAAGCAAATAGTAGCTCGCGATGAAATAAAATTATTAAAAAAATATTTGACGATGATTGCAATGATGATGACAAGTTTTTTTTTTTATTTATATTTTTAATTAAATAATTTGCATATTTTTCCTCTCTTCATTTTACGATTATTACAATTTGTTCCTTTAGAGTTTGCTATTGCATATTACATATTACAAAATGCTTAACTTTTCTCTTTTATTTTAACATAACACAACCCAATCCATACATATATACATTATTGTTGTCATTCAATTAAATTTTCCTTTGTAAGCACAGCAACAGCACAACAGTAAAAATAATAGAGAATAATAATTTATTTTTATTAAATAAAAAATAAAATAAAATATTTAACATCTGACATGACATTTAATTTATGTATTTAAAAAAAAAAAGAAAAAATTCCTTTCATGGGAAAATTTTATTAAGAAACTGAAAAAAAAAAAAAAAATCAACGACACACACAATAGCAAAGAAAAAATAAAAGTCATTTCAAGTCAAGAAAATTAATTATTTACTTAATTAACAAACAATAAAGACAACTAATTACTATATTCAAGTAAAAAATTTGTCAAAAGATTGATTATAAACGGTTATATTTTGTCTACAGACAAAGCCATTTTAATGCATGCATCATCTTCGTTTTTAATCAACACACACACAATACAAGGTGGCATTACTAAGCTTATTTTTAACCAAAGTAAAAGAAGAAAATAAAATCTATTTATACCAAAAAATAATCAAAATAAATAAATGTAGCCAAGGTAATTAAATCCTAAATCAATATTTGAATATTTATACCTTTAATTATTAATTAAAAAATTATAAAAAAAAAAATATTAAGTGCAATCAGTAGAATTAAAATCAACCATCCTTTATCCTTATTATTATTCTTATAAAACATTATTTTAATTAAAATATTTCATATTATAAAGTAAAAAAAAAAGAAGAAAAATTTGAATAATATTTAATCACAGATTTAACACAAATTAACCAGGAAAAAAATACGCAAATTTACTGTGTAAGCCGAGAAACAGATTGAAGCAAAAAAAAAAAGCCAGGTAAAAAAAATAAATTCAAGTCAAGATAAATTTTTAACTAGTAAAATACTTGCAAAATTGCTTATTTTCGTGGATTTTAAACTATTTTTCTAGCTAGTTCTTACTTCTAGTTACGTTTTATTGTGTTTATAAATATGTATTCATTAAAAGAAAATTTTACAGCAAGTAATGCATCTCGTTAATCAACATATAATTTAATTTAATTAACACTTGCATATATGTTAATAATGTCTAAAAAAAAAAAAATAAACATAAATAAGTAATAATAATAATAATAATGTAACATCTGTTTGAAAAATATTCTTCTGCTATTTATTATGTTTATGCAAATGTTTTTCATTCATTTCTTTTATTTTATTTTTATGTGTATTTTGACCGCTTACCCACCCTAAAAAAATGTTAATAATAGCAACACAATAACAATAGCGAAAAGAAAATAAATTAAAATAAAAAAAACTAAAAATCATTTATCCCTTGTGATGATTTTTTCATTGTTACTGTTTTTCAAAAATTTTATTTTTCTTAAAATAAAATTAAACGACCCTATATGAATGAATGAAAATTAATTAAATTAAAAATAGACACAAGGAGCATGCATATTATTATTTAATTTTTTGTAAACATAAATTTATTACCCATTTGAAATTTTTCATTAATACAATACACGTCAGTTTTCATCTTAATTAGATAGAGGAAAAATAAAACGCAAAATTCCTATTTATGACAACAAAAAAAAAAAAATCACAAGTGCATTCAAAATACCAAAAAAAAAAAAAATTCCATAAGCAGAAAATTACGATAAAAAGAAATCCTATTAAAAGCTCGAAAAGAATCACCTACTTAACGAAAAGTTTTAATCTGAATAAATAAAAAAAAAAAACTTTGACAAAACACAACAATAAATTAAGAAAATAAAAGTTTTCTTAATAAAAAGAAAATACAATTCCAAAGTTTAAAATGTTTGTAAAGAAGAAGGAACCACCCAAACATCATCATCAAATCACCATTTTTCATGCATAAAAACTTTTAAAATTAATAAAAGAAATATAAAGTAATTTTAAAGGAAAAACTATTAAAAGAAATAGAAAAAACTCATTTAAGAAACTAAATCAATAAATAAATAAACTTAATAAAATAATTAAAGCTAATAATTCAATAAAGTATTGGCGAAGAAAAAACTTAAATAGCAAAAATTCTCTACCTTATGAAAGAGTAAAGAAGTTCGTTAAAAAAGAGCATAAATTTTATGTTTTTAATTTAAATAGCAAAAAGAAAAGAAAAATAATAGAAGAAAATCATAAATGTTTTAATCACGAAGGCAGAATACAGCAGGTTAGCTACATATGTGACTCAAGAGCTTACAATAAGAGCAATCACTCACTATCTTATTCATTGTAAAATTAAGCAAGTTTTTTAGCTAGCCTTTCTAGGTACACAACATTTATAATTTTAAATAATTGTTTTTATTTATTGAAACCTTAAGAAACAGCATAAATTTATTAATAATTTTTAATTAAAATATTAGAATAGATAAAGAAGAATTTATATAATAATCAAATACACATAAACAGCAGCAGCAATAGCAGAAGTAGCATATTTACGCGTATATTATAAATGTGATTGTACGTTACGTTTGGTACGTATTTTAAATAAATAATAAAAAAATAAATTCCAACAACAGCAGCAAGCATAAGTCTAAGTACATAGCAAAAAAAAAAAAAAATCAATAACTTATTAGAATAAAATTTCTTTAAAGAAAAATAAAGTAACGAAAAAATAAAAACAAAAGTAAATTTAAGGTTGATAAATTTTTAAGATGAAATAAATTTCAATTTAAAGGTGTTTAAGAGTTTTCTTACTTTTTCTACTGCTACACCACTTTTACACAATATAAAATACACATTTTTATTGTTCATTTCAAACAACATAAATTGATCGATTATTTTTCTTGTGGTGGTTTGGTTTTGTTGCTGTGCTGTTGCCTTGTTGATGACGATATTACTGGTTGCCACTACTGCTGTTGATATTTTTATTTAATGTGTGAAAAATGAATTCAATTGAATTGTATTAAAACACCTAAGGGGTTATTATTTATTTTGCCTGTGTATATTGTTGTTGTTGACGTGATTGTTGTTTGTTACAGTGGTTTTTAAATATTTTCTAACTATTTTTAACATAAATACAGGTAAAAAACAAAAAAATCTGATTCATTGGATGAAAGAAAAATCAAAATCGTATTTTATAACGTATATAGACAGGGTTATAAAATTCGCATTTGTCTAATAAAAGTCAACACAACTAAAAATTCGTACATTTTTTATTTACCTGTAGGATTTAATTATTAAGAAAAAAGAAAAATCTAATTAATATCAAAATTACGTTTAAATTTCATACGAGGAAATATGTATGAAATGTCAATCAAATGTTGAGCGAACAGAGATCAAAACCATATAAAACAAATTTCCATTATTACCTCACAGTTTGACTATCAGACACGTCAACAGCACACACGCGTTCATAAATCTACCAGAAATGATTTGTGCAAAAAAAATAAATAAATATTTTAACAAAAAACAAAAATTAATTTAATTAGAAAATAAAAGAGAAATTTGATTTGAAAAAAAAAAACGCTAAAACAACGTGTAATTAAATGAAATAATATTAAAATCGAAAAACGTTACAAATTTTGGTGTTTTTTGAATAAGAATTTATACTACTCTTACTACTCGTTTACTATTATTGAATAAATTTTTTATTAGCATTTTCTTTTCTTTTTTTTTTAAACCTTTACTCTAATCTAATATCTTTTTATTTTTCTATTTTATTACTGAACAAAAAATGTAACAAAAATAAATAAATAATAAGAGACTAATCCTAGTTTAACATCCTTTTTTTTAATAGAACCTGCAGAGCACGGTTTAAAATAGATGAAAATACGCAAAATTTATAAAGAATCGCGCGGTTTTGTTGGTTTTTCCACAACTTTAATAACTTTTCTAAAATTTAATTCCCTTTTACGATTATCTTATTAATAAAATACAAAAAAAAAAAAAGGGGGAAACAATACAACTTTAGTACACGCTGAGTACGACGAGTACACTGTACTTATTATTAATAATAAGACAAAACAAAAAAATTGAGTTAAAACCACCAAAAAGACAAAACAAAACAAAACATTATTTTTATATTTTTGCTTAATAACTCTCTTTAAATTTTGTTGTTCCTTGTAATTGGTGTTCATTTTTCTTTCTTCAGTTTATTTTTTTGTTGGTTGTTTTAGTTACTTTAAGAACAATAACTAAAAAAAAAAATAAATGTAAAGAAAAAACAAAAAGTAAGATGAAGATTCAAAAAAATTTATTTAAAGCCATTAAAAACAAGATAAAAATCTTCTTTCTCTAATAATAATAATAATAATAAAAAATTGTAAGAAAAACAAAATGATTTATCATATTTTATCGTTTTTCATAATATCATCTTTACTTTTTTATTTTTATTTTATGCTCACCATACACAGTATTAAACGCACATACAAATACCCCGAAAAATAATAATAATAAATGTTTTTCTACAGGGCAAACCAATCATTTTTATAACAAATAATTAATTAAAGTGGAATATGTGGAAAAAGACAATGTTTTTTATTCATTTTTGAAAATTCCAAAAGAAAATGTTTTAAAGCACAGAAAACAAAACAATTATATACACACCCTGTGATAATAAATTCATTTATTTATTAAACAAACAAACAAGTAATGCAAAAAAAGAAAGAAAATAAAAAGAAAATTAAACAAAATTAAAGTAAGGGTGATACGCGCGAATGGGGTGCTTTTTATCAAAAGATTCTACACTAATACACCGCACAAAAAAAAAATAAACAAACAAACAGAAATATATCTATAGATAGATAGAAAATACTATAAAATCATCAACCCAGCAATTCATTCATTCCATTAAAAATAATAATAAAATAATAATAAAACACACCAGGAAAATGAAAAATAAAAAAGCAAAAACCACCCTCTAATACAAAACTAGTGTAGCTGGCAGCAACCAAACAAACACAGTCAACAAGGATACATGCAAACGAAAATTTCTATTTTCTTTTTTCCAACTAACGAAAGATGGATGGTCGCGCGTGTTCCCATAGAAACAGTTAACACATACACAATATAAACTAACGGAAAAAAAAAGAAAAGCAAAAAGAATTGAGGAGGAAAAACATTAAATTAAAGACACAACGAAAGCTGGTACTATGTGCTCCTGCTGCTTTTAAAGTTGTATATTTGCAGTTGCAAAACACAATCAAATCGCACAAAATACAACACCCGCTTACTTATATTAAATTTATACAGTAAAAAAAAGGAAAAACAAGTGAAAAGGAACAAATAACTAAGTGAAAAAAGAAAATTCACTTTGGAAATATATAATTTTCGTGTTAACCCTTTAAAAATAATTTCTTTATACTATACAAACCACGAAAAACTAATTTATCTAAAGTAAATGTTAAATCTTTAAAGTATTTTCACCTAAATTTAAATCAATTTATTTAATTTTTCCAATGCAAATAATTCATAGTACTACAGAATTGTTGTGAGTAACAAAAAATCTCCATTCATTATAACCAAAAATGAAAAATTTCCCTAAAACCACAAAAAGAAATATGCGAAAAATAAAAATACACTAAAAAGTAAAGAAAAAACCATAATAATTATAATAAAGGAAAATTAATTATGAAATATATAATTAAAATAATAAAATGTTATTTAATTTTATACAAAAAAAAGAAAAACTAAATAAAATAAAAATTTTCCAATTAAAAATTTCACATATTAAAGTTTTTCCACTTTATAATTTTTATAAAATTTTTTGATTGTGAGACTAATGGTGTTTGTGGTATTTTATATCAGTAATGTGTTAATGGTGGGTGGTGGTATGACACCAAAATGTAAAAACATATTAAAAATTATAAGAAATTTATAAGCAAGCAATAAGCAACAATAAGGAACGTAATTAACGTTACAATAATTTATAGAAAGAAAATCTAATAAAAATAAAAAAAAACGGTGTGAAAAACCACCTAGCCCTCATCTTCTGTTAACAAAAATAATAAAAGAACCACCACACATGTACGTGAAGGAGGGAAGAACAAAACTAACAAACAAACGCCACAATAAATTGTAATTAAAATAATAATAATAAAAATTAATGATTATATTTTCTCTGTACTTTATTAACAACGCGTCGCGCGATCGTCTAAGTAAAAAACACACAGAAAAGAAAGATGATGGTGGCAGCGGCGGCATTGAGGTGTTGTAATTTATTTTTAATTATTTCTAAATTATTATTTATGTTGTGTATTAAACACGAGTTCATTATGCCACTGGAAACGTGTTGCTTTTCTAGTAAAATATTGTTTTCATTTTATTTTTTATTTTTTACCATTTGATTTTGATAGTCACGTTTAAAAAATTAGAATTTCTTTGTGCAGATTTTTTTTTTCCTTTAAAACAAATAATAAAGCTTAAAATTCGCACATACCGACAGAAATCACATGGGAAACCGTTGGTTGTTAGTTTTTATAATTATTATCCTTTGGACGTGGAATTTGGTCTTTTCGTTGTGTCGTCGTTTAACGTTTTTCTTCTACTTTTTTCCCTAAACGTGTGCTTAACTGTGATTATTTTTTGTAAACATTGCAATGACGACTTTATAAAGAGTAATAACAGTTTTACTTTACAAGTGGTTGATTGTTTGTTTTGTATGCAATAAACATAATAAAATTGTCGCTTTAAAACACTAAAAACTGCATATATGTATATTTTTAGAAAGAAATAAATTTTAATCAATATTATTTATGTTAGAAGCATAAACAACAGAGAAGTATAAAGTATAAAACATGAAAATTAATTAAAATATTTTGTCATTTATCAATAATATGTAATTTAAATATGATGCAAAATAAAAAACAAAAAATTAAATAACATTAAATTAATAAACATAGAAATAAAAAATAAAATTAAATAAAGCAACGAAAATAATAATTTAGCAAATAGTAGCAGCAAGTAACTCTAACATCAGCAACAAACACCACAACACAAAGGAGGAAGGAAGAAATTTTCGTTTAAAACTTTAGAAAACAAAAATGAAAATTCTTTATTTTATTTAATATAAATTTAGAACTTGATAAATGTCTTTACATAAAATAAATTTTCACCATTTCTTTTTTGTTTTTTGCACAAAAAAATAGAGAAATAAATGTTTTCAAGCAAGCAAGAAAGCAGCATAAAAAAATTATTATTTATTCTTAAAAAAGTTCTCACAGAAACAAGAATTAATTAAAATCTTTAAAATTTTCTTCTTTGCCTTTTATTATTATTATTTTGGAAATATTTATGTTCAAAAATCCTTGAGAAATGGTGGCTGGTTGGTTGGTTGGTTTAGTGGAACAAAATATTGATAAATTTTTATTTTCTAAAAATTTTAAATATTTTTCTTTTAGTTTTCACTCAAAATATTTCCACTCAAAGTTTAACTAAAAGAAACAAACGTAAAGTAGCAGCAAGCTTTACAAAAAAATGAATTACTTTAGCAAAATTTCTTCAAAAAACTTATTCCAATGTACATAGTTTAAAGGTAAAAAAATGGTTGGCTTTTCTAGTATAAGATAATAATTTCTTTTGAGTAAATTATTGAAATTTGACAAAGCATATTCATCTAGCAAGAAATTTCTTTTATTAAATTTTAAAGACAAAATTAAGTAACACCGAGGGCATTTTTTGTGTAAATTTAACTTTAAAGCAGTATTTCTACTCACTCGATACCTTATAATGTACACAAGAAATGAAAATAATAATAATAATAACAGACAACAGCAGCACTAGCAAGCAACATCACTTCTTCTAGTAGTAATAACACAAATTAATTAAAAATCCATTTGTGAGGCGTGCTAATAGATGATGGGATAGTAGGTAATGGAATGGTGTTACTAACGTTTTAAAAGTAAATAAAATAAAATCAGGCAAGTATTAAGGCAACAAACTTTCTATAAAATTAATTAAAGACATTAAAAATAAATAAATAAAAATCAAAAACAAACAACCAGAGTAAAAATAAATAAAATAAAAGTTAAGAGAAATAATAATAAAGCTGGAGAAAATAATAAAAACAAAAAAAACTATTTAAAAGGACATTAATTAAACTTTTTCACTTTTTTGTTATTCTTCCATTTATCTTTCGTTTCATTAATATCCTTTTTTAATTAATAAAATATAAAAAAAAATAAAATATAAACAGCAACAACGGCTAATAATAAATATATGTATATATATTTTTGTGTAATTAAAATATTAATGATAAAAGTTAAAAGAAGAAAAATGAATAGGAAGGAAGGATGAAAATTACGCAAACACAACAACAAACAGAAATAAAACCGAGCATAAATTAAATCATTAATAAAAAGTGAAAAAAAAAGAAAGAAAAACAAAGTAAAATTACTCTTAAAATTAATGATGGCATTAAATAAATAACAAAAAAAAAAAAAAAGAAAATCCCGGAAAAAGCATAATATTTAAAGGAAAAATCTTTTTCATTTTTTATTTTTAAACATTAAAATAAATAAAGCACAGAAAACAAAACACAACCATCATTGTCGGAGAACGTACCAAACGTGGAGGAAAAACTTTAAAATTAAATTTGGTATTCAAGGAATTTTATTAAATAAATAAAATAAAAGAAAAAATAATAATAATAATAATAACAAAGCAGGATTAGAAAGATTAAAAAAAGAACAGCAATAACAACATAAAAAGCACATAAAACATAATAAAAAGCATAATTCATTGAATTTAGAGGAATTTAATTTAAAAAAAAAAAAAAGAAAATAAATTAAATAAAAAAGATGAAAACTCAGCAGCATCAGCAACCAAGCCAGCCAGCCAGCGCTCTAGCAGAGCTTTTTTCTATATGTTATTATTTCTGAAGAGAATTTTCTTCTCATTTCTCATTTATTTAATTTAATTTTTTTTTTTTCGTTACTTTCTTATTAAATTTATTTTATTAATTTTTATTTCTATCTGTCTGTGTATTTATATGTTTGTTTGTTTGTTTATCTGTTTCTTGGTTTTGCTATTTTATTATTATTTTATTTTTATTCAAGTTATTTTAAAACTTTAATCAAAATCTTATAGAAAAGTTTTCTCTTCTGTATTTATATTATTCTTATTATTATTATTGTGTTTTTCCTTTATTTCTAATAATAAATTTCTTTCATTTCTTAAAGTTACAGTAAATGGTGGTTACAAAAAGGAAATAAAATTTCTTTTTCCTTTTAAATGGAAATAGATATTTGCCAGCGGTTTCACAGTTTAAATGAAAAAGAAATTAACGAGCATAAATTAAGGATAATTATTAACAATTTTAAAGCATTAAACCAGATATTGATTATACACTGTATTCTATGTGCAACATACAATACAAACGTTAAATACTGTTTAGTAAATTTAAATCATTTACACACGTTTGACTGTCCATAAATTCGTGAATAACAAACAAATTTACAGCTGTTCGTTGTGGATACAACAATCGTAATACACGTTTTACATACTTCTTAAAACAAAAATGGTAATTCGTAGACAGCAGTCCTTAACTACTGCTATATTTCAAGAAATTAAAAAAATGTCACAAAGCCAAATTATTAACAGGAAAATTTATCCATCAATACAAATGCGTCAAATAATCTCACCATCAATTTCAGATTCTGCGATTAAGAAAACAACATCTTCTTCTTGTTTAATTTTCAACAATTTTCCCAACAGTTATAAAAGTTTATAAATAAATTTGCACATAATTAATTAATTCAATTTGTCCAACTTTATTTCATTAAAAAAAAAGAAAATCAAATTTATCTTAAATAAAAACCGAGAACAAGAGTAAATTAAATTTAAAAAAAAGAAGTACGATTATTGATTAAATTGTAGTTAAAAAGCGAACAAAAAGGGAACAAATAAACAAGCAAAAGAAAATACATTTACGTGACTTGAATTAGAAAATTCTAATAATAATAATAATGATAAATAAATAAGTAAAAAATAAAAGTAAACATCGAAAATAAATAAAAACATAAAAATGGGGTAGTAAAAACAAGCCAGAGAGAAAATATTATATGTTTTTGGCGTTGTTGTTTGTAGTATGAATTTTCTACTTTTTTTTGCCAACATTATATAAATGAGATGAAAATAATTGATGAGCAAAATAATCAAATACAAAAACAAAACAATGCAAAAAAAAAAAGAAAAGAAAATCATTAACAACCCTAAAACACAAATACACGCACGAATCACAATGAGATAAAACAATTTTTCCACATATTAAATGCTAAAAACAAAGCAAAAATAAAAAATTAGAAAAAAAAAGGAAAATTTTATTTATCTAAAATTAAAGGAAAAATAATAAAATTAAAATAAATAAATGTTAATAAAACCGCATAAAACCTCATATTTCAAAAGAAAAACCAACCAACCAACCAACCAACTAACAACAAGCAGCACACACAATTTTATTAAATAATTAC
Source organism: Ptychoptera contaminata (assembly GCA_963942525.1). NCBI lineage: Eukaryota > Metazoa > Arthropoda > Insecta > Diptera > Ptychopteridae > Ptychoptera > Ptychoptera contaminata. The sequence continues at coordinate 7,192,992 of OZ012637.1, forward strand.
ATAGAGAAAAATAAATTAATAAAAATTAAAAGAAAAACCAAAAAGCAAAATTAACCGCACAAAAAATTCATTTAATTAAAGCACAGAGAGAAATTGTAACAATAATTTAGATAAAGAAATGAAAATAACAAAAACACGCACATACAATTTAATGTAACAAAATACATCAAGGAAAAGCAGGCAAATGTTAAAAATAAAGCATAAAAGGCGCGCGACGACAACAACACAAACCACAATTAAAAATTAAATGATAACAGATGACATTTTGTTGAGAAATTTGAATCAAAATTCAATTAAGGTCTGTACACTAACTATACTACACAACAATCATATTATTTTTATTTAATAATTCCAAAAAAAAAAAAAAAAAATTGAAACAATTTCTTTAAAAATCAATTAAAAAAGAAATTTTCCATGCTATATAGTAAAGTAAATGGTTGTTTCATCAAATAACAAACAAATTGAAAAACCCAACAATTGTAATAATAAATGCAAAATAATATTTAAATGTCACAGAGCAGGATAACCATTAGTATACCCTCAATAACTCATCCACCAACCGATTAAAAACTAACCAAAAAAATTTCCTTCGTACTGATTGTTTTCCACGAAAAATAGCAATAACGACGTTATACCAAAAGTTTTTATTAATTAATAAACGCTAAATTAAAAAGATCAATCAGCAAAAGCACAAGATTTACACAATCATTAATTTTTCATAAGATGCATTTTTAGCATTATTTTTGTCGTCTCGATAAGTTTATTATTAAAAAAAAAACTTTTATATATTGGCTATAAGTATTAAGTAAAATAAAGTAAAACTAAATCATCATCATCACCCGCTAAAAGCAAATCATGTAACGAAAAAAAAAGCACCACCTACACAATCCACAGCGACAATTAAACCCAATAAAACAAACTACCAAACCAGTTCTATAAAACAATTTTCTTCACCTTTATCTCCTTTATTTATTTAAATTAATCATTAAAGTACATACACACAAAGTGTACACAGACAAAACATAAATTTACAACAAATTGTGGAAAATACTGATTTATTTAAATTTTTCTTCTTTTTTTTTTTTTTTTGTAATATCAACAATGAATTCAACAACAAAATTGTGGAAAATGATTTTCTTTTTATTGTTAAACAACAACCACTTCGGTCGTTCGTATGTACATATATATACAAAATAAAATAATTATAAATTCAAATCTATAACATAAATAGAAACATAATCAAGTAAACATAATCATAATAATAAAATAAAAAGTAAACAAAATTCTAACGATAATAAGATAAATAAATATGAAATTCAATTAATTTCTTCGTTTTTATTTTCTTTTATTTATTTTTTCTCTACTCAATTATCAATAAGAAAAAAAAAGAAAAACGCATAGAAAACAAGTGGGGTTGATTGAATGATTTGTCGTCGGTAGGTTTGGATAAATTAACCTAAATAATTAAATAACTTCGGAAATCCTTTTAAATTTAATTAATAACTAGGGAATTGCAAATATACTTTTACCTACAAACGTAGCAAAAGTTTTTTTGGTTTTTTATTTTTATTTAAAGCTTTAAACTGGATGTTACGATACGAATGGGTGGTGAGTGGGTGATTACCCTTAAATAAAAGTAAAAAAGAAACGACGATTTAGCCAGAGACGTAATAATATTGTTTGGTGTAATTAGAAAATCACATTTTTCGTGAAAAATATGTCTAAAAATAGGGAAAAAAGTGAGAATAGGATTTCCGGAAAATTCAGAGCTCAGAAACTCACAAAATTCGAGAATTGACAATCTAGACTTATAACATAAGAGTAATTAATTTTTAAAGATTTGCATTCCATGAAATATCTTCCCATTTCTAATAGAATTATTGGACACCCTAATGTAAATGCATTGAACCCGTTACTGAATGCAATTTCATCATAAACCTAAATAACTCTAAACGGCAACCGACCAGCCAACCAGCCAGCCATCCAGTAAAAAAAAAAGAACAAAAATTATCCGATTAAAACAAGTAACATAAAGCTTTAATAAAAGCTTTTACAAATATAAACAATTTTTGCTATATATTTTTTTGTTTTTTAGTATGCTTAAAGGATAATCATTAGCTAATATATTTTCGTTATAAAAATTTAACTAAGTGCTAACAGCGAATTTTTAAGTATTATTTTGTTGTATATTGACCAGCACCATTAATCACTGGCTACTACCTACCAAACTAACCACCTAATTCACCTAGTCTAAAATTTTCCTATAAATAATTTCTTTGATTATATTTTTTTTAATAAAAAAATAAAACATTAATAAACGGAAAGCTTTTATTAAAACAAAAACAAAACAAAAATAAAAAACAATCTAGAGAAAATATAATCAAAATATTATTTGTAGAACATAAATTTAATAGTATTTTTTTTTTTTATTTTATTATTATTATTTTATTGGGGAAAAGGAAGTAAACGGGCGGTATATTGGGTTAATCGTAGTTAAAGCGGCACTTGTTTTCCCTTTTTTTATTTTTTGGTATTTTATTTTATTTTTGTTCTATAATAATAATATTATTAAGGTTTTGTGACTTTAACACAACAATACTTGGTGCGTTTGCTTGGCGGTTGGTTTGGTTGCGCGCGCGCGCGCTAAATTTATTACGACACAAAATACAGAAAAAAAAAAGAAAAGAAAATAAAAGAAAAATTTATATAATAAAATAAAAAGCACAGAGCAGCAACCAGTAAACGCACACAACCCAAATATAATAATGAAAAACTTTAACCAAGTTATTTTTTGCATAGACACAGTAAAATGTCCGAAAAATCAACATTATTAAATTTTGCAATAAATTTTAAATGAAATATAAATAACAATCGCAGAATAATAATAAAAAAATGAAAATTAAAAAAAAAAAAAAAATAAACAAAGTAGGAGTTAGGAGATGACAAACATTTGGTTGTTGGTGGTAAAATATACTCAGGAAAATGTTATTTTTTGATTTATTTCTGAATTTTAAAATTGCCAAACATAAATTATTCGGGTTTTTTTTTTTTATTTGTAGTAAAAGAATGAGGCGAAAACTGAACATTATTTGAGGAGTAAAATATTTTTTCTTTTTTTTTTTACTTGTTGTTAAAGAAAATTCAACGATCCAACACAACTACTTTTATTACACTTATACAAGTACAAGGATTGTGGGTGGTTGTTGGTTCGTTATTTTTCATTTGTTTGGTAAATAATCCTACAGTCCTACCTACATTTACTTTTTTTATTATTATTATTAATATTATTATTAAAGTAATAACTTTCCAACAGGATAACAATGTTTATTTTTATTTTTTGCTCATAGTTAAATGAGATAAAGGTAAAGATGATTTTCTTTTGAAAAATAAAATTATAAATTTTGTTGCAATTTTTTTTCTCTATATTATTCCAAAGTTATAAGATAAGATAAAGATTTTTCTTTTCTTTTGTTTTATTATCACAAGTTTTTTGCATTAATTTTTACTTTTTATGTAAATTTCCCTTTACTATTTTTTAAATAAAAAAAAAATATATTTTTCACCTTTAATATTGTAATATAAGAAAGTGTACAGCGATGAAAACCAAAAAAAAAAGAGAGAATAAATACATAAGATAAGAAATTAAGAATCTAACATTTTAATCATATTTCGATAAAAGTTTTTTAATTTAAAAATTAAACGTACAAATATGAAAATAAAATTGTCCATCACGTTGTCCTTCATAACGCATTCCACTCGCTACTAACACAAAACAAAAATTTTCGCGAATAAATATAACAAATGAATAAATAAAATTTTCTTGTGTTTTTATTTTCTTCTAGTTTTAAAGTCCTTAATCCTCAACAAAAATAAATAAATAGAGATTTAAGTCCAGTAGACGAAAAAAAAAAAAACAGCAAATTCAGCCAGGAAAAATTCTTCTTCAACTACTTTTTCTATTTTTTAATTTAAATAAAATTTCACTTGCATACCACCCACCACATCACCCTTCAATAATAATAATAATAATAGTAATAATAAAAAAAAATTCAATCAGATTTTTTCTGTCATAAAATAACAAAAAAAAATTTTATAATTTAAAAAAAGAAAAATCACTCACATAGTCACATGTGTGTGCTTTAAAATAAAAAAAAAATAATAATAATAATACATAAAAAAAAAATAGAACCATCCACCAGCAACAACCCCAACGTTAACCGTCATCCTTACATAACTGTGTAGGAACAAATAAAAATAAAAATAAAAAATGAAAATTCCTCTAAAAATAGAGAAAAAAACCATCATTTTTTTGCGATATTTTCTTCTTTTTTTTTCTCTGCAAAAATAAAACGATATTAAAAATAAATGTTTATATCCATGAAAAATGATTTATATTTTGTAATATGTATGTTTGTTGGGTGCTGGTGATGGGTTGTGTTATGTGGGGTTAGTGATTGTATTTGGGTGGATGATGGTGGCGCTAGAAATTTCTCTTTTTATTTTTTGGTATTTTTTTTTTTTTACAGAAAACGTTATAAATTTTGTTTTGGGAGTGATGCCGTGGCGACGAACATCATCAGTTCTAGCAGCAATATTATTTCTCAAAAAAAAAAAAAAATTTAAACATAAATTTTAATGAATTTTTAATTATTTAAACAAATATAAATAATTGAAAATAAATTATTTAATAGAAATAATAGAAATAATAATAATAATAATAATAATAATAATAATCATAACAAAAAAGCACGTTTTATTTTAAAGTAGAGAAACGTGTGTACAGACACAACAAATGGGGTACATTTTTTTGCATTTTTCATTACTGCGTTAAAGTGTTGGCAAAGTGTCGTCCAGAAAACAGACAAAAAAAAAATATTAATGATTATTATGATAAAAGCATAAAAAACACTAAAAAAAAACAAAACATGGAAATTAAAATAAATATTTGATTAAAAATATAAATATAAAAAAAAAAAACAGAAAACCTGTCAAACAAGTGAGAATGTTGCTGCGGTTAGACTAAGAACAAAACCATAAATCAACAGACACAAAAAATAACGAGGACACAGCATTTGCAACAAATAAATCCAAAACAACAAAAAAAAAAAAAATATTCACACCTTATGCTAAACAAAAAAATTCAAATATTTTCATTATTTCTTCTGATTAAAACATAAAAATTAACATAAAAATTCAATAAAAAAAGTTTAATTAAAATTTTGAAAAAATATGGAAAAAAAGAAAAACAAATAATTATGAATAAAACAATTAACATTATAATTGGCAATTAATTAAAACAAATAAAAACGAAAATAATTATTAATAAATAATAATAATAATATTTATTATAATAGAAACTTGCAAAAATAAACAAAGAACACACATATCGCGTACGGTGGTGGTGGTTATACAAATAGTTATTCAAGTTACAAAAGAAAAGTAAAGAAAATTACAAAAGCAAAAATCAAACAACGAATAAATAAAAAACTTTAATTGTTTGAAGAAAGTGTGTAGTGCCATCACCTCACTGGTAAATTTTATCCAAGTAGAAATAATACGAGACACACGCACAGACATTCTGTGTATTTAAGGAAATTTAAAAAAAATTATAATAAAAAGGAAAAAAACATTAATAACAATGAGTAAAAACTAAGATTTTCATTTTTAATTGCAGTTTAATACAAATAATACATTTCCTTTTAAATAAATAAATAATAAAGAAACTTGCAGTGAGTAGTATGTGGTAGGGTAGGTATTCACCAAAGATCAAACAATCAAAAATTAATCATCGAAACAAGTGTATCGTCGTAGTTAATTGATAAACAAAATTCCACAAAGAAACAAATTGATCATAGTTCACGTTAATGCTATTCCCTGAAAATCCTACAACCTGAGACAATCAATTAAAAATCAACGAAAAAAAATCACAAAACTTTAAAATCTTGAAATTCGTCTCACAATTTTCTTGACCAAAAAACTTAACTAAACTTATCTTAATTTTATTTCCTTCTATTATTTTAATAATAAATACAATGTGACATTTCGGGTGACATTAAAATTGTTTAAAGATTTTCCTTCTAAAAAATAGAAAAGTTTTCCAGAAAAATAAAATAATTTTTCACTTGAATAACATACTTTAATCGTGTTAGCAGATAGCAGCAACTATCTAACGCGAATAAATGGATAAATATTTTTGATTATTAATAAATGCTTTAAATAATTAATTAAAAATGGAAAATTAACATAAAATTGTGTGTTTGGTGTATTGCAATTATTATTTTAAAATGCTAATAATGATGATGCTGCTATTATTTGCTCAAAACATTTTATTTATTTTTATTTATCTATTCTTATAGATATAAGTATACATATATATATGTTATTTCTATTATGCTAAAGTTTATTCGTTTGTAAATTTATGGTTTATTTAATTTTGTTTGTTTTATGTTTTATTGGAGGATTGGAGCAGGAAAATTGTAAACTGAATAAAAATAATAATAATATAAATTTATTTAAACAACAATTCGGTCGATAAAATAATTCTTTATTTTCTTGGTGACTTTTATTTTTTATTTTTCTTTATCTTAACTCTTTTATTTATTTATTTCTTTACTATTTTTTTTTTCATTGTTTCTATTATTGTCACTTGACTTCTTTGTTTTTTCTTTTTGCGTCCTATTTAAGCAAAAAAAAAATAAATAAATTTACTTTTAGTGATATATTTAGGATGAATAGATAGATAGATAGATAGATAGAGCTATAGATGAATAAAAATAAAGTGAGAAAGACAAGCGAAAAAATTACAGCTTAAGCAATAAATTTTTGTATAAAATCAACAAAAGAAAACAAATATAAGAAAATTATGCAATAAAAACACACCAAAAAAAAAAAAAAAGAAAAGAAAATAATAAGGATAATGTCCTGAAAATAATCAAAAGATTTATTTTATTTGTTAGTTTGGTTTGGTTTTTTTGTTTTCCTTTCAAGCTTTTTCACCGAAAACTCTTTTAAACAGCATAAAGAATCTATATCTTTGCTGTTTGATTAATTTATTTTACCATCAATAGCAAAAAACAAGAACTTAAATCATGAAATTTTCATAAACAAAGCTTTAAAGCGGATAATTATATAAATTTTTCGTTTTTTTTTTTTTTATACCATTTCTCTTCATTTTTTATTTGTTTGCCTTTTTTTGCAAATAAAATTCGCCTCTAAAATCCAATTTTTATCGAATTAAATTTATTAGTAAATAGGATAATCCAAGTGAAAGCTTTTCAATTCTATCAATTTATATAAATAACTAAATACATGGGTACGATGAGAATACTTTAACCAAAAATAATAAGCTTTAAAATCCAATAACACATTTACTATCATTAAATAATTTAAATATTTTTTATACAAATCAATTGTTAAGATAGCGGAAAATGAATTTCGTTATAACTACTAAAAGCTTTAAATAAATATAAATAATAAAAAATTAAATCAACAATAAATAAGACACGCTGGGTTTGTTGATTAATAATCAAATTGAATAAATAAAAAATTGCACAAACCTTTATTAAAAGTCTCTAAAACCAATAATAACGACAGCATTAATCAGCCACGTAGAAGCTCATCTTCTTCACAAGATTTCTCAAACACCTGAAAATAAATTTCAATAAAAATTAAATTATTAATAAAACAAACATAAAAAGCTTAAACAAAGTTTTATAATAAAATTTTTTTTATTTTTTGTTTCTAATTTTTAAAAATAAAAAATCCTTTCAACAAAATTTATATAAAAAAAAAAAGTTCAAAAAGCTTTTAATATAAATTTTTGTAAAACACATACATATATATATATACACATAAAACTTGAAGAAAATCACATTAAAAACAAATTAATAATTTAAAAAAAATAAAATAAAAATAAAAGTAAAAAATTCTCAAGTAAAATAAATTTAATCAGGATAATGATGAAAATTTTAAGAACAGAAAAAAATAACAAAAAATTACATAAATAATAAAATTTAAATTAAAACAACTTTATGAAAATATAATAAAACTTAATTAATAATTAAATTTACTTAGAAAAATTACTACGAAGGAAAAAAAAAACTGAAAACTTTCAACTCAAGAATTAAAAAAAAGACAAAATAGAGTTGAGAGTAGCAGTAACAACAACAACAACAACAGCAGCAGCAGCAGCTTATTTCTAACTTAATTTTCTATTTTCTATATATGCAACGATTTTTCATCTATTTAAATAACAATAAACAAAAAAAAATTATAATTCTCATTTAATTACAAATTTTCTTATTATTAAACATATTATTTTCTATACATATATGACGGGGTGTAGTATTATGGTGGTTGGTTGAGGTTTTCGTGGATACAAACGAGACAAGTTGGTTCGTTATATTATTTTATTTTCTTTTCGTTTTTCGTTTTTTTTTTTCTACAGCTCATGGGATTTAAGATGCTTATTTTCTGTTAGTATTATCCAATTAAATTTTTGCCAAAGATTATAAATTAATTATATAATAAATATATAAATAAATAAACAAAGAAAATATATGACTTAAATTCTATTGTGTTAATAATAATTAGAAAAACGATTAAACAAGAATGAAAACAAAAAAAATAAACACCTTACATAATATTAATAAATAATAAACACTAAGGAAAAAAAATAATGAAATAAAACAAAGGCGGTTGCACGTCACAAGGTAAAACAACAACATAAGAAAGGTGATAATAATAAAAAAAGTAGAAAAACAATAATAAAATAACTTTATCTATTTAAAAATGTAAATTATTTTTATTTTTTCATAATAAAAAACACAAAAATAGAGAAAAAGCACAGAGGAAAAAGCTCAACATTATTTTCATAATAATAAATCGTAAAAATACTTTATTTGCAGCCAACCAACAGTGTAAAAACTCTTAACAGTAGCAGCACCACCGTCACGATCAAGAAGAAGAAAAATTAAAAATAAAACAGCGAAATGATGAATAGAAAACTTTTAAAAGAAAATCTTTATCAACAATATTATAATTTTCTTTACTTCATCTTTTAAAAATGCTTTTCTTTTATATATGATTATTTTCGTTTATATTTGAAAAAGTGTAAGGTGATGCAGCGATAATAATAATAAAAATCATAAATTGCCCGGTTGAGTGTGTAGTGTACGCGTTTATTATGTCAACTTCATGTGCAACAATATTTTTTTACCGTCGATATTAAATATATTTTAAAAATTAATACGAATAAATTAACTTTTCTGTTTACAAGTCTTTAAAAATTTAATACAATTAACTAATTCTCTACTACACAAGTACGCACATTGAATAACAAATACAAAACATTAAATAAATAAAACGAAAGCAATAAAAAGCGAATAACAGCATCTACTAAATAGCTGAAGATGAACCATTTAAAGTAAAAAAGACTTTCCACTTAAAGTAAAAAAAAAAAAGAAAATATAACACCAGAGAAAGCATATCAACGATTACTTAACAAAGATAACAAAATTTATACAAATTTTCCCAAATTAAAAATAAGTTAATTAAAATAAGAAAAAAGTAATTATATCTCCAGTACTGCATTGCATAAAAATTGCATAAAATTAGCAAAGCAAAGTAAAAATCTATATTAAAATGTTTTAATTTAACTAAAAATCAACTGAGTAATAGGATATATCTTACAAAACACTAAGGTAAAGTGAAATTTTCCATTACTATAAAAAATAAGGACGACAAAGAAATACATTTCAATTAAAATGGTTCTGTCACAGTTAGAAATCCATCTTAACCTTTTAATAGAGAAAAATATAATTAAAATAATTTTAATAAAAGTAACAAAAAAAAACAAATAAAAAGAAATAATTATAAAACACTTTTCTCTAATTAATAAAATAAAACTTTTAATTATTATTTTACATTTAAATTGCAAAAAAAAAAAGTAGAAGAAAAATTTTAGTAAAGGAAATTTTTGTTATTCATAAAGGAAAAATTGAAAGTAAAATGTGCTTTAAAAAGGGGAAAATTACTTTAAACAATGTTAAAAAAGAAAATTCAAAGCAAAAAAAAAACTGTTTAGGTGACAAAAGAACGTCAAAACAACACCGACGACTACAGTCAACAACGATGGCAATCAGCTCATCCACAGAACCAACGACGACAACATCAACGATGACGATGGGCTGATTGTTTAATAAAATAAATTAAAGAGAATTTTCCTCTTCTATTTTCTTATTACTTTATTTAAACTTTAAAAAAAAAAATTTTGCGGTTTTTTTTCCTTTTAATTTATTTTATTCTGCAAAAAAGTAGAAAATTTGAGGAATGAAAAAAAAGGGATAAAAAGAAAAAAAAAACAGAAAATAAAATAAAAATGGTTTAGGCTAAAAGCTAATTAAATTTGATCATAAATATGAACTCAAGGCAATTAAGATTTATCAGTGATTAAAGTTAAGTAATATCTTTATCCTTTTATTATATATAAACGAAGAGGAAAAAAAGAAAAACTTTTCTTCCTTGCCTTCTGTGTAACTCAGTATTTCTGGTGTTTTTTTTTTTCAACCATAAACATTGAAGGGTTTGAGAGAGTTTATCAAAAATAAAAAAAGGATAAAATAATAACAATAATAAAAAAAAGAACACAACAAACAGAAAAGGAAAATTACTCCTTGAAAAATAATTTTCTTTGTTAATTTTTTTTTTTTTTTGATAAATACAACAGCGCTTTGCTACCTTTTAAAAATCGATACTTTTATTGCAATTATTTTGTATTTACAGAGCTATATTCACGAGCATCATGTTAAAAATCCTAGAAACGTTTTTAATCGTCAAACCAAACTATTAGGGTTTCTATACTTTAATTTTATTAATTTAAAATAACAAAAACAAGTCCTTAAATAATAAATTAGAAACAAAGATTTATAGAATTTTATGCTAGTGCTAGTTAAAACCACAAAAGACAAATTATGCCCAAACAACTAATCTTATAAGAAAATAAATACTTTTCAATTGAAAAAAAGATCACAAAAACTGAAGTCTTTGCACCAGTAGTACCATTGAAAAGCTCTGTTTACCAATTAATATCAAATCAGAAAAAAATAAACGTACAAATTCGTAGGCAAACAGTAATAGTAACACATCTACTACTAAACTAACTAGAAAAAGTACAAAAATAGAAACAGAAACCTTATAGAAATATATATATTTAATTAAGAAATTTATTTATTTATTTTCCTTTTTTTCTTTTTATGACAATTATTAAGTAATTAATATTTATTTAATAATAAGAAAATACAATAAAATAAAATAATAATAAAAGTAATAATAACTAGGGTAGTAGTAGCTAAAACCGTAGGCAATAAAAAACCAAATAAAATAAAATTAAATTAAATAAAAGGAAAATTAATACATTAAATTAAAAAATAAGAGTAACAATTTGAAAATTCTGCCTTAAATAAATAAAATTCATTCATTTTATTGTGTGCTATGATTCTGGAGGAGTTTTATTATTCCTTTTCACTTTATTAATAACATTTTGTTGTTGATAAATCAAAGCAGCATTATTATATTAATTTAAATAGAAAAAAAAAAATAATATTTTTAAAGGATTAATAAGATTTTTAAGAAGAAACAATGTGAGTCAAAAAGGAAAGGAAAATTGCAAATAAAGGAACGAAAATCTATGTAAATATTGTGTCAAAGTAATAAGTAAATAGAAACACAACACAGTACACGGAACCCTTTTTTATTAGTGTTTGTCTCTCATTTCTAATTAAGTAAATAAATTTCACATACAGACAACAAGACACGACACGACTGTATAAAATATTTTTATTATCCCTTTTTTATTAGAAATTAATTTTTGAAAAATTTTTAAATTTATTTTTAATTATTAGTTACTTAACAGCTATAGCACAGGATTTATTAATTTCGAAAAAGGTTTTTCCTTTTGCAAATATAAAAGCTCAGAGAAACAACAGCTACGTTTTATATGTTTGCAAACATAGAATTAATAACAGGGAATCACTAATTACTTTATTACTATTTACAGAGGTTTTTCTTTTTGACAAAACTGATGTAGACAGCGAATTTTTATTGACAAGACTCTTATAAACACAAAAAATCAGTTACAATTTAATAAAATTGGTTAGCAAGTGCATTAAAAACACCTGTATAAAAGAAAAATTAATTTTATTCTTTAACACTTGTTAATGAGTATTGAAATTTCTACTCTAAATGCTGTCGACAAATTACTTTATAAATTATCAACAAAAAAATCAAGTCAAAAGAAAAAAAAAACTGACCATAGTACTGTAAATAGGGTATAAGAACATACAACAACGACCATTTGTCGTCCGTTATTCGATATAATTTATTTTTATGACATTTTTATGATGCTCAAATATTATTAATTTAATATCCTTTCATTTTTTTTTATTTTTTAAATATATAAATAAATAAATAAACGAAATGTGTTTTGATCAGTTTTATTATCATTATATCACAAGAATATTAAAGTGGAGGCGACAGATAGATAGATAGATGGATATAAATAAGAAAAAATAATAAAAACGAAGAAAAACTTAACAAAATGATACAGAAAAAAAAACATAAACTGTGTGCTGTCAAAATATATTAAAAAGCAACAAAAAAAAAAGAAAAAAGTGTCAATAAAAATAAATCAAAAATTTTCCTTTCGTATGTATGTTTGTATTACCATACAACACACAATCAAACAAATTGGTTTTTTAGTATTAAATCTTTTCTAAGCAAATCCTTTTAAGAAATCATACAACGATTTAACAACTATTTATTGATTTTAAAGATAAAAAAAAACAACACAAAATCCTTTTAAATAAAAAATAAGAACAGTAGAAAAGCTAGAGTTAAATCGTAGTTAATTAATTAAATATAATTGCAGCAGTAAATTTATTTTTAATTTAAAACCGCGAATACAGAAAAAATAAGCTTATGTACTTGATTACTGCAAACAATAATCAGCCAGCATATCCTTTGCTAAATTTAAAACCGCTTTTCCACCAAAATTTTAATAAATATATTATCGATTAGTAATTAACTTTGCTTTTAAAACAATTCAATTTTTTGCTTAACAAAATCAGTTGTATCAGCTATACCCACCCACCAACCGAGTAACAATTACACCAATTTAGTAGAAAAATTCAAAGAACTTAATAATTGAATTTTAACGTACGTTTATTATCCATACTCAGTAAGAAGAAAAAAAATCAATAATTTAATTAAAATAATAATAAATCATTTAATTTTAAATTAATAAACGAAAGAAAAAAGAAATTTATCTGTAATTTAATCGTGTATTATGGGATAACCATCAACTAGTAAAGAAAGTAAAGAAATAATAATAATAATAACAAGGACTAATAACAAAGTTTTAATCAATTAATTAAAAAATAAATAAATAAAGAAAATCTCCTGCGTTAAACTTCTTTTTGTTGTTATTATTAAAAGTTATATTATTTAAGTACTATTAAAGACTGACGGACCGACCGACAAGACCCTCAACAACAAAACAACAATACCATTAAAGTAATACAACCAACAAACAGTAACAAAAATAATATAAGAAAAGTAAATAATAATAAACATTAATAAAATTAATTAATGAAAAAACGAAAAATCATCAAAAGATTAATATAAAAAATAAAAATAAATTTCAATTAAAAAATTGAATTTAATTCGATAGCAAAAAACAGCAGCAACACAGCAGCTATATAAAGAGCAGAAAAAGCAAAAAAGAAAATACATTTCATACAAATAAATATTAATTAATAATTTTTCTAAATACAAATAATTAATTTATTAATTAAAATAATAATAAATAAATCAATAAAAATCCATTAATATCTTAAAATTAAAAAAAAAATATTTTTCTTTTATTATTTTTTTTGTAAAAGAAATTTATCGATAGCGGAGGAGTTAATGGTGGTTCTGATTAATAATAGTGGTGATGATCGTGGGTGAATAATGTTTAATTCAACTGTATTGTACTGTAAATGATGGTTAATCAAAATTGATTATAATTTTTATTTTCAATTTTCAATTCGAATGATTACACTGTACTGTAGAGTATTTTCTTATTCGAATGATTACACTGTACTTGTAGTACTTTCTACAAATATTCATTCCTCTGTTTACACAAAAAAAGTTTACGCAAAGCAAAAAATAAAATTATTATAAAAATAAGAGAATAAACAGTTTTATAATTAATTAATTAATAAACAAACAAAAGAATCAATAAATGTCACACAAAAAAAAGACAAAACAAATCAAGATTCTGCAGACATTCAGTCAAAGAAATTTTTCTTTCAAAGAATTCAGGTAATTCGCGACAGTTTTTCTAATTAAAGAATTTTTTTTTTTTCAAACTAATAAAAGCAAAAAATATTTTTTTATAAATTTTCAACAGTGTAGTTAAAAAAAAAAGAAAAAAAAAATAATTCACCATCAATCAGTAAATAGAAGACAAATACAGTAAAGGAAAAAACAACAACCGCGTCTTCTACTTACTATACTACCTCTCTCCAAAGAAATAAAAAGAAAATCTATATACGTATGTGTATAAATGTAAAAAATAAAAATAAATTGTCAATATAATTTTATTAATGCGATCAAATAACATTAAAAAAAAAAAAGTTAAATAAAAAACTAAATAAGGGTAGCGAGCGCGAGCATGAGTATATATGTACATAAGAAGAATGGTCGTACGTTGCATATGGGTTGATTATTTACTATCCTCGTTGTAATTTAGTTCTGCTTTCTTAAATATTGTTTTCTAACTATAAAAAACGTAAAGTAATTCAATAATAATTAAATTCTACTTCTACTATAATTAATAGTTTAATCAAATTTTTTGTCCAATTAAATAATTTTTGATGGTACAACTTTATTTGTCTCCATCCAGAACCAAACAAACTATTATTAATATTATAACTATTAACAACAAATAAAAATAAATTATTATTATGCTGCTGATGCTACTACTGCTATTAATGCTAAATCCAAGAAACAAACATATAACCCCTTGTTTATAATGCAATTATTATGCAAAAATTAATAATAAATAAAATATAATAATAGTGAAATAAATAGTAAAATAAAATAAAAAAGCACGTCGAATATACAATTTGCAACATTAATTTCAATTTTAGTATAAATAATTATTTAAATATATAAGCAAAATACAGTAAAGTCTCTACAATTTAAATCAAGTGCTTTTAATTAAAAACAAAAAACTATCGTATTTTACGGACTATAATACGCAACAAACAATAAGACGCACCAAATGATAGGACAAACCAAATGATAAGACGCATCTCAAATTTATAAGATGATTTTTAGAAAAATATATAATAATACCTTCAGACAATAAGAAGCGCCCAAAATTTTAGTTAATTTTTATTTTTAAAAAATAGTAAAATATGGTAATTACACGGTTTTTTACTTAAAACTTGCCTTTTTACTTAAAACGCGATAAACATTTAAGCACAATTTTTTGAAATTTATATTATAACAAGAATCATCGAGATTTATCTATCGAAATATCCTCAGCCATAAACAAAAACAAAAATTTATAATTAGTGATGAAAAACTGAGTAAATTTCCTTTAAATTAAATAAATTAAATTTTTTCCATTAAAAATACAAAGAAACTTATCAATAATTAATAAAAAAAGAAAAGAAAATGCAATATTTTGCAAAGTAGTGTAAAAAAATTATCTTTAGCAAAAAAAAAAATTAAAAATAAGTCAATCAATTTGCAAGTGCAAGAAAAATAGTTGAAAACACAACGTGTGCAAAGCGATTTTCTTGTGAAAATAAAATGCAAAACGAACATCCTTCAGTTGAACTTCTTTCAAGAAACACTTAACGTTACCTTTCCAATCAATAAACAGTTCATTTCTTATTATTATTATTTTTTTTTGCAATAATCAGGTGTAAAAACATTTTCTGATTAATAAGAAAATAATGATACAGAGAAAATAAAGCACAATAACAAATAACTGGTAATAATAAAATAAATGCTTAAAACTCCGTGAAATAATATCATAAAAAAGAAAAATATAAAATTTAAATTACTTTTTTTAAAAATATAATTATATATATTTTTTTAAAATAAAATGATTAATTACGCACGTAAGACGACTTAATACTAACAATAATCTAACTGGAAAATACATAATAAGCAACAAAATCAACGTCGATGGAACAAAATTAGGTAATAATTCAAAGAAAATTCTAAATTAATTAATTGCATTAAACAACTACAAGCCAATAGCTTAATTCTTGCCTATCACTAGAATGGGAAAAAAGGACATAAATTCTGCATTTAAATTCCAATAAAGTTTAATAAAGAAATTACACAATTTTGCAGCACATATAATCCTGTCCAGATATGTCATTATATTTCTACAAATGTGATTTTTATCTTGCAATAACTATGTCAAACTACATAAAGCATAAATAATTTCCAAACCAAAGAGAGAAGAAAATCCTCCAAATAATAACTATCAAAGCAAATTATCACGATAATTATAAAAATTAATCCTAAAATCTACAAAAATAAATCATGGAACATAGTTGAAGAGGTTAAAGAACTATTATATAAGAAAATAAACAGAATCAATAAGAATACACCTGCTAATAAATAATCAAAAAACAAAACAAACAAAAACGTATGAACGACAGCGATGACTTCTCTATACGAAGAGAACATTTTTTTTTTGTCTTTATAAATAATTTTTTTTAATTATTATTATTAATTTTGCTTCTTTTTGGTTTATTAATAAATAAATATTTAATTAAAAAATAAAAAAGAATAATAATAATAATAATTTATTTTTTCTTATACAAAACTAATAGCAGGTGTTTGAATTAAATCATAAAGATTTCATGTGTAGAAACTCAGTAGCGTCGTATCTACCATCTTCAATATAATTATATAATAAATAATTAAATAAAATTAATAAACAAAAATTCATTAAAACAAAAAATAACAAGGTAAGTCAGGTAGTTGTCATCACAACACATACAGGTGATTTCATATTGATTAGTTCAATTGATTTCATGATTTAACAAAGAGAAACAATAATCAATTGAAAAAAAACGATTTATTTCGACTTTACAGCGAAAAAATTGATCCTTAAACCGAGAAATAGTTAAATTTCTTTAAGGATTTAATTTCTCCATAATCAATTTTTTGCCTTAATACGATCAGAACGTCAATATTTAAAAAAATTCTAGTTTTCTTCTGCAATCATAACGAGAAAAAAAAAGACAAATTTTTTTGCCAGAGACGAGATAATAGATTTTCAATTTAAGATACCAAAAGTAAAAACCCTATTAAAATATGTAAAAAAATAAGGGGTCGTGTGCCTGCTTCCTAACTGCCACTCGCACAATACATTAAAGCATTCTAAGTACAGCAGTAAGTACATTACTGCTAGTACAATGATAAGATTTATTTTCATACAATGAATTGAGTTGACTAATATTTACTAAATCACAATATATACCCAACCGCCACCACCGACGAATGCTTATCGCTCTCGCGGTTATACTTGACATTTTTGTTCAGAATTTTTTTTAAATAACTAAAAAACGAATAATCAAATGCATTTAATAACATTACAAACGTAGTGAAGTGTGCCCTGTTAAATTATTTAAATAAATAATTAAAACTGCAAAACAGGTAAATTCTCTAATATTTGATTTGATTCAACTTTATATTATAAACGGAAGTGTTCTATCATATCATGATGATTGTGTGCGATAAATATTTCTTTTTTATTCGTTATCAATCCAGCACAGTGTTATACAGGAGAGCACACAAGACATTATTAGAAAATTTTGCAAAATCTTAGGCAAATAAAATTTGAGTAAAGCCAACCAGTAGCATTAGCAGTGAGTCACTAAGCTATACGAAAGAATCAAAGTAGAAAATATCTGCTAAAATTAGAGAAAGATTATTTTAGTTTTTATTTAAAATTGAATGAAATTAAATCTAAAGATTTTCAAAGGTGAAATATAAGATAAAAAATGCAGATTTAAAGCACAATTTCTGATAAAAATAATAATCCATAATAATTATTATAAAGGGATTAACGATGTTCAATTTTATTTGTTAAAATTAATTAAATTTGTCAATTAAAGAAGCACCAAGAACAGCATTAAATGATCTTACTTAAGGTGCTTTAAAAGTTCTACAACAAAATCAAAATTTAGGAAAAAATTCCCAAAATAAAGATTTACACACAAGAAAGACACAATAAAGGTATCCCTTAAATACAAAACAAGATATATACAGTGTCAAAAAGGATATAATTTATATTTTTTAAGGATGCAAAGAAAAAAACGAAAACGAAATTTTTATATAAAACATCATTAATCTGTTTGTGCTATCTGTTTTCGAAAAGCAAAACTAAACCATTTTTCTAATAGCAAAATTTTGGTTAGAAAATTGTATAGACAAAATTTTAGGTTATTAAAAAAAAAATTCTATTCACAATATAATAAAATTTTTAAATTAAAAATATAATTAATAAAATTTTATTTACTTACTTAAATTAATTATTTCTTATATGCAAAATAAAATTTAAAAAAAATCCCAACTGTACGTCTCGTACTATCTTTGAAACAAATAAAAACAAAAAAAAAAAACGTCAACACACGATATTTTTATTTGTTTTTACTTTTCATTCACTACTGCACAAATACTTTATTTATTCGTTAATATATTTTCACTGAATTTTCTTTATTATTGATTAATAAACAATAAATAATAATTATTTTTAATTATTTATTATTTTTTATTAATTAATTTTGTATGTATATTTTTTTTTCGTTTTGCTTTTTGATAAATAAATAATAAAGACCACGTTTGATTGACAATTACAAACACTATATGATTGCGTCTTCTTTTGTTAATGCGAAACAGAGTAAGATATAGTTATTATACTAAATCAACACATGGTATTATTACCAGATTGAAAAAAGAATTATTTATACTATATTAAACTGCATTATCGACTAGCCTATATAGATTCTATTAAGTAGTTACATATTTAATTATGCTTATTCGACAGTACGTTCATATAGGTGGCGTGTAAAACCTTTACAATTTGCACGATAAGTAATATCAAAGACACAAACTAAGTGCTTTACTGTAGGTGCAATCGCATTTCACATGCAAGTCATTCCAGAAAAGCCTGAACAATGATTTTGGTCTCATTTAAGAGGTATCGATTTCTAGATAAGTATTTTATATTTTTAATTCTAAAAAATGCATAAAAGGAATGTGCTGAAAAAGATATAAGAGACATAAGAGATATAAAAGAGAAAAACATAAACAACTGAACTGAACATCGAGGAACATTTGGGAACATATTAGAGAACATCTACGACCATTTGCGAACGACTAGGAGCATTAAGGAACATATTACGAAACATCTAGGAACATTCGTGAACATGTAGGAACATTTGGGATATACATTTATATATAATATATATATATAAAATTATATTTACAATAAAACAAAACGATTTTTTAAATAAATAAAAGTAAAGTAAATAACTTTACTTACGTTTGGAAAATGGCGTCTAGTTTATTTATATGAACAAGAAATTCCTCCGTTAGTGTAAATAATCCCCTTTTCGATAGTCGCGTTGTCCACGTATATGTTGATGACGATTCTTTTCCGCTTGGATTTCCCAATTTTAAATTTCTTAATATAAAAGCTATAAATCTGGCTATGCTCCCCAATCCATCGATTTTCAATTCCGTTAGAAAAATGCAGTACCTGTCCACCGGAACTTCTTCTACATATAGTGCCTGCTGTTGGTAAAAATTAAATTGCTGCAATAATGTTATGGAGATAATATAATTTTCATCATGAATACCATTAACTTTGTTTTCCCATCCAATATCGATTTTTTCATTGTAGCCAATATTAGATGATTATTATTATCATGAACTTCTTTTTCAAGTCCATAAGCCGTGCGAATTTATGTGTAAAATATAATACAATTTTTTTAAATATGTATTATAATATATAAATTTATTATAATTTATATATTTTATTTAATTAATATATTTTCTTTAATTATATAAATATTATTATATTATATTATTACACAAAAATGTTTTTGAAAACAATGTTCCGTCCATCAAATGAAAGTATAGAATGAATATATGTAAAAAATTGACAGCAATATGGCGGCATATAGTGTTCGAAATTCGGTATTATAATTCGAATAAATAAATGAACATGTAGTTTTATTTTGTGTATACAGATCGCGCACGCTCGAGAAAAATTTAAATATAAGTTTTCTACATATAATTTTAATTATAAAAATTCTTTTCACATTAATTCTCTAAAACATTTTTGATGTCACATTAATAGGGATACAAAGGAATTCCAAGGAACAATTCTACAAGAAATTAATTATTTTTTTTTTTACATAAAAATTTTTATTTTGTATAAAAGGACACTTACAAATATCCTGGGCAATAATTTACGAACCCGTGCAAGTTTTTTCTTTTTAATTTTTATTTTTAATTTATTAAAAAATTTAATTATCTTTTTAAATTAATTTTCTTACAAAATGACAGACAACAATGATAAATTTTCCACAAGAAAATGTGAGGAAAAATTATACAAAAAAATTTCTAGAGAAAATTATTATTCGATTTGAGTCTCTGGGTCACACATAATAATTATCTCATAAAAAAATTTCATTAATTAATTTATCCCCGGGTGTGCATTTTCAATGGAATTTTTGCAGTTTTAATTGTTTAATTTTTTGTTTATTAATAAATTAATTAATTTAAAAAAAAAAAATCAACGTCACACGTTAATTAAATTCGTTTTTAAAATCATCTCTAATTATTATTTTTTAATATTTATTTATTTTAATTAATTTTATTAATCTT
Organism: Ptychoptera contaminata; assembly: GCA_963942525.1. Classification (NCBI taxonomy): domain Eukaryota; kingdom Metazoa; phylum Arthropoda; class Insecta; order Diptera; family Ptychopteridae; genus Ptychoptera; species Ptychoptera contaminata. Next base: position 7,213,962 of record OZ012637.1, read on the forward strand.
TTTTGTTTTAAATTGTTTCGTCGCACTGGGGTTCGTAAATTAAAATTATGAAAAATTATTAATTATTAAAATAATAAAAAATAATAATAATTATAATTCTCTTAATTAATTAATTAATTAAATTTAAAAAAAGGAGAAAAATTGCTCAAAACAAATTAATCAATTTTGTTAAAAGAAAATTAATTAATTAATTAATTAAATCCAATAATTATTATTATAATAATAGTTTTTTCTTTTCATCGTAAATGTTTTCTCTATCTTTTAGTTTAAAAAAAATTAATTAATTAATTAATTAATTTAATAATAATTAATCTTTCTCCTTAACAAATAAATGTTTTTTCTTTTCTTTTTTGCTTATCGTCACAATCATCATCTGATAAATACTAAAAATTCTAAATGCTTATTATAATTATTACAATAAAATTAATATTTTTCTTTAATTAACTAATTAATGTGTGTGTTTTTTTTTCCTTAATTAATTAATTAATTAATTTTTCTTTTTTTTTAAATATATTTATAAAATAGCGAAAAAATAAAAAAATAAACAATAATTTAATTCTTAAAAATGATCGATTTTATAGCGAAAGTTTACTACTAGTAGGCTAGCTTAATTAATAAACTTTTGTTTTTAGTTCATTAATTAAAAAAATAATTAATTAATTATCAACGAAAAATCAAGTTAATCGTATATAGTGACGGTCATTAATTTAATTCAATAAAGTCACTACAAACTAGAAAACTAAAAAAATCCATATGTTCAAGCGTGAATAATCGTTATTAATAAATTTAATTTTCTACAATTTTTTATTAATTAATTAATCAAAATTAATTAACAAAACAAATCCGAAAATAAATTAAAAATTAATTATTAATAATCATAAAATCTGGTCGAACAAATGGATATAATTCGTTGGATTAGCTGATTAGCTGTTTCAATTCAAAATTAATTAATTAATAAATTTCGCTATAAAATCAATTACTTTTTTTTTGTTTCATTTTATTTTGGGCTGTCACATTACTCATTTAAATTTAATTTAATTAAATATTTAATATTAAAAATTATTATTATTATTAATTATTATTACTTCGATTCCATTTTACTGTCAAAAAAATTTACGGTATTCACTTGTTACGTTTAAAAATTATTTACTTATTTTTTGCTCATGCCTTGAATGCAATACGTTAATTTAATTTATTTAATTATTATTGCTTATTTATGTTGATCATTTACTGTTTCTTTTTAGTTACGGTTTAACATTTTATGTTAATTAAATTTTAGTTAATTATAATTTGATTATTATTTCATTAATTAATTTTACAATTCATTTTTTTGTGTGTTTTTCCTCTTCTTCTTAATTCAGTCACAAGACAAGACTTTCGGCCATAGATTAGTATAGTTTAAATTTTAATTTTAATTTTAATTAACCAATTCTTTTAATTAATTTCATTATTTTTAAGTTTCTCAAAATTAAATTTAAAATAAAATAAAAATAAATAAAAGTTTTGGAGGAAAATTAGTTTTTTTTTTGGAGACTAGAAGCAATCGATACATTTTCGTTAAGGAGTTTTCTTGGAAGTTATAGTTTTGAGAAATTACTTTAAACGGGTGCACAGCTGAATAAATGTGTCCTTAACTAGGAATAATTTTTTTTTTTGTGATTTCAATGAATATAATTAATTAATAGTAAAATTAACTATTTAACAGGAGATTTAACCAATGTTTAGCAATGTAATACAATAATATCAGACAGTAACTATTGTTAATTAATTAATTCAAAAGAAAACTATAATAATCATTAATTTAAGCATTAAAATATGTAATAATGCTAATTAAATGTTTAAAAAGATGTACAAAAATCCTTTAAATGTTTACAGAAAGTTAACGAAAGAGCTTTTTAAAAAAACAATTATTTAATTAACTAAAAATTATAAATTAAATAAAAAAAAAAATATAAATAAATAATAATTGGCAGTTTCTTCAGATGAATAATAATAATAATAATAATTTGTTTTCTACTCTTTCGCATTAATTTGATATAAAAATAAATAATTCCATAACGCATTGATTGCTCTAATTTAATTAATTTTTTTCCCTCTTCTAGTTAAACAAATAATAATAAAAAAAAAAGTTCATTAATTTTGTTAATTAAAAAATAAAAATTCCTAAAAATTAAATTTGTTTGGCACCCATTTTGTGTATATATTTTTTTTTTTTAATTTTCTTTTCTTTTTTTTCCCCTCTCATTCTGTGTCTAATTTAATTTAATTTAATTTAATTAATTAGTTAATTGTTTCATTTAAGTTTTCACCTCAATACATATAAATATTTATATTTGACTCATTTAAATTATTTTTTTTTATATTATTATTATTATTATTTACCACCCACAATTATTTCATCATCTCCTATTTATTTAATTAATTATTAATTCGATTTTATTTTATCGACGAATTAATTAATTAATTATTACTTTTTGCTTCAATTTTTTTTTCCATTATTAATTTTCATTTTTTATGTATAAAATTGAAATTCCTAATTTAATTAATTATTATATTTATATATATATATATATATTTAAAAAAAAAAAATAATAAAATTATTAATTAATAAAAAATAATAAATGAATAAAATAAGTAATAAGTTCCTAGTTCCTAATTCCTAATTTTATTGATTTATCTTTTGCTTTTTTTTTATTCATCATTCTATGTTTTTTCTTTCTTTTTATTAATTAAATTAATTAATTAATGTGTGCGTATCTGTGTTGTGTGTTAATTTCTATCGGGTTTTCTTTAATTATTAATTAATTAAATATTTTATTTTCTTTTTTCATTTAAAAAAAAAGCGATAGTGGTTTATCTTCGTCGACGTGATGCTGCAATGGCAATCATTTGTCGTAACATTGGTTGTGGTGCACATTCTTTAGGATCGCATCTCATTTGTCCATCACCGCCGCATCTAATTAATTAAAAAAAAGCATGAATAAAATTTGATTAAACATTCTTAATGCAGTCACATCACAATCAAGGAAATAAAATTGTTTAGATAACTTACGTGCAATGCATACATGGACCGCTAGCTGATCCAACTGTTTCGCCTACTTGATATGATTTGCCTTGTATTTGGCAGCCTCGTCGCGTCGCCTGACCTTTGTAGGCGTGTGCAAAGAAATGTGGTGGTAACGTTGTGGTCGTGGTGGTTGTACTCGTTGTTACATTGAGTACGGTTGCCATTGAGACAGGACATTCATAACGTGGACAACAGAAACCTGAGATTGGTTCCTCGTGGCAGCCAGAGATTGGTGGTGGACATGATTGTTGCAAGCAAATAATATCGCTTCGGAAACAGAAGCAGAAATCACATGGATCATCGCGTGGTATCTGTTGAGCTGAAACGTATAATTTGCCACCGTAACGACAGGTGCCTGGACCAAATGCGGCTGGATCCTCTTCCTCTCCATAGTCTTCTTCGTATGAGGGACCTGGATAATGGGATGGTGCTTGTCCGTAGCTTGTGTCATATCCTGGGCCATGTGTTGTGTATGACGGTCCAGACGTTGGTCTAGCTGAATAACTTGGTTTTGAACCATAACCTGGATGTGGATGTGGGTGTGGATGGGCCGGCAATGGTTTCTGTACTTCTTCACCTTCTTCATCAAATGCCACTGGTTTTTGACCATCATCGTCAACATCAGCGAATATTGGTTTTGATGTCACATGAACATCGTCAATTTCAAATGTAACTGGTTTCTGCACATCCTCATGGTCAAACACAATTGGTTTCTGTAAATCTTCTGTATCATCTTCAAATGGTTTCTGCGTATCTGATTCCTTTTCTGTTTCTGATTCTATTGGTTTATGATCTGATGTGACTGTTTCATCGGTGACCATTGGTTTATCATCATCCTTATCAACGTGAACCGTTGATTCCAATTTTGTTTTGTCATCCACATCTGTAACTGGTGTCATTATTTCATCTAATTGCTGTGCACTTGTTGCTGATTCTGGTTTTTCTTCAGCCAATGGTTTTTGTTCCGTTGTTGTTTCATCTGCAGTTATTTTATCTTCTGACGCTGATACAGGTTTTAATGTTTCATCAGCACCCGTTTCTGATGTTTTAGTTGTGTCATCGGCTGTTTCACTTGTTGTGTCTTCTTTCTCCACACCGGCTAATGAATCTGATTCTACAGTTGTTACTACTTCATCCTTTTCAATAGGTAATTTATCTGTGGACTCTGTCTCAACTGGTGTATCATCAGATACTACTGGTTTGTGTTCTAATGTTTCAATCAATTTTTGATCAGTTACATGTTCAGCTGCATCCTCAGCAGCAACGACAACAGGTGTACTATCTTCCTCTGTTTCGGTTGATACTTGCTCAATTTCTGATGGTTTATCATGATCTGGTGTCACTTTTACATCGGATTCAGTTGTCTTTTCATCGGATTCAATTACCTTTTCTTCGGATTCTGTTACCTTCTGGTCAGATTCTGTTACCTTTTGGTCGGATTCTGTTGATATGTCATCAGCTTCGGTTGGTTTTACATCTTGAGAATCTGCTACTTTCACAATAGTCTCTGGTGTTCTTTCATCAGATTCAGATAGTATTTCAGATACCTCTAATGGTTTATCGTCACCATGCGATTCTTTATCATCAGATTCAGTTGTAGAATCATCAACAAGTGGTACTTGTACATCGTCTTTTTCCGTATGAATTTCAGCTGTATGGCTTTCGTCATCAGTCGTGACTGTAGCAACTTCTGGTTCTTTTTGTTCAAATTTGGTTCCATCTTCTATTATATCACTAGCTGGCGTATGTTCTAATTCATCAGCATCATGGCCCGATGTTACTTGATCTTCATCCTTAACAGTTTCGGTTTCTAAGACACCTGCTCCGCTTGTGCTTGGTTCTTCTGTATCATCACTTTCTGGACTAGATTCAGTTTGTTCAACTGGCTCGGACAATTTTTCAGTATCGAAATGTGTTGTAGATTCTAATTCTTGAGCAGGTTTATCATGATCCTTGATTGTCACTGTTTCATCGGATTCAATATTCACTGGTGTTTTGTCGTCAGTTTCTGTGACCTCTTCATCTGTTTTCTCTGCATCAGTTAGCACTGGTAAAGTTATATGCTCATGGTGTTGAACATCATCTTTTTCTTCAGTAACATTTTCTAAAGTATCTGTTTCTTCATCCTTATCAGCACTGTCAATAGTATGATGTATTTCTGGTTTATCATCAGTGACTTTAGAAATTGTAGATGTTTCAGTCTTCTCAAATCCATCTTCAGCTGGTTTAGATTCGGTAGCATCATCAAATTCTGGAATTACTACTGGTTTTTTAATATCACCCTCACTTACTGATTCAGAAGATGCTTGACTCTCATCTTCAGTCTTTTCTGTTCCACTTTGTTCCGTAACTTGACTATCGGATTCAATTGTATGAACGGTAGATGACAAATCATCCTCAACAGGCATTGGCATATCATCTTTTTCAACAGAGACTATAACATCCATTTCTGGTTTGTGTGCCACTGTGTGTTCTATTTTGTCGTCTTCAATCGATGCACTAGTATTCACTTCTGTTTCTTTTTCTAATTTTACATCATCATGTTCTACTGGTACACTTGGAGTGTGATCTTCCTTTGCGTCTTCAGATTTGTCGTCTGTTTCAACATCCTTTTCTGGAATGCTATCTTCTGTTGGTTTCTCATCACCGACAGATCCTAAATGAATTTCTGTTTTAATTGTATCCTTCTCTGTTTCCTCTGTTTGTGTTGAGTCTTCTGCTGGTTTTTGTGTGGCATCAATTTCAGTTACATCAGAAACTGTTTCTTTTTCTGGTTTAGCAGATTCAATTTCAGCTGTTACTTTAATTTCATCATCAACTGGTAATTTTTCTTCTGTTGTTAGTTTAGATTCCGTATCGACAGCAGCTTGAGTAACTATCTCATCATCAGTTCCTTGTTTATTATCATCAATAGTAATGTGCACCGGTTTTTGTATGTCATCAGTTTCCGCAACTGGTGTATCTTGCTCAATTGATGAATCTTCTTCGGCAGCAGTATAATCATTTAGATCATCAGCTAATGTTGTTGGTTTACCTTCTTCAACAGATGATTCCTCTTCGCTTGATTTATCGTCGCTTATAATTTGTGGTTTATCCATATCTTCAACATTTTCAGCACTTGTTTTAACAATTCCAACATCAATTGCTTCTGTTGGTTTTACCTCATCATATAACTCAGTTACAACTGGCTTGGCAAAAGCATCAGATATTTTTTCTTCAGAGCTTGGTTTCTCGCTCGATGGTTCTTCATCAGACACCTTTTCTTCGGAACTTGGCTTCTCGCTCGATGGTTCCTCATCAGATACCTTTTCTTCGGAGCTTGGTTTCTCGCTCGATGGTTCCTCATCAGATATCTTTTCTTCAGAACTTGGTTTCTCACTTGATGGTACTTCATCAGATAGTTTCTCTTCTGAGCTTGGCTTCTCACTTGATGGTTCTTCATCAGATACCTTTTCTTCGGAGCTTGGTTTTTCGCTTGAAAGTTTTTCATCTGAAACTTTCTCTTCAGAGCTTGGTTTCTCACTGGATGGTACTTCATCAGATACTTTCTCTTCAGAGCTTGGTTTCTCACTTGATGGTTCTTCATCGGATACCTTTTCTTCGGAGCTTGGTTTTTCACTTGATGGTACTTCATCAGATACTTTCTCTTCAGAGCTTGGTTTCTCACTTGATGGTTCTTCATCGGATACCTTTTCTTCGGAGCTTGGTTTTTCACTTGATGGTTCTTCATCAGATACCTTTTCTTCGGAACTTGGTTTTTCGCTTGAAAGTTCTTCATCTGATACTTTCTCTTCAGAGCTTGGTTTCTCACTGGATGGTACTTCATCAGATACTTTCTCTTCAGAGCTTGGTTTTTCACTTGATGGTTCTTCGTCAGAAACCTTTTCTTCAGAACTTGGTTTTTCACTTGAGATTTCATCAGATACTTTCTCTTCAGAACTTACAGAGGTGTCAGTTGGTTTTTGTGATTCATCTAATTCAACAGATTCTGATACTTCATCACTAATATGTTGAGTTGAGCTATCTTCTTCATATTTATCGCTGGCTACAATTGGCTCTTGCGAATCAAATGTCGATGATGACTCATTAGATTCATCTTCATCGCTTACAGTTGGTTTTTGTTCAGGAATATCGCTTTCGGATGATGCTGTCACTGGTGCATGTTCTTCTCCTGAAGATTCATCTGAAGACTGTTGGCTACTTTCTGATGAGATTTCAGTTGGAGTATGTTGTTCATCGGATTCTGCAGGTACGCTCTCATAAGATTGTTCTTCACTTGTTTTTTCAATACTGGCTAATGTTGGTGTCTGGTGTTCAACTGATTCAGTTGATTTTTCATCACTTTCTGCAATTGGTTTTGATGTATCAATTTCAGATGATTCAGTAGATTTTTCATCAGAATCTGCGACTGAATCGGCGGAAGTTTGATGTTCATAAGACTCTGTAGACTTTTCATCACTTGTTTCACCAGATACTTGAGAGCTGGTTTCAACAGAAGTTTCCTCACTACTTACAGATGGTACAGTTGGAATTTGGAAATCATCAGACGCAATGAAAACTGTTTCACTTGATGGCTCATCGACACTGTGCTCAATTGGTTTATCATGTTCCACTGATGTTGATGTTTCTTCAGAAAATGTAATTTCTTCGTCACTATGAGGAGCGTTAGTCGGTGTGGCAATTTCATCTGAAACTACTGATCCAGATTCATCTGAAGATGTAGAATCTTCTTCGCTTATCGTTGAATCACTTGGTTTCGCTAATTCATCGTGCTCCGTTGAAACAGTATCTTCGTATGATACGGAATCACCAGTTGGTTTTTCTCCGAATTCTGTGGATACTTCTTCACTTGATGGAGTTTGAATAGGTTTCCTAGACGGTTCATCAGATTCGCCAGATGTCTTTTCTTCGTCACTTGCTGATACATCTGTTGGTTTTTGCTCCAAGCTATCACTTTCTGTCGATGGATGCTCTTCTGAAGATGTTGTTTCCTCAGATAATTTAACTCCATCACTTGATGCTGAAGAATCTTCTTCTGGAGAAGCATCTGTGACAACATGTGGTATATGATGGTCAGATTCAGTAGATGTGGCATCTTCCTCAGAACTGTGTTCTTCAGATGAAGTTTTAATACCATGTGGATATTGAGTTACTGCATCGTCTTCAATAGTCTCATCAGAAGTTTTACTGCCTTCAATTGATGCGCTTGTTGGTTCTTGTGACTCATCAGATTCAGGAGATGATTCTGTGCTTAAAACATCCTCGTGACTTATTGGTTCATCAGATCCACTACCATGTTCAGTGCTTTCAGAATATTCGTGGCTAATTGATGAATCTGTTGGTTTTTCATCAGAGTCTGGTTTGCTTTCATCAGATTCAACTGATGGTTTTTCTTCTGACGACGGTTTTTCTTCTATTGAATGCTCTTCTAAATGAGTAATTGGTTCATCTAATTTATCTCCACTAATTTCTGTAACTGTTGATTGTTGATCATCAGTTGGCACGACTGCAGTAACGACTGGTGATTTATCGTGCTTTTCTTCATCCTTAATTTGAGTGGAATCTTTTTCTGTCGAAATTTCATCGTGCAAAGTAGGTGCCATGGCATCTGGCTTAACAATATCTGTTTGTTCAGTTGCTGGAACATCAGATTCAATGCCAAATGTCACAGTACTAATTTCATCCTTGACTTGATCATCGGTTTCTAATAATTTTTCGGGTGTTTCATCCTCAGCTAACGGAACACTGTCTTGTGGTTTTGTACTATCTTCATCTAAACTGTCTTCTACCTTCGATATTGTAATTTCATCATCGATTTTTTCTGAAGAGCTCACATCATCGTCCTTCGCAACAGTCGTTGTTTCTCTATCCATTTCTACTGGTTTCTCATCTGCACTTGGTGTTGGTCTTAATTCCGTAATTACAGCAGGAATTTCCTGTTCATCTTTTTCAATTTTATCTGAATGAATAAGTTCTACCTTAGCTGTTACTTCTGCCGAATCTGCATCAGAAGGAGTTACAGTTTTGTCATCAGCTTCCTCAGCTTTATGTGTAACGTCATCGAATTCAGGTACCTTCACCGAAGATGTATCAACTTCAGATGACGAAATTGTTGTTTTGTCTAAAGCTTGCGTTATTTCTTCATCGCAGGCATATGCTGGACAACATGAGTCGGCGGCATTGAGAATAGGTTTGCATTTAATTGATGGTGGGGCTGCACAGGCGACACTGTCACAACGAACAATACTGCTGATACATGTACATATTACTTGGCATTTATTTACTGGAGGAATTGAAGTGTTGTTTGCAAATGTAACACCATCAACCAAACAATCACCTTCGCCGGGTATTGAAGCAGGAATCATTGGTTCAAAATCAGCAGTAACTTCTTCAGCTTTATCAGTTGATGTTAATGTGATTTCGTGTTCAGTAATTTCGTTATCGAGATCATCAGTTTTCAAAGGTTCATCACTTTCAACAATAATAGGAACTTGTTCTTGTTTATCATCTTCATCTTTATTATCCAAATGAATGAATGATGTTGTTACATCGGATTCAATATCATGGTGTGCTGGTGTTTCAGTTGCTGGTTCAATTGGTTTAGGTGCGTTGTCAGCTTCTATCTTTTCTTGTTCATCAAGTTTTATTTCCTGTTCTGTATCTTTTCTTAACTCTTCGGATGAGATTGGTGTTTTATTGTCTTCAAATTCTTTTTCGTGATCAGCACCACTGCCTTCTGCTGAATCGGTGTCGATTTGTAAAGAACTGTCTTCAGAGTCACCCGATGATTCTGCTTCGTCGTCTTTAATTGCTGTTGTTATTTTATCATCTTTTTCTACCTTGCTTGGTGTTGTCATAGATTCATCTAAAGTATGTGAATCAGATTCAATTGGATACTGTGAAACTATTTCACCTTCCATATCACTTGGTAAGTCTGGTGTAATGTCTTCAACTGGAACAAATGATGGCATTTCTGTCACTATTTCACGTGGTGGTAATTCAATGTCATCATGGTCTGATGCAGTCCAAATGAGTCCTGGTGGCTTTTTTATTCCGACTGGTTTCTTAATACCAAGTTGTTCACCTGATGTTTCCTTTTTCTCATCCTTTATAAGCTGTGTAATCATATCAACTATTTTCTTTTCATCAGTTAATGGAGTTTTTGTTACTTCGTCGTCTTTAATGTCTTCTTTGTCAGCAGCAGCGATACCAACAGAGCCAGCTGTTGTAACATCACTTTCTGGTTCCACAGTATTATCAGCTTCACTTTCGTGTTCAGTTGACTTTTCATCCGAGTCCTTTGATGTAGAATCTTCAGTCTTTTGTTCATCTCGTTTTTCAGTCTCATCTTTTTCGGTTTTATCATCAATAGTAGCAAATGTAGTTGGTGCTAGTTTTTCTGTAGAATCTACACTTGGTTCTTTCATAATATGATGTTGCAAATCATCATCAATATGTTCTTGCAGAAGTTCGTCTTCTTTAGAATACCCATCTACGGCAATTCCTGCATGAATAGTGGATACTTCATCGTCAGTTACATGTTCCTTTTCTTCGTCATCGATTATTGGCTTATGAGTAGCTCCATGGTCATCCTTATGTGGTGGCTTACTGAATGGCTTGCCGCTATCATCATCAGATTCGTCATCTCTGAATATAATCTTACTATCATCTTCTTTCTCGATTTCATTATCTAAGTCATCTTCCAATTTATCTATTGCTGAAGGCTTGTCATCATGTACAGTGTGAAGGGCTGGGGTAACGCTAGCATCATCCTTTTCTTCTTCTGAGATTTCAGCACTGTCATCTGTTTCTTTTTCATCAGTAGCTACTGCTGGTACAAAATCTTTTTCTTCGTCAGAATCTTCAGAATCAACATCAGCAGTTGGCTTCTCTTCTTTGTCTGCATGTAATTTATCTTCCTTTTCATCAGCAGTAACTTCTGGTCTTACCTCTTGATCAACTTTATGGACAGTTTCATCTAGAGAAACAACTGGTTTCTCTTTTTGCTCATCTTCAGATAAAATGGGCTTAGTATGTTTATCATCAGCAGTAAATTCAGTTGTTACATCCTTTTCATCTTCTACAATTTCTGTTTTAATTTCCTCATTATCATTGATTGCAACATGTGTTGTTTCTTCATCATCACTTGCTACTTTGTGAGTACTTGCATCTTTTTCATCATCTGTAATTTCCGGTTTTTCTTCTTTATCGTCACCAGTAGATTCGAGTGTTGTTACTTCTTTTTCGTCATCTGTGATTTCGTGCTTAATAACCTTTTCATCATCAGCAGTTTCTTGTGTTGTCTTTTCTTCTTCAACTTCAGTTACTGAAGGTTCTATTTCTTTATTATCATCAACAGTCATATGAGTGGTTTCCTCTTTTTCATCAGCATCTCCAGTAGTTTCTGGTTTTATTTCTTTATCGTCATCAATAGCTACATGTGTTGTTTCCTCTTTTTCATCTTCGATTACCGATGGTTTTGTTTCTTTTTCGTCATCAACAGCTTCATGTGTTGTTTCCTCTTTTTCATCTTCGATTACCGATGGTTTTGTTTCTTTTTCGTCATCAACAGCTTCATGTGTTGTTTCTTCTTTTTCATCTTCAGTTACCAATGGTTTTGTTTCTTTTTCGTCATCAACAGCTTCATGTGTTGTTTCCTCCTTTTCATCTTCAGTTGTCGATGGCTTTGTTTCTTTGTCATCAACAGCACCTGTATGTGTGGTTGCATCCTTATTATCTACTTCTATTTCCAATTTGTCTTCAAGTTTGTCATCTACATCATCATGACTAGATTCTTCTTTTACGTCATCGATTATTTCTGGTTTGGAATCTTTTTTACTGTCTGCTGCATGAGTTGTAATTTCCTTTTCATCATCAGATATTTCATGTTTTGAATCTTTAATAACTTCCAATTTGCCTTCATCTTTCTCAATTTCTTTGATAGAATCGTCATATGTCGTTGTTGGAACGATTTCCTTTTCATCATCTTCGGCTACAGTTTCTTTATCAGCGTCAGTAATGGATGGTATTTTATCATCCTTAATTTCATCACCTAATTTTTGGTCACCGGTCTCGAGTTCTGTGGATCGCATTGTAGTAGCAAAATGATCATCGAATACATCGTCAGACGTTATATCTTCGACAGATTTAACTGTTGTCAAATGAGGAGTTGTATCATCTAATTTGTGAGTTCCATAATCCTTAATATCTTCATCATCATCTTCAACTGGAACAGCATGTACAATCTTTTCCTCATCCACTTCATCATCTTCATTATCATGTTTATCTGCATGCACTGGATGCGATGTGATTACTTTTTGATCAAGATCTTCAACTTCTTGTTGCTGGTCATCATCATGTACACCAAGAGTATGTTGTTCAAAATCATCAATATGATGCTGTTGGCTATCATCCTCTTCAATTTTATCAGTTTGTACAGATTCGTCTAAATCTGTAACTGGTACTAATTTTTGTTCATCATTATCCTCAAACTTGGGTAATTCACCTAATTCAGTAACAGCATCAATAGCTCCCAATTCAGTAACAGATTGCAAGTCAATAATTTCTTCTGATTCATCACAGTCATATGTATCTGGACAGCAGGTGCCAGTCTTTGGTGGACGAGCCGTACAATTTTTACCTTCATTCTCTAATGGTGTACCACATTCTTGTACCGCACAGACAATATCACCTCGCATACAATAACAATGTTCACATGGTTGACTTGTTGTAATTAAAGCACCATCCGCATAAACTTCGTTATTATGAGTACAATCGGTTATTTGACCTGGTGGCATTGTTGTTGTTAACATAAAACCAGGTGTTGGTCGAACAGTTGTAGTAGATTCATCTTCAATGAATAAACCTTCATCATGTTCTATAGAATAGAAGGATGAAAAATTAATTTCTTTTAAGTATTATTGCAGAATAAAAATGCTAAAATAAAAACATACCACAATCATATCTAACTGGACAACAGACTCCTTTATTATAAATTGGACGACATCCATCGACATGCAGAGTACATTCTTGCATAACACAGGCGGTCATATTACGAATACAATAGCATAATTCACATGGTTTGTGTGTATTTGATGGAACCTACAGGTAAATTTGTATAATTTTTAATTCATTTAAGTATTTTTTTTTTTTGGTTGTTAATTGAATTACCTGTGCTCCTTCTGTGTAGAATTTACCATCGATCGAACAACCAAACTTAGCTAGACCTCCTAATTCTGTTGATGGATGTGTTAATTGATGTTCCATTAATTCAACTGGTACTGAAAATTGTACAACAATCAATTTTTTTGTATGGATTTTTTTTGTTTGGTTTCTTTAATGCATATGCAATAAAACTACAAGTTTCTTACCTTCAGGACATGTAATAACGGGACAACATTGATCCTCACGTTTTTCAATAACACAATCCTGTCCAATCGGTTTTGTAAATGGACAAACACGTAAATAACACATCAGCATACGATTATGACAGGTACAATTTAAACATGGTTCATTCGTTATAATTCGATCTCCCTCACCATAATGATTGTAATTATAATAGCATCCATTGGATTCTTAACAAAAAAAAAAATAAAAATAATAATAATTAATTAATTTTAATAATAATTTGCATTCACGTGCGTAATTGTTAACAAAAAAAAAAAAAAACTATAATAATAATAAAACGTAAAAACTTTAATGGCGCTAAATAAAATTCAAGGTGAGCTTTAATTTAAGAATTAATAATTTATTTCTTGTTTATTTATTTATAAAGTAATTATCAAAATAATATTTTTTTTTCTGTTTCTTTATTCTATTACTTCTTATTTTAAGCATTTATTCTTAAAGTTTCTTCTGGATTCATACCAATAAAACACAAAAGAGTGGCTGAAGTCATCACCTTATTTACATAAATTTACTTTTTTTTTTTGGCTTTATTAATTTTTTTATTTGCAACCAGAATAGTGTTTTTTTTTTTTCGTTATTTCTTTTGCAAAAAATAAATATTTAATTTTTTCTTTTTTATTAAACTCACAAGAATCTTTACTTTGTACCAAAGTTATTTTGTGTTTGTTTGTACCTGAGTGGCAAAAAAAGGTAAAAAAAAATAAAATTAAATATCGATGGCGTCATTATAAAATCAACAAAAAAAGAAATTAATATTTTAATAAAAAATATTATTATTAAATTGTTAAATGGTTTGTCATCCTTTATTTTCAAAAGGTTAATCCTATATTGAAAAAAACACGCAAAAAAAATGTAACGAAATTAATTTTCAATTGAAAGATGTATCGCGTAGTCGTGTCGGTTAGTCATTCTTGGTAATTTTTTGATTAAATCATTTATTATTATTTTCTTCTTATTTATATGTTTTTGAATTAAAATTATCATGATAATTGATTTCTGATTGAATAATAAGATCTTCGATTTGTTTAAAAGAAAAATTTTAATATGAGAAACTTTATAAATGTCTTTTTTTAGTAATAACAATTGAAAGGTTTTTTTTTGTATTACAATTTTCATAATTTTTCACCTTGAATTTTATTAACATTTATCGTAATTTCTTTTTTAAATCACATTAATATAATTTAATTTACTACAACATATTATTATTATTATTATTAGCAAAATATAAAAATTATTGATTTATTTTTTAAATAAGAACATCCCATAAGTAACAATGAAACAGCTCAATCTGTCTTCCCACTTGAGTTAAAATTTCATTAATTATTTTAATGAACAATTTAAAAACTAAAAAACCAGTAATAAATAATTCAAGGATCTAAATCAAAATGTTTAAAAAAAAAATTACAATTCAATTAAGCATAATTTTCGATGTCATAAAACAAAACTAAAGAAGCAAAAATTATTATTTTGCAAACTCAAAAAACCAAACCAAATCAAATCTGTGTCAAATGATTTAATTATTTCATTATAAAAATGTTTAACAGAAGAAGAGCAAACAAAAAAAAACATAATAATAATAATAATAATAATTTTACAATAATTGACCTTTATGATTTCGATAAATAAATAATTAATGACGTATTATTTGTTTTAAATAAATCGCACAATATGAATGTGCAAAAAATATTTGTAGCTCATTTTTCAATGGTCTTCAAATAGTAAAAAATCATTAAAATTTAAGTAATTAAACATAGAAAATTGTGTTAAAAATAATCAATTTTATTAATTTGTGTGTATTTTCTTTATTTAATAATAAAACTGTTGTATCTATACAACAGTAATTTATATGTGTATTAAAAATGGGTTGAAATAAACTAATTACTTTTGAGTGGAATTTTAATCATCAATTTTTTCGTTTTGTATTATAAATGTGCGCTAATTTCTGTTATAATTATTTTATTTTTTTTTTTTACCTCGGTATAGTTGATGCTTAAAGATTACATATTAAATAATTTAGTAAAATAAAAAAAAAGAAGTAACGTTGCGCAAAATTAAACAAAATTTACCAGCAAAGCACAAAAGAAGAAATAATAAAAAACCACTCATTTAAGTAAGGGGTGTACGCGCTGCTAATGCCAATATTAATTATAATAACTGATGCTTTATTATTTAATTAAATTATTTTTTTTTTTTTGCAATATAATAAAACTTTTAAGTATTAAGAGAACAGCAAAAAAAAAATAAGTAAGAAAATCCATTAAATTAATAAATAAATGCCGACTAATGTCCAGACACTTATGTAAAGAATATTAATATCGTAGAAAAACACTCAATGAAGGTCTTATTGTTTTACTTAAAAATACAATGTTCACGTTAATAATAAATACAAGAAAAAATATGAAAAATTAATTATTACACAGTATTATTAATATTATTTCTACAAAAAAAAAAACGAAAAAATAAATACTTCTTTCGTAAAATGATTTATTTGTTACAAAAAAAAAAAAAAAAAGAAAAAATATTACTCAATGAAATTTTTATATAATTTCAGGCAGCCAGACAACACAATAATCAATCTGATGCAGCAAAAACCAACTACATAAACTTTATTAATTTGTAATTATTTTATTGCTTTTCTTTTTAGTATGGATTTTTATTAGTTTATTACTCAAAACACTAATTTAATTAAATAAAAAATTAAAATTAAAATATAAGGTAAGAGCGAGGTAAAGGTAGTTAAATATATTTACTGTAATTAAAGTGTTTTTTTTTTTCGTTTCTAATAATTTAATTAAAATACTCGACAAAGTCACGAATTTTATTTATAAAAAATAAAAAAAAAATCAGTAAACAGTTGGTTGATGATGGGTGGAGTTGTTGTTAATAATAATAAGTAATCCTTAAGTCTTCTGTTCTTATTTGTTAAGTGCCACCAACAAGTGCGTCGTTATTTCTTTTTTACTTAAGTAGCTATAAACTTACTTATGTAAAGTGCAAGAAATTTTTATATTAAAAAAAATGTTTTAAACATAGTTTCTGCTTCTTCTTTCTATCTTTCTTTATATACAAATTAATTATTATTATTATTTCATACATTTTCTTTACATAATTCAGAAAAAGTAATGTAAATAATTAATCCACAATAACTACGATTAAAGTAATTAAAACATAATAATAATAATAATAATAATAATATTTTCTCTTAATTAAAAATTATACCGAAAAACTATTTAAATAAAAACAAAATAATTTTAAAACATCAAAAAGCATAAAACTAACGTGTCGTCATAAAAATTACTCAAGTAAAATTTATTTTCTTTATTTACCAAAACTATATATATACAAATAAAAAAACGAAATATATTTTTGCTTTATATCAAAATTAAAGAAGAAATAAACATAAAAAAAGCATTTAGTGAATAATAGAAGAAAACCTAACCGTGAAATTAATTATGTTAAAATAAAACAAAAAAATATATATGACTTAAGCAAGAGAAAATAATGAAATTTAATAATTTTATTATAATTATTGAAGAAATTTCATCTATCAACAAACGAAAAGAATCTGAATCAAGAAATCTTGCTAATTAAATGAATAGAAAGACAAAGCGCATGAGTTCATTTAAACTACAAGAAAGCTGATCTGTTTGCTGCCAATCTTACAACACGCATAATTTATATAAATTTTTCTTTAAAATAATATTCGTATAACTGTTGTCTATCCAGAAATAATAAAATAATAAGAAAACGCCAAATTCTTTACGATTTAAAAATAATAAATAAATAAAAATATAAATCAATTAAATAACTTACCGCCATAGGTTTCAAGTTCAGTAGTTTCATAGACAGGAGCTAAAAATAAAGAAAAAAATATATATGATTAATTAAATGATTATAAAATAAATTACATAATAATATGCGCAAAATGTTTAACAAGGAAATAAACAAAATCCCTTGTAGAAAAACAATATAAAAGTTTCAACGCAAAATAAATCTAATGAAATTTTTTATTATTATTATTTTTTTTTCGATGTTTCAATGCCGTTTTGTATGTTTCTTTTTTATAATGAAATTAGCGATGCTTAATAAGTACAAAATTAATTATAATTGGTTAAATTGTTTTAAGTAAAATAAATATAATATGAAACAACGAAAAAATGTTGAATTTTTACTTTATTATTATTGTTATTAGCCCTGTCGTAATATATGCTGCTGTTTCTTCTTTTAAATTTATTATTACCTTCTTTTGAAGCTTTTTGGTGGAATTTTTTAAATTATTATTATAATAATAAAGACAACAGAGAAAGAAACATATTTCTGTAATAACCATATAATAATATTAATACAGTTTACAACAATAAGAAGAAGAAGAAAATCTCTCCTAATGCATTCTCCCAAATATATTTATATGTCTTACAACAGAAACGTGTTAACGATTTGTTGATGGTGGGTTATTATTTTATTCAATAATAACAATAAAAAGAAATTATTAATATTAGAAAAATGAAAAATAAATAAAAAGCACCGGAAAAGCATATGGCACAGTCGTTTTTATGTTTCGAATGAATTTTCTTTTCTTTACTTTTTTTTTTTTATGTAACAGATATTAAATTCGTTACTCTTGGTAACAAGAACTTAGTATAATATTACTAGTCAGCATTCACAAGTTGTAAATTTATGTTAATGGGAATAAATGTTTATTAAATTGAAGGAAAAATAAACAACAGCAATAATAAAAGGACAAAGACATTAAAAGAATGAAAGAAAAAAGTTTTTCTCTTCTTAAGGAAATCTTAATATCTAATTTGTTGCTAAATAGTACAATTGTGTACAGAAGAAGAGAATTTTACTATTCCAAAAGTCATAATAAATAATAATGAAAAGAAAAGTTTTACGAAAAATATGAGTTGTGCTTCGTCTTGCTGCAACACTCTAAGCTTGTAAAAAATTAAATCAAGTGTTTACTTCTGAATAAATCTTAATCTTAAAAATTAACATCTTTGCATCATTAAGAATTTATTATGTAGTGTTAAATCCCAAGATACGGTGGTTTCTTATCAATAATTATTTTAAAAATTCTTTTATTGATTTACACAACATGACACAGACCGCCAGATATTTACTCAATATTTACGTGTTTATTTGATTATTTATTTATTTTTTGTAATAAGATAAAAAAAGGGTCAGATTTAATGATTATATCTTGTCGCTCTTTTAATAAATACATAAAAACCTTTTTCTTATTACCTTTTTTTTTATTATTATAATGGAATCTACTTAGCGCATTTTTATTAGCCCATTTATTTCTATATGGATTTAGTGTCAGAATTGTTAATAAAAAGAGTGTCTTGTTTAGGACTTAACTTTCGAAATATTTTCTTATTTTAGCTTAATGTTGTTTGCTTGAAAATATTTTCGCTACAATAAACTAATTATTAAAGCTTACGTTAAAGTAATATAAGAGACTAAGAGATAAGGGAATTTACATATATCTTGTAATTACTACTGTTGCTGCTGCTGCTGTTGTTCTTATCTTCGTTAGCAAAAACTACAATTTATTAAATAATTTTACGTTTATTTAATTAAATACAAAACTCAATTATTTACACCGTTTTTATGTCTATATTATTATTAAATATTTAAAGTTCCTAAACTATTAATTACCTATTAAATAACTTATTAAGTTTTCTAAAAATAATGAAAAAATTCGCCAGTTACAGTAATAAACAAGATAAATATTTGCTAAATGATTTCTCATTAAAATAAAATAATATACTAAATGACCTATATTAAAGGTAATTTAAGCCAAATCAAATTGATTTTAATTGAATAATTTAATTAAAAAATAAAAATAATAAAAGTAAACGGAAGCTGCAGATCGGTCACTTGCAGATTTTTTTAATAATAATAATAATGGGGTCAGTAGTCAGTGAAATGTTCTCTTTTTCTTGTAAAATTTCAGTTATTTTATAAAATTGTGCTATGTTTCTCTGTTTAATAAATACATAAACTATGATTTTCTTGTTTTGTATAAAATAACAGCGAACATTTTTACCAAAAAAGCCGCAAAATAAACGAAAATAAATTTGAAATAGAAAAGAAAATCGAATAAATAAAAAAAAAAATTTAATGAAAATTTATGCTCTTTAGTAACACCAACCAAATTTTTAGTACATATTTCTGTGTAACCAAAACAAAATAATATTAAAATCCCAAAAGGGACATCGTGACCAAAGCAAATAATAATAATTACTTGCCGGTGGTAGTTTGACTCTTTTGATCATATTTATATTTTTTTTTTTTTCTCATTTATTTAATTAATTTACTTTGCACAGAATATAAACTATGTACTGTATACACCCGGCAAATATTTTTGTAACATTGCAAATTTATATGATACGTTCAAACACCCACAAAAATTTAAACCAAAAATAAAATAAAATAAATAAACGAAATAACGCACAAAAGCAGCAGCAGCAACAACGAAAAATTATAATTGAAGTCACATCTGTTCACAAAATTTAAGTCAGTGTCAAAAAATAAAATAAATAAATCTATAATAATAATAACAATAAACATAAAATTATAACAATGCAAATAATTTTTCGCATTTAAAAATTATAAACAAAAAGAATGAATTTATTATTTTTGCTGGTATTTGTTTGACTACTACTGGGCTTTACAAGTTCTTCTTTTGTAATATTTAAATTATTAATATCGTACGAAATAGCACAGTGTGTCAGTCAAAAATCAAATAATTTTTATTTAATATTCTTAAGACGTGTTGGTTTTGTTTGGTTTTTTTTTTATTTTCTTATAATAATTTTAACCTTTAACTAAAAAAAAAATCAATTATTATTTAATTTGCATGATATTTCGATTGATTTTTATTTATTTAATTTTTTTTTTTCAATAAAATAAGTCACTAAATTTATTTTATTGTTTAAAAGAAGCAAAATACTTTATTAGGTAGAGAAAAGAAAAACACATACATATGTGATAAAATTGAGTGAAAATTTTTGAGTGAAAAATTTCTTCTCTTCATTTTTATAATTATCTCACAAAAGAATAGTAATTATAATTAAAAGAAATTAAAATTAATTAACAAATTACTTAGTATAAACGAAAAATGTTTTATTTACATTAAAAATAATAGATACAAAGTTGAAAAAACACAACAAACTGTGACCAAAATGAAATGATTGTTAATAAACTACAAAATAGTAATTATTTTTAATTAAAAACATTAAAAATTTTGTTAATTAAATATGTAAACAGAAACAATCAGCATGCTAGTGCTATATAGTAATATTATTAATTATTTATTGTTAAAAAAACTTACATAATTAAATATTTAATGATGTTAAAAAATTGTGAATAGAATTTTTAATAAATAAAATCACCGATTTTTTTGCCAAATATAAAAATGATTTTTTCATCACATTTGCTGCTATTCGCTATCTAATTTAAATTTATTCAAATGAAACAGATGTGTTTCTACAACAAATAAATATAAAACTGTGCGACGCATATTACTACCCCAAAAAAAAAAGGCAATGTACAACAAGATGTGATTTTTATTTATCCTATTTCTCTGATTTTTGTAATATTTCTTCACCAACACTAATGATAACGAAAAACAAAACATTTTTGAGTAAATTTATTTTTGTGTAGCAGGTTGTTGGAGATTTAATTTATTAATTTTAATATTAATAATAATAATCTTTTATATTATTTAGTTGTTATTTTCTTTCTTTGCTTTAATGCGGAATAATCAAGTTAATCGTGACGACAATGATTAATTTTTTTTTTGCAATCTCCCTGGCCCTAAACTATTATCATAAACATTAAATGATTATTGCTGGTAATGGTGATGCTTAATTTAGGTAGCTTCTCGTCAACTACCCTAAACTCTAGCATTGTTTATTTGTTATATGTTGAATTATTTTCTTTCCACTCAATTTTAATCAGGGTTGCGAGCCAAGTGAATTAAAAAACACTAAATATAGCTAAACTTAAGCTATTCTTTAGTTTTCATAAATATTTACTGGTTTTCTACCCAGTTTTCATCCCTTATTACACCAGCAGTTAAAGAATGGTAAATAAAGGTAACAAATTCTATATTTTTCAAAATAAAATATAATTAAATTTATTTTATTCACTATTATTTGGCTTAACCGCAAAAAAATAAACACAACATAAATAAAAATCCTAATCATAATATTGATAGGATTAAAATGTTAAATAATGAACAAAAGAAAATAATAATAAAAAAAAAAAATCTATTAATCATTTAATCTTCTCAATATTTCGGACGTCTTGTTTGCAATTTTAACTATATATAATTAATAAAGATTAATTAATTAGCATTTATTATTAATAAAAGCTGATTTATTTTTTTGATAAAGGATATAATCAGATTTATTATTATGATTATTTTTTTTTTTTTTGTTATTTTATAACATTAATTTGTTATCAGATTAAAATAATTTATTATTTAAAAAACACGCAAATAGGGAATATTTAAATACATTTAACAAAAAAAATTACCGAGTAAAATGTAAATGAAAAAAAAGAAGCTTTTATGCTGATAAATTTATAAAAATAAATAATTAATAATTGTTTGGAAAATTTATAATGAAAATCACTAGACTTTTTTTTTTTTATTTTTGCCCGCTTATTCTATTATTTTCCCATAATTATTATTCCAATTGAATAAACTAATAATAATAGTAATAATGAATTAAATAAGTATAAAAATCATCAATTAAAACCCACATAAACCGTATTTACCACTGTACATCGACTCAAAACGTATAATTATGTTTAAAAGAGAAATATAATCAACACACTGAAAAAAACAGCGTTATTTAACATTAAAAAAAAAATATTAAATATAGTATAAATTTCATAAAAATAAAAAAACTGACAGAAGAATAAAAATCTCACAGAAATAATTACATTTTTTCTTATGCAAAAAATAACCAACGGTGTTTAAATCGTTTCATTATTTCTCTTTAATTTTATTTTACTTAATTTTTACTCATCATATTTAAATTCAACAAACTCTTTGACTTTTCTACTAAATTAATTACAATCAATTAATTATTTTTTTGCTCTATAAAGAATTTATTTCAAAAAAATGACATTTTTTTTTCTACTTTTAAAAAAGAAAATAATTTAAATGAGTGAACATCCTGTAGAGATATAATTATAACTTTTTGGTTTGTTTTATATAGCAACATTTACTGCTTTATTTCTTCTATTTTTTAGTTTTTATTTTTTAATTATTATTATTAGTAGTCTGACACACTCATTTACTAGGAATTTTATTTTTATGATAAAATTCTTGTCTCATTAAAATTATTATTTTTTTTATGAATTTAATTATCAATTCCTTATTCACACAGTATAATAATTGAGTTGAAAAATTTTATGCCAATATGTCAATGAATAAAAGCTTTTTTCTGTTTTCAACCAAAAAATAATTAACATTTGAGTGGAATTTAAACTTTAAAATCAATAAAGCTATTTCTATTATTATTAAAATAATAATTTGAAATATTTTCTCTATTATAAATTTTATATAATTATATAATATAAATGTGAGATAGATTATTAATTTATTTAATAAAAAAAATAATCACATAAATGACTAATGTAAACGTTTCAATCATAAAAAATTTGCATAAATAAAAGTGTCTGCTGAATAAAAAAAAAAAAATAGATATAAAATTCAATAAGCGAAGGTGATGGTGACTGGCTGGCACTGGTTGTCTGATTTTATTTGATTTAATTTAATAATTTAAAGTTTTTATTATTAAATTAAATTGTTTTATGTTCACTACGAATATACTTAATAACAGTTTGTATGCGGAAATTTAACAAAAAGAATCTCTAGTCATAGACACACAACATTTACATTTAATTGAAATAAATAAATTATAAAAGAAAAAAAATAGAAGAAATTAATTAAAAATGCAAACCAGTGAAAACCCCTAATAAAACGTATATTGCCCATTAAATGTAGATTTTATTTCGTTGGCAATTAAAAGGGACAAAAGAGAATAAAATATCATTACAGTGTTATTTTAACTATACATTTTTTTCTGCATAAAAATACAACAAACAAAATAAGCAGGCATATACGGGTGTAATAACAAATCGATTGAGTAAAAATTATAGAAAAATCCATAAAAATGGTAAGAAGAATTATATTTAAAGGTGTAAAATGGTTTTTTTTTAACACAATGCATACTATTTTGCAATATGGTGATTGCTTTTCTCAACACTTTAATGACCTACAGGTAAAGAATATTTCTTTTCTTTTCTTTTCATTAACTTTTTAAAACGTCTGTTTAACGGGTGTTACTAATTGAAATCAGAATAATAGAGAAACTACCCTACAACTAACCCATTAAGCAGCAAAAACATTTTCTTTTTTATAATTATTTATTAATTTAAACATTTTTTTTTATTCATTTAGTTTAGTTCAGGTAGAAAAATAAAATTAACGCAATGGGAATAAATACACAATGGACATGTTTTAGCAGTTATTGTGGATTTTTTTAATTTTTTTACTTTACTTTGTACTTTTGCTAAGTATATTATAGTCAACATCGATAAACAGCAAAGATCGCGTTCGATACACTTGCTGCTTTTTTTTTTTGTTCTTCGTCTTCATTTCTTTTTCTTTTTTTTTTTCGCTTACCTACAATAAAAACCTATTAAATTATACAATAATATTCATCTTATATATGTTGTTATTTTTTTGAAATTATTTTCTTAACATTGGTCTTATACATATATATGCTGTGGTTGGTTATTGCTGTTATTGTGTTATTACAATTATTATTTTTATTCTACACATTTTTTTTTTTTTAAATCATCTTTTTTTTTTTACTTCATCGTCTTCTTCATTTTCATCCGATGTAACGAAAATAAAATAATAAAATATAAATAAAGAGAAAAAATAATAATAATAATAATAATAATGTGTGTCCATGATGTTCTAGAGAGAAGATGAAGATTTTTTTCATTTTTTTTTCTTTTTTTTTATTATTAAATACTAAGTATAGAGAGTTTAATGACCTGATGGTACTTATACATTAAATATGTTTATATGGTTATTTATTTATTTTTTAGATTTAATGTATTACACAAGTTACGTCCATCCATATATAATGATCATTGGTCATACATAGCATTTATTTAGCAACATACATATTTTATGTATTATACGTTCAGTAGGTATTACATAGTTTTATTTATTTTATTTATTTTTTTTCTCCATCGTCTTATATTATGTACAGCAGAGAAGAAGAAGAAGAAGTAGAAATTATTTTACAATTGTTTTTTATACTGTAATATACAGTATTTGTTTGGTTTTTTTTTTATCTTTTCTATTTCAAAAAGGCAGAAAAACACAGCAAAAATAAAAAATCTTCTTGAACGTAAAGAAAAACGCAGAAAATTAAACACAGTACAAAAAAAAAAAATGATTATGTTACAGAAGACGAAGAAAAAGATAAAAATGTTATAAAACAAACAAACAAATAAATAAATAAATAAACAAACAAACAATCCAATCAGACTGCTATGATCAAAATTTGCACTATTCATCTGACTAAATGTGGTTTATTGTTGGAAAATAATAGTAATACGAAAACGCAAGAAGAATCTTAAATAATCTTGAAACCAAATAGAAAGAAAACAAAAAAAAAAAAAAAAAGCACGCCAAGGTAGAAATTTTTACTGTCGATATTTTATTTTAATGAAAATAATAATAAGGTGGAAGAAGAAGATGTTCTTAGGCTAATGGTTAAGGTTAAAGCTTATATTATTTCCTTTATACTGGCATTATATGCTTAGATAGTATAATTATTGTTTTCAGTTTTGCAGATTTTTTTTTGTTTTTAATTAAAATATTATAGCAAAAAAATTAAAAAAAAAAAAACATTTTAGTTACGGCAAACTAAGTAAATTTAAAGCTTTAAGCGGAGCAAGTTAAACATTTTCAAACATAAAATTACAATTTGTCTTCTATTCTTATTATTTAATTAGTGAAATATAATTTTAATAAATATTAAATGTCAATTATTAATTAAATTAAAGAAACTTTTCTTGTAATTTTTAATTTAAACTTAAAAAAGCTTAAAGCTTTATTAATTATTCAACATAATCAAAGTAAGAAAATTAAATAAAAAGAAAATGAAATTGTAAAAAGGATATAATAAATAATTAAATTATAGAAAGAAAAAAAACGTTTACCGTGCTTTTTAAGCTGCAGTGCTTTTTACACAACTGAATACATTATAATATTAAAATAATAAATTTAATGTTTATTGCATTGTAAAAAAGGGGGAAGAATATATAAACGGAAATTAAATCTTTGGTGTTTTTTTTTATCATTAAAATAGAAAAGACGAAAGAACAAAACAACATTAAGTTGCGCACGCATATAATTTATATGCATTTATCTTTTTAAATAATTAAACAGTAAAAATACATAAAATACAAGAGAGAATATAATAAAAATACACTAAATTATTTCATTTCCAATTATAATTCCTTGACTATTATTAAATAATAATAATAATAATAAAAGCTAAACAAGTTTACGTTGATTACATAAATTAAAATATATAAATAATAATAATAAATATCGAATACAAAATAACACTTATTATATAAATTAATTGCATATACATACATACGATTGCATTTTGTGCATCGTGTAAGATTTTGATTTAAGAAGAATTAAAATAAAATAAAAAAATGTATTAATAACACAGGCAACAATAACAACATAAAGCATATAAATAACCATCAGAGTTTCTGTTTCTCCACCATATAAATATATATATATCTACATAATGTTAAATAAATGTAAATAAATAAAACATAAAAAAACAAAAAATTGTTGCCAATAAAAATAAAAGCAGGTTTTTCGTAGATAATTTTGATACTGAAATTATAATAAAAAAAAAAATACACATAACAGTGCGGTTATATTTCTGATTAAAATATTCATTGCCAGGAATACCATTTATAAGACCAATGTCAAGGGTATGCATTTCTTGTTTTTATTTCTTTTATTATTACTATTTTTTTTACTTATAAATATTATTTGCTTAAGTTAAACTATTTGTTTATTTTATTGAAATGTATAAATTTTGTATTTGCAAAATTAAAGCAAAGAAAAAAAAAATACCAGCATCCAACACATTTTTTTTTATTCATTTATTTATTAGATAACAATTTTATGCCGTTTGTAGTGAATTTTTATACGTTTAAATAATAAAAAAATATTTAAACAGTATTTGCACAATATTATTGCATATAATTTTTCATGTGCAATAGACTTAAATCCATATAAATGTATAACAATTGTACAAGCGACTGTATTATTATTAATTTAACTAGGAAAATAGAAACGTCCTGCTTTTTTTATTAAAGAAATAAATAAA
This sequence comes from Ptychoptera contaminata, assembly GCA_963942525.1. Classification (NCBI taxonomy): domain Eukaryota; kingdom Metazoa; phylum Arthropoda; class Insecta; order Diptera; family Ptychopteridae; genus Ptychoptera; species Ptychoptera contaminata. The sequence continues at coordinate 7,240,905 of OZ012637.1, forward strand.
AATGCATAATCTTGGCAAAAGATTAAAAATAAAATTACAAAACAATTCTATTACAAAGTACTTCCTGAAGTCATTTTCTTTAATTCTATTCACTTTTTTTTATTATTATATACGTACAATCTACTATCTAACTATTTATTTATTTATTTTTCTTTTAAATATATATTCGCCTAACAAATTATTTATTTTTAATTATTTAAATTTAATGCTGAAAAATGTCACAATAATAAATGTATGTACAATTGAATAGAAAATTATCTATAAATCTTCTGTTTTCATTTATACATTCATATATATTTGCAAAGTGAATTTTAAACGATTTAAATTATTTTATTTATTTTTTGATAATTGCCTTAAAGAATTTTTATTACCTTGTTTTGTGTATTTTCATTTGATCAGAAAGTGAAATTAAAATTGCAAAAAAAAAAAAATAAATCAATGTCGTATTTTTCGCATTTATTTGCATTTATTTTATGTAAAATTTATCATTTCTATGCAATGAAGTGAGTACAGTAAAAAGTTAATTTTCTTCAATTGCAATTTTAAAAAAAAAAATAATCAGCTTAAACAGGTGAAAGTTTTTGTTTTCGTTAATTTTTTATTACATAAATTTGTTTTTTTTTTCTAAGTAATTTCACTTTTTTTTTTTTTTTAAACTTTGATTTCATTAAACCAAAAATTATCTTGGGTAAGCGATATTTGTACTTATTTTATTTTTCGTAAATAATTTCATTTAAATTTAAATTGAAAAAAGAATAAAAAAAAACCCAAGTAAAATGTAAACAAACTCATTACATGCAACTTATTGTGTAGAGTGTATGTTTCTGAGTTGTACAAACTCAAACACAAATAATGCTGCTTGTTGTTGTCTGCTGTTTATAACACAATGTTTTATTACATAATTATGTAAAATAGCGCAATGAGAAATCACTTTATTATTTTTTTTTTCGTTGTCAAGTTCATTACATTGAATAGTTATTATTTCAAGACAGTGGAGAAAAAACAACAAATAAACACAATACGGACGAAGAATAAAAAATAAAGTCATGTTTTTCATTTATAAATAAGGCAGAATAAAATATTATTAAATTAAATAAATGCAATGTCAAGAGTAGTAGCCAGTCAAGCAATGTAGTCATTATAGTTATAACAATAATGAAAAGTACCAACCAACTCGTCTCGAATAAGAAATTAATAAAATTGTTACTTAAGTATGATGACAATTCACTGACAAATCATATCTGCTTAATTAGAATATTTTTTTTATAACAATTTGTAAGTGCTTAAGGTAAGTAGTATGTAAGTTTCTTTAAACATTATTAATTAATTATAGAATTATAGAATATCACGACACCAAACTGTTTAGGATTTTTCATTACTTTTTACGATAATAATAACAAAAAAGAATGAAAAATAAAAATAAAACACTTAAATTATATATTTCTGCACTTAATTAAGCATGTTATTAATTTAAGAATAACAAATGGTTGTTAAATAAAGCCGCATGTTGAAACAAACAGGCATTTTAATGATAAAAAACCGTCTCATAAAAATTCCACTTTGATTTTTCTTTGCCTTTTTTTGTTCTTTTGAAATAAAAAAAACCAAATACCTTGATCTCTGACTTAAACGAACAACAAATAAATGCTATAGTTAAATAGAAAAATAAATCGTAAGACAAGAAAAAAAAAAACTAAATCCACGACATGTTTTCACATTAATTAAAAGTAAAAATAAAAGTAAGCAAATTTAATGATTTAAATAAATGGACAAAAAAAAACGCAGCAACTTTACTGTCTTTGTTTTTCCTTGGACACTGTGTGTGTCTCTCTGGTATTTTCTTAATAGAAAATTACGCTTATTTAAAAATAAATAATAATAATAATAATAAAAAGAAGGAAAAAAATTTAACGATTTTAGCATTTGACCCGCAGTTTAAAAAAATTATTCTAAAGAAATTAAAAATTCCTACTACTTAGGTTGAACTCTTTATGTTTCTAGTGATCGTTTGGTCATTTTTACTATACTGTGTGGTTGCCCTCAGCATTATTATTTTTCTATTATAATTTTTTCATGTTGTGTGACTTTTTCATCAAAAACAAAAGCGAAAAATAAAAACGACAGGTAAAGAATTTTTCTTTTTTTTTTAATTTAAGAGCGCATCGTGTGAGTTTTTCGTACATTTTATTTAAATTTAAAAATAATTAAAGAATCCACTAAAGTAAAAGGTGTAAAGAGATTATTTTAAAGAAGAACTACAAGAACTAAAAAAGGTGGAAACGAAGTAAACTTCTTTAAAAATTATTAATAAAACAATTCAAGTATTCAAAAAAAAAAAAACTCATTACTAATGTTTTCCTACCTTTTTACCTTGTGTGTGACTTTTTTTTTCATTTCATTTCATTTAATTTCTTCTTTGGTTTGTAAAAAAGAAGACGATGATGATGATATTCTTTCGTTTTGTTTCTTACATATTATTGTTCTTTATTTTTGTTTTTTTTTCTTATTTTAATAAATTATTATATAATTTTGTATTACGGTAAATAAGTGAATTATTATTTAAAAAGTAAATAAAATTACGACAGTGTCAAGGAACTTAAAGATATATTTTCTGTTCTGGTTTGTTGTATTTGTGCTTATTTCTTTTCAAACAAATAAATATATGCTTATATGATTATTTAATTTTCATTTTTATGGTAATTACTTTATACTTTTATTATTATTTTATCTACAGAAGTCATCATCAGCTGATTAAATGAAGAGAAAATAAAGAAAAATTGTTGGTGAAATGAAATGAAAAGAAGCCAAACAAACAAACAATATGCTTAACATGTGATTTATTTTTCTCTACCCAACCATTGCATTTTTTATGTAATAAATTCATTAAGTTCATCTTATTTATTCATCAAGTTATTCATTTCATTATAAAATAAATGAATAATCAAACAGAGAGCTTATAAAATAAAATAAAAGAGAAACAAATTAACAAGATAAATTTTAATGTACTGTAAAGTTAGTTATGCTAAACAGGAAGCAATTGATTTGTTTTTATTTTTCGTTAATAATATTATTATTATTTTTTTAATTTCTAAGAATTACTGACAATGACAGTGAAATTGAATGTTAAAAATAAATAATAAATACAAAATAAAGGCAGCTTTTACTCATTAAATAATAACATTTTAAATATATAAATTTACGTTAAAAGCTTTGGCAATGACAGTGAAATTCACAAAAATAATAAAACAAATACACAATTATCAAAGCTTTAAAATAAATTTATATAAACAAATAACCATATAAAAAAAACCCATTTAATCGTCAAAGTAAACTTGAAAATCAATCAAAAAAGCATAAATTACATTGTTTAAAGTATTTATTTTTATTTCTTTATTTAAATAGCGAAAAATTTAGAGGAAAAAAAATAATCAAACTTTCAAAATTTTAATCCAAAGTAACAAAAAATGCCAACATTTTATAAATTACTTTTTTACACTACTCAATTCCTAAATCTAAATTTTGCAAAAGTGTTGTTTTTTTACCTCGTCTACTTCTACTTTTTATAGCATAAAATTATAATTATTAAAAATGCAAAAATAATAATTGTCAAACAATTTAAAATCGATTCTTAAGTCAATTACGCTATTCACCTGCTTCGTCGTTTGCTTATTTGCTTAAATTTCAGAATATTTCTGCATTAATTTTTCAACACTTTATTTTTTTTTTCTAACTATAAATAAGTAATTTAAATAAAGAAAATATTAAATTAAATTAAATTAAAAACAAAACCTCAACATAAGTGTTATTTTATTATTGGTTTGATACGACAATTTGTGTGTGTGTTTTATTTACTTTAATCCAAAAATATCGTTAAATCCGGTTTATTTTTCGCGTTACTAAAATACTAATTTTTTTTTCTGTTGTTGCAAACAAATCATTGTGCCCATTTTATTAAATTATTTTCAAAAAACCAAAACACAATGTGTTTACCATTATCGAAATGTATTTAAGTTCGATGAACGTCGTGTGCTGCAAAATTTAAATTATTCTTTAATAAAAAATTCTCTTTGAGAAATAAACTATTATTTAATTCTTTTGTAATCTTTTAATTTTTCTTGTTATAATTATAGAAGAATAAGATGATTCAGAAGAAAAAATAATCTAAAATCAATTAAATGAAAGAAAAAGAAATAAGAATAGAAAATATAAAAAAATAGTTTAATCAATATTAAGCGGATGTTTAACATTTATGATTATTTCTATTTTGGTATTAACAAAACAAAACCAATTAATAACAATAATAAAATTATTAACTTAATTTAAATAATTAGAAATGAATGTGAATTCTTGCTGCTGCTTCTTTAAAGAAACGAATTTTCACAGAGAAAAACATAAAAGCTTCTTCTTCTTCAAAATCTTCTTAAAATAGTCAAAATCTATGCTTTTATTTATCGGTTTTCTATTATAGAAAACTTTTATAATAGAAAAACATAAAGCAAATCAAATTGTGATCGTGAATTATTTTTTAAAAATTATTATTTTGCACCAAAACACGCGCAATAATTTAATTTCGTTAATTTCTCTTTCGCGTTTTTTAAATAATACCAATATAGCTTTTCATATCATTTATAAAAACAATACCCAAGATTGCCGGTAAATAAAACATAATAAGATTAAGGAAAAGATACAATGCTTAGTTAGTACTTGTACATAAAATTAAAGGAAATAGTTTGATAATAAGAAATAAAAATAAATCAAATAAAATTAAGGACGTAAATTGGAGAAACACAGTCGATGTATTACTGCCGCCAGCAACTACTCTAATCACTGATTAATGGATATTTATTAATTAAATAAATTTTATGGTAAATTGAATATTAAATCTTGATCTTTTCATGATATATTACCTGAAGCATAGCTCATCAAAAACTGAACTTTAATAGTTTGACAGTTTTAGAGCTTTTATGAATATTATCTAATAGTCTTTACATAAGCTGTCTATGTGCTCGTAATTAAATGGAAAAATTTATCATAAATCCTAAATCAATCTTGTTACTAAAAGAAAAACATAGAACCATGTCTGCAAAATTAAATTTAAGAACATTTAAAAATCAATAATCTAAAACGATAAAAATCAATTTTAAACAAGTTCAAATTATAAACTAAAAAAGGTCACGAGAATAGTAAAACACGAAAAATTATAATAAACAGAAGAAAAATGAAAAAAAAAACGTAAAGAAACTATTAAACTCGATGAACTTAACAAAAAAATTAAAAGGGAAAACAAGAAATTTCTCCCAAAGTCATTGTGTGTGTTTTTATTTTTCGTTAATAAATGATTTGACGGTTTTTTTTTATCTGTTTGGTGCGTCGTCTTCAGTCTCAATTTACCGGTGATGGCTCTCACTTTTTTCTTTTCTTCATTACGTAATATAACGTTAATGTTAACGTCAACGTTTATCAATTTTAGTCTTTTTTCTATTTTGAGACTAAAAAGATAAAACGTAATTTTCTTCTTGTTTTCTTTTTTTAAAGAAATATCTTCTTCATCGTGGTATAACATTTTTTTATTTTTGTACAATTCACTTAAAATTATTTAGTTTAATCGAATTGATCGAATCAATTTTTGTTATTTCATCTTTTTAAGTGCAACAACCTTTAGAAATGCGTAAAAATAAATTGATTTCGTTTCGTTAGTGTATTTTATTGGATTTTCATTCGTATAGACACAAAAATATTTATATATATATATATACATATACATTCAGGGCAAGGTAGAAAGCCTTTTATTTTATTTTATTTTATTTTATTTTACTTTATTTCGTTAAGAACAAATGATTTGAACTTAAATTAAATAAAAACGGTAAAACGGTTCTTCTTGTTTGTGTTCTTTTTATCTTTTTGATATTTCAAATTTCATTTCATTTCATTTTTTACCACAGCGAAATGTCTTCTTTTTTTCTTCCTCTTGCAATGCAGTTTTGTTGTAGTTGATTAAAATTCAATTAATTTAATGATGAGAAACAATTCTTTATTATTTCCGTAGCCAGGTAATTTTAACATATTTATTTTCTTAATTATATAATTTATTTATTTTTCTTCTTCATGTTTTGGTTGTTAATTTATTGACAAATTATTTATAATATTTGTTAAGGAAGGGAAAAAAATCTTTTTTAATCAGCATGCAAATTGCTTTGAAAGATTAAAAAGAAAATTAACGAAAATAAAATTACCTGTTGTTAATGTTTTTACATTAAGAAATCGAAAAATAAATAAAACAACGGTACAGAAAGGAAAATCAAAACAAAGGTAAAGTGTTTTCATATCAAGAAAGAAATTATCTTGTTGCGTGTATTTGTTGTTTATCTGTTTTATTATTTTTAATATAACAATTATGAATGAGGATGAGGAACACAACAGTAATAATAAATAGTAGAAAAGAATATTAAAAAAATAATAATAAACGAGATTACCATAAAAAGGTAAATAGAAGACAAAGTGAGTAAGATATCAATGGATGAATCGTTGTCATGTACTTAAATAATAAATTTTAAATAATAATAAATGAAAAAAAAAATGAATTATATTAAGAGAATAAATGAAAGAAGTTAGCTAAACACAAGTGATTTAATAATCGTAATAATAATCATAAAAAAAATGAGACTACTTAATTTATTTTTTCCTACTTTACTTAATAAGGTCATTAGAGCTGTAAACACTATTAACATGTTATATTTCTTCTTAATAAATACACATTTGTACCTGCTTATGTTGTGTGTTACATGGCTTAATATTTTTTTCTTTTGGTTTTGCTTCTTCTTTTTCATTCTACAATCTGATTTTCGTAGCACTACGTGAGTGAAATTAATTATTGTTTTTTTTGCTGTTATTTAACTCAAAAATGTATTTGAGTGGTTTTTTTTTTTTTTTTGGTTTGTAGGACAATATTTATAGTTTTTTAATTTAAATTATCATCAGTTAACACGATAAAATGTAATAAAAATTATCGATAGAAAAACAAAAAAATAATTCCATCACTTTATTTATTTATTTATAAATATATAATTAATTAATGTAATTAATTAAAATTAACATAATTTTTAAATTTTATGTTTATATATATAGCAACATTTCTTTTTTCTTTATATAATTTATTTATTTTTAACAAATTAAATTATTTAATCGTTATTTTTTTTAATAGGTTTTCGGTTGCATTTTAACTTGATTTTTATCTAATTTTAATCATATTAATTATGTTTAAAAGATTTTTTTTTTGGTGTGATTTAAACCGCATTAAAGAACTGTTAACGGTGGTGGTTAAGCTTATAGAAACTTGCGTGGTTTCCTATGTGACAAATCAGTTGAAATATTTATTTATTTTTTTTCAAAATGCACCGTTTTTTTCTTTTAAGCAAAAGATAAATTGTTGGAATTGTTGGTTTTTTTTCTCCTGGAGAAATTATTATCGTTAATCAAGATTATTTACTTGAAGAAAATCAGCGTGTGTTATTATTGGAGATAATTTAATACGGAAATAGACACCTGTTTTACTGTATTTGATATTTTATTTTATTTTTTTTTTAAAGAATTTCACTGCTTAGAATTAAAAAATAAAAAGAAAAAACAACATTTATAAAACTGTAAAAAAGGCCTTACAACACCTAACGCTCAAGTCTTTAAAATTCTAATCATTAGTAGCCTGTCGTTATAAGAACTAAACGCATAAATCAAAACCACTCCTGTGATAAAGATTTTTTCTTAAATCCGTTAAAAGAATCAAAAAGCATTAACTGCATTAGTCTAGTTTATTTGTCTAAAATATTTCACTTGTTAATAAAAGAAATTTTAATTATTAACCAAAAAAAAAAAGCACCGGCATAGGTGATATAACAGGAAAACTGTACGTAAATTTTACCAAAAAAAACATATTAATCTTAATTAATGTTCACACCTTAAAGAATAGAAAAAGTTTAAAGTAAAAAAAAAACACATACACTCGGTACTTGCTGCTATCATCATTGTTTCAGACAAACGTTCAAGATATGCTTGCACATCTAATCCATTATAATGTGATTCTTAACATAGAACACACAAGATAAGTAGAATTTTTATTGATAAACTAAGACGTAGTCATTGTCGGTCGGTTTAATTTATCAAGTACATAAAATTTAATTTACTTTTCACATGTTTGTTACTTTTTTTATTATTATTATTATTATTTTCATTATGTTCCACCTTCTCTGACTCCCCTTTTTCTCATTAAAAACATTAATTCTTTTTAATTTTTTTTTTTTCCCAAATAACATAATAATAATATTAACAACATGTGAAATATTTTTTGGACAGAAAAATGTATTTATTTTTTAACAATAATAATAAAAATAGATTAGGAATATAAACATAGAGACAAGTGAAGAACAAGTGAAATAATAAATAAATTCTTTACATTACTTTACTTGGTGTCGTCGCTTGCTTATGGAAAAAAATGTTTTCAACGAAGATTGTTTTTTTTTTAGATTTAGAGAAAAAAAAAATATTTTGTCTATTTACATAAATTTTGTCATCGCATATAGCGCCCAGAATAGAAGAAAAATAACTGTACATCGTATTTCTTTGAAGAAGAAAATTAAAGAATAGAAAAGAAGAAAAAAAAATAAATAATGTTAACATGCGGCTTTGGAATTCTTTATCTTGTCATCTTCGTGTTTTATTTCATTTTTTTTTATTATTATTATTAAGTTTAATTTTCGTTAAGCTATTTATTTATGTAATTTTTTTTTATGATTTTATTTTGTGGTTTATTCAAAGGCGCAAGTATTTTACCATCATCATCATCATCAGCTAATAAATTTTTCTTTTGGTTAGGTACTTTGTTGCTAGGTACAACATTACGTACTACAGCATTTTGTCGTTTATTTATCCATTTATTTTTGTGAATTATAAAGAAGAAAAATAAACACACACCGTTGTATAGTCAAGGAATGTAACAACTTAAGGTGACGCTTTTAATGCACACGGAAATAATTTGCTATATCTTTAGGACTTCACGTAACCAAAAACCACTGTTATTTTTATATTCGTTTGTTGTCGTCACTTTGTCAAAGATGTGTTTTTTTTTTGTTTCTTTGCGAAAAATGTAATTTTGTTAGTCAGTGCAAATGTGATTAATAATTGAGGTAGAAAAAAATATTTTAAAACCGGATTTTTTTTTCTTGTCTCATAGCATAGCTTAAAAGTAAACAATACATTTATTTTTTTTTGTCGACTAATATCAATTTGCATATGTGATTTAATATCGCACATAGATGATTATTTATTGTATTTTAAAGGTGACTGATTTAGGGTGAATGGACGAATTTTTATTATAATTATTCATCAGGTTTTTATTTGTTTGTCGTTTTATTTTTAACTTTATTTTTTTTATAGTTGCTTTAAGATAAACATAGCGGTATTTTCGGTTGTGTTATTTTTTTTTAACTTTTTTCGTTAATAAATAATTATAATAATTTTATCGATGTGAATATATTTAGAAAATTTAAATAAGAAATAAAAAGGATTATTGAACTTACCAGCTGTTGATTTTGCGATAAATAGAAAAACTGCTAAAATAGCACATAATTCGAGCCCAAAAGGACTCGAACCCCTACTCGTCATGCTTTTTCTTTCTGAAAAAATAAAATAAATAAAATTATAAATAAAAACATTTATAAGGTTTTAACATAATTAATCAGTTTTTTCTCAATTAAACATTTATACAAAAATTATAATCCCCGCTTAATTTAATACCAAATAAATAAAAATTAATTAAAGAAAAATAAAAAATTGATTGCAAGCAATTAAAAATAATCAAAAAATTATTTAAAATCAAAAGACTTGTAACAAGCGACGAACTTGTTTTTTTTTTCTTTATTTCACTTAATTTCTAAGATCGTGTCTTGTATTAATCGTTATTGTATAGATTTTTGTGTCTCAACTTATGAATTTATTAAAAAAAAAAAAAAAATTAAAATATTTAATTCTCTCTCTTAAGCATCGTGTTTCTTGATTTTATTTTTAGATTGAAAAAATTTACTATTTTTATACTAAAAAAAAAATAAAAACACCTCCGCCTATTTTATATATATTATTTTTTTTTTTTTTGATTGTTTATTTTCAATATGTTGTTTGTTGTACGTTTAGTGTTTTTAGTTTGTTTTATTTATAGAAATATATTTTTATGAATGATTCAAGGTTTCAATTTAAATTTGAAAAGAAAGAAAAAAAAAGACTCTTTTTCAAGTTTCTATTCCCATCCAAACACAAAAACTTTCACTATCAATATAAATGTCGTAGACAAGAATTGTTTATTTTTTACATAAAGGTTTCACAGTTGTCATTGTTATTATTAATTATTATATAAAATGAATATAATTAAAATAATTATTATAATATCTTGAACTTGAGTTTAACTAGTTCATTAGCCTTTTAGAAAAATTATATCTTTATATAATACATAGATATATTTAAGAGAAGCGTGGTCTGTTTTTAATATATTTTCTTATTATTATAATTCTGTTGTTTTTTTTCTTTAAACATTTATTTGTTATTTTTCTTCCGGGATGTTAATGTTGTAATATTAATAAGAAATAGATTAAAATTTGTTTGTTGTGTGTAAAGTGAATAAAAAAATAAATAAAAATAAATTTTAAATTGATTATTGGAATTTTTATTATTTTTTAGTTTTTTAATCTATTGCAGCAAGTTACTATAATTGCTTATAAATAATAACAATTATTATTATTATTATTATTATTATTATTAGTGTTGTTATTATAATAAAAAAGGGGCGAAATGGTTGTATTGCTGCTAGGTATTTTAATTTACTAATAATAATAATAAAAAAACAAAGAAAATAAATTCAACATCTTGACGTTCATTCAAGTGCGGCTAATCGTTTTGATTCCCTTTTAACGGGTTACAACGATGATGATGATGATGATCAACAATTTTATTATATATATATATATATATAGTTTTTTCTTTGGTATTATATTTTTTAAATTTCCTTTACTGTAAATAATTGTTAAATGTTAATTTCTTCTTTTACTTCTTTTATTTCTATTATTATTTTTTGTATGCAAATACACATTGAATTTTATTTTACCTATAATTATTTATGCAGGATCGACGTGTCACTGATCGTTAGACACAAAAAATAATAATAATAATAATAATAATAATAATAATAATAATAATAATAATAATAATAATAATAATAATAATAATAATAATAATAATAATAATAATAATAATATTAAATAAGAGACCAATAAACGCATTAAAATTAAAACAAAACAAAATGCAATAAAATCTATAAACAATTTTCAATTTTATTACAATTTTAATTGTTGTGGAATTTTTTTATTGATTTTACAATTGTTTAGTTCATAATGAAATAACAAAATAAAAAATTATACTATGTGAAAAAGCATGAAGTAATAATAATAATTTTGCTCATTTAAAGAAGCTTTTTTCTATTATTATTATTATTATTATGATTAGAATAAAAAAAAGCCTATTTAAAAATTTATTAGCTAATTCTCGTTAATAATTTTTTGTTTTGACTTTAATGTGTCATAAAGTCAGTAAAAAAGATGAGCAAAAATCTCCATCATACTCTTTTGTATAAATAAATCTAATTACATAATGCAGATTTTTATTATAATTACTTTAATTTGTAAAGTTTTCTGGTTATTAAATTAATTAATACTTTCTTAACGAACGAATATAATCATAGATTTAAAGTAAAAAAATAATTAAATAAAAGATGATTGACATTTTATTACAGAAAACCTTCAATTGCCCTGTACCAGAACAACAAAAGAAAAAAAAAAGTCACCTGAGTTGTGGAAACTTTAATTAACAATATTCATGTTATTCTATTTGTGTATACTCTTAGCAATCCAATTCAATTACCAATTAACGTAAGTAATCATCTTCAAAAAAAAAAATTAAACAATAAAATTGCTTATTTAAAATAAATAAAATTGACATTAAAATCTAAAACTTACACAAATCCACACAATCCATGTATAATAAAGACAAGAAAATAAATTATTTAATCATTAACAGGTTTTACTGTTAATTACAAAACAAATCAAAAATTAAAAAAAAAAAATGTTTTTCTTTCCTAATAAAACAATGCTTAAATTGAGAACAAGATGTATTTTTTTTTTCTTTTTGTTGAAGAAATATTTTTACCAATTTTTGCAAGGTCATGTTATTCCTCTGCAACTACTTACAAGAAAAACTAATCATCTAATTTCTACTTAGATATTTTTTTTTTTATTACTTTAATCAAATTTTAAATATGTATATAAAAGAAATCTTATTATTATTATTATTATGTGTTTTGTTTTCATTAAATAAATGTAAAGTAGACGAAGAAGTAAAGTAGTAGTAATAAAAAAATTCTCGATTAAAGGTATAACGGTTATAAGAAATGTTCAAATCAAAATTACCTCAATTTTTTCTTCTTCTACTTCTTTTCTTCTTTTTTTTTATTAATATAAAGGAACATGTTTTGTTTTGTGTTTTGTTTAAAAACCATTAATGTAATGAATAATTTTCTTTCATTAATTTATTTTTATTTCTTTTTACCAACATTAAAAATCATCATTTTGCAGCCAATACATAACCACAAAAAAAAATAACAATTTTCTTTTTTCCTCTTCGTTTAATTTATTTATTTCTGATTTTTTATATTATTATTATTATTAGTTGTTTTGATTAAAGATAACTTGTTGCTGTTGTTCTTATTACAATCATCATCAACATCAATAATATTATTATTATTAATAATAATAAACAACAAACGCAACAAGGTAAATTTATAAAAACTGATTTGCGTGTCTCTTTTATATGTATATTAAATATTCGTTAAAAGTATTTTTCTTTGATGATTTTCGTGTTAATAAAACAGAAAAATAAAGAAAAGAAATATTTAAAAATCAACAACAGCAATAGCAACAAAAATAAAATTAAAATTAAAAAAAAAAAAATAGATTAATGCTGATGTTAAATAATTATGTATACAGTTTTCGTATTATTTTTATATCAATTTTGTGCGTTTTTTTTTTTTTTATTTTTATTTTGTTTAACCTAAATACTCGCGTTTTATTTTTCGCTTCTTTTTACTTCTTTAATTTAATTCTTTATTTCGTTTTATTTAGGTAAATTAGACAAAACAAAAACATATTTAATTTCAATTTAATTTTAATGTTATTCTTGATTTAGTTTTTTTTTTTTTTTTGGTTTAATTTGGTTTGTTGTTTGTATTGCAGGTAAGTAGTAAACACAACGAAAAACTAAATTTATTTCTTTAAATAATAAAAAAGTCAAAAATGACCTTGTAATTGAAATTTAATTAAATTTAATTAAACTAAATAAACAAAAAATTTAAATTTAAAAACGACTTAGCCAACTGTTTAAAAACTTTTTTAATTCAATTACTAACTACTACCTGTTCTTATTCACATGTCTTAAAGTATAATAAAATGACATGATTTTAATCAATTTTATTTTTATATTTTATTACAAATAACTGCACCTATCTGTAGTGCATACAAAATATATTTCAACATTTTATTTTTATTTTAATCAATAGAAACGAATAAAAATTTAAACCATACAGGTAAGTCACGTGTATTTTACATTTTAAAATTTCTTTCGACCAAATTTTGCGATGGTACAGTTTTTTTTTTTTTTTTTTTTTGTAAATTATTTAACAAACAGAAGAATGAAATTTATTTTATTGTTTCTATTGTTATGCGAGTGTTGAACATTTTCACGATGTTACAGTTGCTTTTTTTTATTTTTGCACAATTTTTCGTTACATCTTTATTGTGTATTTTAGTTTTTTATTTAGTAAATTAAATTTTCTTTATTCTTAATAAAACGGAATTTTAATTGAAGTATTATATATATTTTTATTCAGTTATTTAAAAAGCATAAAAATGTGTGTTAAAATATTCAACAACTATTATTTAACGATTAATAATATGCTTATGTAGTTTTTTTTTATTGTTAATTAATTTAAACTAAACACTAATTAGTTTCTTTTAAAAAGAAAAACGTCTTTGGAATTTATTCCAATCATTATTAATCGATATTCTTTATCCGATGTAGTAGTTTAGATTAATTTATTTATTAAAATAATTATGTTTCTCAGTAATAATTAAACTAATTAATAAAATTACTAAGCAAAAGGTGTACCGTTTAAATAGATTAAAACCGATTAAAAGGTAATTTAATATTCGAATAAAGTATTAAAGCATTAAAATAATTGACAACAAATTCACTTCCGCAGCATCATAAATGCGTAAAGAATTTTCATGAATAAAAATCACAACTGTTAACCCTCAAACCCTAATCTAAACCTAAAACAAAAGCATAAATAAATCTGACATAAATTATTAAACATAAGATATGCATATGTTTACAATGCAGATGTACTACATATGTAATAGGTTTTTGTTTGCTAAGCTTTTTGTTAATACGAAAAATTCACTAACTGATGGTACTATTTATCCTTTTTTTGCAAAAAAAAAAAAAAAACAAATAACGCAAGCGGAAGTTAAGAGTAATTCAGTTCAGTTTATTGTTTTAGTTTGATTTCTTTTCAACATTATTTTACTCAAAAGTAATTCGCACCTTTTGCATTTATTAACGCTTCGTACCTTTTATTATTCGCAATTTTTATGCAAAATAAAGAACAAAAAAAAAATCTATATTGTATATTAGTAATAACACAAAAAAAAAAATTGTTATTTGTCTAATACAACGTCAACAATACGGAAGCATAAAAGAAAAAATAAAACAGCGTAGGGAATAAATAAAATTGTTTTTGATAAATAAAAGTATAAGCAAAACAAAAAAAAAATCGTTCTCTTGTGCTCAATTTGCATTTGAATGATAATATTTTTTTTATTTTTTATTTGTTTGATTAAATGTGTAGGAAAAAGGAAAAAGTAAACGACAAATGTGTATACACAGGAAAAATCATCTAACAAATAATAATAATAATAATCTTCATAATCATAAAAAATCACAACAATTTTATATTTTATTTATTTATCCTTTCTATTTTCCATTTCTGGGTTGCTGTGCGCTACTACTACTTTGCATATATACAAAAAATTTGTATTTATTTATATTTACTTAATATTTGATTGTATAAACTGTACTGTGCTTGTTGTAACAGACAATACATTTCACTTTGTTCCGTTTCGCATATGCTCGTTATATGTTTGCTCCGTGCTTTGACTTTTTAATAAATAATAACAAAAAAAAGGGAATAAAAAAAAGTACAAATCACACACCAGGCGCTTAATAAAGCGCAAATTTAATATTTTTAAAAATTTAAATAAACAAAATTAAGAGCAAAAAGTGCAAAAAAAAAAATGTATCGTAGCAAAGTGTGTACGTACACAACTTATGTAAGTTTTTCCAATTTTAAGGAATTATTAAAATGCACAAAAAACTTAAAGTAAGCAAGCTTATGTTAAAGCATAATAAAAATACCACTTCTAGGGTGGATATTCAACACAAAAAATAGATAAAACTAAGGAAACATTATAAAATTTTTTAAATAAATAAATTTACATAGAAATTTGTAAAAAAAAAAAAATAATTAATATGTGTAGATAACAGTAAACGAAAACATAAAATAAAATTCATAATAATAAAAAGACGCAACCGATGGGCGGCTTCGCCTGCTGCAAGCATAAATTCTTCTTCTATTGAAAATAATATTAATAATCATAAAAATATGAAGACGCGCTGCTTAAAAGCACCATGAAAAGTTATAAAAATTATAAAACAATAAACCTTTTAAAACAAATAAAATAAATAATAATATTTTTTATGTAACATAAGCGAACAGAAAAACACAATGCAAAAATTATTAACTTTAGTAATAGAAAATATTAATATTATTATTATTATTATAATTTTATGAGAAATAAACATAACTGCATAATTTTTGCTTTTAAATGCATAAAAAAAACAGAAAAAGAAAAGAAGAGAATAAAACAGCGATAAAAGCAAATATTATGTGCGAAAAATTCTATCGTTTCTGCCATAAGGAAGAATGAAGAAAAACTTTTCTATTAAAATTTTCTTAGAAGCAAAATTTATTTCTATTAAAACTTTAATTTACTGTTAACTGTTATATTATGTATGTATTACGTTACTACCATAATTAAATTTAAGCAATGATAGACCATCATTATGTGAATTTGCAAAAAAAAAAAAAAGAAAACCAAACAAAAATACCTTTAAACACTACCAAGTGACACTGGTGGTTTTTGCATTTAAAATTTGTTTGTTTAAACCATTAACAGAGCTTTTGTTCTTTTGTTTTATTAGCTACGGTATTATTAATGGAAATTATTTTAATTAAACTTTAATTCAATATTTAAATTTAAAATTAGACTGAGACACTTAAATGACTTTGTAAAATAATAACAGAAAGATAAATGGCAGCAGACACACCTGATATTTATCTTTTAATTCTTTTTTACGGTAAACTTTTAAGTTTTTTTTTTTTATTTTTATATTTTTGACAGGCTTGATATGTGTTTTATATTTATTTTATTTTTGCACTTACATAATTTAGGTCAACAAGAAATGCCTTTTTGTTTATTTTATTAACCGAAATTAGCACTTATCAAATAAGGAAATTCATTAATTAATTTCATTTAAATAAAAATAAAGCCGACTTTTTTAGCGAAACAAGTTTTTTTGTTATACTATCGAAAAATAAATAAGCACAATTTCCTTATAACCAATATAATGATGTTTAGTTGTGTTAAAGCTTTTATTAATTTTATTATTTCGCTACAAAATAAATTTAAAATGCAAATAAAATATATATTTTCGTCGTATCGATAGCAAAAAAAAGAAAGATAAATGAATACCTGCATGTGGTTATGTTTACGAAAAAAAATTACTAAATAAATTAATAAATAACATAATAAATACAATAATAAACTTTAAAACAAATAAAACAAAACAAGCTTTTCAACATTTCTTATTTATCGCAAAGAAAACATAAAACAACTAATAACTGTTTTTTTTTTTTTGCTTTTTGCATCATTTTCTCTCTACTCTAAAGTTTTTCATTATAAAATTTCTATAAATAATTTCTTCTTTCAATAAAAAAAAAAAAAAAAACTGAATAAAATTATAAAGTAAAAGCTTTCGCATAATTTGATTTATTAAATATATTTTTTATTATTTCTATTTTTATACCAAAAAAAAAAAAAAACCATTAACTTAGATGCGGAAAGTTATTTACTTGCCGTTTCGTAATCAACAAGCGACTAACATTTATTCGGTAGTAAATTACCAATCATTATATATTTTTTTATTAATAATATCAACAATAAAACGTTTTGTGCTTGCTTTGTGTGTGTGTGTGTTTATATAAAATTTAACTTAAAAAGCTTCTCTTAAATATTAAAAAAAAAAGAAAAAACATCGATAAACTGTTATATATGACGCAATTCTTGATCGATTCGTTTTAGCGAGAAGAAATATTAATAATAAAAATATAAAATAAGAAATATACAAATATAAACATATAGCAAGCACCTACAATCTATAATTTACTAATTTATAAACAAAATAACAAAAAAACAACAAATAATAATTAATCGCAAAAATAAAAATCTGGAAAGTTTTTTTTTTATGACATTTTAATAACGAAAATAAAAAATTCCAATTTAAAAAAAAAAATGCAAGAGAAATACCAAGGATAAGATTATTTCTATACTAATTTTGATTTTATTAAAAAAATATTTAAAAAAAGAAAACGCAAAAAGCACACAAAATAATGAAGATCATTGATCGAATATAGCGCGAATAATAATATTTATATTAATACCGTTTTATTTTTGATATTATTTAACTGCTTTCTGCTGTGGTATTTCTTTAACATTTTATAACCAAATAAATAAAATAAAAGATTTAATAAAACTATATAAAAAAAAGAAAAGATTTTTGCTTTTTTTTTTTTTTTAAATCACACACTCAAGAAACTTGACTTTACAGTAAAGTTAGTTTGCTATTTAAAGCAAAAAACGCACAAGATCTTAAACGCAAAAGATGTTTCTGCCAAACTTGGATAAAAAATAAAATAAAAATTCTTTAATGTCAATAAAAATAGAAAAAACAAAAACTGTTACAATAGAATTCATTTCTTCCTCACAATATAGCAGAGCAGCAAAACACAATCAATCAATTTGTTGTTTTTTTTAGTTTTCTATTAATTTTCCTAAAGTAAAAAAATTGTAAACAATTTAATTGATAAAAATATTATGTGCTTTGATAATAAAAACCGCCTTCTTTGGACATTCAGAGTATATACTCTCGTTTAAGCTATCGAATTAATTTATTTATTCCTTAAAAAGGCACAGTTTACTGACCTACAGTTAAATCATCACTCAACAAAATAATACATTCTTTTCTTTATAGCCTGCCTGACCATCCATTCTCCCGTTTAGTTAAAGAATAAGAAAAAAGGTATTTATAAAAAATAAAATAAAAAACTGAATAAAAACAATTACTGTGCGCGGCAATTTACGAAGGGAAACACAGTTAATGGGTATAAATGAATAAAGAATAACTTTAAAGAACCAACAAACGAAAAACCCGTAATAACAAGTAATCAAACTGTTATTTGCGTATTTAATATCATCATCATCATCATATGTATGTTGTGCTGCTTCGGTACATTATTTGGTTGCCTCAATGTTATTTATTTATTTAAATTTTACTTTTTTTTTTGTTCTCCTTTGACAGGCCAACAACGATAAAACATATGATATGAATAAGGAGAGACAGCAGTAATATAATAACCGAAGCAAAACAACGATAAAGAAAAAAAAATAAATAAAATGAAAACAATGTTGGGCTAAGGAGAAGAAAAAAAACTTTAATGCTGAATGAAATTTTAAGAAATATTGTAACAGGACACCATCATCAAATTAATTAACTTATTAAGTGAGTAACAAAGAACAGACAACAACTAAAGTAAGTAACCAGCAGCAGCAGTTGATTTCGTTGATTATATTTTCGTCATTAAACAACCACAAAATAAAAGAAGAAATTTAAATCATCGTAGCAAAGAGATCACCGAAAATAACAAGAATAAAAATCAGTGATTGATGTTTTTCATTTATTTTTGTATCGTCTTCTTCTCTTTTTAATCTTTAATCTTCTTTAATAAATCTATTTTTCTGATTTTCTTAAAAACAAATGTAATGTATCAGAAAAGTGAATCATCTTAAAATTTTTATAAAGACAAAAAACACCAAAAAAGACGTTGATTGGCGCACAGCTGCCGACAGTTATATACACATTACGCTGGATACAAAAAAAAAATCAAAGTTAAATGAAATAAAACACACATTTTGTTGTTCCTGGAAATAAATACGAAAACATAATTTAAATTTAAGGAAAAGAGAAATATATTGGGTTACATGTGAAACATTGCATGCGGTTTTTTGTCAGATTGACTGTATTGCATTTTATATTTATGTAATGTTCGCGGATCATTTAAGGTCAATAAACATTTCTGTTTTTAATTTTTCTAATTTATTTATTTATTATTTTCTTAATCTACAAAATTCATGTGAAAATTCTTCTCTTAAACAAAATACAATAAAAAAAAGCAACAAAAGGCGCCAACACAATAACCAACAATTTTATCTTTAATCAAGATTTTTATCCAGTGATAAATAAATATATGTTTTAGATGTAATATCACAGCTATGATTTTAATTTGATTTAATTTTTGCTCTAAATTAATATCGCATATCTTCATCTATCTAATCTAGCGACGATTAGCTACCGATTTATTTTTATTATTTAATTAATTTAATTACCTGTTTGACTTTTACATTTAAAAACAAAAGGAAACGCGAAATGTATTAATTTACTTAATTGTTTTAATAAAGCGTAATGATGTTGCGCGACATTTTAAACAAATATGTATATATTTTTGATTTTAAAAATATTAAGAAAGTTAACTTTAATAAATAATAAAATAGATTAAATAGTTGAATTAATTAACATTAACGTAAAGTGAAAGACATATCGTTAAAATAAAAAAAAAAATCACCCAACAACCAGGTAGTAAAAATAAATTTATTCCAAATTCATATGTGACAAACATAATGATAATAAAAAAGAAAAATTATCATCATCATCACATCAGATAATTATGTAAAATAAATAATAATTAAAAAATAAGCATAATAAAAAAAACTGTATATTTTGGCAATATAAACGCAAAAACAAAAAATATATATATTTAAAAGCGTTGAACTCACTCAGTATTAGAAGACACAATGTGACAAAAGAAACTAAAAAATTCTTATCTCTAGGAATAAAAAAACTAACGAAAAACGGCAAAAAAGTTCAATGATTTCTGGTATAAAAAATTTTTAATTTTTTATGATCGAAGACAGCCAACAAAAAATAAAACCTCCGTTTTGTCTTAAAAAAAAAAAAATCCGCGCACATTAGAATAAAAACAAAAATTAATTTTTTTTTTTTTAAACAATAAACGTGAATGACTTAAAAATACTTAAAAAATATACTTTTGGGTACAATTAAGCACAGAAACATTAAAAAGAAATTAAAAAAACATACACAGTTTTTATGATTTTTAATTTTTGTGCACGGAGACGGAAAACGTTTTCACGTTTCATAAAACGATTTAATATTATTTCTTAGGATTTAAAAAAAAAAATCATTACAGCAGCATATTTATGGTTAGTTTTTGTTTTCCTGTTATTAATATATATTAAAAGACAAACCATCCGTCCAACATAACTTAAAATTAGTCCATTAAAAATTTTTTAATTTGTGCGAAAATGTGAATAATAATTATAATTATTATTCTTTCCTAAATTCATTTTCGTTTGTTGATCTCAATAAAACTATTAAGGTTTCTTTGACTTAAAGTCACTTATTACGTTTGCTGTTTATTTTTATACATTTTTTTTTTATTAGGTTTTTAACTTAGGTTCACAGGTAAGCAATATAACGGTAAATTAATAATAATTTTAATTAAAAATGAAAAAAAAAAAATCACAAAATCTCAGCTGTGTTATTAAAATAACACAAGTGATGCGCGATTGAATTAAACGAGGAAAAATTTTAATTCTCACAAAATCAACGAAGGAAAACGATTTTTTTATTCAGAAAAAAAAATTAACATCGCGTGCGTAAAGAGGTATTTTTTTTTTTTTTTTTGGTTACTTAATGACACAACCAATTAACATTAATGTGAATAAGAAATGCTAATGAATATTAATAATAATTATATTTAATTAAATTCGCGCTTAGTGCCGTATTATTATTATTATTTAATAAACAAAAAGAAATGATATTTTTCCGCTATTTTGACGTTATAATGCCGCATCTATTAAACGCGATTATGTCATTTTAAGACTGAAAGTTTTTCTTTTACTTTTCTTTGTAAAATTTTTATTAATAAACTAGAAAATTACCATTTAGACGGTGTTGATGATGACGATGAAAGTATTTTTTTTAATAATAAAATTTTCTCTCTATTAATATACATAATCTTGAACTTGATTTTATTATTTAAATATTTTTCTATGTTGTTTTACAAAAACAAGAAGAAATTATTAATCGTGTTCGGATAGAATTATTTTTCTCACATAAATCGTGATATTAAAAATCAATATTTTCTTTTGATTATATAAAACATTTTTTTTTTTTTGCGAGTGTTTGCTGAGTTATTCTTTTAGCTGCTTATTTATTTGCTATTTGATGAAAAGAAATTTTATCTTTTAATAACATAACGTGACTATTTTAATGCTTTTATTATGATTGTTTATTATGTTGGCTTTTTATTTGCTGATTTTATAGATTACTCGTTTTTTTTTTTTTTTTATAAATTTACAAAAATGAAGAAAAGAAAATACTTTAGCTTTAAACATAAACGATCATTACCGGATTAAACAAAGTAAATAAATTCAGCAACAAGTAACTAAGCAAAAAGATAAAATAAAGAAAGAAAACACTCTTTTGTGATTTATTGAATAAAATAAAATTTTTCCTACTATTTTAAAAAACATAAACATTTAATGTCAAATTTAATTTAATGAACATAAAGACAATTGTGCTTTATATATATTGTATATAATACCCTGATGTGGTTTGTTCTTTCTTCTTAATGTTAATGGTAATGTATTGCACTAAAGAGAAATATAATTCACCAAATAGTTCGTAAAAAAAAAAAAAAAATTAATAGCAACACGGAAGTGTCAATGACTTTTATGTATTCTGTTCTATTTCTAACAAAACAAACAAATAATAATAAAAAAAGCTTAAAGTAAATAAATTCAAAGCACAAAAACTAAATAACAACAAGTAACTTCTCGTTTCTCGTATTTTTATTAGCAATAAATTCATGGTAAAAGTTTTTTTTTTTTATTATTTTTTATCATTTTTAAACAATCATTTTGTGTTTATTATTTTTTTTTAGCAAAGTTTAGAGCTTTTTTTTTTCTTGTGGCGTAATTTTATTTACTTAACCCACAACATTCTTAGCATAATTTTTTATCCATTTCCATTTTATGCAGCAACTTATTTTTCACTCTTTTATTTGTTTTGCGTTTTTTCTTTCGTCTTATCATGATAAAAAAATCTTTAGCTTTTACTTTGTAACTTTATAAGGTAAATACTTAAAAAAAAGTAGAATTTATTTCATTTATTTCTCTTTTAAATTGTAATTTAATTATTTATTCAAATTGAAAATAGTCATAAATAATAATTGTAAATTCACAAATTTTCATGTGTAAATTTTGTCACCTATTCCTCCTTATTATTTTCTACATTTATAGCTACTACTTGCTTAAATTATCTTTTATTATTTCTTTAAAAAAAAAAAAAGACTTTTGAACACTTAACAATTGCTACATATGCCAAGTGTTTGCGCTATTATTATAATTCTTTTCTTGTTTGACTAATGCAAAGAAAAAAAGCTCCAAGAAAAGGTGTTTTATGACTTTAGAATGTTTATTTTCTTCACATTTTTTTGTTGCTTTACTTCTTTGCTACTTTTATAACGTTTTGTTAGAGAGATTATAATACGCCTTGGTCATGCATTTATTTAACATTACTTTAAACTCTTTACATAAATGCAATTTTTTTTTTCTGTTTTCTTGCTTTTTATTATTTATTCATTTACTTTGTTTAAAGTAAATAAAACTAATAATAATAAAAAGAAAAAAAATTCTACTGGTATTTCATCTTCTTTCAATTTATATTATTTATTCTCTTAAGCTAATCTTTTGTTTAATTTTATTATTATTATTATTTTGCGCCTAGGTATTTATATTATTATTATTAATATATGTACATAAGTTAAGTGCAAATAAATAAATAAATAATATTAAAATTATTAGTAGTTTAGTGCGAACGGTGTGTTATAACAGAGACTATAAAAGAAAAAAAAAATTGACATGAAAAGTGTGCAATGAACAAAATTAACACCATAGAAGAAAATACATTAAGAATTTTATCAAATAATTAAATGCAAAAAGCGGAAAATAAAAATAAATAAATGTTGCAGATTCCTAAACAAATATAACAAGTTTATTTATTATTATTTAAAATAAAATAAAAAAAAAACTACAGAAAACAAATAAATAATGAAAGATGAGGAGGCTGAGTGGTGTATTATTTACAGGTGCAATGCACCCAATACAAATAAAAATACTTTTATTATTATTATTATTTTCTACTTTTAATACAAAAAATAAAATTTATGTAAATATTCACACGTTTTAGTAATTTTTTACTAAAAAAATATAAAAAATTGATTAATTATTTATTTTTATGTTTTTTCGATTATTTTTATAGTTATTTTTTCTCTTTTACCTTTATCACAAATTGCACAAGTGTTACACTGTGCGAGTGTTATGTACAGAATTTGTGTGTGGTATTTTATATAGTATTTTAGTGTGCTATTAAATTTTTTTTGATAAAAACGTGATTTATAGAAAATTTCTACATCTTATAAATATATGTAATTAATTTACGCAATACAATACTATAACTAAACTACTGTTGATGGTTTAATTCATTATATTTGTATTAGAAAACAATTGTCTAGTCAGAGTCGTTGTTAATTTATTATGTGAAATAATATTATTATTAAATATTAAAAAATAATAAAACCATAAATTGTGTTCAACATAATGGAAACGACAGACCTATTCTAGACCAATAAATCTATCTGAAATTTATCATTATTATTATGATTATTGTTGTTAAAATACAAATGCTGATGATGATTTTGTCACATACTATTGTTTTTTGATATAAAATCTTCAATAATTAAATAAGTTTATCATCTTTTAAGATAAATAATAATAAGAGAAGACAGAAAAAATAATAAAACGCAGCAAATCTTCTTGCCATATGATGATACAACAAAGAGTTCAAGTTTATCAGCTAAACTATTGATCACGTTTAATTTTATTTATGCTTTTAATTTTCTACTTTATTTAATAAAATGTTTACAAGAGGGAAAAAAAATATATTCTTTACAAGCTAGCCAAGCAAGTAACGATTAATGTTCGTTTTTTTTTTTTTACTGACTTAAATATATAAAATTTATGCAAATATTTATGTTTAATGTAGAAAAAAAAAAATCATAAATTTAAAGTTCTTGTTTTATTATGATTATGATTATTGTCTATAATTTTTACAGTATTATTATTGTTATTATTTTTTCGCAAATACAAACAATACTTTGCTGTTTTTAATAGAGAAACAAAATAAGAATAACAAAGCTTTTTTCACTAAACATAATATCGTGGGTATTTTATTTATTCATTTTATTATTATTATTATTAATAATAATAATATTAGACGCGAATTTAATCTTTATAATAAAATTTCTTACATTACATCTTTTATGTTAACCAACTAATAATGCAGTTGTTTTTTCATTTGCTTTGTATTATTTCTTCCTTTTTACATTTATGTATTTTAATTTTATTACCATTACTTAGTTGAATTTATGATAAATAATATGCTAAACATATTTATTTTTTTATTTTTTGTGAAATATAAATTATTATAAAGTAAAGAGCGCAACATAAAAAAAAAAATAATAACCATTAAACCACACACTAAGTAAAAAAAATATTAAAGATTGATTTTTTTTATTTTATGTTTAATAAATTTAATTTTTATGTTGGCTCTTTGCACCAACGGAATAAATCTTTTTTTATTATTATTATTATAATTTTCTTCAAGGTAAATTATATGTAATAATTCTTATATTCTTTAATATGTAATTGATTTTTAATTTATTGGTAATTTATGCTTACGAATTTAGCTACCTGAGTTTTTCATTTAAATATTATTTTGTGGTTTTTTTTTCTTAGCAAAGCTTAGGGAGAAAACATCATTTATATTTTATCTTTATTTAAATACAATTTTTTTTTGTTTGTAATTTATGACTCGTTAATGAAGTGTTTTTGCAGTAAAATTAATAATTAAATTTATTTAATTGGATAATAAATAATATTATTTTTATGATTATTAATATTAAAATCATTAACATTTATCTTCAATATGGTTTTATTCTTTTTTTTTTAATTGTCTGTTATTGGATAATAAAATAGATTTAACAATAAAATGCATACGAAAGTGGTGCCTTAATGCTTGAAAAATCATACAGAAATACAAAAGAAAAACAAAAATTCTTTCCATAACATTGACATTGAAAATGAAACGTTTTCTTACATAATAAATTAATTACTTTTTCCCATCAAAAAAGTATAATAAACGAGCGACAACATAACGCAGCAAAGAGAAAAAAAAAAAAACAAATAAGCTGTGAAACTTTCACTTTGCTTAAGTAATATATGTTTTAAAGAAAAAAACTCTTGTTTAAACTAAAGAAAAAAAAAACATAATATGTTTAACACGATAAACAAGCAAAGAAAGAAAAAATAATTTAATAAAATAACAACAAAAGAAGAAGAAGAAGAAGAAAAAGAATAAAATTATTTAATTAAATAAGTTCAAAACTATGAAATCATTTCACTTGTTTAAAAACAATAAAAAAAATAATTTTCTTCACTTTTAACTGTATGCACGCTACAGTGATTTTCACTTTTGAGAAATAAATATACATATTAATTAAATGTTGTAATATTTTCGGCATTAATAATAATTTTTCCTTGTCATTTTGTTTGTCTTTATTAATATAAATATTATTATTATTTGCCTTGTTACTGTTTTGATCCGCTGTGAGCGAATAATTATTTATTTCACTCAAAAAATAACTCAAACCAAGTGAAACAATTAAATCGCATTATTATGTTTTTTGCTACAACTTATAAACTTGATTATTGCTGGGTTTTATTGTTATTTCTTTCAATGTTAAATCACAAAAAATAAAATAAAAAACGAATTAAATAATTGAAAATAAAAATAAATTATTAACAATAAATCGCGACATTGAAATTTACATCATCAGAATTATTAATAAATAAAATAAAATAAAATAATAATTGATTATTAAGTTCGAAAGGTAATCATGCCATAAATTTGCATCAAAATAAATATTATTTTATTAATTTAATTAATGAAATAAATTATAATTTTGCTTAAACATCACTATTTATCCGGTCATAGATAGTTCATTTACATAATAATGCATTAAAATAATAATAATAATAATAATTTATAAATTAAGAAATTGAGATGAAAAAACACGTTACAACCTAGTTTTTTTTCTTTCTTTTATTCCATTCATAGTTGCATCGTAAAATTAGCAAGCAAATATATATTTCACAAAAATCAAGTACTAGTAAAAAAAAAAAACTGTTAAATCGTCAGATAATAAATCTTAATTAATTAATAAGCAAAAAAATAAAATGTATATATGTACATCTATATAATAATAATAATAATAATAAAATTAAAATTTATTACACAATTTACACAACATGTGTTGTGCTTTTTTATTTTTAGTTTTTAAAAAAAAATAAAAAATTTTCTATTAATAAAAATTTTTAAAATCAAGAAGCAAAAGCATAAAATGAAAAATTTTGTTCATTTAATACGAATTTACGTGATAATATTTTACAATTTTTTTTATTCTTTCAATTTCTTATGAATGAATAATTATTATTAATAATCTTATATATGTGTGAATTATAATATGGATTATTTAGATGAAAATTCAAAGCACATTATATTGCAAACAGTTTTTTTTGTTTTGCATGTCACATTCTTTCTACGAATATATAAAGTAAGGTGCGTTTGTTACTGGTGAGTAGTAATTTGCTTATTATTTTTAATAATAATAATAATAACTTAAGTGTTGCATAAATATTTTGTAATATTTTTTTGTATTTGTATTTAAACTAAAGAAAGTAAATCACTGTATAAATGAAGCAAAAATAAAAATTACTGTCACTCATTCAATCGTTACAAATAAGTAACACCTAGCCTAGCTACTCACTTAAATCCTAATTAGCCTAGATATAAATATTAAATTATATAATTTTATTTATTAATCAAGTGCTAGAAATACCAAAAAATATCAATAAACAGTATTTATTATAACACAATAAAATTAATTATGCAAAGATTGTCTAAAGTAAGCACTTTTAACTAACTTTACCTAATTTTTTTTTTCTCTTTTTGCTTAATTTAAATTACTTAAAGAAATCATTTTTATTTTATTTTTATTTTTGTACATAATTAATTTTAACATAGAGAGAATTTCATAATAAAAAAAAGTATTTAATAGGAAAAAATGAATAATCAAACAAATACAACATTGTGCTCTGAATTGTTGCTACAAAAAAACCAAACAAAACAAATATATTAGCAGAAATTTATTATATTTTTATTTCTAATTTAATTCATTTAAATATTTCTTATTTTCAAAATCATTATTATTTATGATTATTATTATTATTATTAATAATAATATTTAAAGTAATAGAGTAATAATTAAAACGATGTGTAATTGAAATGAGTTTAATTTTTTCATTTTTTTTTTTATATAATTATGTAAATTTGCAATAAAAATATTTAAAAGAAATGGAAAAAAAAAGATTATGTAATCAACAAAGAAATAAAATAAAATTCCATAGCTGTTTTTGGATATATATTTATATACATTTTTTTATAAATTAAACTGCATAATTCACCCAGATAATAATAACAATAATTTAATACTTTTAAATGTCTCGTTATTTACTTATTATTGCTGTGGTTTGGTTTTTTTTTTTCTTTCGCTGTTGTTTGTGTAACGCTTTTTTGGGTATTGTCTTCAATATTTAAAAAATTGGTTAATAATATGTAGGTAACAACAATTCAGTATTCAATGAACATAAGCGTTGAACATTAACCATTAAGCACTTGTTTGTTATTGTTGGGAAAAGAATACAAAGTAACAACGAAATATCTTTGATACAAACTATGCGCGCACGTGAATTAACGCAAATTAACTTTATTTATTATTATTTTTTTCATTTCTTTTTGATTTTAAATAATGTATGTATATGCAGCAGCAAACCAAAGTAGAAAAAGAAAATAAATTAAATTAAATTAAATAAAACAAAAACCCAAAAAATAATCGACCTCTTCTCAGCCTATTTTCGCTTACCGTAATTTTTCATTACAAAAGTAAAGCGTTGTTACTGCTTAAACTAAATACACTCGTCAGCGATTTCTCTCTTCTTTATTCGTTAATTATCAAGAAATATTCTTCTATTCAATACTATATAATTGTTATTATTATTATTATTATTACTGCTGCTGCTGCTATAACTGCTACTAACTTTTGCGCTAACATTTCAATTTTAATTTTTAATTTAATTTAAGTTTTATTCATTCGTTAAATCATTTATTGAATATAAATTGGCAAAACGCTAAAAACCTGTACATTAAATAAATAAAATAAAAAATCTAATTTATTTGCTACTTTTTTTTTTTTTGGTTCGTTTGTAATCAAAATGTTTGTGGGAAAAAATAAAAACAAATCAACGTTCTTTGCTTTCTTTCTTTTACTGTGCACATTCTTATATAAATTGCAAATTATTTATATGAATAAAAAAAAATTGAGAATAAAATATTAAATTATTAATGAAAATGTGCTTGACATAATTTCAATGTTAGATATAGGAAGTCAAATTGTTGTTTTATCAAAAATTATGTTATGTTATTGTAAAATCAGTATGAGAGATCAGTGCAAATATTTTGATTAAAAATATTTACACAGCCCACAAGTAAATTATTAAATTTTTAATTATTTTATTCGGTATTTTCATTCCGTTATATCATTTCCTATAAGATTTTTATTTTTAATTTAATTCAACTGAGTCCGGAAGAATAATCTAAGCAACATAAGTGACAAAAACTCAATTAAGTAACGTTTTTCTTGCTTTTACGTTTAAAATGATATCATGAAGCTGCTTGCTTAGCAACACACAAGGTATATTTCGGTCAAAAAATTTAAACAAAAAAAAGAAGCACCGTTAATAAAGTTTATTCTAAATGAAGCGATAAAACTGCAAAACAACTTTTATTATCTCTAAGATGATCAAGTGAAACGCGAAATAATAACCAATGGCAAAAGTTGAACTACGAACTGCTCTCATAGCAACATTAAAAAAAAGGTAAACGATGGCCAAGTGTAGTCATCAAAAAGTGAATAAAAAATTACAGGCACGATTTTGCTCTTTCAAAAAAAAATTAAAAATAAAACATACACACAGATAATAAGGTGAAAAGAAAACTTAAAAGCAGAGGAAGAATTGTGTTAAATAAATTTTTAAACAAAAGATTAAAAGAAGAAATTTTTCCAGTTTTTTTTTTTTTTGCATTTTTTTACTAACGAAATTTTTATTTTTATTAATCATTAAAATTATAATAATAAGACTTTAAATGAAACATGTAACTAGGTAATTGTGACTGTTTGTTAGTTGTTGAGGAGGCTAGAGTTTAAAAACTATTATTAATAATAATAAAAATGAAAATTATATTTATTTATTTTTCTGCATAACTGACATAATCCAGTTTCTTTTCAATCTTAAACTTGAACAAAAAATAAAAAAAAAGTTATAATGTTTCTGTTCTACAAAAAATTCAATGTCGCACGTAAAATTACGTATGGAAAAGTTGTTTATTAAGAAATCTTAAATATTAACTTTCTTATATTTTTTTTGTTCTGAATTTATTATTTAAGTTTTGTTTGTTTGTTCAACAAGTTTATTCTTGTGTATAGTATATACATATGTTCATATTTTTATAGCTAAATTATCAAGTTTTTAAGTAAAACAACAATAATTACACGAATTAAAACCAAATAATAAACTTTTATTGTTGGTTTGATCTTATTAAGAAAATCTGCTGAAAATTCATTTAATTTCATCGACATTGTTGTCTCGTGGCTAAAAAACCATCAAAAAACTAGCAATAAAAAAAAACTCGGACTATAACTTTCTTATGAGAACTAGAACTGTTGTTTTTTAATTAAAAATTGAAATTTATCCATTTATAAATTGGATGATTTTATGCAGCAAACAAATACACGATTTTCGTGCAAAGTGAATTTATTTATGCAACGCGCTTTAATTATACAAAAATTATTTAAACGAAATACGTTTTTGCATTATTAAATAGTTTAAATAATAATCAAAAATAGGGTTGCTGCTCGATGTTTGCTTTTTTCAATTATGTTAATTCAATGCTTTTACATTGATTTATTTATTAATTTTTATTATTATTTATTAATATTTTTAAATTGAATAAAAATTTCACAGAAATTTATACATTTTTTTTATAGATTATTGTTTAAAAAATATTTTTTTTCAGTTTTATGAAATAAAAAGTTTGGTGACCGCAGAGGAGTGCATCATCCACACACAAATTTTGTATATATTTTGGTTTTTTTTTTTATTCTTGAATATTTTTCTGTTTAAACAAATATCATTTTAACAGAATTTTTGATTTTATATTTTTTCTTGTTTTCTTATAATTTTAGTTCTTTAAAAACGTGTTGCCAGACTTATTAAATAAATGATTGAAGAGATGAAAACAAAACCAAAAAAATAAATATCTTTGCACTATCTTAACTTAACACGGAGCCTGTTATTACCGGTAATGTGTTGATAGATACGTTAGTTGTTTTCGGCATTTTTAAGTTATTAATTTAAAAAAAGAATGAAAAATAAAATAAAGGAATTTTACTAAAAACATAACTTAAAACACCAACATCTTGAAATTATTATTTTTGTTTTTCCTCGTATATAAAGTGTGGACGACGCTAGAGGTATAAACGGGGTTGTGGTCTTGTCACAATAAATAAAAAAAAAAACAACAAAAACCGCTTATTGTTTGCATAATCATTTAGAAAAGTATTTCTTCTTAGCTGTTGTTTTTTTTTTCCTTACTTCTTTACCTTTCTATAAATATTTTATTCATTTCGAAACGAAAAAATTAAAGAAAGTAAAGAATCTTCTTCTAAAAACAGCACTTTTTGTCAAGCATTTTCATTTATATTTAATTATTAAGCCAATTTCGTAAATAATCCTGTTAATTTTTGCTTGCTAAATTTCTACTCTGTTTATTCAGTGTCTTAGAAACACAATTTTGAATAGTAAATAAAAAAAAAATGCGAGCAAAAATAAATAAATTATTATTATTATATAGAAAAAAATTAAAAATTACTAGCAACAAAAATTACTCAATCATAATTTGTTGAATACTTTAATAATCAAAGTTAAGTATTATATAAAAACAAGAGCACACAGCAGCATCAATTTAAATTGAATGATAAGAAGAGGAAGATATGACTTAAACGCAAATATTTAGTTTTTTTTTATTTTTTAAAATAATATTTCATAAAAAAAAAATCATTTATTTATTCAAATATTAAACAAAACAAATCAAAGTAAAGGAAATAACATTTTATTAGTATTAGGCGTTTTGTTGTTTAGATACTGCTGCTGTTGCTTAGTTTTATATTTATTTTTCATTCATCTTCAATCATAATTTAGTTTAATTAATTTTTTATCGTTATTATTATTATTATTAGCTATAAT
This sequence comes from Ptychoptera contaminata, assembly GCA_963942525.1. Classification (NCBI taxonomy): domain Eukaryota; kingdom Metazoa; phylum Arthropoda; class Insecta; order Diptera; family Ptychopteridae; genus Ptychoptera; species Ptychoptera contaminata. The sequence goes on from OZ012637.1 coordinate 7,273,067, forward strand.
AATATCTATTTATTTTTTTCATTTTTAAATAATTTCCTTAGTCATTTTTAATTATCTAAATTCTAATAAGAAAATAATAAAACAGGTGCAAATATTTTTTAATTACGAAAAAAGAATTGTACTAAAGAAATAAGTAATAATTTTTACAAGACGATTTTGATTTGTAACGAGAAATAAGAAAAACGAATTAAATGAAGCAAAAATAAATAAATAAATAAAAAACACCAAATCGAATTGAATCATCCGACCGCAGCATTTATTTTATTATTATTTTTATTATTATTATTAATTCTTTTGGCTTTTGCAACTCTAAAAATACTTAAACAAAATGCCAGCGAATGAAAGGTTATTTTTTTTATTTGATTATAAATATCTTTAAGAGCAGAAAAGAAAAATAATTCAAAAAAAAAAAAAAATTTAAGAAAAACCAAAACTTTTCCTTATAGGTAGATACACACAGGTAATAATTATTTATTAATTAGAAATTAATTTAATTATTATAATTAAGTAATAATTTTCTATGTAAAATAAATAAAAAATCAACAAGTAATTGCAGCTAGAAAAAAAGCTTTATCAAGATGTTAAGAAGACAAAAAAAAAACACTGTGCTAGGTTTGTATCTTAACGATTAACGTGTCTTACTTAAATGATTTTTTTTGTACTTTTTTTTCCGTCGACATAAATCTAAATCAGCAGATTAATAGTCTTCAACCGTTTTTTTTTTGCAAGTTAATAATCTGTTGCTGTTAAAATGTGAAAGGAATGAGAAAAATAAAATAATTAAAGCAAAGAAACTACCAACAATCGAATAAAAATTATTTTCAGAGTTTTATTTAATAAAAACTTGATTTTTATTTAATACATAATTCGCTATTGAACTTGACTTTGTTTTTATTAAGATGAAAATAATAATAAAAACAAAAAACCCAACTGATTTTTCATGTAAAATCAAAACGGAAATGACCTTGCCGTTTTTCTGCTACTTCTTTTATTATTATTTTTCTTATTATTAATTATATTATTATTATTATTATTATTTGGCTGATTGACTACTGTGTGTATCGTAATAATGATTTATTTTTTTTTTGTTTAATCCAAAAAGCTTCAGTATTTTTTGCACAAAATTATTAAAAATTAACAAACCAAACACAATATTTTGGTGCACTAAAAAAAATTCACAAAACAAAAAATTATCCATTTATTATTATTTTTTTTTTCGTGTAAAATAATACAATAATGGAAAATTGATTAAATAATAATAAGCAAAAAAAATAACTGCTCTGATTGTTTTACCTTTACCGGTAAAAATAATTTATTGATTAAAAATTTTTCCTCTCATTTTGAATAGGTTTTTGTTATTATTGAAAAAGCGCACAGCCTAAACATTAATTATTAACAAAAATAGAATAAACGTAATAAATCTAATTGCAAATATATATATATATATATAAAAATAGTAGAATAAACAACAAACGCGAATTTTCCAGTAATAAAATTAATTAACATTTATCCACCCTAATCCCTGTATTATGGAGGACAACAAAACGGATAAACAAACAATTATAACAAAACAAACGAAAAAAATAATTTTTGAATTTTCCTCAATTAATTTTCTTTTTAAATATATTTATTAATTTGTTTATTATCATTTTTATTTATCACTTTTCACACACTGATATTCTCTTAATTGGTTTTCTGATTAAATTATTTTTTTTTGGTTGTTTTATTTTTTTTTTTTTTGGTTTTTACTCACCTAAATTACTAATTGCACCACAAATAATTTTTTTCTTTTTTTTTTTGTTTTAAATTTAATTATTTACTTTTTTCCTTTTAATAAACAAATTTTTAGCAATTTTTTTTTTTTTTTGTAATAAAATTAATTAAAAAAAAAAAATTATTATTTTTCTCCAACAAACTGAATTAATTAATTAATTTTTTCGCTTAAAACACACAAAGTTCAAATACACTTTTATTGATTTTGGTTATTAGAAATTTTTTACGTTTCTATCTTTAAAATATCCTTTTAATTATATCCCAATTTGTGGAAGATGATCCAAATGTTTATTAATTTTTTTTTAGTAATTAATTTAAATGAAAATAATTTTTTTTTTATTAATATTTTTTTAAATAAATTATTAATTATTATTAATAATAAAAAAAATTATTATTATTAATTTTATATTATTTATTATTTAGAAAAAAAGGGCCCAGTGGCCTAACAATCTAATGAAATGTGCGAGAGACTCGAATTCTGTGATCTCTGCACGTATTTATATAGCCTTTGAGGGGACCGAAGAAGCTATATTTTAATGTAATTTAAGTGGGGAATCAGGGGAATTTAAGTGGGGATGGCTGAGTATGCAACGAAAAAATTATATTATTATTATTTCTTCTTTGGCTATGTATAAATGTAAAAGAAAATACAGAAAAAAATATAATAAAACTAACATCACAACGCGATGATGATGAGCTAAACTGTACATCGACAATATACATATTTTTCTTTGAAGCATATATTCTCCATGCTTTGACGTCAACACGGTCAAGTAACGTTACGGTATTCATATTCTACGTACTGTACGCTTGTATGCGGTATTTCCTACAAGAAAATTAACATTAACAATGATGACGTCGTCCGATCTATACCACATATAGAATATTAAATACAAAAAATATAATAAAATTAGCGTATTTATTTTTAATCGTGTATTGAAATTATTTGTATAAATTATTTTCTGTATTAAAAAAAATAATACTTTTGTCATTATTGGTTAACGTTGCGTTTGTATGGTAAATACCATCAACATCAGCAGCAACAGAAAAGTCTTAAAGACATTTAAAAGTAAAGAAGAAAAATCGTCATTACCCCATTCTTTCACATGATGGTTTTTTTTTTAAATATTTTTTTAAATGTATTTATACAAAAATTAAGTTAAAAGAAAGAAAAACATCGTACCATCGAAGAACGGTCACTACTCACAGTGTATTTTTTTTCAATAAAAATCATAATTTTATTTATTTTTTCTCATATGTTTCGTTTATTTATTATTTGTTCATTCTTATACAAACAAAAATGTAATGTTTTTTTTCTTTATATTTTTTAAAAATATAGAAAAAAGATGAAACGTACAAGTTGTTGTTGATGATGGTAATATTATAAAATTAACAACAAACATACATACATAGAAATACATTGATTTCAAGATGAGGTATGGTGGATGGGTGGTTAAAATGAAGAAGGAAAAATTATATATATATAAATAGGTATTATAACATACGATATACGATTACATTAATTTTTATTATACAAGAAATAGAAAAGGTAATGCATAGTGGTGGTAAAGACGCAAAAATAATAATAATAATATGTAATGAATAAAAAAACATAAAGACAACAGAATACAGAAAATAAACTAGAAGAAAAAAATTGTTATTGATAGAAGAGAAGAAGAATTTCACAAATACAAGAAATAAGTACCACGAAGAAATATTTAATTAACGCAATAAAGCACTACGTTCAGTTATCAGGTTGTTTAACTTTAAGCATAACATAAATTTATATTACGAAAATAAAGATTAAATTTTTATAAAATAAATAAAAATATTAAAACTTATGCAAATAATATAACGTTGCGTTTATTGGTAAATAACGCGACGGCGCAATGCGGTAAAAATAGCAAAGTGTTTTTTTTTTGTTGCTTTTCTTTTCTCATTGATGATGGTAACAATCAAATACAAACGTGTGCACGCTCGGTTTATCCACGTGTGATTTTTAATAAAATAAGATATCACAGAGTAATATTGATGGATAATAAATTTGGGTATTTTGTTTCTTCATTTTCATTAATTAGGATAACAGAATAATTAGAAGAGAAAAAGGTATTGTTACCATCTATAAGCATTTATTTTTATCTAATTAGATATTAATTGGTTGGTTATGTTTTTATTTTGTATTATATTTGTATTACGACGTTGTATAATATACTAATTGTTTATATGTATATTTTTTGTTCTCTTTTCTATTTCTATTAATACAATTAAAGTGTGTAAATTCCACAAGGTGACTAATTTAAAATTACCTTTATCGTGTATAATAATTCTTCACATATTTTGATTAAATTTAAATGAAATATAAAAAAAAATTACCTATATATTAGTAACTCTAACGGCTTAAAAAATATCAAATAGGCAAATAAATATTTTAAAATTGAATAAATAAATCAGTGCTGATTGCACAAAAATCGCATCATCACATCTTAATTTAGCTACAAATAAAAATAACAAAAAAACCATTACTAATCAATAAATTATTTTTACAACAGAAATATAATCAATAAAAAAATAAATTAACATAATTAAAATAGAAACAAGTTTCTCTCGCGATTAAATAAACACGTCATATGACAGACAATAACAATATATTATTTAGATGGTAAACAGTAGTATCAATGTGACAGAAAAATCATTTAAAAGTAACAAATCAATAAATCAGGTAAAAAACCAAAACAGAAAAAAGAAACAAATACTAAATCCTTTATGGTATTAGAAAAAAAAAAATATTAAAACAATTAACTATTACCATATTTATCTCAATGCTAGATGAATTTTATTTGCTTAACCTAAACATAATCTCACCAACTAAATTCATTTTAATGACAAAAAATAAAATAAACAAAGAAATTGCAGCAGTAAAAAAAAACACACACACAAACGATTAAAAATGATTAATGATAAATAAGGTGAAAACAGGTAAAAGTAAAATTATATTATTTTTAATTATTTGCTCATTTTTAGAAGGACAACAATTGTTGTTTCTATTAAATAAACATAATTAAATATAAGTTAATTTGTTTTGTTAATTAAACTTAAAAACATTGAACTATAACATCCGAAAATAAAATAAAAAAACACCAAATCAAATATAAAATATTAAGACGATTTTTAGAGGATGAAAGACAACAAACTAAAGGTAAATACATTTGAAGTGAAATTAATGCTCATCGTTGTTTTCGTTGAGAAAAATCAAAATTATTGATTTAAATCAATGGTGTATGAAAGATGACATTAAACACGTATAAGGTGGTAAATTAACAAGGTGAATTACAAAAGAAAAAACCATTAATTATCAAACAGATATTTATTATTTAAACGTTTGTTCTAATTACTTAATTAATTAATCCCGAAACGACGTTATTGATTTTTATTTTTTTCTCATATATAAAGTAAACAAAAAGCCTCGTAATTGTGACAGATTAATTCACTTTAGAGACAACAAAGTGTTGCTAATTATCCAACAAATATATATGGTGCAAAGTAATTTATTTGTACCAAACAAGACACAAAGTAGCAGCAACAACAGCAGCAAAAAAATAATAACACAGCATTTACCTGTATGCGGAAGAAATTTTAATTCCATTTTTAAGTGATTTTAATTTTTCTTAATTTTTTAAGGAGAAAAATTTACACATTACATTTGATTAATCATTCTCTCATTATTTATATATAAATTATTTAAAACATTTTATTTATTTAATGCAACTGGGAATTTTACGATATTTAGTCATTTTTCTTACGTAGTTGTTAAAGAATACATAGTGACAATGACAAGTAATATATTTAAATTTACAAGAAATAATAATGATTAGCTATGTTTAAAGTTGTCAACGATGTGGTTGGTTGGTAGGTTGGTTGATTTGTTTGATTATTATTTGTATATTTTATCTTTTATTAAAACCGACCACAAAACAACAAGTAATATTATGTTAATCTTTTACGCAATTGTAGGTACTTTTTCAAACAAACAAAAAAAAAAAACAATATAAATCCCAGATTTATAACGTCGCTGGCTACTATATACTACCGTCTAATTAAAATAATAGAAAAAAAATGCTATTTAATAAAGGAAAGAAATAAAATGAAATGAAAACACTGATTAATATTATATTACAATTATTTTTTAATAAGAAGCAATGAACTTGATTTAAAATAATTAAAAAAAATTCTCTGTTTCGTTCATATGTCAATATTCGCTGTTAGTAAAGAGATTAGTAACTTTGCAACACCTTAAAGTAAAACGAAAAAGAAGTCATTAACCATTCATTTTTTTTTTTTTTTTTTTGCTTTAATTTTAATTCTTTATTTTGTAACATGGATGAAATATTATACGATTTACTTCCTGCTTTTTATTATTCTTATTATTATTTTTAACGCAAGAAACGTCTGTAATTAACGAAATTTAAACTGAAAAAAATAATTCCAAATAATAATTTTGTGAATTAATTTCTCTATACAAAAATACAGTTGAATAAAAATAAAATTAACATATTCTTAGTACATTTTCTTGATTAAATTTAAATAAAAGTAACAAAGAGATAAAAAAAAAAAACAAATTAACACTAATCACTTAATTACATTCCACAAGTGTGTAAGAATGAGTAATTTAAAACCATTTTTGTTTACTTAAAGGATTTTCTTATTAATAATAAATTAATGTTTTCTTATCGAAAGTAATATAAGAATATTTTTAAGTCATTATTAATTAATATCCAATAATTTTGCATAATAAAAAATGAAAAGAAAATTATTTTTCGATTAAAGAAAGAACAAAATAAAAATATACAGAAGAAAAAAATTGAGGTGAAATATAAATAATAAAGCAAAGCAAAAAGTAAAAAAAAATATATATTTATTATATTGGCGCCAAACTAAGCGCACATAATTAAATAATACAATAAATAAGCCAGCACATATGTGTATATAGAGAATACAAAAAAAAATATTATTATTAATTCAATAAAAAGTAGCAAAAAAATTTAATAAAAGCCTAAAGCATAGAAAAATTATTAATAAAAAATATGATTACGTTGTTTGTGGCTATATTTTGGATTAAAAAATGATAATATTCCTTATTAATGCGTAGTTGAATAACGTGAATAATTCTTATTTCTATTATTGCACACTGAAGATAAGTAACAAAATCGCATACTTGCTATCATTTTTATTTATTTAATTTTTACCACCTTACTAGACGTTAATAAATAAACAGACACGGAAACACTCAATTCTAAAACTACCAAAAGCCATAAACTAAAAATTAAATAAAAAATTAGCAAAAATTAATAGAAAAGACAATTATAAGGTATCGTCCATCTAAAGACAGGTTCAAAGTATCGTCTTAACATAATAATTAAAACTGATTTTATTTTAAAGTAAATTATAGGCATCAAAAAGACACAACAAAGAGGGTCAATAAACCTTCCTACTATTTCATTTAATTTATTTTATTTAATAATAAAAAAGAACTAAATAATATGTTGTGTGCGGAAAAATAATATATATATAACTTTGCACACCTTTTTCTAGATTTTTTACACTAGTTTCGGTTTTTTTTTTCTTACCACTCTTCATCACCTTTTAACAACCGTTTTCTGCTCATTTATTTTGATTATTTCAATGTTCTACTTAGTTCTTCATTTAAAGTGTTCTTTTTTTTTTTCGTTTTTATTAATTTTATTACATTACATTCAATTTCATTAAATAATTTCACTGCTTTGTTACAGGCAGCGAGAATAAAAAAAATTAAAGAACGAAAATAAAAAGAAAAACATTAAAAGGTAACGAAAGGTGTTTAATTGCTTCAAAAGGAAAGAATTATTTAAAATGCAAAAAAGAAAAATAAACGAAAAATCTTATTACAATTAGTGATAAAATTTATAACCACATCAATTTATAAACGTCCAAGGCATACGTTACACAATTCTTTAAACCGATTAATCTGTCAATGCATGCTGTTTTTTCTTTTAGATTATTTCGCCTTTATTAAATTTCCTTATCGCTTGGTTTTTTATTATTATTATTATTTTTATTTTTACAACCAAAATATACCCAACGTACCATCAAGTTTCATTGCAGTTTATTGCATTCAATTCTTTTGTTAAAATAAATCACAATAATTTGCTTAAAATGAAAAAGAAAAAAAGGTAGAAAATAATTCGTTTAATTTAATTTTCTAACTTTTTATTTTTTATTCATTGCGTCTGTGTGTTCATTGGTATAGGGATTAGCCGTAGGCAGGATATGCGGAAATCAAATTTGCAAAATAAATACTGACACTGACACTTCTCTATTTTAATCATAAATTTTTTCCTTTTTTTTTGCACTATTTGACTTTATCATGGGTTGGGAGTGTTGTACACATGGTATAGTTACATCTGGTTGTATATAGAAAATACTTGAAATTTCCGGTGTTCATTATTCCCCTTAACCATCATCATACCAGTCTGTGTTACTGGTAATGGTAATATTAACAATGAAAAGAGTCAAACGATGGAAATATATAACATAAGGGAAAATTTTATTAAAAAATAAACAGAAGCAGCAGCGGCAGCAGTATTTCAAGAGAAAAACTCATTTATTCTCCTTTTATGAAATTTATCAAAAATAAAACGAGAAGCATGTTATACCGGCGTCGTCACATGGTTACGTTACGTTATGTTTGCTAAAATTTGTGACCAAAAAACTTGCAAGAAAATGAAACAAATATTTTGTCTGGTTTATCTGAAAATTTATCTCAGTGGTAGGAATTTTATGGTAGGGACATTTGCAACATAAAAGAAAAGCATAAAAACCCTCCTACAACTCTTGTTACAATATTATATGTTTACTACCCCACTAGATACATATTTTAACCATTAAAATATGATAAAAACACCGGCCGGCATTCTATATAGTAGTCTTGTTTGTATTAAAAATGTTGTTATTTTGTTTTGTTATTGTCGGGAGCGGATGCTGTATGCTCTATAGTAAAAACAGATGAAAATTCTCATTTTTTCTTTTATTCATAGATTTTCTATTAAATATAACAATAGAAAAAATAAATGTACAGTGTTGTCGCTTTTTATACTGTGTTTTTCTTCCAACCTTCGTTGAAACGACTAAATTGGGGTTACTTTTAGTGCTTAGCTTTTCTATAACTATTGTTCAGGTAATGGAAATCAAAGAAAACTGAATAATAACATATCACACGATTATTTTTTACCATAACGAAACCATTTATTATAAATCTATTTTCCAATATTTTTTATTCAACTAGAATTTATAGAAATTTCTTTTGTAATTTAAAATAAAATATTATTTTGCTAATAATTCTTTTGAAAATTGTAAATCATTTTAATAAAAAAAAAAAAAACATAAACGAGATATAATTGAAAAATATTATATAAACTAGGAAAATTATATGAGAAAAATCAAGACAGAAATATTAACAACGTTATTATTGGAAAAAATCAATGCAATGTGTTATACCTTTAAAATTCATTGAATTTACACAAAAAAAAAACAAAATTATTTTCTAATATATTATACATAGTTGCAGAAATTGTGGTAAAAAACAAAAATTAAATAATAATAATAATAATTTTCCTATATTTTTATGATTATATATTGATTACCAACAATAATTCAAGTTGGCAAATTATTATTTTATTTAAAGAAAAAAAAAAAAGAAAACTCAGGAAAGCAAATTACCTAAACCAGCAAGTAAATAGCAAACAAAAAAACCAGTGATATTACCCAATGCTGGCTTGCTTTTAAGTGAGTTGTGCAAATATTAATACGAAAGACACAACACAAGATTATATTGATTACAAGAATAAAAGAAAAAACAACCAGCAGAAATGCACTTTCATCGTGATTCAACGAGGCAACAGACAAAGTGAAAAAAATAATAAATAAATAAATAATCGAAGCTCTTTAATAAACTCTATAGCAAAATTGTGAATTTTCATATGTAATCAACTTCAAATCTGTTTCTTTTTTAATTTTATTTTATTTTCCGCACACAATTTACTATTTGATGACTTTTAAAGACTTCTAGCAGCAGCATAACGTAACGTAATATTTTCTTATATGCAAAAAAAAACCGATTAGTTATTTCGATGAAAAATGTTTAAAGAAACACATTTCTGTGGCGGGCGGTTGTTTTTGTATGTTATGTCAGTAACAGCATCAGGCAGCAATGGCAAAACAGTGACATCGCAAATTATATTTATTCTAGCTATATATATATACTTATCCTAAACAAGCTAACCATATTATGTTTATTATATACGATACTGCTAGCTAGGTGTATATAAAGAATAAACTTCATCGTCTAATATTTTTATTATTATTATTTGTATTCTTGTTGCCGCTTTCTATAGTTTCTTAGCTATGCTGATGATAAGAACAGCAACAACTAAACCAAGAAGAATAACAGCAGAAGTAGCAGCAACAACAGTAACTACAGCAGTAATACCATTGAGGTGAGATGATGATGATGATGATGGCATTACGCGGTATGCAAAGGTCATTTTAACGACTTCTCTCCTGGTTTTATATAGCTATTTAGTACCGTTATGGCGTCGTTTTATATATATACATATAAATATTTTAAATAAACATTTCTATATCTATTACTTTTATATTATATTATTTTTTTTTATCATATACATAGCCAATAGTTAGCTAGAATTTTCAGTATTACAATAACATTTGTTTCTCTATTACCATTTACATTTATTTATTATGAAAAAAAATTGTACAATTTTTTACATTAGTTATTAATCATGTATTTGTGATGACATGTAGAAAAATTAACATATTAAACGATAAAAAGTAAAAAAAAATAATGAATGCATTAATAATTTGTGTGCACATCATTGACATGGAATTGTATTTCCATTAAACAGAATATTAAAAAAAAAGATTAAGATAAATAGAGGTGTGATCACTTAAGATAATCTGAGATAAGAAATTTCAATTTAAAACCAATAAATATGCAAAAATCAAATTTAAATTAAAATATCTCAGGTAAAATATTCAAGAATAAAATAATACAAATTTACAGGTTTTTCCTTCTTTTTTCTTTCTTTCTAATCATTAAAATCCACTTAATTAATTTTTTTGTCTCCACTAATTAAAATAAAATATAAAAAAAAATATTATCGAAGTTAGTTATTAAAAATTATTATATTTTCGTGTGACTTTATAGATTTTTCTAGTTGCCACTGTGTTGCTTCTATTTTATATTCGATTTTTTTTTGTTCTTTATAAAGAAAATTATAAAAGGATTTTCTTTTTTATCTGTTTTATCTGTTTTTGTCTTTTTTTTTTTTGTATAAACAACTTAAAAGAGTAAAGAAATTTTATTTTATGCAAAAATACAAGAGCAGAGTAGAGTCAGTGGGTTAAATTGACAGTCTTTTTAACTAAAATAACTACTACCCTCAATACACATCAGCCCTATTAAATTTTCTTTTCGTTTTTGTACATAAAAAAATAAAAATCTATATCTATATAGATAATATTAGATAACGTTGAGCTGTATTCAAGCATATGAGAATTTGTTGTGCCGTATGCTATTTCGTGGTACGTGTAACAGCATTTATAATATTGCAGCATCCCACTGGTCCAATTTTTCATATACTATTTACTATACTGTGTACGGTTAACGTTAAAAATAAAAACAAATAGCGACTTTTCCTAATATAAACCCTCTCTGATTCTCTAACTAGAAAAAATAGCAAACACTTTGCATTTTGTTTATATTCCATTCTTATAAAAAAATAAAAATATAATCGCAACAAAAATTTAACACAAAACATTCCTGATTATGTTGATATTCACCCTGTTACTGTTCATTTTATAATTTTACTACTGCTGTTGCTGTCCTATTGTTGCTGTCATTGTGCACTCTACTGTGTTCAAGTTGAAAAATATAGCCACATAAGGACACATAATCCATATGTGATATTTATATACAAAAATAAGCATTTGTTTTGTTCATTCGATGTTGGTTAAAGTTTTATTATTTCTTTACAATAAATTTACTAAATAGTGGAAACAATATTAAATCTAAAGTAGAATATAAAATAGAGAAGCTCACAGTGTCTTTTTGTCGGTGAATTTCAAAAATATTTGGAAAATTCATATTAATGTTAAAAATAACAAAACTTTATAACATCGATTGACCTTATTTTCGTTTCTATTTTTAAAAATGCATTAAATTAAAGAGAGAACTAAAAACAATAAAAATACCAATTGATAACAATAGAAAATAGCAACAGTAGCGATACAAGTTAAAGCTTCAATTAAAACAATAAACCACGAATAAAAGCTAAAGCGAAAAAAAAGACTTTTATTGTGAGAAAATCTCTTATTGATTTAAAAATAAATTTATATATTTAGAAAAAAATATAATAATATTGGCTTTAAACTGTTATAAAAAATTAAAAATTAAATTCAATTAATAAAATAAAGGATTGTGTTTTGCAGAGTTATTTTTACATTCTCAACCTTTTGCTCTAATTCTTCTTTATTCAATTGTACAGTGAAACCTCGTGTACATTAAGCTTTTTATTTGCAAATATTCTTTCGTTTTAAATATTATCCAATTGAATTTACCAAAAAGTCAAGAAATTTCTTATTTGAAGCATAAATTACCATTTAATGATAAAAAACACTCAACTTCAACATTGTCGAGATTATACTGTAAGCAGCAAAGCAAAGCAAAAACGAACTAATCCATTAAAAACAAAAAAATGTTTTAAAATTAACTGAATTTTAAATAATAAAACTGTCAATTGTAATAAAAGCATAAAAGAAATTATAAAAGCCAAAATATCAAGTAAAAATTCATTCAAAAAAAAAAAGGTAAAAAAAAGAATTAAAAAAAAAATCCGAAAAACTGTAAATTTTTAATTCTTTTTCATTTAAATCGCGCACAAAATTAAATCTTGTTTTTAAATTTGTTCTAATTAGATTAATGACCAAAATAGAGTATGCAGAAAATTAAGTAAATTAAAGTTTTTTGTTTTTAAGAATAATTAAATGAAAAGAAAAGAAAAATTTCGCCAAAAAACTAATTCGTATTCTTGCGAGCATGGCAAAAAAATGTAAACAAAAATAGAAGAAAATATAAACAAATTAAAATAAAAAATCACAAGGTGTGGTCGATAATCAAAAAAAATAAAATAATAATAATAAATACATTAAAAGTAGGCAAGAGATTCGGTGTTGATTGTTCTCTTTAAGATTTGTAAAACATTTTTAAGGTAAAGTCCCATGATAATATACATAACAGTCAGACAGTATGGGTTTTTTTTATTTAAATATCTCATTTCATGCGAAATTTAAAGACAAAAAAAACCACATATGACGCTAATAATACTTGAAACAGATTTATAAAGAAAAATCAATAAATGTAATGTATATACTAATTCGCGTTATTATTATTATTATTAATGTAATAAGCTGCGTTCTTGTTAATATTTTTATTTATTAATGGAACAATTTGTTTATTTAACAATTAATAATAATGAAAAAAAAAAGCAAAAATAATTTCGTTAAAAAATTAACAACTTAACAATTAACTTAATATTTATCGGCAGAATTACAAGAATTTAGAAAGAATAAAAGAGAAAAAGCAACAACACAGCAACAACAACAGAATGTAATTAGTAGTTTGGCGAATTAATTAGCAAAATTTTATGACTGACTAATTGCAAAAAAAAGTATTTTATTTATTTTATTAAAGCTGCTTTACATTAACAGTTAGATTTAATTGAAAATTTAATTACATTAGCGCCTGTGCTATGTTTTTTATTTTGCATTTAATTAAAATTTTTATTGCACTTGACACACCAGACACAGGAACGAACACAAAGTGTTTATAATTATTATATCTTGTTTATTTTTTTAAATTATTAAGAAACCTGGACCATAAAGTGGGATGACATCACATTATACAAATTAGGGACTTTTAGAGTGCTGACCGAAATACTTAAAATTGTATTTACTAACCATAAGAAGGTGTTTAAGGATACAAAACCTAAAGTAAATATTAATATTTCTCGGTAATGTTGTATTAAGTTTAAATAAGAAACGATTGTTCTGGTTAAAAATTACTTTATTAAAGCTGAATAAACAATATTTATCAATCAAGAGTTGCATTCTATGTAGAAACAGTAATTTTATTTAAAAAAAAAAAACAAGATTAGTTCCTGCTTTAAAGGTAAAAACTCATTCATGCTTTTTTATTTCTAAAAAGCTTTTAATTAAAAACATAACCCATAAACGACTAATAAATCGTTTACAACATCAACAATCACTTAGCAAGCATCAACAATAACAACAACAAATTTCATTCATTAAAATTATAGAAAGAAAAATAGGTTTTTTTTTTTTAAATTATTATTTGAAATAAAAAAAAAATTCTTACAAAAAAATTTCCCACACGACAGAAAAACTTTAAATAAAATCATATAAAAAAAAAGCACACAAAACAACAGTTTTGTTGTCGTCGTGGTTGTGGCCGTCGTCGTCATTGTCGTTTACCTATTCATTGTTACATTTTTATAAACATATATTTCTCTCTAATTTAATTTTATTATAATAAAAATAATAATAATGTGTTGTATACGACGTAAGGTAATGTTATGACTGTAATTGTTAATTTTAATAATTAAATTAATTAAAATTAAAAATTCTAACTAGAAGAAGAAGAGAAACACGTAAAATACTCTACTATTCAACCGGTAATTTGTAATTTTATTTATAAATTTTTTTTTTTGCAACTAACAATTACTCTCTTCTTGTTGCCTTTTTATTTTTATTTTAATGATTTATTTAAATTAGCGAATAGGAAAAAAATAAAATAAACATTTTACTATGTGCGGTTTTTTTATTTTATTTCTAAGCGCGACAAACGTATGATTTGTTTTGTCTTGTTTTTTTTTTGCAAACAATATTACTCGTGCAAAATAGCAACAACGAAATAAAAAAAAAGCTTTTTTTTTCATCAAATAACAAGAAAAAATTCTTTTTTGAGTAATAAATTGGGTGGCTATAAAATTCCAACAAACCAATAAAATTAAATAACAAGTAAAAATATTACACTAATGATCAATTTAATTAAAGGTAAAAAAAAAAAATAATACATTTTACATGCTATTACTATTGCTTTTGCTATTGTTGTTAGTAAAAAAATTTATTATGTAGTAAAAAAAAAAATATATAACCGAACTTAAGGTTAATAATGGAGAAAAGTGCAAAACCATATTTATTTTTTTATATGTATGTATATATTTTTGCTTATACATAATTCATTTCAAAGTCATTAACGTGAACTCAACATCAGTCACAACTTAGCCTCAAGTTAAATTAAATAAATAAATAAAATAGATGTGATGAATAGAAAAATAATAACAATTTATGAATGTGTAATTTATTTTCTTGCATACATTTTTGCTTTTCTTTTTTTTTTTTTTTTTGATGTTGTCAGTTTATTTAACCAACTAGGTTAATGTTAATGTTTTTACCGTGTGATCAATTAATTAAACAAGTGCTAAAGGTTTTTCGTTTAATTGAAAACAATGTAGGTCTTCTATCTAGTCATTTATCTAAACAAAAAAAATGCCAATTCTTCAAAATAATAAACAACAGGCCAGCCATTAATCATTACAAGAGAATCATTATTATTGATTATTGATTTATTTGATGAGATCAATATATTAAAAATTAGTTAAAATTGCGTTATATACACACACATAGGAAGTAATAGTTCTTTCTTTAGTAAATATATTTATCATATAATAGAATCAAACAGACTAGAAAAATCTATTAACCTTCAACAATAACTTTGCCATCACCTTTGCTTTTATTCAATTCAACTTTTTGTATATTTTTTTTTTGCAAAGAAAATCCTTCTTCCTGCTGCCTTATTGTGTGTGTTTTATTTTATAGAAAAATAACATTTCCTAGATCTATTCAAGAGACTTTTATATTGTATTTTTCGTTATTTCTATTTGTGTTTTGTTTGATTTAAACACGATTACTTTTTTTCTTATCCATCTTGCTGCATTTATTTCTAAATTAACGAAAAAAGTTTTTATTTTAGCTCAAAATTATTTACTTTAAACGATTTAAGGTCTTTAAAAGCGCGTGAAAAAGCTACAATATTATTTTTTGCAATATTGTTGTTGACCTTTTTTTACGTGTAAGGTTTTGTCCAATATTTTATGTTCGAAAATTCAAATATTGGTTAGAGTATGGTAGATTTTTGTCTATAAAACGTATGTTGTTTTGCGTAGTAAAAATGGCAATATTTTTGGCTAAAATCCAACAAAATATAAAACGAAAAAATATTATTTTTGTTAATAAATTGACGGTTGAGGCTGGCTGGCTGGTTGCCTGCCTTAATTCAGTACTTCATTGTCGTGTCTATACCATTAAAATGTCATTTTATTTATACATTTTGTTAACACTTTTACCTAACTAGAGATACTGAAAAAAAATTTATCTATTTATTTTTAACATCGAAAAACCTCGAAAATCAATAAATTTTCAGTGACTTTTTTTTGTGCAATATTTTTGCTAGAAAATTTATATTTTAATATTAAAATGAATTATTTTTAATTTCATTTTTTAGGGGTTGGTGGTTTATAAAAAGGTTAAATTTCATTGCTATTAATTGAAACAAAAAAATAAAAGAAAAAATCAATAAAATTCTAATTTAAAGTCTGGTCTCAAGTGATTAGTGAATGATTTGTAAAATTATTTCAACAAATAAGAAGTCACTTTTAAATTAATTATATTTACTTTGATGTTTTACCTGGCTAGCATTATTATATTTTAAGTATTTATCATTCCTAACAATGCATCATTATTTATATTTGCAAAAATTAACGAAACACGTAAAACAATAACAATCTCTCATTAAGTAAAAATAAAATAATAATAATAATCGACTTTTAATTAATAATAATTCAATGTAAAACGAAAATAACAAAAAACTTGCTGCAAAAATGACATCATTTTTCGTAAAAATACACCTAAAAAATGTATAAAAATAAAAATATTTCTCTACTTGGTAAATAATTCGTGATGTTTCTCATTTTATTACTAAAAATACATTTTTTTTTGTTGTTTAAACAAGTAAAAAAAAAAACATAAAGTAAATCGCTGATTACACTTTGTGCAAAATAAATGGTTGACTTTTCGGTCAAGTTCGCGTGTGCCAACCAGCCAGCTAGCCAGCCAACGTCATCTTTATGTTACTTATATTTTATTTATGTTTTTTCTTTTGAAAAGTGAAAACAATAATCCTTTCACTTTCATTTATAAAATGAACAAACAGAAATTCACTTATTTTAACAGAAAAATTGTTTATTATTATTTTATTTCATTTGGCGGCTGCGACTGTTGTATAATAATTTTGTTTTTGGTCTTTTTTCTAGTTAAGTATTTGTTTGTTATTTTTTATTTTATAAAAGAAAACAAAAATAAAAAAACTTTGTTGCCTCTTCAGTACAAATATTGAATAAAGCAGAGCTTTGAAGAGGATAAATTGAAAAAATAAAAAAATCACAAGAAAATTACATCTTTTATTAGCCAATAATTGCAAAATAAAAGCAAATAAAAAATAAACACTCAACAACAAAGAAGTAAAAACTAACATTAAAATTGATTTTAAAATGCACTTTTGATTTTGCTTAAATAATTATTTAACTTTTATTTCGTATTTAAAAATAGAAAAAGCAGAAAAACAAATAATTAAATCGATACAAATATTTGTTAATATTTCAATTAATGACACAAAATCGATTTATTGTAAATTGTCAGACGAAAATTTAACAAGAATACGAGGGACAATAAACCAAAAAAAAAAATAAAAGCATAGACAACTTCTTTTAAATGGAAAAAAAGGAAATACGTACAGGGAAAATTTTAATAAACATGTTAGATACGTAATTCTAAAGCAACTAATGTAAGCTAAATGCTAAACAGACAGCAGTATTGTTATCGAAAAGTAATGACGTTAATACAATTGTTAATTCTTGGAAATTTGCAGTATTCAATTGCTTATAGATTGTTCAATCCTTAAAAATTTCTCGAAATATCACCTGACGCTTATATAAACACTAGTCTTAATAAATTCGCAATAATTTCTTACAAGAAATTGCTAGAAACCAAAAAAATAGTCAACAGACTAACGTAAAAACGCATAGTAAATGTGTTTTCTGTGTATAAGCATCGACAAAGCAAAAAAAAATAACTTAAGGAAAAAAAATAAATCCATAAAAGCAAAAAGCAATACAACTTTCTTAACTTTTCTACACTAAAATATACAAAAAGACATAAATTTTATTAAAATATATAACAGCAACAAAAATAAGGCAAGAAAGCACAACAAAACAAAATAAATTGATGCTTAGACTTAAAGATTTATGTTTGTCTGCCGTTGTGCGTGATGATTTCCCTGCATTTATTATATAACCGTATATATTATTTACTAAATTTAACATACATTTCAGACAAACATTTACGCATTTTAAGGGTGACGGCGAACGTCAAACAGAAGTATATATAGATGTAAAAAAAAGCTTCCTAAATTGCACTTAGCTTACAATGAAAAAATACAAATGTGAAATCCAGTGAAAACAGGATAAACGTTTTGTTATTTTTTCATTTATTTTCACTGTATCCATCAGACAAATGAAAATGTGTATATGAAAATGATTTCCCTTAAAATAATAATAATAATAAAAAAAAAATAAAATAGAAGAAATAATAGGCAAGACAAGACAAGATTTCGGGCGATATATTTGTGTTTTTTATCCTTAAAAAATGAACGAGAAACATTGAGCAAAAGCAATAACAAACAACAAAAACCATTAAGCAATAAACTGAAAGCTTTAAAGTAAATCAATGTAAGCTTATTTTAACTACATAAGCTTTATTTACAGTTATAGCCTTAGCCTTTATTATTTCGTTTTCTTGTTATACCTAGTACCTAGTAGTCTAGAGAGCTAATAATATTTTTTTCTGAAATTAAAAACGGAAATATAGCGAAATAGAGAAAAGTTTTGAAAAGTTTATTTATTTTTAATTTAGATATAATTGTGTTTAGTCTGGCATAGTGACATAAATGATTGTAATGGGAAACTGTTTTACGTATTTCTAACATTGTATGATATTACCACCCACCTACCCTTAAACTAAAGAAAAACTAAACTATAGAGAATAGTAGAACAAACTCTAAAAATTAATTTCAATTTAATTATGTTTTAGTTTTATTCTTCTGCCATGTAGTATGCTGCTGTTGACATATTTTTCTCATTTTTGTTGATTTCTTTTCGCATTCATTCACGTTTTGTTAATTTTTGTTTTAATATTTTCGCTAGGGTAAACACAATATTTATGACAAATTATGTCTTATACAGATTTCTTAAAATATAATAATTAAGCTTTTATTTAATTTTATTTTTTATCCATTGGAATTTATATGTTTGTCATTAAAAGAAAACAATTTTTTAAATGTCATTGATTAAATATGTTTTTTTTTGTGTTTAAAAATCGGATAAAACAATATATGACTTTGCGTTGGGATTACTTAAGATGTGACACCAAAAGAAACCACAACAACGGGACAGCAGAGTGTAATTTAAGATTTATTTTATTATTGTTTTACGAAACGAAATATTTTTTATTGTATGTGGACTAAAGTAAGTCAATTTTACATTTTTTAATATTACTTAATAATGTATTGTGTATTTGGTCATCAGATAAGCATTGCAACGATATAGTCTTGATGACGAATTTTTAAAATTCAACATTTCTTTGGGATTTAAGGAGTTAAAATAAAAAATAAAAATTATTATTAGAAAAATAAATTACAAAAATTAATGTTAAATCAAAATAAACTTAAATACGAGTCCCAAAACTTTTATTTTAATACCATAACAAATTATAACAAACGGATACAACCTTAAATCAACTAAAATAAGCCAAAAAAACATATAATAATTCTGTATAAGCAGGTGAAAAATAATGAAAATTCCCTAAAGTTTAAAACAAACAGAAAGCTTTTATAAAATAAAAATATAAATCAATAAAAGAACAAAATTTTTTGCATTGTACTGCTGTTTAAATGTTTGAATTAAATATCCTTAGAGCATTATTAAAAACAGCATAGATTTTAAGAAATAAGTATAAAAGCTAGCAAGGTATTGCTATTTTTCAAACAGAAATAGATTATAATTTAGAAAAAATAATAAATTTGCAAAACAATTTGTAATTTCTCCAACAAGATGAAAGAGAATAAAACAAAAAGAAAACAGAATATATGCAAAACAAGGAAATAACATTTTTTATACTTTATTATGCATTTAAATAAACTAAACACTATATATAAAACACCTTGTTAACGTAAACATAAACGTATTTTTTACTGCATTTATAACAGTCAAGTTAATATTAACAGACAAAAAAAAAATAGACAAAATCAATTATAATTAATTTTATTTAATGCAGGCAAAACAACAGCAAAACTAGAATAAAATCAGCTATGAATTTTTACAACAAGTCAATAATAATATAAATAATAAAACAATCCATTGATATTTATTTATTTTAATTTTAACTAAAAGATGATGTTAAACTTTTTGCTAAATATTTTACTTCCTTTGTGCACTCGAGTTTATTGTATATCAATGTTGTCTCTCAATAAAGTTCAAATCAATAGATAATTTGTTCACAAGCTAATAAAATGTTTTTTCTTTCTTTTTATGTTATTAAAACAATAAATAAAATTGCAGACAAATGTAGGCATATTTTATTTGATTTTAATAACAAATAGTTAAATAATGTAACGCCAACATCAATAACAACAACAGCAATAGCAGAAATTTTATGGATAAACAAAATCAACGGTAAATTCATTTTCAAACACTAGTGAGATTCATTATGTTGTGATTTTGTATTTCATTGATTTTAAATTTAATTAAAGAAATTATGTAGCTTTTTGTACAAAAAATTAATGGTGAAATAGTGATTTAAGTGCTTTAATCATTTAAAACGTTTATTAGAAGTACTTATTGTTAATGAAAGAAAATTAGCGAAAAAAGGTTGCTTTCTTATAAAAATACAATAAAAAAAATGTGATCTTGATAAAAATTCTTTAATTTATGCAAATCAATGTGAAAATATATGATTAAACAAGTACTGTATGAATTTTACAGTAAAATCACGATAACAATTTAATGGATCAATTTAATCCGGAGAAGGTTTAATAAAGATAATTTTTATTTTAAATTTGTTAAGACTATTAAAATTTGCTCAAAAAATACACTTTTATGCTAGACTATTTGGACCATACTGAAACTTGGAAAAAGAATAATAAAAAAAAGTTTGATTAACTAAAAACTTCGTACATAAAAATTATGCTTTCTCCATTTAAATGCAATAAAAAAAGTAAAAATTATCTACCCTATTGTAATATTAAGAAAAGCTAATCATTACAATGGATAATAATTATATCAATTAAATTTTAAAATGAATAAAATAATAAAAATCGCTGATAAAAAGGGGAATCATCAATAGAGTTTATAAAAATAATATTATGCATGTCATGAGCATCAACATCATTGTCTTGTTGCTACGTTTTGTTATCGTAAAACATCATAAACCACAATCATAGTTGATGATGATATTGCGTAAAAATATATATAAATTTCTGTTGCTTTTATAAATCATCAGCAGTAAATATGCTGCTTTTTTTTTAATGCATGCACATTGCACAGTGGTTTTTTTTCATCTTTTTCTTCTGTTTCTTTATTTATTTTGTTGTAATAATTTAACAAGTTATATGAATTTTATTACACGATTTTCATTATATACATTGTGGTTTCATGTTCAATTTTGTATTAAAATAAAATAAAAATTCATATTATTATTATTAAAAAATGAAGAAAAAAAGCACACGATGATACATCATCACTGTAATGATATTTCCTTTTTTATCACGTATTTATTTATATTGTTTTCTGTGCGTTTTTCGCAAAAGAAAAAAACAACAATTTTAAAGATTATTTCAAGCTGTAGTATATTTATTTTTTTTTTTTTGTGTGTTTGGGGGAGACAACGACGACAAATTGTTTTTACTATATGGAAAAAAAATGAAATAGGATTGAAGAATTTTATGCTTTATTAAAATAAAAATAGAAGCGCAATAGAAATGCGGTTTTAAAATATATATATATATATAAGCAACAACCCTCTTCTGTGTGCTTTTTAATAGTATATACAAATTACTCCCTGCATACTTTAAAAACAATAACAAAAGCATTAACAAAACTAATCTATTTTTGTTTATTTATTTAGTCAAAAAAAGAAAAACACATTTGATCTTGTTTTTGTTTGCTGTAATGCAATTAAAAGCTTAAATTAATTTTAAAATAGATATTAGATAAATGAATAATTAATTAAATTTATTGACAAAGTACTTATTATTTGCATTTTTTTTTTTAAGTAAATAATAGTTTATTAGAAATAATATATAATATTTTCAATAACCATTAAGCACAGCACGTAAAAACGTGTTAAAGTATTTCTATATAAATAATTTTAAGTAATAATAATCATAATAATTTTTCATTTCAATTTGTCAAATGCAGAAGAAATATTACTATAATTAAATTACAATGTAAATATGTAGAAATATTTCTCATTTAATAATAATAAAAGTAATAAAGAAAACTATTAATGCATTATTATTATTATTATTGAAATAAAATTAATATTTTGAAAAAAATTGTAATCAAATACTTTCAATTATTATTTTACTTTATTCATAAACATTTATTACAAATATTGTTATAATTTCTATTAATAATAATAATAATAAAACTAAACAATTGATTCAAATATAAATGCTGCAATAAATTCAAATTGAAATAACAAAATACGCGCCTACATTTATTTATAAAGCAAAAAAAACTTATTATAAAATTAAGAGAGAAAAAACATTCAATTAAATACGGAAGTTACATGTTTTTCTTGAAGATTTTTTAAATAATATTTATTATATTATACTTTGTCATATCTGTAGACTTGTTAGAAAAAATCGAAATTTAATGTAAAATTATTACTACAAACACAATACCACCCTCAACATTAATAACATTGTTGTTATTATTTTAAAAAAAAATGTATTTATAGCGAAAACAGGGAGTAAAATAGAAATTTCTTTGTTTTCTCGCTAAACAACAATAATTTAAACAGTAGAAACTCATTAAAGCGATTTATAATAATTTTTAATGTAAAAATGCAGAAATTTTGCAAGATTAAGTAAAGTAAAACAAAATAGAAAAAAATACATTTACCATGATTAACTTAAAACATGAAAATCCTGTTTATTTTCTGACTAAAATTAATCGCCGATAATAAATTAGAAAAAAATAATTTTGTGCAAATTAATAACAAAGAAATTCATGATGAATTTAAAATAGAATCTCAGTTTTCTTTCATTAGTTCTTCAATTAATTAAATATCACGTTTTGTAATCATGATAAGAATATTTCTCAGACAACATTTTAATGTATTTTAAATTTCACTTATCAATCAATTTTTTTATTATTATAGAAAATATAAACCACCTACGTTTCATCTGCAACGTCGTTGCCGCTATTATTATTGCTGCTATATTAGACAATCAGTCATTGTACAAAACGATCCACGGTTAAATAATAACAAGTATAATGTATCATACACCACGAACTAAAATCAAACCATATACGTTTAAAGAAAACAATTTTTATACAACTTCTATAAATGGAAATCAATTCTCATTAATTTACTTTACTTAATAAACCATCTACTGTAAAATATATAACCAACAAGAGCAGAGGAATAAATAAATAAATACAAAAACAGCCTGGCAAAAATTCCCATCAAAATATTTTAACAAAAATTTTAAATATTTGTTAAACAAAAATAAAAGAAATTATTATTAAATAGGGAAAAGCCGATTATTCAACTGCAATTGCTGTTTAAAATAGCGAAAAAAATAAAAAGAATCACTTAAAACCCCTTTTAGGGTTTATGCACACATAAAAACACTTTGCATAAAAATAATAATAATAATTATTATTATTATAATTCTGTTCATGGATTTAATGCATTTAAAATGCTTATCATGATCCCGTTAATATCAAATAATTAAAAGACATACACACAAACATAAATACACAGTTTAATTAATTATAAATTAAATAGTTTGCGATTACATAAAGAAATATAATTTCATTAAAAAAAAAGAAAGAAAACTTTCACCACAATCACCGGTAAAAAATACATTATTTTTCTCTTTACTTCATTTCTCTTCTCTACAAAAGTATTAATAATTCAAGGCCAAGATCATGTTATGCGTGTTGATTTTATATTATTATTATTTTTATTTCTTTATGTACAAATCGATTTATGCTACATTTTTTTGTTGTATTATTATTATTATAAAATAATATTACGTTACATAATATAAATGTTTGTTTAGTCGAGAAATATAATTTTCCATCCATTTTACACAATTTCTAAAATTAAATATTTTACCAACATTTTTCCTTGTTATTTTCCCGGAATAATAATATTAAAAACAAATACACACAAAATTAAATAAATAAAAAACAAGTGGGTGGTAAAAACTGGTATAATCGTTTATAAAGTCTGCATTTAACATCTTTTTTAAGTCCCGCACCATGGTTTAAATCATAAAAATAAAATCAATACAACAATCAGGTTTTATTCATTTAAATACACCAAAAAAATAGTGCTATAAAGTAGTTTTTCCTCTTTAATAAAACAAAAATAGAAGATAATTTCGTTTAGATTAGAAAACAAAGAAAATTATTAAAATAAAATGTACTTTGTACACAGAAAGCAAGTAACTACTATACGGAACAAGATGATTTTCTTTGTAAGACAAAAAAAGAAAAACAATGGAAAGCATAAAGCACAAACAAATAAGGGAAAAAGAACAATTAAATTAATTTTTCAACAACAGAAATAAAGAAAAAACTTTTCACGAAATTTAAATTAAACTTTTGATTCGTTGAAAAAAAAAACAAGGAAAAATAATGAAAATTAAATTAATAAAATAGATGATGAAAATTACAAAACATTGTTGAGTGATAAGGAATTTTTGTTGAAAAGAAAATCTCTGATCTAGTATAGCGAATTTGAGAAATTTTATTAAAGAAATTATTTTTTTATCTGGACTTGTGATAATATCCAAAATATTTTTAAATAAAAATTCTTCTAGTTTTAGAATTATCATTAAAAAGTTTCTTAAGATATTAAAGTTGTTTGTTATTACCTGTGTAAGACCTTAATACAATGTATTCAAATCTTGTCTAGCAAATGTTGTAGCTTTGTTATAAAATTTAAGATAATTAAACATTAGTTAAATTAATATTTGCTGCATGAAAATTGTACAAATGCAGCAAACTTATTGATTTTGCCAATTAATAGTATCATACAAGGAGTTCTACCTAGCTAAACCAACACGATTTTGAACAGTAATGTAATAATATTAATTTTAATGAATTTAATTTACTAATACCAGTTATTAAAGCGACAATTGTCGTCTTCTTAGTAATTCGTGAGAATAGAAATATTTCTTTAACCACTTTATACACGATAACATAACATATCAAATGAAAAGAAAACTTTGATAATCTTTAATTAAGTGATTTCCTGATTATTAATATTAAGAATAATTTACTTTTTGTACGTAATAAAGTAAATTATGATTATATATACAAATTAACATCTGTTTATCGTTGTATAGCAAATATATCAAGAGTGAAAATACATAAAATCATTGTAATAAAAACGCAACAAAATTTGCAACAAAAGAGTTTTATTACCACCAATTTTTTTTTTTTTTTGCATCTCCTCACCTTTTATTATCATTTTGTTTTTCAAATTAAAACAGTAATAAGACGACTGACTTGTTTCAAACGTTACATTTTAACATGTTTTATATATACAAAAAAAAATTAAATAAATAAAGGAAAAACAACTTAATAAGGGAAGCACAGCATATAAAAATACTATCATCACGCGATCTCGTTTACCTGCATTAATTATTATTATTATTATTTTTAAACAACAGAATTGTGCGTTCTTTGTTGCCTCTTTTCACTTTGTTTTTCTTATCAAATAAAGTCATAATAATATGTGTAGAAAAATATTTTATCATTTCTTTGCTTTCACATAAAAAAAAACCAAGCGACATTCACATTTGATCATCACAATAACAATAATAACAATAAAAGAAAATAAAATGAAAAAATAACTAGGAAATAAACGCAACGTGATAAATGTCACGTGCGAGATGAAATTCTTTTACCTCATCATCATCATCAAAAAAAAAAAAGCATTAACTTGAAGTAATCTTATACGATTTTTTATGATTTATCATCCGCTTTATTTTAATTAGACTTAACTTCTTAATGCAGAAAACTGTTTTTATTTCTCCTTTTGCCTCTTTCACTTCTTCATATTTATTATTTTTGATTGCTTATCATAAATTAATTTAAATAAAATTACTTAACGTTGTTCAGAAAAAAAAATTAATGTAGAAAAAGCTAAAGAAGAAATTAAATAAAATTTATCGATTGGAAAAAAAGAACAAAATTAGTTAAAATGTAATGAAAATAAATTGAAGAGAAAATCTAGACAGATTATCTAGATTCTAGACACTGTATGTGGTAATGTGGTTGCCCATATGCAGTGCTGTTTTTAATAATTTTTCCTCAATCTATTTACGATCATTTTTTTTTTTATTACAATTTAAGATTTTATTATTTTGACTTTTATTGATTATTATTCTTTGCATATGCAATGTGTATCTGCAACTTTTACACGCATATTTTGCTATAACCGTTAAAATTTCAATTAATCTTAATAAAATCAATAAAAAAAATAAGCAACTTGTTTTACTAAATAAGTTTACACGCCTCAATACAACACTGTCAAAGACGTGCAACAAACAATAAGAAAAGTCGTTAATTTACATAAAAACTCGTTGAATTTGGTTTTAAAAATTAGTTACCAAAAAAAAAAAAGAAAAAAAGCATAAATAAATCTTCCCTTTTTCTACATATTTTTTATTGATATCAATTCAATTTGCTTAACACAACAACACAAACCAAACACCGACACAACGTACAGTAAGTATAGCTAAAACCAAGCATAGTGGATTATATAAATCGGTTTTTCTTCTATTTATATACTTTTCTCTATATCATCGTCTATCTATCTAGTCTTTATTTAACTTGTTAGGAATTTTATTGTTTGTGTTTTTTTTTTCTTTTCATTTCATTTTTTTTTTGTATGTTGTTTTTGTGATATTTTGTGTACGGTGAATTTACTATGATGAACTTGTTGTTAAACATTCAGCATGCAAGAGATTTAATCTTGGATTAAAGAAAAATAAAAAAGAAAAACACTTTTAAGGCAGCAAAATAACAACAACGGCAGCAGCCAGCAACTATACCGCATATACTCTTTAATTCATGTTACTTGAGTGAATAAAATGACTAAACTTAACTGCATCACATCAATATCAAATTTACTTTATATAACAGAGAAAATGGTAAAAATTTTAATGGGTGGGTAAAAATGTGGTAATAATAATCGGCTTGCTGTTTGTTACTAGGCAACATTGGATTTTATTTAACAACATCATCATCATCATCTGCACTAACCCTTGTTGATGATATTTAACATTAACCTGTATTCACAATGATAGAAAAATAACTAACCCAAGACTAATTTTCTTATAACTTAATTTATATTCACTCAAGCATTATGCGTTTGTAATTTTATTCCTTGAAAATATGTTCACGAATCAAAAGCAGCTTATTAAGGGTTTTAATTTTTGTAGAATGAAATAAGAAACGCAGAATTAAAAATATAACAAACAATCTCCCAAGTGCAAAGATTTAATTAATTATTTACCGACACATCTAATAATAATAATAATAAAAAGCTTCTGTATGAAACAAGCTTTAAAATAAAATTTTGTCGCATTAAAAATTATATTTTTTTTTATATTAAATAAGCTTAAAAAGGGAAAAATTGATGATTTTTTTTATAATAACTCTGTCTACGTGATACGATTTTTGTATTTTAAATCGACAACGACGACAACTTAATGCAAAAAATGTGTTTTTCTTTTATATAAATCAATAATAATACCAAAACGAAAGAAAAATAACAGCAGCAATAACAGCAACATCAACTTTAACCACGAATAACTTTAGAGAGAAAAAAAATATAAAATTTAACTGGGACAACACAAACTAATAATAATAATTTCATACTTGATTTTAGAGAATTTTAATGTATCTTATTTTATTTTTTTTTAACTGATGGAACCCGAACAAAATCGCTTTAGAAAATTATTCTACAAATACATTTGGCCTATATATTATGAAGGAAATCTACATGTTGCGTGCGTTAAAAATGATTACACGTGCACCAAAGTTATTTTACTTTTTCACTAAACATGAATAATTGAAACGATGTACAACAAACTGGGACATAATTAATCAATTTTCGTTTATTTTTTGCTGTTTAAAATTGATGAATACAAAAAATGTTATGCGTTGCTTTTTTTTTCGCTTGTACAAATCTTTTCATCTTAAATAAAATTTACCAATGTTTATATGTTGCAAGAATCAACTGAAAAGAATCCAACAACAGCAGCAGCTTTAATAATAATAATAATAATAATAATAATAATAATAATAATAATATATAATTGCATTTTATTATTAAATGAAAGAAAGAAGAAATTTTTCTAAAAATCAAAGCAAGTTTTTCTTTCTTCTATTCTGCGTGTTAAAGATTGAGAAGAAGAAAAAGAAATAATTTAATACTGTTTTTAAATATTAAAACCGTTAGTAGATATTATTATTTATATATATTTTTTTTTGCTTCTATTTATTATCAATTAATTTAATATATATTTAAAGAAAAACGAATTTTGTATTAGAAAAAAAAAACGTTTTAAAATTTTATTTTTTTTTCTATTTCGTTTTGAATAATGAGATCTCTTCAAGCCAATTATCAGAGATCCATTCATTCACTAGTTTTTGTGTAAACATTTTTTACTTCATCTAATAAAAGAGGGAAAAAAATGTGTTATTAACTTATTGTTTGCTTAATGAATTTTACTTAACATAAATGCAATTTTTCTTCGTTTTTTTATCTTTTCTTTACAAACAATTAATAAGATAAAATGGAGATAAAAAAAAATAAATTCATCAATAAAGTAGATTTTTATTTAATGAAAATATATTAAGCGGAACGGATTTCAACTAACTGCATATTGTTGTTAAAATTATTTATTATTATATAATTTTCTTTTAACTAAACAAATATATATATTTATATATAAATTTTTGCAAAAGTTTTTAATGCAAAAAAACACAGAATTCAATGACTGTATGTTACCTGTTTTACCGGTGTGGTATGTACGTGCCAGTGAATTATTATTATTTTCATCTATTAATAGAATAATAATAATAAACATAAACGATAAACATTTAAAACTAATTAATCATTTTTTATAAATTTTTGTTAATTTTTCTTTTCTTATTTTGTTTAATGAGTTCTTTTTGAATTTTATTTGCTCTCGTGTGTGGCATATCATGATATATTCGAATAATAAAAACTAAAGAGAATTTAATCAATTACATGTTGTTGTGTAGGCGGCGATAATACAAGCAGCTCATCTTTAACTTTTATTATTATTATTTTTAGTATTATTATTATTAGCATTAGTATTAATAATTAGTCATTAAGTATAATGCTGACTTTATTTAATTATTTAACTATAAAAGTATTATTCTTTTCTTCTTTAAGAAAAAAGAAATAATTTTTGTTACTAGCTACACCTCCACATATTACTAATTAAAAATAGAAAAGTTCTTATAACAAATAAATAAAATTTTATTATTCCAACTAGAAATTGCTTAAAAATACAAAAAAAAACTATATAATAAATAAGATTTTCATTAAAAATTACTTTTATGAGTGATTTCTTTCGTTTTATCTTGAACAAAAATAATGAAAAACGAATTTTCTATCTATTCTAGGGTGAATAAGTTTCATCATATTTTTATTTATTTATTTGATGTAGAAAATAAGATGTAACAAATAATATAACTTGACTGACAAATATATATATATATATATTTACTGATAAAAATATTCAGTTTATCCCTTATAAAAATTAAATAGCAACGACCAACAGGCGATGAATCAACAACAAGCAAGAAAAAAAAAATAACATTTTTATTTTGTGACAAAACAAAATAAATAAAATGCTCTAAGAAGAATAAGAATATCATAATTTTTGTTCGAGGGATAAAATTAAGTGAAATGGAATTGAATTTATCAAGAAAAAGTGAAAATAATAAGAAAATGAAATGAAAAGAAAAATTAATATAAAAACCTGAGATAACCACACACAAGAAAAGAATATCGCTCTACTATTTGCTTCGTTGATTTTTGGATAAATAATCATTTTTTGACTTTATAGCAGAACACAAGCAAACAAATAAATAAACAAACAAAACAATACAATAAGCGCTGGTAAAATGCAGACAACAATCATTCTCCCTATAAAAGAAAGCATTAATTTATCTTTATATTATTTATTTAATTATTTTAATGTCAGCTAATCATAATAGCAAATAGAAGTGTAAATAGTTTTATCTATTTATTTATTTTTACTATTGCATGGTATGCACATAGAAAATCCGTTGACAACATGTCATCCACATATGACAACCAGATAAAAACATATAAATCTGGCAAAAGTTTATTTATTTATCTATGAAAATATGTCATCAGCCTAATGTTTTTATTATTTGCACTAATTTTTTTATGTTATTTTTCAATTAAAATAATAAATCTTTACAATTATAATTTATAAAAAGAAACGAATAGAAAATACCTCATCATCATCACTACAAAGTATTTCTTCCTCTTAAGTGGCGTTATTATTGCAATTCTAGTTTAATGGAAAAGAAAAAACTTATTTATCAAAAAAGAAATAACACTTTATAGTGAGAGTTTTAGTAAAATATCATCAATTATTTGTAACAGGGTGAAACTTTAACTGTATCTTGTTAAAAAACAGCAAATAACAGCACTTAGTATAATAAAATATAGGTGAAACGAAATTTATTGAATGTAATGAGCTGCAAACATTCCAGTCAATAAATGTATCGTGTTTTTTGATCGACATACATTTTGTGCCTAATATTACAATGAAATTGTTAATAAAAGTTTGTCGTTAAAGTTTCACGTTACCGTAATTCAAAAATAAATAAACTAAAAATAAGGGATTCATATATAATTGTGGAAAAGTTAGATTTATTTATAACTTTGACCTACTTTATATATAAAATAAGGTTAAACTCAGGTTATATACTATTCTCTTAACTACCCTGTCAAAAACTCCTTAACATTTTCCGACATTCAAATGAATATATAATTTTCTATATGAATTATTATTAAAAAGCAATACCAATAACAATTCAAGTATAAAAATAATATATTAAAACTGAATTAAAATGTGCATTGGATAAGTACAAATGTTTAAGTAGTTTATAGAGGAGCAAGTAGTTATTTAAGTAGCATAGAAAAGCAATTTCAGCATTATTATTATTATTAATACTAAAAAAAAACTTTATTCAAATAATAATAATAATAAATCAAAAAATATATATAATTCTTATTAGTTTCGCTATACGAGTGTATTTAAGCAGTTAATAATATGATTATATGTTTTTTTTAAATGATACATATAAAAAAGTAGAAGCTCAACAAATATGATTCGATTTGATAAACTATTTGATCCCAAATAAAAGAAAAAAATAAAAATAAAATGCTTAAATTCTGGGGAACAAAAGCCTGGCCAAGTTGTGTCTTTAGTAGATAAAATTTTAACAGAAATTACATTCAGCACACCCAAAAACAACGAATAAAATTGAAAAATTTATTTCACAAATAACAAAAAAGAAAAGATATAAATTTTATCATCTAAACCTATATTTTTCTTTTAACAATTTTATTAATGTTTTATAAATTTACAATCATTTGGTATTTGCTTTAGTTTTGTAGAAAATTAGCATAGAAGCATATACAGTGACAATGTCTATACAAAAACAAACAATATACAATTATTTTAGATTAAAGCAATAAAAATTATCTTCCGTGTTTAGAATGAATATTTTTATATCAAAATAACGAACGAAATAAAAATCATTGTATGTTATTAATTTATCACGAAACGAAATAGAAAGGACGCCAAAAAATACCTTCTATAGATGTTTTTTAATTATGAAAAATAAATGAAATTTTCTAATTTAAAAAATAATAAATTATTTAAGTAGAGGCGAATAAAAAAAAAAACAAAATAATAAGAATAAACCTGTCGTCATGACAATTATAATTTTTGAAAATAATGAAATTTAAATTAGAATGTCAGTTTCATACAAACAAGCAAAATGCAAACTGATTAAAGTAAAAAAAAATTATAAGAAAAGGGGAATATATAAATAAACTTCTAACCCACAAACACCATTATCCTATCTTGTATTTATTTTTATATAGTAATCAGCTATGTAAACATAGTAAAGTTAAGTAACAAGGATTGAAAATAATGCTGCTTAGTCTTTGTGGTAACAATAAATCATTTGTTGTCGGCACATAATTTTTTTTTTGTGTTTCTTCCACATTTACCCTTAGCAACAACAATTATGTTTTCTTTAGCAAAACATACATTATATCTATAGGAAAAAAAGATCTCACTGGAATTAGTTGCTGTTATATCAACACGTAACATTTGTCTCGTCTCACTTAAGTATTAGCCAAGGCAAAAACACCGAAAGTCAGAAATGTGGGTAAAAAATTCGCAACATTTAAGGGTTGGCAGTGGATTGATTATGACGAGAGGCAAAATTATCAAAAAAAAAAATTACAAATAGAAAGAAGATCTGGTTTTATTGAAACTAAACATATTTGACAATCAAATAAATGGTAAAACTGAACTGTAAAGGTGGATTCTTGCTGATGATATTGTTGTTGATTGCGTTTTGTTGTTACATTTTTGATGACACAATTCATTCAAGCATAGAATTTGATGATTCGACAAACGATGACTGCTGTCAAACCATACACATCTTACATCTTCATTTATAAAACCAAAAAAATAAAGAAGTATTTCTCAAGCATAACAACGTAACAATAACTAGCGAGTAAAATATCCGTCTAACTATAGTAAATATATATTTTTTCTCAATGTTTTTCCACCCTTCACATATAGCGAATATAGCGAGCCAAGTGGGTGGAATAATGGTGTTTTTGTTGTATGTTTTATTTATTTTTATTTTTGCTTTATAAGACTATACGCGTCTATTTGCTATATAAAGATAATGACATATATGTGTAACATGTATAAACTATATATACTAAATAAATTTCATAAAGGGTCTTTAAATGCACCCCAATTTTTATACTTTTTAATACGGTGACAATGAGAAAAAATGGAGACAAGTTGTTAGAATGAGACTGTTTGCAAAACAAAATGAAAATATTATTATTATTATTATTATAGCAAACAAAAAACTAAATAAAATGAATTATTATCATTTTATATGATTATATGCTGCATACACATAGGAAGGTAAAATACAAAAAATCTTTAAAACATCACTTTAATACAATATATATACGCACCATAAACCTACCATCAGTCTAACAACCTGTTTTATTACACTTTAATGCAACGAGTACATTGAGTTTTTACATTTTTTTTTTGTATACTAATTTATTAAGACC
Organism: Ptychoptera contaminata; assembly: GCA_963942525.1. NCBI lineage: Eukaryota > Metazoa > Arthropoda > Insecta > Diptera > Ptychopteridae > Ptychoptera > Ptychoptera contaminata. The sequence continues at coordinate 7,306,802 of OZ012637.1, forward strand.
AATTTAAAGGGCAAACAAAATTTTTATTTTATTTTAAAAAAACATTTAATGAAAATTTGAATTTCCTACATCAAAAATTATGGTCAGTTGGAATGGTTTTTACTGTCAAAATTTATACCCCTAATTCTTGTTTATGTTTATTTTTTGCAAAGTGTTTTCGTTGTTAGAAAACTCATTTTTATAGACTGTCCAGTAATGATCATAAATGCTGAGGAAAAACGAATCTAATTTGAAATATAAAGGTTGTTATACAAAATGATTTCACAAAACCATAAGAAACGTATAATAACACTTAGCAGAGAAAAAAAAGGCTTAAACAACCTTAACTCAGTACAATATTTATTCATATTCTTTATAATTTCTTTAGTTTAATAATTTTTAACCCTACATAATATGTATATACATATTTCTCCCTAATAAAGTAATTTTTTTTTGCAACATATATAGATTTATTACAAAATTAATTGCTTTTACTTAAAATTACTGAAAATAATAATGGTTTTCGTTACAGCTAATCAGTTTTATAAAACAAAAAGAAATATATATAACCTATGGCCCAGTGGAGGCGCCAGTATTATTGATTTATTATATTAAGGTGTTTTTATAAGCTTTTTTAAGCTTTTTTACTATCTTTATTAATTATCATAATTATAAATAAATTAATTTATCATCAGTTTATTAAATGAAAATATTTTTAAATATGATAAATTACTTTATAAAAATTTCAATTAAAATTGCGTTTCTTAATCATTTTACCTGTGGAAATTAATTAACTCACTACGGATAAAAAATATTTATCAACCGTAATATAGCTAATGCTATTTCATTTAAATTAAATCATTAAGTATAATCGATGGTCATAGATTTAAACCGTTGTTTTCATATAAAAAGTGAACATAGTGAAATAAAATAATAAAGAAAAAAAATTGTGCATTATGCAAATCACAATAAAAAATTCTATGCAAACAAGTAAAATAATGTCAATAAAGAAATAAATTCTCACGATATTCATTTGTGTTTTGCTTATTAATTAAAATTTTACTTTAATAAAAGAGAAAAAAAGGGATTTTATTAGTGCTTTTTGTGCATTTTCTTACCGTTGTAAAAATTTATTACAAAAAAACAATGATTAGCTTTGTTAGCTTAAAGAAAGTTTATCCATAGTTTAAATAATAAAATATCAATAGAAGTTTTGTTAAAAAAGATTTATTCTTTTGAAAGTGCTAAAGTATTTCTGCACAACAACTAGTTAGATTAGATATAAAAAAAGAAAAACTTATCCAAGAAAAATCATAAAAATGACACAAGAAATTACGTTTACAACCGATCAGAATTATTAAGCTTAAACAAATTCAACTTCCCACATCTAATTCAAATAAGTACTTATGCACTTTATGCATAACGTTTAATGCAATTATTTTTTTTCCAATTCAAATTTAATTCCTTATAAATTCCCTAACCTTAACACAAATTTATAAAAAAAAATATATTAATTATGTCACTAAAATTCACCTAGGTCATCGTCACCTAATTCGTTTTAGTTAATTTAATTTTTAATTATAAAAACAAAATGTAATTCAATGAAAACCTTAAACGTATTCTGTTAGTACTTGAGAATATTATTTTTATAAAAATAATAATAATTTCTAGATAAATTACTGTATTAATTCATTTTATTATTATTTATAATATTGTGTTTCTTCTTTACTCTTAAATCATTTTTGCTATATATTTTTCATTTATTATATTATAAAAAACAAATCACGTACAAATTGTCTAATTGATACGTGATGCTATTAGAAAATTTTTGCTACTGTATTTATTTAATACAAGAAACAATAACAGCAAAGCAAAGCAAGGCAAAAAAAAAGGCACACAGAAATCTACTGTAAATTCTTATTTAAACTACCATTAACAAAGTTGGCATTGCTTATTATTATTATTTAATTTTATATTTTGACTTTAATTTAAATTAATTTATTTGTACGAAAAACATAACATTTAAAGCCTCTTCAATCATTTTATGTGCAAAAAAGGAATAAAAAAATCACACAAGAAATCAATGCAAAAAATGTATTAATGGCGACACAACTAAGAATTAACCAACTGACTAACTAGCAGCAACTGCTTTAGTGATTAGAATTGAATGAGTTGACTATAAATTTTATTTATGCAAAACGTGATTGATTTGATTCGATTTTATGTGTGCGATTTTTATTTATTTAAAACACTGTGAATGCACATTTAATTTTGTGCAGTTGCTTCTTATATGCTTTATTATTGTATTTTTTATTGATTTTTAACAGTGAATAGGAAATAATTAAGAATTCTATAGGTGATATAAAATTTGTGGGCTTTATTATTGTTTATTTATTTATAAGAAGAGAAAACAGTTATTAGATGATGTATATATACACACACAGGCACAGTAATGGTTAAAATTTTTCGTTTTATTATTATAAATTTAGATAAGATAATAACATCAACGAAATTGTAATATTAAAGTAATAAAATGTAGCAGGAAAAAAGGGTTTCCTGTAAATAAAACACTGATTGTTGTGTGTCTTATCGCAATTTAACTTTGTTATACTTAATTGAGGAATTAAAAAAAGAAATTACTACCTTTAGAGAGGGTTAAAGGTGTTAATAAAAATCATTACTTTCAGTTTTGGGCAGAGTTACATAAGGTATTTTTATAAAAATTAAACTACTACCTTCTGTTGAAACAAAAATTAAAAATTCATTGATAAATCGATCGATCGATCATATAATTAAGCCTTTACTGTTTGATTTACAACAAAAATTAAGTATAAACACAATAAAATAAACGGTTTAGAGACCGTTGATAATGATAAAAAACATTAATTTAACGTATTTATCGATCTTTTTTTTTTTTACATAACAAAAAAGAAATAATTTCGTTCAATGCTAAACAGTAATGTACTTTGCATAAATGAACCACGATTTGATACAATTTATTTTTTTCTTGTTGCTGTTGTAGTTTTTCGTGATTTATACTTCAAAAAAAAAACATTTTTTTTGTTAACTCGGTTTTCTGGTAAAGAAACAGAAACAGTTAATCTTTCTGTAATTTTTATTTTTTATTTCGTGGTTTTTTTTTTCCTGTTAACATTTTTCTTCATTTTTATGTTTTCTTTAAATATTTTTAATTTTTTTTATTTTCTTTGATATGTGTCTGTCTCTTTAATTTTTTTACATTTTGGCAAAAGTAATTGTATAGCTTAAATAATAATAGCAACAATGTAAGCAGCAAACACAATATGTAAAAGTTTATATTTTTTATGCGAAAAAAAGACAAACACAGAGATTAAATCGGATTTAAATGATTTGCATTTTTAACTTTGAGTAATTTTACATGATATTGTAATGTTGAGGTAATATTCTGATAACAATCGCAATATGCGCGCACTGATTCTTTATTTATTTAAATAATATTTTAGTATTTTTTTGGTTAAATTCTTGCTACCTAAATTATGATATACCGTTTTGGCGCATTTTTATTTAAATAATTAATTAATAACAAGAAAAAACTGCACTAACTGCATGTGAAATAATTCTACAAACGTAAATACATAAATAAATTAAAAAAAAAATGCAATTCATTTAGCCTGTCAAGTTCATTAGCTCAAATCACACAATTTTAATCGATTTATTTTTAATTTTTCTTTTTTATTATGCAAAAATAATGATAATTATAATAATGCATTTATTTTAAAAGCTTTAAGCTACGTTTATTTAATAACAACAACTGATTTGATAAATTGATAAAAGATTTATTTTATTTTTAATAAAATTAATAAAGTACTTGTGAGATAAAATAACTTAGAGGCAAAAGAAAAACATAATCAACGTGGTAATTATAATATATTAAAATATCATTACATTGATTAGTTTGAGACACATTAGTATAGATAATCATTACAGAAAAGTAACGACATAATTTTCCTTTGTATGAAATTATGCCAAAGGCATAAAAATATTTATTTTTGTATCAAAAGAATGAATTATGACTGCTGCCTAAGTATTTATGTTTTTATTAAAGTCACCGGTATAGAAAAAATATATTATAAAAACCCAATAGAATTTATAATCAAAAATATTTAATAAACATAAAAATATTTGAATTACTTTTTGTGACATAAATCAAACATCTTATTAATAAAAATGTAATTAATTTTGCATATTTTTATTAATAATAATAATAATATACAAATGTCTAGACTAGACTAATGCTATGTATTCAATAAGCGATTTTATTGCTTAGAAAAACGAAAAATAACAAACAAAACGAGCACAATATCAAATAATTTAATTCAACAATATAAATGTCATACACATCATTTCGTACTTTGTCGAGCCACAAAAAAAAAAAAAATAGAAGCAAAAAATTTAATTTAAAATCAATCAAGAAATATAAGAAGTTCACTGTACTCGATACGCGTGTGCAATTCGTCTGTTGTAATTATAATAATAATAATATTATAAATCTGTGTGTGAATAATTGTCAAAATCAAAAAATATACAACAAAGTAGCAAGAATAAAAAAATAAATTAAAAATAATATTTCTAAAATGAAAATTTACAAATATTATGTGACAAAAGAAGCAATCAGGTAAGCAAAAAAAACCCCCTTACACACAAAAGACATAGAAAAAAAAATAAATGACATAATCTTAATTTATAAATCAAAATGAAATTAAATAAACAACTACAAAAAAATAAATAAATAAAAATTAGTTACATATCTAATCGAGTCACGTTATTATTTTCGTGGTGCATTTTAATGTTTTTAATTTTATTTAAATTTTTTTTTGTTGTCTAAAGCAAACAATTTTCGCTAGCAAAATTCTTCTTTTACTTCAACTAAGAGAAACACCGTACCACACCATATTCAATATAAATTTTAAATTAAAATTTTACCTAGTTAATAAAAAAATAAATCTAATTAAATTTTCTATATAATAATAATAAAAAAATCAGCTAATAAATGTCAATAAATAAAATTCGTAATTTAAATCAAATGGTGGAGAGAAATTATAAATAAAAAAAATAAATTATTGTATTTATAATTGGCTGTCATTAAAACTAACGTTATTATAACTAAATCATATTGAATTATTTATTATATAGGTAAATTTTTATTTATAAATTATAATTTGTAATAAAACATTTCTTGAATATTAATCGTTATGACGTTTGTTCGTTGGCATCAAGTGAAAGAAATAATAAAAGTTGAAGAATTAAATAAGTTTTATTATAATTATATATATATTTATATATTACGAAGAAATTAATTAAATATAAATTGCAAACTCTTAATCTAATGCTTGCAGAATATTTCGATTTTTTTAAGTGGTAATAAATTCAAGTAATTTTTATTTTGCTCAATAAAAGCTTTATAATTCCCATTTATTCTGTTTAACCACCAATTATCCATATAACTTTATCAATTTAATAAACTTTTATCAGGTATGCACATTAGATACGATTAGATAATTATACATATAATAAATAAAATAATTTACTTTGTCCAATTAAAAGTTTCTACTATTTTAAATAAAGAAAACTAAGCGAGATGTTTCTAATACTTAAGATAAACTTCTTATAAATAATCAATATTTATCGTTGAAAGATAAACATTAAATTTGGTTAACATAAAGCCAACTTAATTAATTAAAATATTATTCAAATTATTTATTTATGTTTACAAATACAATATTGGTTAAACAGTTTAAGCTCTAATTTGCAACAAAATTTTGGTTTGCCCAGTTTCCCAAATATTAGGAATTTTTTAATCAAAAAAACAAAAGTAAAAGCTTAAAAAAAATTATATAATTAAAAAACTGTTATATAGCATAGAATTGATACAAAACATAATTTCTAGCAAAATATATACAAATTAATAAATATTTTCCCGCAATAATACATTCCAATCAATAGAAAAAAAAGAAAAAACTACGACGACAAGACAACGTTAAGTAAAATAAGTTCACAAAAGATTTTTAACATAAATTTAATAAATTAAAACTTAAAAAATAATTTCTTATTGAATATAAAATAAGAATAATAATTAATTAAATTAACTATAATTAGTAATAAAATGAAAAATAAAACAGCGATAACAGTTAAAACGATTTCCCAACAATTTTATTACTATTCCAACTAAATTGCACTAAACAAGTCAATGGCAAGCGTATAGATAGACGTACTGTTTCTTAATAACAGATTATAAATAATCTTATCTCAAAATAATCAATAATTAAATTAATTTAATTTATTTTTAAATACTTTTTTTTTCTAAATCTAACTGAAATCTGAAAGGTAAAATAAATGAATAGATAAATTTAATAAATAATAAGAATCACAAGAAAGCACTACATATCTCACGATAAGATCTAATTTCTGATAAAAATATAGCCAAGCACAATCATACTTGAAATTATAAAAAAGAAAAATGTAAAATTCTTTATAAACTTTTATAAAATCTAAACTTTTCCTTGAAAGCCACCATTTAAAAAACTTTTCTTTTTAAGAAATCGACTTGTTATTTAATCAAATATACCTTTGTCTCCGACTAAAACCACAAAAATGTTTTATAAAGAAAATATTGCGCCAACAAAACACAAAATAAATACAAAGGTACACAAAGTGTTAATAAAACAACCAAAAGAAACCCAATAAATCACGACTCATTAATTTATTTGAATAGCAAAAATAATTCAATTTTCTTTATTCAATTATTATTTCCAGAATTAATTAACCGAAAATTTTTAATTCATTATTATATATTTTTTATTTCACAAAAAATATATCGAATAACAAAATATTCACAAATAAAAACAAGAGAATTTTAAATTAATTATAAAAAAAATTAATTAATTGAAGCGTATGTCTAGACTGAAAAGAAAATAATTAATAAATAAATTAATTAAAAATTCTATAGCTTTCGCATATAAAGTTTGAGTTTTTTCATTTTCTTCTCCATATTCTCTGATGAATTGAAAAAAATAAAAATAATAAATAGCCGCAAAATAATTGAACAAAAAATTAGTAATGTAACGTACTAAGCACTGTTTAGGCTCAAGAAGTGTAAATAACGTCAAGTGTAATATTTACATAATACAAAAGAATATGTGTCAAAAGTCAAACCAGACGACTGTTGTTCATTTATTATATAAAAAAGAATGAAAAATTTTATTTAAATATTTCAACAAAGAACATATCATTTATTTATTCATCGTAGCGCGTTTATTTCCTTGTTTACTTGGCGTGTTTTATTTATTTTTTGATGTTTTCTTTGACCAAAAAGTACAACAACAGCCTAAAGTTATTTTTACATTTTTTTTTTTAATTTAAAATTCAAGACGAAGCGCACAAAAAACAAAACGCCAAAGAAATCTTTCAAATCAATCTTAATTTAATTAAAATAAGAAGAAAAAGAATAAAATCACCATCATCATCATCGTTGTCGTCCAAGTTCATCACTAGTTAGTAAAATTTACAGCAAACTGAACGACATAATCGGGAAATTTAAATCTACAAAATTTTGCAAATTATGGTCACACAAATACGGTGCATTAAGTTCAATAACTCAGCACCAAAATGTAACAACAACATTGATACGCATCAGAGAATAATGTTTAAAAAAAATAAAAGTAATTATGCGAATTTGTGATGTAAAAAATAAAGAAAAATATTAAAATAAATCACTAATGAGATGTGCGATTATAATGCCAACTAAATGTTAATTTATTCTTTTATAATTAATTAATTTCTTTATTCATTATGTCTCAATCATTAAACAAAATCAAAATCAAAAAAACACAAAAAAAATTATTGCAAAATCTGTTTAAAAGCGACAACAAAATCAACAAATTTATTCATTAAAAATATATCGTGTATTTCTTCTGCTGTTGCTGCTACTGCTGCTGGTCGAAAATAAAGTGTTTAAATTTATACTTTTTATCGAATACCAGTAGCTTTTTTCCGTATAAATTTGGTAACAAAAATAAATACTTAATAAACTAATTAGTGAAATGTTTTTTTTTTGCCAATCGATAAATAAAATAAATGAAATTTTAATGAATATACACATTAATAAGACATAAAACTGTAGTAAATAAAAAATAAAACAAGTTCTTAAGAAAATCATTTCTGTAATTATGTATAGTTAAAAGTACAGAAATGTGCCCGGAAATGAGCAATGTTAATTTTTCGATCATTAAACCATTGTCGTTAGTTTAAATGATTTAATATAAAAACTGTTAGAATTTCTTTCTTAGATGAATGGTGCCACCAGCAGATTGGCTTTTTCTCTCTCCTTTCTATAGCATTTCACCTTTTAAACTACTGTACTGACTCTGACTGGCTGACTGACAAAGTATTTATTACTGATTGATTAGATTTCAAGTTAGAGGTCAATTTACAAACGTACAAAAATATCATAATGTTACAATGCAGATAATTGCAAAAGAACGAAAAAAAAAATATTCTTTAAGTGAAGCACACCAAAAGTGTCTATTTTTCTATTTTTATCTTCAGAGGAGTTGCAAAAGAAAAGAAAATTTTATAAATTCTTTGCTAACACATTATTAAACGAGCAACAAACAAATAACATAATAAAATAAATCACAACATGGTTCATTTATTGAATGAAATCAAGTACATACTTAATAAACACACGTTTACAGTTAGATGGGTTATATGGTTCCCATCAAATAAAATTAAATTTAAAAAACGAAAATATTTTAATATTGTATAACTCAATGTTTTAATGTTTGTTCATCATTCGTTTATATATTTTATTTTATTTATTGCGTTTTTTTTTTACTTCTTATTATTATTTGTATTTTCTGTGGTGTGGTGTTTTGGTCAAAACGTCTCAAATCGTCATTTTGATGTGTTTTTTTATTTGTAAAATATCATCTTGTATCTTGTCAGTTACCTTCTTTTAGCAATTTCATATCGTTTTGTTTAATCTTTCAAATTATTATTATAATTTCTTTTAATCAAACGAAACAGTTTGATTACTTGTTACCAACGAAAAAAAAAACAACAACCATGTTCTTACTGCGAAAGCTTAATGAAAATAAATAAATAACGAATGTGTCTATCAAGTGAGTTAAATATAAATGCCATTAATTTTATTTAAGTGAAGTTAACAAATTAATAATCATCCTACACATTGTATGTCATCACCTGTCTATATTTTTTCTTCTTATTTCTTTTTTTTTTATAAATAGAATTACAGGAAGTAAAAAAAAGACACACAAAAATGTCTTTAATTTGCTTGAAAAAATCACTAATTGTTAAAACTTTGTTATTTCGTTAAATTCAAAATAATAAACTACAAAAAAAAATTGTCTAAAATTGTGATTATTTTATGCTAAATTAAGTAACGAATTTGACCTAAATTTAGTTTATAAAATAACAATATATTTTATTTTAAAAATAAATCTTTAAAAAATCTTCACATCATTTTGCTTAAAACTTATAACAATAGCAACAGCAAGCAATCATAAAAAAGAAAAATAATAATAATAATTTTTATATGTGATTTGATTTATTGAACATATTTTATTGATTTTTATCATAAATGTATTTTTCTTCTTTACTTTTTTTTGATTTTCTTTAGTAACATACCGTAATTTTATTGATTTTTTTCTATTTATTTATTTATTTTTGATTTTTCTTCATCTATTCAATATTAGATTTGATTAGATATAAATATATATATATACGATATGAGATTTATATAGAGAATATTGAAGGCTTATGATTGAGTTTATTGTTATATCGTTTTGTACATTATATTTTAAGTATATTTTCTTTACCATTTATTTTTGTTCTTGTTCTTGTTATTATTATTATTATTATTTTAACAAGATTTGAAATATTCTTGTGTCGCACATGTGGGCTTTTGTGAAATTACTTTAATACATAATATTTAAGCAATAAGGAAAATAATATAATTTTATAGGGAAAATCAATATTATTTTCTGCAATTAAAATGAAAAACCATACACTACAATAGACATGCAGTTTTACGTTAGTTTTACTAATAAAATAGACAATAATTAAATTTACCATTGTTGTGACTATATTTATGTCATTATTTAAAGCTAATGATGTAAAAAGAATAAAAATCTTTAAGCAATAATAATAATTATTATTTTTATGCAAATAAGAGAATGTGTTACATGTTTTGCTTAAAAACAAGAATATCCTTTCGGATTGCAACCATCTAAGCTGCATAGTAACGTAATGTATTAATTTAAACAAGTAGAATGTTAGCATAATAGCACATAAATTAGGCTAAATAAGTAAATCATATTAATTTATTTATTATTGTAAGACCAGTTACAATTTTTATTATATATTTAACGTGATTCAATAGTTCATCACGTTTTATAGGTGATGACACGAAAAAATTTATTATACTTTAAAAACTAAAAAAATATTCATTAATTTCTTATAAACTAATAATATGTCGGATAGTATATTAACTATAATAATTCAATTTTATGTCGATTATTATTATTATCATTAATGCTTTTGAAAAATTCTCTATTCTTTCTGTTTCTTTTCTTTTTTATATTTATTTTATCATTGGTCATGCACCTTTAACTAGACAACAATTAACAATTAAAATTATCATTATTATTATTACAATTATTTTTATTATTCTAGATAATTATAGAATATGTAGAAAAAATTTACAGATATCGATTTAAATTTATTTTTTCTTTGCTCATCATCTTTGATTTACTTTGAGAAATCTAAATTCAATTATCAAAGAAAAATAAAATCATTAAAAGTCATTAAAAAAATAAACGAAATATGACGAAGATTGACTCTATCTAAAAATAGACAATTATTTATTTTATAACTAATGATACTACTAAAAATAAAACAGAAAATATTTCATTTAAGCTTTATAATAATAAATTTTTTTCTATTTAAAAAATTTTTTATTATAAAATCTAATTACAATAAAAAAAACACAATTTTTATTGCTTCATAATTAAATTAAATGAAGGAAAAAATAAAAACCTTATAAACAATAACACGGCCAGTGATTAAAGCTTCTTCTTTTATTATTTTTAATACGATAAACTTTTCTGGCTTTAGAAGCGCAGAAATATAAGTACCAATAAAAGTTTTTCGTTTTATTTTTTTTAACAAAACGATAGAAAAAATACGTTAATGCTGGCTATCTATTGCAAATATTTATTAATTATATGTTTGCTTGCTAATAATTTGTACGAAGTCATTTAGATTTTTATTAAATTCTTTCTTAAATAAATAATTGTTTATGTTTTTATCTTATAAAATATATTTTTAAATAAAAATCATTATCTTTCATTTTTGCAAATTATTTAAATTTTGATTTTTTGAAAGAACAAATAAAGCTTTAAGCAATTTCGCATAAATAAATAAATAATTCTTTAAAAACCATTTAAAATTTCAGCAAAAACCCAAAACAAGTCACACAACACAAGTGTCAAATAGATTATTATTATTATTTAATATAAAAATCAAAAATAAAAAGCAAAGACAAAGAATAGAGAAAAATAAATCCATTGTAATTGACCAAAAAAACAATTTAAATCCACTTTGCCACCAATAATTACCATATAAATTTGTTTGTGGTTTTTAATTTATTTATTGTTAGAGCAAATTTAAAGCTTTAATTATTTATTTTAATTTTGTGTTTATTTTTATTTATTTATTCAAAAACGACCAGCAACAACCGATATTTAGAAGAAATAAAAATAATCTTTCTCTCTTTGTTGAAACTTAAGAAAAGCATAAAAAGCTCAATAAAAATTATTCTTAAAGAATTTTTTCTTTCTTATTTATTTGTAAATTCGATTTGGAGATTATTATTCATAACAATAAATTTATAATTAATGAAAATTATGTTTTTTTTTTCTTTCTTAGAAACATGTAGAATTTAACTGTGAAAAAATATTCTTTATAAGCAAATTAGAGCAATACCGATTGATTTATAATTATGGAAAAATGTTGTCGTTATGCTTTAATATATATTAAATAGGTACAAACAAAAAAAAACATTATTATTTTTTAGCCACCTATTATTCGGTTAATTTTTTTGCACAATGGCGATTATATTAAATAACAGCAGGTACAGTAAGTAGTAATTTGGTTGTAAATAAAGTTCACTTCCTCAGAGGAATATTGTTTAGAGAAAACAGTACTGTTGACACAATTGTCTTGTGTGATTAACTGATAATGATTACTAAATTTCCCAAAAATCTGTATTTAAGAATAATTGTGATAAAAATGCTTTGATTAGAGGTGTCTCACAGGTTCAGTTAAATATTTAAATAATATGCTATAAGTATTTGGAGACACATCTACAAATGAATCTAGGTCTATCATGATGGATACATACAATAATTAGAGTGCCAAACAGTCAAAATCATATCTTTAAGCATAATCAATCAATAGATAACGTTTAAATTGCAAAATAAAATGAAATCATCGCAATAAAAGTGACACAACAGGTTAAATCAACACAGCAAAATTAATGCTTTTCAAAATAATTCTTCACTATAATTTTTCAATTAAATGATTTAATTTATAATTCAGTACATGAATTATGTATTGTCTTTTTATTTATTAAATGTTTCGTTTTCTTATTTTTATAAAAAAAAAAAACATTTAATAAAATTAAATTAAATAAAAAAAAAATCAAAACCACAGAAAAAGATCAGTCATGCATTTAATTGAATTTAATTTTTATATTATTTCTTCGTTACTATTTTTAACATCAGGTAAATTTGATTGTTGTTTTTTTTTCTTATTAAACGATTTTAAAAGTAAATTCTGTACAAAATTTGGTTATTATTGCTTAAGGATTAATACTGGAGTAACGTAATTCATTAGCAAATCTTATGCAAATTAACGCAGTGATTAATTTTTTATATTCAGAAATTATTTAATGAAGATAAATTTATATTTAAAAAAGCTTTTAGATTTTTATTTTTTTGAATTGGTATAAATATATACTCTGATGTCATTTTTTTAAAAATATTTTTGACTTTTTTTTTTTGAATAAATTACAAAAATGAAATACAGGAGTAACGGAATTTTATATAATATTTACCTTTGAAAGCGATTTTTTTAAACATAAATGTTGATTTAGAGTTTTTTTTTAAACTATAGAAATTTATGGATAAATTTAATTCTTTTGTTGGTTTTACTGCATTTTTTTTTTTGTTTAAATAGAAAAATATTTGCGAAAAATTATGAAAAATCATCAACAGCAGCAAACCGAACAAAACACATACATAGCATGATGGAAAATTATTGAAAAATATTTCTTTCGTACATTTTTTCCGTAAAATATAAATTTTTTTCCTCACTGATTAAAATCATTTTTGTTTGAATGCAAAAAATAATAATATAAATTTTATTACCTTTTGTTTTATTATTATTATTATTTTTTTTCATGAATAGTAATGTGAGAACAAACAGCATGTTCCAATTTAAATTAACAAAAAAAAAAAAATTGCAATCATTTCTTTTATTTTTATAAATTTTTAATTTTTCGTCCACATTGCATGCATTTTATTGCATTTTTAACCATGTTTTACTTGTTTAATTTAAAAATTCAGTTAAAAATTAACATAAGCGACACACGTGCAGATTTCAAATTATAAATAATTAATTTTTGCATATATTGAGATTTACTCGCGATTTTATTAGCACAAATGTATTATTACTTTGCGTCTTAACTATTAATAAATAAAAGCAGCAAACAGCTTGTGGTTATTTGTTTAAATTTAATTTTATATCTTTAATAAAACATTACGAAAAGTGTGTAGCTTATTGAATAAAATTGTTATAAATAAAACACAGAAAACCGCGGCACATTGACCTTGTGTCTTCAATTTTATTATTATTATTTTTTTTATTCAATTATTACCTTTATTTATTCAATTTATATTTTTTTGGCTTTGTTTTATTAAAATAATAATCATAAATTTCCTTTGAATATTGATTTTACAGAGAGTAAAAAAAAAGAAGTAAATTAACCAGCAATCACCAAGGTCAAGTTAAAAATTTAGCGGAATAAATTCTTCTATTAAAGTCGCTTTAAAAAAAAAACCATAAAGAATGTATGGTAAAGTGCACAGTGTTAATGTTCATGTTTTAATGTTAATGGATTTATGTTTCAATGTTAATGGTTAGTCAGTAATGTCTTTGAACTTTTATTTCGTTTTTTTTTCTATTGCTAATACACATTGCAAAAAAGAAACAAAACAAATTTTACGTCGCTTGAATATTGTTTTCTGATAAAATAATAGAAATTGAAATTTAATTTGCTTATTATTATTATATTTTGGTTTTACTTTCTTACATTGATTATAATTATGTATGGAATTTAATTTAATGTGTAATAAAAAAAAAATAAATAAATTGTAAGAGGGTTATTATTACGATTTTAAAGCTTTTACGTAAGTACTTTAGCTAAAATAAAAAAAAAAAAACAAATACTTTTGCTTTATTTTATGATTGTGATTTGAAATTCTATTTTAACTCATTAAAAATCTTTATAAAGTATTAAAGGTTTTTCTAATCTAAAGCAATATAATAAAAATGAAAATTTTTATTTTTAATACTAAAACACTTATTAAACAACAAATTAGCATAAGAATCTTATAACAGTCATAAAGAATAATAATTATAATAATATTCTTAATAAAATAATAAAAAGATGTTTTACTTCTATTGACAACAAATTAATTATATTTATACTTTTCTATGAGTACAAAAAATGAACATAAGAAATGCATAATTAGTTTTAACGACGCATAAATTATATAACTAATTACAAATTATTATTATTATTATTTACTTTTAATTGTTCAGTTGGCAATGCATTTATTTATAGTTTTTTAGTTTAATGAAGATTACGTAGAGTACACATATGTATATAGGCACAAATGCTCCAAATGTATCCTTAATTACAATTTTTATTATAGATAATAGAGCGCTTAAAAACGCAAATTGTAATAAAAATAAATTACTGAAAGGTGTTTTTTTATTGAAAAAACCAATCAATCAATTTAAAATTACTAAGAAATCAATAAAAAAAATTTACCTAAGTAAAAATGAAATTCCCTTTTAAAAAGCTTTTTACTGTTGGTTCAATTATTATTATTATTATTTTATTCTTTCTATAAAATTCTATTTTAATTAATCTTAAAGAAATAAAATCCGTTAAATCATGTAACTTAATCAGAAATATTTTTACAAAATAAAATAAATAAAATTCACAAAATACTAAAAATAAGAGAAGAGTAGTTATTTTATTAAAACGATGATACAGGTTCATTTCATTTTTATTTATAATTTAATCACACAAAATACACTCATATTTCCTTATTCTTTATTTATATAATTCCCTGTTTGTATGTACTTTTGTTATTTCACATAAAATAAACTGATTATATTATTTTAAATAATTCAATCTGTTAAGGACGAGTCAATTTCATGTGATTTCCCAATTGTTTGGACGTTTTTTTACAATTTTATGTAATTATAATTATATTTTCAAAGATTAAAATAACAAAAATAAAACTCATGTAATTGTCATGTTATTTTTGTATTAAATTTGTGAATTTTTGTTAAATCAAATCATAATAATGGAATAATATATTCGTGACCATTCACTTTGACTCAGAAAAGTATATTTATTTTAAAATTGCCAAAAAAAAAAAATAACCAAACTGACAAACTAACTAATGAAATAAATTAACGAAAACAACAGAAAGCAAAAAATAAAGTAAATAATAAATAAAATAAAACAGAAACAACAAGAACAGGTCGATGTCCCAAAATTTGATGCGAAAATCATTATGAGGAAGCTAACTAAATAACTTTTTTTTAAACGAACAAAAAATAACTAAAAACACAAAAAAAAAATGTTAAAGCGAAATGAATAAAACAAAAAGTTGTTGGACGTCGTCTTCGTCGGCATATAAAAGTTCTTAAGTATCGCGATTATAAATAACCGAAAATTTATAATAAAAAAGAAGCAATATTACTACTTAAAACTGTACATTTCAGAGATCTTGGTATTGAGAAATATTTTCACCAATTTTACGATTTTTATTATTATTATTTTTTTTTGTCACAATTAATTACTGTTTCTACTGTTTTATTAAAGGTAATACCAAATTATTTATTTCTTTCTTTCTTATTTAATAATTACTACACTTATTACAATTCAAGACATAGAAGTAAATTAAACGAAAAATAAAAATTATTATTCATTATTATAATTACTATTAAAACGGTATTGAACGTACAAACCATTTGCGTAAGGTATGAGAAATAAAATTAATGCAACATTTTAATAAATTTAAAGTTATAAGAAAAATCATATTAATTAATCGTTTTATAAATACATTAGCGATTATTAAGAATTTCTCTTACCGCATTAAATCATTCCCAAAAAAAAAAAAAAATAGAAAGAAAATTCTGGTTTATTAATTTATTCATTAATTAATTGTTTGAAAATAAAAATCATCGATAAAAATTTTTATTACTAAAAACACAATCCCATTTTTATCAAGCCTTAATTAATAATCGCAATTAAAAATATAAACAATCCGTTAATTCTAAAATTAAAATTAAAAAATAGCAAAATAAAAAATAAAATTTAATTATCCTTGGTTATTAGGCAAAATAAATACTTTTCTTATACTTAATTAAAATTGATACTATTATTAGTTTTATTTTTTTAATTAATCTAATTTATAGTCATTACTGGTTTCGAAGAAATAAAAAAAAAACGAAAACAATACTAACAATGATAATGATAATAATATTCAATTAAATAAACTTTTGGTTTTTCCGCATAAAATTAAATTTATTTAATTAATTTAAAGAATTTATCTAAACAATAAAAACATCTGATTCACAACATAATTATTATTATTATTCAATACAAATCATTATTATATAAAGTAACAAAAATAAAGCACCTGATAATATGAGAAACACTAACTGATTTAATGGAATTTTTTCAAGCACACAAATTCATAGCATACACAAGCGCAAAAGTGTAATAAAAAATTAAAATTCAAATCAGCTGAATTAATCATTTTTTATTTTTATTTTTGTCTTAAAATAAATTTTTATAGTCTAATTCTAAAGTCTAAGTGATAACGTAATTATTGTATTTAGCTTTAATAAACGAAAATAACAAAATGTTTCTTGTTTTATAAATAAAAGCACTATTATGGCGCCAAGATTAAATAGACTTTGAATAAAACAAAAAAAAAAGCTGGCAAATGAACGAGAAAAATAATGCAAAAATAATTCGCACATATGTGTTGTTTCTATTGTACAAAAATAATATTAAAAAACTAAAAAAAAAATAACAATCAAGATTGAATAATACAAAGTTTTTATAAAAGTTGTTTGTTAAATTTTCTTAGAAATGAATCGAAGATTATTATATCAAGCATATAAGTTACTTGCTTAAACCCTAAATTATGTATATTGTTTCCGCTTAACAAGCAACTGATTAAACAAATCCCACTTTTATGCTATAAAAACTATAAAAATCAGTTAAATTTATTGATAAAAAAAATAAATAAATAGGTAACAATAGATTAAAAAGAAGAAGAAAAACACCAAAACAAGTCAATCAATAACTAAACATAAAGTGTTTCTATCTGTACGCAACGCATAATAAATCAATAAATTAATCTCTTCTGATGTATAATAATTTTTTTTTGTACTTTTGCTTCCTTATATTCAAGAAATTTATCTTAAGATAGCCGATTGTTAGAAAAAAGAAAAGAAGTAAAACGTTTGAATTTATATTTATAACATTATTATTTTATTTATTTCGTACTTTATGATGGTAGTTTAAATTAAAATAATGTTTTAATCAAGAAGGAATAATTTATATTGTAGGGTTTCCGCGAACCGGTTGTTAACATTTACTATAATTTCACTGTGTGTTGTTTTGCAACTTTTCTTATTAATAATCTACGTTAACACGTAACAAAATATATGCAAATGTATCCTTGTTACTCTCTTATGCATTTCAGACAAAGTTTGAAAATTTATCTAAAATTTAAGCATACATTTTCCAAAAGAAAACTTAAAAGAATTAATTAATAAAAAATTACGATTGTTAAGTAAAAATTACTTAAAATTACCATTACACGGATTGTGCGAACCTAAGCGCGCTAAAATAAAGTTATTTCTATTCTTTCTTCTTCTATTCTACTGTAAGTTTAATAAAAATTTATTGAGTGAAATGGGAAATAATAAACAACAAGATTAAATTGTATATAAAATGCAAAATAAATAAATTAAGAGAATGGCTAAGAAAACAACAATTTCCTTTAAAGTACAGTGAAAAGCTGGGTTCATAATATTCACACACTTGTTGTTAAAATATTCTCGCCTGTGTAACATTGTAAATCTAATTTATTATTTCAATTTCAACTTGGATACGTGATAATTTAATTATTATTTCTTATAATTATAATTAATAAGGTTTATTTAAATAATTTATCTCTGTTAACCGGTATTTAAATATGCATTTTGTGTATTTATAATAAAGGAAATGTTCTACTTAAGAATGCCAAGCTGTAGCAATTCTGTCTTTTTTCATTATTTCGATTTTAAATATATTTATCCTGTTTTTAGAGTTTCTTTGAAGTTTTTTTTTGCTTAACTTTTTTTTTCAATAAAGCTTTTTGACCTTAATTTACAGATCGCAAAACTATTGAAAAAGAACAAAAAGTAAAGATTTTTGCTTTTTTTTAGTTACTTTTCTAAGCCACACAGAACGCCTCTTCATCACGTTAAACTTGAACTTTTACACTTTTTCTGTAGATTTTATTTATTATATTTTTCATAAAACATTTATCAAGATCTTTAACAGCAAAAAAAAAATTCTATTCAATGAAAAATCTTTAAATCACGAAACTTTATGAATTATTTGACTTATTTTAGTTTTTTTTTACATTAATTATTGTCATTGATCTTTGGGTGTTTTTGTTTGTTACTTTAATATACAATTTTAAGTGTTAATAAACCTAAATAATAATAATAATAACTACTTTAATGTTTTCTTTCTATTTAATTTAACATTGTAGCTTAATAAAGCTCTTTTAAAGTAATTAATTTAATTTTTTTTTTTGAAGAAAAAACAACTATAAAACAAGTTTTAATTAATAAAATAATAAAAACAGACAATAAACACTTTTAAGTAAAGGTGTCATTAGGTAAAAAACAAAATACCAAAAATTTGTGTTTCTTTTTTGGTATTAAAGAACGAAAGTAAATATTGTTGTTGTTTGATTTCATAATAAAATAAAAATTTAAAAAACAGCGAAATAATAGAGGTGAAAAAATTACAAAAAAATAAATAAAAAATCATCATGAATCACCTGAATAATTTGTTTTTTGTTGCTTAAATAGTAACCACCGATTATTTCCAAAAAAAAAATTAACCACAAGTTAATGCAAAAAACTTATCAATAAAATAAAAAATTAACATAATTTATTTTGGTTTTTTATGTTTGCTTTGCTTGTTGTGGTCTCTCTCGCGTTTGCATTTTAAATTGTTATTTTTATTTTTATTATCATAATAAAAATCAATTGTGATTGATAAATGTGACAATTGATTGGTGTTGTTTTTTTATTATTTCATTTTTCTGCTCATTATACCTTGTTTCTTTGCACAAAGCAAATGGTAAAAAAAAACCGATAACAAGTAAAAATTAATTTCTTACGACAACGACTTCTTATACATTGTTTTCTTTATTATTTTTTCTATTTAACAGAAAAACGATAAATTGTATGAGAAATCAATCTGGGCAAAAGTGCCCAACGATATACATAGATGGTTAACATTTTTTTCCAATTTGTTAAACAATAATATCAACAATAAAAATAACCAACTACAAAGGTAGACTAATGACTTTATAATATAATTAGAAAAAATTAATAATCTTTTGAAATGGCCTTTGACGTCCTTCATTTCACTTTTATTATAAATAATTATTAAAAAAAAAAAAACTCACCTGTCGTTAGTGCTGTTGTTTGCTCTGTTACCGCTGTAAATTCTTAGCTATTTTTCCTTCTTCTTCTTCCTCTTTTTATTATTCTTCGTTTCTACTTTACTTGAGCACTTAGACATCTTATTTTGCAGTTTTTTCATTAAAGCTAGAAATTTATTAAGCAAGAATATTGTTTTTTATTTTAATAAATATATAGAATATTTTATACAATATACTACTGATTACCGATTTTACCTTAATTACATTTCAATGATGTCACTTTTTACTCTTTGTTTGCACGCTAATAATAATTGCATCATAAGTTATTGCGACACTTTTATTTTTATTTAATTACCAGGTTTTTGTTTACATGTACTGCTTGCAACTACAGCACATACATACATCAGTGCAGCTTCTATATTATGTTGCATAAATTAATTATCATCAATCAGTGGTTTTGTCAGATTTTTGTGTTTTTTTCATAGGAAAAATCTGGAAAAATAATATAAATTGTCATTAGAAGTTATAACATGTCATAAAATGCTATAATATGCAAAAAAAAAGAATAGAAAATGATAAAAACGTTTTAACAATTAACACCTTTGAAATTCCCTTTATACAGCCAATATATTTTGTTTATTTTTTATTCCTAATAATAAAATCAAACCTTGTAAAATAATTAAAAATAGAAAAAAAAAATGCATAACAAAACAAATTATTAAAAAAAACGAAAAGCCATGATGGATGCACATTTAAATAAAAGCAAAAATAATAATAATATTAATTAAACCGAAACGCAAATTACCATTTAATCGAAAAAAACGGAATTTTAAGCCATAACGACCTTTACATAAAAAAACCAAAAAATACCAAGACAAAATCTATTTAAATATAAAATTAATTAAACAAAAATTCATTAAAATTTTTTAAAGAAAAAGTATATTTTTCAATGTTTTAACCAAAAATTTTCGTTGTTATTTTAATTTTTTTATTAATGACTTTCCAAAAAAAATTTTATATAATAAAAAAAAAAAATTATTTAAAAATCATAATGATTTGATTATTATTTATTTATTACGTAAATTGTATAGATAAACAAAATAAATAAATATTAAAAGACAAGAAAAGAAAAAATAATTGAATGGGGTTAACAATAAAAAATATTAACTAATTACTTCCTTCCATCAAAATTCAATTATTTCATATTTTACGCTGGAAAAAAACTAATAAAAAAATCATTGCCGGAAGAATAACACAAACAAAATTATAATCAAAAAGTATGGGCAATTTTTTATTTCTCTCTACAGTTTAATTAATTAATTAATAAAAGTTTTTTCTAGTTTCTTAAAATGTGTAAAAATTTATAAGCAACCACACAGCGAAGAAATAGCATATAATTTTGATTAATCATTTTTTTTTTTAAACGAACGTTTACACGTTATTTAAAACATTAAATATATAATTAAAAAAAAAATTAGACGACCTTTAAGCCTTTAACGTTTTATTATTATTCATTTTTTTTTTGTTTTCAATTAAACAATTTATACAGAAAAAAATGCGTAATGAAAATATTTTATTTTATCTTCGGATGAGAAAAAAAACAACAACAAAATAACACCGCTTATAATTCTCGTTAACAAATCAAATCATCTGCATATTAAATTATTAATTAAATTTTATTTTTTTTAAATGTTATTTCTTTATTTTTTCTCTTACATAATTATGTCATGGTCAAAATTCCTGTTAATAATAAAATTAATTAATTAAATTTAAAGAAAAATACAATAAAAAACAATTTCACTCAATTTTTGAGTGATTTTTATTACTTGCTGTTATTAATACCTTTTTTTTTGTTGTGTTGTTTGTTGAAATTAAAGTACTTTAATTACCTAATAAATCTATGATAAGAGAGGTAAATAGTTAAGGTAAGTACATTGTTTCAAGTTTAACGCCGTTTTTAAAGTGAGGCAAAAAAAAATAAATATAATTAGAGGACAAAATTTGTTTACACCTGCAATGTTTCGAAACTTATTTTTGATTTTTTATTATTTCAACTTTATTGTTAATTTATGTTTGTGGTGAAATTATTCTAGACTATATTAACTATGCAAAATGATTAATTGACCTTCGAAAATTTGTAAATATGCAATTTTAATCAAATAAAGTATATCCTGTATGCAATGAAACTACATTTTTAATAGACAAATAAGAAATTTTGATAAAAAAACGAACAATAAACAAATGTGGACAAGCCTTAATGACATCAATTATTAATATTTTCTTTGCATTAGCATAAAAACTGAACAAAAAAAATTATTTATCAATAATCACATACAGGAACTATCATCAAAAAAAAAAATCAACAAAAATAGAATTCAATACCAGAAAATTAAAAATTAAAAAAAATCATGTTAATCAATTATTAATATTTACAAATAATCAAACAAAAATAAAAAAAATAGAAAAATTAAATATTTGCAATTAATTAAGTAAGAAATACAGCAACAACAACAACACATCTATAATTACAATAAATCACAGACGAGCACAGAAATATTTTTGTTAAATGAAAAAAAAAAATAATTAATTGTTTTTTACGTAATGAGAAAAATTAGGCAAAATAAAATTATTAAATCAGACAGGTAGAAAAAAAAAAATAAAATAAACCGCCAAAGAAATTTAAACAATTTATTTATAATAAAATAAAATATGTAGAAGAAAATAAAAAAATTAAAACACAAAATTTATCACATCACACCTAATAAATTCTCTAAATTTTGCATTAATAAGCTCAATTTACGTCAAAAAAATTTAAATAAATAATTATTAATAATGTTTAAATTTTTTTTATTGTTTTCATTAAAAAATTAATTATTATTATTACATAATTTTTGGCGAAGAACAATTGAGTAAATAAATACCAAAAATAAAAACAAAAATAATTAAAAAAGAAATAAACGATTAGCAACATTATAAATATTTTTCTTTTATGTTGTTAAAAAATTATTATAATTTGTTATTTCGCACGTAGAATGGTAATGTGTGAGATGATTGTAGCGTTAATTTTAAAAATAGCAAATCTAACATTGTAGAAGATAAAACTAGAATAAAGCTTTTTCTCTGTAAAGTGTGACGACTATGACATATATTTTTCGCAATGTAAGCACTGCGAATTAAAAGCAACAAAGATGAAAGATGACGCACTAGATGGATTATTTAAAGTGTCAAGAATGTAATCAATGGGATTTTACGGCTCTTGAATACTTAGAAATGTATATACTTGAAGGCTTTTTACCTACAACTGTCATAACTTAGACAATTTCTACGTCATTATCTAGTAAAAATAAAAGCGCAGCATTTATTACCCAAAAAATTCTACACCATACAAAAGACGTTTTATATTTAATAAATAATAATAAAAATTACTCCACTTCACATAGTTTTAAAAATTCGCAAAAATTACTAAATTTATTTATTTAATAAAATAAAAATAATTAATCCAAAAAAAAAAAAATAATCTAGTTTCCAGTCGCTCAACTATGTCAAAAATAATTAAATATTGAAAAATAATTTAATTAAATTAATTTTAAAAAACAAGATAAACAAGATTTTTTTGTTTTATTTAATTATTTTGCATACACACTATGTACTTAAGAATGTAAATAAATTTTTCTGCATTAAAAATTTTGCTCTAATTTTAATTATTATTATTACTAAAGGTAGGTAGAAATAAACAAAAAAACAACTACTCTGCAGTTATAAGAAAACAATAAACCAAAAAAAAAGAAATTTATTTACCGAAATCGTTAACAAACGAAAGAATTTTCTCTCTGAATCAACAAAAATAGATAAAAAGCGAAAAAAAAAAATTACTACGACTACATAAGTGTAATCAGCTAATCACCGATCGGTCGGTCAATTGTTTTTTTGCTTTTTAATTCATAAATTAAAACCACAACTTTTTTAATCTAGAAAAATAAACTTTGCGAAAAAAAAAAACAGAACACAAAAGAAATGTTTTATTTTCATATTTCTTTTTATTCAAGCGTTAAAAGTCAACATTGACGCAACATAACTTTTATGTACATATCATATGTTTTTGCTAAGAAGAGAAATAAAATTATTAATAAATAAACTTGTTATTAACAAAAATAAAATAAAATAAAATAAAACAACGAAATAAAAACAAATAAATTGTTAAATAACAAGTAGGTTAGTGTAACGTACATTTAAATTTAATTAAATCTTTTTTTATTATTATTATTATTATTATCTATAATTTTGTTATTTATTATATTTTAAGAAAGAAAAGAAATTATATTTTTTTTTTGCATAATAAATAAAATAAAATTTGTATATCTAGAAGAGAACATACATAAAGAAAAAGTCAAGTAAGTAATATTAATATATGTAGCAAGTATAAGTAGTAAACGACGACGTTGTTCATTGTCGCCGTTTATTATTTAATTTGTAAATCTGTTTATTTATTTTTTACTTTATAAAGCAGCATTTTCTACATTTATTTAAATAATTTTATTACTTTGCTTATTGTTTTTTGCATGCCTGCTTAAATGTTGTTTTTTCTGTTCTTTTCTTATTTTTTTTTTTTGGCACAATAAATATTGTTAACCGTTTTTAATAAATATTTAACATCATATCATAAGAATATAATATTTATTTTGTTTGTTAATTTTAATTTATGCTGATTTAAATGCAAGTTAAGGATGTTTTCCGTCATGTTGCTCTAAATTATTTTATTTATTGTATTTTATTACTATACGTTGTGACATGATTCTTATCTTTTATTGTGTTTGAATAATTTTTATTTTTATTGTTTTGCCTGTTAATTAATTAATTTTTTAAATATGTTTAGAATTTTTTTTAAAATCAGCAAACATCTTCTATTTAATAAGTAAATAGCAAAGATTTTAATTGCTGGCATCTGTTAATCTAATAAAAGACGATTTAAACGATAAACAAAAAAAAAACAGACTACAAGAAGTACTTTTCATAGTACTCATTACATTAGCATTTACGCCAGGTTAAAAACTAATTTAATAAATTATCTAAAAATCTAAAACGTTACAAACAATTAAGCCATAAAAATCCTCAATAAAATTTTATACAAAATTAAAACTGTAAAATAAGAATCCAAATGACGAATAATTTTATAAATATTAAAATCAAAAAAAATAAGAACAGCCTTGTCATTGTGCCAATTGACCGCTAGCCAAAGAACTACAAAGTACTCTTCACTTAAATTCATTCAAGTTCACAATAATAATAAATATTATAAATATGAAACACATAAATTGTGGACAATAATTATGACAAGATTTCTTGTTAATTTAAGATTATTATTTAAAAATCACCTGTGTGTATATTTTTACCAATTTTATTACTTGCTTTATATATTTATTTGATATCTACTACAAATGTATTTCTTTATAATTTTAACGTGTGCAAAGCATTTATGTAATTTTTATTTTATCTTTAATATTCATAAACAGTACAATATTTAAAAATATATTTTTATTACATAAAACTTGAGCTTTTCTTTATAAATAATTGACGTTGTTTTGATTTAACAAAATAATGAAATTTTTGCCTTTTTTATATTTAAATTAAATTAAATTTTGGTGCACGAACATTATTAGCCTTTAAACGTTTTATTTTATTTTATTTTATTTTTTTTCACAAAAGTATATTAACGATAAAAGAATTAATAAAAAATGTTTTACAAAAAAAAAAAAAAACCATCAACAATAATAAACATTTTAAAAAATAAATATAAACTTGTCATATTGTGTCAAGTGCGCTTTTGATTTGATTTGTGTTTTAACAGAAATAAATTTAAATAATTTTTTTTTGTTAAGAAGAGAAGAAAAAAAAGCAAAAATTTAAAATGAATAAATTATTTACAACAAAAAACTAACGACGTTAAGTAAAATATTTTTATTGACCTCTTCAACTATGGGTTTTTTAATCATATTTTTTTTTCTTGTCTATTCTCCTCATTATTTTTACTATTTAAATATGTGTACGTTTCTAGTTAAATTTAGATTCTATTTATGCTCGAGTCATTGCTGTAAACCATTTACGGCAGTTTCCTTATGTTCAATTATACAGGCAAATATTGTTAAAATCACAAAAAAAAAAATTATTTTATTATTCAAGATATATTGTAATACAGATTGGAAATTTTATCACTCGATTTTCTATTTTACAAAAAAATAAACAAACAATAATCTATTAAAAATAGAATTATTTAGTCACATAATGTTAACGAAATAGCCAAAAGCACAAACAATACATGAAAAGTAATGAAAAGCAAAATTTTCAAAGAAAAGCATTACCATAAATGCCTAAAAGCAAGCCTTAAAGTAAACTATTAATATGCAAAACGTTGTTCTATAAACCTAATTTAAATAAACACATTTGCGAAAAGTTCATAATAATAAAATTAAGCTTGCAACTCTGGCTTAAAGCCAAGTATAAAAAATGATAATAATAATAATAAAAAAACAACAAAATTTTTGTTAAAAATAAAATATAAAAACGAAGCCAAAACTACATCACTCACTCAATCAATATTTTAATGTTTTTATGCAGCAGAGATCATTTTCAATTAAAATAATATTAATGATCTTGAAATTAATAATAATAATAATAATAAACATAAATTTTGTCTAGATACATATGTTTCTTATATTTAAAGATATTATATCACAAAAAAAAAAACGCCAGCAAAAAAATTTGTTTAATGAGTCATTAATAAACGGAAATAAAATCCTTTGATGTTTTTTTGTAATTATTTCTTTATAATTTATGTTAAAAATTAATTATTAGAGACGAGAGTAATTTGTATTATTGCTTTTTTTTATCAGCTATTTACCTGGTTTTTTAATTAAATATAAACAGGTACTGTGTGGTTTTTATTACCCTTTTTTTGTTTAAATTCCGAAAACAGTTTTACTTTTTTATATAGACAAACGATGTACAAATTAAAGTACATCGTATAGTATTTGCATAAAATAAAAAATTGTTTTACCATAATTTTAATTAACTAAGTTATGCGATCGCATAAATGACCTTATAAGCATAAAAAAAATAAAAATCGGTATAAGGGTCGAGGTTGAATGTAAATAAGCCACAAAATTATGTATATGATGATTTGTTCAATTAGAAGAAGCTGCGCAATAAATTGTTATTAAATTATTTTTGCCGTTCTCAAAATGTAATAACGAATAACTAGAATAATGCGTTTTATTATGTACATATGTATTCTGTTTTTGTATTGAGAACACACATAAATACTCTTAAATAATAATAATAAAAACAAACAAATAAATTGCCAGGCATTAATATTATTTAATTAATTATAATAATTTTTAATAAATTGGTCAAAATTAAAAACACTAACAAGACTTATTATGTAGTCTAAATTATAAAATAATAATAATAATAATAATAATAATAATAATAACAAGAGTTGTAATACAAAATTAATAAGACAATAGTTATAACTGTAGATATGTCTAATAATTATAATTATAATAAATAAGCAATTAAAGAAATTATTTTGTGGAATTTTTTATAATTAAAATGTCAGCAAACAAAATTTTAAGCAGAATTTATAAGAAACAAGTCTCCAGAGCTTCTAAGAAGAGAGAATTTTATCTGGTAAAAGCTTTTCAACTAAATTAAACAATTTCTCTTAAAGAACAACAAACTACATTCAAGTGATATCTTATGATAAACCACAGCGAAATTATAGAGATTCCACTATTGAGTATTATTTACAAATTATAGTGTAAAAGATTTCAATACTTAAATTATAAGCGCGAAACCTGCTAATTAAATATTTTTTTTTTTTAAGAATAAAATTCTATATAATTGTTTCTTCTACATAATTTTAAATTAAACAAATAATTAAAATACTTTCTTTCAAACAAATTAATTAATTAATAAATCTTCTTTGTATATTTTTTTTCTTCTACATTTAACTTCCCATGACTTAACATATATAGAAAAAAAATGATGATGATGAGCAATTAGTTAATAATTTGTTACAAAAATATGCTAAAAAAAAAGTGTTTTTAATTAATTAATTAATAAACATGAAAACTTGATTACACTGCCCTCGAAAAATATACAAACAAATTATAGAAATAAATTTAAAAAAAATGTGAACAAAAATAGTAATAAAAAGGAAAATATATGAGCAACAAACAAACAAAAACAATAAACGACCTTTTGTAGTAAAAGTAATTAAGTAATTGTTTTAATATAAACAATAAAAATAACTAAAAAAAATTAATCGAAATAAATCATTTAAATTGTATAATTAAAGTATTTTATTATTCGTGATTAAAACGTCCTCTTAGTTATCTTTCTCATATATGTATATTTATTTTTATTTAAATTTTATACATTTTTTATTATTAAAATAATAAGAATAATAATTTTCTAAGTTTAAAAAACTTAAAGCAAACTGCCCCAGCAAGCAAGTGTATTTTATTAAAAGAATTTAAATGATTGAAAAGAAGAAGAAAAAAACTCTTTACTTTTTTTTTTGTTCATTGTTACCTTAGGTGAGCATAGTTTGTCGATTGTAATTGCTTAGTAATTCGACATTGAAATGTATTACGTGTAATTAAATTTTTTTTTTTTTACCTTTAAGTTTTTTTTTTTTTTTTGCAAAACAAGTTTATTAATTTCACGTTTGTTTTATTAAAGGAATTAAATTATTTTTCTTGTTGTTTTGATAAACGATGCTGTACATAGATTTTTTTTTCTAGTTAATCACATTTATTT
Organism: Ptychoptera contaminata; assembly: GCA_963942525.1. Taxonomy (NCBI): domain Eukaryota; kingdom Metazoa; phylum Arthropoda; class Insecta; order Diptera; family Ptychopteridae; genus Ptychoptera; species Ptychoptera contaminata. The sequence goes on from OZ012637.1 coordinate 7,335,703, forward strand.
TCTATATATATTTACTCATCTTCGTTTATTTTATTTGATTAATATTACTCTTGAAGTTTTGATTTTATTGTTTTTAATTTATAATTAAATTTTATACAGGTTCATTTTGTATTATTATTATTTAATAACTTTTTATTTTCTATATAAAAAGCTCATCGCCAAGTAGTAGAGTAAATTTCTTACGTACTCGGGTAGAAAACATAGTAATTTTTTTATTTATTCATTTCAAACGTATTTACACTTCCGAGATATTAGACGTTATTATTAATAAATAAGTTGAAGAAGAAAAAGCATATTTCTCATTAAAATTATATTTAATAATTTTCTGTAGTATTACGAAAACGTCCTAGAGACGTCTCATTATTTTTATTAAATAATAAATTATAATGAAAAAAAAACACACACAAACTGATCTCTCATTGTTTTTTATTATTATGTTATTTCATATTAAATTTAACACCCAAGAATTAACATTAAGTTTTGTTTCTTAACGATAAATTATGTGTCATCGGTGGGATACCATCAATTATAATAAAAGATTAATAATTCGTGAAATTTTTTAATTTTTATTTCATTCAATTCAGTCAATAATAAAAAAAAATGATTCGCCTAAAAAAAATAACAAAAGACTTTTAGACAACGAACCTTATTTAATTCATTTTCTTAAACGAAATTTCCCTGAATTTTTTTCATATAAAAAAAAGAACTTCTAATACAAATTTATTACTTGAATCAGTTATTTTTGTAAAAATTGGAAAAAATAATCATAAAAGAATTTAATAATTGATTTTTAAAATCCGCGTTCTTAAATCACACAAATCACTACACTTAAAATCCAATTCAGAAAAACCAACAATTTATCCTAATTTATACAGTAACAAAAAAAAATCATCATTAAATACAACAAATTGGCTTTTCTTAAAAACAATAACAGAGCTACTCATCTGTGTCGATGACATCACACATAAATATGAGAGACAAATGAGAACCAGCCACCAAAACAAAATAATTTAATCAAAAATTTCTAATAATAAATTCTTTAAATAATTCTACGTCATTTTATAAGAATAATTTATTTATTTTCAATTTATTTTAAATTACTTTCCGGATATAAATACAAAAAAAATAGGAAAAATAAATTACTTCTGATGATGATAATAATAAAAAGATGATGCCAGCATACTTTAGTACTACATATTTTCAATTTCATTTCATTTAAAAAAATTATTATTAATATTATATAGACACACAGAAGATAAAATTAAAGATCGTTGGTTATTGTTGTTTTTATTTTTTTTTCTTTTCTTCCTGTATTATTACTTTTTTTTGTTTTTTAAGCGCAACAGAAACAACTTTAAAACAACAAAAATATATTCACGATGATTGGTTTCTTATTTTTTTTTATTATTATTATTATTTGCAAAAAAATAAAAATAAAATAAACAATTACAGAATAATCATTAAAAATTAAATAAAGAAGATGAAGGAGAAAAAAAAATAAGGAGATGAGATAAAGAGAATCTTACAAATTATTAATAATTTTTTTGCCAGTTTTCCTCATATTTTGTATATAATTTAATTTAGAAATGATGTCATGCTGTCTAAACAAATAACAACATCAGCAGCAACAGCAACAGCACTAACATAACAACAACATAAAATTGAAAATTAAAAAGAAAAATAAAATAAAAATCACCTTACATTGGTCAGTTATTGAATCATAATTATTTTAATTTAATTCTTTATTATTATTCTCATCTACATCATCATCATCATCATCATAAAAGTAATAAAAATAATTTTTCATAAATCGCAAAAGTTAAATGATTGATTTTTTATTAAACAAAAGTATTTATACAAATTTTTAGTATTCGCTGATTAATCCATAAACTTCTTTTGATTGAAAACAGATTATTAATGTTTTTTCTACAAATAATTAATTAGTTATCGATATTAATTTATTTAACATAAACAAAAATCTACACTAATTAAAATGATAGAAAGAGATATGTTATTTATTATATTAAAAAGCGAAATTGCAGTAGCGAAAAAAATATTATTAATTTCATTATAAGCATCATAATACGATTTCAACCATATCCATTTAGGAATCATCAACGATTTGTTTTTAATCTATAATTCTTTATTTCGATTATTTTTATTAAATAAAATTAAGAAGCGGCAATTTTATTATTTCTTTTTCTATAATTTATTATAAAATTTAATTTATTTATTATTTTTTTTAATCAGAACGTGAGAATTTCCTCTTACACGAGTCCCGAAAAATTAATTTTTTTTAAATCGTATTTTACATAAAATATAATTTGCCTAACCAAAAAAAATAAAAATACATTTTTTATAAAAAAAAAATAGAGCTTAAGAGAAATAAAATTTAATTAAATCAATGAAAGAAGAATTTATAAACACAAAAAGTAACCAATTGTGCCAGATAAATTCATTTCTTTCTTTTAAAGGCACACACAAAAGAAAGATTAACAACAAAACTTTAATTTTTATATATATATATTTTTGATGCACTAAAAACATCTAACCTAAATAATATTTATAAGAAATTTGTGCTTTTAAAAATTGCAAAAAACCAATAAAATTTATTATTAGGTAAAAGTAAAATCCAATAATTATATGTTAAATTTGTGTTAAGTTTTTAATTTAAGCCCAAAAAGGTAAAATCAGTTCTTTGAAACTTTAAATATATAAGATGTCTTATGGTCTTATGCTCTAAGAATGTAAATAAAACATAAGCTTAGTAAAATTATATTTTTGGCAGACTTTAAGTCGTTATAGTAAATTAATTTGTTTAATTAAAATATATAAATTAAAAGCAAATTTACCATATTATTACATAAACAATAGGATTAAACAGGAATTGTCTACAATTTTGCATAAATTAAACACAAATAACCACAATATTCCAATTTTTGGAAAACATATACAAAATAAATTAAATTTCGAAAAGAATTTAAAAAGAAAACAAAAACTAATGACACTACAAAAGCGAATTAAACTCAAGAGCAGTAACATCGTCATTTTTAATTCTGCTTAAAAATGCTACAAAATCCAAGAAAAAGATGATAAAAATCTTTGCAGTATATACACTTTGGTTAGATACCTTTTTTCTCTGCCACCCATCTAACAAACCGCAAAATTTATTCAAAACAAAGTTTTATTTTATTACTCAGTTTTGTCTATCTTTCATCTAATTAAACGGGACTCATCTTAAACATCAACAAAAAAAATTTAAAATGGGATAAAATCTACAAAAAAAAATTCTAGCGGAGTCTCACGCATTACAAATAAATAATCGCTTAAACCGGTTAGTACAATGGTCATAATAATAAGCATACAAAATAAAAAATTCGCATCATCATCATCATCTTCATCGGTTCGTTAGTGGTGAGTTGGTTTGCTCAGCTTATATACTTAATTTATTTATTTATTTTTTGGTGTATTAAGAACAGAGCATGACCTTTTTTTTGGTGGGGTCGTCCTTGAAAACACCGTACTGTCGTCCTTGAGAAAATAAAATCTTTAGACATTTTATTGTGTTTTTGCCTTTTTTTTTATAGTCTTTTTTTTTTCTTATTCGCGTTATTTTTAGCAACAAAGCAAAAAAAAACAGACATAAAATATCGAACATGCATAGTTCCCATTTTTTCAGTGTATTTCGTTGTTTTTTTTCTTCTTCAAAGCTCATTTTAGCATTAAGTTTTATCGACCGGGAATTCTTCTTTTGTCCAGACAAAATATCATTCGTATTGTTTTTTTTATTCCTTTTTATTTTAAATGAAATTTATCGCTTAGAAGCAAGAAAAAAAAAAACAACAGCACCAGCTTTTGAAAAGGAATTAATTATCGGTGACTGCTTTAAAAGAATAATAAAAGGGCTCGTAAATAACATTTGCAATATATCTTCTGGGCATGTAATTACTACATAGAGAAAAACTTTTAAATTAAATTAAAAAAATAAAAATCAATTAAGAAGCAAATGTGAAATTATTAATTTAATTAAATTTAATTTTTTACAGACAAATACTAAAAAAAAAAAAGCACCCAAGGTTAATGCAAATTTTTTCTTTTATTTTACCAAAGAAAAAACTAATTACTTCACATCGATGTGTACAAATTAATATTTATTTTGTTATTAATTCTTATGGCTTTTTGCAACATAAAAAACTATTGACAAATGCTCTAATCGATGATAGCGAAAAAAAAAATAATAAAAATTAAGGAAGAAAAAAAAAATTTAATGGAAAAATTAATTAAAAGAAGCAAAAAAAAAAAAATAATAAAATTATTGAATTGATTGTTGAGATTAGGTCAAGCTGATTGTTTATTTCATTAATTTGATTGTTTATCGATTTTTTCTTTTCTTTTTCTGTATGTCATTACTTCTTCAATTAAAACAAACAAATCAAAGAGTAAAAGTGAAGGTGAATGGTATTAATAAGAAATTTTTATTTGTTTATATTTAATTAACAAAAAAAAAACAGAAAACGCTTTTTATTAAAATGCATTTTATTTACATAAATAAATTATGTAATTAATAATTGACAAAATATGGTAAATTTAAAAAACGATACAGAGAAAACAAAAAAAGTCACAGGTTATTATAAATCCACCTTATAAATAATGCAATAGTCGCGCGCGCGATCAAAAATATTTATATAAGCAGAAAGAAAACAAAAAAAAAGTCCAACAAACAAATCAAAAATTGAATGAAATTTTTACACGAAAAAAATAAAAGAATGAAAAAACGTGTGAAAATTTAATAAATGATACAAAAAAAATAAATAAATAACAAAAATTTAATAAATTAACAAAACGTATGTAAATAGGATAATTTTTTCTTTATTATTATTTTGCTGTCGAAGCATTTACAATTGACAATAATAGCAACACCTTAACGAAGCATGCAATTTGCCTGTGTTTATTTTTGCTTTTTTTTGTAATTTAATTATTTATTTTTACTTAAAACAATATTATTAATAGAATGAATGAAGACAAACTGTATCCTTGGATAATTATTATTCATTTTAATATTTATTTTACTTAATTATTTTTAATTTTTTGTTTTGTTTTACCACAACTTTGTATTTTGTGTTTATCTAGTGCGAATTGTCAACAAAATTAAGCATTTTTACATTCAATTTCACAATATTTGAATAATAAATTATAAAATTAAACAAGATAGATAACACTGTCGCTAAGAATTTATCAAAGATTGTTAATTAATCTTAAAATTGATAAAAATAAAACGAATTGATTAATTTTTTTAATATCAAAACATTGTTTAACCTTAAATAAAGAACAATTAAAGGAAATAAAAGCACACAAAAAATTTAAACATAACCTTTGACAATATTCTCAAATAAAAGTTTTTATAAATAAAATCAATCAAGGTTTAAAAACGAAGCGTTCAAATAGCAAATAATAATCAATTAAAATTAATTAATTAATAAATAATAAAACGTTAATTAAGATAAAAGGAATTTCAATAACTATTAGAAGATATTAGCAAAAAATAAAATCAATGCACCACCGTTTAAGCCATAAAGAAAAAAGCTTAATTGACAGAATATTATAGAAAAAAATCCTTTCACTTTTTATTCATTTAAACAAAATCAATAATTTTTTTGTGTTTTGTAATACCAAAAAAAAGTGCAAATAGTTGAAAAGTGGCAATGACCATTTATGAAAAATATTCTTTGCCAAAAAGTAAGTGTTTAGTACATTAAAAAAATCAAATACTTTAAACCATTGAAACAAAGTAGAAAAAAAAAAAGTTTTCTTGCAAGAAAATATAAAAAATTCTATTGTGGAATGGTAAATAAATGTATTTTAAGTAAAACACTAAAGACAATAACACTAGATACAACAGGTTAATTCTTAATCGTTTATTGAAAAGAAGCTTTAAGGATGAAAAAAAGCATTTCATTTGCATACATGGTCAACAAGATATACATATTTATGGTAAAATAAATAAAAATAATCAATTAAATATTTATTTCATAAAAAACAAAACACCGAAATAGCAATAAAAACGCAACAAAATTATTGTTCCTTCGTTTATTTAACAAAACATTTAAAAAATTTGTGCAAATTAAAAACAAGCAAAAAAGACGAAAACAAATGTTTGCAAGTGATTTATAGCTCAAAAAAAAAGTAAATAAATAAATAAACTTTATTATTATCAACATTAATGTGCGTACGCTTTTTGATTATTTTATTAACAATCATCATCGAAAAAAAAAAATTTATCAATAAAAATAATGCGAAATTCTTTAAACAAAATGAATTAAATTTAAATTTAGTGCGTAGTAAAATATAAATTATAATTTAATCTATTTTTAATGTTTAATAAAAGCACAATACATGAATAGTAATGAGTAAAGCTTTAGTTACTAAAAATCATAATAAGGTACGCGTGTCAATCAATACCTAATTAAAATCACAATTAATGTTTTTTATTTCCTTTTCACTAGTACAAGTAATACACTTCAATAACTTAACTAGGTGTTATTGAAACAAAACTGTCTAATAAGTAAAATATCATCAACAAAATCGCGTTAAATAATCAATTTGTTTCTCATTAATTAACAATCTCTAAAGCACAAAAATATTACAAGCAGCAGAAGGAAAAAAAAAAGTAACCAAAAAATCATAACCAAAGCATCTAAATGGTGTTTAATTAAATTAAATTAATTGGTTATATATAATTAAGTATACTTTTAATATATCTGATTAAAAAACAATTTTTTTTTCTGTTTCTTGTAAATAAAAAACAATAAAAATGACTAAAAATATACTTGACGAGCGCGCGCGTTTGTACACGACGACCTTGAAATATACAAATTAAAATAAAAAAAAATTAAATTCAAGAAAAAAAACTTATTAATTATCTAACTAGTTTTAATATTTGTTAAATTTAATTAAATTAAAGAAAATCTCGTTGTTTATATATTTATTTATTTATAAAAATCATCAAATCGACTAGAGGATCTTGTTTATTGACAAGAATTAAATAACAAGAATAATTTATTTAAAAAAAAAAATGATTATCCTATTAAAAAATAAAAATAAAATGTTTTGCTAATTCCTACTTGTTAATAAAATTATAAATAAATATATTTACTATAAAGTTGTGACAATAATAAATTAAGCTTTCCAACACCGTCTATATAAATAATGTTTTCTCTTTATACTGACTACTCTCATTGCGATAGGATTTAAATAACAATTTATTATTTTTAATAATAAAATACAGAAAAAGCAGAAAAATCAAAGGATTAAAGATAATACATTTTGAAAAATTATTTATTAAATAATTTTCTCAACATGACATCATCAAATATTAATAATTTTTTACCTTTACAAAAATTTACATCCTCAAACCTAAAGCTATGCTATAAATAAATATTACAAGTTATTAGCTTTAAAAGTTATTAGCTTCTTCACCACTGTCGCAATGATTCAACGATTGAATAAAGAAGTTTTTTTTCTTGTAACAAATTGCATTTATTTAGAATCTAGTCACTTTGTTACTTACAGATTTGACTTTTTACTAAAGATTTATTTTTATTTAACGAATGGTAATACTTAACTTAATTTATCTTTTTGATTAAATTCAATAATAAGCATTGTCAATTGTAGAAAAATATTGTCGTTATTAAATTCAAGAAAATGTTTGGCTTAAACGTGGCTTTTATATCACAAGATAACCATTTAAAATTTAGCGTAAAATTATAATTTTATTATTAATACAAAATTAATAAAATAAAAACAACTGCATTCAGTAATTCTTATAACGCATATTTACAGTTTCAATCAGCATCACAGAAACGATCAGCATCTGTTAAACGATCATATTTCCTCTATTCTCAAAATTAATTTTTAATTGAAAGATAAATTGCATTTTACAGCAAATAGCTGCTAGTTAAATTTGTTTTTGCGAACTAGTATTACCGGCACCTACACTTTGTTGCAATAATTAGTAAATAATAATTAGATAAATGAAAATAAGCCACTTAACAGTTTTAAAATTTACATTAATCGATACAAATCAGTGATTAAAATTATTAACCACGGAAACACTAGATAGAAATTGGTTAAAATCATAATTTATTCCAATTTATTAAGAAGATCACTGGCAACGTATATTAGTCAAAGTTCATTTACCTTAACTCTTTAAATTATTATATCCTAAGTTATAGATTTTTTAACCTCATTGTTAATCAAACATATAAAATATTAAATCGTATAAATATTAAATCTACGAAACCTTAAACTTTGATTAAGCTTTCGCAGTTTCTATTTTAAAAAAAGGCCTAAAAAGTCAACGGTTAGATTTGTATTTGCGTAACTAATCACTTTTTGATAAACATTACGTATAATAAAATTAAAAAATAAAACGAAGATAAACCCTTTACACCAAATAACTGTCTGAAATAATCAAATTTAAAGTAATTATCCACCAAGTTATGAGATAATTTCTAAATATATACATACGTATATACCTTTTATTTTTGTTTATTAAAGATAACAAAAAACCGAAATACTAAATATATTAGGTCATCGAGAAATTAAAATAATTTAATTAAACTACTTTTCGCTGTTGCTGCTGCTACTATTGCATTTTTCTACAAATTTTAATCTGTTATTCGGTTAATTCATTTTTTATTTGTTGTTGTCTAAATTTAAACCATAAAAATTCATCATACAAAGAAATAAACCGATGACAAAATATGCCAATAACATAACAATAATAATAATAATAATAATATGTAATCAATTTGTGAGTGTGCTTATTCTGTTTATTAAGTTACATTTTTGTTTAAACATTTTTTTCATCTTAATCTACTATACACTACTGTATTTAATCGGTTTATTTTATTTTTAAGTAACAAAAATTATAAGCACCGTTTTAAGTAAGTTTTTTCTTCTTAAAACAAGAATTCTTTATAAAATAAAAACAACAACAGTCAGATCATTATTAAAGCAAGCATATCTATATTGTTATAAATTAAATTGTGACAATTTTCTATAAATTTAATTATGTTAATTGAATTTAATGGTATATTATTTTTTTTTTATAATAATTAAGCTGTATATATAGTAGAGAAAGCTTTCAATAACATAATCCGAATTATCATAATTTTAAAAACAAGACTTTGATAATAATAACAATCATAATAATAATAATAATCATCATCAAACAATAATAACAAACAATAATATTAGCCGATCAAAAACTAGTTACATTACAACAGAAATGCTGTGTTGTATGATAAGTGTGGTTTAAACCACGAATGAAAAAATCAAAAATAAGGTCAATCATAAAAAGAATAAAAACAAATTAGAAATATAATCGATGAGAAATAATCGTAGAAAAGAAATGTTTAATCAAAAAAATTAAGATGAACTTAGAATTTATTTTCTTTTTCTTCTTATTGTTAGCGAGTGAAATTTGATTCTTGATTATTTTCGTACATTTTAGTTGTTTACTTATTCGCTGAATTATTGACCCTGTTATTTGGCTAAACTTTTTTGTTTTGCATTCATAAAATGTGTTTAATAATAATTCTTAGGTAAATAAATTACTATTATAGACACTACGTGCCAATTTAGACAATTTAAGCAATTTAGCCAATTTGTAGACGGTTGTGTGATTGGTTTGCGCTGCGAAAAATATATGCTATAGTGTAGTGTATATATGCAGCTTATAATTTAAGACAAAAGTTCACGTCTACAGAGGTTATTAGAAAAGTTTTACTCAAAAAATAAATTAAATAAAGTCGAACAAATCAATTTTCTAATTAATTTCAGGATATTTAATTTTCATATTATTTCTAGTAATTTTTCTCATTCTTTTATGATTGTATTCTAGCATATTTAAGCCATTTAAGAAGCGTTAAAAAGGCCTATTGTGCTAAAACTATTAAATAAAACAAATAAATAAATACTGTTCTTGACGCCTTAACTCTGCTTTATTATTTTAATATTTACAATTCTACATCATGAAAAAGAAGATGAAGAAAAACAACAGTTAAACGTTAACCGAAACGTCAAAATTGATTTTAAAAATCAAAACGATTTAATAAAAACAATCTTCTACTATAATCCGTAAACTTGCAAATAAAGTCACTAAACAAGTAACAACATTCAATCGCAATATTAAAACTTCTATTTGGTTGTTTAAAAACATTTATTTAATTACTATAAATTAGGCTAAACATTAGCACTCAGGTCAACAATAATGTAAACGAACAGCAACATTAAGTAAACAAGAAATAAAACAAAACATCATAATTAATTAAAAATAACAACTAATGACCATTAGAAGCGACAAGTCAAGTAGAAACAAGTTAAATTTTAGCCACCCACATTACTTGCTGCTCATAGGCGGTATTTTAACATTTTTAAACTCTTTGCTACAAAACTAACATTTTTATTTTTGCTAAACACTCAAAGTAAATAAATAATTATTAAAGATTATATGGTAAAAATGATAATATTACCACCTTAGGTAATTACAATTGATATATATTTATTTATTAGTAGACAAAGGTATCACTGAATTTTACCAATAAATATGCATGCCCTATCGCAGCAATGTTTGCTCTGAGCTATATTAGATAAATTTTAACGTTTAACTTATTTTCATTTCCTATGTAGCCTAAGCCAACTAAACGCCTAACCTAATCAAAAGTAAAATTATTACAGAAAATAAATATATACTTAAAGTAAGCATCATAGCAATTCTTTAGCAATTTAAATACGTTTCTTTGGTTACTTTTGGATAGCTTTAAGTCAAATTATAATTTTATTTAGTGTTTATGATGATAATGTCTTTAAATTATAAAATTTCTATTTATTTAATATTATGTAAATTCCTTAAAGATTTTGCAAATTTATCAAACAATAATTTGCATATAATTACAATATTTAAAAAAACATCTGTGTATTTTACAGTGATAAATATTTGCTTAATGTAAATGTAGGCGTTTGGTTTAATCGTTTTTATGCGTAAAATATTTAAATTTTAACGTAAAATACATACAATTCTTAATAGTTATACGGACAGGAAGGTACACAACTTAATCAAAATCAAAATTGTTTTATTATTAATTAAGTCATATTAGGATAAACAACACTAGATTGCAATTCAACAAACATTTTCTTGTAAATCGTTGATAGATATTTTTGATTACAAAACAAATAAATAGAGAAAAACAAAAAATTGAATTTCATTAAAAACTAATAATATGTAGTTATAAATACAAATCATAAATTAATTTAATTAATTATCATGTATTATGTTTTGTTTGATTGAATAACATTGATGACCTAGTTATTCGCTGGTAGCAACGATTAAAGCGTAATTTTTTAATGACATTGAAAAGTATTTAGAACATTTATTTCTTATTCTTCTCTTTTAATAATAATTTCTTTACTGCTTGTCTTCTTCGTTTGTTGTTGTTTTGTAACAATTCGTAGTTTTTTTCTTTTTTTTTGTTTGCGGAATTTTAATTCAAGATTAATTTGATTTAATTTTATTATTATTTTTTGTTTATTGCTTTTCATTACTGTCGTTTTGAAATTTTTTAATGGTTTAACAACTTAAAAGCTCTTCAGTTACAACAGTTTGCCAAAAGTAATATTAGCAAGCAAAGCAAAAAAAAAAGCGCAAAGAGAAATAACGAATAACAGAAACAGAAACGTCATTAATTTAATTAAGTATTTATTTATATAACCGCCTTTGCTGGTTTTTTGTTTTTGTTTAAATATTAAAGCAATAAACACGTTAAAAAATCGCCAACAAGTGACATAATTACTTAATGAAATTATTATTAAGATTATAATTTTTGCAACGGGAACAAGAAACATAAGAAATTTATATGAATTTTAATTTTTTTATTGTTGATTATTGAATTAGCAACAAATAAATAAGCTTAATAGTACTTTCGCTGTAATATTTCATTAATAAATCAACAAACAATACGCTTGTAATGTAAGTCAAACAAAATTAGTGTCAAAGAAATTAATATCTTTAATTATAATTACCGTAAATATGAATTTCTAATGACAAATTATTGCAAATAGGGATTGCAGTAGCCAATTTAAATAATGAATACAATTACTAAAATCAATAAAATTAAAACAAAATATCAATTTCAACCCCAAAGAAACTATTAGATTCTGATTGTTGAATGGAAGAAATTACTTAACGACTTTTTAGCTACCAATAATATGCATCTTTACATAAATTATCAATAGCATTTTCACCAGGAAGGAAAATTACATAAAGCTTATAAATGAAATTCAATAAAAAAAAATTAAAAAAAGAAACAAATCAAAATGTAATTAAAAAACAATTTCATTGCATACGTAATACAAGTGTACAATATTTTATGCCTAGCGAAACAAAACAGAGAACAAAGAAACGATTTCACACAGGTAAGTCATAATAACAAAGAAACGAAAAAAAATCTTAATACATAATCAAAATAGAAACTTTAAACTTTTATATTTATTTTTAAATTTTAAGCATCAACAAAACCAAAAAAAAAAAAAAATGCTTTAAGAAAATAAATAAAGAATTTAGTAAAATAAAAAATTTGTTTTTATTCCATCGATACAACAATTGATTAGTTTGTCCTAATTCTTTTAATTTTTTTTTGTTAATTCACCGTTTTTTTTTCTTCTCTATTATAAAATAAATAAATAAAAATAATTAAATAATCATAATAATAAGTAGTAAGAACAACACCTTACTTATGTATTTTAATTTGGCAAAAACAAAAAATAAAAATGTGGGAGAGAAACGGCAACGTCCTATTAAGTGGTAATTTTTGTTAAAATGTTTAACAAAAAGCACAAAAATATTTCTATCGATGTTAGAAGATAATGTGAATAGTAAAAATAAATTAATAATTTCAGCAGAAACAACACAACAGATAAAAATATTTATATTAATCGAGGACAGGTGTTAGTAGTGTGTGATTTTTGTATATTTACGTTTCTTGAAAGTCTTTAAAAACTAATAATTAATAATCAATACTAATTCTCATCTTCCGTAACAATTTTTTTTTACTATTATTAATAAATAATTAAAAAGAACGAAAAATTAAAATAATTGAAAGATGTAAGCAGAATAAGAAGAACAAAAAAAAAGCTCAATAAAATAATTTTTGAATTGATTTTTACTGAGATTTTTAATTAAATAATTTCCAATAATATATTTATTTTTTTTCTATTTAGAAGCTAATTAGATTTTGGTTTTTGTTTTAATAATTCTTTGATTTTAATTCAGCAATCAATAGCAGTGGAAATTGGCTGACTGGTTATTGATATATTTATTATTATTATTATTATTGCTTTTGAACTTAATTCTTTGATTGTCGTCGTTGTTATCTAATTTTTATTAATTTTCTTTTTTTGCATATTTTAGTTTTAATTAAAAATTATTTATCAAAATAAATATTCATACAAACCGAATTATTAAGTATACTAGAAATCTGTTGCGTAATCTATAATGTCATTTTGATAGATTGCCATAAGCGGACATTTTGAATAATTTTGTTTTTACGCTAAAAATAAGTAAAGTAATTTGCTTAATTAAAAGTTTTGTATAAATACCTTTTTTACAAACCTTTTCCAAACTCGAATTATCCATAGTTGATTTTTATGTTGCACTAATTTGATTTTATAAATTATAATTTTAATCATTATTATTTTCACTAATCACAGATTAAAATGCAGACACGTGCTTCACATTATGACACAAGAGGGTAATTAATCAATGATTTAATTTTTATTAAGGAGAATGGAAAAGGACTGCCAATGAAGTACACATTAATATGGACATGACAATGGTTTGAAAATTCACTAAATAGATAATTAATTTAGATTTTATAATGGTTTTGATCTTAAATCAAATTTTTAGAATTTTACTCCTGGAGCAATTATAATAAATAAATAAATAATTTAATTTAATTATTTTAAGTAGAAATATTTTTTGTATAAATTGATCATACAATGGCGAATATAATTAAATAAATATATAGTTGTTATCTGGATGATGATGATTGATTGACAATAAAGGGAATAAGATGTTTTTTATAATTACACAACTTGTTTATGGTTTATGGAGGTATATTTTAAAACCTCCTTTTATCTTTATTTATTTAATCTATTTTTATTTATATAATTTTATATTTATAATTATAAATAATACATACACCCAAATTCCATATTCTATTATTAATTAATTATTCCACATAGACTGCTAGGCTCATCTAATACGAACCCTAAGACTTATTATAAGGATTAATTGGTGAACGTAAAACGATCTATGCACTTGAATTTATTCTAAAAATTTTATATATTTATATATAACTGTAACATCTATCATAGAACTTCTGCAGAATTAATAGCTTAGCCCTTATGAATGGATTTTCCATGATTCCCTCAGATTTTTCTGTGTATTATTGTAGAGGTCTGTTCATAGTCCTTCCGTTGAGAACCAATGGTTTAGTCAACTGATTAAATATTGCTGTTATTCTCGTTGTTAATTTTGCAAAAATACTAAAAATAATAATACTAAAAATATAAACAAGAAAAATTAATTATATGGCGCCTCATCGTTTTATCGATTTTAATTTTATTGCATTTTTATTCAGATTAATTATTATTAATTAAAAACAAAAAATTCTAATTATAAATGAATGGAATTTTGTTGAATTTTGTCGAATAATATTTTAATCAAACAAAACAAAAAAAAAAGATTATTAATTAATTAATTACTGCCTCTTTTTACCTCTCTATATAGGTAAACCAATAATATATTTAAATTTCTTATCAAGTTATAAAAACCATCATTCGATATAAAATAATTATTAATGATTGTTTATTCGATTTGTTTTGTTTGCATTTTAATAACAAGAATTCAGATTTAATAATCTAAAAAACTACATAGCTACGAAAACAGGATTTTTTTATAATTAAATAAATAAGAGATAAAAAGAAAAATGAGGTTGAATTCAAAGGTCGCTTCTTTTCTATTATTTATAATTATTATTATGAAATCACAAAAAGCTACAAAAAAATGTGAAATTTTGCAATAAATATACAAAATATTATTCTTTGTTTGCTAATAAAACTATGATTATTGTATATACGGGATAAATCATTTTTAATTAAATAATTGTCTTGCTTACATTTTGCTCATTACATTGTACAAACCAAATTAATCAAAATTATCACTCTGTAAGTAAGCATAATTAACAAAAATTATTAATTATTTCACAATAAAAAAAAAAACTAATTAACATTATAAATATTCTTTAACTAATAATTAAAGAAAAAATAATTATTTTCTTTAATAAAAACGCTAAAGATGACGAAATGTACTTTGTCACGAATCAAATGTTATTGAATTTCTGTTTTAATTGATTTCGTTAGAATAATTTTATCATCTTTAACTATTTTTTAGCACAAAAGAAAGTTTTTTTTATTTATTAATTAATTCAATTACTCACTATTAAAGAGTAAATAATATAAAGTCGACTGTAATAAATTAATCATCAAAACTGTATTAATATTATTATTACGTAAATGTATAGAATACTAGGTAGTGGAAGAAAGAATTCAATAAATTATAAATAAATCAATGAGAAAAAGGATATAGATTGTTGTAATGTGTTTCTTTTTTTTTTTTAATTTACTGAGAACAAATTATAACAATAATAATAATTATTAATAATAATAAAATAAACTTGACAAGGTTATATAGCATGATTACGGTTAGAAGAAGAATAAACAAGAAAATACATACACCTGTTACAAAGGATTGAGTCATATTATATTTTTATTTTTTTGTAAATTAAATTATCTAAAATTAACCTTAACGTCACGAAATATGTACGATGTTAAACGTATAAGTTATAACATTTGTTACTGATTAGAAAGGTATGGATGTTTCATATATGAATAATTTAACACACAAAAAATAATAATAATAATAAAACAGAACTACAGCTAAACTGACATATTATTAAGGTTAAAAAACCCAAAATGACATGCAAAAAACAACTCATAATATGAGTCATATATTGCTGAGAATATGTTTTCAGATGATATTTTCTTATCAAGCATTTATGATCGAGATTTAAACATAAATATATTATTTCGACGGTTGTATATTTTTTTCTGTGGTTTTTTATTCAATAAATTAAATTTTTTATCGCTTTCGTAATGAATTTATTACATTTTGAACAACTTTATTAAGGTGAAAAAAGAAAAAAAAACAACTTTCATCGTTTCGCTTTATTAAAACAGAAACTTTTTATAATATTTTGTTATTATTTAAGCTTTAATTATAACAACATAAGTTTTTTACCTTTTAAACAGCCGTTTTTTAATCAAATATAAGTAAAACAACATAAGTTTTTGTCAGATAAAACTATTGAGTATATTTTTGAGTGATATTTTGAGTGAAATGTATATTTGTTGTTTTGCAACAGGAAGTTATCAACATTAATAAGCTTCCTTTATATCAAATTAAGCTTTACCAACAAAAATCATTCATCAAAAATTCATTTAACCAAAAAAATTTATATAAATAAATGTGTAACAACCACAACAAAGTACGTTGAATAAAATTTAATCAAATTATTTCTACAATTAATTACACAAAAAGAAAAAAATATTTAAATAAATAAATAATAATAAAGAAGAATTTATAATAAATTTTTGACATATTAATTTGCATAATAAATATGTGTGTGCTTTTTGGCAGAGTTTATTTTGTTGTATTAAAACAAACATTATAATAAATTACTGCATGTTTATGTTCCTGTTTGGTTTATTATTTTATTTTTTCTGTTTGTTTTGTTGAAATTTAACTTATTTTTTTTTGCAACCACATGCTGTTCCCGTGTTAAGTATTAAAATGTTTTTTTTTTTATTTTTTACTTAGTTAATATAATGTACATATTTTTTCCTCTTAGTTGCCTACATATACATTAATTTTGCTGTTCTTTCTGTAGCAGTTTGTTTCTTTTATTATTTATTACACCCTTATAGTTAACTAATTTATGCAGAAAAAAAAGCTCAATCAAAATTATTTACTTATTTTTTGCAATAATTTAATTAAATACTAAATGTCAATACGTATTTAATAAATTAGATGTGATAGACTACAGCTAGACACACTAGCATTGAAAACGAACATTGGCTTTTTACAATATTAAAGACACAATCAAAAACTTGATTTATCAATTAATTTCCTGTAGCTTATGAGACTTTTACAGATAAATAACAAAATGAAAACTGTCACAATAGAGCCAGCCAGTATTATCAAAAGGCATCGTTTTTTTTTAAAACATCTCAAAACATATAATTATCAAAATTATTACCATATTAAATGCGAATGCAATTCTTCTTCTCTGCCCATAAAAATTATACAATGAGTTGTATTATGTTTAAAACAAGAAAGTGTAGCTTAAATAAAATTAAATTAAAAAAAAAAATCAATAAATATAATAAAACGATGTATTGCAGTTGCCTGCAGGTGAATACATTACTTATCTCTCCGTTCGTTATTACTGAGTTGTTGACGTCTGTATAAATTTTTCGTTATATTTTTATACATTTTTCACAACAAATAAGTCCTAACTTGATTAAAAATTTTTACTATTGTCATTGTAGTGAAATCCTGAATAGTTTATTGCAAATAAATACATATAACTTAGAGCAATAATAATAATAAAAAATAATAATAAAGGATAAAGAAAAAACATAACAATTAGCTAGCAGGCAAATCATCTAGTAATGTTGACGTTGAAAAATTAAAAATAATATATAGTTAAATTGCATTTTCATCAGGTATGCAATGCCATCAATCATTTTCAAAATAAAATTAATTTAATAAGAGTAAAAATATAATTAAAAAATACTAATATGATTAATTTCAATTAAATTATAAAGAAAATAAATTACTTTTATTTAATAAAAAAAAAAAATACTAATCAAAAATTAATGAAATATAATTAAATAATAAAATAAATTTAATTCACTAGTTAAGTTATTTTTTATCAATAATAAATAAATGAATTAAATTAATTGATTTAAAAATGAAGAAAAATAATAATAATACTTAAATGGATAAATAATTACAATAATAATAATAATAATAATAATTAGATTATGAATTAAATTAAATATTTTATTTATTAGCTATACATCTAAAGAAATAAAATTAGTGAAAATTCCTTTCACCTGCCTGTGTTGCAGTTAATATGTACACTTTTTCTTCGTGTTTTTATTTTCCTATTATTTTCAATGTTTTAAAACATAGAATCAGCATAAATAAAATACCTACAATTATCGTAAAGCTTAGTAACGCGCAACACAACATAAACAGCATTAAATATATATATTAAATAAAAGAAAGAAAAATAAAATATATGTATAGTGACTACGCTAAAATATGTTGTACATTTCAAAGAAAAATCAAACAACAATAATAATAATAATAAACTATTTCAATTTTCAAGAGTTAAGAAGTAGTAAACGAAAAAAATAACATAAATACACTCTTACGAGACAAATAGCAATTATTATTATTATTTTTTAACGTTTTGTTTTTCCTTTTTTTTTATTAAAGAAAAATGCAGAAAATTAAACACAAAACTAAACAGGGTATGTGCACATACAACAACAAATAAACACAAAGAATAAAAAATTATTGAAAGTGAACAATAAAATATCAGAAGAATTTACTTGGGTGTTTTTTGCTTGGCTTTAGCGTTTCGTTTTGTTTTTTAAATAAATATGAGAAATCCATAAACAAATAAAAGAGCAACAACAGCATCAGCAGTTTACACACACCCAGCCGATACATTTGATGAAAAACAGTAAAAAAAATTGGAAAATTTATTATTATTATTATTATTGTGAATAAATAAAGCAAATGCTTAAAACACAACAGGTAAAAATCGTAACATGAATCATTGCCTCAAGTAAAAGCTTATAGCGTCGATGATGATGATGATGATGGTTCAGAAAACAACGCAAAGTATTTTTAAACAACAAAAAAATAAATTCTACTACTTTGTTCTCAGTATTAATAAGTTTATTGATTCTTAAGATCTTGTCGTACGTAATCGTCGTACATAGTCATCATCATCATCATCGTACAATTCGATTCAATTCAATTAAATTCGACATTTTCTATACTTTTTTATTATTTAATTTCCTCTGCGCTTTTTTTTTTTTTACAAAAATAACATTTTTATCTTCTTCATCCTGTATATACATTTCCACAAAACATTTTATTTTGTTTAAACAAAGAAAAACCACTAAAAAAAATTAACAATTCAAAAGACACAAAAATATAACAAAATAGAAGGCAGTTCACAAACATAAATAAAATGCAGCAAAAACAAAAATTATATTTCTTTTCTTGTGGTTTAGTTAAGTTTAGTGTCAGTCAGCCAAAGTATATAATAATAAAAATAAACTATATTACAAGCATCTTCTTCAGCGTAAAAATGTTAAGAGAAAACGTTTTTTTTTTTTTTTTTAATTTTTAAAAACAGATCACAGATGAATAAAACCAGCAACAGCATCAATTGCTATATATATATATTTAAAGAAGATGATGCTTATTTATATATATTTTGCGCGCCTAAGAAGAAAGATGTTGTTAACAGTTTTTCTTTTATTTTCTGTATTTCTTTGATGAGGAGGATGTCGACCTTTCAAGGCCGTCCGTAATGTAACAATTTTTTTTCTTTCCATATATTTTTCGCTTTGATTTGTTGTTTACTGTGTGCGTGTTTTTGTAATTTTAACACAAAAACGTGAACAACTCACGTATGTTTTTATTTAAAATGAAATGAAGAAAGAAAAAAACATCATCTTAGCAAAAAAAAAAAAAATGATAATAATAAATACAGCAAAAAGTAAACACACACGCACAATTTATTAAAATATCTAGTAAAAAATTATTAAATTAAAATAGCAATGTTAATGCAAAAAAAATAATAAATAAATGTTTTTATTAAATAGAGAATAGAAACAAGTAGAATTATTAACCACCAGTGACAACAACAGCCACGATATTTTTCGTTGTTTTTTTTTTTTTAACAAGTCTTTGATATTTCTGTTAATTTATATATTTTTTTAATGAAATTATAAGTAATAAATCATAAGATGATGCTTGTTTTAAGAAAAATAAAATAAAATAACAAAATATTTGACACTGTGGAAAGGAAATAAATGATATAAAAAAAAATGTGTACTCTTCAACACTGTATATACTAATGCTTGAAGGTGTAACAATGTAATGACAATGACCACAGAATGCAAAATAAAACAAGAAAACTATCTTAAGACAAGTTTACAAAAAAAAAAAACAAGCAGAGCATCATCTTAAAAATAAAAGCTTCACTGAGATGTACAATCGAATCTAGTGTCGTCTCTAGACGTTACAGTTGACTGGAGATAATAATAAAAAACTACAATCTTCCACCAAGGATACTAAAACTGATGAGATATTTACTTTGTTGATTTTAAGATTACAAAAGTTTTCATATTTTCTATTTATTTATTTTTGCATTGTTTCAATTGACAGCATTTTACTGTTGCCTAGAATTATTTTCACGATTTTACATGACGCAAGAAAACTAGTCATAATTTAAATAAGTAAAAAAAATATTAGACCGGATGTATTTTTATTAGATTAGCCACAGTTCAGCAGACTCTTGATTATCGATTTGAAATTTGCAAATACTCATGTGAATTAGTTAAAGTTATAAAAAAAAAACTTTTGTAATCTAGTATTGTGAAGCTTTTCATAAAGTTTACATGTAGTTTTGATAAATTTAAGTTTTTTTCAAGCAAAGTATTTAATTATCATCAACTTGAAATTACTTAACAAAAACATGAATTGAATAATTAAAATGCAAATGAGAATTCTTAACGGACAAGCCTTTTCAACAGTGCAAATTTAATCATTCATTGTAAAAAAAAAAATAATAATTTTCAGTCACAACAATATGTCTTTTATGTGACTTTCACAAATGTTTAAAAATTATCTCAATAGAAAAAGATAATCAAATTAACTAGACGAGAAAAAACTACGTTAAAAATAATAAAAACTAAATATTTAATACAAAATAAATGATTCAGGTGACAAAATGAGACATTTTCCTATTAACTTTAACTTAAGCCAACTTTATTATTATTTTATTTAATCTTTTTTGATATCTTTTACTTTTCTACACAGCAGGCAGGCATAGCATAGTAACTCTAAAACCGTCATCGTGAAAAAAAAAAAGAAAGAACAGTCATCATTTATTTATTTATTTATAATTTTCTTCTATATTACGAACGATACTACTACATCTGAGCTAAAAACCAAGTATTTAATCTAACCACAATTGAAAAGAAAAAAAAACTATTAAATTGCGGCGACAGTAATATAACTTTAATAAAAACGAATCGACAGCAGCACGGCATTAAAGTTTTATTTATTGATTGGATTCTGATTATGGAATCATTAATTATTTAATTTATCACCATTAGTTTGCTATTATTTTTTTTTTTTTTCGCTTCTGCATTTACTACTACAGCGTATTTGCTATTTTTAATTCCCTGCAATCTGTATAAAACGATCGTAATTTCTTATTTATTTCTTGGTAACAACAACAAAATATGTCCATTTGTTAACTTTAGAAAATAGAAAAATACTAGTGAAGTGACAAATCACGACAAGTCTAAATTAAATAGAATATTATTATTATTATTATTTGCAATTAATTTATTATGCATTTCTTGTTACTAATATTTGTAATCATTTGCCATATAATCTGTAAATTTATTATATATTTTTTCTCTGTTACTTTGTTCTAATTAGCGCTAACATTAATTACATGTGTTGTTTCACAGGTACAACGCGCACCGTTTTTAAAGTTCTGATAATTTTAATACAAAATAAATAAATTATTTTTTTAACATACCCTTTTGAAAGTGGTTTTTTTTCGTTCTTTTTTTCCAACCATAAATTAGTTGAATCCGAGAGATTATGATTTGCACAGATGTAACAATTTCTTGAATTTCTTTCTCTAAAATAAGAATGTTGAATTAAATGTTTGTTTTAATTTTATTTAAAAAAAAACACTTACTTGATTTCCTTGTGAAAATTCCTTGATATTTTGATGCCTAGCAAAAAAAAAAAAAAAAAAATTCAGCACACAAAAAATTGTATTAAAAAATACAAAATTATTTTTTTTTTTTACATTTCATAAAATTTTATTTAACTATTTTCATCTTCTTTGTATATTTTATTTATTAATAATTTTATTTTTATTTTTATTATTATTATTACAAATTTTCATTTAAATTTTATCTCCATTTATATAATTAAAAAAAAAAAAACATTCACTTATATATATTTAATTAAAACTAAAAAATAATTAATCAACATTTTTTTTCTTCTTCTTATTTCTACCTTAATTTTGATTTCAAATTATTAAAAAGAAAGAAACATCGTCAAGTAAAAGAAATAATCTACTAAAACTTATTTAATAATAATAATAATAATAAAAATTATAACATTTTATGGTCAAAATTATAATTGTTAAATTTATTATTTTTAAAAACAAAATACAAAAAAAAAGTCGAAAAATTAAATAGATTTTCCTTTAAAAATTAATTCCTATAAAATGTCTAAAAGTCTATTATTACAATTATATATAAAAAATCATGTTTTTCTTTAGAAAATAAGAAAAAAATTTTTTTTTGATTAAAAAAGAATAAACTTTCTTACACACAGACATTTACTTTAAAAAATTAATAAAATATTAATTAAAGAAAATAATATTCTATGCACAACGTCCAAATGAATATAGTTCATTCACAACGTCTTATCTTTTACACGAAGAAACAATGAAGATAGTAAAAACCCAAATTATTTCAATATACATAGATTTTCATATTTTAATTAATTATTTTTTTTCATTTTCTCTCTACTCATAAACATTCAAACTATTATATTAATTAGGTATTTTATATTGTTTTTGTCATTAAAAAATTATATTTTATTCAAAAATAAGTACTTTATCCCATCATATTATTATTATTATTATGTTATGAAAAAATTATTATTATTATTAATATTATTTTTTAATATTCACAATTTTATTTATTTATTTATTCATTAATTATAATTCTTGTACTTGGATTTCTGTTGCAATATATATATATAAATATATAGAAAATATTTGCTGTTTTGTTTGCTTAATTACTTACTTAAATTCTATTGTAAATATTTGTTATTTATAAAAAAAAAAGGATATAAATTTAAAATAAAAAATCAGTGCTAAAAAGGAGAGCATAAAGCAGCGTTAATCCTTTTTAACCACAAAAATAAAATTAAAAAAATCCTAAATCTAACACTTAATATTAATTAAGAATTAAATTAATGAAAGACAATAACATCAAATAGAATAATAATAATCAATTTTATTATTATTATTATTTATTATTTATTAATTTTTATATAATAATAATTCTTTTTATTATTATTACTATAACGTTGTGATGCGATTGTTGTTTGTTCCGTTTGTTGTCTGTAAAATTCTTCATCTTCTTCAACTTCTCGACGTCTTTTATAATCCTTTTTTGTTTTTAATCTTAATCAAGATGTTCCACCGTGTAATTTTGTACCTGTTGTTGCAGTCAAAGGATTATTATTATTATTAATCATTGTCTGATCAATTGTTAATAATCCAGCCCATTTTATAAAATCAGGTAATTCACGTACAGGTAAATCACGTGATAATGCTTTTACACGTAAATTACGATCAGTTGTTAATAAAACAACTTCACGTACAATATAACGTGCTTCGCCTTTTGTAAAATCAAGGATAAAATAAATTTAAGTTAATATATATTTTTAAAAAAATATTTTACAAATAAATTATTTATTTAAATTAATGAAAACTTTCAATTTCAATGGAATTCACAACTCAAATATTAACAACCAGACACTTTTTATAATCAATAAATAAAATAAGTCTTAAAAGTGTCAGCCAAAATAAGAAATTCTATTATTATTATTATTAAAAATTATATATATACGAATAAAATACGAATAATATTGGGATTCTCCTGGCAATAATAAGCACACATTGTCGTTGTTACTTTCCAGTCACCTTCAATCATTATCGTTTGTTCAATAAAAATTATTTTTTCATAAATAAAATAGGTGAAAAATCATCACACTGTATAGATTTCACTATTATCTTCAATTTTTATGTATGCAATATGACAAAAAAACGAGTAGAAAACAGTCGTCTTAAAAAAAACTACTTTTAACATGAAAATTATAAGGAAACCATAAATTCTGTACATAAATATAAATACAATATTATTATTGGTGTTTTTTTACTCATTGCTTTTTGCAACATACAGTCGTCGTATTGTTATGATTTAATTTTATTTTCAATTCAATTTTTATTTTGATTAAAATTGAATTCAATAAAGAAAGTTCAACAGAATTCAGTTATTTGTTGCTCCACACACTTCAAGTTCAACGTTTTTCTGTTGAACATATACAAAAATTTATTTAATATTAAATAAAAGGGTAAAAAAAGGAGGATATCAACGTAATACACAATCAAAAAATTTAAAAAAATATCCGATACAAAAAACTTCCGTAAGCTTATAACATATAAAAAAAACAAAATACCGGGAAGAGAGTGCAAAGCAAACCCTTTTCAATCAACAACGCACAAGATGATGCACAAACAAGCCAGGGTTGTTACTGCAAACAATCGTATAAATATTATTACAAGTTTTAAAAAAATTTTACTTATAAAGCTGTGTACAAGATAACAAATCCCTGTACACAATAGAACATACAAAAAAGGAATAACAACAAGGATACAAAAAGGAACGAAAAATATTATTGAATATAAATCATAGTTTTTTTTTTATCTTTATTATTAATATCTTTTCAAGTTTGTTATCTTTATGTTATGTGGATGTGCAGATTTTGTTAGTTTACATGAATTCATATATAAAATGAATAACTTCCGCTTAAAATGAATAAAGAATGAAGAAAAAAAAACGCTTCTTGTTGCGAAAACTCTTTATTTAAAATACAAAAAAAATAAACAGGCAGCAACAGAAAAAGGGCAATGATTCTAGTTATTTATTTTTTTGCATCAGCATTATTATGACAAATTATTATTATTTAAAAATAATTTATTAATGTCGGATTGATGTAATAAAAAGAAATAAATCTCAAGATATTTTGGTTAAGAAGTTAAAAATTTATTTTAAAAAGTAAATTGAACAAAAATTTTGTATTGACAAAAACATAAACGCGCCCCCGCGCTATAATTTGAGTGGTTTTTTTTTTAATCATTCAAATTCATGTATATTGAATTACTTCACTTAATTTTATTGTTTTATTATTAATATTTTTAACAATATTAAAGAAAAAACCATAATCATGTGAACGACCTCCTATATTGAGCGTCATAGCACCAAACAAGCGATTTATATGCGGGAACAAAAAAAAAATCGCACAAATCAAACGTACAATAATGAAGCATCACACTGTACAAAAGAACAAAAGATTTGTATTATATATAAAAAAAAATCAACAAGATGTGCAAAATTGGCAGTTAAATTGTGTTTATCTATTTTTAACTCCAACCGTCGAAAAACACTTTTAAGTGGTCAAAGACAAGGAAGAAGAATTCATCAATCAAAAGGTAACAACATACAATGGTATAATTTATAAATAAAAAAATATATATTACAAAACTTGATGAAAGTGAATAGTGAATAAATTTTATAATTTTAAATAAAACTTACCACGTTTCTCCTCTGTTCCACGATTACAAAGATTTAATGCGGTTGTCAAAATTTTATCATCATTTGACATTTGTTCACCTTGTTCATCATCTTCAACTGTAAACACGGATGACTTAAGGACATTACCTTTTGTTGTAACACATCTGTGCGCACGAAAAAAAATAAAATAAAATATATAAAAATAATTTATTATTATTATTATTATTTTTCGAAATAATAATCTTGAAAGCTTTTTAAAGCTTTGATAATAAACTATTTTTTTTTTGTTCATTTGAAAATAAAACAATACTTACTTAACCGCTGGATTACGTGACTTCAAAAAACTTAATGCATACTTTGATGCTTCAGCAACTTTTGCAAAATGTTCAGGATCATTTTGTTGATAATTATTATTATTATTATTACTATTTCCACTATAATTATTATAATTTTTTTTATTATTATTATTATTTGTAGTATATGATGTACATGTGATACCAGCAGCCGCAGCAGCACTTGTTGATGAAAATATTGTTAATGTTGGCGCTAATGGATTACTTAATATATGTGAATTTTGATTATTTATATTACTATTATTATTATTTATATTTCCATTATTATTATTATTATTTGTTCCTTTACCACCGCGTGATAATCCTTCCAACTCATTTATAACTATAATTAAATAAATACAAAAATAAAATTAATATAAAAATAAAAATGCAAATTTATTTATCCTGTGTAATAAAATTTAAATTAAAAAAAAAAAAATAATAATACAGAAAAGAGGATAATTTATATATAATTTGTTTATTATAGATAAATTAGTTAATAAAATTTTATATTTATCATGCAATCGGCCTAACAACTAATCTCATATTTAATTAAAAACAATCAACATCCCTTACAACACAAGATATCCACAACATACAGTAGCCAAAGATACGCAATATTATCGCTTTATTATCCTATTTCTTTTCATTTTAAAAATAAAATCTCAACTAGTAGACAACAAATAAAAATAATTAAATTATAAATAAATTTAAATATAAAAAATACTAATTAAAAATTCATACAAATAAAAGGCAAACGGATGAACGACTGTCGATATTCAACTCTATTTACTACAAATGTGGACGGGCACGGTACAATCAAATGGTAAATAATAATTAAATAATATAAAAATTATTATTTTTGCAACAAAATTAACATTTTATAATGCATCAATTAATTTTTTATTCATTTTATTATACTCAACTATTTTTCGTATTTCTCATCTATGTAAAAATTAGTAAATAAATTATATATATATATGTATTAAAAAGGATAAAAATACAACATAAATAGAAATAAAAACAGAAGCTGCTATTAAGGCAAGATCAAATAATAACAATAATAATAAAAATAAGAGAAAAAAAAAACAAACGATGCTTTTATCATTATTACAAAAGACAAAACGAAAATAAAAAAAGCAGGCATTTGCTTAATAAAAAAGCAATTTCACTCTTATTTTATTCATGAAACAGCAGCAGCCAGTAGCCGGGCAATTGTAGTAACATCAGTAGCTTTTATTCAGTTCTTGTTTATCGTTTAAACAACACTTATTTTTCCGTTTTTATTTATTTTTAGACTTTTCATTTTCCACAAAGTAAATTTTATTTTTTTATTTATTTATTTATATCATTTCAAAGTGTTTATGTTATAAAAAATGAAAGGTTATCTGGTTGGATCGATGCAAGGGTTATTTTTGAATTATAAAATGGAAAAATATGATCGCAAGTAGCCAATCAAATAAATATTTTAGCTTAATTAGAAAATAAAAAAAAAACGTATTAAAATTATACTGTTTGCTGCCCAGCAAAAAGGCAACTATTAATTTTTAATTTAATAATGTAAAGACACTTATTTCGCAAGTGATATTATTTCAAAGAGACAATAATCACAAATCTAATAATAAAAACAATACATAAATAGAAAATAAACGAAGTAATAAATTCTAAAAATAGAAAAATGATTAATTAAAATTGTATTTATAAATGATCAGACGGGATGGACGACTCATCTTAGTGTTCAAACAAGCAAACAAAGCGATAAAAGCACCAATAAAAAAGACGAAGAAGAATTATCAAATCAACAATCATAATCGTCGTTATACTAATATAAATTCAAAATCGTAAACAACAGTGTTTTTTTTTTTTATTTAACAGCACCAAAAACGAAATGCATTTTTAAAAAAACTTAAAATCATTAAAAACCAGCTTTAATCAGCCGCGATAGTTATTTTTTATTACAGTTTTAAATAATTTATCAACAAAAAAACTATCAATAATATTTTATTTGTTTTTATTCATTTCTATCTTATGTATTGTGATTAAACAACGTCAAGAAAAATAAAAGTCAATAAAACTCTGAGCAATAATCAACTAACCAACCAATCATTTCGTGTTAAAAATATCACAAAAATCAAATCATATAGACAACAAAACAGAAAAATAAAATAATAATATAAATAAAAATGAAAATTCCATCTCATATTACGGCAATAAAAATAAAGTCGCGCCGACAATTTAGAATAAAAATAAAATAAACAGTAATCAAAGATATTTTTCTTTATTAATTATCTTAAAAAATGTATGCTTTTATTTTCATTATTATGCAGGCACCACAAACACTATAAATCCACTCATACATCATAATTATAAGAAAAAAGAACGCCTAAAAACACTTTTCTTCTTGGGTTATACAATGATAAACAACATTTTCAAGAATTATCAAAGAAAATAAAATAAAAAAACAAAAGTAAACGAAAGGTAAAAAGAAAACGAAAAGAAATTAAGATTGAAAGTATAATGATAAAAAAATATTAAATTTATTCACTTAATTACCTAGCAAAAATAATAAAATTAATTTTTAATAATTAAAATTCAGAACAAAAAATAAAATAAAAACCCAACAAAAATACATAATTATTATGAGAAGTGAATAAAATTAAATAAAAATTAATTATTATGTGAACTTGACTTTGTAATACAAAAAACAAAACCGCTTACAACAACACCAACCATAGTAAAAAAATCGCGAATAAATTGACATTAAATACTATAAATAAATAATAACTGTAAATTTTATAAATAACATTAATAACAAAAATAAAGAAAATTTATTCAATTTTAATTAAAAACAACACAAAAAGTGTATAAGGTTCAACATTCGTTTAACATGAAAAATTTCACTGAAATCTATCACCTACCGCTATTATTATTATTATTATTATAATAATAAATATTATATTTTCTGTAGAATAATTTATTCTTTTAGAGAATTATTTAAAGAAAAGAACTGAAAAAAAATAAATAAAAAACGAAATGATATTAAAATTAACATCCGTATAAGAAAAAGAAAAGAAAATTTTAATGTAGAAAACACCTTCTCAACGAGTAAATAATAACAAAAATAGCAACAGCAGCACCAACAAATTCAATAATTCTTTCTTGCTTTTATTCACAATTTGTATACCTTTGTTTTCAACAAGGTAAATAAATTCTTGTTTTTTTTTTATACAAGAAAATCAAAAACAAATATTTAACGTGCCGATTAGTGATAGTAATAATTAAAAATATGTTTATTGATTTTATGTTAATTAATGACATTGAAAGAAGAAGCAAAATTTATAAATCTATTTTAAAGAAAACAAAAAAAAAAGGTAACAAATTCACATGTAAAAGTATTTTCTTTTAAAACTTTTTAATTTTATAAAAATGAGAAGAAGAAGAAGATGCGAACATGTTAACTTAATTAATATTGAATTTTTGTGATAATTTAATTAACAATATAAAGGTATCGTTCTCCCGTCTATAATAACGTACGTGAACTTTTCACAATCAAGTAATTTAACACCAGTCATTCTAATAAATTATACACACTCTAGTAAGAGTCACACAGAGATATATTTTACATTTAAACAAAAAAATTATTAATAAAACAAATAATTTTGGTACGAGAATTCACTTAGTATAAAAAAACATACACCCAACAGGTAAAATAAAAAAAAATTATGAAGCGTGAAAGTAGTTTTTTTAAACTTTAACACTTGAATTAATATAGAATAGAATAATGCTAAAAGAATTTATTTCATTTAATAAATTTTGCAATTTTTAAGTTTTTTTTAAGTCCGAAGAAAAACAGATTTAAATTCTTTGCCAATTTGTTGGTTACTTTTTTATTGCCATACCTTATGCAGAAAAAACAAGCAACAGAGAGTATTTAATTGAAAGTTCAAAGCAATTAGTTAATTAAAAAATAAAAATAAATAATATTAATTTAATTTAATTAATTTATTTTACCTGAACGGTGTTAGTTTCAAGAAATAATATAAAAATAAACACAAAAATCGCATGTACTTGTCTAATTAATTTAATAATAAAATAAAAAATAAAGTAAATACTTTAACACATAAATTAAAAACAATGCAAAGAAATGAAAAAAAGAAATAAACAAATCACAAAAAATTACAAGAAAATTAAAAATTTTTATAGCAAAAGTGTAAAGAAAAAATAACAAACATTTTTTCTCTGTTCCTTGAAGAATAAATGATAACAAAACGAGGGGGAATTAAAAAAATTAAATTATACAAAAAACATAAATAAAAAATTTAATTAATTATGTACAAAAATATAAAATAAAAATGTTAAATCATAATCTGTGCTTTAAAGCCACAAATAAACAGTTGCTTCTTATTGCTGTTATTGCTTAAGAAACTCCACAACTAATTTTTATTATTATATTTTGTTGATGTCCATTCATTCACTTGTTGATGGTTGGATTAATGATAAAAAAAATATCATAAAAGTTTAATTTTATTCGTTTTTATTTTATTGTTGAAACGAAAATATTTCTTCCTCAAGGCAAAAAATAATAATACGACGACCAAAAGCAACAGATAACAATAATACGAAAAATAAAACATTTTTCGCAATATAAATAACAAAACGAAAAGAAAAACAGAAGAAGAAAAAACCACTAAAAAACCTAATAATAGAGCATAGATAGCTATACTTAAATCTTATATGAATGGTTGTATGTTATCGACCCTAAGAATATAATCTTAACATTATTTTTTATATTATTATTTATTTCCCATTCAGATATTATCACTTTTTATATATTAATTCTATTTATTATTTTTATGATTAAAAATAAGAAGAATATTAAAATTTATAATTATGATTGTATTAATAAAGCTTTAATAAATAAAATTGAAACTAAACCTCATCAGAGTAAATACCAATAATAATAATAATATTACAAACTAACAACTGCATCATCAACCAGCAACTACAGTCACATAATACAGTAAAAAATGCACAGAAGAAGTTTAAATATAGAAAACTAAAGAAAAATTATTATTAAATTAATTAAATCAAAAGGAAAAACACACCTACAACATCCAAACACATATGTTTTTCTTCAACATATTTTTCATTCATATATCATCAATGGAATTAATTTTTTCACATAGAATTTATGTATTTATTTTATTTTTATTATTAAAGTGCACTGTTGAAATTGTGGGTGATGTCAGCATTGCAATACAATGTACATCACACCAAATATACAATATACGTTAAAGTTTAATAAATAAATAAAAAAGCGACGTTTATTTTATGCATTTTCTTAAGAAAAAAATAATCAAGAATTTCTCTTCCTTATAATAATAAAACAGAACAGAATACAACAGAATAAAATATATAAAAATTCATTCACACAAAAAATAAATAAACGAAACATATTCAATTTACTTAAACAATTAAATTTCATTTCATTATTCTCAACTTAATTTATAAATATTTTAAAGAATATATATTAATGTAAATATTTATGTAAATATAAATAATATTAGCAATGTGTCATTGTCAACATAAAAAGGTGCATATTTTTATGCAAAAAATAAGGAAAACAAAGAAATTCATTCTGTCAAGTGATAATCTTCTGCTTCTCTGTAGCACACACTCACTAATAACAGATATATATAAATTATGGTAATTAATCAGTGAATAAGTAAAATTATGTAAATAAGACAAAAGAATGAAAAATATATGCAAATTGCATGAGTAAATTCTTCTTTTAAATTTTTTAAAATGGATAGCGAGATACTAAAATTAATTAATTTATAACGAATAAGCAGCAAAAGTTCATCTAAAAACTATTTCAATTCTTTAAAGAAAATAAAATCTTACAAAAAAGCTCATTCACCTTCTTTTCTAATAATAAACATTTATTAAAAAAAAAAAATAGAAATATTTAAATTTAAATAAACTTACCAACAAGTGGCACCATTAATTGATACAATGGATGTGCTTTTGTTATTGCAATTAAATCATCAAGAAAATCAACAAAACAATTTGTATCTGGTACTAAATACCTTGGACGTACTTCAATATTTAATGACACAGTACTTTGTCGTAAAATATCCTGAAATTAAAAAGAAAGAATTAAGAAATAAATATGTATGTGTTAAAAATATATTTTGTCAATTAAGTCAATTAACAAATTTAACAAAATATAAATAAATAATAAAATAATAATAATAAGTAAATAATTATTTAAACAAACTCTTAATTATTATACAATTTTTTTAATTAACATTTAACAAGTTACGATTATTTGACGAGAAAACAATTTAATTATTTTTTAATAAAAATAATAATAATAATAATGAGAAGAAAAAAAAAAAAGGCATAAATAAAATGAATTAATTTTTCTTCACAAGGTGTTAATTAATTAATATTTCTCTATTAATCATATTACTGTTCTGTTTAGTTAAGCAAGCGCGAATTATTTTTTTTCTTGTAATAAAAAAACACAGAAATTAACATTTTTAACAATTCTTTTCCTATATAATTTTTTTGTTATTAAAACCGCAAAAATAAAATAAAATAAATAAACATAATTATGTTAATTTATGCAACCTGTGATGAACCTAGTAAACAGTTACGTTTAAGAAAAAACAAACAATCCGAAAAATAGAGTGAAAAATATATATACAATGAATTAGAATTAAAAATGAAAAATAAACTAAAATAATAAAAATTTATTATTTAGAATAAAATTAAAAAAAAAAGGTAAATAAATAAATGAAGACGCAAATAATTATATAAAGTAATAAGAAAGACGCCAACAAACAAAAATAAAAAAACAATTAATTTCCAATAAAAACAAATAAATTTAAACCGTTTCAACCGTTTGTTTACAAAATCAATCATTTCCAAATAGAATTTAATGCAAATGACAAGAATTTTGTTTCTATTATCAACCAGGTAAATAAGAATTGTATAACTACCAAGCAACGAAAAACACCAAGCAAAAAAAAAGAAGGTGCATCATTGCCAAAAAAAAACAAAAACATAATAAATAAGAAATAAAAATTTGTTTAAAAAGTAAATAAATAAAATTCGAGACGATGTTTCGCACATATTGATTTGTTGTGACTAGCTTCTTTGCCTAGTAAAATAAGTTGTAAATTCAAATAATAAATAAAATCAATCAGAATAAAATAGAAAAAAAAAACTGTACTTTATGTCAATCTTAATAGCTTAATTTTATTATTATGTTAAATAGCAAAAAAAAAAAATAAATCTAAAATTTCTTTCTTTCACTTGATTCCCCAAACAGAGAGACATAGTAATCATCATACTGTTATAATAATAATAATAAAAAAACGTACAAACAACAGCCGTCAAGTGTAAAAGATAGAAGACAGTAGAATCAGTGTCTAGTTGTATAAGAAAGTGTAATCAAAAAGTTAAAAGAAAAGAAAAAATAACTAGAAAATAAATAAAATATATTAAATTAAATTAAATTCTTGTGTGTGACTTTTATTTGATTTTATTCAAATCACACAATTATTTCTTCTTCTATATAGTATATAAATATATATTTTGTCCGGTTATATTTTCCTCTAACTCGCACTGCACACGCAATTATTCTCTCTAAATACAGAAAATGATGTTACATAATTTAAATAAAAAGTACAGAATTTTACATAATGTAAAACAACCATCATCGTCGTCACTTTTAACACATTTCACTTATTGTTCGCCAAAAAAAAATAAATATAATAAAAGGAAAAAATTCTATTATTCATGTTTAGATTAGTTTCTTCTTGTAAATTCTCTTAGAATTTCTTTCTTTTATACAACAATGTTGCAAAAAATTAAAAACAAAAAAAAATTACAGGTGAATACTGCAAGGTGTATCGTTTGTCTTATAAAATTTATAAATACAATTATTATAATCTTCACAATTCTATTGTCTCAACAAGTGTATCTGTTTTTTTCTTCTGATCATAAAACAATAATTAAAGAAAAAGAACATAGAAACTATTGGGATGAACCACCCGGTTTATGCTTCTGCATACATTAAATAAATCTTAAATCTATTCTACAAAATAAATGTTAAGAATTACATTCAGCAATTATTATAAAGAGAAATAAACAAACAAAATCCTTTATTATAATAATTTTGCGCAAGTTAATTCAATTCACACTTTATACATATATACAGCTGCTTGTCATAATAATAATATTATTATAACAAACAAAGTAATTTACATATCTTATCGTATTTTCTGACACAATATTTAACAAATCCATATACATATATAATTAGTAATATTATTCTTATTTATTATAATTCTATTCTAAACACGATTATAGTTTAATTTAATAAAATAAAAAAAGAAGAAATAATTTTCATTAATAAATAATAACGGTTGGGGCTCATGTAAAATGATTTAATTGTTTTTAAAGAAGCAAAAAACAATGACAATGACAATTCATTTATATTTTTGCACATTATAAATCATTTTACATAAAAATTATTTTAATAAGAAAATAATAACATATTTGCAACAAAATATAAACCGTTTAAATAATATTATCACAATTAAATTGGCAATAAGACAACAAATTGTATGAGAAAAAATTAAATCAAAAATAAACTAAAATTTCCTCTGCAACATAAATATTATTACGTAAAATTCACATTTTTTTTTTCGTGCTTTATATGAAACATAAGATAATTATTTTTTTAAACAAATAAATTATTCAATTTTACTGTTTTGCAGAAAAAATATTTGAATCATCAATTAACAACGATCAAAAATGAAAAAAAAAACCACAAAAATGTCATTATTTCATTTAGAAAATTAACAATAAAAATAAAGACACAAAATTAACCTTATAATCATAATTATTAAATAAATTTTATAATTTTAATGTAAATAAATGTATTTGGTTTTAATACCTTTTAAAAATTTTTAAATAAAATAATCGTAATGCAATTTTTCTTTAACAGGATAATCATAAATAAATAACAATTTACTGCACACAATCAATAAATAAATGTTATAATCAATATAAAACGAATAACAAACAGCAGCAAAAGAAATAAAAATTAAAAGAAAAAAATGTTACAATTCCCACACACCTTATTTTTTTGCAATCGTCGTACGCGAAATTATTTGAACTCATAATTAATAATCAATTGTGATTATTTTTTTTTGCTTTACATATTTAAAATATATATACAATAAATATAAATCAAGTTCTTTTCAATTTAATTTATTGCTTAACATACAAAATTTGTCTACATTACACAATTCAACAACAAACATAACCAGAGCAGCACAACAAAAACAGCAAAAAAAAAAAGAAAATTTATACAAAATAAAGGGATTAAATAAATAAAAAAAAAACAATAAAAATCAACTTGTTGCATTTATTTTTTTATATTATTAAATTAATAAATTTATTAACCACCAAAATCAACCATAAATACAACAAAAATAGTATCCATTCTTACGATAATTTCTACTTATTATTATATTTATTCTTTTACTTTTAAATAAATACGCGAAACACGCAAAACAATAAAACACACGTGACATGAAAACATAACGATAGAGTAACAAAAACTCAGTTTATGGTTTGTGTTCTTTTTTAATTTATTTATTTTTAATGTAAAAAAAAAACGCAAAACATTACCTGTACTTGAAAGATTTGCAAAATATAAGGTAAATTGTTTTCAGTAGAAATAAATAAATATAAATCTTTACAATTTTTTGAACCAAAAAGAAAAAAAAAACCAAATGGGAAATTATGTTGCCCGAGGTACTACAACATAAAGAATATAATAATAATTATAATAATAAAACACACAACAAATCAATATAATTGCAATTAAATAAAAAAAAACTAATAATTAAAGTTTTTTTTAATTAATTACATTAAATGTTATTTTCTTTAACACTGAAATGAGTAAAACGAAAAAATAATTATAATTAATTCTACGTGCTTGCTTACTTGCTGCTGATGTTTGTGTTTTTTTTTGTTTCAAGTAGGCAATCATCATTTTCATTTACTTAACAATGTACTATTGAACGTGGGTTGACTTGGTTTAACTATGGCTAGCTGATTTTATTATTATTATTATTTTAAATGTGCAATGACCATAATACAAATGCAACAAAATGTGATAACAATCATATTTTAAGCATTTATAGCGCCTATAGTCATTATATAAAAAAACGACAGAGAATTGACGACTGTTTTTCACATTCACCACTACCAAACAACAAATAAGATTAATAAATATTTTTTAACAGATAACAGAAATTGCAAAGACACACCTTTTTATTATTTTTAGTAAAAAGGAAAAAGAATAAGGTAAATTAAAAAAAACACACATTACCAATTAACATAACTAACCGTGTGTATGCAGGACCATAATCTCAGATAAGAAATATATAATAAACAAGAAAATTATAAAATTTCACTTTCAACTGAATTAATTAATAAATTTTTATATATAAATTATTTTTTGCTTGTTGCTTATCTTGTTTTATAATTTTTAATTATTTTTGATTGATTGATAATTATCAGTTATGTGTTGTTATGGATAAATTGCAATGCGGTGTTCATAAGCAACAACAAACTGGCATACTAGTTAGCAAGTAGTTTCGCTAATAACAGGTAAAATTAAATTATTTTGATTAATTACAATAGAATATTTTTGTTTATAAAGAAAATATATTTTTTTAAATAATAATTTCTGCATATAAAATTTGAATAAAATTGTTTTTTACTACAAACACAAGCTACTTTTAATTTTCTGATTACAGTAGAAAAGCAAAGATAACCAGAAAAATAAACATAATATCGGGTATGCAGAGTGCAATTAAAATAAGAAAAATAAAATAAATAATAATCGAAGAAACAGACGAAATATATATAAAAGTAATAAAAAAAAGAAATAATTATTTTTATTAATTTAATTTAATTTTATATTTAAATTAACAAACCATTCATCTACTTATAATAGGATACTAACTAACTAGCTAACTATAAAATAAAAGAAAAGATATTAAAGAATTTCATTGAATTAAAAATTGAGTAAAAAATAAACTGCATAATAAAAAGAAGCTAAATTACTTACAAAAACAAAAAGAATAAAATAAAATTAATTAATTTTTATGAATTAAAAAATCACTGCAATTGATAATTAATGCAAAGAACAAGTAGAAGATAAAAATAAATAACAATAGATAATTATTGAGACAATAACAAAAAATAAACACACCATCACACATCATTAATAAATAATTCAGCTGCTAATTTTAGTTAAATTAATTGTTTAACTAGAATTTAAATTAATTTAATTATTTGTAGATTTTAATCTAAAGACAAACTACATTAAAAATCATCAACAATTTGCATACATACAAAAATAAATTTGCATACAACAAAATCATCAATAAGTGAATTTCTATTTTCTTGAAAATTATTCAATTTCTGTACATTGCTGTTTACAAAACTACTTGTTGTTATTCTTTTCTATAATTTTTCATTGATGTGCAAAGAATAATTATTGTTTAATTTTATTTTCTCTAACAGAAAACAACAGTTCTTCCTTGTTTGTTTGCTGTTGCACATAAAACACACAATTTTTGTCATTTTTATTTTTTCTTAACATTTTGCTTAAAAGACAGTAAATTAAAATTATTTTTTTTTTCAAACAAAGTAAATAAATTAATTTTGCATAAAGCATTTTATTTATTATATGAAAAAAAAAGAAAGAAAAATTCAACATTAATATATAAGCAGATGATTATGTTGATTTTTTATTCGATAATACAAATTTCAATGGTTTTTATTTAAAGATTTTTTTTTATTATTATAATTTTTATTGCAAACATCAACAAACTGTACCAAATGAAAGAATTAAAATGAATAAAAAATAGCCAGAAGCAATAATATCAATATTATGTGAAATTAAATTTAATAAAAACACAAAAATAAATATATAAACAAATATAAAAATATGTTTTCCTTTACATGATTTTTCTCCCATATTACTAACTGACTGTATTCGGGTAGACAAACAAGATATTATTCTTAAAAAACAAAGACAATAGATCAATTGAAGAAGAATATATTTATCGAACGAAATTTACAATATGTTGCCTTTTACAAGTAAAATTTCTGTCACATAATATACATATATTCTTCATTTCAATTGCCTTAAGAATATAATAATAAAAACAAAAAGGAAAAAAAAAAACAGTTAAAAATGTTGCTGTATTTTTACAAATCAGCAAGTTCTCAACATTTCTCTATGCAATATGCAAAAATAATAATAATAACAAATATTATTCAATATCTATATATAACCGAGTGGTAACAACAACGACAACCAATAACAATATAATAACTAATACTCATCCTAAGTAAAAGAAAATAATTTATCCTTAAAGAAAAAAATCAATAATATTCCTTGTTTATACAAAAATAAGAATAATAAAGAAAATTTAAATAAAATCGAAAAAAACAAGTAATTTCCTCTCTAGGCAGGCGACAGTGGTACACACAAAACACATCTTCAGCAGAAATAATCTATATATCAGTAGGAAGATCAATACGCTTCTAGCAATATTTTATTTTTACACGTGACAAGTTTATTCTATCTATTTTAGAACATTCTGTGATTGTTTATATCTAATGAGCACCGCAGCATACAAATCATCATCATATCGGATGTAATGTAATTTTCTCTTAAAATAAAAATTTTGTTTAAACATTAAAGAAAAAAAAGAACAATTATTTACTCTTAATTCATATGCAAAATTTATCTAAATAAAAAATTTAATTAAATTTTTTACAAACTGTACAAGACAAGTACCGAGAAAAGTGTACTTCTAAGAAGAAAAATGAAAAAAAATTTCAATGATTTTTATCATGATTAATCATAATCATGTATTAACATTATAAATACATTAATTTAATGCGCGCCTGCCGCTGCTGCTATCAACATATCTATTAATAAATTGATAAAAAAAAAATAAATTATTTAATTCCATCAAGGTTAGACATATTTAGAATAATGTAAAAACAACGCAAAAAAATTAAATAAATATTTATTTAAATTTAATAAAAAATCATAATAATTACATACCAATAAATATGTATTTAAAAAAAAAAAACAATATTTAATTAAATTTAGTACGCAAATAATAGAAAAAACAAATCACAAACAGCAAATACTGAGAAGATTAAAGAAGAAACGACTTCAGCAGCACCTGCTACCAGCAATTACACACAAAAATTAAAATAATAATTGTTTTATTAACAATAATTTTATTATTAGATAATAATTAAACAAATATTTAATACAATATATAAAAAAAAACCCAAAAAATTAATATTAATTAAATAAATAAATTTCGCTTTCAATAAAAATTTATCTTCTACGTTTTTTTTTTCCTTAAAACCAATTTCAATTGACTCTCGTGCAAATTAATTTCAATTGATGATTTCGATTAAAAATTAATCAATATTTACATAATTTTATAATGAAAAAAAAAGACAAAAATGTCTATTTTTAAAACACATTTAAAAGTAAAGAAAAAGATTAACTTCCTTTATAATTAGTGAACAAAAAAAAATATGTATTTGTCTTCAAAAACAAATCACATCATTTAATTAAATAAATAATTTAAAATAGCAAAAAAAGCAATTTTTCATTGTTTTAAATTAAATAATTATAATAAGAAGGTCTTGATCAATCAAAATTATGATTAAATAACATAAAATTACTAAAATGAACAAAAATTTTAATGACAATAGAAACACAACACGTAGTAGAAGTACATATAGTCATAACAACCAATTTAAATTAACCAACAACAAGTGTATATGTAAATTATTGTAATTATACCACCAAAGCAAAGTAAAAGTAACAAAAATATACGAAATTAACTTGAATAAAATATATATCTGTAATAAAAATGGCACAACAATGACCTGAAGGAAAATTAAATTAAATTACAAGAAAATCATCACCATCATCATCATCATCTTTTTCTTATTCTTCGTTGGCTTTATATCTTTTGTCGTAAACTTGAACTTTAATATTAAATTACATTTTTTTCTATATAATAAAAATTAAATATATATAAATTTATTTACTATTATTTTACATTATTTACATCAACTAGTTTGTTATTGATGTTTGAATGTTTAAAAATTAAGATTTTTTTTTGTGTAAAATAGCAAGCAAGAAAAAAACAATTCAGTTAAATATTTAAAATGAAAATGATTATTTATAAAATGCGACAAGATAAATATTTACAAACAGTAGAATCACTTTGATTGAGTTAATAATGATTATTATTGGATGTTGGATTGGTCATAAAAGATC
Organism: Ptychoptera contaminata; assembly: GCA_963942525.1. Classification (NCBI taxonomy): domain Eukaryota; kingdom Metazoa; phylum Arthropoda; class Insecta; order Diptera; family Ptychopteridae; genus Ptychoptera; species Ptychoptera contaminata. The sequence continues at coordinate 7,376,347 of OZ012637.1, forward strand.
AACTCAATGTTGAGGTGAAGGATATATTAATAGAATTATATACTTGTTTAATTTTTTAATAATATTATTAGTATATAAGAAGAAAAAAAAATAATTAAATAAACACATTTTTTATGTATATATACAAATAATTGGAATAATTTTCAATCAAATAATAATAATGATTATTATTATTATTAAGTAATAATCAATAAATTAATGTCCCTGTAAACATTTTTTTTTTAATAATTTAATTTAATACAAAAAAAAAATACGAAAAAACTTTTAACCTTTTGTGTTTAATTGAAGAAACAAATAAATAATAAAATAAATTAAAATACCAAAGAAATATTAAAATTGCAAAGACACTTATATAATAATTTTGTAAATTGAAAAATAATCATAATAATTATTAATGATTGAATACAATACGAGATACTTTAACTGACGTTGAGTTGATATAGCAATTAGAAGTAGATAAATTGCATATATAAGAAACACTAATAGTTTTAGCAAAATGAATAAAAAAAAATCAGATAAATTGCACAAATTTATAAGAAATTATCATTAATTTGTGGTAAAATTATTTTTTTTTCTGCAATTTTGTGCTACAATAGAATACTTTGCAATAAAATAAGCTCTGCTTATTACAAGCAACATACACCTCTGCTCAATTCCCTAACGAAAAATGCCAATAATAAAATGCATTCTTTTCAAAATGACAAACTATTTCTTAAACATTTCATTAAAAATTAGAAATAAATAAATTACTTTAACCTTTTTGTCATACAGAATGAAGTAAACTAATAACTAAAAAACCAATTAAAAACCATCTATTGAATACGGAAGTTAATTTAACATTAAATAATCGCAAAAAAAAAATTTTACGTTTAATCAAATAAAATTGAAAAAAAAAAAACCATTCAATAAATAAAATAAATAAAAATAAATTTATCAAGTAAAAAGAAAAATTTTTTATTACTTGAATAATAATAAAAAAAAAAAAATAAATATAAATTCTTTTAAACTCAGAAAAAAGCAAGCAAATCCATTAAATATATTTATTTATTATTATTATTATTATTTTTTAATTCTTTTATTTATATAAAATATCTGATTCTGATTTATTAATAACACAGCATAATGGGCTATTTTTAATCACACAATATCTATTAATTACATTATATAGAAAAAGACGTAGAAGAAGACAACAAAATTTATATAAAAATTCATAAAATAATATCGCATAATTTTTACAAAAGAAATAATAATAAATTTAAATTAATCAAAAGAGCGACTCTAGCTAAGATTAAATTTATAATTAAAATCATAATAATAATAAAAATAAAATATAAACACAGTTTAAAGACCTTTACTAGACGACTTGTACAAATGTAAAAAATCAACGAATAAATTAATAAAATGTGTCGCACATCAAAACAAAATAAACAAACCTTAATTAAGGGGAATTAATTTAATTAAAATTAAAATTACAGGTGAAACATTATTATTTTAGATTAAAATAACATTAGAAAAGTTTTTTTTTTGGTTAATATTCAATTAATTATAGTCAACAACGACGACGATGATGATTATTTTTAAGCAAAAAACAATAAATATCTTTTACCATTAATGATATGACTACATTCACTTTTTTTGTCAATTTTTACAAGACAAATTTTTACATCATTAAAGTAACAACAGTTGATAAAGAAAACCGCTAAACAAGGTAAATTATCATAATTATTATTATTGTTAAAAATAAAGTAAAATAATAACATTTATTCAAAATTGAAAATTGCATCCGGGCCAAATAAATACAATTAAAGTGAATCTACTAGAAACAAGGAAATAAAAATTTTACAAATTAATAAGTAATTCTTTTTATTCTTTGCGTTTTTTATGTTAAATTACAAAAAAAAATAAATACAATTCTCAATAAGCAAAAATTAAATTAAAATAATCAAAAACAATGGTGGTTTGTGTTTGATATTTTAGTTTTTTCTGCTTACTTAATTCATTCACATTATTCTAAATCATAATAATAATAATTACCACAGATAATGATGAGAATAATAAAATTAATAAAGATATTTTATTCTTAAAAAAAAAAATATTTTTTTGCAAACAAGCAAAAATATTCATACAATAATTTGTGTCCACTGAAAATACAAAAAAAAAAAAATTACGACAGAAATAATAATATTTAAAAAAAAATAATAACAAGCATAATATTGTTGTTCAGTCAACCAGAGAAACAAGAAATTAATATAAGAAAAGGAAATTACCAGCAAAAATTTGATTAATGAAGTAAAAAAAAAATAAACAAAAATTAAACAAATAATATCATAAAAACAGCGACAATAATTGAAGTTTCATTTCTAATTATACAAAAATAAATAAGAATATATTTTTATTATTAAAATATAAAAGCAAATAAACGTTTAGTTGTTACAACACAGGATGAAACGAAACTATAAAGAATTTAATTAAAAAAAAGCACATCCTAAAGAAGGAATGAATTTTGTTCTTTTCTCTGCATATTACTTTATGTTTCCTGGAAACACAAAAGCAAACATCTTTACTTTGATTTTCTGACTCATACAGTTTTATTATTTTTTTACTTAAAAATTTAAACTCAAATTTCTTACAAGACAAATCCCTAATAATAACTGACAATGTGCAATTTATCACGTATATTATTAGTCGAAAAAAGAAATCAAATTTATTTCTTGTCTTCTTTCCATAAGAATTGCCAAAAAAAAATGCAGTAATCATGACATTGATATAATAATTTCTTTACAAAACATATTTTAAGCATAATTTTTATTACAAAAATTTAATTATGTGATAATAAAAAGGTGGAAAAACTTATTATGTTGCATGTTTTTTGTATTTTTCAGCAAAGAAACATTTTAACCTGTTTTTTTTTTTTTGAAAAATTAAATTAAAAGACGACGAAGACGACTAAAGCAAATAAATTCATTCAATAATTTAATAAAATATATAAATATATATACACCTAAACGAATTATTTAATATGATTAAAAGTGCTAAAAAGAAAATACTAATCGCCTTAAATTGAAAAAAATCAATCAGAAAGTACCGACAAATTAATTTCTTTTAAAAGTTTTCCTTTTTTTTCACTCAATTAGATTATTTGCAAAAAATAATCCGCAAAAATATATATAAATGTAACCACTTACTTGCAATCTTTGTTTGTGTGTCTCTTGCAATTTATGTCGACGTTCAAGTTCATCTTTACGTCGTAATAATTTACGTATTTCAGCTGCCCCACTATTATTATTCGATAAAGAATTTGTTAATTTTAATGATGACGATGATGTTGCTACTGCTGTTGTTGTATCATCAATTAAATTAACAATTGATTCATTATTATTATCAATTTTATTTGTGGTTGCTGCTGATGTTGTTATTTCACATAAATCAATTGATAAATTACTTGAATTTTTTTTATCAGTCATTGTATTATCGGTTTCATCATCATCACTGAAACTCTCTACAAGCAATTCTGAATCACTTGACTGTTGTATTTTGTAGTTGGTTATTAATGTTGTTTACAAAAAATAAAAAAACAAAGAATTAAATCAATAAATTAAAATAAATAAACAATTTATAATATAATAACAACAATAATAATAATAAATACTTACATTATCTGTACGATTTTGTACAACATTTAAATATTCAATGGCACCAAATTGATTATTGACTTTTTTCAATACAGCTGGTTTTATTAAACACAAGAAATTACAAAAGAATATTAATTTTTGTAAGCGTAATGCATTCTGAGAATAAATAACAAGAAAAATAATTTTTATTTCGATTAAATAATTAAATAAAATTTTTGTGGTTTTTCTATTAAACTAATTATGATAATTACTTGTGCAATTTCAGGATCTTCAGCATGATGACAGAATATTGGTTCTGGTGAATTATACATTAATGGTGTAAAACCAGCCAATTTTATATCCTCTTGTAATCGTACAAGTTCATAGTCTTTAATGAGAAAGAAAAGAAAAGATTATTACAAAAAAAAAAATATACATCAGTTAAAAAGAGTTAATAACACACAGAGGTTAAGAATTTTATTTATTTTTTAATAATAATAATTATATCACCTATTAAACACACATATCAATTATTAAACAATTTAAATAGCTCAAAAGCATAAATTATAATAAAAATAACTATTAAAACGATTCCTTTTTTTCCATTGTATTTTAGCAAAATCATTCATTAGTCAAAATAACATCATATTTTTTAATTTTTATGTTTTTTTCAATATATATATAAAAACATAAAAATAATCAATAAAAATAAAATAACAAACATATGATCAACGAAACGAAAAAAAAAAATAAATAAATAAAACTAAATTCCATTTCAATTATATACAACAAGAAACCGCAGCTAAGACCAATCATTTTTTACTTAAGCAAAATTATTTAAACATTAAATATTAATAAAATATGTATTTCCGTATTTATTATTATTTAAAAAAAATATATAATTTAAATCACGCAAAGTGAATAGAAAAAACATCAAAGAAAATAAAAGTTAGAAAATACAAGAAAAAAAAAACCGAAAGAAGAACATTTCTTTAAAAATGTTTAAAGAAACTATCATGTTCCTATACTAAGCAATTATATTTTCTAATAAAAATTAATCAGTACAATTATTGTCATGTTGTAGTAGTTGGCCTAACAAAAAAAAAGATATAAAAAATAATAACAGCTTTAATAAGAAAAATGTAATAAAAGACAAGAAAATTCCTCAGTACTCAAAATTTACAAGCATCCAATGCAGACACACAACCATATAAAGTAATTTCTTTATTTATTTTTCATTTATCTAATTTATTTTGACAAAATAAATAATATAAAACATAATTTAAAAAAAAAAATAATAATAACAATTATAATTATAGAAAGGAAAAAAAACACAATTTATTTAAAAAATAAATAAAATAATCATATTTAATTATAGATGCAAAAAAAAAGCAGCCATCAACAACGAATACAAGAGAGCAAAAATAAAAAATATATCTACCAAGAATATAGAATAAAGAAATAACAACAATACTAATGATTAAAACCGTGTGACATTAATTAACCATCATAAAAATTTAATCAATCAAACAATTAACAATAATTGAGAAAATTATTAAATAGAGACTACGACGATGACGACGTCGAATGCATCATAAAATGCAATTAAGATAAGCATAAAAAATAATAATAATAATAATATTGCCGCAAAATATATATATAAATTTATTAATAGGAATACATTTATCTATTTTTACCTGAATTATTAAAGAAAGAAGAGAAATACATTAAAAAAAACATAAAACATAGCATAATAAGAAATAAATAAAATCAAATGTAAGAACTTCTTCTAATGTATAAAAAAAAACAACACTAAACTCTCTAATTAGCGAATTATTATTTATTTATTTAATTTAAAAATAGAAATACAAAAATTAATAAATAAATAGAAAATAACATAAATCGATAAGTTGTAAAGATTGAAAACAAGAAAAAGTTTAATCAGATTAATAAATTTGATCACTCTCTCGCATTTGCTTAAAAAAAACTGTTTAATATGCAAAAAAAAGAAGAAACGATCTTTATGCTAAACTTTTATGATTCTAAATAACGGTAAAAATACAATAATCCTTTATTTACATAAATTGTTAATAATAAGAATAAAATTAATTGTTTTCTAATAAACATAAAAAAACACGATAGACCAGAGTCAAGTGATTTATTTTAATGAATTTCTTCTTGTCCAGGTATAAATATGGCATTAATTTGATCATTTATAATTTTCATAACAGATCGTTATAATATTAGAAAATAATATTTCTACTAATGCAAAATCTACTATTTTGTCTAATGCATTTATTTCTTTTACATTAAACTATCATATTTTAAGACAAATCAATAAAATAAACAAAAATTCAACCAAAAAACTAGCAATTAGTTCTTAAATTTTTTTGCATAAAAAATATAAGTTAAATAAAAAATTTAAATACATTTCAATGGTACTTGATGTTGCTATCAATGAAAAAAGTAGAAATAAAGGTAAAAAATAAATAATAAATTTCAAATGAAAGCAGAAAACAATCAGGTCGATTAGTTTTTTTTATAGTGTTTGCTGTTTTTGCTTTTCTTCATTAAATAATAGCACAAATGTTTTTTTTTTTATATAACAAGTAAACGATATAACTTTGTTTGTGTTGTTAAATCTCTCTGTTCTAACTATATATATTGCATTTATTATTTATTTATTTCTATTAAAACAATTATCAATTGGCTATAACGTGAGAAAACAAATGAATATGATTATATAAATGCGTTCAAAACAACGGCAATAATCATCATCATCAAGCATTATACTAATAACAATAAAAACACAATTGCAGTATAAAAACAGCGAGTTAAAATAACAAAATATTATGCAAACTATATTTATTTATTTTTTAATAAATCTAATAAATAAAATGCAAATATAAATGATTTAAAATCAAGATCATTTCTTTTAAAACTAAATTGAATAGAAGGAATAATAATAAATGATTATTAATAAGTTTTTATTGAAATACAATAATAATAGTAATAATAATAATAATAACAATAATAGACAACAATAGAAGCAAGAAAAAAGGCTGATAATAAAGTAAAGTATTAATAATTAATTAAACAACCCACCTTTCTTCTGTTCAATAGACAACATAGTTCTTTCCGTATCAACTTTTTCTAATATTGTAACTAAAGACGCCAGTCCAGTCCAAGGATCGTGATTAGCATATGATCTAAATAAAAAAGGATTAAGAAATTATATTTTATTATTTATATAACAATTGATTCTATTAATTCTATCTATTATTATTACATAAGTCGTCATAGTGTCGACTTTTTAATCCATTGGAAATGTAAAATAATAAATAGAATTAAAAGCAAAAATAATATAACAAAGGTAATTGTACCCTAATTTATAATCAGAACATGAAGGTGGAGGATTCCATACGTTTTCATGACAAAGCAACCAGTCACACCATACCTGTGAATTATATTAAAAAAAAAAAAAACAAATTAAAATAAGCAAAATTATAATCAATAATAATAAAAATATAATTTATAAGATAACCAATTAAAAATAAGAATTATAATATCAACAAAGAAAATTTAATTAAAAATAAATCTTCAAGCAATTATCAGGTAAAAATTATATGCAATAGTAACTAAGAAGAAACAACATAAATGGAATTCAATTAATCACGTTTGTTTGTGATAAAAACAAACAATAATTAAAAAAAGAAAACAAAAACTATTTCTCATTACTACTATAGATAGAGCATAAAGAAATAAAATTAATTATTTTAAAACATTTAAAACACCCCACAATTCAAGTAGTATAATCAATAATACAGTAATAATGGCAAAGCGTACACAGACAGTACAAACTAACTATTTTAAAAAAGGATTTTGTACCAGGTAAGGTAATTTTATTTCAATTCATTAATTATATATAGAAATTTTTATTAAGTTTTTCATTTAAGTAAAATAAATACAATAAAATAACAATTAAATAAGAAAAAACAAGAAGTATAAGAAAAAAATAAAAAGAAAATGTAGAAAAATTGTTTATAATTTTATAAGAATTTTAATGAAAATGAATTAATAATAATTTTCTCAAGTATTTAATTACATATTATTGCATATTTTATTAAATAATAGGATTTTTTGAAAAATTCCATTTTATTTATGTATATGTATCTAATCATTAAAATTACTTTTGCTTATACATTTAATTATTTATTTATTTTTCTTTCTTATTTTTGCTTTGCCTTTGAGCAGATAAACTACTTAAAAAAAAAAGAAAGACAAACAACATCAAGAACCACAAGAATTATAGTTTTTGCTGTGTTTTTATCAGCAAATAAAAAAATAAATAAATAAACGATTTAAAAAAAGAAAACAACAGCATAAAACATTTATGATAAATGATATTCAGAATTGTAAATTTAACATTAATAACTCTCTACACGGCTACAATAGAAATAATAATAAATAAAAATAAATAAATAAAAATAGCACTAATAAAATGTATAATATCCTTGTTCATGTGTATTTTAACAGATAAAAATATTTTTCATAAAACAACATAAAAAATAAGACACAAAAAGCGTGCAGCAACAGCTTAAAGTTATGTTACTTATAGTGTTCTATTCTTTATGATTAACAAAATAATAATAATAATAATAATAATAATATATATTTACTCCATTTTTTTATAACAAATAATAAAAGCAAAAACTGAATGATTTATTAATGCATGTATATCACAAAGTTATGTATTTGCAAAAAACAAATTAGTCAAAAAACAAGTAATTAAAATTTGAAAATAATAATAACCACACATTTACGAGGTAATAATAATAAACGTTTATAAAAATTATAATAATACAAAAACATTTTCGAACAAATAATAATAAAAATCAACACTCAATTAGCATTGTTACATCATAAAACCATCAATAATTATTAATGTCACAATCGATAACATGAAATTGATGTAAAAAAAACGAAATTTTCTTAAATTTTCAATCAATAATTTCTTCTAAACAACACACAACGTGTGTATTATTATTATTAAAAAGAAAAAAAGAAAATAAAACATCAAAAAACAATTAAATTAATAACAATTTATTACATCTCTTATCATTATCAAACAAAATTAATAATAATTGTTATAAGAAAAAAAAAACTTGTCTTTCAAGCAACATATTTTCTATAATTTGTTGTCAATAAAAATAAAAAATACTAACAGACTACCGTGTGATATGTGACAAGTCTGTATTTATTAATAAAGAAGAAATCACGTCATCAATCATTAATCTACTTGTTTTACTATTTCTGTTCTTTTTTTCTTCTTTTCATTATTATTATTATTATTACTTTTCCTATTAAATAATTATCATCACTATATGTCTTCCACTTATTATTATTATTATTAACTCTCAACGATTAAGAAATAATTTTTTTTTTTTACTTAACTAAAAATAAAATGCATTTTACAAAGTAATTAAATTCAACATAAATTTAGAAGAAAAATTTATAATAGAAAAAATAAATATTAAATCTTGATATTAACAAATAACAACAGCAATGTAATGAAACAAAACAAGAAGAAGAGGAGAAAAAAAACCCAATTATCTTATCTAAGCTTTAAAGTTTGACTTTATTTAATTATTTATTTATTCTGAAAAAAAAAAAAACTTACATTACAAAAATTATGTAAATGAAAAAAATAAATAAATATTTTTTTAAATACAATAATAAGCAGCATCAACAGTAACAAGCAACAAGCACTAAACAACAACATCAGTAAATTGAAATAATTTTGCCATCAATCAATTTCAGAATTAAATTGAAGTAATAAAGAAATGAAATATTTAAGAAGAATGAATAATATACAAAAAATATATAAAAAAAAATCTACATAATTACATTTAAGAGTAAATAATTTAAGTAGAGAGGCTAATCATTAAAGTAAAAGCTTCTTGTTATTTATTAAAAACAAAATAGAAAATATATTAATAAATTCTTTAACATTAATAATAAATCAGCAGGGCAACCTTATTATGTCTTAAAGAATCAATTTATTGTGGTTTTTTTTTTGGTTTAATTTTATTATTTTTTTTTTTAAATAGATAAGTTTTTTGTATTTGCTTGTTTCTTGTATAAATAAATAAATAGCTTAAAAATTATATAAATGTATCACCCTATAAATATATGTACACGATGTTTATATAAATAACTTGCAATATAATTAAATGCATTTAAACAAACCAAAAAAAAAGAAAGAATTTTAACGACGATAAAGTAAAATCAGAACAAATAAAGTGACTAAAAAACCTTTCTCCGAAATACAAAAAACTTCGTTTAGCCAAAAAACAGGTTAATGTTTCAGAAATCAAAAAAACACAATAAATTAATAACAAAAAACCCGCTAATCACAGCCGCTTCAAGTCCTAGGCGCGCAACATTAATCGAGGTTAATAGAAGCTAAAAAAAATATTGATAGATTTTTCTCAAACAAAATGTAAAGTCTAAGGTTAAGGTTGCATTAAGACTGCATAAAATACTCTTAATAATTATTATAATAAAAAACATAAAAAAAATAAATATGTAGGTAAAAAAAAAATTGAATAATAAAAGCATAAAAACAACAATGTCTAGTCTTAATAATTATAACAACAAATAACTAAACTTTCATCTATATAATATAATTTTCGCTACAAATAAAAAAACAACAGCATACAGGTTGCAAGTACAGTACAGTACGTACAGGTAGGTAGGTGAACAATTTATAAAAAAAAAAAATTATTATAATAATAATAAATTTCAATTTTATACGAGAGTAAAAAACAAAGAAAAACTATAGCGCCATGTATATACAAACATTAAGTAAATGAGAAATTGATGCAACATAATAATAATTCAGCAGCAATATACACAGTAAATTTATACAAAACAAAATGCCTAAGAAAACACCTTTATAATCTATTTTGCAATTGTACCTTATACCCTCAATTTATTGCATAGTTTTAAAACTGACAAACAAATATTACAACTACTACTATTACTAAATTTATAAATAAATATCACTATCATATAATCATAATCAACGTCGTCGTCATTTTACATTAAAATTATTTCTCTTCGATTTTTTCTTACAATTTTCGTTCTTCATTTTAATTTACTACACATCTGCACAACATCCAATAATAAAATGTTTAATAAAAATACCAACCAAGGAAAAACATTTAATAAAAGAAAAAAATAAAAAAGAATTTTTATAATTGGTATTATAGAAAACAAAGTGTTTTTGTCTTAAATTTCTATAAATAGATTTTTTGCATATGCATAGAATTTTATTTTTAATAGTATTATTATTATTTCTTAAAGGAGTTGTCTTATAGCTAGTTTGAGAAAATAATGAAAAAAACAGAAGATATTTTTTATTATGTATTATTAAATTTACCATCATCTAGGTATTATTCCTTATTTATAAAAGTATTTTATTTATATAGGTTGGAATTTTGAATAATTGACTTACTTAAGTATTAAACAACAAGAAATACAACAATGATACCAGAGACCATCTTCATCGTCATCATCATCATCATGATCAATTTATATACATACAGAAAGAAATATGCATTATAGAAACGCTATGTTGTATTATTTTTGCTAAGAATAATGTTTTTTACATTTGGTATTTTACATAAAAGCAAAAGGACGACGTTAATAAGAATGAGTAGACAAGACATAGATGAAGAAAAAAATTTAAAAATAAAAACGCAAGAAATAATCACGTATTTTAACCGTCAGACAGAGTAAAAGCTTAACATGATTTAAAAAATAAAAAATATATAAAATAATGTTAACAATTGAAGAAAAATCATTAAGTGAACAACAACAAGAAATAGAAAAAAAAAATATTATAAAAATCACACATAAAACACCAATTCGTATATAGAAGAAGAAGAAAAAAAATAAAAATAGAAAACGAAAAGAAAAACAGAAATTTTATTCAAACAACAATAATTATATAAAGTAGAGAAAAAATAAAAATAGAAACACTTTTAGCAAAGTAAAGTAAAGTAAAATAATGTATCAAACCGGGCAAATACCATAAAATTTATATAAATAAATGATAAATAAAAGGTCAATAGCATAGCGCATAAGAAAATATAATAAAAAAAAATCATCATATAAACTCTTAAAAATCATTATAATTAAAATTCAATAATAATGATTTTTTATAACAATGAAAACATAAAAGTACAACAAAAAAAAACATAGAAATTTGCTAATAATAATACAAAAAATAAAATCAACAAAACATAAATTGATTGATATAGAAAATTCAGTTTATTCGTTTTTAATAAATTTTACACAGTATGTGGTATATATGTTATATTTATGTTTTATGTATATATGTCTCATTCTTTATATACTAAATTTAATTAAATTAAATAAGAAATTTTGCAGCATTCTATAAATTTCCAAACCAAAATTCAAAAATAAAAATACAAATTATGTAAAATAATCAAAAAATTAACATAATAACAAGTGTTTATTCTTTTGCATTCAATTTTGTTATTACAAAAATAAAAAACACGAAAAATTATCACTATGTACGTTATACTAATAGAATATAAAAATGAATATTGAATTAATTTTAAAAACGAAACTACTCATTGTGTACCTATCATCCAATATCAAAAAGGAAATCATAACAAATCTGTGCAGATACTACGTTAGTAAACTATTTAATAAAATACAATTTAACACCATCGTATACATAATAAAAATATATTTCATAGTAAAACAGAGAAACTACATTTACAATTTACCATTATGTTTTAAATTTTTCTTAAATTCTCATTAATAAAACGTATAAATAATTTAAACAATTAAAAATTAATTCAATTTTATTATAAATTTATAATAATGATATTAGGTAATACAAATAAATTATTGATTTCATTTAATATTATTATTGATTATTTTCAGGCATTATTTAATCAAATATTAAATATAATTAACACAAATAACCAAGCATAACAAAATTGCATTAAATAAAACCAGTAATTTTATAGCAAATAAAATCACACCAATTTTTGTCATTCAGAAGCTGGATCAGCCGATCAATCAAAATATTATTATTAACAAAAGAAAAACCGAACAAAAATTTAATTCAATTAAAAACAATATAAAAATCAAACATTTCTACCTTTTTTAATTTAAACAGAAAATAGAACGGAAATACCAAATGATTTATAAAATTTAAAAATTAATTTAATTAAAAAAGAAAAAAAACCACAAAATATTTTTAAAAAGATTTTACGTACCATTAAAATTAAAATTTTAAGCATAAAAAAGGCACAACTTTAACTATGCAAAAATTATGATTCATTAAAAGAAGAAGAAATAATCAAAATTTCTATTCCGGAGAATTAAAACGTATTTCCATTTTTAATTTTTTAGAAAAAGCATAATAAATAATTATGTTATTAATGAAATAATATAGAAATAATAGAATTAAATTATTATTATTATTATTATTACACAACATTATGTAAGAATTTTTTATGTTAAACACTTAATTTGAATTAAAACGAGAATTATATACCATCAAAATAAATATAGTAATTAATTGTAGTAATTTTTTTATTTATTTTAAATCATCTTCACCTACTCTAGGTGCTATTTTGCATATTATTTGAATTTTTCTTTTAGGCAATATTAAAACACAAACATAAACAGCGTAACCTTCATTTAATCAAAATAATAATAATAAAACTATAAAAGAAAATTTAAAATAAGTATCAAACAGGTTAAAGTACCAAAAAAAAAAGAAGAAAAATAATGCGAGACTTTTGGTCACAACACAACAATCATCAACAAGAAACAACAGACACACAATCAACGTGCGCTAATTTTATCTTCTATTTATAAAAATAATAATTACTAATAACTGTATATATATTATTTAATGATTACAAAATAGGCTTATACAGATAATAGAGATTAAGAGCCAACAAAAAAAAAATAAAAAAAAAATTAATTAAAATTTAAATTTACACACAGAAAAATAAAAATTCAAAAATCCGAAAAGAAGAATCCAACGTTATATAAATTTTACGGCAAAAATTCGGTCAAAATTCTATTGTCTTCTTCAAAAAAAAAAAAATTGAATTTAAAATTAAACATAAAAGAAAAACAAAAAACAAAACCATAATCAAAAGAATTAAATAACATATAATGTTGTTGGAAAATAAAAAACCAAAGCAAAATACAACTATGTACTCTTCTTGTGATCTAATAATAATCTATTTGGTCAGAGAAAAAAAAAATAAAATCCATTATTTAATTATTCACGATAAAAAGATTGTCGCGTCCGTCATCGTCTGCATAAAGCAACTGTTAAACAACAAGAAGAAGAATCAAGAAACAGACAACAACAACAAAAAAAAGCACAATGTGATTAGATTCAAGACAATACACAATGAACAATGTATTTAAGAAAATCATTTAAGAAAAGAAGAAAAAAAATACGTTAAAAAATTAAGTAGAGTAGAGAGAAATTTTAAAAAGAATTTATTAAAACACCCATGAATGCACACACAAAAATTCGGGAATGAAAAAAACTTAGATAATTATATTCAACATTAAATTATATTTATTTTTTTTTAATAACATAAAACGACTAATTGTAACTAATCCTCCCATGTAATGTAGAATAATTACCAATTATTTTATTTTTTGTTTTTAAATAATAAAATTTATGTTACTCTCTTAGTTTTTTATATGAATTTATTTAATCTAAATAATTAATTTAAAAACTATTAGTGTTTGTACAGCGTTTTACTATAATTTTTGTTCACATGCTATTGATTAATGGTTATTCGTTGTTGTTTTTTTTTTATTTAAATAACTTGTAGCAAACTGTTATAATTATTATGCTTATTAAGGAAACAAAATTTAAGTGAAAATTTATTACTTAATTTTGTAATTTTTAAATGGTAACCAGGTATGAGAACTTTTATATGTGAATAAAATAATAAAATCAATATAATAAATACGTGTAGTTGAGAAAATTTCGTCTATACTGCTGCATAAAATCGTAAAATTGTCACAAATAAAGAAAAATTTAAAAAATCTTAGCAGTGCATTTGTCTAAACAAATTCATTCTGGCCAGAATTCATGAATTATTGTTGCTTTTTCATAACTCTGTTTAAAACCACGAATATCACACTAAAATTTATATAAAAAAATGTACGCAAATAATTAAAAATAAATAAATAAAAAACACAAAAAAACCGCAACAAAAGCTTTCTTAAAAACAATTAAAATTACTTGCTAACAAACGAAAAATAAAGAAGAAGCAAAGAAATCATGATTCAAAAAAAAAAAACTGAGTAATAAATAATGTGTGGCGCTTAAGCATTTATTTATTTTTTATTAAAAATGTCTATATATGTCATATTATTTTAATTAAATTATGTTAATGTTTAAATAATAAACATTAAAAAAGAAAATTTTTCATTTAAATAAATAATACTTTCATCATAATAATAATTATGATTATTTACATGTTTTGATTAAAAAGAAATGAAAAGAATAGAAAACACCGACAAACATAGAGAATAAAACCACAACAAACAATAACAATAATAATTAATCAAATGACAATAAAAGAATATGTTAATTTAACAAAATAAAAAAAAAAGTAACAAGAAAGCATTTGTTAAAACAAAATTATATAAATAAAAAATGTATTGAGATATAAAATTCTCGTTAATAAAATGTAGTATATACAGTAGATTCTGCTTAATCGGGACACATTTATATTAGTACAATTTGTGCCGATTAAGCGGCTTGGCCCAATTATCCAAAGTTCCAGAAACTTTACAGGATTAGTGTTCTTAACTATAGCTATATAAGCTATACGTACCCAGGCATATGTACATACATATTAAAAAAGTATATATATTATGTACCTATATAATTAAAAATAATATAAATAATTGTAAATACATGAAAAAATATGTACATATAATAAATTCTATTAGAAAATGCTTAAATAATGTTTAAACTTTAATTAAATTTGTTGCACAAATTCGTTGAAAGTGCTCTGCCTTTTGGTTTTTGCTGGATAATAAATGAACAAAATCATTTTCGTCATCCAAACTGTTCCAAACTAAACGAAATATTGTCCCGATAAAGCAAAGTAAATTTGTGTTTTTTACTTGGTTTTAATTTTATTCTTTACGATTTGTCCCAATTAACCGGGTGTCTCGTTTTAACAGAATCTACTGTATATACTATAAATGGAAATAATAATAATACAGCAAAAATAAAATAAATGCAAAATATTTATATTTATTGTGTTATCTCTTGTTAACCATATATGTAATAATAATAATAACAATAATAATAATAATAATGATAATAATAAATAAATATTATTTTTCATTTTATTAACCGTCATTGTTGTAACAATTTTATATTCATTCATTTATTGAACGCAAAAAATATAAAGGTAAATATTAAATAATCGACGACAATGATAATAACGACGACGACGACCGACCACACACAATGTGAATTATGATTTAAAAGTAAAAGAAGCAATAATAATATTATCATTTAAACAACTATTATTATTACTGTACTGTTGTTTTATTTATTTTCTTTTATTATTATTTTATTCTTTAAGTTTTAAAGACTCAAAAAGTTAAAAAATACTTTAATTCATGTGAAAAATATCATAAAAAATCATTTAACACACACAAATGAAAATAAAAAATAAAATCAATATCATAGATCATTATTATTAAACTCGATAAAGAATAATAATAATAATAATAAAAATAAAAATACTACACCACACAACAATCCATCAATATATTATTTAATTTTATTTTAAAATAATAATAATAAAATTTCAAACAATAATAAAAACCACAAAAAGAAAACACATTTAAACTGACCTTAATCGCAGGAAGCATAACCCGTGAATCTTCATTTAAGATTAATTTTTTTCTAGGTTCATCCATTGTTGTTTTACCATCTTTGTTAGAATTTTCATGTGTTTGTTGTGTAGCATTTAATTCCGCATCATTTCTATTTAAAATTAAAAACAAAAAAACAATTAAAAACATAAAAATAATTAAATAATTTTATTTTTACCGATTATCAACAAATTCATCACGTTTTTGCTGTTGTTTTCCTTTATTATTATTATTATTACTTAATAATTTACTACTGTCAACAATATTTTCACCATCTAATGTTATAATTGGTGTATTTTGTATTAATTGATTATTAAATAATGTTAAATTAGGTGATAATGATTCTTTAATAATATACAAAAAACGCTCTAATATTATACCAAACATTAATAATGATATTGATATTGCACATTCTTGTACCTCTGATTTAGCACCGGGTACTATTGATGGATCTGTCAAATAAAAAAAAAAAGAAAACAAGAAAAAAATTATTAATAAATATTTTTACATAAAATACGAAAAAAGAAATAAATATTTATAATGAACGTAATAAAGCTAAAATATGTTTACAAAGAAATTACTTTAATAACATGTGATTATTATTACTATTATTATTATTTTAGTGTGTCAAATTTAACAATGCACGAGACAAATAATAGAATTATTTTTAACAACCTAGGTAACAACAACACACATCAGCATCAAAAGTAAAAAGCAAAAAAACATTGTAACTAAAAAATTGTACCATTTACAGTTAACTGATATTTTCAACAATTTCTTTATTTTTTAAATTTCTTCGATATTTTCTTCAAAAATCAATTGTGTTTGTGTATCTGTTAGCAATAAATATAAGAAAAAAGATTAAAAATAATCGTTTTGGTTGTTATTTTTGTCCCAATTTTTGTTTTCTTCTTCTTCTCCTATATAAAGAGTTTTCCAAAGCATATTTAAAACAAAATAAAAATCAATCAATCAATTATTGATAAAATATAATAAAACCCCCATAGATAAATGCGAAAATCCAGTAATATTAAAAACATTAAATTGTCATAAAAATAAAATTGCAATTAAAAATCGAATAAAAAAAAAGCTTTTATCGATAAAGATAACCAAAAAAACCTTTCATTTGAAATAAAATTTAATTAAATTATTAATCATTTTTAATCCTAAATAATTAACTTTTTAAGTAAAAAACTGTTTAATGGAAAATTTTTATTTACAAATAAAATAAAAAAAAAAGAAAAGTCTATTGACTTCTGTCACTTTTTTGCAAACACTATAAAAGTGTTAAGTAAACTTGACACCAAAGCACAAAAGCACGATCAATATTAATTCAATTTAATTTTTATCATTTGCGGTTGATAAAACAAATCAGAAATTAATAAATAAATAAAATTGCAAGAAAAAAGAAAAAGAAGAAAAAATATTCACTTAATAACTGAAAAAAGGTGAACGAAAGATGATACATTATTTAAATAAATTATAAAGGATTATAAATAAATATTTATGGTAATATTTTTTTGCAACATAAAAACACATGTTATATATTTGTAACTTGATCTTATAACAAGGTCTATAAAGGTGTTAAAAAAATAATTATTCACTAATAAAAATGACACACAAATACTAATTACCATGAGTAATTCGATAGAATTTTACATTTTTATTTATATTAAAGGATCATTGTCAACCGTTTCCTTAACATTCCAGATAGTTTGAGAATAAATTTATTACCAAAAACAAATCTGAAAAATATATCTTTATGTATGCAAAAAGCCAAATTACTGCTATTTTGATAACAAATAAACTAAAAATCACCATAAAGTAAAAAATAACGCAGTAAAAAATCCATGCATACACGACGATAATGTCATCAACAATCAGAATTATGCAAATGATGAGAATTATGCAAATTTCCTTATACAATAAAAAAATTAATTCCTTCAAGTAACTGTAATTAAATTCATTTTTAATCGTCTTAAGCCATTTAAACGCAAAAAACTTTTCTGAATGTGAATAATTAAGATAAAAAATTTTTTTTGCAAAAAGTAAAAATACCAAAAAAAAAATTTATATCAAAACTAAGAAGACAAACAGCAAAAAAGTTATTTTAAATCTAAATTAATAACCAAATGTGTTACATAAATAAAAGAAAAAACAAACAATTTTAACTTTTTTCTCTAGTAAATAAAAACTAAAATTGATTAAGTTAATTTTAATAAGGAATTTTTCGCAAAAATATTAATTAAATAATGCAAAGCACAAGAACTGTTAAACAGTTAACTGCATTGTTATAAAATATTCAAAAAAATGTTTTCATACAAAAAATCCTCGCGAAAACACTGTGCAATATATTTATGCAGTGATATTTTCACACAATTTCAATTAAATTTCAATTAATAACCAAACAAGTAATAAACATAACAACAGAAATCTAAACTAAAATGAACCAAAATATTAAAATTTGCAAAAAAAAAAAATTGCAATAATCATTAAAAGAATAATTATAAGTTGTACAATTTCTTGTTAATAAAAATTAAGTGAGTGCCTAACAAGTAAGTAAGTAACAATACTATACAAACTTTTTATCCAGAATATAGTACTAACTATAAGCATAAATAAGAAAACTAGAAAACTAGAAAACAGAAATACAAATTATTTTTAAAGAAAATTAACATAAAACTTTAGAAGAAAAATCGACATAGTCATAAAATTTGTAGAAAAACATTAAAATAAAGATAAAAAAAAGCGCGCACACACACACAACACATTAAATTGAATTCAATTAAATATATAAAAGTTTGAAAATAAATACAAATACAGTACATGACATGGCGACAAGACAAGTATTTATCCCAAGGTAAAAATTATAAGAAAATTAATAGAGATAAACAACAGCAGAAACAGAAACAGTAATAGTAATAGCAAAAAAAAAAAAATATACTATTCAAAGTCAAAGTCAATGTAAAATTTTTCAACATGAATAAGAGGTAAAATTATGATAAAGGTCAACACGCCTTATTGACTTTCATTTCAATTAGAAGGCGTCGGTCAAAATTTATCAGAAACACTTTAATATGCACAAAACATTAAGTGCAGAAAAAAATCAATTTAGATCATATAAAAAAAAACTAAAGAACAAAACAATTTTTTTAATAATAATTAAAACAATTAAAATCCCTAGAGTTCAAAAAAGCAAAGCAAACACCTTACCAGGTAACAAAACAAAAAACTTTATTCTTTTTAAATGTCATGTAATTTATTGTTACTGCTGTGGTTGCTGCTGCTGCTGATGTACACTAAGCGCTAAGTCACATTTTTTTTTTCTTATTTTCTTATTATTTATACCTTTATAGAGTTTTAATTTTATTTTCAATTTAATTTAATATCAACATACCGTTACCGTTATACTCGCATCAAGTTATTTCCGCATTTAAAAAAATAATTTATAATTTTATTTTATTTTTTTTTGTGAAACGCCACACACTACACAACAATACACTTTTTTCTTTCTATTTATTCTTAACACAACTATTTAGTGATTAGTCATGCATCTTTTTATTTTTATTTTGGACAATAACATACCATCGTCGTAGTGTATAAACATGTTCGTATGCAATAAACAAATTTCATTCAAGTCATCAAAAGACATCTAATAATCTATATAAATAAGTTTGTAAAATTTCTATTAACCTCTAGCACTATTTTAACTATTTCAAACTAATTTTCTTCTTTTTTTTTAATTAGAAAATATAATTTTATTGATTATAAAATTCTTGATCAACAATTATAATAACAATTAGAAGAAAAAAAAATGTTTAAGCAATAAAAATTAATCAAAGGTAAGTAAGTAATAATAATAATAATATAAAGAATTTTTATATTTTTCATCATCAACTTGTGAAGAAAAATCTCCGTTAATCTATTGTGTCACTTCGATAGATTATTTTATTTATTTATTAACAAATTTATTTCAAGTAACAAAATATAAACCTTTTATTCTTATATATTTTCTTAAAGAAATAAAAATATGTAAAAGAATATTTATAAAAAAAATAACTAAAAAAGTGTACAACGAAGGTGACTAATTTTATGATCTTAAAGAAAAAATTAATACGAATCTATATCAAAAAAGTGTTTATTTATTGAATTTATTTTAGAAAATTTAAATTAATATTGTTAGGTTAATGTTGTCGGGCGGTTGTTGTTTGGTGCGTGAAAATATCACACCTATTCGCTGTATAGAATTATACGATACATTTAAAAATCGAAAATAAATCAATTTAACGACAATAAAGATCTTCTTTGTCTATAATTTAAACTAAATAATTATTATAGTAAATTATTGATGGTGTTGCTTCTACAAAGCAACAAAAATTTTTTATCCGCGTTCGAACAAACAAAAATTGCATAAAAATCATGTAAGAACATCTAACAAACTAAAATAAATTTTTTAATCTAAATTTAAAAACTTTTAATTTATTAAAATGCAGACAACAAATTTTATTTTTACTAAAAGTAATAATAAAAAATAAATCATTGCAAGATTTGCAATTATTGTGCAGAAAAATGTTTAAAACTTTTAAAGCATCAATTTGACGCATAATCAATGTAGCGTAAAAAAATAAATAAATATAAGTAAAACTTTGTTAAAGAAGCTTTTCTTTTCTTTTCTTTTTTTACCAACAATATCGTCGCCACTGTGATCCCTATTTATTTATATTAGATAAAATATAATAATAATAAAATAAACAAGGAGTAATAGTATCGACAAACAAACAATTGTATGTATATAAAATTATAAATAAATCCGCATATCATTCAGTTTAGTGTCTAGACACAACTAATATATAAATTATAGACAAAATTTTTATAAAAATCATTAAACTATTTATTTATTTTATTTTTTGCTTCTTTTTTCAATTTACAACAATATTTTATTCCTTTTTAGCAATAAATTTAATTTTATCAAAGATAATAATAAAACACTCAAAAAGTCACTCATAAAATCACTCAACAAAATATAACATTTGAGTAGTAATCAATCTTAAGGTAAATTTTAAAATAAAAAGATGAGGCCGAAACACAGGTAAATTAATTAAAAACACTTTTATAAATAAAAAATTTAATTTAATTTTAACAATAAATTAAATTTATTCTCTTTGGTAAGAAAAAAAAAATAAACAGATGATGGTAAGGTAAAGTGAAGCAGCATATTTTTCTGATTTGAAATTAAATAAAATATTTATCATGTGTAGAGGAAATAAAAGTAAAATTAATCATTTTTATGTTAAAATATATAAATTAATAATGCTCTCATCAACAATGTTACTTTAACAATTAATTAACCCTAGTCGTAGTAGAGTAGCCTTAAAGAAACAAAAAACGAAAAAATAATTTTGAAAAGAGTTAATAAATTTAAAGTAAAATAAAAAACACATAAATACTATTAAAAATAATTACGTATTACATTGATTTATAATTTAAGTGCAAAAAAAAAAATAGTTTAACAAAGAAAAATTAATTTTCTTAAATAAGAACGAAACTGAAAACGCCAAAATTTTAAACATTTATTACTTATTTAAATTATTTATTGTTGATAATTTAATAAAAAAGTAAATCATTAATGTTGGTGATGTTATGATATGATGGTAATAACATAAATAATCAACAAGAACAACAACAACAGAAAAAACATGTTAATTTATTATTATTTAATTATTTATTATGTCTATTTAAATGTTGTGGTGATGGTGGAGGATGTGGTTGTTCGTGTTTTTGTATTTTAATTATTATTTATTCGTTAATAATATTATTATTTTTAATAAACATATCAAGACAGCACAAACAAATTAAATAAATTAATTTATTATTATTATTTAATCGCAAATAAATTAAAGGAATAACAATTATTTAACATAAAAATCACAAATCATTCGTTATGTGTATGCCCAGCCATCAACATCATCATAATTCGCAACAATTTCATTTCAACAAGAAATAAATCAACAAGAAAATAATTTTTTTTCAAGTAATTTTAAACATAACATGTTGAATTTATAGTGAAATTAATTTTATGCTAATGTCATCGTCCAATTTTGTATATGTAAGTAAGCAAGTAATATTCATAATAAATCTATATGACGATTAATAATAATAATAATAATAATGCTTCTCTGATGTAATCACCTAATAAAAGTATTTCTTAATTATTTTTTTTTCTTTTCTAAATCCATCATCAAAATGCTTTTAGTTTTTATTTATTTATTTATTTTTTGTAAAGATTTTTGCTTTTAAAGAAATTTAAATTGCGGATATAATAATTAATTGAAGAAGAAAATATGCAATAAAATATAAACAAAGAAAATGATTGATTTCTTATTAAAAAAAATACACATTATATTGATTATTAATAATCATCATATCTCTTCCTTCTGAGATTATTCATTGATTATTACTTTTTTTGCCAATAAGTAATCTACTTTAAAAACTTTCAATTTTACATAATTATTAAATAATAATAATTTTTTTTAATATATTTTATAGATAAATCGTCAAAAAATCAATAGAAATTACCAATTATTTACTACAAAAAAAAAAAAATTAATATAAAAATAGGCCAAACAGACGCGGAGTAACAAAAATAGAATTTATGCAAAAAAAAAAAAACTACCAAGTATAATTGGCTAAAATAAAACTTTGCAATAAATCTTATTAATTTTTAAATTAAAATTAAAGTAAAACACACAAAACACCATTTATCATTATTATTCATTTCAACAAATGAATACAGTAAAGAAAAAAAAAATGGCAAGGAAAATTTTATCAAAATTATCGCATCTGTTTGTAGATTTTTCTTCTTTATTCAAAAGGCACGTGATTACTGTTTATTATAAAGACAAATAAAATGGTATAAATATAACAGTTATTATTAATAATAATAATATTAATTTTAATATGTTATATATCATATGTTTAAAAAGAAAAGAAAAGAAAAGAAAAAGCAACCAAATTTTATTTATATGTTTTAGATTCATGTTTATACATTTTTTTTTTGTTTTTGTCCGCCGTTGTATTATTATTATTATTATTAAAAAAGAAAAACAATTTAAATAAATTTTTGTCTTTGTTCTTGCACGCGTACATACCGGTACATACATTGTATAATAATGTTATCCATATTTTATCTAAAAATATATATCAAAATATTATTGTTATTATGAATTGTAAAGCATAAACTATAAAGTAGAAAAATAATAATAATAATCTTTACATGGGTCCACCGCAAAGAAGTCCATCCGGACTATAGTGATTACATTCGTATTACATTTAATTTATTTTTTATTTAATTTTATGTTATTTTCGCTATTTTTTTTCGTTTGTATTAAATTAAAATAGATATCTTCTTCTCGATAAAACGTAATTTTTAATTTATGATTAATCTTTGTGTATAAAAATAATGAAATAACATCAGTGAAAAATAAGGAAAACAAACAATTTGAATTATGATGATGTTGATGACAATGAAGAATGATAAAAATAATATGATTATTATAATTAATATATAATTTATGATATTATATTAAAGAATAATAATCATCATCAATTATAGTTTATTAAAGAATTTTACATCTTTATATATATTTTTAATGCTCCTTGTTGTTTTTACGTTTTTAATCAATAAAACAGCATAAATAAAGTGTATTTAAACAAGTACAAAAAAAAGTATTTTAACCACAATTTTCTTTTATTTAATCATAATACATAAATAAAATAAAAAAATTTATTTTTTAATTTTCATTTCTTTAATAACTATTAACAATTAATAATTAATTTAATTTTTATAGAAAAAATAATAATAATTTAAATAACCGCAGCCGCAAAATTAAAATAAAACAACACAGAAATTAAGATAATACACCAAAGAGCTATAGAATAATATTTATTAACTGACTTAATTAACTCAACATAAATATTTCATTATACATTTTTATATGTTATTATCATTATTAATAATTTTCACTATATTCTGTTAGCAATTCTTAAGCAATTAAGAGTTTTTATGTTAGCTAATTATAAATTAAACAAAATAAAACGCAAAAAAATTATTTATTTATTTTTTATAAAATTATAAAACAATAAATAAATTTTTCTATTTTAATTAATAACATAATTCATTTTTATCTAACAAAAACATTGCCAATTATTTAAGAAAATGTGGCAACATAAGCAGCAGTAGTTTTAGTATCAGCAGCAATGGTCATAAAAATAAAAACACCGACAACAAAAAAAAAAAGTAAACAAATAAAACCAACTAATTATTTATTAAATCAATAAGGAAATAAAAAATTATTAAAAATAAAATATAAAGAAGAAAAAAGCACAAAAAATATAAAATTTAAAATTATTAATCAATAAATAAAATTAGAATCCAATAAAGAAGAAAAACAATCAACGCTACTAACTTAAAAAAATTAATTTAATTTATAATTATTAAAATAGAAAAACAGAAAAACGGAAATACATAATCATTGCCATAACAATAAGTGAGCATCAGGTATCCAGCATCAACAGCAACAGTAACGGCAAACAAATAAACCACAATTTGATCACAACAAATAAATAACAGAGCAAAAGAATAAAACCTCAAAGGAATAATAAATAAAAACGAATGATTATAATTAAATAAGAAAATAATAAAAAAAAAACTTTATAGGTATAATCAGCGATAAGAGAAACAAAATAAATAATAAATAACTAAAATTATTTTTTTTTCGCCAGTGAAAAATAATAATAATCAATATATAAAAATCTACAACACTCTGAATACAATGGTATTATTTTGTTAAACTTAATACAATGTATTAATAATAATAATCTTAAGAATGTCACACATTAAATCCTCCAACTGTTAAAAATTACAATTGCTCTCGTTATAAACAAAATATCCAAAAAATAAAAAAATTCAACAACAAAATGAAAAACTCTTAAAGAATTTTTATTATTTTCTTTTTTTTTTTAATTAACCTAAATATTTACCTTTAAATTATTTTATTAATCAATATTTTAATATTAAACAAGTGCATAAATAATTAAACCAAAAACACCATACAAGAAGAAAAAAAATTCATTAGAAATAATCGCTTTATTAAAGAAAATAAAAAAAAGAAAAGAAAATTAATCATAATTATTATTAACGTGCGTTTAAAATACTGCGACCTTTCGTAAGTCGTCAAGCGTCATTTGAAAATTTATTTAGTTAATAGATATTAATAGAAAATTATCTTAAAAAAAAAAATACCATTAAAAATTACTAAAGAATGCTGAAAAGAAAGAAATTTCTTCTTGTTTTTTTCGGTTAGCATTTCTTCTAGAAATTAAAATTTCTTTAATTTATTTTAAACGCTAATTTTTACTTTATTATTTAATGAATAATAATTATGTAACGAAATCAAATCAATTTTTAATGTAATTAGTTGAACTTTAATGCAAATTTTAAATGTGACAATTCTTAGCAGAATATTAAAGATAATAAAATATCATAATATGAGCTTTAAACAGCCAATATAAATCGAAACACAAAACAAATCAAAACGATAAAGAAATGCCAATTTCAGCTATAAAACTCTACCAAAAAAAATAATCAATTTAATTTCAACAAACTCTGATTCCATCATCTTGACTTCTGCCAAACGAAATCAACTTTTTTTTCGCTACCTTTAACAATATTTATTTATAAACGAAAATATTACGTACGTGATGTA
Source organism: Ptychoptera contaminata (assembly GCA_963942525.1). Lineage (NCBI taxonomy): Eukaryota > Metazoa > Arthropoda > Insecta > Diptera > Ptychopteridae > Ptychoptera > Ptychoptera contaminata. Next base: position 7,402,709 of record OZ012637.1, read on the forward strand.
AATTTGTTAAAAAAAAAAAACATTAAAATCAATAATTTAAATAAATAAAATTGAAAAAAAAGAAGCAAACCGCGAAAAATTACCCAAAAATTATTTTAAAAAATATTTTCTGTATATTTTACCTCAAAGCTTAATGTACCCAAAAATTAAAAAAATGTTATAATTATTTCTGTCGAAAAGCACAAAATTTTAATAAACAAAAAAAAAGTAAAGCAAAAGAATAATAAGAAGCTGCTACATCGATGATTTTCTATAAGCAGCAGCAACAATAACAATCGAACAACAACCACAGCCGTAGGAACAACAGCAGCTAAGTTAAATTAACTTTACTAAAACTTAACTTAACCACTGTAAATACGCAAAATAATAATAATAATACAAATAGAATTAAAAAAAAAAATGATGAAAGATTCAATGAACCCAAAAGGCCTTAAGAATTGTTAGCAAGGTCGGATTCAATTGGTATTATAACTGATTTTTTTTGTTTTGTGTTTATAAAAAATTTTCTACTACATTTATTTTAGATGAAAAAAATAATAATAACCAAGCAGCTACAGGGTGATGTTTATTTTATTTTCTTCTTTTACTTAATATTATGCCAAGAAATAATTAACAAAAAAATTACAAAACAAAAAAAAATAAAAAGTGTTAATTGGTAATAAGACACCAAGTAAAATAATTCCTTTAATCCAACACCATAGAAGAAATCTTTTCACAAAATCTTTAATTATTTACCATGTAGTATTTTTATTCTTTTATTTTATTTTTTTTTACCTATGTTAAATGTTATTTTGTAGCTTATACTTATTGCATGATAGTTTTATAATTTTTTAAACAAGAGAAAAAACAAAAACATTTAACCAACAAAACGAACGAACCAACAACCAACGCAATAACAAATTAAAGAACAAAAATAATACAATCTATTAATTCAATTAATGCAAACACACCAACCAAACCGAATAAAATTGAAAATTGCCATCAAAATACAAATGTACACAATACACCAAACATCAGATAATTCTTTTACTTCTTTTTTTTTTTCTTTTTGCATATAAAGAATAAATACAAGAGAAAAATTAAAATCTTAAAACAATGAACTTGGACATAATATTTTAATGATTTTTGTATATTTCGTTCCACGCAAAAAAAAAACGGCATTTATTAAGAAGGTAGATAGAGAGAGAGTGATCTACTTGATTTTCATTATTATTTACCAGCAGGAATACATACATTTTCAGCAATAAGACTAAACAACTAAAAGAAGAAATAAATTTAAAAGCAATAATATAATCACAAACTAATGCAATTGAATTTAATAAATAACAATAATTCTTTATTTAATTTGTGCTTTGTTACATATCTCAAGTAATGTAAAGTAAAGCATAGCGATATTGCGAAACTTTTCATTTCTTTAATTCCATTAAATTCTCTTAAAAAAAGTTAGTTAATTTTTTCAAAATTTTTACTCTTTTTTTAGATTAAAACAGAAAAGTTTAGTTTAACATGTTTGTTGTGTATTTATTTTTTCTTTCTATACATAAAATGACGAAAATAAATAAAAAATAGTCGCGGAAAACAAAAACAAAAAAAAAATAGTAAATCAAAGACGCGACGACAACAACCGCGATGTCCATGACCCGACCTTTTATTATTATTTTATTTTTATTTTATTATTATTATTATTAACATGTGCACGCTTCTTAAATTCATTTAAACCAACCTAGGCCAAAGGAGTTGAATTACATTTAGCTCATCAGCGAAGAAACTAAAACAAAAATAAATTTTCTAAAGCAAATAACGTTAAAGATGAATAACATATACAGAGTTAAATTTATGTTTATATTCATTCTATGTACATATATATATCTATCTAGGGACAATAATTTTTCATTTAATTTCTTTCGTTTTTTATTATTATTATTATTTTTGTAAACAAGTAAGAATAACAAAAATAAGAGAAAAACGTGCCGTTGATATTTTTATCATATTATAGTGAAAAAAAAAATAAAAAAGGAAGAAATCATTTTTAACAAGAAACTAACAAACCAACGAACCAAACAACCACACACCAGCATATGTAGAGGTTTAAGTTTAGCCAAACAAAAGTAATAATAATAATAATAATAATAATAATCATAAAGCTAAAACATATAATAGTCAATGCAATAAATTACAATTAAGAATATGTACTAGATTTCCTTTCTTCTATTATAAACATTTACAAAAAAAATATAAAAATAAAGAACGATACAAAAAATATAGCGAATACCCAACAACACAACTTACAGAAGAGAAAAATTACTTTTAAAAAAAAGAAAAATAAATAAATCTATATATATATATATAAGAATTGTTGCTAGTTGGTATTATTATTTTTACTTTGTTTTTACTCTATAAAAGTTTAAATAAATATACAAAAAAAAAATTAACAAAACCAACGAAAGATTTTTATAAAACAGAAAAATAAATCACGTTTTTATATATTAAAAAATAAGAATAATTTTCGTTTGCTGTTTCTTCTATTTTATAATTTTCAACGAATTTTGCTTCTTTTTTGATATTAATATTATTAAAAATTATAATCGCACGGCCAACAATAATAATAATAATAATCATGACGCCAAGTTGAAAAATTTTTTACTAACAAAAAATATCAATTTTTTAATGATAAAATCCTTATAAAGGATAAAAAAAAATTAAATTTTCTTATTTATTAAAAATTAAGGTAAGTAAATTTCATTAGATATTCAATAATTTATAAATAAATTTCTTTTAATTATTAAAAAATAGAAATAAAATAAAATTAATTTAGAAAGACTTCAACAACAAAAAAACGACGAACCTTTTTTGTTTTTATTCAATTTTCAAGTAACATTCATGGAAAATTCATCAAACAATTATACTTAATTTATATATTTTTATTATTATTAATTTGCATAATAATAAAGAACCTTAATTGCTATAAACAAAAAACACTTTGTTACCTGTACAAAGTGCAATAATAATTTGCAACAAAAAAAAAAAGGAAAAATAAAATTAATTTAAATTATAAAAATATGATTATTTTTTCTACTTTGTTAACTTATTATAATTATAATTTATTTTCTATTTAAAAGTTACCAAATAGGTAAATGACCATTAATATAATTATGATTATTTCATGTAAAGCAAAGCATAAAAAAACATAGCTACATTGTGTCAATGGAGCAAATAAATAACTTTATATTGTGTCCTCGAGAAATGTATAATAATTATTTTGATTTTATTATTATTTAACACAAAAAAAAACAAAAACCATTTGACCTACTTAAAAGCAGCATATACATTACATATTATTATGAAAAATTAAAGAAAATAAAACTTAAAAAATACCATTAATATTTCTTTTATTAAACAGCTAAGATGTAAGGTAAGTAAAAAAAAAACCTCATTACATATAAATAACAATAAATTTGTAAGAAAAAGAAAATAAAAATTATGTTAAATATGTTACTTTTATGAAAACATAACGACTTTTTTTTTAAATTATTTCTCACAACATGCGGTCAACGAAAAATTTAGTGTTTATTATTTAGAAAATATTTATTTTTAGATTTTTCTATGCTTTTCCTATATATCATACATGATAAAATAATCTATGTACTTAACTTATAAATAAAATGCATCACAAAAAATAAATATAAATATAAAGTAAATTTAAAATTAAATTAAATAATAAATAAAAAGAGAGAAAAATTAAAAATAAATAAACACAATTCTTGTTTTTCATCAGAACAAATCTCTCTCTTATGAATTTTCTTTTATAAAAAAAGATACAAAATTGTTTTCTTTTACACACAAAAAACAAACAGCACACAACAGAATTAAATTATTATTAAAGCAAATTTTTCTAATTAATTATATTTAGACACGCAATACGATCATTGCGTTTGATAAAAAAATAAAAAACAAAAATAAATTATTTTTCTATTTATAAATAGAAATAAGTTTTTTTTTTTAGTCACAAAGCAATGCAATGCAAAGCATATAACCAGAGAGCCAACATTATCAAATTTGCCGATGGCTATATTAATATATAAGAATATTATTATTACATTTCGAAAATACTGTGTTATGTTGTTGTTATGCTGTATTATCTCGCAATAAATAATTTTTTTTTATATAAATAAATTAATCTAGTTTACTATGAATAAAAATTATTTATTTATTTATTTTGTTTTAAAACAAAAAGCAGTATAAATATAGTTATCTTTTTGACACATATACAAGCGAAGAGAACATCAAATAACCAATTTATTTATTTATTATAATTTTATTTTATTTAAAGAAAACCAAAAACCATCGATTAAATATTATAATGACTGATAAGTTTCGTAATGTAAGTGCTGGTTTATATAAACTACGAGAAATATTACTCGGACGTAAATGGTTTGGACAATTACGTTTTGCTGAATTAATGTCACCAAGGTAAAAATTAATAAAAAATATTAATATATTAACTATTAAATAATAATTGATTTAAAAAATATATAATTAGATCTTATCCACCATTATGTCCACCACCGACAATCAATGAAAAATTATCGAAAAATGATTATTATAAACGTAAAATTGACAGAGAAGTAAAACCAAACATTCAGATAACAATTGAAAATAAAAATGACACAAAAAGATCATCGGTGCCAACACCAGGCAGGGTATACCATTTTGATGATCATCGTGCAGCATTTTCAACTAATGAGAAAATACGTTGAAAACAACAATAAAAAAATGTTCTCATTCGTGTATATAAAAAAAGAATTTATTAATAAAAATAAAAATAATTTAACAAATAAATCAATCTTTAGCAGCACAAAAAACACAACACAATACTATTTTATACAAAAACTGCAAACTATTAGAAAAAGCCATATGCGCCGCATAAATAATAAAATAAAAACTATTAAAAAAAAAAACCGCAAGATTATTTCATTGCTGATTAGATTTTTTTTGTTATTTTATTTAAATTTCTCTTATTATTGCACAACAACAATAATAATAAAAAATTTCTTTTACGATTATTTTAAATAGATAAGAATTAGAAATGAACAAAAAGAAAATAAATAATAAAATAAATAAATAAGCTAATAAACTATTCAAAACAACTAATAAATCATAAATGAATAAATTAATATTTTTAAATTTATTTAAATAATTCATAGTGATACCCGGCCGGATAGTATTTTTTATTAAAATCACAAAAATTCTAATTAAAAAAAAAAAACGCGACATGTTCTGTGTAGGTATAAATTAATTACAGGTACTAAATATATATATATATATATAAAAATTATAGAAAAAAAAATCTTATTTTATACCGAGATTTATGTATAAAATAATAATAAAAAGAATAATTAGTTAACCTCACCTAGACGCAGATAAACAGATAGACAATCAGCTGCTTCTTTTATTGCAACGGAAATTTTTATTTATTCCCCATTAAAAACGAACGAAAACACAATTATATATATATATATAAAAATAGTAATTCTCTTCAATTAGTAAGAATTAAAGAAAAAAAATAAAAATATTTTTATATGCGTTTAAAAAAAAATTGGCAAAGGAAAAAAAATAAATAATTTTGATATCAAATTAATAAAAAATAAAAAATAAAAAATATCACATAAAAAAGCTCACATGAAAAGCTCACGCGCAACAAACAAACAAATAATATATTAATACTTTTTTTCCCCTGTTTTTCTTACTTTTTTTTTTTTAATATTATATCACAAAGAAGAATCAAAAGAAGAAACTAATAAACTTTTTCTAATAATGCAGAATAATAATAATAATAATCAATAAAAACAATTTCTGTGAGAAAGTAATAAACTTTTGTTGTTACATTCTCTTTTAAAACATTATAAAACTAGAGTTATGCTATATATATAGTACATGTATGTCTGTTGTTACATTAAGATATGCATTTGGCAAATAAAAATATTAAAAAAGAAACAATAATGCAAAAATTATAATTCTTGGTAAAAACGACGAACCACCTACACTTGATAATAATAATATGTATTAATAAATAGAGAACAAAACAAAGTAAACTAAACTATTTATTATTATTATTAGATAGGTCTTAATGCCGCCACATATCTTGTCGCCATATGGAGTTTTTTATTTATTTTCAATACAAACAAATTAATTTACTTTTTTCATCAAATAAACTTGAAAATTAAATTAAATAAATTAATAATAATAATAATAGAAAATCTATAAATAAATTACATAAGAAAGTGATGTTTTTTTTTTTATATTATTGCATGTTTTATTGTCTGTAAGTACATGGAAGAGTCGCGCGCTATTTTTCTGTAAATAAAATCAAGTTTTTCTTTTATATAATTCAACGCACATAATATAAATATATTACATAGTATTATTATTGCATTTTAATAGAAATAAATTAAATTAAATAATTTAAAAAAATAATAATAAAAGAAAACAAGTCCCACACCATTAATGTGCGATTTATATTACAAAAATAAAAAAGTGGAGTGCAATTACCTTGACCATAACCTTTATACAATAAGAATCGATAACTAATGAATAATATTAATCAAGAAAAAATGAGAAGAAATAGAGAATTATTTTTTTGCCTTTTTTTAATTAAGATTAATTTTGCACAAAACTCAATTTAATTTAATTTAATTATTGCACAATAAAATGCAATCGTTATTTTTTATTTTATTTAATAAATTTAATATTGTACAAAGAATAGTAAAAAACGCATTAAATTCTCTTCAATAACGACAATAAACACACAAAGTGTTAAAAACAATATAATTTTCATTTTTAAAAAGCCATATAAATGCATAGAAAAAAAGGTAAATCCAGTTGACTTTTTTTTTTTTGCTGTTTAAAAAAAAAGGATCAAATCAACAACATAAAAATTACAAATTTATAAAAGTTAATTCTACAAGTCAAGTGTAAATATATATATAATATAAAATATGAATGTAATAAATGTACTAATAAAAATAACAACGCATAAATCGATAGTAATAATAATGCTGTTGCTGCTGCTGCTACTGTGGTTGTTTACCACCATTAACATATTAAATAAATGTTTAAAGCAACTTCAAAAAAAAAAATAAAAATACGTCAATTATCATTAACATTAATTTTAACACAAAAAGAAAACGTTTATATGTTAACGTGTGCATATAGTGTGTATTAAACGTAAACATAATAATCATAATAATAAAAAATTATTGCATACATTAAAGGCTAATCTTAAACACCTTTATATTCATTTTAATTGTGTAAATATTATAGCATAAACCTACATAATAATAATAATAATAATAAAATAAATATATTATTAGTATCATCAAGGGAAATTAAACAAAATTGTAAACAAAATAAAGAGTTACTATCATTATTAGCATTCTGTCATCTTGATGATAAACAATTTATAACAAACAATGGAAATAATTTTAACTTTTAAAATTTACTTTCAATAAATCGAAATAAATAAAAAAAAGGAAAGATGCAAAGAAGAAACTTTTAAAACAGCCAGCTTACGTCAACAGAGATCACGCAATCAAAAATTTACATTACATATTTCGTGCAGAAATTATCTATTTTTTTTTGTTAAACAAGGAAAATTGATTAAAAATGAGCCACGAAATTCTTTAAATTGTTTGTGAAGACAAAAAATACTCAAGTAAACAACACAAGAATAGAAAATCAGCATCCACACATTACATGTGTTAATTTTATTATTTTCTTTTTTTTTTTAATTCAATTTACCATCAGGCAGCAACAAAAAATAATGGTTTAAAACGTTTCAACAGTATTAAGAGCACCATCATCATCAGCATCAAACAACAATAATAATAATAACATCTCATTGAAATCGCCAATAGCATAGCAGCAGCAGTAACAAAGACTATAGCATTTATTATTAAATTTTTCTTATAATAATATTATTATTATTATTTAAATAGAATAGAAAAGAAAGAAGCGTAGAAAGAAAAAAATAAAAAACATTGGCAAGGCTGTTTCAAGGCCGATACAATGAAGAACATTGCACTTAAAAAATTGCACTCATGACCTCCACTCATCTATTGGTCAAAGCACAATTTATTTATTCTTTTGATTTTAAACAAAGAATTATATTATTATTATAATAATCTTTTATTATAAAAAAAAAACTATTATCATTAAAATCATCATCAATAAAAACAATAATAAATGGAATTTAATTCTTCAACATAACTTTGATACATAAATTGTAAAAAAAAAAAATAAAAACGAATAAAATCAAATCAATTCAATAACAATAAAAAAAAAATGTGTAGACACAGAAATTTTTGTTTAAAATAAATAAAAATACGCAACGTTTAATACTAAAATTTTTGCTGAAAAATAACAAATTTAATAATAATAATATTTGTAATTTGTAATAAATTTTAATTAAAGTAAAGAAATTACTGTGACTCTGTGACAACTAAGCCACTATAAATATTTTAAAAATAAAACATAAAAACATACACAAACGATTTTATGTTGCATATAATTATAGTAAATTTAATTTTTATTATTATTATTATTTCGTTTAAATTTAAGCACAAGTGTAATTACTATTATCAAAGCGTTTTAAATATTAAAGTAAGCAGCGTGTACTTTTTCGTTTTGATTTCATCTTTTAATTATGTTAAAATAAATACTTTATAGCCGCCTGAGTGTATAAATAAACAAGTGTTTTAAAGTATACAAATATGAATATGTATTGAAATCAAAAAGAGATTAAAAACAGCAACAACCTCTTGATGATTAGCCAATCTTAATTAAATACTTTGGTAACCCTTTGAATTATTACCGAGATGATCAATTAGCGAAAACATTTTCATAATTTCTTATATTCTTCTTTATTAAATATTTATTTACATATTTTTCTATCGCAATTAGAGAAATATTAACATATTTTTTTTTTGTAATATAAAACGTTTTAATTGCTGGCAATGCAAAATAAAACAAAAAAATGAAATAAATACTTATTATTTATAGCTATCTAATCAAAAGAGTTTAAATAGAATTTATGTATCCTAATCACCACCGCAACAGCAATTAGCATGATTATACATAAAATTGCATATAAACATAGAGTAAATATTTTAAATAATAAAATTTATTTAAAGAATAAACTAAATTAAACATGATAAATAGAAGCTAATTACTTAAAAAAAGGTTAATTAACACAAAATTAACTGCAAAGAACAAAAAAAAAAAATATTGCGAAAAATTAAAAGAAATAAATCTTTACATAAAGAATAAGAAGATGATGATCACGCGTTCTCTACCTATATATTTGCCATTTTCAATAATAATAATAATAATAATTCTACTTATTTTTACTACACGTTATACGTTATTTATAATTTCTACTATTAAATAAATATGCAACAATATATTTAACAAATAAATAAGCACAACAAGTAATATAAAATAAAACAATCAGAATATTGGCGCCATTTATTTATAAAACATTTTTAAAGTAAAAAGATAAAAATAATACCGTTTAAATAAACTATTGAATATCAAATGATAGGATTACAAGGAGGCGCCTTACTTCTGTAATTCTTAATTTTATATAAAAATAAATGAAATTTAAAAATGAAAACATTAACCAATACAAAAAAACACGTAAGAAAAACCTGAAAAAAAACGCATCTCTATCGCAAAAATTAATTTCTATTTTTGTGTTTAAAGCATTAAAAATGTTTTACAACTACAACACACAGGGTGAATTAAAATTATTATTGTTGTTCTTTATTCTTATTCTAAAACTATTTCCTATTAATATTTTATTATCTTTTATTATTTCTTGTTTTTTTAACTATTACTATGGAATGTTATGTCTAAAATTAGATAAACACAAAGATATAAATATATATATATTTTTTTTTTTGTAATTTTAAAACAAGTTTTTCATTTATATTTTGCAAAATATAAAAAATCAAATGAAAAATTAATCACATTATTAAACTAGATAGATAAATAAAAAGAAACCAAGTTATATTAGATTTGAGAGGAAAAATCATAAAAAGTAAATCTTTCTGCCTGTCTGTATGCCTGCCAGCCTGTATGTATTGTTGCTACCTTTGAAAATTTCTTAATTGTTTTTTGTAATTAATTATTTCATTAATTATTTCATTAATGATAAATGAAATGCTTCATAAAATATAAAAATACAAGTATTTATTTAACAGAGAAAAAAATATAACAGAAACAGTAATTTAAGTGCATTTTATTTTTAAACTAAAACTAAAATTAGTTTCTTTAGTTATTAAAATCATTGATATTGTTAAATTTGTGATAATAAAATTATAAATAAATAAATAATTGTCTAAAGACATTAATAATAATTTTCTATCCTTGATGCAAAAAAGAAAAAATAATTATTCATTTATTTACGCAAAAACTATTCCGTAATAACTCACTTCAAAAATTTTTTAATAATAATAAAAACAATGTCATAATATTACCTATTAATTAATTAATTAAATTTAAATAATAATAATAATAAATAATAAATAAACACTTACCACGTAATTGTGTATAATCAATAGCAAACATATTTAATGCCATTAATTGTACTAATCTATATGATGTTATTGGTAATGGTGAATGTTTTAATAATGCCCGAAATTCTCTTAACATTTGTATTGCACACTGTGCAAATGATTCCATGCTAAAAATGAAAACAAAAATTAAATAAATAACTCGCATAAAGTGAAAGAATAATAATTAAATAAATAATAATTATGCAATTAAAAGTTTATACTACTCTTAAGATTAATTGTTTTACATTTTATACATTATTTAATTAATCATTTTTATTTATATTATTTTAAGTATCATTAAATATTCAAAATGAAAATAATCGGCGGCATCTATTTCTCTGATAAATCACAATATTATTATTAGAATTACTATTATTGATTTAATATTCAAAAATAATAATAATAATAATAAAAACAAGAGATTCATCTGTATTTCTAATTTAATTAAATTAATTTCTGCCAATAATAATAATAATAATTATAATAATAAAATTAGAGATGAAAAAACAATTCAAAGTCAAAAATAAATGTATTTTGTAAATATATATTAAAATTATTGCAAATCAATTAATATTATTAATAATTATTTTGAATGAAATAAATTAAAAGAAAAAAAAATAATTTAATTATATAAAAATTATATACACTTGTACTCAATTTACATATTTGTTTTTGTCTTATTAAAAGATTTTTTTATGAAATATACATTCATCTCACATCGTTAAAATCGTGTTAAATGTTTTAATTAAGTAGATTTATAATTAATAAACAAATTTAACTTACCCAACTTTTGTTATTAATTTACCAAGAACATGTAAATAGCTTGTTATAAAACGTTTATTTAGCTTAAATAAAAATAAAAATAATTAATAATTATATAAATTCAAAAATATATGTATATATCTAATTAATAAATTACTTCAAATGCATCCAATTGTTGTAATTCCTCCTCTTCACTAGTATCACCATTACGTCCAGCCAATGGATCAAGTGGTGTTGTACGATGCATTTTTGTGCCACCTTCAGGATGTATCCATGTTTCACGTCTTAATGGACCACCAAAACGATGTTCTTTCTCCTTTAAACGTTGTTTATTTTTCTCTTCGCGTTTACGTTGGCTACTTTCGTACTTTAATAGAAAATAAAAAAATCAAATTAAATAAAAAAAAGCCTTCATTCTCTATGAAAATGAAATAAATAATTAAAAAAATACCAACAAAAATTACTACTTTAATTCAATTAAACTTAATTAAATAAGCTTACCAGCATTTTATGCTTTTTTTAATTATTAAAAAGATAGCATGTAACAATAATTATTGAGAAACAGTTAAACATAAATTAACAATTTTATTATTAATGAGAAAAATATATATTTACCTTTTTCCTTGTCTCATCAAATAATGCAATTAAACTTTCTCTAGCCGAATGAAAAGGATTCGATGACATTAAACTACGCATATAAAAAAATACAGCATCGATTTTCCGCTTCTGTATAATCAAAAAAAAAAAAAAAATTAATTAATTTCCAAAAATAAAAAACTAATAAATAAATTTATATAAATTACCGAATATATAGATAAAACAGCCAATTGATTATATGGTCTACCATTTTTCGGTTGTATTTGTTGTGCCTTTACATACCATGATTTAGCACGTCCAAAACAATGTGTTTCATTTATTTGCTCCTTATAACGTGCCAAATCACCCAAAAATAATAATAATTTTTGTGCAGATACTAATGCCAAACCAACATATTTTAAACCTTTTGTCGATGCTAAATAATAATAATAATAATAAATAATATTTTTATTAAATAAATAAAAACATAAACAAGAAATACATACCACCAGCATTTGATCCTGTATAATTTTCTAAATTAAATTTATACGTTTTTTCTAATAATATAATTAAATTTTCCATTGTTTCACTACCATTCTCAATAATATCAATTAATTTATTTTTATAAAATTCCTTTTCCTTTTCATTATCATAAACATCATTTATTTGTTTACGTAATAATTCAATTATATTATAATATAATAATTTCCAAAAGTAATGTTCAATATTTTCACTTTGACAAAATCGCATTTCATATATTAAAAATTGTTCTAAAATTCTTTCCAAATATTTTTGCAATTGTAAAAATTTATCCCATTCACGAAATAATTCACCATTTTCAATTAAATATTGCATTTGTGTATCGGCCGTTTCTAAATTATCAATTAAATATGATTTATGAACAGATTTATATTCCTCTGAATTTGGATCGTACCATTTTGGTCTTGAATTATTGTATTGTTGCTGCTGTTGATGCTGCTGTTGTTGTTGATGATGATGGTACTGATTATGATGATATTGTTGCTGCGTTTGATCATCATTTGAATAAGATTTCACTAAATTATTTCTATTCATATTATTATTATTACTATTATCTGGTGGAATATAATTTCTTGATTGTGGTTCATTAACAATTATTGGTTTTGAAGGATTCTTATAATCAAATAATGTTTTTTGAAGTGGTGGTGATTTTTCGTGGTGTTGTTGGTGCTGTTGAGGTGGTGACATTTCTTTATATTTACCGGTGTTAGTTGATGTTTGTGCTGTAGATGGTCCAGCATCTGCAACAGATGTTGGTAGCACAATAACACCCGGTGTACGTTTATTCGCCAATGTATTTATATCAGTGTTATCAAGATTCTTTGATTGTATATAACCATCCTTATCAACAGCAATTTCAATACGCCAATTTAATGGATCACGCATAACTGTCTCACGTGGCGGTGGATTATCCCAATAATAACGTTCTGCACTATTTTCACGGCTTATACTATGACGACTGCCACTACGTTGCCGCCTTCTACTATTATATTTTTGCATTGAATTATCATAACGACGATCTGTACTATTCTCACGGCTATAATAACCAGAATTATAACTATTTTGTCGACTACGATTATTATGTTGAATTGGTTTTGTTTGTGTAGAATTACCACCAGTTACTGAATTACCACGATATGAACGTTCAGCACTACTATCACGACTTACAATTGACGTTTGACTATTTCTTCTACTACGATTTGTATAATATTTTCCTTGTTGTGGTATTTTAAACAAATTTTCATTATTATAATTATTATTATTTATCGATGCATAAATTAATGATGATGATGATTCATTTGGATTTTTATCATTTTCCTGTACATTATTGATATCAGTATCCATTTTTGTATTGGAATTTGAATTACTGTAAAATACAAAAAATCATATATATTTTTAATTATTTTTTTAATCACAACTATTATTATAAGAAAACATTACAAATAATTTTTATTATTATTACATAGAAAAGAAAAGAAATGCAAAAAAAAAGACTTACATGCCATTTTTTATTTTCTTTTTTCCACCACCATTTCTTTACAAAATTTAATTAGTTGCATAATTAGATAAAATAAATAAATAAATGGAACATTTGAAGAATTAAATTGAAAAATACAGAATTAAATTATTATTTTATTATTTTTATGTGCTTTTTTTTTTTACAAAGAAAAAAATAAACAAAGCAACCCCCCCAACGAATAATGTATCTCATTACAAAATTTATTTGTTTACCAAAATGTTCAGAAAATAATTAAAACGTCAAAATATTTATATATATAAATAAATTATTTAATAAACAAAAAAATAACAAACAAAATTTATTTATTAAATAATTAAATAAATAAATGATAAACATATAAGCACTTGCACACATATTAAAAAATTCATATACAGAAAAAAAATATTTCTTGAAGCAAAAAATTCTTTTTTTTTTCCAACAAATTCTTCGTTATCATATATTTATTTCAATAAAAAAATGATAATAATAAATATTATGGACTGTGAGAAAGTATTATTAATTTAATTAAAATAAAATAAAATATTAAATTTAAAAAAATTGGTGATTACCTTCGATTTCTACGACGACGTCTATTATCATTATTATTGTTATTACCACCGGCTCCACCGCTCGAAACACTTGTACTCATTTTTGTTTTATTTGCCGCTTCTTTAGCAGCACATGCTTGTTCTACTTCCTCTGACCAATCCTACAAAAAAAATAATTTAATTAAATTTATAATTTTAATAGAAAAAAAAATAATCACAACATACAAATTGTAAATCATCAACAATCGTTGATGATGATGATTTTTTTAATTCATTATTAACAACAGCATCATCAATATCATCATCAATAATAATTGTTTGATCTCTATTATCATTATTATTAGTATTTGTTAAATCATTTTCATTTATATTTAATATAGATGTTTTCTCATTATTATTATTAATTACATTATTCTCCTCATAATCATTTGTATTCCGTTGATAATTATCAAAACGTTCATTCTTTTCACCACGATTACTATTATCAATACGTTTTTGATATTGATTATTACGATTGTGATTATTATAATCATTTTTTTTATTGTGATGTTGCTGCTGCCCTTGCTGCTGTTGCTGCTGCCCTTGTTGCTGTTGCTGCTGCTGATGTTGATGTGAATAATTTTCATTATATTTTCTACGATAATTTTGTTGCTGTTGATTATCAACATGTTGTTGTCTTCCTTGATTTTTATAATTATTATTATAATATTCCTTTTTATTATTATTATTATGATGAAAGTCTGGACTCATTGTTCTGTTACGTTGCTGTTGCTGTATACGTTCATTTTTATTATCATTTATAATTATTTGCTCATTATAATTATCATAATTAAGACTTTTATTTGAACCACGAAAATCACGATAACGATTATTATCATTACGGCTACTTGGACGATCACCGGCACCACTATTATTACGATAAGTATTACTACGATACTCATAATCATCATAACCAATGTCTGATGAACGACTACGCGGTCTATTAGAATATTCTGTAGATGATTTATGTTGATATTGTTGGTGATGTTGTTGCTGCTGGTGTTGTTGATGGTGTGGTTGTTGCTGCTGTTCATGAGCATCAATACGACCACGACCACGTACTTTTGGTGGCATTGGTAATGTCTGTGACCAATTTGGTTGTGGCACCTGTGGTGACATTGGTCTATATTGTTGTGACTGTTGATTACTATCTAAAAAAATATCAAATATTTAAACTAATCAATAAAAAAAATAAGACAAAAAATCTCCTCAACATACTTGTAATTGTCATCGATGAAAAATTATCACTTATTGTATCGGCAGATGCTTGGTTATTATTATCAAGCCATGTTAATGGTAAACCATTCTCTTGTAAATATTTCTTTTGTAATCTTGGTGGTAAACATTCAATATTTGCTGGTAAACGAAAACCCGATCTTTCTAATGCATTATTACTATTTCTACGTCCGGTTGGTGGTTTCTTTTCACGTATTTGATAATTTGGCTCAACACTACGTGTATCTCGTTGTCTATTTATATCATCACGATTATGATTACTATTATAATATTGCTGTTGATGCTGCTGTTGCTGTTGTTGTTGCTGATTGTGCTGCTGCTGTTGTTGTTGATGATGATGCGGTGGTGATGTAATAATTCTAGGTTCCGATGCTTGTCTTATTTCACGATTATCCTTATTTTCATAATGATAATTTTGCTGTTGACGATAATTTTGCTGTTGATGTCTTTCCAAACGATGATTCTGACTTTTACTATTATTATTTAATGTTTTTTGATATTGTTGATTGCGATTATCATGACTATTTTTATTATTTATTATTATTTTATTATCAATATTATTATAATTATCCGTATTTATATTATTATTATCAATATTATTATTATCATTACTAAAATTACTATTATTATTACTACGAAATGTATTAATATCATCAGGTGTTTTTATTGTTTTTATTTGTGATTTTGGTATATAATATTGTTTTTCCGGTTTCTTTTGTAAACGTCTTGATAATTTATCATCTTGTAATGATATATTATCATCATCAATATTATTATCACTATTTAAATTATAATTTTGTTGTTTATTAATATTATTATAACGTTCATTATAATTATGATGATGATTTTGTGGACGATTACTATTATCTATTGTAATTGTATCATTTAAATCTGATGATTTTTGTAATGGACCATTACCAGGACGATAGTAATGCTGTTGATTGTGATGATGCTGTTGTTGTTGTTGATGATGTTGATATCTACCACGACCACGTCCTGCTATTGGATTTGTTGTATTATCCATTATTCAATTAATCGCAGCTTAACTAAAAATACAAAAGAATTATTATTTTAGATTATTTACTTAAATGACTAAAATATATTAAATAAATAAATTTAATAACAAAAACTAAATAATTGTTTAAATATCAATATCTTTTTATTATCTTATCGTGATTTCATTATTATTATTTAAATATTATTTATTAATACATATAAAGAAAATAAATTTATAAACAAAGTTTTTAATACCCCACGCACTTAAGAAATAATAATAAAAAAAACAAAGCGAATTAAGAAAGAAAGAATAAAAATGAAAATATTGCACAATTATCGTTGACGAATTTATAATAATTTTTTCGTCTTATTCAACAGAAACATCTCAATTAATTCTTCGCTTTGTTTATTAGAAAGTAAAAATAATGTGTTTTATTTTATTTTTTTTCAATCAAAACAAATTTTATTATTATTGTATAATAATAATAATAATATTTGTAGCAAAATAATGATAAAAATTAAATACGCATTTCTAGGTTATGATTTGTGTGACACGCAAAAACAATTAAAAAGTTTTTATCATTTAATAAAAGAAACAAAAAAAAAAGTAATAAACGAAGGAAAAACCACCTTTTTCTGCATCACAAAATTCACATAAATTTATCTTCTTTATTTTTAATTTAATTATGTATTCCTTATACTTCCGCGTATAGCAAAATAAATTTTCTTCTTTTTTTTTTAATTAATTACGAATAAAAATTAATAAAAACACTTTGCGACAAATTTCACAAAATTATTTATTTCATTTAATTTGAAAATTTAACAAACAAAAAAATGAAATAATGATTGTTATAATTAATTTTCAAAATTTTTGGCGTTTATATTATATTTCTTAATTAAATTTTCTTCTTTTTTTTTTAATTATATTTCTTGAGTTTAAGTATTCTTTCTTCTTAATTTATTGTTACTAAACCATAAGGACAAATCAAGACACTTTTTTTATTTGTTCTTCAATAAAAACAAATTATCTTGTCAAATTATACCAATTTGTTTATTTTCATATGTTGGCTGCATTGTTTATAATTATACCACTTTATAATTGTTTTATCCATTCAACCGATTTACTTATTTTGAATATATATATTGATAAATTGTATTAAATTAAATATTTTAATTAATAAATTAAATTCTTAATTATTTAATAAATATTTTCTTATAAGATAAAAGTACTTTTGTATATAATTACGATGCAATATATATATAATCGGGTATATCTTAGTATAACTGACCAAACACCAGGTGTCTCTGTAAAAGTTTCCAAAGCAATCTAGTAAAAATATCATTCAATAAGTAATATTTTATAATTAAAAACATATAAAATAACATTTATTTAATTTTAATTAAATGATTAAATAAAAGCTGCACCTTTAATATATTATTATTTTCTTAAAATAAATTGCAAACAAAACAAACTATTATAGAAAATTATCCATAGCCAAGACATACAAGATAAAAATGAGTAGAAAAATCAACTCAAATGAAAACTCACTCAAAAAATCAAATTTAAATTTTTCTTTTTTATTTAATTTACTTTTTTTAAAGCTTTTTTTAAGCATAAATCATCATCATTTATATATTTTCTTTAAATTTAAATATTTTCACATTTTTATTATAATAATAATTAATAATAATTCGCATATTAAGCTAATTTCATAAATAAAAAATAATTAACTTCTCAATCGGACTAAAAAAAAAATACTCAAACTCAAAAAATTCTCTCATTATTTTTCATAATTTTTTCTTGAAATCATTTTTTTAAACATATATTATTAACAAAATTACACAAATAATTATAGAAAAAAAAATTAATAATTATAAATTTATTTAATTAAATGAGAGAAAATAAATTTTCTTTTCTTTTTGATTTTCTTTCAAAATAATATTGAACAAACAGGAACCGCCGATTAAAAGTGAAAATTGCGAGCAAATTTTACTTCTGTAGCAAAAACAAAAAAGAAAAATTACTTAACGCTGCCAACAAATAAATTACAAAATTAAAAATAGAGAGAGAGGAGTGAAAAATAATTAATTAAATTAAGCATTTTTAATCAGTCAAAGGAAATTTTTAATTAAAGAAAAATCACTTTTTTTTGTTCGACACACCACAGTTAAGTGTGTCAAAAAATAAATTAATTAAACACATGGGGGATGGATATGTATAACTAACTCTGTTTTCTTATTAATTAAAATTTTAATTTTTCACTTTTTTGTTCAAAATTAATTAATTGCAAATTAAAATAAAAAAAAAGGAAAAAAGTTTTTCACTTAAGAGCTAATTTTTCATTGTGTTTAAATTTAAATTTCCTTTATTTGTTTCATTTATATTATATCTTTGTAATTAATATTATATTTTTATTTAATTTAATTAATTTTTATAATGATTTTTCTTTTCTATTTTATTTCACAATTTTAATTATAATAATAATAGTAATAATAGCAATAATAATCGATAAGTAAAAATACACAATAGTAAATACACAAATATATATATATATATATATAATTCAAATCAATTCAAATATAGTTATAATAATAATAAATTTATAAATTAAACTTATCACAAAGAATATTAATAATAATAATAATAGTAATTACTATTATCATTATAATTATTATAATAATTACATTTAACTAAATAATTTTTAATATTTTTTTGTATAAATATAGATTTTATTTTTGTTTTTATATGATTTTTAATTATTTATTTTTTAATTATTTAAATTTAATTCATTTCTTTTTCTTTCCTTTTTGTTATGTATATAAATAGAGTAGCATTTTCTTTAATATTAATATAATTATTATTATTATGTAATATTTATTATCATCATTATTTTTGTACACGTAAATAATAATAATAATAATTAATTAATTAATTAATTATTAAACTATTTACATTGTATTATATGCAACAGTGTTTATACTCTGTTTAGGTATACCAAGTTTAGCTAATGGATGCGTTTTACCATGCTGTTGTACTTTTTTTACATTTTTATTATTATTATTATTATTACTTAAATTACTATTATTATTATTATTTATATTTTTATTACAATTATTATTCAATGATGTTGTTGCAGTAACAGTTGCTGCTGCTGTTGCCGTTGGTGATGAAGATGACGTTATTATTGTTGCATCTGTTCCTCCAGCTAACAATTCTGTTGATGCTTCTGTCACATCTTCTAATGTCTGCACACAATTCATTTTATTAATTAATTGTGATGTTTGTTGTGGTACTGATGGTACCGGTGGTGGTCTTCTTAATTCTTCATTATTTTTATTATTTAAATGATTTGCGGTTGCTGCTGCAGCTGCCGCCGCTGCTATTATTGGCATTTGTAAATTTAAATTTGAATAATTATTTAATGATGATTTTTCATAATAACATGAACGTGGCCGTTGCTTTGTTAATGGTAATGTTGTTATTGTTTGTTGTGATGGCGGTGGTAATGATGGTAATGTCGACTGTTGATCAATTTTCTGTTGCAAAATATTACAATTTTGATTGGAAAACATTTTTGCTACTTCATAACGATCAACAAGTCCTTTAACATTTATATCTTCTAAATTCTCTGTTTTACCAGTTATATTTGTATTATTAATACCGCTAATAATATTTTTATTACATGAATTATTTATTGTTGTATCCATATGTAATGCAACTGGTGATGATGGTAATGATCTAACTTTTTTCTTATCACCATTTGTTGTACGTTGTATTGTGTTTGTTGCCTTTGCCTCAAAATTCATTTTTAAATTTTTTACAATGCCCGGTAATACCTGTTGACAACAATCATCTAATAAATCAATATCTTTTTTTATTTTTATATCTGTATCATCAATTGAATAATGTTTTTTTAAATTAAATCTATTATTATTACGATTATTATTTGTATTATTATTATTATTTTGATTTAATTTATTTATATTATTATTTATAGTAATATTATTACAACGTAAATTAAAACACATTTCTGATGTTTCCGGTGCTGATGCAGATAAACGATTATAATATGTTGATAATAAACTTGTACCGGCCGATAATACTTCTTCACTATTACAACGTAATTTTTGTTTTTCCTGTTGATGATGATGATGATGATAATGTGGATGTATATGATAATGACTATGTAGCTGTTGCTGTTTTTGTGGTAATAATTTTTTTATAATTGGCTCCTCATTTTCTAAATTATTTATTACTTTAATATTTTCATTATTTTGTTTATTATCACTGCATATACGTTTAACAGCATTACGTTCTTCAATTTTTTGTTTAGTTCTTTTGACAGTGCCAGCATGCCATGGTATTTCATCCTTTTCATATGGAAATATACCACTATTACCTAAGATTATCTCATCCGGTATTATTTTTTGATAAATTAATGAATTTTGAAATTTTGCTGTTAAATTATTATTGTTATTACTATTACTATTATTATTATTACTATTACTATTTCTCATATCATATGATCCCCAGGAACTATTTCTTGACGGTGTTGTGCGTGTATCACCAGAACCCCATGATGAATGTCTGGACAATGTATCACCACGATTATCACCTAGATAACCAAGTACCACTGCTGAATCAACACTACTCGATGAACTCTGACGTGACACAATTGAATCAGACGATGATAATTCAGCAACGGTTGGTGGGATTATCGATGTTATACTACTTAAACGATTCTGTTTACGTTCTTCTCTATCAAATACTCTATCCAATTGTGCTGAAAATAAATCACCATCCTTTGTGCTGACGCGTGCTGATGGCACAAGTTGATTCAACTTTTTTACATTATCACGATTTATAATTGTATTCTCTTTATTTTCACTTATTAATAAATTTACTTTTGGCGTTTGATGTATTATTTGTGCTGACGATGTCCACATTAAATTGTTATCACATTTTATTTTTGAACTGTTTATATTATTAATTTGGCTTTGTAAATTATTTTTTGTATTATTATTATTATTATTATTATTATTATTATTATTATTATTAATAACAACAACACCACTATTACTATTACTATTTGCATTATCATTATTAATTAATGTCAATACAATATTTAATGGATCAATTGATTTTTCCCCTGGATCCCAGGTATCTTTTTGATTATCATTTTCACCATCTTCAATTGAGGCGCTACCAGAGTTTAAATTCAAATTCAATGATTTACGTTCCTCTTTCGTTTTCTTCTCATTTGATTCAAATTCATTAACTATTGATTTAACAAATGGCACTGGTGTTGTTGAAGTATTACTCTCCTCCTGCAGATGGACCGCTTGATTTTGTGATACACTATAATTTAAACCATTACTAAATGGTAAACGAACATTTGTCGTTTCATATTCATTTTTTTGTACTAAACCTAAATTTTCTAATGATTGTGATTGTTGTTTTGGTAATAATACCGATGCCTCAACATTATCTGGTGACCAGCTTTTCGGTCGTGCACCAGTTTTTTTCAATTCTCTACCAGATACATAACGTTCATTCATTTTAATACCAGCATTTAATGCTTGTATTAATGGTGTCGGTTCACTACCCGGCAGCAGTCTAGCCTCTTTCGTACTTTTTAAATTTGTTTCACTTTTACTCCTTTGTAATTTTTCTTTATTTTTCATAGCATCTAACATACCCTGATACGTTTCCAATTGTGATATGAAATTTTTATTTGGTTTAATGCAATTACGTTTCTCTTTAACATGTTTTAATGCATAATCAAAATCCCAATTGTATGCCTTCATTGCATATGCAATGACAACAGATGCTGAACGACTTATACCCATTTTACAATGTACTAATACTTTTGAGCCTTCCATTTTTGCACGATTTATATATTTAAATGTATTATCCCAGTGTTTAAGTAAATTTGTTTTCTCATCATCATAGACCCGAACATTAAAATAATCAAACATACCAGGAAAAAAATTATCAATTTCTCTAGTTACATTTAATATATGACGTACACTGAAATTAAATAAAATATTTATTATTATTTTAAAAAGAAAATTAAAAATGAAAATTTACCCATTTCTTTGTAATTCTTCTAAATTACTAGCATTCCATTCGGAACCTAGATAAACATGATCAAATACTTCAGTTGGTGCATCCATTTGACCTAATATAATAAGCATTTCCTCATCAATAAATGATTTAAATTCACCCAAATCCATATCTAAATGTTCTTCTAAACGTCCACGTATATATTTTGATGTCACTTCATCTAAATCAACAGACATCATTATCTCTTTAAGTGTTGTCCGTATCACCCGTTCGGTTTCTTCTCTTTCTGTTGGTCTAGAATAAATAATAATAATTATTATAATTTTAATTAAAATAAATAATAGAAATACATACTTATTTCTAATTGTATCCGGTGATGGTGGTCGTCTACTCTCCAATGAATCCATTGCATTCCATTCATTAAGACAGGAACGATCTGATTCAATACGATCTTCATAATATGATACCCACTCATGTGATGGTCCACCAGCATAATAATTATTTTCTCTAGCCTTTGATGACACTTTATGAAGTGTTTGTAGTGCAGACCTTAAAAAATAATAAAATAAATAAATTTAGATACTTTCATTTCTAATAAATTCAAGTTCATATATGTAATTTTCTTTAAATAAATCATTTACTATATTATTGAATAACAAAACATGACTTATATATACTTATTTATTTTCTTAAATTTAATACCAACAATTAACGTTTATAGATAAATCATACATATATACATACTTAAACGTATAACTTGATTATATATCTTGATTAAAATAAAAAAAAAATCATATTTAGGCATCACAACTAACCAAACCAACCAACCAACCAACCAAAGCAACAACGTAAGGTAAGACAAAAAAAAATAAAAATAAATCGTTTCCAAATATGTAACATTGAAAAAATTTATTATTTTACTAAAAATAGTTAAAAACAACTAAAAAAAATAAAATGATTTTTAATATAACCAAAAATAATCCATATATATAATTAATATTAGCAGAGAAAATAAATTAATAATAAATAATTAGTAGCCATGTATATATATTACTGTTTTTTTTTTTGGAATTTTTATTATTAAAATTTATAAATTAAAGATGATTCAATCAATGGCAAAATTCAATTCTACAATCCACAATCAATAATTGTTAATAAAAACCATTTTTTTTTTCTTTATTATTTATTTTATTCTCAATCATCATCATCATCAGCGTCATTATCATTATTTTATCATTAATTAATTGTTAATAAATTAATTTAAAATAATAACATTCATACAAAAAAAAAAAACAAGTTTTCTTCATTTAAACAAACATTTTGTTTAAATGAAATAAAATTTTTCAATAAAATTATAACGCGAGAGAAACTTCATAAAGCAATAAACAAGCAAGCGAGCACAAAACAAAAAACCATGAAAAACCAACTAAATTAATAATTATTTATATATTTCGTTAATGGATTTTGTGTTTCTGTTGTGTTGTTTTGAGTAGAGTTTTGTGTTGAAAAAATTAACAAATAGCGAAATAATATTTATTTTTTTATTAATAATATTATTAATTATAATAAAAGCAGCAGAAAACAGAGAGATCACATAAATAAAATAAAATGATAATAATAATAATAAATAACATACTTTTAATACAAAAGAATTACCAATAAGAAAGAATAATGTTCAATGTGAAAATAAAGTGTTACAAATATTATCGCGCAGCAATGTTCAACAGACAAATAAAACGTTAAAATTATTGGCAAATTGTACGCCGTAGTGATGCATACTCATGATATTTATGCCACTATTTATATTTCCTTTATATAAATTTTATCCAAATAGAGTACAGATAACCAAACATAAAATAATCTCGCGACCAGCAAGTACTTTTCAAAAACGTTTTATTAGCAAAACTAGTTCAAAAAGTATACATTTATTAAAAGTGGCTCTTATCCATTAAAAACACATTAAATCACACAAACTTTTAATGCATTTCTTTAATTAATTTAAATCATTATCAATAATAATTATATAATTAAATAGAAAATAAATTTTATTGCGAAATTTACCTTTATAAAAATAATAATAATATTTTCTTTATTATAAAATTCATAACACGTTGGTTGTTTTTTCATTTTAAAATAATAAAATATTAATATTAATAAATAAAATAAAATAAAATGCAATGCAAAACACATCATATCGCACATTATAATAATCAAAGTTTAATTTATTGCGAAAATAATAATAATAATAATAAATTAATTAAATTAAAAAAAAACACATACCGTAAACTGAATGAATTTTATAATTTTAGTGAAGAGAAAAAAAATCAATTATTTATGTTTAATAGTAAAATAATTATTTAAATTATAAATCAACCAGGTAAATATAACAAGTAAACACCAGAAATATCGCAATCTGATGACGAACAGACAGATAAACAAATACAGTCATCCAACCACTGATGAACAAAATAAGCTCAGTTTTTGTAATTTTTCTTGGCCGTGCTAAAGTAAAACCGCATATAAAAACTACCGCGTAAATCTGTGGATGAGTATTCATTTTTTAAATAAAAAGCAAACAAAACTTGTTGATATCAAAAAAAAAAAACTATATCACAACATGAATTTATTAACCTTTAACAAATTTCCTAATAATTGCATACATACAAAACGAAAATTTATCGTTAATTAATTAAACAATAATAAGACTAATTAGTAGAAAAATTAATTTATTACAATTATAGAGCCAATTATGGTGATATAAAGTAGAAAATATTACTAGGTCAAACCATATAAAAAATAAATAAAGAAAAAATTCAATAAAAAGAAAATAAGAAGAAAAAAAAAACTTTTCCTTGTTGGCAACGAAGAAAAAATAATTAATACAAAAAAAAGACTGAAAGAAGGAACAGGAAATTAATTTCAACAAATTTTAATTTAATTAATTAGAAACAAAACAAAAAAAAAAACAGTAAAAACAAACCAAATGTTGGTTAAAAACAAACGAAAGAGAAATTAAAGGTTAAAGTGTGTCTTATCCAGCATACATCATCTCTGTAGTCATATATACAGTAATTAATTTATTTTAATTAAAAATGGTGAAATAAATTATGCAATCGAGAAAAGACCGCACTTTCTTCGTTAAAAACATAAAAAACATTTAAAAAATAATCTAATTACACAAATAAAAGTGTTTAGAAGATATAATTTAAATTAATTTCAATAAAAAAATACAAAATAGCAAAAAACAACAGCATCCACCAGTCTACCTGTATTAAATGAACAACATTATATTGCGCGGTAAATAAACTTAATGTATTATATGTATTCGTATATCCACTGTAATAATCTTTAACATATAAGGTAATCTATATAAAGCGCTTTTAATAGGGATTTCACTTTTAAAAATAAAAAAATTAAAAATAATATTCATGAAAAAAAAAAACAAAAACGGTAAAGTAACGAACGGACCACAACACAGGAATTTAATTTAATTTAAAATTTAAAAAATTTATCAGGTGGAGTAAAATGATCTCTTTGTAATTATTAAGAAGTAAAGAAAGGAAAAAAATGCGAGAAAACTTAAAGTTGCTGCTGTTGTCGCAAGAAATCAAAACAAAACCAACAGCAACAGGTAGATTATTGTCACCAAGAAGGAACAATAAAAACACTTAAATAATCACCACAATATCTGTTACTAATTTATTTATCTTTATCTCTCATTATTTTAATTAAATTTCATTTTTCTTACAACAAAAAAGCGACTCACAAACTACAAAATAACACAAACTGCGAACAGAACCAAACTAGGTAAATAAACTTGATGTGAGAAATGACGTCAGAAGGTGAAAATTATTTTTATGCAAAATGTTAATAAAAAAAAATAATTATTTATTATTTTGCACTGAATAACTGAATAAATATTTTATAAATTAATTATTAACAAATAAATAAACAAAAAGCTTACAAACAAACACGGTTACATGACCTCGATTAAATACAAAATAAATCAACGACAATTCTGGATTAACATATCAAAATGATTGAATTAAATAGCAAAGAAAAAACTTCCCATAGGAATTCCCATAGTGCAATGAGAAAAATGATAATTCTATAGAATCTAAAGAAATAAATGATCTCTACAAAAAGAACTTTATTTGATTTTGCCGGGAGAAAACCGCAAAAATCCTCACAACCAAATATAAAACTATTTTTTAAGCAAAGAAGAAATTAAAACCAAAACCAAAAAAAAAAGGCAAAATCAGCGCAACAAACACACCATTCACAGCTAATTTAATTTTTTATTTAAAATAAAATTATTATTTTAATTTTTAATTTAAAATAACCAAAAAAATAAATAATAATAATAATAATATGAATCATCCGCCAACAAGCGAATTAACCGACCATATACAACCACACAAAAAAAGAAAAGAAAGAGTTTTTAAATTATTTCAATAAAAGGCACAACAACAGCAGCAGTAGCAACAGCAACAGGCAGAAGACCGACCAGGCAACCAGGCATTTCAATAAATAAATTAATTTTTAATTACAAAAAAAAGTTAATTTCATTTTTTTAATCAGAAAAACCGCAAAAATAACAAAACAAATCATAACGAAAAAGGGTTTACCACCATCATATCTCACTGATGATAATAATAATATTTATTTTTATTCGCGTGCAAATTAATTGATTAGTATTTATTTTTTGTGTGCTGTTTGTTTTTCAATAAAATCACTATAAATTATTTATTTTTTCTTTATAATAATTAATTAATTTTTTCTTACCCAATCAACATTCCCATATTAAGTAATGTTAACAAAATACAAAAACAAATCTACACAAAAAAATTAAAATAAAATTCGCTGCTTCTGTGTGATGTTGTTGTTTGTGTTTAAATTTATCTTTATTATAGATAAATTAAATTTAAATGTATTTATATATTAATATTTTTTTAATCAATATTTATCAATTAATAATTTATTTTTTTAATTAAATAAAACAACACAACAGTAAAAAAATGAAAATAATAGAAAATAAGAAACATCACAACCACTTTGATATTATTTTTTTCTTAAATTTTAATCCAAAGTAATTAATCCATTTTTATTTTAAAAATTTATTAAAACTAATTAAACACACTGACTCTACTCTCTCTCTATCACAGTTTTTACATTACTAATTATTACTACTTTTAATAATTAAATAATTCGCGTTAAAAAATAAACATTCGCGATATTGTCGTCGTTTTTTACACACAAAATAAAATAAAATAAAATTTTCTCTTTCGGTTTTCAAATTTTATTAATGAATGAATTAAAATTTCGTTGTAAAAAAAAAATAAACCTTTTGTCACAACAAACAAATTTTTATTTAATCACCTTTATAAGACACACAGGTGGAGTTTAACATAAGTTTAAACAAATAAAATAATTTTATTGCACAATTAATTTTTAAATTAAATAAAATAAACACAAAAAATAAAATTATTTCACAAACAATAACGAAGAACTTAAATAATAATAATAAAACAATTTATAAGGATGAAAAGAATTTAAATTCTTAAGAAATAACAACACACAAAATACATATTATTAATCCATGAAAATAATAAGATGTGTGTCTATATTTTATATTTTTATAATGAAAATTCTTTCACATTCTTGTTTTTATGTTAATTTTCTGGTACTTATTGAGTAATTTTCTATTGTAGTTAAAAAAAAAAAATAACTCAAAAATACACTATAATTAAAAATTTGCGATAAGCACCGCTCGAATAATAAAATATGACTAAAATATATTATTTTTCATTATTATTAAAAAACTAACTAGGCATCAGCAGCTAATGTTACTACTATAAACAACACAACACCAACGGTTAAACAAAACCAAAAATTATAATAATAATAATAATCAAGTTTAAGACGACAACGACGACAACAACAGAACAAAGTAAAACCTATACTTATTATTACTAAATATGCAATATTATTATTAATAAAAATACGAAAAAAAAAACAACAAATTCAAGCTTTTTAAGTAAAGAAAAAACTTTAAAAAAACAAAAAAATAATTTATTATTAAAAAAGGTGATGATGACGACACAACAGAAAACAACAAAATTGTGTATACACAATACATAGGTAAAGGTAACTTTGATTATTATTTTATTTTACTTTTAACGCGACAAACAGCAAACAATTCAACATTTACTTATAAATGAGGTAAAAATAAAAAAAATAAATAATAATAAAACGCTCACACAGATTATCAAAAAATTTATTTTAAAAAACAACAATTTACAGGCTGTATCAATAATTTTATCTATTAATTAATGTTTAGTAATTGTTTTTGCTAATTCAACAGGTAAATACAAGTATAATAACCAACAGGTAACATTCGATTTAAAATGTATCAAAGTAATAAAATTATTTTGCAAACTTCTATAGAAAGTAGAATAATTTAATAGAAAAAATGCGAAAATTATTAAAGATTTAGTATACGCGGATTTGTTAAAAATTATAACGGAAAATCGTGAATCATCTACATCTGTAACACCTATGTTCAAATAAAATACTTTAATTACAAATGCAAATAATAAAAATAATAACTTTAATTGCAATTTAGATTACCGGATTAACGTCAAATGCAACACACAAAATACCACAATTATTACGTTAAGATATATAATCGCGGTTTTCCTGTTCTTTAACAATTTTATATAAAAATCCACCACAGATTTTGCAATAGAAACTATAAATTAATAATAATAATAATAAAAAAAACAGCAAGAAATAACCCCAACAAAATTAATTAATCATTTCATCAATAATTTTATTAAAACAACTCAACTAATTAGCATAATTTTACTCTTTATAACAACACTCATAAACAAACAAACATAAATCAACAATATATATAATATTTTTCTTATAAAACTTCAATAAACAAGGAAATATGTTATTTAATTTGATATAATGTAATAATAATAATAATAAAAAATAACAACCGCGTATTAAATAATTAATAAAAAAAAAAACAAGTGTCTTTTCATTATAATTACATAGAAAAAAAAAGAAAATTTTTATGTAAATTTATAGAGATATTATTATTTTTCGTTTTATAAAAATTTTGCACTTAAATTATTAAAAAAAACTACTTGCTTTCCTACATCTTAAAATAAACCTGCTGCTGTATTTATATAGTTAAAGAAAATAAATAGAAAAACCTATATAAAAAGTGCAATAAAAACCAAAACATTTTGCTTGCATCCAGTGACGACGACACTGTTGTCATCGTTGTAATTTATATAAGTAATATTAACTCTTGTTTGTTAGTTTAGTTATTAGCTAATTGCTGCATAAAATATGCATTTTTATTTTTATTTCTTTCATATATTTATTTACAAGAGTTAAGTAATACTAAAGAAGCATAAAAAAACTTCCTGCATATATACAGCATATTTTTTTGCAATTTAATTACAAGCAAAATAAAAATAAATTGTGTTAAGCCCGTTTATATAATAGTTATTATTAAAACAATGAAACACTCTGTAAAAACATTAATTTATTTATTTACATTTTTTTTTTTCAATGTAGAAAAATTAAAAGTAGTTTTTGGTAAGAATTAACAAAAAAAATTCAACAAACTTCAAATCAAATTCAATCAAATTAGATATTAAAAAAGTTTCTTTGAAAATTTATAAAATAAAATTAACAAACTGATCCGATCCTCTTACAGTCTACACAACACCTAAATACGGAACACAAAAATGGAATGTTGTTTTTTCAGTTATTTAAATTAAATAAATAATTTTCGAATAAATAAATCTATTTAAAATTTGTCTCTGTAAGACGAGAGATAATTCAATAATTCAAAAAAAAAAATCGTACCAAGTAAATAATTTATTAATTGATTCATTGAACAACGCTACTAATAAAATAGGACAAAGAGATAAAGTAACAATTAAAATAAATAATTCAATACAATTGTTTTTAAAGACAAATTATATTGAAATATAATTAACTGCTCACCAATTGCTATGTTTCTCAATAGAAAGGTAAAAAATTCTTTAACAATTCTATTTATTTACATGAAAAACACATTACAATGGAAAATTTATTCAATTTTATCTGCATAGCGAATAACAAAAAAATGACAAAACTCGCTTAATAGGTTGATAAAAAAAAACCAATCCAAAAACATCAACAACAGTTAAAAACAGCTAAAGAACCAAGTAGAAATAGTAAAGAAAAAAAAAGAAAAAGCAGCAGTCATTGAAATCCTTGTATGTAGGTAATTTAACTTTTGCAAAAAAAAAAAAAAATAATAATAATTCGCATACGAAAGAGAGAAGTACAAAAAAAAAACATTAAACAAGCAGAATAAAAACTAAACAAAATGAAATGAAAAAAACATTAAGTAAATACTTGTTTTTTGCGTTTTTATTGAATAAATACATAAAATAAAAATTCAACTAGACGTAGATTAATAATAATAATAATAGCATAATGAACAAATTGCTGCAGCTTTAATTTACTATTAAAAAGAGAATTAAAATGTTGTCCGAGCATACAAAATAAAAAATAAATTATAATAATTATGTCATCGTGCAAAAAAGACTCAATATCTGTGTGGAAAAATTAATTAAAAAAAATAAATTTGCATAAAAAATTACTCATTTTGAATATGTTTTTTTAAACAACAATATTTTGACATCAAAATAAATAATTTATAATCATTTACCTGTCTTAAATTTAAAGGTGGGCAGGCAGCGCGCTTTTCGTTTATTATTATTTTTTATTTTTATTTTTATTATTTAATGATATTAATATTTTAAAAAGAATTTAAATAAATAATTGATTAGGATGCCATAATGTCTAGTAAAGTAAATTTCTTATTGTCTATTGTATTATTAAATAAAAACTTTTGAAGCAAAATGATGTTAATAATCATTTTACATAAATTTAATGAATTAAAATTGAAAGTTAGATAAATGTATTTCACCTACAAAATATTTAAATTGCATAAAAATACTTAAAAACTCTCAACTATACATTATAGACACGAAGTCTTCTGTTTTTTAAACATAATAAAAGCATAAAACCAATTTACATGAACATATATAGAAAAAATATAAAAAGGTATTTTTTTTTTGTAT
Source organism: Ptychoptera contaminata (assembly GCA_963942525.1). Classification (NCBI taxonomy): domain Eukaryota; kingdom Metazoa; phylum Arthropoda; class Insecta; order Diptera; family Ptychopteridae; genus Ptychoptera; species Ptychoptera contaminata. Next base: position 7,434,742 of record OZ012637.1, read on the forward strand.
ATATTTTATCCACATCAATCTGTCTCTTTATGTACAGAAAAAAAATAAAATAAAAAATTTCGAATAATAATTTTAGCGAGCAGCATAAACAACAATACAAAATCATGCAAAAAAGAAAATAAATTCTATTAAATATCATACATTATCGTTTGTTGCTGGCTAGAAAGAAAATAGACAACAACAAAAAAAACGCGACAATAAATTAATTACAAGAGAAGAAAGAACAGTAAATAAATGGGACACACACACACATTTAATTTAATGTATATAAATAAAAAATTTATATAAAGACTTTCATTGTTTAATAAAATAAATTAAAGAAAAAAATAATAAAAACACGGATACAGTATTATTAATAATATTTAAAAGACGTATAATACTAAACAACGTTATTGTCGACCAACAGAGGCATCAAAAACGAATGAAAAAATGAGTGATTTCATGTTTATTAATATTTTTAAAAGAAAGTATATAATAAAAATATATATATATATTTATATTAGAAATGCACATTATGATCTTTTAACATTTCTATTTAAACTATTAAAAGGTAATATAAAATTATTATTTTGTCACCATTTAAAGTAATAAAATAAAATAAAAAAAGCCACTCAAATAATTACTCAAAGTATTTTATATAAAAACTAAAAAACAACTCAAACAATAAAAAATAATAATAATAATTAAAAAGTACATATTTTAATTGTAAAAAATTAATGTAAATAAAATAGCATTTTATCTGTGGTATATACATATACAAGATAAAACCACAAAATAAAATGTTTTGCTTACAATTAGCTACCTGTGAATAATATTTCTTTTCATAACAATAATACAAAGTACAAATTGTTAATTATTATTAATAATTATTATTTTTTTACATAATAAACAAAGTTTATACATAATTGAAATAATAATTACAAGAATAATAATAAGCACACACATAGACAGGCAGCGAAATAAACATAATATTATTTATCCGGCAACCATATTTAGACTTACTGGCGACTCTATATAACAACCGACGACCAATATTATTATTTACTTTGTCTTTATTTTATATAAACCTATATACAACAATGAGTAAAGTACACGTTTAATATTTAAAAAAAATAATAATACACGGTTTATATTAATAAAAACTGTTATATACAAATAATATTTATGTGATAAATCCATAAAGTTTAAAATATACGCATGTAATATCGCGTAGACGTAAGAGAGTCAAGTCACAATACAACAAGCACAAAAACAGCACATCATTCTGTTTTTAATTTAAAAGAAAGACGAACAACAAAAAAAACCATTTTTGTACGTATAATAAAGCATTAAAAGAGTCAGCACAATCATATACACGGGTCGTGTCCATGTATCTTACAATTATGGTAAAAAATGATTAAATAAATAATAAAGAAAATCAATAAAAATAAAATAAAATCGGATTCATAAGCGCGCAAATAAATTAAAATAAATTTTTTCAAAAGTTCAATTCAATCAAACTTAGACAATTAATAAGCGTACAAATAATTTAAAGAGTAAAAACACACCACCACATCATAATATAAAACGTGATAAAAATTAATTCAAACATTTACATAATCATAATAATAATGAAAATAAACAAATATAATTATAATAATCAAATTCTTTAACATTTTAAACATAATTAGTTTCTTTTTTTATGAAATATTTTTTTATTATATAATTTATTTTCAATTATTTATTTATTGCTTAAAGCAACAATCTATTATAGCAAATTAATGCTTTAAAAAAAATCAAAAATCAAAAACTTTGCTAAGAAAACTAAATAAATAAATAAAAGCAAAAAAAATTTTATGCGAAAAATAAAAATAAAATTTAAATAATACTATCTATAAAGCTGCTAGAGTAAGCCAGCCTACAGCATTTAACCTAAATTAATAATAATAATATTATTATTATTAATCATAATAATATCTAATATCATTAATAAATAAATAATCAAACACCGCCCTAGTACGATTGTATATTTACAACTTATGACTGAAGGTCTCTCTAAAAAAATGTTTATTTGATTAACACCAAAATTAATCATACAAAAACTCTTTTTCTTTATAATTTAAATTTAATATTATTAAACACAAAAATAGCAAAAAAATATATATCGACGTGTGTATATATATATATATATTTCTCAATGTTTTTTTAAAGCTTAGATTAGATTAGAATGTGAAAAGTTTACGAAAAAAAAATAAAGAAATGGCTTTATCAATTATTTGATAAAAGAAAACAAAAAATACAAAATAAACAGACAAATTAAACAACAATAATAATAGAACAACGCAATTACTATAAGGTAATTAGCAAATAAATATTATTATTGCTATAAACCAAGACTGGCCAAACATTTATCCTTTAGCGGCGACTTTAAACTGTACGAGTAAAGAAATCGTTTTGGAACTTTGATGTTCGCATTATAATTAAAGGTACTGCTCGACCGTGGGTGGTAGTGCTGCGAGCGACTATGAATTTGGGTAAGCGATTGTAGGATTTTTAAAAAAAATTTATATAAAATTAACAAGAATTTTAATGTAAAAACTATTATGACAAATAAAGGAAATAAATAATTATTTTATAAAGGATGCTTATATGAAGGCAAATAGTTTAATTTTAGCTTCACATGCTAATTCCAAAACCTTTGTGGTCGATGTGCCTCCCTGCTATAAACAATATACCATAAGTACAATCAACAATTAGGCAATAATAAAATACTGTATTTACACTCAAAAAAGAAAAGAAAAACGTGTTAAATTGCATAACCAAAAGTTGTAAATAAATAAATTTAATTAATCAACAGCATTAATAAAATAATAATTATTAAAAAAGAAGCTGTACTCGTATATACTTAAAGTAGAAAATTACCAATGAACCATCATAATGTGTATTTATTTATTTAAGTATTTTTAAAGAAAATTAAAATTTATTCCAAAAATGTATAAAGGTCTGACGAAATTTTGCAAAAAAATCACTCAAACACTATAAAAGATGATGGTCATTTGTGAAAATTATTAAAGAAAATTAATTCATTTAAATGTGGTAATCATTTAAAGAAAACAAAAAACAAAGCCAACAATTAAAATAAAGTGAAAATAATTATAATAGCTGATATAAAATCAGTAAAAAAGAGTTTAATTTAATTAAAAAACAAAACAAAAAATCACACACTACAAGCTACGCTACAACGCAATAAAACGTCTCTCTAAAACGTCTCTCTAAAACGTCTATCGGGGGGCTATTTTCGTTTTAATTATGAAAATTGTTTATATGTATATATATATTTCAACAAGTTTGAATAAACATTTATTATTATTATTATTTTTGGCAAATAGATGATGATTATTTTATTTTTTTATTATTATTATTACACAAAAAAAAATAATAATTAATTTCTCTTAATAAAGTTTGCGTTTTATTTTATTTTCCTTCTTCTTCTTAAAAACATTTATTAATATTTTGACTTTGCGAAAAATTTACAATAATAAATATATATCATTTTGTGTAAAAATTAAAAACACAATCAACCAACCAACCAACCAACAAACAACAGAGCAGATTAATTTTCGTATCGTTAATAAAATTTAAATTAAAAATTGTTGATTAATCAAATATGATTAACAAAAGCACGAACACATAATCATTTCCTGTATTAAAAATTAAATTTTACGAAACAAAAAAAAAAATTTCTTTTAATTTCCTTTACGGTTTTTTAGCCAGACGGCATATATAGCATCAGTTAAACGTTCAATGTCCATCATGTCGCTGTTTTTCTTTTTTTAAATTTATTTTCTATGACAAATACACTGTGGTGATGATTTGTCGTCGTCTGGCGTCTTATAAATGTTTTCTGCTAAATTTACAAAAAAAAGAATGTTGCGAATCAATAATGTATTTAAACCTAACAAACAAACAAAAAAAAAAAAATCCACAAAGACGCACCAAAAGGAAACAAAAGGATTTTATTGTAGACAACCGCAAACACCACAATATTTTCTAGACGCCGCTTGCAACAAGAAAACATTTTCAATGAGTAAAATTCATTGGAAAAAATTTATTGCACAGTCACAGTCACTACATCGTGATAATAAAGACTTTTATTAGTACTAAAAATGTTAAAATAAAAATAAAATCATTTAAAACACGAGCAAACAACAATTAATAACAATAACACTACCACCACGATTTCAATTAAAGCATAAAAATAAACAATTAATCACAGAAAGAGATAGAGAAGAAAAACGTTTTAAATTCAATTAGGTAAAAATATAAAAAAAAAAAGTTAATTATCTAAAAAAAAAATATTATAACTGGGTCAAGTAGGAAGTGCAAATAAATACACGAAAAAAAAAACCAAAAAATAAAACCTCATTACGTGTATATAGTATAATATTCTTCTGTATTGCCAATTATTTCGCTTAATTATAATAAATAAAATGTCAGTCAATACAGTGTCAATAAAAATTAAATTAATTGCATAATTTTTTGACTATTTATGTTAATAAAAAACACGTTTTTATTTGAATCAATAATAAACAATTAAACAACAGAAAATATAATTCAAATTTTTTACCACAATAAACAACGTCAAGTAATTCAGCATAAATACAGGCGAGAGAAAGAAAAAGCAAAAATTTGCAAATTATGACAATCACACATTTATGTTTTTTTTTAAAAATAAATTAAAACTTTTTTCATATAAATTTAAAAGAATTATATGTTGTAATAAGAGTAGAAGAAGAAGCAAAAAAAAAAATAAAATTGGCATGATTTAGCAATGCATGACAATTTTTTAATTGTAAATTTTCTTTCATTATAAATTATTTATTTTTTGAAAAATATATCAACAAAACTTCAATCAATTCTTATTTCTTTCTACAATTTAATTGTAATAATAAAAAAAATAAAAACAGCAATCAAAAGACACATTTGTAATAAATAAATAAATAATATAAAGTATTCAAGTAATGTAGGTAGGGTGAGGTGAATTAATGTTTAAATATATACATCGATTTATAGTTTAATTTATTTTTAATCAATAAAATGTGTTTATAGTATATTTAATCAATAATAATATTAATAATAAAATAAAAAGTTCAATAAACTTTAACATAAGATTGACATAGTGTGGATAAATGGGTGGTGATTAAAGTTATTTTCGATTATTTCACGGTTAGTTGTGGCATTTTTTCACCTATTTTTCGTTGTAAAAAGTTTTCTTTAAATAATAAAATACTTCTATTAGCAGTTAAGTCAGAGCAACCAATTACTTTTAAGAAGAAAATCACAAAAGTAAGAATAGATTGGTAACAAAACTTCCCACAATTACTAATAATAAAATGTTTGCATTTCTTTTCTAAAATAGGTCAACAATTTAGAAAGATTCAAGACAAAATCATGAAAAAATAATAATAATCATAAAAGAAAACACAAGGTAAATAAATTAACCACCATTATACAATTATTATGATTCACTTTACAAAAAAAAAAAAAAAAAAAACAGGTAAAAACATTTATATTCAAATCATAAAATAAAAAAAAATTACGCGAATTTAAAACAAGCATTTCCTCAAAAATAAAAATAATGACAAAATGTAATTTATTTTACATAATTAAAGCACAAATTATATTTACAACACAACGGTTAAAAATATAAATTATAATTTAAAAACAGTAACACAGAGAGCAAAGCAAAACAAGTGAAATTAAAAATAAAAATAATGCTTTTTTTTGTGTGTAATAATTAAATATAAATGACAATATAAATAATAATAATAATAAACAAATAATATATAAATACAATATTTTCAATGTAAACACAATAACCATAGTACATAGCATAGCATAATAATAACCATTTACATAATATTATTATTATTACAGTTGTGTTTTATTTTTTATTTTAACTTTCTTTATTTCATTCAGTATATTTTTTTATTTTCCAATGTTTAAACGTTATGTTATAAATAATAATTTGCAAAAAAAAAAAAGGAAAAACAAAACAACAAAGACAGCAGCAACAGCACCCGCATCAATAACGATCAAATACATTATTTTATTAAAGGGAAAAAAATTGCAAATTGCAAATATAATAAATTTATCAGGATAATACAATCATTTGAATCCTTTATTACCTTTGTTTTATTTAAAGAATATTATTATAAAGTAAATAAAATAAATAATAACCATCCACTACTACTTTATTATGTATTAAGTCTTCCTCCCAAGAGGGTGGTTTAAATATAAAAAATAACTCTTTCTTAAACAAATAATAAATATTTTAAATAAATAAAAACCATTTATAATCAGTACCACCCAAAAATAAAACATAATAAAAATATATTTCGCGATTTAAATCAAATTTGTAAATAAATAAATCATCAAAACAGAAAATAAAAGAAAATTGTCATACATAAATATAACAAATAAATAATAATTTCACAACATAATAATAAATCATTAAAAATTGTTCTTTCTATCTTATTTATTTCCTTTAATATTATAAAAAGCATATATTATTTTATTTTTATTAAGATAATTGTAATCAACAAAAGTAGAAATAAAAATAAAACAACAACGTAGCTAAGTAGTAGCAACGACAACACAGTTATCAGTGGTGGGTAGTGTTAATTTTAATTAAAATAATAAATAATTAAGTCAAGATCAGAGTGAATTAAAAAATAAAAAAATTTTCTATGTTTACAAAATGAATGGTTTTTTTATTAAATTCAAAAAATAACAACAATAGATGATTATGATTGTCCCAAAATTAACAAGCAATAAGAATTATTTTTTCTTTTTGTATTGTTTTGATAATATAAAAACACTTAAATACAACACAATGTTTATAATATTTGCTGCTACCGCAATTTACACACTTAGATAATAATAATAATAATCAAAATTTTTTTGTGTCTTGGCTGTTTAGTTAATTTTTAAATTTATAAAATTTATTTATAATTATTTGTTATTATTCTTAATATAACAGAATAATATTAACCTTGTATAATGTAGTATGTTTTAAAAAAAGAAACACATATAAATAATTTCATCTTGTTAAAGAAATATAAGCATAATTATTTATTTAATAATTAATCAAATTTATGTAAAATAAAAATAAATATTTTTTTCGTTAAATTAAATATAAAATAAAAATAACACTGAATTTAAATTAAATAAATATATAATTAGCATAATACTAAAAATGTATTTCTTAAGAAATATTAATAATAATAGCAAGTATGTCCTCCTTCTAAAGTAGTAAATAATTTCTAAAAAATAACATTTCATTACAATTTGATTGATTGATTCATCAACAAGTATGTTATGATTAATCAATTTATGAAATTATTATTATAATTGTAAAAGTGAGTTAAGCACAATATTATCATTATTACTTAAACATGTTATTTTTCTCTTTTTAAAGGTGATTTGTTTTTATTTCAAATCAAATAAATATTTATTTATTTTCCTATAGATAACAATGTGCTGATTTTATTATTTACTACAGATATATTATAAAAATTATTTACTAAATGAATCATACAATTTTTTTGTGTAATAAAATGATTTTTTTATTGTTTAAGAAAATATAATAAAATCTAAGTTAAATTTCTTAAAGTAATAAGAGTTCAATGTATCAACAAATCGAGAAAATTATCAAGGCATCATAGCTAAAGAATTTCGTATTAAAATACTTACCATATTTTACAAACTATAAGACGTCCCAAATGATAAGACGCACTTCAAATATATAAGATGATTTTTAGAAAAAATATATAATATTACCTTCGGACCATAATACGCACGTAAAATTTGAGTCGATTTTTCAAGGTAAAAAAGTCTTATGGTCCGTAAAATACGGTACATTAATTTCGATAAAACACAATTAGCAGACAAATTTTATTGAAATTCTTTTATAAACACAAAATATTAAACATTACTTACAATATTAAGAAGTAAAATAAGAAAAATATAACCTTTAAAGAACACAACTATGAATAATCAACGAAAACAAAGCAAAAAGTAGTTCGATAGACCGGTGTAATGACATTGTGATTGTCTTTCACCCACATAATAAAACATAAATAATTATTTTCTACAAAAACTTATTACAAATATGAATCATAAATAGGTTAACGTAGAAAGAATGAAAGCAAAAAAAATAAATAAAGAAAAACCATAACAGGAATTTCATCATATAAAAATAATTTTAATGATGCCATGACTTAGTAGAAAGTGGATCTTTCTATATAAAATAACTAAAACTAGACAGACAGACACAATTTTTAATAAAAGGTAAATAAAAATAAAAACTTGTTACAGATGCAACGATTAATTAAATAAAAAGAAAAAAAATAAAACATAAAATAATTAGTGAAGAGTTTTTATTTTTAAAATTTAATTGCAAATCCCTTTATTAAATATTTAACGTACTCAGAGATTTTACTTTATAACTTTCCATAAATTTTATATTAATAATTAACAACAACATCCTACTATTTATTTTAATTAGTAAATTAATTAAATATTAAATACAAGTTAAATACACAAGTTGAAAATAAAAACAAATTACTATTAAAATCTGTCATTAAAAAACAGCAACATTTTATTTCTTTAATTACTGTACATACACACCTTTCTCATCTATCGTTTCTCATTGATTTATTTAATAATTCTCATAGAAAAAATAAACATTTAAAAAATAAATAAATTCTCTAATAAACATGTAAATAAATACAGTAATTGTTGAATTTATTTAATTTTCTTTAAGAAATAATTTTAAATAATAATTACCACATTGCTTGTACAGAAACTGGCTTAAAGATGTGTGTACGTCCACATACGCTGACACTGAATCCTCTGTAAAAATAAATAGAAAATAATTAATATTAATTAAAATTAATTATTTACAATATATAATATTTATAAATAAATTATACAGACAAAACAATTTTCTAAGAAAAGAAAAAAATAATGAAAAGACCTTAAGAATATACATTTTATGTGATGAGAAGTAAAACATACAAAGAAAAATGTTAATTATTTGCAAATAAAAGACAATTTTCCATCCGTCAATTTAAATAATTTTCTTTTAATCAATTAACGAAAGAATTTTCTTCTCTCACAACAAAATATATAATTAATTTTTTGTTTACTTAATTACTTAATTAAATAAATTAAAGGTTTGGTCATATCGTAACCCAGCATTACACATAGCAATGTTGTGAAAGTTTTTATTTCGTTTAATTTCTCTAACAAATTTTAATTTCACATTAAAGGTATTTTCTGTGACAATTCAATAGCAATTAATTTCCGCAAAATAAAACCGTTTTTTATATAAAAATTAAAAAAAATCGATTCCTTGTAATAAAAAGGATAATAATTAAATAAAAACGCAATTTAAAAACACTATTATTATCATTCTAATATTATTTTTAATAGCAAAAAAACTATTTTTAAAAATAATATATATATAAACGCGAAAACATAATACACCTGCCACAGTGTTTCAACAATATTTGCCCTTCAATTTTGAAAATTTTCTCTAATATTTTCTTTTCAATAATATTATTTCGGTTTTTCATGTCAAGTTTATATTTATTTATACAAAATAAATAAATAAATAAATATATTTTTATAAGAAAATTTCCTCATAATACAATATCCAAATTTAGTGACAAAAATTAACAGAAAACAAGAAGCAACAAAACAACAAAACATCGAAATACATCCGTTTCGTTTTCATTTAATTAATAAAAAAATTTCTATTATTAAGTTTTGCAAAAAAAAAATTATATAAATCGAAAAATTAACACAAATAAAAAAAAATAAAAAATCTACGATTATTATTATTATTACTAATTAATTTCTAATCAATGTGATATCTTTTGATCATCACAGACAAACAAGATAATGTCTCAGACATGCTATCAATAAATATGTTAATAAAAATAAATAAATTTTATTCCAAAAATACCAATAACCTGTTAAACACGTTCACGTTTATTAATAAATCAATTGTGCAATTATATGTTTTACTATTAAAAAAAACAATAATAAATTAATTAATTAATTAATTACATTAAAAAAAATTTAAAAATAAATCGTCAAAAATACACACATATTAATTACATAATTAAACAAAAAAAAAATCGCGAAACGAAACGATACATTAAAGAAATAATTTAACAAATAAGAAATAAATTGCAAGGTCATAAACAAGCAACCGATATATATTCTCACTTGCTAATAAACTCATTAATTTACACAAAAAAAATAATTAAATAACGCTAAAAATAATTAACCTATATAGTTATTATTATAATAATTTATTTTTTACTAAAATAAAATAATCAAAACTAAAATTTAAAATGTTAATAAACCAACGAAGAAACGTCGTTTTCTATGTTGCAAGATAATTAATTAATACAAAATAAAAAAAAACTCTACCTTCAACAAAAAATAAATACAAATTAATTACCAAAAAATAATGTAAAAGTAATTAAATGTCATATAAAATAATAATTAATCACGATATAATTAAAGATTATGCGAATATAACAAATACCGTAGGCTAAATAAAGTATTTAAATTTAAACAACAAAGATAATTATCGCGTTTCGATGCTATTATTATAAATAATAATTATATTTTGTATATAATTTTTGATTTTAATTTGTCTTTTTAAAGGTTTTCTATTTATTTTTTGTTTTTCTTGTATATAACAAGGTTTTGTATACAAAAAACAGCAGCAGCAAGTTCAAAGTATAAAACAAAACGTAAATAATTTACCAAAAATCAACGATCAACAAGTAATAATAATTTAATTTATTGTTTTTAAAATAAAAATTAAAAAATAATAATTATATGGATGATGGCAGATTTAGCGTAGTATTTTCATTTTTATCATTTACGTAAATATTATTTGTCTGCTGTGGTGCGACCGCTCGCTATTTGCAAATATATTTAATTTTTTTTTAAGTAAAAACACAAGAAAAGAAAAATTCAAGTAAACAAGATGATTTTTACTTCGTTGTTTAGTTTATTATTATTATTATTATTATTATCTATTAATAAATTACACACACGCGCACGCCTTAAAAGAAAAATAAAATTTATTTTTTAATTTATTAAATAAAAATGCTAAAAACGCAATAAAAAAAATGAAAATATTTCTATATATTTACCCATCACCATCCAATCGTATTGATGTATCAGCGAGTACTTTTAACACAAGACCAACAGTTGTCGTCTCATTACAATCAATACCTAATAAACATGATTCTTCACTTTCACATCCATTTGAATTTATATATGCACTATATTGTTTATTATTATCAATATCAATATTATCTAATTTATTATTATTATTATAATTATAACTATTATTATTATTATTATTAAAATTATTTTTCATCATCATAACATCATCATCACAATAATTTGAACACATACCACTTAATTTATTATTAAAACAATCAATTGATTTCATTTCTTGATGATTAAGGAGGAGGAGATCATTATCACAATTATTATTATTATTATTATTAAAATTATTTCTATTTAATTTTTGATTAATATTATCATTATTATCATCACAAATATTTTCACAATTATTTATCATTTGTTCGGTTGTTGTGGTATTTGTTGAATCTGTTGTTGTTGATGTCCTTAATTGATTTTTATCATTAATTGTAACTGTTGATGATGATACTGAAGATGATGATGATGATAATGTTGGTAATGATGATACTATAGAAGCTGATGACGAGGATACAATACTGATATTTGTCCTATTATTTAAATTATTTGTTAATGTTGATGATGTTGTTGTTAATGTTGTACATGTTGAACACTGATTATTATTATTATTATTTTTAATACTAGATGATAATTTATTTATTGAGCTATGACGATATTGTTGAGCGACACTTTTTTCATCATTTATATAATCCTGTTCATTTTCTTGATTAATAATTCTATTTGTTGATGTACTTGCTGCTGTTGCTGTTGCATTTACCGGTGATGTATTCAATTGATTTCTATTATTACGTCCAGGACGTGATACAATAACTAAATAACGTGTGCGTCCAGCGCGTGCTGATTCTAATTTAACAGCCTATAATAATTTCATAAAAAAAAACAAAAAAGAAAAATTAATTAATTAATTAAATAAATTAGCAAATAATAAAGTATTTATTAAAAGAATATAAGAAAATATTTTTAATTAATTAATTTATATTTATTTATCATACTTTATAAATTTCCATTGTTTCTTTATGTATTTATGATTATTAATTTATTAATTTATTACACCTACAAAAAAACATACAGATAAATATGCTTTTTTATTATAAAAAACTAATTTAACACTCAATTCTTCTATATTGAGTAGAAGTAGTTAACAGTTTCTTTTGGTTCTTTTTTTTACATTATTTTTCAGCAATAAAATGTATAGGAACAAACTTAAATACAATTTTTTCACAATTATTATGCCTTTTGTCCTTGACCGCACTTTTATGATCCACACGAAAATTTCGACTAGTGAGAACGCGATTTATAAAATAAAATAAAATAAAAATGTAATAAAAACAAAATAGCACGAATCGCTAGAAAAAAAAAATAAACGAAACGAAAACCAAAAAAAAAAAACACTTTTAAAAATACGCAAATAGACAAGCAAAATTAAATTAAATTTGAAAAAAAAAGAAACAGTTTAACGTCCTTCACACTTAAAATGCTAGTTATATGTTTTTATGTGTTGCGCGATGCTTAGAAAATGTCCATGTCATTTATTTTATTATTTTTATTATTAAAAAAACAATACAATTCTTTATTATTTTTTGGTGTAATAATAATAATAATAATAATAGCAATATTATTATTATTAATAATAATACCCATCGTCATGAGTATATAAATAAATTTTCCTTATTATAAATAATAACAACAAAATTGTGGCGCGTGTACTAACTAGCAGCATTATTTTATTACATTTTTATTCACAAGAAAATAATTCGCGTTTATTTATTATTCTGTTTTATTTCTCTCTCTTTATAATTACGACTTTAAAATACAGATGATTATTAAATAAAAATAATATAAAATTTAACGAAATTGCGTTTTTGTCTTTTCCTTTATAAACAACAAACACAAAAAAAAAAATATTAACAAGAAATTTAATTTATTTTCATAAAATAAAAAATAAAAATGCACATCAGTGTTTATTATTTGGTCTTTTTTAACAAGGAAAAATAACTAATTAAATTTTTATTTTTAATTATATTTTATTTATAAATAAAGTAATAAACTCTGGACACACAACACAACACATAATATCAGTCAGTTTTTTCTCCTTCAAATAATAATGACAAAAAAAAAATTCACGTTAATTTTTAGCGAAAAGTAAGAAAATAACACATCACACCAATAAGAACAATTAAGAAAGTGCAAAAACATACAGTTTTTGATTTAAAACAATAAAATGTATAAAATTCCTCTTAAATTTCTTCCAAACAACAAAAAATAAAAGAAAATTAAAAGAATTTTCCTTAAAAATAAATTCGCAAAGAAATTCTTAGTACACTACCGCCATCATCCCACATATGTTTGTTTAATAATTTTTTTTTATTTCCCGAAAAGGTTATAAGGCTTTCTGTTTATTTGTTTATTTTTTCTGCCATTAAACTTTTCACAATTTTCACAGAGGCACACATAGAGAAATATTTTTAGCAGTAATTTCTGTGTTAAAAAGAAAGTAATTTCTTTCCAAAGAATAACGTTAAATAAATACGAAAATAACAGAAAAAGATTCACACAAGTCGAACAACAAAAAAAATAAAAGAATTGTTACATTTTTCTTAAGGAAAATGACAAAAAAAAATTTCTCTTCTAGCATAGCCGCTAATATTATAAGCGAGGTGCAGAGAACAACAACAAAATAGAAAAATCACAAAACACACATGTTTAAAACAAACAAAAAGAAAAATTTAAAAATTCTACTATATTGTTCGAGGTCGTGAAAAAAAAAGTTTTTATTTTTTTTTTTGGCAATGATCCAGATTTATAGTAACTAACGGAACTGAATCGGGACTTTTATGGTGCGATGTAAGAACAATTTTAATTTTTTCTTTTTCTTTTTTGTATAAAGAAGAGAAAACACAACAAATTAATTAAATACTCAAATAAAAAAGTGTTTTTTTTTTTAACAGTTTAATTAATTTTTAATTACTTATTATTTATTTATATTTAATTTTATGACAATTAAAGTTAATTAATTAAGAAAATAACGATATTATTATTTTTTTTTCGGGTATAAAATTCACTAAAACCGTGCGCGTAATAAAATTATAAAAAAAATACTCATTTCAAGTGTTAATAAATAATTAACATTTTTTTGTTGCGTTAATTAATTAACCAATCAATATTTTTTTGTTAAAAATAAACCACACACTGCCACAAAAATTGCATTCAAAAAAATTAAAATTCATTAAAGTTATTCACTTCTAAATTTAAATAATTTAATTTTTTTTTTAATAAAAGCCGACAGGCAACAGTATAAAACCGCATAAATATGTATATATGTATATTTGGGTTAGAATAAGAATGAAGAGGAAAAATAAACAAAAATTACATTTTATTATGAAATCAAAACAACAAATTAAACGAAACAATCCACCTACACACACGTGTGGTACTGCAATTATAGAAATTCTTTAGTAAAATATTCAAAAAAAAAAAGAAGATAAAAAAAACCCCGCCAGGATGATTATATTAATCAAATAATATTTATATTTTACAATTTACAAAATTACCACATTTGTTTTGGTTAATTAAAAATTTTAAATTTAATTTTTAATAAATTAAAAAACCATCTAAACTACTTTCACTAAAGTCACATACAATAAAACATACAACAAATAAAAGGTAAATTAATTATCTTAAATAAAATAAATTAAATCTTAAATCGTAAACATATGTTTATATTTTTACATCATTTTATATACAAATAACACTACGATATACTTATATACATAAAATTTTTAATCAATTAATCATAAATACACGAGTCATTAAAGATTTTTCTTATAAATATTTTATTTTTATTACTTAATTCTTTAATTATTTTTTTATTTCTATTATTATTATATTTTTTTAAAATCATATTCTCTTCTTTTATTTCATTAATCTTAGAGTATTATTACTATTATTATTATTAAGTAAGTAAGTATTTAACATTTAATTTTAAGCATAAAGAAATAAATTTCTATACGTTGTGTGTATTAACGCATAATTACCTTACATTACATTACAATGCAGCAATAGTATTACTACATATTACAATAATAATAATAATAATAATAATTTTTTCATATTTATTATTCTTATTTTCTTTTCATTTCATTTTTAAATAATAATTGTAAAATAAAAAAAAAAAATTTATTATTTAATCACATCGTTCATTGAACCATTTTATTACTTTTTTACATACATGTTTATGTACTATTTATTTACAAAGCAAAAAGCAATTATATTTATATATATAACAACACATTTGTGTACAGTAATTTTCGCATATAACTTAAGCTATATAAAAGAAAAAAAACGAAGATAAATTATATAAATATTAAATAATACAAATACTAGCTTCTTTATTATTCTTATTAAAAAAAAATTCTATCAATTAATTGCTTTGATTATTTTCCACCGTTTAATAAAAAATCCAGCGTTTAACATCTAATATTTAATTAATTAAAAATAAAACCAATGCTTATATAACAATTCTTAATTAATAAAATTATTTTTAAAAAACGACACAACAAACAAATAGATATGCTGCTGCATAGATTATAATTAATAAAAACTTTAATTGTTTGCTCAATAAACCTTTCTTTCAAAAAAATTTTGGGAAAATATTTAACATCGATTCCATTTCCAGCGATTAAGTTACATTTAAAAATAAAAAAAGAAAAGAAAAAACAAAAACGCCAACATAACCATTTCATTACATCAATTAAAAATAAATAAAAATTTAAAAGTAACGAAAAAAAAAAGAAGAAAAATACATTAAAGACCTAAATAAATGTTTAACATTTCTAAATCCAATGCCAATCTGTCAGACCCACATAATTAAGATAAAATAAAATACAATTTTAATAAGCGTGTGTATAGTTATTACGAAAAATAATATTAAAAAAGAACAAACACACATCAGGTAAATAAATTTAATTGAAATTGGTTAGATGAAAAAAAAAATTATTTGTAAATCCGTGTCCCTGTGTTCACCGAATAGTACACAATGCATATAATACGCGTAATAATTCGTAGAACTATATTTTATTTTCAACATTTTTGCACTTTTATAAAGTAATAAAATTTCTTCTTTTTCTGTTTGGTTAAAGACATAAAGACACGCATATAGAATTTTAAATATTTTAAACTTCTATCCTTAAAACAAAAAACGTAAAAAAAGAAGAGAGAATAGTTAAAAATAATTAATTAATTCTAAATGACTAACCATTTTAAGTGTTTCCTCTGGTCTTAATAAATAAAACATCAATTGTAAATGCTGTTGTATATCTGAACCACTTGAGGCTGTCGATGAATTTGATGATGTTGAACCAAAACGATGATGTACATCATATAAAGATGTTGGACGAAGACGTTCATTTGAACCAAGTACCAAGGCAGTACCTTTACCAGCAAAATAACATTCACTGAGACTACAAATCATTAAAAGAAAAGAAACAAATTAATTATTATAAAGGTAGGTAAGTAAAGGTGAATTTAATTTTTTATTTATCTAAATCTGATATTTAAATGTTACGAAGAAACAAAAACAAAGACTTCTTTGTTTCGCATATAGAAATAAATAAACGTAATTATTAAATAATAAATAATTGTGTACATTGCATACAGAGAGGTGAAAAAGAACAAAAACATAAAACAAAGTTATAAAGAAAAGAAAAACATTGCAAAAATAATTTTTAATTAATAAATTTATTAAAATAATTTACCTTTTATTTACTCTTGCATTTTCCTCTTCTTCTGGTCCAACAGAATCCTGTAAAGAAAATTTAAAAATAATTATTAAAAAGATTAAACAAAAACAAGCAAAACTCAACATAATCCTACAGTCTGTGGATTAACAATAACGTTACAAAAGAGTACTTAAAAAAAATAGAAAAAAGTTTTAAAAAAAAAAACCAAGGTGTGAAGGTGATTTCGTAAAAATAATATTTAATAAAACTTTCTTATCAGCGAATTTTTAATTTAAAAATAATCCATATTTTGATTAATAAAAATAAAAATAATTTTACATTAAACACACTTGGCTTAAAAATTATTTAACTTTCTTCATAAATTTTATATTAATCAAATTTATAAAATAATCAAAAAACATAAAAAATATATATATTAAATTTAATGGAAAAAAAAATAGTAAAACCAAAAAAAAAGGTGAAACTAGAGGAAATTAATAAATATTAATAAGAAAAGCAACAGTATTTGTGTGTACGTTTACACACCCACCCTGTATAGTAAATATTTATATACATTTTTTTTTTTTACAATAATAATAAATAATTTTTATTAAAATAACCTTTCTAAATAATAATAAACATTGTTGATTAAAATTTATTTAATAAAAAAATGTTAAGCTACACAACAGCATTACCAGAAATAACACACTAAGTGACATTGAAAGTGATATTCTATTTAACGTAAGTAGTTATTAACAAAGTAATATACCTCTGTCATTTGATATTATTATTATTATTATTATACATATATTTCAATAATTATTTCTTAAAGTATTTCTACAAAGAAATAACCACAGTTAAAGTACGTCCAACAATGACGTACTACAAATAACACCAAAATTATAATAATCATAATGAAAAAAAAAACCGAAAGCAAACCAGAAAGAACCTTGTGTCTACACTACAGTCATTAATCTACTACCGATTTACCTTTATGCACAAAAAAGTATTATAACCGTTTTACACGTGTGCAAAGTATAATATTTTATTTCTAAATACAGCACAACAGCACACGTTATAAAGTTTATTAAATAAAATAAAAATCAACAATGTCGACGACGACAACAATGACAATTTAACGTACGTAATAGGAAAAATAAATAAATAATAATAATAAAAGAAATAGTAAAAAACGTAAATAAAAAATTGTCAGACAACAAGGAAAGGATACTATACTAATAATGTAAATTAAATATACATATGCATAACCCCAAGAAGTATATATATCTATATATAAATTGTGTGTCTTACCATTGCCAGTAAAGAATTATATTTTAATAAAAATAAATAATTGTATACTTTAGAAAGTAGATTTTATTATTATTAATATAAATATTATTGTAATTCTTATTAAATAAGTGGAGAGAGATAGAGAGAATTATAAAGAAAAAAGCACACATTTGCATATTTTTCGTTGTTTTTTTTTGCAATATTTAAATAAAGTTTTTATTTGCTTTAAAACACGATTTTCACCGTTGAAAACCACAATAATTTAAGCATGTCTGTTAAGTGCCAACTCTAATACGGTTTCCACACACAACTGACGTATTTAGTAATAATATTTATTTTCTTTCAATAAATCTTTCAATAAATATTCAAAAAATAAATTTAATATAATCATATTATTATATTATAATTTTTCTTAAAAGACATAGACAGAAAAAAAGAAGTAGAAAAACACACAAGACATTCAGAGAGGTGAGCGATACACAATCAACCATATAACCTACTTTTTGTTATTAAATGTTTTAATTTTATTTAAAGAAAAACAAAATACACATTTTACTATGATTTTTTTTTTCACATTTATAATAATCAAATAAATGCAGTAAAATAATTTTTTATCATTAAAAGAAAATAAAGAAAAAATTACAACAAATAATAAAAGAAAAGTGTGTAGTATTAAAGAAAAGTATTTATCACTCTCACTTATATTTCAAATAAAAACGTTTTTACCTTTTCATGTGTTGTGTGTGTTGTTTATACAGTTTATAAATTTTTATTTTTCTATTTTTCTTTCAACATAAATGGTAAAAATATTCATTAAACATAAATACAATGTAACATATACTTTAAATGCCAGACACACAGTAGTTGTGAATGTTTATTTAATATAAAATTATTAATAATTTCAATTAAAATAAAATTTTCATAAATAAATAAAGAAAAATTCATAATTAATATAAATAAAAAAAAAATAAATATTTATCAACATTATATGTTCCATTTCCTCTTTGTGGTGTTTATACATACGTTATACATATTTTTTTAAAATTAATTTAATCAAGACGAATAAAAAAATAAATTAAAATACACCAAAAAAATTAATTAATAATAATCATTTATTCATTTATTAATATTTAATAATTAATAAATAATAATTTTATTTAACTTTCATAAAGCAAATAAGAAAAAACTAAAGAAATTTAAGCATTTTACTTATTTCTATATACATATATCTTGTTGTAACCAAAACCACCAACCAACATTTGTGAATTCTATCGTCTGAATATATATCAATGGTAAAAATATTTTAACATAATTTGTTAATAATTAAAACGATTAACCACAGAAAACAAAAAACTATAGAAAAATAAAATTCGTAGATTAAATATAAATCGCGGGTTTAAACAAAATCACACAATACAACGCAAAATAAATAAAGAAAAAATTTTATGAATAATAATTAATTAATTACGCTAAAATAAGGCGTAAATTAATAAATAAATACAAAACGTATTTATAAAAATTGTATTAATTAACAACAAAGAAATTCAAATTCAAATTAATTAATAACACACACTTACTCGTCTATTAAGAACAAATTTATGCATTACATTTGACACATGAACCGTTTTTGTTTGTAATGCTGTTGATGTTGTCGTTGATCTTTTATTATTTGAATTAAAATTACAATAATAACTATTATTATTATTATTATTATTATTCATATGATTAAAATTATTAAAACATTTATTCTCTCGTTTATTATTAATTATAATATTATTATTTATATTATTAAATTTATGATAATAATGATAACCTTTATCACATGATTTTATAAATATATTATTATTTAATAGATGATTTATTTTTATAGTTTTATTAATATCATCACTACAATTATTATTATTATTATTATTACTACTGTTATTACAGCTACTAGAATGTTTTTTACACATTTTTATTGTTTTTTTATTATATGTTGTCGGCCAATTATCATTTGTTGATGCAACTAATGATGGTACTTTAGTTACTTTAGCTGATGTTGTTGCTGATGATGATGATTGTGTTGTTATTGTTTTATTTAAAATATTTATCGGCGGTGGTAATACGTACAACATTTTTACGGTATTTTATTTTACAAAGAACTTTTTAATTTTAAACCAAACTTCTATCTAAACTTTAAACAATTTATATTTAGAAAAATAACCATACAATACAGCACACAGTATAAAGTAAATAAATAAAATCACAAATAAAACAACAGCAGCAGTATTATTTTATTATAAATAAATTAACACCGAAAAAGCACATAAACACTGTGTGTTTTATTCCACCTTTTTAACATTTTCAATTAATTTTTACAAGAAAAATACACAAAACAAAAACAAAAAAAAAACTCTAAATTAACATTAATGTTCATCGCTATCAAGAGGTTAATCTAAATACATCCAAAGAATTTAGACCAAAAAAACCTTTATAATTTATAACCAATAAAACACAGAAAACAATTTCTTATAAATAAATAATTATCGAGTACACTTTACACACCGTGGTAGCTAGAACTGCTACTGCGGATATTATTATTATTATTATTATTGTTGTTGTTAGCAGGCACAAGTTGTTGAACTGATACAAGAAAATTTATAAAATAATAAACTAAAATTGATCCGAACACAACTGGCTTAACTGAACAACTGAATATAGTAAAAATAAAAACTAAAATATACTGACAGAGTGTATTTACACTACTTTTTAACAACAGCAACAACAATAATAGTAATAATAACAGCGAACAAAGGCATTATATTGGCTGAAGAAAGAAAGAAAAAAATAAACTAAATGTATGTTTATTATTATTATTATTATAAACTTTTAATGCCATGTATTCAAAATGAGCATAAATTAAAAAGCAAAGAAGCAGCGCAACACACAAAAAAAGCAGCATATTAAACGCGAAAAACAAAAATACGAAAGAAAAACGCGAAATAATAATTTTATTAACAACAATGGAGTAGAAGAATGAGAAATTATTATTTAAGAAATACTTTTTTTTATAATTAATTTTTCAAGTACTTTTGTATTTAACTTTTGCTGGTGGTACGACAAATAACTGGCTAATAATTTTAATTTTTCTTTCTATTACATCATGTAATCGCGAAAATAATATTTAAAATAAAAAAAAAAAATGTGCACTCAAATAACATAATAATCAAGAGAAATTAATAAATAATTATTTATGGTGGGATTTTTATGCATTTATTTAATTAAAATACAGAAGGAAAAATTTAAAAAATCAGCTGTGCTGTTACTTGAATATTTTTACTAAATTTATTATTTATTTTTAACCGAGTATTATTATTATTATTTTATTTAAATAAAATAAAATTAAATTAAATTTAAAGCATATACTAGAGCAGCATGCATATGCATTTAGAATAGTTAAAATTACGATAGACACACACCATTCAGAGCACACATTCTTTTATTATAAATTCTTTAGAAAATAGAATCGAAAATGTGTGTTTAATATGAAAAATCATCTATTTTTAAATGTAATTAAAATAAAAATAAAAAATATTTATATATGTATATCAAGAAATTTAATTAAAGGTTTTTCAATGAAATAATTTTTATCGCTATTATGTGTGGGTGACAGACAGCCACAGTAAAATGTGCGAATAAATTTCTTTATTATAGCTGATAATTATAAAGTGCAAAAGAAAACTATACTTATAGATAATTTTACCATTAAGAAAGACATAATTTAACTTTAACCGTCATAAAACACTCAAACAAATATACAATTGTCTTACAAAAAAAAAATAACAATTAAACATAATAGTATTCTTCAATCATAACTTTATTAAACATAAACATAAATATTCAACATACAAAACCTCATACACATTTGCGGTGTGAATATATTGCTTTAAAAAATTGAAAATAAAAAACCACACAACATCGTACCACATATAGAAAAATTCCTTAAATAACGTTGAAAATATGTTTAAATAAAATTATTATGTAAGGATTCAACAACAACATAGCACATTCACACACCAAAAGAATAACGAAATAAATAAATCAACATAAACAATCTGACATAATCATACTAAAAATATAATAAATAACATGGTTATATACATTTATGACAAATAATATATAAATAGCCTAAAGAAAATAAAATTAAAACAAAATTAAACAAAATGCTAATCTTTATCCGTAATAATTTTATTATCGCCCCAAAAAAAAATTGCATTAATCGTTAACTTTGGATAAGATAATATTTTCGCAAAAAAAAATTACTCATAATTACTATTATGTCATCATCATAACTATGAAAGTGGTGTTTATTGCATAAAAAATAAAATTTAATTAAAAATTTACATTAAAAACGAAAAAACTGTCACCAGAGATAGCAAAAGCTGAGATAAGCCAAATAGATAACAACATAAAAAACCTGATAAAAAAATCTTCTCTACAAAAATAAACCCCTAATCCGATGTTTCTAGCACCTAATAAATAATTAAATAAAAGTAAAACTATGAACTAATAACACAAATATTAATTTTACAATTTAAAATCAAAAGAATAAATTAATTTTCATAAAAAATATGAGAAACTATCATCATCAAAGAGACGACGACGACACAAATAAATATGAATAAAATTATTTTGAATAATAAATTAATAAAAAAAAAAAACTACATTTTGCAAACTCATTTCTTTTATAATAAAAACAATGTCAATGTACTGTTCTAGAGGCAGCTAAATTTCTATTAAATAAATTGACAAATAAACACTAAATAAATAAATTAATTAAATAGAATTTTTGCAAAATTTAACAAAGAAAACAAAACAATAATTTACTCAATTGGAGTGATAAAAAAAAACCACTCAAAATTATTTTTTTTTTACAAATTGCGGAAAAAAACGTGCGAAAAATCATTCTCTAAAATTTGTAAAACCGTACCCTTTTATAAATGTTAAAAAATAACTAATAATATCAGGCCACCAACAGCGATAATTAGCTGATTAAAAACACCCAAATTTTCCATAAATTAAATCTTAAAAACTACTCAATGGTTTTTTAGCCAAAATTTTTCTCCTTTTTTTTTCGGGGATTATTTTTTAATTACATTTTTTTATAGAGATAAGGAGGAAAAACACGATTAAATATATAATTTTTTGCAACATTATTATTAATCAGATCAGATACTAATGAAACATTTTAAAATAAATAACATATACTCGCGCGATTTTATTATGTAATTTTGTACAAAGTAACGACGATGATATTTAAAGTTTTGCGCAATTACATAGTTTTTCTTTTTTACTTTTTGTATTATTATTTTTAATTTTAATTAGAAAAAAAAAAAATAAAATCAAGAAGAAATACATCTATTAGATTGGGTTTACAATAGATCACGAATTAGTAATTTTTTAATTATATTTTTCTTCATACAACAAGAAGCAAATATAGTGAAACTTCTCAGAGATGGATCATTTTAATAATAGTTTCAATGACACGAATTAGATGAAATTTTACCTCTTGAAGACACTAAAAGTAGAAAAATAAAAATAAATAATAATAATAATAATAATACATTTGTCCTTGCATATTATTTTCCAGCATTAAAGCATTTTACAATAATTTAGTAATTTATTTACGTTTCAAAAGTAATAAACTATAAACTAATTTTCACAATAATTATTTAAAGAAAATATATAAAAAAAATACTAATTACATAATTGCTTAAAATTAATTAAATAAATTTAATTAAAAAAAAATATGTTTTATTCCTTTTATTCATTAAAACAAAAATAATAATAATAATAATTAAGTAAAATGCGGTTTATGTGGTGGCTGCTCTTGGTTGGCTCAGCGACTATGACTTTATTTTCCATCGTTTTTCTTCTTTAATGTTGTACAAATTAATATATGCAATAAAATTTAATTATTATAAATATATATAAGAAATTCAATTTTAAAAAATAATAATAATAATAATTAACAAATTAATGAATAAAGAAAAAATAAATTTTTGCAATTTTTTTTTTTGTTTTTCAGTCGTTTTTTTAAACTAAAAAAAAAAACGTTATGGTTTGCTGATTTTTATTACTTGATTTTGCTTTATTTTTTTAGTGTTTATTATTATTATTATTTAATTTAAACTCTAGCTAGAATATGTGGTTTAACATATAAATAAAAATTATAATTTATATATTTCTATATAAACTAGATTGCATATAACCATGTGTCGCATTTTAAATAAGTTTTAAACTAAAAACAAAAAAAAAAGCAAACAGCAAAATAAATAATATATAAATTCTCTTATATTCTGCATTTTAATAGTTAAATTATGTCATCATCATCAATAATAAATATATTGTTTTGTGTAAACAAAACACCAGAGAGTGTGTTATTCATTTAATATTATAAAAACATTAAATTATCTACATATAAATAAATATGATACAAGTTTTAAGATAAAATTTTTAATTCTTTATGAATTTTCTGATTATCAGAAACAAAACAAAAAAAAAAACCAGAAAGCAAAATCCAAACCAAAAAAAAAGCAGCAAAAATCATTTATCGCTTTTTTAGATTACAGAAAAATAACGAATTAATTTTGCGATAAAAATTTTTTTTGTTAATAAAACTGATTATAATAAATGTTTTATTATTTACTTTTTAATTAGGTAATAATTAGTAAAACGCCCAAAAATATAAATTAATTAATTAATTAAACAGAATAATGGTCATCAATCTGGTTTTTTCTTTCCACTAAAAGAATTTTCCATCACAAAAATTAAAAGCAAAGAAACATGACAAAAAGTTAAATATTTACAATTTTAAACCCAAAATCAAATAAATATCACAAAATATCATCATCTACTTCCTTCCTACTAACGCAAAAAAAAAAACCAAAGACATCCTACTTTAATGTAAATAAATTAAAAACAAATTTGCAAAATCGTGCACAGAGCACACAAAATACAATAAAGGCGGCTAATAGTAAAATATTTAAATTAGAGAAAAATATTCTTTTCAAAAAATGTGGGTGGTAAAAATTGTTTCGCAGATATCAAATAGAGTAAAATATATAAATAAATAAATTTATTATAAATAAATTAAAAAGAAATAAAGAAAGAAAAGGTAATTTAAGAAAATTTTCTCCAGATAACAAACATGATTAAAACAGCATAGTGCTGTGTTGAGGAGATAACAATGTTTAAAAATCATTAAATACTTTTAAAAAACAAATTAAGCCCACTAAAATAGATTTATCAGCTATCTATAAGGTAATTAAACTGATAATTTAGCAAAAAAAAATAAAAATATAAAGAAGGAATAACAACAATAATAATAAAACTGACTAATCAATTCTTAATTAAATGATCAAAATCAAACACAATAATGTTGCTATTTTAAACGTGTATTTGTTATTTCTGTTATTATTTATTTTAAAATAAATTTTATCGCAAAAACAAAATGTGACATAGAAATGAGAAAAAAAAAATGTGTGGTTGTTGATTTTGTTGTTAATTATTTAAATTATTTTCTTCTTTTATTATTATTAATTTATTTATTATTTATAACATATTTTTTCCTGATATAATTTCTTTTTATTTATTTTATATATTCAGCTGGTAGATTCTGCTGCTTCTGCTGCTCGATTTTTTTTTTTCTCGTAAACATATATATTTGTTATTATACGTATTGTTGATTTGATAATGATCGGTTTGGTCAATGTATAATGATGATGATGATACCAACTATATGAATGTACCTGGACGATGTAAAATCTACCGTTAAACATAATACATATATAAATAAAAACGTAATCAATATACATATATATGTAAGAATAATCAAGAAATAAAATCCATTGAGTATTATAGAACCAGAGTAACGATTTAATAATTTTATTATTGTTATTTTTTGGATAATGTCTTATATACATAATTTTTTGTATTTATATTATAAAATTTGATTGTACATTGAATAAGAAAATAAATAAAACATTTTCTTTAATATAAAAAAAAAACTCCATAGAAATTACAACAGAAAAAACATCAGTAGCAGCAGACAACAGACCACATCGCGTATATATTGTTTTTATTTATTAATTTATTTACTTTTGCAATGTTACGTTTCTGTTTCAAAGAAATAAATAAATATAATTATAATTTTATATCTGTTGCAACAAACTTCTGGTTATTATTATTATTAAGAGAGCTTAAATAAATTTAAAAAAAAAAAGAAAGAAAAATTAAGTAATAAATATGTATATAAAGAGAAGAATAATAAGAAGTATAAGTAGCAGAAAAAAATATTTGATTAAATACAAAATAAAGAAAAATAAAATTATATATATGTATATAAAAATAATTTTAATTTATTCTTTATTTGGTTAAACGAAAGAAATACCGAATAATTCTTTTATTTTTTTGGCTGTTTCTTATGCTTTTAATTCATTCAATTAATTACAATCAATTTATTTTTATTAACTAAAAAAAAAGAAAAATCATTTATAATATAAAAAAATTTATTCAAAATGCCAAAAATGT
This sequence comes from Ptychoptera contaminata, assembly GCA_963942525.1. Lineage (NCBI taxonomy): Eukaryota > Metazoa > Arthropoda > Insecta > Diptera > Ptychopteridae > Ptychoptera > Ptychoptera contaminata. The sequence goes on from OZ012637.1 coordinate 7,461,618, forward strand.
ATGTAATAATTTTTATAACAAAAGATTAGTCATAAAGTGTACAATGTACATACGAAAAATGAACGAACGTCACATTCATTTTGAGAAACAATAAAAAAAAGAAATACATGACAAAAATAATTCTTTTCATTTTTTTGCACATTATTGCAAAATTAATAAAATGACTTGAGGTACATAATTATGCATAGAAATAACTAAAAATAAAATAGTAGAGTTTTTATTTTAAAACATATTTACAAAGAATATAATAATCATAATTATAATTAAAACATATTTATACATACGGAATTGATACTTTGTGGAGAGCTTGCTACACTTGGTGATCTTTGCACAGTCACTAAAGCCATTTTAATATATATATTTACTTATTACAAACAACTAAAAAAAAACACTTAAATATTTATATTAATAAATGTCACTTAATTTGAAATGCATAGAAATTTCTATTTTATTTATAAATTGATAATTATTCCATCATTTTATATTGAAATGAGGATTTATGTTGTTTTTTTTATTCTTTTTAACTTATGTCAAAAGAAAAATAATACACAATTTTTCATGGCGCATCGGCCATTTTTGAATATGGTATTTTATATTCGAAAAATATATGCTATTTTCAGGGGAAATTATATTTATTTTATTTTTACAATAACCCCACCTTTATATGTTTATTTATTATTATAATAAACTGACAATAAAATAGAAAAATAAAAATATGTATAGATTATATAGAAAATATATATATAAATAATTAATCAATAAATTATCGATAATTTTACTTAAATTTATTGTTATTCTTTTTTTTTTCTATTATAATTTTTTTGTCTTCTTTTAAAAATAAAAACAAACTTTAATCATTCTAATAGTCAGCTGTGTTTAAAAAAAAAAACAATAATAAAAAGTATGCAACCGTTTTCGAAAATAAATAATGACTTCAAGTCAGCGATGAACAAGTTAATAAATGTCAAATTATACGCATTTGAAAATCGTTAACCTTACTTAAATTATTCCTTTTAAAGGACTATTTGTTTATATTTAGAATTAACTTTTATTTAATAATTTATTGTGATATAAAGAAATTGTTTTTTATAACAGGAATAATAGAATAGAAAATGTCAAAAATATTTACACCAACGAATCAAATTCGTTTAACAAATGTTGCAATTGTTCGTATGAAGAAGGGAGGTAAACGTTTTGAAATTGCTTGTTATAAAAATAAAGTTGTTTCGTGGCGTAATAATGTGTAAGTACAATAAATATACATGTCTATTTATAGAATATGATAATTATTTAAATAAATAAAACATATATTAATTGATTATAGCGAAAAAGATTTAGATGAAGTATTGCAATCACATACAGTTTTTTTAAATGTATCAAAAGGTCAAGTCGCTAAAAAAGATGAATTATTAAAAGCATTTGGCAAGGATGATCAAACAGAAATTTGTAAAGAAATTTTAACAAAGGGTGAATTACAAGTATCGGATAAAGAACGTCATGCACAACTGGATAATCTGTTTAAAGATATTGCAACAAATGTTACTGATAAATGTGTTAATCCAGAAACAAAACGTCCGTATCCATTATCAATGATTGAGAAAGCCATGAAAGATATACATTTTTCTGTGAAACCGAATAGAAATGCTAAACAACAAGCGTTAGAAGTAATACAACAGTTAAAGGAAACAATGCCATTGGAGAGAGCTCGCATGCGTTTAAAAATAGTTATACCCGGCAAAGAGGCAACAAAACTCAAGGATAAAATTGTCAAACTAACTGCAAGCGTTGAAAAAGAAGATTGGGATGGTGGCACTTTAACATTTATTTGTTTAACCGATCCCGGTAATTATCGTGAAATCGATGAAATTATTCGTACTGGTACAAAAGGTCATGGCATATTAGAGTTGTTAAATTTGAAAGAGGTTCGTGAAGGTGAAGAAATTTTAGAATAAAATAAATATTTCTATATGTAATTTACAATATTTTTTTTTTTGTATTTTATCATCATTTTGTTAATCAAAACTAATATTATTAAATTATAAAATAAAATCTATAATTTGTTAATGTAAAAAATAATAAAAATATTTCGCTAAAAAAAAAATCAACATCGAAGCTTTTTTTTCATTTTAATTTAGTAAATGCTCTTCGGAAGACAATTCAGTCATTGTTCTATAAATAGACACTACAACTACACAAAAATAAATAAATTTATTTAAAAAAATAATATAAAAATAGGTAACTTGAGAATTAAAATTAAATTTTTTTGGTATATTTAATTTTTTTCTGGTTTCGGTATATAAATATTCTCTGTTCGTTTATCTAATTTTCTTGCAACTCTCGATAATAAAAATAAGAAATCAGATAAACGATTCAAATATGATAATATATCATGATGATTTTCAATTTCATCTTTAATATTTAATACTGCTCGTTCGGTTTTACGACAAATTGTTCTTGCTAAGTACAGTGCAGCGGTTGCTCGTCCACCACCCTTTTAATTGAAAAAATGGATACATTATTATCGATGATAAAATCAAAAAAATTAATTAATTACAGGTATAATATGATGTTCATATGGTGGTGCTTGCGTTGAAAATTCTTCTATCCATTCTTCTAACTCTTTTATGTGATCATTTAGTTCTGTTGACTTTTCAGTTGGTGATTTTAAAATCAATATTTTTATATCGATTAAAACTGTTTGTATACGCTTTATATGCTCAATATAAGTATGTTTACCATCGTTTGCGAATTCCCTTGACAATCTTTATTTAAAAAAAAAGGAAAAATTCAGTTATTCCACTGCTACTTATTACTAAACATTTAATTATTTATTTACGCTAAATGGCCATTAAGTTCATCTGTATAACCGATTGCATCAAATATTGGATGACTTTTTGGTAATAATTTCCCACCTATTGTACGTGATTTGCCAATATCACCATCTCTATTAATAAATATCGGCTGTAAAACTTTTGATTCATTTGTTGTACTAAAAGTAATTGTTTAATTAATATTTAATAATAATTAAAGTTTTTATCAGTCACAAACCAATATTGTACAGTACGCCAAATAGTACTTGGCCGCGGTATTATTCGACCAAACATTTTTAACAATAATCTATTATAGGTGTATGTATATATTTATAATTTTAATTATAAATAAATATTTAACGACACATAAAATTATTTAAATAAATTTTTCTTAATTAAAATTTATTTGACATTGGGATAAAATTTTAATTTTACACTTTTCCTGTCAAAATCTAGACATTTAAATATAATAACAAATGCGCATGCATTTATTTGAAATGTCAAAAAATATTTTCTCCGAAATTTTCGTAAATAACTCCGAATAAATTTTATACTGTAAATGTACAGTTATTACAGGATGGCTGTAATTTTAATTTATTTTTTTTAAATTATATAATTACAGTTTTATAATTAATTTTAATTAAATTCTTATAAATTTATTAATTTTAGCTGTTTACCTGAATAAAATCATAATTGATTTTTCTATGCATATTTGAATATATATAATTAATCTTTTCTGAACTGAATGTCATGGGTCATTATAACATCTGATTATGATTTTTTTAAACTAAAGAAATGTCATTAAAAATAGTTTTTGTAAATCTTTTATAATTAATAAAATGTATTTTTTCAATTAAATAATTTAATAAATAATTTTAATTTTGTAACAATAAAAGAAAAAGTTTTCGAAAAATAATGTTCAGTCAATGTCTGTATAAAAAAATTAATTTAAAACTTTGCACAAACAATAAGAACACAGTGATTAGTTACTTTGGAAATGCTTACAGAAGAGATTATAGTAATAACAGAAATGAGGATAAACGTCGTGTTGTTATAACAGGAATCGGTGTTATATCACCGGTTGGCTGTCAAACAGAAACAGCATGGAAAAATATATTAGAAGGTTACTGTGCAATACAAAAGTTACCAAACGACCTTTATGGAAAATTACCGTGTAAAATAGCTGCACAAATTCCCAATGATATGTTCAATGTAAAAGATCATTTTTCAAAAACGGAATTAAAAACAATGGCGCCAGCGACCACGTTTGCTTTAATGGCAGCAAAAGAAGCATTAGAAACATCTAATTGGTTTCCTAATGATCCTATTGAATTACAACGAACCGGTGTTGCTGTGGGAATGGGTATGATCGATTTAACTGATGTATGTGAAACAAATGAAGCTTTAAAGACTGGATACAATCGTGTCAGTCCGTTTTTTGTGCCAAGAATTCTACCGAATATGGCAGCTGGACAAATTAGTATAAAATATGGTTTTCGTGGTCCAAATCATGCGGTATCTACAGCATGTGCAACTGGGGCACATTCAATAGGTGATGCATTTCGATTTATTCAGCACAATGATGCTGATGTTATGGTTTGCGGTGGTGCCGAATCGTGTATTAGTCCACTAGCAATTGCCGGCTTTTCTCGATTGCGTGCACTGACCACAACACGTAATGAAGAACCAGAGAAATCTTCCCGTCCATTCGATAAAGATCGAGACGGTTTTGTTATGGGTGAGGGATCAGCTATTTTTGTTCTAGAAGAATTGAATCATGCTAGAAAGCGTAACGCCAAAATAATTGGTGAAATTTTAGGATATGGATTGTCTGGTGATGCAAGTCATCTGACAGCTCCACGTGATGATGGTACTGGTGCTATTCTAGCCATGCAACGTGCTTTGGACAATGCTGGCATTGATAAAACATCTATTGGTTACATTAATGCTCATGCAACATCAACACCAATTGGCGATGCCATTGAGACAAGAGCAATAAAAACTTTATTCGGAGATCATGCTAAGCAATTAGCAGTTTCTTCGACAAAAGGTGCACACGGTCACTTATTAGGTGCAGCCGGTAATTTAGAGACAATTTTTGCAACATTAGCATGTCGTGATGGTAAATTACCGCCAACAATTAATTTAGATAATTTAACTGATGACATGGATTTAAATTATGTGCCTAAAGTGCAACAGGTATGGCACACAATCAGTAATAATAATCAACGAGGACGACGTATCGCATTAAAAAATGCATTTGGTTTTGGTGGAACAAATGCAAGTCTATGTATAGCTGAATATCAGGAATAATAAAAAGAAATTTAATTGTTTTTTTTTTTACAAATAATAAAATGTCTTTTCATTTTAATTATGATTATTATTTCTTTTCTTTCTTTTTTAATCTATTAACAAGTGAATATTTTTTTTTTTTTATATTTCATTCTGATCATCTCATTATTCTTCTTCTCATTTTTGTTAAAATAAATCATTTTTTACATTCATTACACGGGTATAGTCTTTATTAAAAAAATTTATTACAGTAACAAACAAATAAAGGATAAATTATATTTAAAAATACATCAAAGTATTTAATTTAATAAAGACTCAAAAAAGAAATAATAAAAACCCTGATGAAAATGATTTATTTTCGCTTCTTCAAAACTTTTCATTTTTGTATATATTTTTTAATTTATTAATAAAAAGCGAGCAGTAGCACATCTATCACCATTTTTTTTTTTATCTCGCAATTATTATTTTTCTTTAATTTTAAATATTAAGTTATTTATTCAATTTTCAATATAATTAATTTAATTAATTACATAGGTAAATAATAGTGTAAACCAAAACAAAAAGATGAAAAAAAACCAAACAAAAAGCACTTCATAGTGTGGTCATCGTACACAATGTACAGATTTCTTTTAATAAACAAATTTTAATCAATCACATATTTTCAATTAAAAAAATAAAAATAATAACAAAATACAACAGAACAAAATAACTAACTGATAAATAAAGAATGAAAATTATTGAGGGGAGGAAAAAAAACAAAGAATTTTCCATCTTCCATCAAATGTTTCTTCCTTTGTAACTTCTTCTGAATTTTCATTATATTCCAGCATTCATTATCATTATCATACTTCCATCAACTAACTCCTTTCTTCTGCTCTTTTTTTTCTTGCTAATTCTTTTCATTTTCTTTGACCACCACTGCAACTAATACCACTTCTAACAACTCCAATACCACCACCACCGCCGCCAACTCCAATACTTACGCCACATTTTTGTTTCATACATAATTGAGCAAAATTTTTTCGTAAGTTCTGACGTAGCTCTTCACGTTCCTGCGTTATATTTTTTCTAGATTTAAATTCTAATACTAATTCATCTGGAATAAAACTTCTAGTTTCTTCTTCGTCTTCTGATGGTGAATCATCCTATAAAAAAACCAAAAGAAAAGCACAATTTAATTAAATAATCAATAATAAAATATTCGCATTGTATACTTACCAACATCTGTTGCAATGTCAATGTTAAACCACCGGGACCTGTACATCGACCATCAGCACAATCAGGTGTTGTACGTTGACTTCTACAACTGCTGCCACTACTACAACCGCCTGTACTTCCACCACACACATCATGCTGTTGATCATGATTACAAAAACCATCAGAACATGCAATTTCTGATCCCTCTGGTGAACTAACAATACTTGATGTTCTCGATGTTGATGATGACGTCGATGATGATAATAACAATGAACAGGATCGATCATGATGTGATGATGGCTCTGATACATAACCACCGTCTATTGATTTAGTACACTCATAACCATTTACAAACTTATTAACACATGACTGACACGGTGTTATTGTAACAACGTCATTATCGTCTATAACAACAACTGCATGATGATTATGAATATTATCATTATTATTATTATTATTATTATTATCATTATTATTATTATTATTAACATTTGAATAACACAATGGCTTTATTAAATTATTTGTAGTTATTGATTTTTGTTTATCAATCATTGATACGTTGCACATTACTAAATTATCATTATCATCATTATTATGAAGTAATTGTTTCTGTTGTTCCTGCTGCTGCTGTTGTTTTAGTGGTTGCTGTTCATTATTATGCTGATGATGATGCTGTTGATGATTATGATTTGAATGATGTAAATGTAAATGATTTTTCGATATATTATTATTATTGTTTTCCTCATCGTCATCATCATCATCTACTTCCTCATCTAATTCCTCACTTGCATTCGAACAATAACAAGTTTCTGACACTTGTTCCGGTTCACAACTATGACATGATCGTGTTGCAGCCTCTAAATGTTTTTTCTCATATTTTTTCTTCTTTTTCTTTAATTTTTTTTGCTCCTTACGGTGTTCCTTTATTTTCTCAGCACGACTAATTTCCTCATATAATAATTCTAAATTACTTATACCACGTTTTGTTTCAACTGCCATATCGAAACTTCGTGATAATGCATGTACTGCAACGGCAGCCAACACCTGACATGCATTCTCCTCTTCCTTTAAACACATATGGATACGACGTAATCTTTCATATAAACACATTCCGATACAGGTTAAAACTTCCTCTTGAGCTATTTCTAATGTTTTTGCATGACGTTCACGATGCCTAGAATTACTATACAAACAAAAAAGAAAACCAAAGAAATTAAAATAGAAATTTATTAGAAATTTTTTCTATTTGTTAAAAATTAAAAACAAATTTCTCCTACCTTCCATTTAGTTCCGGTTCAGCCCTTTTTATTAAATTATCAATATATTCTGTTTTTGTCTGTATATGAATATGTTTATCAACAACACAGCGTCGTATTCCTGCATATAATGCTGGCACATAACCTTTTTCTTTAGGATTTTGTTCGTTGACTAGCAAACCATAAGCCTTTTCCACTTTGGTTCGACATTCCTGACAAAATTTATGCTTTTTCAAATAATTATCTAATGTTGTATGTAATTCTTGGGCCTCGACAACAGCGATCTCCTCCTTACATTTACCCTTCATACAATTCCACACATCCTTCCATATTTCAGAAAATGGACGTGAACGAAACGAATCTAATGAATGTAAATTACAACGTGAACTTTTTTTATTTCTCTGTTGATTATCCAATAAACTATTTAATAATATATTATGTTTATATAAAAGATGACATATTTTATGTGGTAATGACAATGCTTCATCAGTTATTGTTAAAATTTTTTTTTTAGTTATAATTATTGGCTCAAGTGTTGGATGATTAGATAACATTAATTGATAAAATAAACGTTCAACACTACGACGACAGCCAACACATGGTACTGTTTGACCAAGTATCGATGTAAAATCATTACTTGTTACCTCTAATGATTTTTTTAATTCTTCATATGATAATGTTACATATTTTCTTGTAAATTCTTCCACTTCACGATTTTTTAATGTTACATTATCAAAAACAAGACCTTTTGTTGATAAATCCATTAACATCTAAAAATAAATTAAATAATATATTTATTACTTTCTAAAAAATTCAATAAATAATCAATTCTTCTATTTTTAAACAAACATTTTAAATAAACAACACAAATTGTCATTCTGTTTTACATTAAATTATAATTTCTTAATTATTTTTAATTAATCAATGTAACAAAATATTAATTCAAATTAATGGATAAAATTAAATTGTTATAAATAATTTTCAAATTAATGAATATAAAATACAAAAAAAAAAGATGAGTGAAATGACCTCATTACTTGTTATTTATTAAATTAATTAATGACACAGATTTTTTATTTTTTATTAATTTAGAGTAGTAACATTACATTAATTATAATTTCTTTTTATGTTTCATTAACAAACAAAAAATAAATATTAATTATTTAATTGAATGAAGCAAAAAAAAAAATAAAATAAGGAAATTTTAAACACTTTTTTACACCCGGAATATTACACAAACACAAATGAAAACTACAGATAGTAGAGGTTTAGCAAAAGAAAAACTATTTTTTTTTCTTTTAAAAATAGTTTTTCACATTTAATTTATAGTAAATTAAATAGGAAATAAAAGCAAATAATCGTTGTTATTTTTTTTTATTCATTTAGGTAGAAAATAAATTTTAAAATCAAGGTCTTAAAGAATAAGAAATTAAATTAATATAGTTTATTTTTTTTTGTGTCTTAAAAACATAATAATAAGAAGAAATTAAATGTAGAAAAAATAAATAAACCAACACCGATGAGGTTCCTGAGCGACCATTTAATGAAAGAATTTTTCTTTTTCTTAGAAAAAATGTACAAAATGAATGATTTCTTAAATAGTTTTTTTCTTCTTTACTTTTTTAAACAATCAAAAAAAGAAAATTAATAATAAATAAATAAATATGTTATTTTTACCATTAAATTATCACCACCATTTAGTGGTAATTGTCGTCTGCCAACATTACGAGTTAATTCATCTGAACGATAAACGTACATTAGTTTAGCCATAATTGATATGACCAAATAATCTTCTTATTAATATATATATTTTTTCCTCTATTACAAATAAATTCTCTTCTTTTGATGTTTCTTTAATTTGTTTATTTTTAATTAATTTATAAAATAAACAACACTTTTTTTTGTAAAAAATATTTTTATTATTGTTATTTTATTATTTATTTTCTTATTTATAATTGTCTTTTTATATTTACTTATTTATTATTTAATTCTTTATTTCTTTTCTGACAACTAAAAACTAACACGTCGTTTTAAACGGCAGCCATTTGCATTTCGGCCTCCTTTGCTTTCTTTTAAATTTTAGGAGTATGATGTCGGTGAATTATATTGTTTATTTTTATTGCAAATTGTGTATATCGTATGCGGCAAGATTTTCGAAAATAATTTAAATAAACTTAATTATTGATGTAAATATTCAAAAAAAAAATTACAAATGTATATTAATTATTTTTATATTTAATTAATTTATTAATAATAATAATATTAATTAAAATATTTTTTTCACAGTTTTGGTATTATGCCAACAAGAAATTCATAACTTCACAGTGCATGGGTTCGCAACCAACTAAAAATAAAAAAAATAATACATGTACTGCTACAGAGCAGAGTAGAGATTATTATAAAAATAACTTAATTCTAGATTTGGTCGTGTGTTCATAACCAGGTTATTTTTAATCATTTATTTTTATTGATTTTATTAAAAATATTTTTTCTTTTTCAATCGCAATAAATTATTTTTGTTTAGGGCTTAAAAATGACTTAGCAATAACCGTTACAAATGAACAACGAAATATTAGAGGGATAAAAACTTCCTAAATGCTGCTGGAAAATGCCTTGTTTAGGATCCTAATACAATATTCAGAATTACCCTAATAAAATTACTAATATTTTTTCTATTAATATCATAGCAACCAAATATTTGTTTATTTTTGTTTCCTTAAATAAATAATTTTTTGCGAAAAATCAATTTGTTTACTTATTGAATTAAAAACGTAAATAATTATCTACAAATAATGCCGATTTTAATAAAAGATATTCAGTGGTCACAAACAGAAGATGAACTAGTCATTCGTGTTCCAATAAAAGATGTTTTACCATCAAAAGTTGATATTTTAACGCATGAAAATTTTATTAAAGTAAATTATCCACCGTATTATTACGAGGTATTTTTATTGCATGCAATCAAGGACAAGGAAAGTAAATGCCGGATAATTGATGGTGAAGTTAAATTCTTATTGAAAAAGGCAGAGAATATACATTGGGAGTGTTTAGAATGTGATATTGCAAAAACGGAAAAGGTAAAGGTTAAGGAGGAAATAATAAGTAATGTTCAAAAGCAAAGTGATATTGATAGACACGAATCAGCTGTAATGAAAGATGAACGACGTAGGGAAGAAATTCGTAAAGAAGTCGAAAGGGAATCAACAATACGTGAAACTATTGAAAAACTACAAAAAACCGCTTGTATTACTGAAATTGAAACGATCGAAAAAACCCAAAAAGAAATCGATAAAACACCAGAAAGAGATATTTTTGTGAACAAACAATGTATAATTCAAAAGGATACGCCAAGACCTAAAATAAACGCATTTATCAAAAATAAAAATCCAATGGAAGCACCGAGTGTAATAAAACAAAATATTATGCCCAGTGTTCGTTCTTTTGAACACATAAAGGTTGGTTTTACTAAACGGAACTTTGCAACACCACAACGTGAATCCACGGAGCCAGCAGAAAAAGAGTGGCTTATTAAACAACACAAAGCAAGAAAAGTAATTGGTAATCTCTTGCCTGATATGCTTAAAAAACTTTCTTAAATAATTCTTATAAACTTTATTAAAGGTTTTGTTGAAGAGGATTTGCGTCCGGAGGAACGTAATCCCGACTGGCTTAAAGAGAAAGGTGATGACTTTTTTAAGAAGGGAAACTATTTAGGTGCTGTCTCAGCATACTCCACAGGTATAAGATTATCTGATAAACGCTATGATCTTTACTTGAATAGAGCTGCTGCTCATTTTGCCTTAGAAAACTATAAACGAGTGGTGAGTTGCATATTTTATACCTTTTTCTTTTTCATATATAACAAATTTACTTCTTAAAGATTGAGGACTGTTCAATGGCATATGATCTGCTCACACCAACCTGTAAAGCAAATTTAAAATCAAGAAAAACATGTTTAGCACGTCGTGGTGCTGCATTATGCAAAGTAGGCCTTTTGCGACAAGGTCTCGATGAACTCAAAGCTGCTTATAGTCTAGATCCAACAGATCCAGTATTAAAAGAGGATATCGAAATGATTCGTTGTAAATTAGAGAAACCGTTGGCAGAGGAGGATGAATAAATAGAATTTTGTTTTATCACTAATATTTATTTTATTAATTTTTTTTTTAACAATAAAATAATAATTACTTATCATCGGTAGTTATTTTAGTTTTGTTTAAACCAAGACTAGTTAATAGGGCTTTTGGTGAGGGATCCCTGCCCCTAAATCGACGAAATACTTCACTCGGATGGCATGCGCCACCATATGTTAAAAATGTGTTGCGGAAACGTTCACCAATCACCTGGATCTCATCTTTGTTATTTTTTGCCTCGTAAAATGCACTGTAAACATCAGCAGCCACTACTCTCGACCATAGAAAACTAAAATAAGCTGCACCATAATCACCAGAAAATATTTGCGTTAGTGAACATGGATGTGCGTCCTTTTTGTCCAACGGTATTAAATTATACTTTGGCCAAGTGTTCTTAACGATGTTTAACCAAAAGTCTGTAGACGAATGAAATTCTAAATCTAAATCAGATAAATACAATTCACGACATAATTCGTAACCGGCTAAATGCTTTTTCTGAATTTGTATCGATTTGATTTGTTCATCGGTTAAAGGCTCCTCTGTTGAATAATGTGCAGAAATTAATTTTATTGTATTTTCATCGTCTAATAAGTTGGTCATCAGATGACTGCACACATTTACTGCATCCCATTCAACGTTCGATAGACCAGCAAGATCACTGTACGTTGTCTTCGTTAATAAATGCTGCAACGTTTGCCCGAATTTGTTGAATAATAGCTGAACATCCTTAAAAGACAGAAGCGATGGTTTACCATACATGGGTTGTGGGAAATTAAATATTAACGAGGAGAGTGGCGTTGTGTTTGTTAAGAGACTTTTGTTTCTAATACCGACCATCCAGCCATTATTTTCCCGTGAGAATATTTTTTCATCCTCACGTGCATACATATCCACATAGAAACCACCAATCGGATCTTTAACATCGTTACAATCAAACACATCGAAATACTTAACGTCCTCGTGCCATTTGTTAATGTTTATTCGCTCCTCAATTCGAATGCCAAACAAATTCTCTGCCAAAACCAGTAATCCGTTTAGAACTTTTGGCAATGAAAAATATTCCCGTAATATTTCATCATCGTATTTGTACAAATTCTTGATTTGTTTTCTTTTATAAAACGTAATATCATGTTCCTCCAGGGGTCCATCGTAACCACATTCAGTCGCAAATTGCTGTAAATTTTTTAATTCATTTTTCATTGCCGGCTTTGCTTTTTCTGATAGATCTGATAACATTTTTTTAACATTTTCCACAGACCCAGCCATTTTTGTTTCCATAGACATTTCTACAAAATTTTTATAACCTAATAACTCTGCTTGAGTCTTTCGTAAGTATCTTATTTCTTCCAGATGTGTACTATTTTCTAAACCTTTTTCCATGTAACCAGATGCTTTTCTAGTATTTGCTTGCCAGGCGTTCCAGCGTAATTTTCGGTCGGGACAGTACTCTAGAAAACCATTTAGTATAGCTGGTTGTAATGTGACTCGCCAAGGTCCTTTTGTTGGCTGTTTTGGGTCTGTGCTCATGGCCAATAACAGACTTGGTGGAAAATCTCTGACCATACTATATGCGTCGATAATTTGAGAGAAATGCTTTATTGACGTATCAACTTTGCCACGGAATTTTGCACGCTCCTGTCCCAACTTATCAATAACCTCGTTCAGTTTCAATTTCTTTTTTGTCTCCAAGGCGACACCATTTAATTTTCCTTCGATTAAATATTTACTCACTAATCGCTTTTCTTCTTCATTAAGTTCAGTGGCCTGAGCATTTTGAATACCATTGTAAATTGGTAAACTGTTAAATTTCGAGCCACGCGCTCGTCGTGCACGTTCGTGAATAAGTAAATATTGTTTAGTGGGCATAAGCGAACTGTTGCCAAGATATAAAGTTTTCGCGATACCCCATGTCGTTTCCAATGGAGCACCTATTTGTTCTAAAGGATCCAATATATCTTTAATTACATTGATATCCTCCTTGTCTTTTATCGTTTCCTCTAATAGTTTAACCTTTTTGTCAACATCAGCTGTTTGCTTGCCAATTGCCGCAACACATTTCTCTATTGTGAAATTATTAAATTCTGGTAAACCATCTGACAGCACAAGAGGATTTTTATCCGGTAAGTCTTCGCCAATTTCAGGCACTCTAAAAATAATAATTTCGATTATATCATAATAATATTAATTCCAAATAATCCCCGTAAAGAATAACATAACCAAACAAAATTGAATCACTCAACTTACAAAACTATATAGCCGTGACCACTACGGCTATTTGATAATATATTTTTCTTTGACAATAACAATCGTCTTCCACATAATAATAATGCCATTTTATTTTCTACTTAATTAAAATAAATAAATAATTAAAATTGACACTTTGTTTTTATTTAATTCGTTTATTTGGCGAACTTGAATATTCGACATTTAAAAAATAATTGAAGTAAATAATAAAAATGTTAAAGGAATGTCAAAGAGAACATAATAATTTATTTTTCGCTCTCGTAAAAGATAAGAAACTATTTAAAAATAGATGTCGCACATATACATTGTGTTGAGTAAATATTTTGGCGAATATTTTTTAAATATTATTTCACATTAATTCTTATGAAAAACTAAGGAAATTTAATAAATTTAATTTTAATATCGCACAAACAAAAAAGAAAATATTTATAAGTAAAAATTAAACAGACATTTAAATTATTTATAAATAAAATTATTTTTCTTATAAAAATTATATCAACAAAAGTTATTTCTATTAAAAATAAACAGAATAAATTGTTTAAATAAAATGAGAATAGGGGAATTGTTGCACAGTAACTGCTATATACACGTTGAAGCAAGATACGAAAATTTCCCCTTTTAAATTTTCGTTTCTTTTTGAGTGATATTTTTTTTACTCACTTGTAATACTTTAAATATTAATATAAATAAGATAAATATAGTTTCGCAATTATATAATAAATAAATAATTGTTTTGTTATTTTAATATTGTTTTAAGAAGAAAAAAAACGCAGAAAAAGCATAAAAAATATTAAATTTCCTATTAAGTTGAATTATCTTAGTGCAATTTGAATAAGCATAAAAAAACTCACTCATTAGCGCACGCTCTTTACATAATTTCTGACTAGCACAGTCAAGAGAAAATATTAAATAAAATATAAAAATATACTTTTGTAAGGTGTAAGAATGCATAAATAAAATTGCAATAGAAGAAGAAAACATTTTTTAGCAAAAATAATAAGTAAGATTTGCCGGCAAAATTAAACAGAAAACGAAAAAAAAAACTCAACACGTTTTTCAAAATTAAAGTCATCTTAAAGACAAACTAAGAATAAATAAGCGTAGAAAAATTAGAGTAATTTTGTATTTCTTCTTCATCATCATCATCATCGTTATTGTCGTCATCAAATTCTTCTCAGAGTTTTTATTAGACGAAAACAATAAATAAATTAAAGAGAATATTTAATTCTATGCTTTTAATGAGTCAGGGTTAAAGAACAATTTTTTTTTTATTTATTTATCGAGTAGAATTATTTTATTTATAATAAAATATAAATAAAAAATTATTTTGATTAAAAAAAATCAAGAAAATAGTTGTAAAAAGATTAAGTATAATTTTGAGTGTTTTTCTTATATAATAAAATTGCAATAAATTTTCTTTGCAATTATAATTAAATTTTGGAATTTTATTGTTTTTAATTATAATTTGTATCATTCAAAATTAAAATAAATTTATTTAATATAATAAAATACTTGAGAAATCATAGTAAAAACAACATAAACATAAGCATAAACATTTGAGTGGGAATTATATATTTTTTTCTACATCTAAAAAGTACTCAATATTTTGTTTGTGTTTTTGTTGTTGTTGTTGTTGTAGCTTATATTGTGTGTTGAGCAGAGTTTGTTCCTATCTTCATCAGTCAGTCGTGTTTTAACCTCCGCGTGTAGAGGAAGAATTTAATAGAAATAAAAATTGTTTTATTCATCTTGCATTTGGTTTTTATTTATATTTATTATTTTTATATTTTTGATCTTATTTCGCGATTTAACGAAAAGTAAATAAAGTTTTTTTTTTAAAGAAAAAATAATAATAATCTGTGACCGTATTTTAATTGTTATTAAAAAGCGAATTAATTAAATAATAAAAATTATATTATATCCTGTACAAAAAAAAAAAATCCCTTAGACAACGTGTCGCCACAGAAAAACAAAACAAAATTTTAACGAAATTTTCATTTGTTTTTTTTTGATCGAAATAAATTCCCTATTTTTGTTTCCTATTTTTTCAGTGAATTTCCTTTAAATTAATCCTCTCAGTTCCGGTTTTTAATAATTTATATTTTTTTAAAGCAAAAAATAAAAAAATGAGAAATTAATTTTAATTATTTAATCGTGTCGGTTAATGTCTTTATTTGTCTTAACATCGACAATTCAATTTATTATTTCTTCTCGCTAATTAGTAAGTGTTTAATGAGTGCTAATTTATTTTTTTTTCTTTCTCTCTCTGTTTATTTGTTTCTAGTTTAATTGGTGAAAAATAAATAATTAAAAAAATTAATATCAAGGAAAAGAATAAATAAAAATAAATATTGATAATAGTGTTTTAAGTGATTATTGAGTGTTGTTGTCGGGTGTTAAATTTATATCTGTGAAAATTATTATAATTATTATTCGTGGTGTTGTGTCGTGTGGTGTGTGTTTAGCATTTATTCGGTGTTTATAAAAAGAAAATTAATAAAATAATAATAAATTATTGAAATATTAACAAGAAATAAAGAAAATTTTAATCAAAATGAGTCCCAATAGTGTATTACTATTGGGGCTAATTTATTTATTTATACCAAAATCATGTTTGGCTGGACCATCTGATTCTTATTCGAAAATGTACTCGTCGCAGTTACCAGCTGATCCATGCTATGATGAGGATCGTCCACGTCGATGTATACCAGATTTTGTGAATGCCGCATTTGGTACACCAATTGTTGCATCGAGTACATGCGGTATTAAAGGACCGTCAACCTATTGCGATATGGGCGATCCAATAATGCAATCTTCCTCATCATCGGCAATGGTTGGATTAAACTCTGGTAATCCGCTTAATAATGTTTGCCATTTATGTGATGATGCAAATCCAAAGAAAAGATTTCCGGCAACAGCTTTAACCGATTTGAATAATCCAAATAATGTTACCTGTTGGCGTTCGGAGCCGTTGCCAGCACCATCGAGTACAAATGCACCACCAGACAATGTTACATTGACACTTTCGCTTGGAAAAAAATACGAATTAACATATGTTAGTCTGCAGTTTTGTCCACGCTCGATCAAGCCAGACTCGATAGCTATATTTAAGAGTGCTGATTTTGGGAAGACATGGCAACCGTTTCAGTTTTATAGTTCTCAGTGTCGCAAAGTATATGGCCGAGCAAATCGTGCAACAATAACTAAATCCAATGAACAGGAGGCTCGATGTACAGATTCTCATCGTCACACCGGTGATGGTACAGGAATGCAAGGAGCACGTATAGCCTTCAGCACATTAGAGGGACGACCATCCGCACCGGATTTCGATTCGTCACCAGTTCTACAAGACTGGGTAACCGCAACGGATATTCGTGTTGTTTTCCATCGTTTACAAATGCCACAGGATCCAATTGAGGATTTCCTTTTGCTTGGCTCACAACAAACACCACAAATTAAGTATCGTGATGATCAGATCGGTGCAAATATTATCGAAAGTTTAACAACATCGACATCAACAACAACAGCACCCACACACCATTATGCTGTCTCTGATTTTGCAGTTGGTGGTCGTTGCAAATGCAATGGACACGCATCAAAGTGTTTGACGGGTCGCGATGGACAATTATCATGTGATTGTAAACATAATACGGCTGGACGTGATTGTGAACGTTGCAAACCGTTTTTCTTCGATAGGCCATGGGGTAGGGCTACCGCTAGGGATGCCAATGAATGCAAAGGTAAGTTTTTCTTTTATTTGTCAATTAAATTCTTTATAAAAATTCGTAGAAATTATTTACCAATAATAATAATAATTTTTGTTTACGGGGTTTTTGCCTCTTTATTTTCGTTTCGTTTTTTTTATTGCAAAAAAAAAATATATTTTTTATTTTACCTTGCCTAATAGCCGTGCCTACCTTTTTTTTAATGTAATGTTATGTGTAGTTTAGGTACAATTAATTTGGTATTTTAGTATGATTATTATAACGAAACTCGGTTAATGCTAACGTTTTTGACACGCTTCTGTTTGTTTGTTTGTCGGAGTTATGTTTTTTCTTCATTATTTTTATTCCATTCATATTATTTTGTTCAAAAAAAAAGAAAAAAAAGGATCATAAAATTTAATTGATTGGAAATTATATTTATAAAATAACCGTAAATTGTGTCATTATGTATACTAAAGTGGTAGCAGTAGTAGTAGTAGTAATATGTTGTAGAATTTTCACTTTTCTATTAAATAGGGTGAACAATGTTTATTTTGGAATAAACAGAGAAAATAATAAATAAATTTTCTTCGTCTCAAAATATTAATAAAATTTTGTTAGATTTTCATTTGCTTCAATTGATTTCATCGTTTTGTGTTTTTTTTTTGTTTTCATTTTTAATGCACTCAACTGTTAAATAGTATTACTCGTGCTCTCGTTAAAGGTATTTTTTTATTTTTAGGTTTGTGCAAATGTTTATTAAAATTGTTTTGCGGAATCGATAAAATTATTGAATTTTTTTTTGTAAGTAAACGTTTTGGTATGTAAATGTGCTTTAGGATTTATTTGAAAGTAATTTTACAAGATGGTTTTTTTTTTTTAGTAATACTAAGGGGGTTTGTTTTGTTATTAATTATTTTCCCCTGTTTATTTGACGGTTATTTTTTTTGTTTGATGAGTGCAGGTATCTGGAGGCAAAGATGTATATAATCCGAATATCATAAACAGTTCTGCTCTGGCTTTGGTAGCAAATATTGTTAATTTAAAGACAATAAGCATGTTATTGAGTACACGAGGATTTTTCTACTCCTTTCATTATATATTTACATAAATAATGATTTCATGTAAACAGTTATTATTCTTTTAAAGGATGTTTTCCGTTTTATTTTTGTCTGTTGTTTTGTAATAACACACGACAATGCAAATAGCAAGTAAATGTTACTGATGATAATAAATAAGCAGAATAAATGTATGCTCAAAGCATAATTTTACATGGAAAATAATTATTAAAATATTATTAAGAAAAATTCATTTTTTTATGCTTTTGTATACTCGTGAGTTGTTTCTTAAGAGCTAATAACGTATCAACAGATTTTTACTTAATAATTTTAATAAGGTTATGAATTAATTAAGGTTTTATTAAACAATGAAACGATTATCGCGTTAAAGCAGGAAAATAAAGATTAATTTTATTATAACGATGATATCCGTAGTATATAATATAGCACAAAACATATGGTTGTTGTAACACGCGCTTCACCTACTAATGTGCGACATTAGCCAGACTTATAGTCACCAGAAAAACATTAACAAATTATTTATGCAATTTATATTTAACCGGATATAAATGTTAAAATTACTGTTAAAATTGGAAAAAAAGTATTATTTTTGAATAAACTAGTTTTATTGTTATTACGAATACGACAAGAATTATTATGTTTACGCGTTTATTTTTTCTTTTAAAGATATACTTTTCATCCCTTATAAATGTTATAATTAAATTACAGAAAAATAAATTTTAAATTTAACAAATAAATGACGCAAATCCAAATGTAATCGTTTGTTCTTAAAGGTAAAAAACGCAGATGGAGCAAATAGTAATATAAATATTGCATTTTAGTGTATTTATTACAGTAATTTATTTGTTTAATGTAATATTAACATATTTTTAAGTAATGCAACAGAAGATTATTTGATGGTTAAACCACGACTAAACATAGTAACATTCCCTTCACCATAATTTATTGTCTCTGTTTTTATTTTGGTATTACTAAAATTCGCGTTTTATTATCATTATTATTGTTCTGTTGGTTTATTTTTATTTATGCGGTATGATTACAAAGTAAGTGGTACGCTTGTCTAGAATGATAAAAGTAAATAATAAAAAAAAATCAAATTAAAATACCTGAGACTCCTCTCAATATATACGAAAGAAAAAAAATCTACTTTTTAATGCTTTTTAAACTTGTTGTTTTGACGGTATGTATGCGGAATTTTTAAGTTTTTGTTTTATTTTCTAACAAAGTAAATGGCGTAGAACGTTACAAGAAATATTAAAATAGGAGCAAAGGATCATGAGGGTGATGAAAACTATGATGATGGAAAATTTGTTTAAAAACTTGATTTAAGTTTAATGTAATTGCGGATGGTGGCTTTTTTGTTTTGTTTGTTTTAACAGTGGGTAAGCTTTAAATACCTTTTTCTTTCTTGATGCGAGCTTTGGTGTGCTTATTGAAGTGCTTTATTATTATTATTATTTTTTAAAATTGTAAATTTCTTAGTAATTAAAAGGTTTGTCTTAAACAAGTAAAGAAAGTTTCTTATAAAATTATTTTTAGTCTTATTTTTATGCTTTGATGTGATTAAAGCTCGTTTTTATTATTATTATTATTATTTAGTTTAATTTTTTATTCAACTGTTACAGATATTAATTGCAATAAAAATTTATCGTTTTCTTTTTTTTATTAAAATTTAACTATCGGCTAATTGCACTGTAGCTTACCAGTTTAACGTTAGAAAATACAAAAAATCAAAACTAAAGCTATTTAACCACATGAGGAAATTATCTATAAAATGAACAAAAAATTTAATTATAACTACACGCTGTGAATAATTTTATTTTATTTTCTTCGTATTTTTCTTGTCTCAACTTTTAAATAACGATGTTGAATGATTTTCTGTCATTTTATGCAAAATCTACTTATTTCTATTTATTTGTCTGTTATTGTCCGCTGTAAATACATAGTTGAAACAGATTTAATCATTACAAATGTACAGAATAACAACTAAAAAAGAAAAGAAATCAGAGTTGAAACATGAGTGGCTGGACTGGCCGTTGAAGAGGAGTTTAATAAGAAGCAAAAAAATTAATTATTTTGGTTTTTAATTAAAAAAAAAATGTTAAAGATGATTATTTTGAGGAAAAAGGGATGAACATTTTGCGGAAGCTGTTTTAATAAACAAAACCAAAAATAAATATAAACAAAGGTTAACCTCTAAAAAACAGGGACTTTTTAGTATAAATACGTTAGGATTGGCTTCTTTTGCTTTATTTTATTATTATTATTTATTTTTTTTAATTAATTAGCTAATAGGTAATAGAAAACAGGTAAAGATTTTAGCCTTTTCTTTTTTGATTTCGGATTTAAAAATTTTTTTCACTCCTTTTTCTTATTACTAAACATTGATTGCTTTTGATCCTTTGCGCACGTGGTAAAGTTTAAACAAAAATAAAATTACACCACTTAGTCCTTTACGTTTCTTATTACATTTTTTTTTTTGATTCCTTATATTATTATTTATTTTTATTCTTCTTTTAATTATAATTAAATTTAAACCCTACTACGGGTTTTTTTTTTCTACCTTTTATATTTTTTTTTCAGGTTCAGTTAGTTGTTGTCGGTACTTTTTTATTATAGCATTTTAACTTTTTTAAACTATTTTGTAAAGATAACTTTATTTTGAACTTTGAACCTGGTTGTTTATTTAATTTTGCCTAATAAATCAAGTCATTTGCTTATGTTTTTATCAAATAAAAGAAGAAAACTGAAAAACTTATAAGGAACGAAATTTTAGTATTTTTTTGTTTTTTTCGTTATTCTATAAACGTATTCAGTTTGGTTTTTGTTTTACTTTTTAAATAAATAGAAGAAATAAAAAAGAAGAAG
Organism: Ptychoptera contaminata; assembly: GCA_963942525.1. NCBI lineage: Eukaryota > Metazoa > Arthropoda > Insecta > Diptera > Ptychopteridae > Ptychoptera > Ptychoptera contaminata. Next base: position 7,483,201 of record OZ012637.1, read on the forward strand.
AAATTTCTAATTTATTATATTTTCTAGTCATGGTTAAATAACTAACAGTTAATTTTTAAAAGGTATATTTACATTAAAAATTAAGTAATAAAAAAAAAAAACGAAAACTTTTCTCCATTTCTAAGTACAACAGAGAACAGTTTTAATGCCAAGACTTTATTTTTTTTGCTTTAACTAGAAAGAACCTTGTTTAATTTTTATATATTTTTTTAATAAAGGTCCTTTAAATCTCTAAATTTCTTGGTATTTTCTCATAATTTCTTACAGTTTTTACTTGTTTGCTTTTGGTACCTTTAAAACCGCATTTAAAACAAGAAATGTGTTCGCCTTATATTTACTTCGCTTTTAGGTATTTTCATCGTTAAATTTCTTTGACTTTAACCCAAAAAAAGAAGCATGAAAGCTATTAATATTTAAAATAATTATTTATATTAAAATAATTAACTTAATCTATTGTCAACGAAAGGTTTTAAAATTTAAATAAATAAAACAAGGAGACGGATATTCTTAAAATTTTCTATTCCTATTATTATTATTTGTTGAAAATTATTGATTTAAATATTCATATCGCTAATGTATATACTAGATTATTCATTTAGTTTATTAATAAAACATGTGTGGAGTATATATATATATATATATATATATATATATATATATATATATATATTGTGCTATGTATAATTGTGCTAATGTATGCTGCTTCGATTTTTATTTTATTTTGACACTGAAACCATTGTTTATACTCTTTTCTACTTACCTACATACACTTCCCCTTTTATGCTATATTAATTATTTATTTATTAAAGAAAAGTTTTTGCATAGGAAATTTCTTCTTGTGTCGTACATACATAGCTGCTTTTTGGTATTATTCTAAAAAATAAAAATTTTAATAAATATTTTTTATAAATATAAAAAACTTAATTAATTACTAATTTAAGTTTTAATAAAAATTTCGCTTAGGGTTTTTATTCTTAAACCTTTAAGGTAAAATAAGGGATGATTTAATATTAAGTAAAAAAAAAAATAAACCGAAATTTAATGTCATTTAATTAAAAGCAGGGATTTTTTTTAATTTTCTTCTTCGAAAAATAAAAATAAAAACCATCATTATTCGCCTCAGTTAACACAAGTAAAGTGTAAAATATAATCTCTGGCAAAGGAATTGTATGCTCTACTGTTTACCTTAACGTTAATGTTAACGCTAACATTACCATTAACACCAATGTTTATCAATTATAAGCAGCCAAGCAAGGAAAAAGTAAAAATAAAAAAAAAAATACTTTCTTAACCACTGCCCTAAGTATCCCAAGTTAAAAAAAAATGTTAAAGAAAAAACACATTAAAACTGATGTCATTTTATTTAATAGACTTTGTTCACTGTTTGCACTGTTCACCCACTTTAAAAAAATAAAATCATTTTTTGCTTTCACTTAATCAAAATTAATGAATGTAATTAGGAAATACCCTGCTGAATGTTAATCATATTTTCCTTTTATTATTATTATTATTATTCTCTCTTATATTTTTCATCATCGTTTAATATAAAAAATAAAAATAAAAATTATTGTTTTGGCATTTCCTACGCTTAAAGTAAGAATTAGAACGAACAATAAAAAAAATAATTATGCAATGTAATTCGCGTAGTTGTGTAACGAAAAAAATAAATAAAAGTTAAATAAACGTGCACTAAACGTACGTAAAAACAATAAAAGTTTGCAAGAGATGTAAAAACAAAGTAGAAAATAAAGGTAAATAAAACAGACCACTGATTGTTTGACGTTGATGCGACAAAACAATGTTAAGACATAAAATAACAATGAGAAAAATTTCTTTATTTAAATAAATTTTGTTTTTTTTATTTATTTTCTCAAAAAAAAAAAAAAAACGAAAAATTAACAAAAATTTCTTTTCCTCAAAGTCAATGCAGATGAAAACATTAATTATTTATTTATTATTTTTTTAAATTAAAATTCTGTCCGATAAAGAGATAATATTATACAGGTGGAAATTATTAATAAATAAATACTCATATGGATTGTTGTACGATGATTAATATTTGAGAATTGTCATTGTCATCGGTGGCGGCGGCTGTTGTTGGTTTTTTAACTTTTTTTTTGTTTTTATTTAATCAGATTTAAAAACATTACCAACAGCATAAATATCATTACTTTCATCAATTTTAAATTTTAATTTTGTTGCTTCAATTATTTTATTTTTTTTTTAATTAATTAATTTTTCAACACAGGAACACAGAGTAATAAACGTGACTTGGCTTTATTAGTGATAATTTTCTCTTACCTTTTGGTAAAAAATTAAAAAGATAATAATTTATTTTTCTTTGATGAATAGAAAAGACGAATTCTTGTTTGCATAAATGTTTTGTGTGTGTGTGTTATGTTTAATTTTGTATGCACAAAACATAAGTTGTGTTTATAGAAATTTTATGCTATTTGTATAATAAGAAATGATGAGTGAAATGTTATGGAAAAGAAAAAAAAACAGGTGGATATTGGCATTGTTTTAATGAATTTTCGTTGTATGTGATTAAAATAATATTATTATTATTATTATCTTAATCTAAGTATGGTAAAATCTGTTTAATTATGAAAATAAAAAATTCTTTTTAAATTAATTTCGCATAAATTGAATTGTTTTTTTATTTTACCGAAATTGTTTTTATTTAATTTTTTCACAAAGTATGTATTCCACCAAGAGGATTAATATATTTATATTGAATTTACATGCTTTAAAAAGGGATAATTAATATTTAATTAATTCAAGTAAATTCAGTTAAAAAGTTTATTGACTTTTTAATGCTTTAATTATAAAAATAAAAAACTCCAATAAAAATATTATTGGCAAACATAACTATTGCACGGTTTTTGCATAGCATATTAAAATTTTTTTTTTATTAATTTCTTATATTAAAGTGAATTAATTAAGTAACAAATTGTTATTACTTTGGCATAGAGATTTTTTAATGTATTTAACATTGAAATGTATGTATATTTCGCGTTGCATTTGCAGAATAACAGACATTTTTAGCTTTTTCTTTTTTTTTTTTTAATAAAACAGAAAAACGGGTTAACGAATTGCGAAAAAAAAAAGAAATGGAATAAAAACTTGTTAATTAAATCATCAAATGTTATTAAAAAAATATAAACAAAAAACAATGAAGAGAAATAACAGAACAAATGTTGCTTCTGTTAAAAGACCTACCTTTACAATTTACATACTTACACACCTTTTAATTAAATTTGCAAAAAAAAAAAATATATAATAATAATAATAAGGTATTTTTTAAGATACAAATTACGAGTTTAATAATTTTTATTCACGCTTAATGCTATTCGATCTTCTTTTTTCTCCTTTGTTTTGCATTTAGAATAATTCTCCTTATTTTTGCACTTTTAAATGAAGTAATGAAACTATCTTGGGCGTGAGTTTAGGCCAAAAATAATGATATTAATAAAAGTTTATAAAAGAAATTTTGTATTTTCTGATTTTATTTTAATGTGAATTACTGGGTTAGTTCCGGCTCTGTTTAACTGTTGAAATTTTATGCAAAATATTTATTAAATAATATAATAAAGCGACGATATTATTTTTATTATTATTATCCTAGTGGTCTTTTTTTTTTGCTTCATCTGTGCTATTAATTTTTTGCGTTAACATAAAAAACTACGCGGCTTAAAAAGTACAAGAAGACAAAGTACACAAAAAAATAAAAATTGAACAAATGATTACAATCTAACTAAGTTAAGTAACATCGCGATAATTTTCTTTGTTTAAAACAGATTTTATTTTTTCATTTCTTTATTTGCTTTCTTAAAAGCTTAAAGCATCTACAGTAATAATAATAATAATAATAATAATAATAATAATAATAATAATAATAATAATAATAATAATAATAATAATAATAATAATAATAATAATAATAATAATAATAATAATAATAATAATAATAATAATAATAATAATAATAATAATAATAATAATAATAATAAAAATAATCATTCTAATAACATTAAATAAAAATATTCAACAGGAAATCGTTTATTTGACACCGTGGTAAAAAAATAAAAATTATTAAACAAATTTCTTATGTTTTTTATTTGCAATTTCATAATAATTTTACTCAACTGAATATGAAGAGAGAAACAAGTATTTTCTATTTAAAACATTATTAATATACACAAGAGTTTAATATTTGAATAAATACTTTAAACAAAAGCAATAAATCAATATTAGATTTTATTAATTTAAGTTAAAAAAAAGAGAAAATCAACCAAAATCATTATAATAAAAATGCGGGCACATTACGAATAGTCGTTAAAACGTGCATTATCTGCTCTGCTCTGTTATTTCGCTTAACAAAATTTAATTTAAAGGAACCAAAAAAAAAACTTGTTGTTTTAAAACTTTAAAATTAAAATATGAGTAGGCTTTTCTATAGAAACAAATATTTTTTGAACTGATTCGACCCATACGACCGGTAAAGTCACCAATAGCCAGTGAGAGGCCAAAAAAGGCAAACAGAATTTCAATGAAATTAAAATCTTAAAATTAATAAATTTTTTTTGGTGTTAATAAATATTAATAATTGAATAAAAGAATTAATTAAATTTTTCACTCTTACTGTGACTGTATGTCACTAACAATGTGCTTTTGTCTGTTTTAGAATATTAGTAATAAGAAAAACAATCACTAAAAATTAACGTTTTATAATTTTCGTTAAAGTGTATTTATGCTCTAAATAGTAATAAATACTTTTTGTCTTTTAAATTTAAATTTTATTTAGTTTTTTTTTCGTCACTTTGAAACCTCTGGTTGTTTGGTGTGTCTTGAGAGTTTTATCTTTAAATATAAAATTGATTTTAAAGTGGTCTCATTTATTATAAATTCATAACATAATGATGTTGCATAGTTTTTTGTTAAGATTTTATTATTTTTATTTAATAATGTTTTTTTGTCTTTTAATACTTTGCTCATCGCATCATGATGCTGTACTTGTTGTTATTATTTTTCTCTTATTTTTAAATACATTTTAAATGCTTTTAAACATTTAATACATGCTAAAGAAATGAAGAAAAAACTATCCTAGCTATTATGGTTGGTTAGTGTTTTATGATTTTATTCTTACTTTTAATAAAATTATACATACTTTTGCTGTTTCAATTTTTGCTTCTCTAGTTGTTATTATTATTTTATTTTTCGTTTTTCTTTAATAAAGATCACGACATTATAATGATGAGGCTTTTATAGTTGTTTATTATAAAAAAAAAATTAATGTTTAGTTTATTTTATTTTAAGTTTTTATTTCAAAGATGATTATGTTGATGAAAAATATAGAAGAGAAAAAAAAGAAAAACAATATTTATGTAAATTTGTTTTGAAAAATTTATGATTTTAATAATAAGGAAAAGTTTTTTGTTTTTAAATGATTATTAGGACATTTTTATGCTTTTTATTTATTAGAAGTAATTTAATTAATTTATTATTTTGTTGGTTAATTTATTTGTTAAATATTTATTCACTTTTGCTAAATTGACGATGATTTAATCATTAATTAATTAATTAAAACACTTTAACCAAACACTTATATCAAACATAACAGGGTTATGTGTCCAGTAGACACATTTTGGTGATTTTAATATTGATTTGCATTGATAAATAATGTTCTACGGTAGCACAGTGTTTCTTTTTTTATTGTAGTCTCTTTGCAACTTTCAAGCAATGTCTTTAGTTAATCGTTGCATTGAAGGCATATATTTATTATTATTATTATTATTAAATATTTTTCTTTTTGATGCAACAAACATTTATTACATTACTTAAAAAGCACAATAAACTTTTAAAAGTATTTTTACGTTTTTAAAAATTCTTTTCTTTTCTTTTTTAAAAAGGATTTTCTTTTTTTCGATTTGCCTTCAGTTATGCATTATTCTTATTATTATTATTATTATTATTATTATTATTATTATTATTATTATTATTATTTTTATTTTTATTAATAAAAAGTCAGCAGAATAATATTAATAATAATAATAAGAAACTCGGTGGAAATTTTTTTCGATCAATAAATAACAAAGACAATGACTTTGATGACTATAAAAATTGTTTTTTTTTTTTTAAAAATAAAAGAAAGTAATACAGAGTGAAAAATTGATTAAATTTCCTTTCTTGTGTTTTATTAATTTTCTATTCTATATATATATATAAAAAAAAAAACATATTTCATATTTTATTATAATTTAATAAACGTATTAATTTTTTTTTTTCTCGATATATAATTTAAAAGCGAAAGAAACTGGGTGGTTAAGGAGTCAATGTACACTTTATTTGCATAATCTACCCTTATATTACTTGAAGTTTAATTTTTCTTTTTTTTTTTTATTTTTTAATCTTTAGGGTAATATTTGAATCAATCTTTGGCAATACCGTAGCTAAATAACAAAAAAATTACTCGCACAAAATTGAGCGAACAACAACCCAGGAAAAAACATATTGCACGATAATATTTTGTGTGTGTGTGTGTTTTTTTTTATTTAAATTAATTTTTTCAATAAATTTATAAATTATTTTTTTTTTTTATTATTGTTTTGTTTATGTTTTCCCGGTTTGCTGTTTAATGCCCTTTAGTACAAAATATGTTTATAATTTTTTTTTCTGTATTCTTATTGTAGCTGCTGTTGTTGTTGTTGTTGTTGAATATATAATATCAACCCAATTACCCTTATTTCAATTTACCATTATGGATAAAATAATAATAATAATAATAACGTAGTAATAACAATAAATGAAATAAAATCACGCATTTTAATGAAAAATAAACAAGAAATATATTTATTTATTTATTTTTTTTTTTTCGTATTTTTTTGGCAACATAATAGATCAACCTACGCTTCCGGAAGTATATTTTTGTTGAAATGAAAATTTTAAACTAATCGATAAATAATAATAATAACACAATTAATAGCAGCGGAATTGATTATATAAACAAGAAAAATATTTTAATTAACCTGATAAATGATATTAAAAGAAAAAATTTTTCGTTTTAATTAATAAGGAAGATGAACAAATTATAATAATAATCGATGAATTGACCGATGAAATTAACATTTAAATTGGAATTTAGATGTATAAAATAAATAAATTTTTTATTTACATTATTAAAAAATGCTGGCAAATAAATAATAATTATTGCAAAAATATATATAAAAGCAAAATTGAATAAATTTTCTAACGAAAACCGTTCTATAAGCGGCATTTATAGCAATATTAAACGTTCAAGACCACCAAGAAATAAATATTCATTATGCTATTATTATTATTATTTATATTTATATTATGATTATTGTTATTATTAGTTACAATCAATTTCTCCTCTTAATTGAATAATAACATAAACAATCCGAAAAAACCAAAAAAAAAAAAGCACAGAATAAATAAATAAGAAGAGAAAAAACCACTCAAACTACATTATTTGTTGCTATTTATTTAAATTTTATTAATAATATTAATTATTAATAAACTTTTTATTGATTATTTATTTTATCTTGATTAATCTATAAATAAATATAACAATTATGTATATTTATATATATATATATGTATATATACTTTTATGTACAATTAATATTATTATTATTATTATTATTTAATTTGTTTATAATTTTTGATTTCATTGTTGCCATATGAGTTAAATATAATTATGAGTTGAATATTTTATTTTTCTACTTCTTGTACACCAGTGATGGCGAACCTATGACCTGTGGGTCATACACTGATCCGCGCAGGCTTTTTAAATGATCCAGACTTGACAAAATAAAAGCAAAAATGTCTGAAAGTAGTGCAGATAATAAGAATCCTACACTGAATATTAAAAATATTATATTAAACGTATAGGATTCCTAATCAAATAATTTTGAATTAATGTAAAAACTTACAAATCCTCTGTTAACGATATATTCAGGTCTGCATATTCGTGTGAAAAATTATTTTCTTCAACGAATTTTGTCTTATCTTTCAACAGAAATAAATTAAGTAATGAATTTACTAAAAACTGCGTTAAATGAATGAATCTCTCTCTTCATGGTTTTATGATCCATAAGCTAGTGCAAAAAAAAAACAAATAATTAACAAAATTTATCAAAATTAAAGGTTCGCCATCACTGTTCTACACTATTATTGCGTTACTAAATAAATAATTAATAAAATCAATAAATATATTTTTTCGCATATTAATTATATTTGTAATTTGCACTACCACCCCACGTTTATAATTTATGACATTTTTGACTAAATTCATTGTTGTTTGAGTGGATTTTCTTTCTGTTTACCATACTAAATAGTTTCTTTTTTTTTAAATTAATTAATTGTTTACCTGTAGATAGTGTTTAAAATTGATAAAAACAAAACTTTAGCTATTAAATTGTAATTAAAATAGTTAAAAAATAAAATAAATTGCGAAAAAACGTTGTGTAAATCCAGTATATAACTAATAACTTTTGTTTAATAATAAAATAAAATACCACCTAAAGCATTCTAATCAATAAAAAAATGATTATTTTATATACACCTATATAAAGGTATATAATGAATTTTTACCTTTAACTTTGTTAATTTGATTTAACCATGGTTTAATCATATAAGTTTGCTTAACTTAATGTTAATACAACATTTAACTACAAACAACAAAACGATGCATTTAAACCACAATTTATGTATTTTTTTTTTTTTTTTATTGAACATATAAATGTGTACTATTATTAATTTAATGTTTATTATATTGCTTTAACTGCTGATGCTGATATTAGTGATGCTGATGCTGCTGCTGTTTTATTTTTTTTTATTCATTTTCTTAAACATAAAATATTCATTTACTTAGTTTTATTTTTTCGTAAAGAATTTTTAACATATAAGAACGAAATAAAAAAAAATGAAATTAAAATTAAAATTAAACGATGCTGTAGGTTATAAAGCAGCATAGTATAGTGAAGGAATAAAAATAATAATAATAAAAAAACACCAACCTTTAACCACCTCCGTAAATATATTATAACAATGCTTACCTGTTAATACTTTATTTGTAGTTAACAGCAAGATTGTTTTTAATATATACAATATATATTTCTTTTTTTTGCACACCTGATATGCGTAATAATAATAATAATAATATTAAAAATTATTCACACTTATTTTGTGTATGCAAATATTAAATGAATTTTTCTTTTTAAATATAAATTTATTCACTGACTAGGCCTGTTTGGTTGATTCAACTCGGTTATTTCTTTTAATAATTTATCTTCATTTCTAGTTGGCCTAAAGTTTTTCTTCTGTAATAAGTCACTGTACTAAAGTAAGTACTTTGGTGATAAATTACCCACTGTATTATTAGTTAAATAAACTTTTCCACTCACATATGGTTAAAGTTTGCTAAACATAAAAAAAAGAAGCAATTGAGAAGAAAATTAATTAAAGATTGTCTTATTGTTGTTGTTTCTTCTTGTTATTTTAGTTAATTGTTATAAGCGGGTAAAATAGAGGCTAGACATTATAAACCTTAAGACAGTGTTTATGTTAAAAAGAACCTAAAAAAGAATCTTTTACCCGCATACTTTTTTAATTCATTCCCACGAGTTTCTTTACTTATTTTTTTCCTTGGATTTTCCCTTTAAACAACACAGAATGGGTGATCGATGCTGTAAAAAAATGTTAAACATTGTCTTGTGGCTTTAATGATGTAGTGAAAAATAAGAAAATTTAAATAAATAGAGATTTTTTTTTGCCATGATTAAAGAATAGCGAAATAGCAGCTCTTTTAAACACCCTAATTTTTTTTTCAGGAGTTTTCCTTTAAAGAAAATTAGGTCACTTGATTTGTTAAAAGTATTACATGGTGTGGGTGAATGTGGTTTTCTTTGTAAAATGATAACGTCTTGTTTGTAAATATTCAAAGAATAGAAATAGATAAACAGATGAAAAATAGAAAATTTACTTTCTTTTGATTTTAAGGGTGAAATTTAATTGAAAAATCACTATTAAAAAATACTTAAGAAAAATTATTATTTAAATGTTGTGTGCAATACCCTGTGAAAATACAAATAATATTCATGTAATAACCACAATTACACAATAAACATATGTAATTACAATTTGCTATTTAAATAATTGAATATTACCTGTATAGTCACGTAATTAATTGTAAAATTGACTTAAATATTTAAGTCACATATATGTATGTTTTTTTTCAGTTTTGATTTGATTTCTTTTTACGTTTATTTATGGAAAAGTATAAAGAAAAATCAAAATTGTGACTGAAAAGATGCAAAAATAGGGTAACCTTTGCTACGTTACCATAGAATACTATTGGTTTTTATTTGCACACATTGCTTTTACTCTACTTTTACATAAAGTTTATTATACAATTGTTAACGTGAACATTTACGTGTTTCTATACGTTTTGTGGTTGTACGTTTTGTGAATATAACGAGTCCTTAAAAGTTAAATAAAATAAAGTTTTTATCAATCTAATAGAAATTCGAGAAGAATATGCGGATTTATCTGTTGTTCCGGTTGATTTTTGCTGTGTTTTTCATTTAGGTTATTAATTTTTACTTGAAAATCATAGAAAATAATGTCACTAATAGGCATGAGATTGGTAATAAGTAGTTGAAAGTTTTATAACTAAATCAACTGTAGGTCTATCCATGATGTGTGTGTATATTTTTTATATATTTTTGGTTACTTTAAAATAATAAGTGAAGATGATAAAGATAGAAAAAAAGACGTGACATGAATTCAAATTATATTTATTATTTATGCTGATAGTGTTACTTTGGGTATTTTTTTTTGTCTACGTAAGTATGTAGTGCGTTGATGATAGTGGAAGTGTTTATGTAAATCCTTTATATTTTTCAATTTTTAAGAGATTTTTATTATTTAAATGATTTTCTTTATCCTTATAACAATTAAATATATTTATTGTAACAAGTATTATTATTACCTGTGCTAATTTGATTATAATCATTATTATAATATTGATATAGAAAAAATTACGGATTTTAATCAATTATTTATATATATTTATTACTTGCTTGTACACTAGTAAAGTGTTAACGAATTAAATTTTTATCACGATATTATATAATTAAATTTAAATAACCGTTCGTTTGTATGTTAAATTATTATTTTATTTTATTATTTTTTTCGTCTGAATATAAAGTGTAGTGTACTAAAAGTGTACTTTTATAGTGTTTAAAAATAACACCGGTTGTTGTTAATTTAATGTATTACCTTTAATTAAATAAAGGTAAAGTTAATTTATAGCATGCACTTTGAATTAAAAATGTAATATAGACAAAATTTTAATGTGACCAGTGGCTCACATTATTATAACATATTTTTTGTTAATTAAATATGTTTTGCTATATACGTTGCTATTATAAAATTTTAAGGAGAATTTATTTTTGTAATAAAATAACATCGGGAAAGAGATTCTCAACCGGAATAGTATATGTTTCCCATTCAATAAAATAATAATAAAAAAAAAACAGTAAGAAATTTTTTACCCTACCGCTGATACATTTATATATTTTCTAATTAATAAATAAAATCAGTTCACGATTCATGAGATTTAATTAAGTTTATATTCTATAATCTAACCTTTTCTTAGATTACTTTATTATTATTATTATTATTATTTAATTTTTCTTTTCTAGTTTATTTTATTATTTTCTTTTTCTTTTTGTTAAGAAACAGGTACGTTTTACCTTTTGCGTTAAATATGCTTGATATGCTGTAAGCACAACCTGAATTATTAACTTAAAAACTATATCTATATATATATATATATATTTTATAAATTAATTTAATGATATTCATCCCAACATACATAATTAAATTCATTTCTATCGTAAATTTACCGGTTTTTATTTTGCAAAAATTATAACGATTTTTATCATTTTTCTTTCGTTTTATCGTTTTGTAATTAAATTAGATTTGCAAAAAGAAAATATGATTAAATTGTAATAAAAATAATAAAATAAAGATTTATAATCAATAAATATTTTTAAGAAAATATTTATATGAAAGAAATCGTAAAAAAGTAAACAAAGTAGAAGAATTTTAAAGTGAAATAACCCAAGTGTATGCATGTGTGGTAGCAGAAAACTCTATGATATCTTTGTTCTATTCTTTAAATGAAGTAAATATTGGGAAAAATTATTTTTTTATTATTATATTTATTTAAGTCTTAAATAAATAACAAGATTTATAACAATACACTTTTCACCCTATAAAATATTGTTACGAAATTTGTGTCTGAATCAAGCGCACGATGAAAACGGAAAGAAAAAATTTGAGTCTTTTTTGTCTGCACGAAAAAATACAAAAAACAATGAAAATGGGATAGTGGTTTTGCTGTTGCTGCTGTTTATAGTGAATAATTTCGTTGCTTTATCTTGTTTTTCACGATTACATGTGTATATGTTGTGAAAAAATCTAGGCGCAAGCATTATTTTTTTTTGCAACAATTTTCTAATGTAATATGTGATGAGTGTTTTATGGATAAAAGCAGACAAAATAAAAAATACCAGCAGAGTATATTCATATTTATGCATGCATTTACGATGAGATTTATTTTGCAAAATAAACATGTTAAGTGAAAAGAATAAAAGGGGTGCAATTGAAGGTAGCGTAACACAGGGAATACAAACAAAACATAAAAATCAATAATAATAATAATTTTTTTATTCTTTTATTCTTACTTTGATTAGTTGAATTTCTGTCTAATTAGGAAGTTTATATATTTTATACCTTATTTTACCGGCAATTTTTAAAAATTAAAATCCATTAAAAAAACTGTTAATAAATTTCCGGCACGCGTTTTCAACTAGATATTAAAATTTATCATTATATCTCTAAGCATAAGAAAAAAATCCACATTTTATGTTATTAATCTTCAGGAAACACAATACATGTCGAAGTAAATACAAAAAAAAAATATCGTTTCTGGATAAAAAAGGCACGAATAAAAAGGTAAAATTGATTTAGGAAAAGTTTCAAGGTAAATATTAATTTTATTTTTTTTTTTATGAAAGTTTCTTATGCCATTCATATAAGCGATATTACCGGTAATGGAAGCATTTCATATTTTATTCACTGTGCTGTTATATAAACGGTTAAAGGAATATATAGGAGAAAAAAAAATAAAAATTTGATAACAAGATAGGTTAGACAAAGTGTTAAAAGGAATTTTCATCATATATTTTGTGTGTGTGTGCTTTTTACCATCTCGTTTTGCAATTTTTTGCCCGAAATATAGTTATATAAGGATGATGGGATGGTTATGTTTTTCCAACCCCTAAAACTCTCTTTTTAAATCAATTTATTTTATTTTATTGATTCTTATTTTTTAAGACATAATTCTAGATATATATTTCTTTATTTGTTTTTAATGTAAATAAATTTATTAAATTAAGAAATAAAATTTAAATTAAATATCAATAAATAGGTGATAAAAATTTCTCAGTATTAGCACCTGATAATTGTTTAAGAATGTTTTATGTTTTTTTGCATTTATTTAACACGGTTTTATTGTGCATATTCAAAGTGGTTTTATTGTTATTAATTTATTTTTTTCTTTTGCGTTATTGATACGATAAAGTAGCGCAGAAATGTGTACAAGAATCTCGCTGATAAAAATAAAAAATAAATTGATAAAACGATCACTTTCTTACTGCTGATCTATTTATTTTTAATTTTATGTAATAAAATTTTCAATGTGGAGTATTATTTTTTTTTTTCTGCAATTGAAAATTATTTCTTTTATTGCCAATTTAATACAATTTTTTCTTGCAATATAGTTACTTGCTTCTTCGCTATCATAAAATTTAAGTACTAAGAATTTATTTTTATTATTGAAGTACTTCTCATAGAGAAAAATTATTTAAATAAATTATTGGTGTTCGGTTATTTAGGATGTAAGAATTTTCAGCTGCTTTCTTTTTTTTGTTGTTTAGTAAAAATTGAATTGTAATAAGTTATTTAGTCGGGTTATTTAACAAAAAAAAAGAAGGTATTTTAGTTGTCTTAACCATCTGGAGTCAATAAAAAAAAAAGCAAACAAACAGAAATTATATATTTTCATTGTGGAAATTTTATCGAATTAAAATGCCTGAAATTTCTTTATTATTATTATTATTTGTTTATCAAATGTGCGTATTTGGTTTTAGAAAAATATTTTTTAGATTAAAAAAGGATTTTTATTTTTTGGTTGTTATTGCTAGTCATCGCTGTAAGGTCATTCAACGGAATATACATACATTCCAATGAAAATTTTCATCGCATTTATGTAAAAAAATATAAGTATAGCATTTCTCTTGACTATATTATTATTGTTGTTGAATTATTATTTATTTTTTATTATTATTATTGTAAATGTGATGGACAAATAGTCCTTTAAAAACCACATTTGAATTTCTTCTGTTTTGTTATTTTAGTGGAGTTTTCTTTTTGCTTATTTTCTTTTTTTTAGATTTATTTTTAAGTATCAACATATTTATTTTCCGTTTTTCTTGTCTCTCCACTGATGTGATTTTACTTTGGAAATACTTTTCTATTATCTTTTGTTCATTTGCTTGATTTTACAAATATCTGATCAAGAATATTTTCTATTTTTTAACTCTCATCTCTGATGAGCAATATAGATAGAACCATATTGTGTTAAAATAGACAAGTAAAGTGTTTTTATTTTTGTTATATTATTCTGGGTTATCCTTCATCTTTAATAAATAAATATAATAAAAATTAAATAAGAAAAAAAATACTAAGCAAAGAAGGGTGTGTGAATTGCACTTTAGTAACATACAGATAAAATATTTATGATATTGATGAAAAAAATTATTGATAGGTATTTATGTAAAAGGCGTACTAAACTGTATATGATATGGGGAATTTAAGGATAAACATTTAAGTGTTTTTTTTATTTTCTTATATTTAATATTATTCTTCTTTTAGTTTCGTATTTTTACTAAAAATTCAAAATCAACAGCAATATTGTTTTATGACAAAGCAAATTGTAAGAAGGTGGGAATTTATTATTATTTAAACGAAGAGGATCTAACACAGATTTTGTTTTATTATTATTATTATTATTTTACTTTAATAAATAAATAGACAATTTTTAAAAATATGTAATAATATTAATAAGAAATGACGTCTTTTCGGGAAAAAAAAAAAATAATAATAGTTTATGACCTTGCAACTTTGCCAGACAAATCGGCACCAACAAAACCTTTTTTTTTTCTATTCTTCTATCCATTTATTTAATAAACAAAAAATTTATTATCTACTTTTATGGATTTTTAAATATTTGGATTAGTTTGTCTGTTTATGGTGTTTTAAATATTTAAAGAAAAAAAGAAAATTAATTATTCGACATAATGTGTGCGCACATATGGTTGTTTCTGATGTGTTTCTGATTTATTAAAGTAAATAAATAAATAAATAGACTTAGGCGAAGATAATTTTAGGATAAATGATGTAATAAAAAAAAAGAAAATATTTACTTGAAAAGTGTAATTAAAGTTGATACTTAATGTCCCTGTTTTTTTAATTTTAATGACCCTTAGCTTATGAACAAAATTAATTCCACAAGAACAAGGTAGTTAACCTCAATCTAATCATGTTGCCTATCATTGAAGAACCTTTATCATAAAACTATTGATTTATGTCAAATGATACGCTGCTGTTGAATTGTAATCGAAAAATACTATTTGTTAAAACGATAAATAAAAGGATTAACATGGATAATATATTGATTTTTGTGATTTTATATATATATATATATATATATATATATATATATATATATATATATGAGTAGATGCTACTGATTTATACGCATCAGAAAATCACATACTTAAAATAGTGTATTAAATGTTCTAATTCTATCTTATAGCATATAACATAATCCATTTTCGATATCCACTTAAATGTTTCTTTATTCAACGTATATGATCCGTATTCTTCTTCTTTGTAGATTTATCATTTTTCTATTATGTATATATGTTGTATGCGAGTGAAAAGAACACTTCAGTATAAAAGGAAAGAAATTTATATATCGTCTTGAGTTATTTTTCTTCATCTTAAAGTCATCTTGAAAATTTAGTTCAACCAAAGAAAATTAGAAATTTTTATCTTAGAATATATTTTTATTTATTTATTTATTTTGTTGTATTTTAAAGCCGATAATAATAATAATAATAGTGATAATAATAGTAATAATAATGATGATGATATCTGATATCTAATTAGAATTAATTACAACAATTTTCTTCTTTGTGTTAATTTTATCTATTTTATTTCAATAATTTAAAGAGAGGAAAAAATAAACACACATTTTATGTGTCTCTTATTGAAAAACATATTTTAAAAAAGTTTAATTTAGACAAGAAAATAAAATAATAAGAAACATCTTTGTAAGATTAGACACGACGAAAGACATAAATAAATAAATATAAACTTTTAAATAGATAATAAAATTGGTAGTTTTATTCAATATAAATTAAGAATAAATAAAATATATTTTATCTATTAATAAAGTAAATAAATTAGAGATGAAAATAAAAAAATAATTTTTTTCTAGATTAGATACGATTACAGTGAATAATCCATAATGAAAATGCAGAGGTTAGTTTCTTCTAGTTATTTTTTTGTGTGTCGGACTTTTTTTTGGGTATTGGTCGGAAGTGAATACAAAAATTTATCTTATAATTTATCTAAATTTATCAAAATTAACATTTTATTAAAGAAGGAAATTGTATAAGATGCTGGCTCTTTTTTCAATGAAATTTTGTTAGAAATAAACGAAATACTTTCTTATTTTTTATCGAAATACTACATTGCAGTCTGATTAATAAACATATTTTTCGCATAATTTCATTAATTGCTTAATTTTACAGCAAATATTAACGACAAAACAGTGAATACAAGCTCGAAAGAACTGTTTATTTTATCAAAAGAAATATTTATAACACTTTCTTATAAAGTTATTTAAATTATGCACTTTAAATTTGATTAAAATGTCGATCTTAAAGATAATCAAAGTAAAAAAACAACGAAAGACTGTCACTAAGGTATTTTAACATTATTATTTTTCACTAGTTTATGACCATTGATGACATGAAATTAAAATTACAATTATTCAATCTGATACCTCGAATGATACACGGATTACGGATTAATAAATAAATAAAGAAAAAAAACAACAATTCGTTATCAAAATTGTTATCAAAATTTATAGAGTTGATTTTCTTGAATGATATAAATATTAAGATTAAAATTGTTGTTTTTAAATTTTTATTTATTATCTTTTGCTTAATAAAAGTCTAGTCAGACTTGAAGTGGTTGAAGTAAAAGAAAAAAAAAACAAAATAAAGAAAGCACGATTATGATGGTTTTTTTCCATATTTGTTTCATCATCGATAGATGTAGTCAATGGACAATTTGGATTTCTTTCATCTCTCAGCATTTTATTACAAATATTATTTATCGAAATAAATTTATATTGAATTGTTTATTTTGTTATAATTTTTATGATTATTAAAGTAAGAGATATTAAAAGAAATATATATATATATAAGATGACCGTGTCCAAGATGAAATTAAGATAAAATGTTTGTTTGTTTGTTTGTCATCTTTTTTAGATATTCAATTTTTCTTTCTTTTTAAACAAATTTCATCATTTTTCTATTATTAACCATCATAATAACGTATTATTGAAATTGTATTTCTTTGCTTTAACGTTAAAAATGAATTTATTCATAGCTAATATTTTATTAGATATTAAGATTAAGATAAGAAAGAAAAATTTAATAATAATAATAATAGTACTAACAACGGCAACATCTAGATGGTAACAAAAATATAAAAATAAAATGTTCGTAATACTAATAATAATAATAATAATATTATAACCAAATAGTAATTGATATATCTAGATAAATCTCGATCTCTATTTATTTATTTTTTATTATACAGGGTGGCAATAAAATTTTATTCTTTTAATTAAAAAAACTCTTCAGGGATAAACACTTTACTGGTTAATATAGATAATTTTCAACTGAATTTAATTTAATGCTTAAAAATTTGTACAGTATTTGCAATATATAGGGAATTCCAAACAAGTGAATAAACAACGATTTATTGATTAGAAATTTTGAGTGACAATTTTGTATAATTTCATATGAACTGAAGTGTTTTAATTTAAAATTTTATAGCTAATTTGTTATGGGATTTAGTAGACTTTGAGGTATACAACTCTGTTCTTTTACTTTATTATCAGTTGGCTGTCCTCTACGGTGGAAATGTATTTATTTTTCTACTTCACACGTACATTAGGTGTACCAGTTTTAATTATTTTTCTTATTTTAAACTGACAATTGATATGCCGTTTATATTTTCACAATACAGCCGAAGGTTTTTTTTTCTTCTCTTTACTTTACACATAAAAAAATAAATAAATATCGCTCTTGATTAGTAAAAAAAGAAAATAATAATAATTTCTATGATATAATTGTTGACTAGATAATTATTTCTGTCTAAACATGAAAAATGTGTAACTTGATCTTAACAATAAATAATAAAATGTTTATTTTAATATAATAAAATATAATTAAAGTTAGTTGAATTTATATATATAAGAATTAATGAATGAACAAACAGATTAACACGCTGTTATTAAGGTCTTAATATCAAATAAAACATAAAAATAATATAAATAACAGAAAATAATGCAGGCGTTACAATGTTTTTTAAAGAAAAATAGTAAATTGTTGTTTGGTGTTTATAAAAAAAAGGGGAAATTATGCTGTTAATAACATACGGAAATATATATATATATATTTAATTAATTAATTAATGAGAAATTATGATCTAAATAATAATTAATAAGCACAACAATGAAAATAAAACTAAAAACATTTATTATTTTCTCTCTAAAAAATACTAATCATTGTAGATCTTACTTCTTAAGCTATAATCAAATTATAAAGATATTAAAATTTAAAAAAACTAACATGAGTTTTGTGTGTTGTAAAAATAAATTAACAAAGAAAAGTGATTTTTTCATAATTAACTGGTTATAAATTGTGCAATTTTTTTAATTTTTCGTAAATCAGTTTGTCAAAGCTGGAATGTGGAAAGTTTTTAAAAGGAAATTGACATATTTAAGAATTACGACGTGAAGTCGACCTGTGAATAGCTTTGAGCTACCATGTTAATTTATGGGGTAGAATATAAGATATTTGTGGACATTAGTTTTAAAAGATTAGATATTGAATTGCTTTGGGAACGCACATGCTGGTAAAGCGTTCCATTTCTTTGCTGTTCGAGTAAAGAAATCGTTTTGGAACTTCGATGTTCGCTAAGTTCATAAAGTTAATTACAAAAATTAATCAAATCGTTGTTACTATTTGATTAATTAAAAAAGTGATTCAGTGTAGAGAATATGAGTTACATTACTTACCTGAGTATAAATAATAATTACAAAAATTCAATTCTTTTTAATGTTCCGACACTGTGGTATTTGATTTTTAGCTCTTTTTTAACATTTTTATAGCCATTAACATGTTGTTTATTTTTTTTATTTTCATTCCAACAAAACAGACATTTAATATATTTATGCATGTTAAAGACAGAAAAAAAAAATATATTTCTGAGATTTTTTATTAGATTGTAATTAACGTTAACATAAACATTTATAACACTTTTATTTTGTCAAAGATTTTTGTGTTTTTTCGCTTAACAACATTTGCTTAACAAATGTTTTTTTTTTTTTGGATTTAAACACAAAATTAAGAAAAATAATAAAATATTATAATTAAGGAAATACCAAAAGGCTCAGACATACATAGAATTTTGTTTATTACTTTTACCATTTTTTAGTGAAAGCAAATTGAAAAAGATAGAGAAAATTCCTGTCATATAAGAAGAGAGTTGAATGCTTTTTTTCTTGGTTTTTAGCAACAGTAGTTAAAACGACACATAAAACATTTAGTTTTTATCGATTTATGATGCTATTAAAATGAGTAATTTCGTTCTTCCTGTTGTCTTTCGCTTGTTTAAAATAATAAAAGTAATTATGCAGTTGATTGGTTGGCTGTTTTGGCTGATAATGCATTTATTATTTATGTAATTAATGTCAAAAATTAATTATTTATTTGTTTTCATTATGATCTTGGTCACTTTTTTTAAATGGATTTTTTGCTTCTTTAAGGATTTTAAATTTATTTCATAAATTTAATGAATGTTTACTTTATTACCTTTAATTGCCTTTAAAATTATATTGATTAATTTTTATGTTTCTTTAATGTAATTTTTATTTAAAAGAAATTCTTTAAATATTTGTTTGGTGGTTGGCGTTCGTTAAAATTTTGCATAGAAAACGTACTACGTGCACGATTACAGAAATTGCCGACAATATAATTATTCTTAACGAAAAAATAATTCTATTCTTCCTCGAAAACATTAAAAAGAAAAAAAAAACAGAATTATTTTTAATGAGAAATTAATGTTTTTTCTTCTTCTTATTTATTGTGGATCCACCATTAAATTGAATGATCGACACTTATCTTAATAATAAAAATAATTTTTTTTATTCATTCTACTCTAATTAATGTACAAAAAAAATAATAATAAAATCAAATCAAATTCTAATAGCATTAATAAATGTTTTTACAAACCTTCAATTACTCTCTGTGTTCGTTTTTTTTTTCTTTTCTTAATATTTTCCATGGAAAAATTATAAATCAATTAACGTTTGATTGAATAAAATAATCAAATTAAGACAAGTCAATTGATTTTTAATTCAACAATAAAAAATAAACTCTTTTTACGCGTGTTTCTTAAAGCAAAACAATTATTTAGAAAAGAACAATAAAATTAACAAAGGTAATAATGATTGACAAAGTTTTTATTTAATAATTTTGATTTGTCATAAATTTATGAGAAGAAATGAAAATTAATTTTTAATGATTCTATGCTCATCGACGGGTGTTACAATTAATTTATTATTTATACTCGTTTAGATTTATGTTTATTAATTGATTTTTGATGCTTTTGTCGTTGGTTGGAATTAGATTTTTTTTTTTGTTAGTGTTTGGAAAGAATGCGGCATTTGAAAAAGGTCGGGTAAATTGTTACGGTAAAAACGGTGAAATATTGGGTTTTAGAAGAATTCTTAGAATGTACGGGTTACTTTTCTTCTTGTGTTTTTTTTTATTTATTTAATCCTTTTTCAGTATAAAATGCAGTAAGCTAAGTCCTTAAAACAACAGAATTTGTCTGTATACTTATCTATGATCGCGTTTAACATGAATTTCCTTCAGAAACATTTTTTTAATGGTTAAACTTGTTTAAATACTAAATTTAATTCACAATTTATACTATTTTCGATTATATTTCCTTTAAAATGAAATGAAATTCGTTAACAAATTATAAAAATTATTTTTTTCGTTTGAAAATCACCGCACCGATTCAATTCAATTTAATGCGAAACTTTGACTCAATCAGCCACAGACATTCTTTTAAATAAATACAAAATTAAAAATTAAATTAAATATTTCTATTGAAAATAAATTGTAATAATTTGAGTTTAAATTAATTAATTAATCTGTATGTTTTATAAAGAGTTATTTTTCGTGTTTTCGTTTATCGATTTCTATAGAAAAGTAAATTTTCACATTTTTCCTTTTTTTTTTTGTTTTTCGAAATTAAATTTTAATTAATTAAATATAATTATTTTTTTTAATTAGATCGTTTTTTCCAGTACATTTTTGTAATTGCTTTTCAATATTAAAGTATTTGCTATTATTCTCTTCTACCAAAATACTTTATATCCCATATCACTGTTTCCATATTCAGATAAAATATTATTGTTTTTCACTTTTGTATTTCTGTTGAATTTTGAGAATATTTAAAATCTACAATTATTTTTGTTAATGTTACATTTTTGACCTTTTAAAAAACATTGAAAACAACAAAATAATAATGTTAAAATCACTCATACAAAAAAAAACAACGTCGTTGCTTGTTTTTGCTGATTGCTGTTTTTTTTTGTATATTGTTAATTTGTTTACTGTTTGTATTAAATAATTAATTTTCTGAAAATGTTACTAAAAAACGTACAAAAAAAAAATTACCATGAAAAATAATTAATTAAAAAATTCTTAAAAAACATTAAAAATAAAAATAATAATAAAATTCAAATTCATGTGAAAAACATGCAAAATTTTAAAATGAAAATGGGTGGCTGTCTGTCAGTTCAGTTAATTTTATTAGAAATTTGTTGTTATAAGAAGCTTTTCTCTGTTTAAAATGTATTCCTTTGTTATCGCATAAAAATTAGGTGATGGTCAAATTTTATGCTACGTATGTACATCAGAAACAACAACGAAAAATTCTTTAATCTATATTATTATTATGAAATTCTTCTTAGACGCGATATAATGAAAATTCGTTATATCTACCTGCTGCTGTTTGTTAATGGCAAAACAGAAGACAAACAAATAAAAAAACAATAAATTAGATAAAAATTTTAATCAATAGTGTTATCCTCTCGACACTGTTCATCAAAATTTAATATCCGACAGGATTAATATCAACACGCTTGACTAGTTAACTTCTTTATAAAATCGAAAAAAACTAAATAAACAAATCCATATGCTTATAATAATTAAAATAAAAGAATTAAATAAACAAAGAGTGAATTAAATATACAAAAAAAAAATACTTAATCTAGGCTACACATAAATTTATTTATGTTAAAAAGAGTGTTTGGATTAAAAAAAATAAAAATAAAGTCAAGAATGAATAATAAAAACAAACATAAATGAAGGCGAAGAAAAATAGTGACAGAGTCACGCAAAGATGTTTTGGGGATTGGCTTGTCGAGTTGCCGCCGTATATTGTTACTGCTGCTGATGATGTTGCTGCTGCTGTTGCTAGTGATATTTCTGCTGTTGTCGAGTTATTCTTGTTTTATTTTTTCATGTCTTTAATATCTGTTGATGGTTATATAATATTATTATATGTATTTAGTTGTCGTGTTGTCTGTACTACGATGTGTTGATGATGATGATGGGTTGATGGTTAGGTTTTGGTTACACGGTTAACACCACGACAACAAGTCACACCATGCCACATCCTCGTTAATCTTTTAATTTTTTTCTTTCTTTCGTTTTTTGTTGTTTCAAAAATATTTTTCACGTTAAAGCTATTCATCTGTATTCTTTTATCAGTCATTAAACATGCGCCAAAGCACGCTATATATAATTTTGTTACACTTTTTTTTTCACCTTTATTTAATTTACAGTTTTTTTCTTCTTTGTTTTCTGTTAACCGCGTGTGTTTATATGTCTGCTGTTTGTTTGTTGTAATAATAAGGAGAGAAGATGAAGAAAAACCAAAAAAACACAGACTTTTTTAAGCCTTTTCTTTTTATTTATTTAAAGAAATGATTTTTTTTTTAACTAAATTAAATTAATATTTAACTTGTTTTTCCTTTATCGCTATGTGTTTTCTAGAAGTAATATTTCGTATATACAGGTGATCCTTGTTTTTATTTTTAGTTTTTATTCCATAATTAAATTACTTATTAAATCTTATCCAACTGAATGTAATAGAAAATTCTTATATGGTAAAATGTCAACAATGTTATAGCTCAGAAGAATTGTCTTTTAAAATTTATGTTTCATGATTTTATGACATATAGTTTTATGTTAGAAATTTCCTCGTTTCTTTTAACTAAATAATAATTATTTAAATCCGAATAAATGTCATCAATTTTTATTTATTTTATTTTTTTGTTTATTAAATCGTTATAGGGTGATACAATAGATTAATTTATTTATTTTTTATTAAAGGTGGTTTGACTTAATTGAATTATTTATTTAAGATAATTTTTTTCTAAGTTAATTATTTAACAAAGCTTTTACTATAATAAATAGAATACTTAAAATGAAAGCTTAATTAAGTGTAGCATAAATGTAAATATTGATTTAAATGAATAAACTGACCTAACATTAACTGATATATAATGGTATAGATGGTATTTGTCTACTGTTTAAACAAATCACTTTTATTTGATTTATGCATTATAATTAAGCATTAAAACAATATTTTAACATGATTTAGATATTATTTATAAATAATTAAAATAAACTAAGTAAATATTCAAAAATTTTTATTAAATTGTTTAAATAATTTAATACTATACTTGTGGTTTACTTTAAATATAGAGAAAGCATAGTTACTTTGTTGTGCTGGAAACATAACAGAATGCAATATTGTTTTTGAATAACCCTATTTCATACACGAGAATGCACGTACATAAATTCTGCCATATAAATGTGTCATCAAATCGTCAGTATGCAAATGCATAGATTGTAATAACAAAAAAATAATAGTAAAAAACAATATAAATAAAAATATTTAATAATTTTTCTTATTGTACAATGTTAAGTAATAAACTGCAATGATAAATTTTTTTTCAATAATTTTATCACAAAAAGAAAAAAATGTTGCATTGCGAATACCATACGTTTGTATTGTCAATTCTTAATGTCAAAATTGTCTTTATTTTTTTTATTATCATTTTTATTACTTATTTTTTTTTATTGCTTTATTTTTCAATCAATTTATACATTGTCATAGTCCCATCGCTGTCATTGCGAAATTAATAGACAAGACAACGTACATAATTTGATTATAAAGCGAAGGAAAAACCAATTTTATTTAAAACAAAAAAGTAATAAAAAAATAATAATATGAAAAAGGAAATCAACATTTCATGCTGTTTTTGGTTGTTTGTTGCGTTTTTTTTAGCTTTTTTGCTTTTTTATTACAAATTAATTAAAAAAATTAAAATTCTATAACTGTTTATAAGTATTGTTACTATTTTAGTAGTATAACAAGTTAGTTATACATATATATATAATTTGTAGACATTTTAAAGTCATATAAATTATAAACTGTAACTGCATTTGTCAATCTACAACCGAAATTAGCTTAAATTTGTCTATTTTTATCACCTGATTCACAATTTTAAATTATTTTAAATTTATAACTTCCTTCTTATTAACAAACAAACATTAAAAAAACGAAAAAACGTTTTTATTTTTATTACTTTTATTTATTATTTAATCTTTTTTTTTCTTTGAGTATTTTTTCTTTTTATATTTTTATAAATTGAGTGGTTTTTTTTTTCTGTACATTTTTTCACTGCTTGAGTTATTTTTTTTTTCTTTCTGCTGTTGCATTTATGGAAAGGAAATGATTTTCTTCTTTTTCATTTATTTTGTGAAATTCTTTACCTCGTTTTTCTTGTTTTGAAAATTAGTTAATAAAAATAAATAAATAAATATTTAAATGATAAAAGAAAGAAAAAGAATTCTCATCACATTTAATTATTTCACAATTTAATTAATTTTGTCTATCTGTTTAGTTTTTTAATCTAAAATGTTAAATAAAGTCTTAAATAATAATTGGAAAAATGTATCTAAACATTATAGAAATAATGTCAGCAATAATGTTAATATAATATATAATTAAATAAAATATTATTAAAGAAAAATTGTCACGAGAATTTACCTTGCTTAACATTATTGTTTTATCTTATTATAAAATTAAAAGAAAGAAAAATTGTTTTCTTAGAGTGTTTTTACCTTTATTTTATTTAATTTACTTTACTTTACATTGACACTCCTTTTATTTAGTTATTTTTATTTTTAAATGCACTCTTTGTACGTACAATCTTACTTAATGTTAAGAAAAATTCTAATTTAAAGATTTTTAAAGGTAAAATTACTTTTATTTTTTGCTTGTTTAATAAACGTGAGAATAATTATTTATCTTAAATTGTTAAAAATAGATTTTGTTTTAAGAAATTTTTATAAATATATGTAATTGTCTTAATGTTGAGTGAGGTAATAAATAAATTGCATTATTTTTATTATTTTTTAAATACGGAAGTAATAACTAAGTTAATGTCAATACAAGACAATTGAATAGATTATTTTGACATGAATACACCAATTATTTATTATTCATAATTATTTGTTATTATTATTACTAATAAATATTTAACAATAAAATGAACATTAAAGCATGCAATAGTAATAATAATTATATAATTATGTTATTTAATAAATTTTAATTTCAATAAACATATTATTATTAGTATTAGAACAATAATTAATAATTTTAGGTGTGAAGTTTATTGTTTTTTATGTTTTTCTTTGTTAAATATGCTTTATTGTTTTTATTTATTGTCAATGGAATTTTAGTTTGATCTAAAAAAATAGATAGATATGCACTTGATGCATTCACTAGTTTTTATTAAATATCTATTTATAATATTAATAATTTATTTTATACTGGATAAAGTGCATCAGAGTAGGTTTGTTATTAAATACTAATTGAGTAATTTATCTTATTTTTCTGTGTAGCTGCATAGTTTGTATTTTTCTATCTGTACTTACTTCTGGCATCAGAATATTTCAGAAAATTGCTACAAAAAATGAATAATCCAGTTTATTAATTGTATAATCACTGTATCACTTACAGTAATAAAGTCCATCAAAACTTTTTGTTTAAACACTTGTACACCTTGCAGAAACTATATAGTTTTATTAATTATGAATAAATAGTTTAATATTAACAATTTTATGCTCAAACAAATTTCATCATCATTTACAAATTATTTAAATATTAAAACATTAAGTGATAAATATGTATCTCTGTATATAAATTTTTTATGTTTAAATCCTTTTTTTCTATAGTAATAATTTTTTTTCTGTTTTTTTTTTATTATCATAAGTTTTATGTATTTAAACACACAAGTGAAAGATTTTTTTTTTATTACATTTAACGTTACTGTTAACGTGAAGAGCTACGCTTGAATGTAAATTGATAGCACTGTGTATGGTTGTTATTTATTTTTATTCTTTTTTAATCATAAATACATATATATAATGGGTTTTATTTATTTTTTTATCTTCTCTCTTTCAACATAAATTCGAGACAGTTGTTAATATACGATAAGAAGTTATTAAATCTTTATATATATATATATAGATATTTATTATTAAATGAAGAAAAAATAAAATAATACTGCAACGTTGTTATCATTTTCTTGTGACTTCAAAAGTCATCGTGGTGGATAAAATGTGTTGTACGTACTAGTCACTTACTCACTTACTTTTTATTATTATTATTTTTTAATTATAATTTAATGCATTAAAAGTAAGTTAAAAAAATATTATTATTATTGATATAAAAAAAAAAAAATATTATTGAAGAAGAATTTTTAATAATAACGAAAAATTATTTATTGAATTCTTGTTAACATGCTAAAGGTAAGCTTGTTGTCTTGTTGTTATTATTATTATTTTCTTTTTATTTCTTTATATAAAACCATTATTGAATCGAATTGAAAACATGTCGCATTTTAATTTCATAAATAAATATATGTATAAAAATTTATTAATTTTTTTTTTTGAATACATATGTATGCAAAAAAACATACGTTAATATTTTATGCTAAAATTTATTTATTAATTTTTTTTTTTTGCTTTTTAATAAAAGAAACGAAAGAAACAGCAGTTAATAGTATTTATTTTATTATTATTATTATTATTAATATTATTAAATATTTTGTGTATAAATCAGTAATGCTTATTTATAACTTTAAATATATTTATAAATAATAATAATAATGATAAATAAATATTTTTTTTATTTAATCGATAAAATAAATATATTCAAGGAAGATTTTATTTTATTTTTATCAATTTAAATAAAAAATTTCTTACATTGTGTAATAATAACAGTGATGTAAACCATGGTTAAGATGTTTGCTTTCTTAAGGTTTTATTTGAATTGTGTTATTGATTTTGACAATTTTATTTTATTTTTAAATTTTCCTACCAACATGAGCTATGAACTATATTTGTTAGAAATTTGTTGTCTGGAAAAAGCTAGATAACGTTAGATAAGTTTCCTAGATTCATGGACTATTGACCACAGGACGGTTCTACAATATCAAGTATTGTATTAACTTCTTTATGAAATTGAATCAAAATGACTCTAAGAAACGCGTATTCGGACATAGAATGGTTGTCCTATAACCAATAGTCCTATGAACAACTGTCCGCTATGGCCAATCTTTCTATGGACAACCTTCCTATGGACAACCTTCCTATGGACAACCTTTCTATGGACAACCGTCCTGAGGTCAATAGTCCGAATACGCGTTTTTTAGAGTCATTTAGATTCAAATTCATAAAAAACTTATTACAATACTTGACATAGTATTCATTTATTTAAAAATATATTATTTTAATTATTTTATTTTATAAAAATAGTAACCGAAAGCAGTAAATGTGTATAGCAAATTTCGCTTGTTTTATGAATAATAAATACCTTGATAAAAATTATTGCTTCTTTACTTAACTATGTTTTTTGTAGAATATTTTATTACGAAGAACTAAAAACTTCTATCTATGGATAAAATCAATACTAACAGTTGATTTACGACCCAAAATCGGATTGCATCGTTGTATATTTAATTTATTAAAAATATTATTTTGTTTTTTGATAAAATCAAAAGACAATTTTTCATAAACAATTGTTCTTGTAATATTATTATTGTTTATTTTTAATAAAAACATAATTTTGAAGATTTTAATAATAAACTTTCCTACTGATCTTGTTTCTGGGCCTCTTTCTGTTAAGGATTAAAATCAATAAATTAATCATTTTTTTCTTAAACTTATCGTGGCGTTTCTTTTTCATTTTTTTGTGTCTGTTATCTTATTAAATTAACATAAATTTATCATAATCAGAGCAATAAAAGGTACAAATATTGTTAAAATCTACATGTAGATGAAGAAATAAAAATTATTAAATAATAAATAAATAAATATAGACGACGATGACTATTATAACGACGACTTTGTTGACGCGACATGCACCGCACGCAGTATGATTATGTTTTGCATTTTGAATATAAAAATAAGTTTAAAAAAAATATTCACCTTAATGTAATGTAACATTTTTGTCTTATTGAATTATAGTTATGGTAAATTATAATTTTAGTGTATAGAAAAGAAAAAATAATTCCGCCCACCTGATATTACGTTAGACGGTTTATTTTTTATTCTCTCTTCAATTTTATATATCGTCAATTCAAATCACATAATAATAAATTTTTTCATTTATGTATGTTTTTTTTTTTTTTGCTGAGCATTAATATTTTTATATTATTTTATTCATTTTAATAAAATAAAATAAAATAAAATTTTACTCTTTCCGAATTCAATGCGTCAACGTCATGTCGTTTATTTATTTATTTATGTTTTTGATTCTTTATGTTACTTTGGGTGTTATGATTTATTCATAATAAAAAAAAAAATACGTGTTCGATTCATTTACGAATTAGCCTAACGTTTGTGGTTTTATTATTATGTCGTTTAATGTAATGTTAAACTGATTTTTTTTTGCTATCTAGCTTTAAATACAGTTGATCGTTGGTTGGTAGAAATAAAATTGTAAATTTTTATGATTTTTTAATTATTTTACTGCCTTTTTTTCCTACTTCTTCTGTAATATAATTATGTTATAAATGCAACGTGCTTGTCACTCTAAATTTAATTTTATTAACAAAATTATTCGCGTTGTTGTTCATCATCAGTAAAATTCCAAGACAACAGATATTTATTTTTTTTTTGCTTATTATATTTAGCACAAATTTTATGTTCAATTTTTATTAAAATACGTTCCGTCCACCCTAGTATATATATAGTAAAATTCTATTTATTTGCACAATATTTTCTTTAATAATAATACAAGAATAAAAAACCATATTAAACGTGACCATAAAATGATTAGATTTTATTTCAATCATGTCATGTTTATGGATGTTACTTTATTTATTTAAATTTTTACACAACAAAATGAAAAGAAAATTTCTTACACTTTACAGTCGGTGGTATAATATATCAACCCAAAAAAAAAATTGCAATTTAATGCTAATATTATTCGTTTTGATTCGTTTAATTTTTTTTAATGAACTTGTTAAATTTTGATCACGATTTTTATTATAATATTTCTATAACTTATGCAAAAAATAAATACAAGAAAAGAATATTATGTTGAATAATATTTAATTAAGTTTCTTTCATTTATTTATTTGTAATGTAAATGCTGTCAATCTAATATAGTAGAATTTTATATTATCTTTTATTATTATGGTTTTGTTGGTTGTTGTGAAAATATTATTAATAAATAATAATAAAGAAGGTAGTAAATGTGATCGTTAGCGTAAACCCTACAGCAACATATAGTAGTTTTATTACTGGGAAATTATTAATACAAATGAATGAATACTATATGAAAACAGGTACACAATTATTTATCATTTTTTGGTTTTGTTTTATAACATAACTGGACCTTATTTAATCGGTTCTATTTATATTTAGTTTATATGAATTTCTAACGAAATCATAAATTGGCATAAAGAAATAAAATAACCAAAAAATAAATAAGAATTGATTATATATTATTATATGTTTCTTGAAGTCAAAAAAGTAATATTATTATAAATATTATAGTAATAATGTAATATCCTGAATTTATATATATATGTTATGATGAAAATGTTTTCATTGTCGCTTTCTATACACAAAGAAAATAATATATAACTAATATAAGGTGTTATTTTATGTACGAACGTGACATTAGGTATATTAAAGAGAATTTCTTTATTATTATTATATTTTATTACATAAAGCTAGAACTCCTGAACTAGTTTTATATAGCAAAATATTTAATATATATTTTGTTTGCATTATTATGCTGTTATTATTATTATTAGTATTGTCGCAAAAATAAATATTATTTATCTTTTTTTCTGTGCTATGCTACGTTTTGGGTATTTTAGTTTTTTTCTTTTCATTTTTATTACTTAAATTTAGGTCAATTTTCTTGCTTTTTTGTTATTTTTCTAACCATTTTCATAATTACTGTTTATGATTTGCTGATTATTTTGTGAATTGAAATATTTTCTTTAATTAATTTTATTGAAGAAACTTTTTTTTAATTTTCTTCTAAGAATAAGATTTGTTACTCTAATTATTCTTGAAGAAATTGTTTTTTTTTATTTATAATTTTAATTCTTTAATGATTTGTTGGTTGATGTTTTCCCCATTTATTCTAATTGTATTTATAATTTTTATTTTCTTTATTAAAAAATTGTTAATGAGATAGGAATGACCATAATGAGGAAATATTTAAAAGAAAATCATAGTTAAATGTTATTTTCCTTGGGTGTTAACATAAATTAAAGGTCATTAAATCGTTTTTTCTTTATCATTAAGTCTTTTTAACCTAACCGCAATAGTCTTTTTATACTTCTTCTAATTGCAAATTAAGGTAAAAAAATAAATTTGCAAATACTAACACAGTAAATCATATCTAATAATGCGTAAGAAACGTTTTTATCATGATTAGAAATTGTTTTCTTAATTTCAAATTATTATTTTCACGATAAATTTTTTGCCAGTCATTTTAATACTGAATCGGAATTACTGAAAATTTATTTTTCATTTTTGTATTTAAAAAAAAAGAAGAAAAGTTATAAATCTTAAAAGAAAAAGAAGAAAAATCGTGAAATATTTTTAATCTTTAAGAAATAGCAATTCTTTGTCGTTATTTTTTCTTGTTGAAAAGATGCTGCTATGCATGAAATACAGAAAAATAATAAAAATAAAATATAACAATTTGCTGCATGCTTTTTGTTATATTTATTTTTTTTGCTGTGTAATTTTTTTAAGTGCTTGCTGGTCTTGTGACACACAACCAGAAATGTGACATAAAATATTACTTTTGTCATTTTGCAATGTTTTCACTGTTTTTCTTACTTGAAGGCGATTGCAATTTCGAGTTAGTTTATTTATTTTTATTCTGTATACGAGTACTTCCCTATTATACATATTTTCTTAAACACTTTTATCAATAAGCTTTTCATTTATGTATTTTATTTTTACGTTTTTGTATAAAGTTTATTGAAGTTTTATGGTTGTAATTATGTGATTGCATACACTGCAAGTATTTTTCTTGGTTTTGCAATTTTTCTTTAAGTAAATTTATAAAATTTCTTTTATATTTTTTAAGAAAAATTATTTTCTCAATTAAAAATTTCATTAAATTTTTTATTATAAGAAAAATTATTAACAGAAAATTTAATAAAACATAAAAATGTTGCTCTTCAATCAATAAATAAAATATGATTTCAGATTTTTATTATTATTGTTTGAAATTTTATTTTCAAAGAAAAGCAATAATTATTTATCGAATCCTTGTTGAATGAGACGATAAGAATGGTTGATGATGAGTATTTTATTGTATTTATTCTGAAGAAAAACAAACAGCAATGTAATGAGAATAATTTTTGATAAAAATAGCAGCTATATTTATTTATAAACTAGGCGGATATATACTTTTGTCCTTTATATATATTTAATGGATACAGTATTGTCGTTTATTTATTTTCATGATAAAATACCGATAAATAACATTAAGAAGAGTTCAAAGAATATATATATTTTGTTGAATGATTTATCAAGTTTATCATCAAAAGACCACACTGTTCTACATTAAACGATTTAATCTTAAAAATTAAGAAAAGAAAAAGAATAATTCCTCAATAATACAACGTACAAAAGAATAAAAATTAAAAATAACAATATAAAATGCGTAAAATTTCGTTGATTTATGATTGACATTTTTAAATGTAATAAAAAAAAAATTATACGATTTAAAAATTCAAAACAATAAATACTGCGTGTTCTTGTTTTTTTCGCATTTTAATTAAAAGCTATTTTTTTTTTATTTTTGCATTTCAAAGAAATATGAATTTCATTGAAATTGCATATGAATATGGTCAAAGGTCAGAATGATGGAATTTTTTTATTATTTATTTACTTCTATCTCAGTCCTGTATTAACTTGATCAAAGCAATCCATCAAAGTTACTTTGAGCTTTATTATAATCGATTTTATTTTATTTTTGCCTCTTTTAGTTTATTTCCTCTGCGTTGATTATTGACTTTGTAGATGAGCTTTTTTTTATTAAATCTTTCAAAGTTTTTCTTCTTCATCTTCGTTTTTGTGTTTCAATGAAAGATGAATAATAGTTGATAACATAGTGTAGTGAAGCTAAAATGAGATTAAAATAAGAAAGAATTATTATTAATAAAATTGTTGATGGAGGGAGTCACAACAAGTAGCTTAAATAAATATTAAAGTACTTTATTCTTCATAAGGTTTATCTGGTTTGATTGTTGTTTTGTTGTCTGCTATTTTTCACATCATATTTTATTGGCGTTTTATTTATTTAAGTAAGTTTTTCATTCTTAATGCTTTTAACAATCTATTCACATGTGATCTTTAATGTTTTAACGTTTTTCACGTAACTTTACTAGAATAAATGCTGTTGATGTTTTTTTTTTATTTGTTAACTCATCATATTCTCCTTATTCTTGCTATTCTTTGACTAAATTTTAAATATTTCTTCATATGGTTTGATTACTTATTTGCTTTGTTATTATTATTTATTCTTCTACAATAAATACAAAATAATTAAATAAAACAAATAAAGGTTTGCAATTTTATTATTAATAATTTTTCTTTTGCTTTTCCTTTTTAAATAATGCAGATATTTATTATTTATAAGAAAAGAAAATCTTAAGCTTTTGTCTACACGTTTATGGTTTTATTTGTTTTTGTCGCTTCTCTTCTTGTCTTTACTTAAAACAACTGTACTGTTTTTTTTTATTACTTTAAAATATTCAACATTACATGTTGTTATTTGTAATTAATGGTAGTCATTTACTTCTTGAATTAAACAGAAAAGTTAATTAAAAAAATATGTTAATTAAAGAATGGAAAAAAATAAATAAAAATAAATTTAAATAAATAAATAAAAAAGTTATGAATGAAAAATAATAAAAGGTGTTAATGAGGTAATCTTAAGCGATAAAATGTGAAATTTTTTTTTGCATTGATAGGCACTTTATTTATTTTTTTTTTGCTTAAATGTGTTTTTATATGGAATATTTTAATTACTTTTGTCAATTTTATCCTCTCATTGTTTATTATTTAAATTAAATTAACATTTTTTTTTTTTGATTATTGAATTTTATTATTTATAAAATTATTACTTTAGAATTTTAAAAATTCATTTAAAAAAAATAAAATGCAAAATTTATTGCCTAAAGGAATGTTTATTATTGTGAAAAATATAAATTTGCGTTTTTTTTTCAATTTAACGATTTGTGGTACCCGGGAACACAAATAATTAAACAAATTATAGTAGAGGAGAAAAAATGCGATACAAATAATACAACAAGAACAAAAAAAGAAGCAAAAATATAGGGATGTTATTAGTGTATTTAGGGATGGCAAATGGGGTGGTTTTTAATTTTATATTGATTTTTATTTTATATTTATATTTTTAATGTGTAAAAGTTTTCATTATGCTAAATAATTTTGCTAAATAAGTGGCGAAGCAGCTATAATTGTTTAAAAAACATTGGGGCTAATTTTATTGATTTTTCCTCTTTTTTTTTAGATTTTATAGTTATTATGTACAGTGGGATATTTCCTTTTGCATAATAATAAATATTTTATATAATTATTATTTAATAAATAAATATTATAAACGTAGCGTATGTTTCACTAAAGACCAGCTATATTATTTTATTCAAAAAAAAAAAAAAAATTATAATTAGCGATAAATTGCTCTGTTAATATAATTATGCTTTTGTTAAAATATTAATACTGTGCTTAGAAATAAATGTTTGAATAAACATTTATGAAAAAAAAAAAAAACGTGAACGATAAACACTCAGTTTTAATATCGATCGAAGCTTAATTAAAAATATAAGTGAATGAAGTTTATAGCATCCATAAAGTCTTCCTTATTAATATTACAATAAATTAGATAAAACAAAGGAAAAGTAATTTTCTTAAAATTTTCTCTAATTTTATTATTTAAAAGCTTGAATTTTCTTTTCATCCTTTATTACTATTTTTTTTTCGTTATGATTAAAAGCCCTTAAATTTCAAAGTAAAACAAGTAAAAACCAAGCCAAACACAAAAGAAAAGGTTAAAATTTATATGTTTTTCATGTAACCACCGACAGCAACAATAATAATAATAACGAAGAAAACTAAAAATTGGTTTAACGAAGCGGTTAATTATCCTGAGACAACCTAAAAAAGAAAAACTAAAAATAGTGACTAAAAACAAGTAACAGAAAGTGATTGATGATGATTTTATACAAGTTAACTCTTATTCGTATCTAGTTCATTTTCTATCTTAAATTATTTTTTAAAAGGAGGAATATCAAGTAAAATTCCATTCATTTCCTTTAATATATTCTGTTCCGGTTCAATTCAGCACGTGTAATACATGATGTAACAAACTAAACGAATGGCTATATATGAAAAGCAAAGAAAATATATAAACTTCTTTAAACAGATAAATTGAAGACAAATAAACCTGTTCAATAAAAATAAATTAAATTAAATATTTTTCTCTATAAATTTATTCGAATTTTTTTCTTAATAATAATAATTGGATTTTCTTTTCTTATTTTTTTAATACCGTTTAGTGTTACCGATTTTTTCTTCTTCTGGTTACCTTTATGATTAAAAAATAAATAGAAGACAAAACAAAAGGTTAAAAAAATTAAAATAACTAATTTGTTTACGATAAAAATGATAGAAAATTTTTATTCTTATTAATTTATTATTTTTTAATAACATAACACATTTAATGATAATATTTTGAAATGAATTTCCTCAACAAAAACGAATTTTCTAATCAAATTGTGTTAAAAAAAATGTAAATATTTTGGTTTAAATTAAAAATATATATATTAATTTACATTAATACTATAATATATTTGATTAAATTTAGGCCCTTTAAAAATTATTATTATATTTCTTTTACAGTATTTTGATGGTTAAAATAAAAAATATTATATTATACTCGTAACAAGGGGCATCAGTTTTTTATGTTCACGACATGTATCACTTGTTCTGTTTGTTTGTTCTTGTTATTATTTAATTTACCGAAAAATGTTATTTTTTATTATTTGTTACGAACAGTCAAAAGATGTTATTAATTTTGTTGGAAAAAGAAAAAAAAAATACTGACCAAACATAAATTAAACATGAAATAATGACATTAAAATATAAGAAGAAAAATATGTATATTATACATATGTCGGGGTCTTCTGTTTCTTCATGTATTAAATGTAAATTTTTTATTTTTTTTCTATTTAATGCTTTTGAATTCCAAAAGAAATACATTTTTATTAATGGAAATTTTATGTTTTTCTATTTAATTAGCAAAAAGTTGACTTTTGTTTGACGTCCCCTTTTAGACGAATATATTGGTTAATGTACCTTTAAATCATTAAATTACTTTGTCTTAAATATTTTCTTAACCTTGAAAATATTCACAATTTATTAATTTTTTGTACTAATTAATGTGTGATTTTTTTTAACACAAATAATTGTGATAATAAATCCTTACTAGTTATTATTAGTAACGCCTACGTGTTATAAAAAAATGCACAGTATTTTCCCACAAATTATCAACAGCAAAACCGAAAACAGAAGAATAAGAAAAAAAAAACACTTGCTAAAATAAATATATATTAACTGCACAGTAGGACATTAATTGCTATGTATAAGATGTAACCGTTGTATTCTTGTTATTTGCTTTTTGTTTTCTTAAAACGTTTTACCAGAACTAATGTAAAGTAAACACTTAACCTCCTAATCGAAAATTAATATTAATATATCTATGAATTAGTGTCAAGAGTATATTTTTCTTTTCTACTTTTTGCTTTCCTCAGAAAAACAAATGTAAATCCATAATCAAAATTGCATTGTATTAAAGTAGAAAAATAATAAAACAAACAGAAATAAAAAGAAAGAAAAAACATATTGTTAAATAAATCATAAAACATAAAATAAATACAAGAATTGGGACCACACAGAAGCATCAACAAAACTTTTAATTCTCTTTTGTCAGAAGTTTAAAGGTTTTTTTTTTTTTCTTTATTATTTCTTTTAATCTGGACACCACACGGGAAATGACCTAATGTTAAGAAATAAATATTTTATAGGAATTCAATTCATATTTAGTGGAACAAAAAAAAAAGGGCCAAATAACCAGAAGTTTTTTTTTTATGTCTTAGGTCGTCTGCCTTATACATGATATGCTTTGAATGTTGCCTCTTTTCTTTACTTTTTGTAAATTTATTTCTATTTCTGTTTGGAGTAAATTAATTTATTTTTTGCGACATTTTCAGTATTGGAGTTTCTTTATTTTTCTAAATTTTTGATTATTTATAATTTAATTTTATTTATTTGATTTATTATTGGATTTTTATTTCTTTTTATAGCTTCTGCTTTATAGAATAAAACAGTAAACAAAGATATTTTAAAAAACGATAAATATGAATTTATGAATGT
Organism: Ptychoptera contaminata; assembly: GCA_963942525.1. Lineage (NCBI taxonomy): Eukaryota > Metazoa > Arthropoda > Insecta > Diptera > Ptychopteridae > Ptychoptera > Ptychoptera contaminata. The sequence continues at coordinate 7,520,820 of OZ012637.1, forward strand.
TATGTTTTTTGAGCAAAAAAGAAATAAATGTCTGCACAACACTCTTAAAAGTCACTTTAAGATGGTATATTTTTTGAAATGGGTGTGAGTTATTATTGTATTTTTCTTCTGCTTTTTTTTTGACCAAAGATCGTAGTAACTTTAAACACTGTGGTAAAGTCATATAAGCTGATGGTGTTGTTGGTGCTGCTTACAACAAGAGATACATAAACACACGATATACACTTTGTCATCTTTATAATATTTTTTCACTTTAGCCTTAAAACCCCTATTGTGTTTCCTATATACATATATATATTTATTTTGTGTTTTTTTCCATTCACATATTATTGTTTGTCATAGAAATATATTTATATATTTTATTGTTTTGTTATTTAATGCCTTTTGCATTGTTCAGCATCCCTTGTAATCCGGTAAAATACACCTTTTAAGCATTAATAAAAACTTTTTTTTTTATCTTATTATTTCTTAAAATTGCTTCTTCTTTTTGTTTTTACTTTTTCTAAACTAAACTTTATACTTTTTAATCTATATTCTTCTATAATTAAATTTATTAAAATAAAAAATAATATTTTATGAGTGGCGTAGCTATGTCTGCCTTGTTTTATTATTACCAAAAAAAAAAATTATTTATTTTTTCTTCTAATAAAATAACGAGAAACAATGGTGAAGTAGGAAGTTATTGCTATAAAAAAATATATTACTTAGTTGTTCCACCTTTGTATGTTGTTTTTTTTTTTGGTTGTTCTTAGCCTCTTCACGGTTAAATATTTATTAATAATAATAATAAAGAATAAAAAAAAAACTGTTTGTTATGTAAACAAATCCCTTTTTTATATTTGTGGCTAATGACAGATGACATTCAACGTCTAAAGCAATTTATTTTATTACCCTCAACTTTAACTGACTAAATATAAAAAAAAAGTAAAAATAATAATAATAAAAGACAAGGAATAAGAAAATATAAGTTATAAGAAATAAAAAATAATTTTTTATTCTTTTATTTGATGTTACAAACAACGTACCTAAAATTGTATAAATAAACTAAAAATTTAAGAGATTTTTTACAAAGTCATCTTGGATGATGATCTATCATCTGTTTGAGTATTTTATTGGTACGATTTAGTCTCTTAAAATTAATATAGTTTTTAGTTAAGTAAATAATGAAATGATTACCATGATAAACAACGGAATAATTACGCGATTTTAATAGATATGACTAGCAGTCTCTTGTAGCATTTTTTTATTTTTTGGGAGATTAAAAATACATTTTTATTATTTATTATTATTATGTTTTATTGCATTAATACGGTGCATTCTAGTTTCTTTTACATTTTTACAATGAGAAATGATCACATTAGATGTAGTTTTATTATTATTTCTGCTGTTTATTTGATGATGCTTTACGGTTTTTTTCTGATGTTTTTCTTCATCGTTTTTCATTTAATTTTCAGTTTAAAAAAAATAACTTTATCGTGTTTATTTATACAAATTTATTTAATAATAAAAACTTAAAGATGAATAGAATAACAAGAGAAAAATATTTTTATATGTTTTTCTGTTTATATGGTTAAAATTACGATTAAACTAAGAGATTGATGAATTTAAATGAAAGTTTAGTAAGATAAAATAATTAGCAGGTATATTTCTTAGATGTTTTTTAATAATTAAGATTTGTGTCATTGAGATATTGCAGCAGAATTATATTATTGATCATATTTTTAGATAAATTATTTACAAAAAAAAAAAAAAAAAAAAAAATTGTTTAGTTCTGCTATGAAAAAGATTTAAGAAAAACCGAAAAGAAATTATATGTTGTGTGTCTTTCAGTCACATAATTAATGATAATTCCTGGGATAGTGATTTTTTATTTTTTCTTAAGTTTTCTTTCTAAATATTTTGATTAGATTTTCTACATAAATATATTGTATATTTTTCTATAAATAAACGTTGAAACTTTGTCTTTGTATATGTATATATATTTTACTTTATGAAATTTACACTTAGTTTTTGAAAAGAATAACTAAACTCGCGACTAAATGAATTTGTTGTTGATTCCATCGACATTTAATAGCACTAATTTTGTGGCGCGTGCGGCTTTGATACTCTGTAATTAAATATATATATACATTTTTTATTTTTTACAATTAATAAATTGTAATTTAATGTTTGTTGAGAATAAATTTTACAAAAAAAAAAAAATATAAAACACCGCATAGAACATATTAAGCGAAAATAACAGAAATTCTTTATAAATTCGATAACATCCGAATTACAAAATGTTGAAAAGTATTTAATATGTGTAAAAACCACATAAATATTATGCAATAACCGGTAATGTTTAGTAAAACGCATTTAATTAATTTAAAATTAAATTATTAAGAAAAAAAATTCTTTTACTTTGATATCTTTGAAGACAAGAAAAAGACGATTTAGGTTAATGTTTATTAAAGAAAAAAAATACTTTAAATTGAGTTTAAGAAAAACAAAACTAAGCGAATTGTTACCTTTATTATAAGAAGAAGAAAAAGAAGCAAAAAAAATTATTACATCAATTCTTATATTATATCTTTTGCCATACCTTAAACAATTTCTGTAAAGTCATTTTTATTATTTATATAATACATTTCTTGATTATTTATTATGAATAAAGCGTTAATTCTTTAGTTTAATAATATTTTCTTTTATTATTTAATTTTTAAATATAAACTCATTGTTATTATTATTATTACTAAAAATATTTTCTGCAAATAAAATCGAAAAAGAGAATATCGAAAATAAATATTGTGTTGATCGCGTTAAATCATAATACAATGGCATAACAAATGGCAAAAGTGTATGATGATGTGTAAGATATATATATTATATTTATTTCTACATAATTTATGAAAATTATCCATCAATAAAAAGGTGTACAGTGAGACAAGTGATGTTAAAATAATGAATTATAGCAGAGAGAAAAATTTAAAAAAGTAAAAAATGCTTATAGAAACAGTGTTAATAATAAGGATAATTGATGAGTCACGTTATTATTTTTCTTATCTTTTGTAAAATATACATGCAATTTTTAATTTTTGCTGCGTTATATTTTAAATATATCGCAGAGATGTAAACCGCTTAAATTGTTTGTAATTGTTATAAAAAAACAAAAATAATAATAATAAATTCACTGGTTTACACCGTTTATTAATTTATTTATAAACACTCAACTATTGAGTTTCATTATAACATTGATATCATTGACAACCGAAGTTAAAACAGAATTCATCAAACTTTGCTTTTTGTTTATGCCTCTTTATGTAACAAAACTGATTTATTTTTGCCATCCTCTTCTACGTTTACCATTACATTACACCGGTTTTCTTGTTATTTTGTCATTATATGTAGTTGATAATATATAGCATTTATTTTATAAGACCGACATCATATATAATTAACGCATTTAAAAGTGTGAACAGTTTTGATTATGATGAACGATCACAGGTCAGTCGTTGTTATACTCAGTCACAATTGATGATAATAATGATGATGATGAGAAAATGTATTCTTTGCGTGCGTTTTTAACGCTATATTATTATTATTATACTTTGCATCTAGCACATAATCAACAGCTTACAGCAATATAACAACATTTGCACAATTTATCATTATCCCCATGAATTAAAAATCATTTTTTTATTTTATTTTCTAAAAAAAAATTCCTTACTGTGATTATTTTTATGTTTATTAAACTAATTTTCTTAATAATTTTTTGTCTATTAATCATCCTTTAACCACCTACTTTAATTAATTTATATAAAAAAGGAGTAAACAATCGTTAAAGTGGTAAAAAGTAAATTCATAAACAAATCAAAATGTAAAAATTATCAGTTAATTCTTTCATTATATTTTTATTTGTGTGTTTTCGGAAAAATTTTAATAAAGCAAAAAAAAATAATAAACTATCAGCTCTAGTTAAGAGATAAAACATATTGGCTGTAACCAGTAGGGGTCCTTAGATATATTTTCTTTGATTATAACCTATTTAATAACAGTTAATGAAAAGTTAAGAAAAAATTCGACGTCCAACTGTGAACTTCTGATGAATTTTTGCGCTTTAATCACTTAACAATTTGTATATTTTCTTGGATTTTCTTTTCATTTTTTAATTTTCTTTTGATTTAAAAGGAAAATTAGATTATGTTTTCCTTTTTTCTGTGTAATTATCGCGCCGTCACTACTCACTGTTGGTAGTATTATTATTATTATTATTTTGGTATTTCATAAATATTGTTTTTAGACGTGATTAGCTTAAGGAATTTAATAAAGAAGAAAAATAGTTAGAATATCAGCAAAAATAAATCTTTCAACATAATTTAAGAAAGAGCGAGAGGTTTTTTTTTATTTTCTTTTGACGTCTTTAACATATTTTAATTAAATTACAAACAATTATATGTCATGTAAATCAAAAAGAAAAATGGTTTTAAATATTGCTTCTAAATTACTATAAGTATTTACATCGGTAAATAAAATTCAAAAGTAATACAGTGAGTATACTTTTTAGAAATTATGTCTTTTTATTTAACTTCTTTTAATGAATTAAGTAAACAACCCTAGAGTATTTTTGAATTATTGTTTAAAGAGAAAATCAAAATAAAATAAAGTAATGTTTAAGCTGAAAAACATGTTCTTTAACACAATAATACGTGAAAGTGTATTAAAAAACAGAAAGAAAAAAACATAAATACGGTCGAAAGTTAATGCTAAAGATAAATACCGAATTGAATTGAAAATCTATGCTTTGTTATGTTTGATATTAAAGTATGTGAGAACCACCGGAAAAGCATCTATATATTCATATCCAAACAAATCCTATTTCATATATTCTTACTTTGTGTATCATGTATGTATGTTTATGTTTGTTAGAAAAAAATATAAATAAAGAAAAACATAAGAGCAGAAGAAAGAAAAACAAGCATAAAATCAAACGTGTTTTCATAAAACTCAAACCAAAATTCCATTTTTCTTTTCTTTATTTTTCTGTTACATTTTCGATTGTTTAGGTTTTTCTTTATGTTTTCTTTGCTTATTTTTTTTTTTTTTGTATTTTATATCATCAACATCATAACATGTTACATAACGTAACACAGGAACTCACTTAGTAATTAATATTTCTATGATGTACATAAAGATACTTTGCTTGTTCTTATATAGAATTCTGTTTTTTTTTTCTTTTACTACGTCCAATAGAAGAACTTTCTCTTTTATTATTTATTAATTTATAACATAAGTCTATTAAATTCTTAGTGATAAATATATACTTTATCATAATCAACAGCAGGATTTGTGTTTATAAAAATAAGAATGAAAAATAAATAAACGTTTTTAATAATTATAAACAAACGACACCACATGCGATACTGAATTATTCAAATAATCGAATTATTTTTGTTTAATTTAAAATTTTTAAAAGAGAGAAAATAATATTTGAACAGTTGGAGTTTTATTGGATAATCACATAAATCAATCGTTAATTTAATTAATTAATAATTTATAATGAATTTTATTTTATTTTGTGTGTGTGTGTGTATTTGATTGCATCCTTTTTTTCATTTCTTTTGTTGTTTTTATTGTTGCTGCTGTTGCTGCTGTTACTTCTGCAGATACAATTTTACCATTTTTGTATTTATTATAATTATAAAATGTGTTAAAGACAGAACACAATCACCAGATAAAATTTTACTTTATAAATAATTGTTTATTTAGAACAAAAAAATTTACCAACCATAACAGGATATAAAAGTTAATAAATTTCATTAAAAATTTCCGCAGGTGAAATTTATTTCAATTAAAGAAAATAAATTCTGTGTTTTTAATTAAATATTTCTTGTTTGATTTGATTTGATTTAATTATAGAAAAATATTTATAAATTTTAAAAAATGTGTGTAGCTATGTATTACGATGAAAAAAAAAATGTTTGTTAAGAAAATTACTCAAAATCAAAATAGTAATATTTATATGTATCTATAGACTATAGACTAGATGATATGTTATTTGTTTAATGCTCTTGTTATGTCTTGTGGTGTTAAAATAACAGCAACACAGTACACACTCTATTAACATTAACATTAACATTCACATTAACAACAAATGTTCTAACATTAACAACGTATGTTTATAATAATAATAATAATATTGCTAAAGTTTAATGAAAAATCGTCTTTTTGTCGTCTTCTCGGATAGTTGTTACTAGTGTTTATTTTTTCTTACATTTCAAATGAATTACTTGAAGTTAATAAATTATTTGTTTATTATTTTATTTTTGAGGAACATATTTTTGTTATAATAATGCTAATGTTTAGTTTATTCTCTCTTTTTCTCTTGATTTTCTATTTATATAATTTTAATTTACTAAGTAGTATTTTCCGTCACATAAAATCACATTTTTTTTTTTGCTATATTTAAGTCAATTTTCTTTTCTTTTTTTTTTGCGTAACAAGAAGATACATCTTACAATCTTTTAATTAAAATGAAAAATAATATAAAAAACAGAAGAAATTAATTTAAACATTAGCACATCAAGATTTATTTAAAGTTAATTTGAATTTTATGTTAGTTTATACATATTTTACAAGTAAAAATATTTTCTACGCGTCATTATGCTATTTGTTTTTCTTTATTATTATTTTTTATACGTTTTTTTCTTTTTTCGCGAAAAAAACATTTCTTATGTCTGCAATACATTTTTCTCGTTTATATATATATATTTTTATTAATTATTTATTTTAGTTTATTGCTGCTTTTTTTATTATTTTCTTTCATTTAAATTACGAATTTTTTTTGTAATTGTGTTATTCTCACTGTGTTTACTTGAGTGAAATATATCTGTTGAGTGTTTTTTTTTTCTTCGATATTTATATTTCAATCGATGTTTATTCACCTAATCATAAATTAACGATTTATCTCTTGAATAATATTATTTTTATTTATTATTTTAAGAAATTGTTTCTGTTTGTATTTTTTTATTTATTAAATATTTGGTTTTTCCTATGGTCTGTTTTATCTTGAATAATTTCTTGAATTTCGGAAATTTATTTTTTTTTCACTCAAACGAAAAACAATTATTTTCACTGATCTCTTACGAAAATTTAAATACATATTTTTCATTTGGTTTTTTCATAAAATTTTTTATTGATTGATTTTAAACATTTATAAATATTTTTTTCTTCTTTTTTATTAATAATATTTTGACAATGTTTTATTTCTTGCTAATAAATTATTTTTTCTTAAAAAAATAAAAGATTAAACGAATTAATAATAATATTTGTAAATTTGTTGTGGTAATTTCTATTTACATTATTAAATTTTTTGTATACTTTTACATAAAGAAAACATTAACAGAAAACCATTAATTTAATTAAAAAAATATTTTTTTCTTGTTTTTAAAATTGTTATAACGAACAAAATCTAATTAATTTAATTGCTTTAATCATAATGTAATTGAATTTTGTTTTTTGTTTGTATTTTATACCTTGATGTCTACTGCTGTTTACTAATTTTATGTAAAAAACAACAACATAATACAAAAAACAAAAATTCTTAATTAATGATCTAATGTTGAATTAATTTCTTTACTAATCTTAAATGAGATTTTCCTTTTCTTTTTTATTCTTTTTTCAAACATAAATCTGGATAAAAACGTTGACATTATTATAATTTTATCGTAAATTAATTGAAAAAGCAAAAAAAAAAAAAGAAGCAAAACTTGATAATTTATTGCCAGTGAAATAAAATTTGGTATTTAAATATTTATATTTTTCTCGTTTTTAATTCACAAAAAAAAAAATCGCTTTATCCCAAAAAAAAAAAAAAAAACAAATATTTTTTTTAATAAATGAAACAACGACATTATTACTGCCTGAAATTAAATTAAATAAAAATAAATAAATAAATAAAATGCGAGAAATACTACATACACCATTTGGTGTGAAAGACATTGCCATTGCTATTAATAACATCCTCTGCAGTAGCCAAAATAGAATCGATTAGCAATAAAAAATAAAGAAAGCGAAAACAATTTAATAGAAAATTCAACTGAATTAAGTAAAACCGAAAAAAATAAAACTCGTAAATTAAATTTTAAAAAAATATTATTTTGTCTTCATTTTCAGTTTGACAAAGAGATACTTTTCAAACAAAAAAATAAAAAATCTTGTTCATAGCAATGAATATCAATATGCAAAACCCACACGGATTTAGTGGCGCAAAAGTAAACAAAAAAAAATTAAATTAAAAACATGATAACCAAAAAAATATGTTTAATGAAGAGATTTATATAAATTATTTGCTTTTTCGCAATACAAGACAACTTAACAATACATAATTTTTGCATAAAAATTTTTATTTTTTTGGTTTTGCTGAATGAAATCTCAAGTTAAGTAAATAAATCAAAACAAAAATATATTTATAACGTAAATGGTAAAGGCTTCCTCTTAAATATATCTCTTTGGCTATCTCGCCCATCCGTTTAATTATAGGTTTTTTACTTTTATTGAAATCTACCAAAAATAAATATAAAATTAAATATGAGAAAAATAATAACAAAACGAATGAACCTACCTTGTGAACTGCGTTTTACTTTTCACTTTATTGCTGCTTCTGTTGCTGGTGCTTTTTGAAACACTGTGTTTAGGGGGCGGTGGTCAATATAAAAATAATAATAAAAGAAATAAAACAAATTTCATTCAATAATAGACTTTTGTTATTTGATTTACAATTTTTTTTTTGATTAAAAATTAAATTTATTCATCTTTGATCAACAAAACCAAAGTACAAGTTTGTTAAAAAGTAACAAAAAAAAAATAAAATAATAACAACGAAAAAAATCAATCAATTTGCAATTCGTAATAATTTGACTGAAATATTAGAAAATAAAAGAAAATGATCAAAGGAAAATTTAATTTCGTTATTTATTTATTTATATCTTTCGATGAAATCAAAACACATTTCATAATTTTTTCTTATTTTTAACATTTTATTTCTGACTATGGTCATAACACACGAAAAAAAAAAACCAGAGAAAATTACGATTGAAAAGAAAATCAAATATTTTTCATTTCCTTTCTGAGGCCTTTTTTTTGGTATTTTATTATTTATTTACTTTCTTTCTTAGAAAATTATTATTTTCTTTCTTTTTTTTTGTTATTAAATATCGTTATTGCTCGTTGGTTCCCCTCTAATAAATAATCAAATCGAAATTTTTGTTATTATTATTATTATTACTGTGTATGCAGCAGCTAGTATTATGAAATGAGTTTATTTGACTGTCAACATTTGATTTACTATTAATAAAGCAAAAAAATTATTAAATAATATAAAAGGAAAATAATTGATTTATGATCAATAAGTAAAGCAAAAAAAAAAATAATAAAATCTTAAACATAATTAATAAAATCAAAGCAAATGTAGTGTTAAAAACATAATAAAAGAAATTTTACTCTTTCATCGTTTTTGGCAGTTAATACTGCAGCCAATACTGCAAAAGTATGTTAAGGACTTTTAATGAATTTATATAAAAAAATAAAAATTTTAATAGAAATTCTGTCGATACAAGCCTGTTGATAGAATCTTTTCTATATAGGATATTACTATTTTTATAAAAACGATAACCTTCCATAAGAAATTTCTTTAAAATATTTATCACTTGCTGATGACTTGATAGTAGAATTACCAAATATTTTTAAGCCTCTGTGTATTTGTTGTCGTTTTTATCGTTGCCTTCATTTTTTTTCTGGATTTATTTTTTTCTTAGAGAAGAATAAAGAATAAAAGAAAGAAAAAAAACAGATCCAATCACATGGTTATAAGCTCAAGGCATTTTCTTTTTCAGAAACTTTTATTTCATTTTTGTTCTGTCGCAAATATTTATATATAGATACAATGCGGCTTTATTTCTTTATTCTTTCATTTGGTATCGTTTTGTTGCTGCATCTTTTTTCGATAATATTTTTATTTATGCTTAATATATACAAATACAAAAAGAAATATATATATAAACACAGTTTAATGTACAATAAGTTTTGCAATAATATATATTTAATTCACATTTATTAACTGAAATAAAAAATCGTGACTATTATCATGTCTTGGATTGGTGTACTTGAAATTTCTGTTTATTTTGAAAAGACTAACCAAACCGATATGTACGCATTTGACCAGAAGAAAATGAAAAATTTAATGCAATAAAAGGAGGGGACACCACCAAAAGCTTCTTTTCTTTAATTCATTTTTTTTTTTAATGTAGACTGAATCGATTTAAAAAATAAAAAGAAAAGCAAAAATTCTTCTTCTTCTGTCGTCTGCAAATTGTATAAATAATTTAACTTTTCTTTTATTTTTTAAATAAAATTATGGATATTTTTCGATTGAAATCATGTTTATTATTATTTTTTAGTACTCTCTCTCTGCTGTTCATTTTATTATTGTCTTTTGGACATTTGACTTTACTTTGCTGATTTTTGTTTATTTATTAATAATATTAAAAAATATTGTTAAAAATGATGTTCATTCTTTTATGCCTTAGTTATAAAGTGACATTATTTCTGTTTGCTAGCGAACAACATACACAACACAATGTATGGTTTGTGTTTCGTTATACAATTTTTTTATTATATTTTCACAATTATTCTCAACCCACAACCTTTTTGATATTAATATTCATAATTTCTTCTGTATTTTTTATTATTATTTAGTTATTTGTTTTGTTTAAAAAAAATTATTTATTTTCTACATACTTTTTGGTTTTGTTTTTATAAAAGATAAACTTTAAACAATTGCAATTTAGAGATTTTATTTTTTGCTTTTCAAGTGCGTAGGTGTAAGTAGTTATAATATTATGTATTGTTAGTATTTTTTATGTACATAGTTTAAGTAGCTTAGAAATTAATTATATTTTATTTATATTTTCAATTAAAAACACGAAGATATGTCATTTAATCATTGATTTATGGTGTTGTTTTTAATAAATTATTGAGAAAATCTATAAGCTTAATTTATTTTTCTTTTTCAATAAAAAAGAAGCTTAAGAAATTATTTATTGAATTTTGTTACTACTTTTACTTAGGTATTTATTTGTTAAATTATAGTTTTAATTATAAACTAGTTGACTTTAGTCTGTTAGGTGATTAAACGATGATATAATTTGTTTGAATAATACGCAAACGAATTTCAGGGACGTTCTGATTGTTAAGGATTATAAATTAGGTTAAAATTTTTAAAAAGATGGCGTTATTATCTCATTGTCTGCAAAACAAATGTTCAATGTTCATGCACACTAAGTCATCACATGTCACAATGAAAGAGACTGTCTAATGGTGTTTAAAAATATATTTATTAATTAATTTTAATTTAAAAATACTAATTTTAATTCTTTTTTTATATCATTCCAGGTAAGAATATTTATTTTTCTATCATTCAACATAAAAATATTCAACTTTAATAAAGTATATTTGATGAAACCTAAGTTCATATGAAATTAAAAAAAAAGACACGTGGGATGGCAATGAAAACCAAATTGAATAGTTGCTAACAATATTATATTTTTATGTCTCTTATTGCTTAACAACAAATGCAATGTAAGTGATTTTTCTTTATTATTTTCTATTTAACTTGTGGTCGATAGTGAAGTGATATCGTTAGTTTTTCATCATGTTAATGCTGCTTCAGTATATTTTTTTTCATTCAATATTATAACACGAGGACAAATAAAATTGCAAAAATTGAAAAAATAAAAATATTATTAACAGTATAAAAAACATATATATAAAAAAAATATATAACATATTTGCAACAAGGGAAAATAGATATTCGGTTTCGGTTTTTGTCATTTAAAAAAGGAAATCGAATCATATATTTATTTTCTTATTTTTACTCATTGATTTCCTTTTCAATTTGTGTATTGGGATGTTGTAAAATATAATAGCGAATATACCAACGTTTATTAGATAAATCTTCTATTTTCTTCGTTTTTTTACTGTATTTATTAGAGAAGATTGAAAATAAGACGAAACATGTTGGTAAATATGATCCTTGCTATTATTTTAATTATCCCTCTAGATAATAATAGTTTTGTTTCGTTATAAGTTTTTTTAATTTAAAAATTTTTTTTTTGTTTTCTTTTATCGATTTGACCTCGATAAAAGTTAATTTAACAAAAAAAGCACACACACACACACATTTTATCAGTCAAAAAACATCAATTATCGCTTTACCAATCGATGAATAAATAAATAAAAAATAAAGAAGAGATATTTTAAATGCTTTTATTTTTTTCGTTAATTCATAAATAAAAAAAAATAAAATGTAAAACATCAAAAAGCTTTCAGTAATTACAACAAAAAGAATAATAATTGCTTATTTTTGTTTATAACAATTAAAGTTTTTTTTTTCCTCTTGAAATTACTTTTAATTATAAGTCGCTGAATTTGTGCGATGATGATTTAGCAAAATACAATTTATAATTTTTTTTTATTACTTTTAAATAAAATGATACATGAATGAGTGTTGTTTTTTAAGTTTTAATAGTCATTATTATTCTATCTTATCTAAACCACAATTGGCAATGATATCAATTTACTGGAGGTGGTTTTTTTCTTTCTATTTTACATTTTTAAACGCGTTTGTTGTTTACAATTTTGCGTTTTGTTTGACAGAAATAGAAATAAAACGCAGAAAAAATATATTGTATTATTCCCTAGTGATGGCTTCATCTTAATTTTTCTATCATTCGTATACTTTAGGCAGTACACAGTTCACACAGTTCACCTTATTTCATTCCAGTTTTATACATTTTTTTTTTTTTGGTTTATTTTGTTTAATTTACGGCAAATAGGGATAAAAATAAAATATTATAAATTGTTTGCTATTAAAAATAAAAGGATTTCCTTCATTCGCTATTATTATTTTTCGTTATTAAACCTTGGCAGGCAAAGGAAAAAAACTGTATGAATTTATGTGTTTTTAAAATTTCTTTTTAAAGAGTAACAAAAAAAAATAGAAGCATGATAACGATAAAAAAAAGCATAAACTTTTTGACAAATGTAACTCAATTAATTAAAATTCTTTGTCTAATAAAATATGATTAATTCTATCTGTAATAAAGTTGTTTGTTCATTTTCTACTTGTTGTTCGCTTATAAATACCAACAATATTATGATATACAGTGTTTTTTTTATTCAGCTTTTATTACAAATTATTTATCGTAAATTTCGCTCAAAGTAAAAGTTGTACAATTAATTGTTTTATTTATATTTGTTTTACTTCTTTATTATTGTATATAGAGCAAATGATTTATTAATTTCTTATAGATTTATAAACATGTCGTTTTTGTCATACTATAAGCTTGCACTAGATTGTACATATATTTATTAAAAATAATAAATATTATTATTATTAAAAATAATTATGATTATTAATATATTTAACATAATATTATTTTACATTGAAATAAAATTTTCTTACAATTTATTTTTATATTTAAAATGCAAAAAAATTCTAATCCTTTCACTTTATTTGATTTAATTTTGTAATAAAATATTTATTTATTTGTTAATTATATTAATTTATATCTGAATGCAATTATTCTTTGATTATAGTTTTTATTGCATGCAATTATAATTGTTTTTATTGTCGGAATTTATCGTCGAGAGATTTTTGTGACAAATTATTATTATTATTATTATAATTTTTTTATTTAACACTCAATGTTAAATCGATTTTTCCTTTTATGACATGTTTTATAGTTTTATTTTTTTTTTAATTATCCAACAAGATTTGAAATGTTTAATTAATAATTTGTTGACATTTATTAACTGTATAAAATTGTGCGTTTAAATTAATGAAAAATTCGCAATTTTAATGCTAATTCTGATACTATTTATTTTCAAATGAATTTAAATGGAAAAAATATTATAAAATTATTTACATTCTTGGTAAGAAATCATTTTTCTCTAAAAATACTAAAATAATCTGTATTTATTTATGTAAATAAATATATATATTTAATTTTTCGGTAAAAGAAACAAAAATCTTAAACACTATCCTCTCTAAACCCGTTTATAAGTAAGTTAAGGTAAAAAATTTTTACTTTAACGTAAAACATGATAAATGATAAAAATAACAAAGAATAAATATATATTTGAATAAATAAATAATAAAGAATCAAATATTTGGATCTAAACAGCGAAAAAATAAATAATGGTTAAACAGGTAGAAAAAAATTTGATTTTATTTTTTTTTGTCATTAAATGATCACTAAGAGAGAAATTGAAATTAGAAGAATAAAAAAAACTAGCTATTTATTCAATAAATAAATGATTGAATATAAATCATTATTTTATGTTAAACATTTGACACTTGTTTCCATTTAATAAGTACTTTTCAATTATGTATGTATTTCTGTTTATAAATTAACACCTTAATTACACTTTGATGTATAGAGTTTAACTGTAAAATAATAATAATAATAATTTATAAATCATGACAATTTCAATTAATATTATTTTAAAAATTCATGTACTCGGATTATTTTTGTTTTTTGTATCTTCTTGTTATTTATTTATTTTTTGTTTAAATTGTTTAATAGTGATGATGGTTTTTCTCTGTTAAGCTCTTGCAATTTTACAACTTGTTACAATTGTTTTAATAAATTATTATTAATAATGCTAATAAATTAGTCATGCTCGGTTGACACATTACTTTTTTCTTTTTTTATTAATAAAATAATCATTTTTCTTATTAAATAAATTTCATTATTATTGTTGGTAGTTTTTGTTATTGCTGGCACAGTGTTGAATGTTTATTTGAAAAATATTGGCTAGTCTTTATAGTTATAATTATGTTTTGTGACGTAAAATTTTTTCTATGCTTGGTGATTAACACTGATTTTGTTTATATTTTTATTGTAATTTGTTATTTCTTCAACAAAATCTAGTATTTGATCTCAGCTTTATACTATGAAATAATCTTTTAAAACAAGATTATAAATATTTTAACAACAAACCATGTATCTATGATAAGTGCTCATAAATAATTCACTTTGAAACTTAAAACTACTAATACGAAAAAAAGCAATATATCCTGTTTAAGGTTTTGTCACCATTTCATATGCAAAAATTAAATTAATTAAACATATATTAAAATTTATTTATAACAATAAAGAAGAAACAAACAAATTATATATAGAAATATTGCTCATTTTTCCTGTGTGTATATTGTTATTTCAAAAATAAAACCACTTTTTTAACTAAATAAATAAATTATTAATGACATTTTTATTATACGATTAAATTAATCAAATTATCATTAATATAAATTAATTTTTGTTTTTATATATTTTGCTTAGCTTTGATTTCGCTTTAAATTTAAATTAATTTTATGTGATTAAAGAAAAATTAAATTAAAGAGCAGCAAACATATAAAAACAAGTACACAAACAGCCAATAGCGTGTATAATGGTGTTGAGAAGGCAAAAGAAAAAAATAAAATAATTTGCTAAAGTGTTTCTTCCTTCATTTGATTTTCGTATATTTATTATCTGTAATTGTAATGTTTTAAAAAATAATGAAACATTAAATGACTTATAATTAATTTAAATACTGTATACTACGTACGTACGTTCGTTCGTATATATTATGTACTTTATTGTGTATAGCCTTGATGTAAATAAAACTTTCTTTATATATTTTAATGCTCTTGAAAAATTACAAAAACGATTTATATCTAAGATAAATTGTTTATATAATTATTATTCTTCTTTTCTGTTATATTTTATTTTTCTTACACTCGTAAACTACATTTAACTTATTTAATATAATATAAGCTATATTTAAGAATGAAAAACGATGTAAAAAAAAATATAAATAAAAAAGAAAATTATGTACTGTGTTTGGTACAGTACATTAGTTAAATAGATTTGTACTTAAATCTTAAAATGAATTGTTAGTACTAAACACACATACTTGAATAATAATAATGAGAAAAAAACAAAATTGTTCTTTTCGTTAATTTTTCTCCTTATTTTTCTAAAGTAAAAGTTAAGTAAATAAATATCTTTAAACAAAGATAACAACCAACCGAAAATGAAAGTTAACGTTTTTATTTTTACTGAGTTTTATTTCATTCTGTTATTAAATTAAAATAAAATATGATACAAAATAGATGAAAAAAATATATAAAGTAAGATAATAAGATAAAAATCTTAATCAAATAATGTTTTATGTTTAAAGAATTTTTATTTAATTTAATTTATTTTAAGTATCATTTCAGTTGAACGCGGTTAACAAGTTTCAGTTGATTGTTGCGTTTGAATTTTGTTGAGAAAAATAATATTTCAATTTAAACAGAAATCAATATAATGAAATTAAAATGTGTTGAATTTTATTTTATTAATTTGAGAATAAAACTGTAACACTATTAAATTTATTTTCATTTATATTTGATGAAGTGTACAGTACAGTTGTACAGAAAGAAATAAAATAAGAAACGAAATAGATAGGCTATCAACAATTTCCTGTCCATGTTGTTATAGAATTGATGATTAGAAACGTAAATAAAGATAACAAATGTATTATTGGACAGACAGCCACCGCTTCTGTATTATAATAATAATGTTAAAAAATTTTATTTTGATATTGGATGATTTTATACTGTGACTGACATTGGCCACTGACACGTTACTAACCAATTCCATCAACATTTTATTTTAGTTTTTTTTTTTTTTTTATCGATAAAAGATACACTTTTCTACTGTGTTTTTCTTACCTTCACTTATTTTCAGTTTCAACATTTTTTTTTATTTATTTATTTTGTTTCACTTAAACATACAATATCAGACAGAAAACTTTGGGTTTTTGTAAAATAAATATGTTGATGAAATGATTAAAGAAATAAAAACAATTCGTTAGTTATTTTTTTTTTTAATTTAATGAATTAAATAAATTTTATTTGATTGGCTATATATATATATATATACATGGTTCACCTGTGTATACATGATGATGTTTGTTGTCACTTTTTATTAAGAAAAATATTTAAAAATATAAATACGAAAATAATACGTAATATGATGATTACAACATAGTTAAAACCGGTAGATAATGTTTATTTGTATTTTTATTTTATCATTTTTTCTTTTATTTATCAGTTGGTTAATTTATTTGTTAAAGAAAAACATAGAGTTGAAATACACGTGAGAGTATTCAATATTAATAAATTAATGATTTTTAATGTTGTTAAATTTATTTACACTTGAATAGTTTTTCTTTTTTTTTTGGTAAGGTAATATTATAATTAATTATTTTAAATAATGATGAAATTAATTATTTAAAGATTTAATTAAGAAATGAAAAGAAAAAATATAATAAAGTAAATAAATGCATAGAGAAGTGGCTCTACCTTTTAAGTGTTTATTTTATTTTATGTTTTTTCCTTTTGTTTTTCAAATAATTTCAAGAAGCTGAATGTAAGTAGCTGCTACTGTTTCTAATTATTGAAATAATTGTTTTTTTCGGTTTTTTTTTACTTAACCACTTCATAATAATAGTTATTTAATGTTATTGTAAATAAAATAAATTGCCAAGTATATACAATGTAGTAGTTTTCTTGTTTACATTTTTTACATGAATAAGTAGGGAAATTATTTTATTTTCAGAAACGTAATATCGGTGTAATTTAATGTTTTTTCTTTTTTTTTTTAAATGTTAAATGTTAAGAAAAGCACACAGAAATGACTATTTAATTATTTTTTTCTTCTTGGCTTTTATAAATGATACTTAAAATATGTGTGGTTATTTGTTTGTTACGTTTAAAAGCTGCATAAATATAATAAATTGTAATGTTAAAGGTAAATTTAATTAATTTATTTATTTTGTTTGTTATGATTTTAAAATAATAATAATATTATAAATTAATTAATTTTTAAAAGCTTAACTATCTAGTTATAAGTTCAATAATCAAACTGAAGTATTGAAGTCTTATTTTACCACAAACAGGTAATGGTAGTATTATTTAAGTTCCAAAGTCTGATTGAAATCTTATGCATTACTACAGTGTATACTTTAGTTTGCCAAATGTCTCGGTCAAAATCACAAATAAGCTTACATTGTTATAGTATCTATAAGCTGTTTTAAGCTTTTCCTTATTTATACAAAACTACCATTCAACTTAAGAATTTTTTTTTTTTGTGTTAAATAAAATGACCTTATTTTTTGTTTTAATCATATTCATTTGATAAAAACTATTTACTATAAAAATTTCACTGGTAATTGATAAATTAATTATAATGAAACGCCTTCACTGTGTGTGCCTGTTTTGCCTGGTAAAGCTTAACAAACTGCTTTTACATGTTTCTTCGTGTATTTTTAATTGAAATTCCTTAATGAGTTTTATGTTTTTGTTAACAACATAACATACGATTTATTTAATTAGAAAATTGTATGTACATAGATTTATTTTTTTTTTTCGTTTATATTAATTTCGCTATTTAAATTTATTTCCTTTTCTTTCATTTTTGCTTGTTTAACATATTAATTTGGTTGAAATAAAAAGAAAAATAGTTGAAAATCTAAAAAAGAGATCAGTATAAGAGGCTTTTAAGTAGTTGCTGTAATATTTTAGTTAAATATATGTATATATGTACATATATTGTATGTAGTAGCAATAGGAACAACATACGTAACATACATTATGTTTTTACCTATTAAAATATTAATAACAATAAACGTATAGTCGTCTTTTGTAGTTATAATCTTATTATACTGCTATGGCAACCGTATTTAAGTAATTTCATATCCATGTATACATTTTTTTTTGTTGTAGGTGGTGATGATAATGTTAAGTTGGTTAACTGAATTTATGTCATTTTATTTCATCTTATTTTCTTTCTACATTTTCATCTTTCATTGAATGAGAAATTACAAAAAGAAAAATCTATTAGATTAAAACCTACACATAATATAGTATTTATTTACACATAAACAATAAAGAAGTAAAAAAAAAACGCATTTGTGAAGCTTTAATGACATTAAGCTTTAATTATTTTATAACTTAAATAAATAAAATAAACAAATAAATTATTATTATTATTAGCAGGCTTTTAGCTTTTAAGTTTTTCATTTTTGGTTTTTGTTTTTTGTCTGTTTTATCCAAACATTAGCAAGTTTTCTTTCATTATTTTACGCATGTTAAAAATGCATATTGCATTAAGAATTAAAATATTTAAGTAAATAAATACATTTTAATTTACTTAAATCAACAGGTTTTTATATTTATGATGGATTTTATGTTTTATTATTATTATTTTTAATTATTTGTTTGGTTAAAATACATTGCGAATAGTAGTAAATTTTCTTTACGTAATAAAAAAAAATCCTCTTTTGTGGTTTGGTTAAGTTTCCTTTTTTATGTTTTAAGAGATGTATCGTTATTCGTATGTAAACGAAAAAGAAATGAATTAATTTTATTTTATTTCCCGTAGGATAAATAAAAGAATCAACGACGCAAAACTGGCGAAAAAAATGCAAATTTTTCGTTATGTTGGTCTTTTTCTGTTTCATTTTTTTTTTGATTAACTAAAAATGGGGAACAAAATAAATTAAAATAATAATGTAAAAAGCAGCCACCTACAACTGTGAAGACAAAAATAAAATAATAATAATAACGTATAGCTATTTCGTGTATTGAAAAATTACTCTTTTATTATTATTATTATTTTTCTATCCCTCTGTCTTCAACATTTAAATGTTTTATTTGACTTAAACACGCAATTGTTAGTCTGATAAAAAAAAAACAAACCAGCGAATAATCATGTGTAGAAATTTTTTATTAGCATTATTTTTGTTATTTGTTTTGTTTCATTTAGTTTTTATTATTGTTATTATTATTTATTTTTATTTGGGTGCGTGCTCAAGTCAGACAAAAGGCATAAACTATAAAAACAACAAGTGATTATTGTTACTTGAGAATAATTTAAGTATGAAATCCTAAACCCCACGCCAGTATTTCTAATAAGAAATATAGAAATTCTTTCAACTGTGAAAATGTCAGAATATTTTTTTTTTTTGTTTATTATTATTATTATTAAGACAAGGTAAAAGAGGGCTTGTTGCTGATTTTTTATTATTATTATTATTTCTTTTTTTACCTGTTTCAATTATGCACTATTCAATTCGTAATTTTTTAAATTTATTTTTATGTTTTTATTGCTATGTTGCCCTTTTATAATTGATTGATTTTATGTATTGGAATTTAAATAAAACATTTTTATAATTTCTCATTGTTTTTTATTGTGCTTTAACTACTTTTCTAATTAATAAATAACATTAAATCGCTACTATGCTTAGGAGAAAAAACATTGTAAGTAATTGATTTTTCTTGAGAATAGTTGAGTTAATTAAGTTTTTTTCTTTTAATTAAATTTCGGAACACAATAGTATTTTCTTTTTGCCTATTTTAACATTTTAAACACTCTAGAAAAAACAATTTTATATGTTATTTCATTTTGTAAAAAGTATTCGCAAATTCGACAATATTATTGTTATCGTTTTAAACTGTTAAAAACATAAGATTTGCTTTATTTTATTTTTTAATCGTAGAAATACCCCAAGCACAAAAGGATTATAAACAAGTTGTTTTGGAAACATTTAGAAATTAAAAATGTCAAGAACAATGTTTTGTTTCCATTTTTCTTTGCTTCTGCAATGGAATTGAACTGAAATCAACTACATATATGTACTTTATACAATTTTTATGTTTGAAACAAAGACTTAGTTTTAGTATTTATTATTTAAACAATAATAATAAAAAGAAATAAAATATTCAATTTATTTATTGTCATTTTGTCTTTAAAAAGAGTTTTATTTGTTGTTTTGATTCTTTTAACGTTTCAAAAAAAAACAATTACACACAATGTTTATATTAAATTTCAAAAATAATTAATTATTAAAACTCTTTAATTATAAATTTATAAAAATAATATACTATGTGACATATAAGTGAATAAAATAACCGAATTTAAATAGATTATCTAAATCTATTATTATCTAAATTTATTATTACAAAAATTTTCTTTTATTTTTGATGGATGTGTTGACAGATTTAGAATTTTAATTTTTATTTTCTAGCTAAATATAAATACATTAAAGACGTAATTTTTTTTTTGAAGATAATAAAGAGAAAATGCATCTGTTGTATTCATAATGGCTAATTTTATATTCTGTCTTCTTTAAACTTCATCACATCTCATTAACTGAGTTTGTTTTTGGCTACGCTGAGTTTACATTTTTATAGAAAACAAAAAATGTAACAAATTTACTTAAATTTTTGTGCTGTTGATGAAATTAACTTGTTAATGCTAATCTGAGAAAAGAAATTGTTTTTATTAAAAGAATTCAATCGTTATGTTGCTGGTTGTATGATGAAATGAAATTTTTCGTTAAATAAAATTGATAGAAAACATATTTTTATGAAAAAAAAATTGGTCAAAAAATTATCTATTGGAAAATTTTATTCTGTTTAAGTACAAAATTATAATCTGTTTAAATCGGTTTGACTAATTTTTATGTCAAATAAAGTGACACATTTCCTCTTTAAAAAATAAAAAATAAAAAAAACTAAAAGCTCATCATAAAAATTAAATAAATCTATTATTAGTGATTGAATTAAAGCTTAAGTAGTAATTTTTAACGCCTTCAAAAATTAATAATAATAAATAATAAAAAAAAAAGAAAAAATAAGTTCGATATCCGATTGATTTGTTTTCGGTATTCAGATAATAAAAAAAAAAATCTTATTTAATTAATTTAATTTCTTTTTTATAATTCTTTCTTCTTGAATAATAAATTATAAAAGTCTTTTGTAAAAAATAGAAAAACCAGTTCATAGTATTTTTTTTTCTTATATTAAATCAATTAAAGAAATGAAACCCAATAGAAATAATACAATTTTGTTTATTCTTAAATTTATTTCTTTTTTTTTCGTTGTTGTTGTTTTTAAACATTTCTTTAATAAAATTATTAAGTTTTTTTTATCTTTCTTTTTTTCTTACAAAGAGAGAAAATAACAACAAAAAAAATCAATTAAAATTGACTATGATGATTGAGCATTTTTGTGTGAATACAGCAAAATAAAAGAGAAAAAACAACGAACAACATCAAAGACGCAGTCAATAAGTTTATTAAGGAAATGTAAAGAAAAACAGTCATAAATGATAATAACAATTAAAAAAGCATAAAAAAATTTGAAAATAAAAATTAAAACGCCTCCAAATTTGGTTAGAATAATTATAGAAAAATAAATCATCATTATTATAATTTTAATAAATATAGTAGATTTCTTTTCATTTTATTTTTATTACTTTGGGCATGGACACCACGGAAAACTCACATCATGAATTTATTTTATATTGTTTTTTTTTTTGAATATTTATTTTCTTGCTTGTTGCAAGTGTGGTATTTTTATGTGTATGCTTTATTGGTTTTTCTAGTGATAATGATGATGATCTGTGTTTAGAATGGAGCATAGAAGAAGAAAAATATAAAATAAGATTAATTAGTTTATTTTTAGTTGTAGTTCTTGCTTAGTTTATGTAAGAACTGGGACTTTCTACGATTAGCGATATCTTGGTAATGATGATGAAAAATGATTTAAATGAAAAAAAAAAATGTATGTTTTTATGTTTGTAGGTGTTTAATTAATTGTTTGCAATTGGATTATGTAGTAATTAGTAGACAGGCACAGTTAAACAGATAATATTAAGTGTTGTTTTGTGATTTATCGTATTTATTAATCTGTATTTTTGCAATAATTTATTAGTAGAATAATTGTTATATATTATAAGTAGAATTAAAATATAGAAAAGTACATTTATATTTAAAAATCTAATTATATCATCATTACAAACTCTCTCAGATGTTAATAATAATATTTCGCTATTTTATTTATCTATTAACGTCAATAAAAGTATCGCAACATAAGAAAAAAATTTTATTGACACACATAATTATCATTTTGTACAAAATAAATAATAATTTTAATTAATTAATGCTATAAAAATGAAATCAAACAACAAAAGTATTTAATAAACTACAAAAGACAAAAGATGAAATAAATATTAATTTCTTTTAATTAATAATGACATTGACTTCTTAATTTAATTGTGTTGACTGTTGATGGTTTTCTTTCTTCTATTATAAATTATTAATTAATTAGCTTAAATCCTACAACAAATAACATAATTATAAGTAGTAGAGATAATAATTAAAACAACTTAATTAAGTCAAATTTTCTTTGGTATTTCGTTTTGTTTTGTTTTATTTTTTTTTTTTTTTGTTAATTTCTGTTTTACTAAAACGAATTAATAAAAAGCGGAAGAAAAAAAAAACTAAATAAAACTATGCTTTTGTTTTTATGTAAAACATGTACTCAATTAATTTTGAAAGAAATAAAATATTTAAATACAGGCAAGAATAGTAAACTTCAAATACAAATTGTTATTTCTTATATCTTAATTAATTTTTTCTTTCTTATTTAAACATATTTGACATCACAATACATTTGTTTTATTTTATGTTTCATCTTCGTGTGTTTAGTTGGTTTTAACAAAAATCGTGATACTTTTTTTTTTTAATTTTATTTTATTAATCAATTTACCTTTCATTTAGAGTTGGCTTGATGTCGAATCGTTTTATTTTTTAATAAGATATTAGTGGTACAGTGAAATCTCGATTATACAGACTTATTTTAGGCGGTTGTTGAGTACTTTCATTTCATAGCAAAGCATTCCAAGTACTTAAAATTCTTTAATTTTTGGCTTTCATTTGATATTTTAAAGAATTTTTGAGCTTTGTTTCCAGCATTTATAACTTTTAAAAATCATTACATTACATGATTAAGCGTGAATCAATAGCAATAGTAATTATAACGAAGAAAGCAATCTATGTATAGTTTTTTCTTAAAAAATAAATACATAGCCTTATTCAGCATTACCTTACAAAACTTTAATTATCGTAAATAATATTTAAATATATTTTTTCTCCTTAATTATAATTAATTAGAAATTAATCTTTACTGCTGTGCACTGTGTTTGTCGAGTTAAACATAAGAAAATAACATTATTAAAAAAAAAAACAGAAGAAGCAAATATAACTAGTGAAGAAAAAGATAATAATCATTGTGTCAAAGTCAATTAAAATAAAAATAATGAAAAAAACATTTTTTCATAATACAATTAATTGGTTAACTAAAATAAAAATCGAAGAAGCTTTATATATAGCGCCTCAGGTTAGTTCAAAATAAATAAGACGCACTGTGCAATCAGTTACTTGTTGATTAAAAAAAAAACCGATTTTATAACTTAATTAAGTTATGCGTTAATTAAGTCAATTTATTTGTAATGATGATTTCATTTGTATTAATGATGCACCTGTTTACTCTCGGTTATGTTAGTTTTTTGTCTGTTTGAAGGAATTTTTAACCTTTTTAAGAAATTTACTTTGCAAAAAAAAAAACAAAAAATTCCACACATTTATCACAGTAAAAGAAATTCTTTAAATTATAAAGTTAATTAAATTGCTTTAAAAGTATCCATGTAATTAAGATAAAGTATTTTAGATTGCTTTAAAGTTTTCTTTACAATAAAACCAAAATTTAATAGAGAAAAGGTTAATATTGTCACTATAAGTTTAAGTAAGGTATATGATACATATATGTTATAACAAAAGGCTATAATCAAACATAATAGGGTGAAAGTGATTAAACCACTGACCTTTGATAAAAATCTGTTACTATTTTTATTTTTTTTTTAGTATAGTTATAAAACTTAACCATAAAGCTTTTCATCTCATGACAACAAAAATCATTATAAAGAATAAATTACATGTCATTGTTCAAAGAAAACAATTTAGAAATAAAACATAAAAAATGCTACACAGAAACATAATATAAACGATTGATAAAAAAAAAAGAAGAATTATTGATATAAATCTAACGTTTTTTCTTTCTTTATCTATAAAGTGTATAGTTAAAGATGAAAATCAAATAAATTCCTGTTATATTACATAAATAATAGAATAAAATAACAAAAAGTCAATCAAGAAACTCGTTGTCGATTCTATTTTTATTATAATTATAATTATTATTGGAACAATTTTTCAATCTTTTTTTTCTGTTGTTATTGGATGATTCATTTATCAAATATTAGTCTCTCTATAGGTAATTTGTTTCTACTCTTTCGTAATGTGTATTCTATGTGGTTTTATGTATCTATTTTGTTCGAAACGTTGTTACTGTTTATTCGTCCACGTTATTTGTAAGTTGTATGTAAGTACGGGATAATAATGGGTATCGAAGGCACAGCGTCAGTCACAGCATCATATCAACATTATAGTATTTATGACAAAGATATTTGTTCATTCACGCGTAAAATTAAAGGGATATAAATGACAACATATAACATATTTATGTCCATTTGGTTTCTTTTTTCCATTATATTTCACTGTTGCTTAAATTGGAAAACTGAATACATTGAGCCACGTAAAATGATTTTTCCTCTTTATTTCTTTATTAATACCATTATTATTATTATTTGTATTTTTTGGAACATTGAACATTACACATACGTTGAACATGGAACGTATATACATGATAAAAATAAAAGCAAAAAACACCTTTCGCACATAGTCAGGTAAAACATTAATAGTACAAAAAAAAAATAATAAAAATTCTGTAATAGAAATTTCATCAATGATAGCAAATTTTTTCTTGATTTTTCAACATAATTTTGTTTTTCTCTTTGCTTTTATTTTCGTCTATCAAATCCATACCAAAAATATGTTTATAAAAAACGAAAAGAAGAGTTTATTGATTGAAATATCAAAATATTTTCACCTTTAACCCTTTTTTTTTCGTAAAATTGTGTCAAAAAAAATGTAAAATAAAATGTTTAATAAATTGATTAAATTGAAATTAAGGTAAATTAAATTGAAAATTATATTAAATTAAAAATAATATTTTGATTGATTTTTCGGATAGTTTAATGGGGTGATTATGGTTATTTCTTTATGAAGTGAATGGTTTTTCAAAATATAATATAGTTTTTAAGTACTTTCAGTTATAAATTTGTAATCTAATTCTATAAAACTTAACATAGATTACTGAAAATAGTATTATGCATTTTAAAAGCATTAAAAAGCAACAAATTATCGATGAAGTAAAGCATTCTTTTCGCTGTTTTAATAAAAACAATTACGTAAAGTATTTCCCAAAATAATACTTAATTTAAATAACAAATTAACATAATAATCAAACACAATACATTGATTTATCTAGACTTAATGTTAACAATAAATTAAAAAATTACCTTTCTACCGGGAAATACAATAAAAAATAGAATTTTTACGAGTTTTTTTTATTTCCATTGGTTGACTTATTTTATTTAAATAATTTTTTTTTCTTCTTTTTAAACACAAAATTTATTCATTTTTTTTCTCTATTAATCTCATATGATTTATCATATTTATCCAGTATGTATAAAAATCAGTAAACCGATGAAATCAACCAAATATTGATCACCTCAAATCTGACTACATAATAATAATAATATTTTTTTTTTTCTATACATTATAATTTACAATTCGATACACAATTTCACGTATAAATGCACACAAAACAGTATTATCATCATCATCATCGCCATCATCGTGATACCAACAGTAAATGTGAATCACGATAGAAAAAAATTGTCAATCATATTTCATCGATTATTTTTTAACTCTCAAAATAGCAACAAAAGATGAGTAATTTTTATATAAAAAAAATAAATATTAAATTGATTAATCAATTATCAGAGATTGTTTATTCGCTTACGAAATTAAAATTCATGAATTTTGTGATAATTTGATTAAATTAATTGATTACAAAGTAAAAATAGTAATTTAATTAATTGATGTGTAGGCTTATGGATTTTCTATCATTTATTATAATTATTATTTTGTTTACATGAATAAAAAAATAATAATAATATTATGAAATGAAAAAGATGAGAAAAAAAAAACTAAAACACCCACATAAGTTATAATTTAATCATTATACAGATTGTAAAGTAGATAAAATAAGAAGCAAAAATAACATTATTCTGATAAGATTTTCTATAATAAATAGTTTTCTCTAGTATAAATGGGAAATACGTCATGTCATACCTTCAACAATCAGTATAGATTATTTCTGTTTTCATTCAAAGCAATCATTAAGACAAATCTGATGTAGAGCGACTGCTACATTTCTTAAGGGAAAATTTAACCATTTTTCTTTTAACAAAAAAAAAAAATACTTATCACACAGTTGAACAAATATATTACCAATAGCCTGGAAGCCGTAATAGCGGCCGTAAACAACAAGTTTTGATGAAATGCATACACTTAAAACTTGAATAAAAATATGTTTACCGCCCCAAATTTAAGTTTACCAAGAAACATTCCAATGTTTTGTAACATTTGTACAGAAAGAAAACAAAAATTTTTATTTTGCAAACTTTAGTTCATTTATAATTCGTTTTACATTACGACTGATGGTTGTTTTTCTTTCTGCAATCTCGGTAGGGCTGAGTATAGTCAATGGTTGATGAATACATGACGTAGACGTATGGAAAAAAAAATTATTAAAGCTTAAAAGAAAAGAAAAGAAAGAAAAACATTGACACCCTTGTTAAGGTTGCATTATAAATGATGTTGTGCGGTTTTATTTCTACTTGCTGAGCACACAATAACCTTTAAACCCCATTACTGTAGTTTTTATTTATTTTTTATACTATTCAGTGGATGATTGAGAATGGTTTTTACTTTTTCAGTTGTTTGTCGTCAACATTCGTACAGTGTTTTTCCGTCTATTACTCTCCATTTCAGCATAATAAAATACGAGACTTTAAAAAAAATAAATAATAATAACAAATGATGGGGTTTTTTTTTTGGGTGATGAATTTATATTATCAACACTGTTCAACGTTTTTTCTCTTTTTTTTATTTATTTCCTTGTTCTTAAACTATAAAAAAATCATAAATTGCAGCTTCTGTTGTTCATAATTGAAATGTTAACAAAGCATAAGCTTTTGGTGTACAAAAATTTACTGTTAGAAAAAATGTTTTTAATTATATTTCTAGGGTATGTCAAGGTATTTAAAAAAAATATTATTATTTTTTATTATTATTAATTAATCTTCACCTGTCTGTCAATGTAATTATGTTAAATTTATAGAATTACTGTTTTTTTCTCTCTTCATGATGAACTATTCTTTTTCGCGTTAAGTGCCATTCAGGTAATTTTATTTCATTGAAATTTTAATAAAGTTCTTCACGTTTTGTATGAAATTATTCAGAAAAAATCACTAAAAATTGTTTAGAAAAACAACGAAAACATAAAACATAAACATCTGCTTATTTAATATATTTTATTTTAACAAATATTTTTTTTTTTGGGGTTTTATAATATTTCTTAATGCAACCGATTGTTGTTTTCTTAACAAATACTTGTATGTCATTAAGCCACTCGAGAATATCAAGTACATTCTAAGCAGTATAACGTAGTTAACTCTTAATTAAATAACGTAAAAGATTTCTTTGAATTTTGATTTTTATTTTTATATTTCTGTTTTTTTTGAAGAGTAAACAGAAAAGATTCGGTTTTATGCTTTGCCAAAATTCACTTATAAAAATTTTTTATATATAATTTTATTAACTACTAATACTGGGTAATGTAAACAGAAAAATATAATTATTATTTTTCTTATAATAATAAATCACTTACGAACTACAACTTGTGTTATATTTATTTACATTTTTCGCCTTTAAAGATCATGTTGCACTTAATTTGTTATTAAGAAGAAGATGAAAAAAAAACCTTACATATATGTATTTGATAATAATTTTTCAACACATTTTTGTTTAAAAAATACCATTTTATTTTAAAAATGGCAAAAATGCTTTACTTTGAATCAAGATTATACCGAAAGGAATTTTTGTACAGCAAAGAATAAAGATGAATAAACACTTCTGCTCTCCAAGGTCTCGTAAACTACTTTGCTTCTTATTTTTCTTCTTTTTAATGTCTTTTTCGGTTATTACAGTTTTTCACCTTTTAATCTTTTTAAACAATTATTTTTATTATTATTATTATTAAGTAAAAGTTAAAGAAAACAATTTTTGAAAAATTTATCACACATGGCATTAATCTAATTGTTTTTTTTTTTATAAATATTCATTCTGTATTTACTTTAAGAAAAAAATGTTTCTTTATTTTTTTATCAACAAACAAGACGTTTTTTTTTTTTATTTATTTATTCACTTTTTATTTACACTAGAATTGTACGTTAAATTGTACTTAAAGTGTTTATTCATATTATAAATGTTTAATTTGTTTTCTGTGCTTTTTTTTTTTGGGTGTTGTGACATCTAAAGATGACATGTTGCCTAAATTAATATAACAAAAATAAAAAAGAAACATTTTTATTATATTTAAGCATACATAAGGTTTAAATAGTTTTTAAATAACGAATATTAAAATTTGTTAATGAATTTATTTATTTATTTATTATTTATTAGCGTAAATATTTATACTGTGACAATCGCCTACGTCCAATTGGATTATTAAGTATTAATTTTTCTTTTATATTTATTTAATTTAAATACGACATAATCTTCTCTTTTTTTATTATTTTTAGACAGTTTTTCGGTTCTGTATTTTAACATTTATAATAATATTTATGTTAAACATTTATAGTTGACAACATAGTTGACAGATTTCAATGAAACCCCTATGAGTAATATTTTGTATATTCAAAAAAAAAATTAAATCTTTTCAGAAAGTGATTTTGTGAATGAAATTGTTTCATTATTTTTTGTTTTTTACCTAAGCATAAAAATTTTATGCTTAATTTCATAGAAAAATTATTATTTAAGGATGCCACAAAGAGACACGTTTCCTTAGTGCAACAATTCGTTATTAGATATATTTTTCCTTGTTTTTTTACTGAATTTTATTGTTATAAATTTGTTAATCATTTCAATAACAATAATAAATTAATGTATAGCGCGAATAAAAATAATAAAACGGCATTTAAAATGTTTTTTTCTACATTTTAAAAGGACAAAACAGTGAAATTGTTTTAGCAGCCGCAATGAATAAGAAAACTATCAAAGTGGTACACAGAGTGAATAACAATAAAAGGTTTATTTTATTTTTTTTATAAATGCCGACTATATATGTAAGATCGACGACGATCATGTATTGAAAAAAATTCCTATTTTGGTATGTACTACAATTTTGTATTTAAGGATTTTAAACGGTTTTCTGTTGCTGCGAAATAAAATAAATAAAAATTTTACACACTTTGATCGTTTTGTTTTCTTCGTTTTTTTTTTACCTTTGCGTTAAAGAAATCAATGCTGTATTTTGTATGCAAGCACGGTAGTCATCGATTTGTTGTCGATTTGCTACACAACATAGCATTTCAATATAACATAATATAAAACATTATCCACATTACGACAACATATTATGCTAATGGATATTTCTTTATAACAAACATTTTTTTTTACTTCTCTTCTATACGCTTTTTTTTTTGCCATCTTTACGCATATTGATCGTTTTTGGTTTAAATATTTTTTTTATATTATTGTTGTCACAAAAGTATTTTTTTTTTTTATATATATAAGGATAAAAGAAATAAAATTAACGTTTGTGTAAAACTTGTTGTATGACAGATGATTGAGTTATTTTTATTCGCAAATGTAGTAAAAAATATGAAAATGGATTTTTCTTCTTTTCTTTTATTGGTAAATAGAAATAAAGAAAGAATTTATTTATTGAAGTATTTTGTTGATAGAATTATTTATTAGTTTTATTGAGAAATTGCACATGAGTATATAAATTTATTAATTCTTGTCCAATAAGTTGCTTTACCATGTTTGTTTTTTTTTTTTATCATTTCATAAAAGATTTATAATGTTAACGACACGATTAATAATAATTTGATATTTATTAAATAAATAAACTTTAACCTATTACAGCAGATCAATTACAATAAAATAAAATAAAATAAAAAAGAAGTTTTTACTACAAAAACTGCGAAAATAAAAAAATCACCTCTAGCCTGTACTTAACGTCTAATAGAGTAATAAAAAAATATGCGGTTGTGCCGTGACATAATTTTAACTTATTATTATTATTATTATTATTTATATTTTATCATAAAATAAAATAAAGAAAACATTTTTTGTTTGTCTCAAAACCAAACGCATATTATTTGCTGATGTATTTTAGACTTGAGTGCCCGTGTATATTGCAAATAAATACCCAGAGTATGTCTGAAGAGCCAAGATACAAGCAATGATTTCTTTTACAATATTTTTCCACTTTGAAGAATTTTATGTTTTTCTTATTAAACATTTTTTAATTTATTCTACTTTATTTTAAGGGCATAGAACACCAATGTTATTTTTTCAATGAATATACAAATATAAATAAATAAATACTTACAATTGGCGTTATGTTTGCACGAAGATAAAAGTTAAATAATATTTAATAATAATAAAGTTTATAAAAACATATAAATCAGTTAGTGAGTAAAGAAACAACACAAAAAATATTTTGTGGTTGAAAATGAATTACATCGTATTGCATGGCATTGCATTGCATTTACACTCTTTGCAAACTAAAGTGCTGACAATGTAATTTACTTAGACATAATTTTAAAAGCAGCATTAAAAACCGTGCACATTCGCATGTTTTATTTTGTAAATACCTTTTATTTTCACGTTTACTTTACTTTATTTATGTTTAGTTAACATTACTTAAACTTGACATTTGCATAAAGAATCAACAGAAAAAAAAATAATTTTAAGAAAATTGTTGGTTATTTAAGGTGTTTTATTTTTTTGTTTTTGGTTGGAAGTTTTATATGACTTGTAAACTTTTAACTGATATAAATAATTTACACTTTTATACATTAACGTTAAAGTAAAATAAATGTGTAATGAATATAGCGGCGTCACAATATTATTATATAAAAGAAAAAAAAAACAATCAGGAAGAAACTGATACAAAAATCAGCAATTGTTTAATTTATTTATTCAAAGTTTAAAAATTAAACGAAAGAAAAGATATTTAAATGATTTATTTAATCAAACGGCATATTATGACTTATCAGTAAAAGAAAATACATTTTACGATAAGAAAGGTGGAGTAAGAGTTACGATAAAAATTATGAAGTCAGAAGACATTATGCAAAAAATTGTAATAAATCGATAAAATTAAAGAATAAATTCGTTGTTATATATTTATTTTTTTATTAATGCAATCTTTATTATCTTCAAAGTGCGATGCGGCATCAGGTTTACCATCATCATCATCATCATTATAATCAGTATCAGTAACAGCAGCAAGCTCATCATAGGCGGTGCGTTATTTAATAATTTATTGCGATAAATAATTCGCGAAGGCGTGTTATTTTTTTTTTTTTTTAGTCAGTCCGAATGCGTTATTCTTGTAAAAAAAAAAGAAAAGAAAGATTAATGACACCAAATAAATAACACAAGAGGAATAATATTTATTTAAAAGCGCAAAATAAAAAAACGAAGCACATTTACATTGTAATTTTTTTATTTTAAATAAATAATCTTTATCCATTCTGATGTTTCTGTAGATGATGCTGTTTCTTGTGTTGTATTTTTATTCATTTTTCTTTTATCATCAAAATGTCTTAATCATCGCTAAATTTAGTTATTAAAGATAAATAATTTTCTGCGTTTTTATTATTTATTTACATATTTATTGTTGTGTGTTTTTATTCTTAATTTAAATTTTTTATTTTATTTTATTTTTAACATTTTATTAATGAAACATAATAAATTGGTGTATTTCTTCTATAGTCTACCAAAAATTTGGTAATAAAAATTAATTTTATGACCTGGCGCTTTGCTATTTTATTGTCGTTTTAATTTTTGGTAAAAATTAATTTAAATAATTAATACAATAGTATTTAATTAGAATTTTATTATTTATTATTTTGTTTCTGTAGATAGATGATTAACACATTTCAATAAAATATTTATAGATTTATGAGTGCTGCTTTTGTTGTTTTGAAATAAAAAAATTTTTAATCAATTAAATAGCATAAAACCACTTGCTGTTGTTATGTAAATTTTTCTGTTATTTTACTGTGCTTGCTCTAAAATTTGCAAAAAAAAAAATATTATCATAAAAAAAAAGATAATAAATACAAATCAGTAGTAGTAATTTGGATAAATATTAAATATGACAGTTTATATATTGGATAAAATATGCTAAAATAACATTTTCACTTTAATAATGAATATAATTAACTCAAAAAGGACAACAACTATATGAAAAAAAAAAAACGAAAACATAATGAAAAATGTAAAAACACTCATAACAAAAATAACAAGTTTTAAACTTTCACCTCACATTATATTATATTATTTATGTATTTATTTATATTATTTTACATAATGTATATGACAAGGATATGCGGATGTGTATAATAACATCAACCGGATGTATATATACGTACAGGAAAAAAAAGGGTTGACCACACTATATAATAAATGGTGATATATGCTTGTTATATACATAAATATAGTAAAAGGACATGAAAAACTGAAAAATATATATTACTATTTATGTTTTGCAACCTATATTATGTTGATGGTTTTTTTTAAGAGGAATAAATTTCGATTTTTTATTAACTTAATACATACTCGACCTGTTGTCGTTAATGAGAAACGAAATAAAAAGCACAGAAATTTTCGCTAATTATTACAGAAAATACTAAACAATTAATCGCTTGACTACAGCACTGACTAATTAACTAAAATTTTATAAAGTTTTAATCAAGTTGTTCAATTTTTAGTATTGTCCAAATATAAACTATATAAATTTAATTGACTGTCCTTAACAATGTATTAAAATAAGAAAATTGTTTTGAAGGTTTGTTGTTTTGTGATTAATCCTGTCTTACTATTACAAAGGGGAAGAAACTTTTGAATAGTTTTTACTTTATTATTGTTATTTTGAAAGTTTTTTGTTTCTTTAAATATTAAATAAATATTATGCCATTAAAGCTAATTAATTTAATTACAACATAATAATCTACTATCTAAAGTTTAAAGAAACATGTCTAAGGGCTTCTCCTTTAACTTTTGATGACAAATCCAATTACATGTCATTGTTTAGAAAATTGTAGTTATTTTATTTCCTCATCTATATATATAAAAAAAAAAAAAAACATTATCCTTTTGTTCATTTTATTCAAAAGTTTTTCTTTTTATTTTTTTTTTTTTGCTGCTTCTAAAAATCATTTCACTTGATGTTTATATAAATTTATTATATTTGTTGACAAGACAATGAATATTTGTGCTCTTCTGTTTATAAAGTGTAGTACCGCCTTCAATAGCTATTTTATTGTTTACTATTATTGATATTATCTAAAATCAACTATTAAAATACATTACAGTGCTTTTGTGACTGTACTTAAACATAACTTTCCTTTAACCATTTTATGTGAATTTTAATTCCTGTTTTCACA
The DNA here is from genome assembly GCA_963942525.1 of Ptychoptera contaminata. Lineage (NCBI taxonomy): Eukaryota > Metazoa > Arthropoda > Insecta > Diptera > Ptychopteridae > Ptychoptera > Ptychoptera contaminata. Next base: position 7,555,445 of record OZ012637.1, read on the forward strand.
TGCTAATGACAGCCAAGACGAGTTTGAAAATATCAAATAAAAATTTATATATACAATATAGAAAATAATAATAATCAAATACTGAATGAGTGAGTGACAAACAAAACAAATAAATGATAAAAATAAACGAAAGGAAAATATGCTTGTACATAGAGGAAGCATAATAATAATAACACAAACATTTAGTACATATTGTGATGACAAGTATGATAATTAGGAACATATGTGAATATTTATTTATAATTTAGTGTAAACGTTGAGTTAAAATAATATAGCACCTACCCTAAAAATTAGTATTATTTCACGCCTGATACTACTATGAGAAATCAAAGCTTAGTTTTTTTACTTGTTTTAATTTATTTATTATTTAACAAACAAAAAATTCTGTTTATTTCTGTTAATCACGGAATGTAACTATAATGAATAACCAATTTTTTTGTTTATTTATTAGTTATTATTTTGTATTTTTTCACTATTTTTTATTATTATTATTATATGCTTTGACCTAATTTTTATTTAGTTGAAAAAATATCGCTTTTTTTTACGTTTCACCCCAATGGAAAAGCATATAATTTCCTTTTTTTGTTATTTTTAAAATAAACAAATAAATAAATTTTTGTATAAAAAGAAAGAAAATCTTGTTTATGTTTGCTGTTTCGGTGTGCTTTTTATGTGAAAAAAAAAAAAAACAAAATCACAAACCAAGTATTTTCACTGTTATTTCGCTGCTATGCTTTTTCTGTAAATAATTCATTTGTTTGACAAAAACAAAAAAAAAAAATGAATTAAAATTCATGAATTTTCTATCAAAAACAAAATAAAACTGAAGAAATTCTTTTATTTTTCTCTCCTTTCTTGTCCTGTGATCCATAATTCATATTAAGTTTTATTTTCTTTATCCTATGTTTCGCCTTTAAATGGAATAATAATAAAAAAAAAAATAAAAATTATGCTTTTTCTGTGCCTCTTTGTTTTCGCAAAAAAAAAAAATCTTTGCTTTTTTTTTATTCTTCCGATAAATCTAGTAAAAAGGAATAATTTTTTCCATGAGAAAAATACTTGCGCTTTTCTTTTTATTCATTCGTGTTTGTGTGCTGATATTGTTTTATGCTTTAAATTCGCAACTTTTTACGTTTTTTTTTTTTTAATTTTTTGCTGTGTGCAGGCGAAATGTAAACAAAGTAAAAAATGCACAGTAGAAAAACGCGAACTTTAGTGTAATATAAATATTTACAAAAAAAAAAAAATTAATAAAAATAAAACTCAATCGAATTCAATAGGCTATTGTTGTTGATATTATCATTATGTTATTGTATGTCGTATTTATATGCATTTGTAAATTGTAAATGTGCAACAAAAGAGATAAATTTATTTATTAAATAATTTTATATTTTTTCTTTTATTATTTTTTAAACTATATTTTTACCTGTTTCTTTTCTTTTTATTTACCTTTAATTCTATATAAATTTAATTCTTTGCTCGTTGTTGTTTATGGCTTATTTTATTATTATTATTATTATTGTTATTTAATGGAATATTTCTTTTTTATAATAATTTTAATTTGCGTTTTTTGTTGGCGTAAAACTACTTTAATTACTTTTGTGATGCTTAACACTGGTGGGTGTTTAACACTAAATATATTATCTATTTAAACTTTTTCGGGGTTTAATGTGTGCTAAAGAATTTTAATTTTTATTCATTAAAGCATCAAGATATGTAAATAAATTATTTTGCACACATAAAAGTATGTCAAAGAGTAGATAATGTTTTTTTCTTTTTAATAATTATAAATAATAAGACGGTTACGGTTCAATATACTGGGCAAAAACTCGAAATTCTTTTGTTGTAATTGTTTAAAATGTTTTTAAAGTAAAATAAATAATTCCATTAAATGCATAAATTTTCAATACAAAAGCAAGGTAAAGAAGGTGGACATGTCAATTTAAATTTTGTATTTAATTTTTTGCTTTCAGTAATTTTTTGATGAATTATTTCCTTTTTTAATTTTTTTTTTGAACAATAATTTCCTTGCATTCTCTGCGTGTTTATTTATTTTTTTTTTAAATAAATATTCCATGTGAATGGATAGATGTTTAATGGTAAATGTGGATTTGTTTTGTGAAATTATAACTTTTTGCTTTTTTTAATGTTTATAATAATGTCCTTCAATTATCAGCAAATTAATTCTAGTAATATAAAGTTTAATAAACAGTCACGTATACAGCAGATACAATCATATTATAATAATAATAATTTGAGAATAAATAAATTGATTATAGTAAATGATTTGATTATATATATATATATTACATTAACGATGTGAAAATTTTGTATTATTGTTCTTATTTTATTAATATTTAACATAAACGTTAACGTTTTAACTTTACGTATTAACAATTATTGAATATAAATATTTACATTAGCATAACCAATATAATTGGTACATAAATCATTTTAATACCACAAATTGTCTTGTCAAAATCTATATAAATGTAAGAAAACAATTTAAAAGAATTAAAAATAGAAAAAAACGAAAAATTAACATTGATTTACATATATTAAAAAAAGAAAAATATATTTATCAGTAAATAAAATGTCTAAATCAATTTAAAATGATATAAATCATTTTCATAAACCATTTAACATAATGTTAATTTTTATTTTATTTTATTTATTTATTATTTACATATAAATGAAATAAATCAATAAATTTTTAAATCAATCATAGAAGAAAACTATTATGATTATTTTATATAGTTTTATTTTTTCGTGAAAAAACTGGTAATGCTGAAAATCGTACTGTTTGTAACTATGCATTGTGTTAATAAGCATTGCTAAAATTATAAATAAATGTTTTATAATACTGCTTAAAAAAAATAATTGAGTTATTATTGATAATTTCTTTTAAAATACTGTAAATTCGAAATTTGTCGGTTTTTTTTTATTGGGAATTTTACTTAAAGAAAAGACAGAAAGCAGCGAAAACGAAACAATAACAATCAACGTCGTGGGCTAATTTTTATCGATTACTCTTCTTTTTTTTGGTCTTATTTACGTAGAAATTTTCGCTTTGTTTTATTTTATTTTTTGGTTGATGTGGTTAACAAATTGTTTATACAAAATACAAATAACGAGAAGCAATAAAAATCCAATTAATTATTTAAAGAAAGAAATTTTTCTTTATTTTTTAGTTTATTAAGACGCACAGACAAGATGATTAAATTAAGAGTAAAATAATAATAATAATATAAATAAGCAACAACAATAGTTATAATAACAGCAAAATATAGTAAAAATAATAATATAAAGAAAAAACAAATTAACTTTGTATGCGTGACATGATTAAAATTTCTGATAAAAGGTGTAGTCAGAAAAAATTTGTATTTGACGAGATCGATCGATGGGTAATGTAAGAAAAATTTTATACAAAACATATGGATGTTACTTAAGCCTTAACACAATACACAGAGTAGATGTGTAGAAGATGAAAAATAATAATAAAAAAATCCACGATCACGATTGATAATACTTAAACTTTAGATTATAAAAGCTAATTAGAGGGCAAATTTAATTGTTCAATCATCTTTTGTTGTTCTTAAATTATTATTATTAAATATAAAAATCACATTTTGTCAGTAAATTTAATTTGTTTATTTAGTTTTAATTTTTTCCCATCAATTAAATGTGTGGGTTTTGTTAAGCAAAAGAAGAAAAATAAAAATAATTCATAGATAATTACTTTAGATAATTATTAAGAGAATTTGTAGTTGAAAGTGGGTGGTGAGTTTTTTTTTTCATTTTTGATTTATATTTTCTGTGTAGTTTCTTTGATGACTGATTAACAGAAAAGTTTAATTTAATAATTCTTAAGCGTATTAGGTACATGAATTTTTAGTTTAAAAACTTTTAACTTTTTTTTCATTGTTGTAATTAAGTTAGAGCACAGGTAAATTTCACCTTGAAGATTTGTTTTAATTTTAAGAATTAGTTTGGTTCACGTGAATGTTCCGTAAGGGATCACGATGATGTTGTTAATGACGATATAAAAATAAGAAAAGCATAAAAGAAAATAAACTTCTTTAAGGGTTGATGAAATGTTAATTTACTGTTGCGCGCTCATTTCTTTATAATATTAAAAAAAAAAGAAAAGAAAATTGTTTTTCTAATGTAAAAAAGCAAAGTGAAAATTTAAACAAAAAAAAAACTTTTACAAATTTTTATTTTAAAGACATTTTTTTTATATAAATAAATACACGACTGAGTTACTCGCTCTCTTTAGCTGTTTTTTTTTTGTTATACAGCATCGTATTATTATGATTATTATTAAAATTTGCATAGTGTTTGATAAAATATATATTTAATAAAGAACTTAAACACAAGCCGTGAGTAAAACATTTTAACAACAGTGAGAAGAATTATAAAAAAAAAATAAAGAAAAATTAACACAAATAAGCAAGACCAAAGTATTATATAAAAAAGAAAAAGCTTGATGGAAGAGCGACTAAAACATAAAGCATTTATGCAGAAAAAAAATGTGTAATTTTTCTTGTTCTTCTTATATTTATATTTGATGCGGAACAATTTTATTTAACAAGTTTTACCCAGCATCCATAACTTGGGTACTGTGTTTTATTTTATTATTATGTTTTTTTTTTGCGTTGTTTTGCTTTTCAATTTACTGTTTGTTTGGTTGATGTTGTTGCAAATAATGAAGTAAAAATCTCTTCTTTTTCTTCGTCTATTATTTAATGCTTTTAATAATTTTTCCTGCTATTAATAATCGTGTGTATGGTTATGACATTCAGCTGAACATAGACAGACAGCCAGACAGACAGACAGAGTTGTTATTATTATTATTATTATTTTTTACTATAAAACTTTAGTTGATTTTCAATGAAAAATTAAATATAAAGAACGAATTAAGGAGAAAAGGGTTAAATAGCATCATGCGATTATTATTAGGGTTGCTATCGTTGCATGGTTATTTGTGGTTTTTATTTTATTTATTTTTGATTGAATTGAATAAAGTTGCTTGTACAGAATTTACAAATTTATCTTAAATTTTATTTATTAAGATTTTTCCTTTAAAATTTAACATTTTTTTTTTAAATAAATATGCTAAAAATATCATTTTTATTTATATTATTATGATGTTGTATCGACAGAGAAGCTAAACTATGAATTATAATCAAATAAAAAATAAATTTTTGCTTGTACATATGGTGTTGTCTATTCAGTTTACGTTACGAATATCATTATCCTTTTAAATAACATAATAAGAGTAAAGGAAAGCCAAAAAAAAAAAAAATGCGAAAAAAAACACAGATTGGGTAAATGTGCATGACATGTTTATTCAAATAAAATAAATATATATATATAGAAATTTTTCAACAAAGCTAAAGATAATCTTGTTTCGTTACGTTTCATTTAAAACTTTACAAACAAAAAAAAAAAAGAAAAGCAGAAAATTATATTTTGTGAATAATATAAGTAAGGTCGACGGGCAATTTAAGGATAAAAACATTATTTTGTTGAATTTTATGTGCCTGTTTCTTTTTGTATTATTACTGTTACTGTTTTTCATCCTGCTTTTGATCATTCTGCAGACCAATAAGCCAACTACTATTGCTGGTTTTTTTTTTGTTGTTGCTGTTCTCTTTTATTGCGATTTTAATGTCCTTTTTTTTGGGTGTGCAAAATAACAAAATCACAAACATTTAAAATAAATAAATAGCGAACAAAGATATATATTAATTTTACAAAAGCTAAAAGTAGCAACAGCAGAAGTAAAAAATAATAATAAAAATTCACAATAAATGGTCAAATTAGGGTGGAAAATTTTTGTATTTAGCTAATGTGCAATATGTTTTTTTTTTTCTCTTGTTCGTGAAGTTTTGTTAATACCTCACAAACCTGTTAACGGTGATGGTACACATGTATGCATAACTAATAACTGAAAAAAGGGGACAAAACTGATTTTAACTACTAATAACCCAGTTATAAATGGCTTTCTATCTTCACATTTATTTATCAAATCTTAATTAAAATCACAACAGATTTTTGTTAAAACAATTTTTAACCTTTTTTGCGCTTCTTTAAATTACTAATTAAATAAATTTCAAACTCTAAAAACTAATGAAAGTGATTTTAAATTAAAGAATGACAAAAAAAAAACAATTCAACAGCAAAAAAGTTAATTTGATTTATCGTAACAAAAATAAGTACGAAAGCAGTTACAATGCAGCACATGCCTAAAAATCAATTTAATTCAATAATTGATCAACAAAACAGAACGAAAACAAAAATCTTTTTTAATTAAAATCAATAATAAACCCTTGGCTGTATGTTATTTATTTATTTTATGTCTTTATAACAAAAGTTTCATTCTTTACCATTCTTCTGTGCTTACGTTTTTTGTTCAATTTAAAAACCGAACACTAATACCTTATGTTGCAACAATGGAACAACAAAATGCAAAAAAAAAATATGTATTTAAATTTAGGGATGAAAACTGTTTTCTTTCTCTTGTTAATTTATAACAAAATAGTAGTCTTATGTGATTAAAATAAATGTAATAATTCAAATATATTGTAGTATATCCGTACCAAATTAAATAATTATAAATAGTTTACAACTCTGACTGATTTTATAAAAAATTATTCATCATTTGTTGCCTCGATAAACATAAGAAACAACTTACCCCCTAATACAATTCATTACATTACACTTCGCCGCTGTTTTTTGTTATCAATAAAATAACTCTGTGTTTTCTCAATGTAATTTATTATCATAAACAAATAGATTTTATTTCAGTGTTTTTTTTTTTATAACTGTTAATTAAATTGAAACGAAACGCAGCAAAAATAAATGCAAATAAAAAAATGGTCCGTAAAAATGCGACAAATTTATTTTTTTTTTCCTCTGAGAGCAAAGTAGTAAGTAGTAAGCTTTAGAAACAAAAACCATGAAAATTTATAGACTAGAAGAAAAGCACAAACATTAGAAGCAAAAAAAAAAATTAATTGTAGAATAAAAAAGGCGATAAATCGTTAAAAAAAAGAATTGTAATGCGGCGGGTGTTAAAGGAGATAACAATATTTGTACAATTCGCGCTTATATATGTAGTGTATTCTAAGTTTGCCTTTGCTTTGTTTATTTAGACAAAAAAAAAATAAGTAATAATAATACCAAGAGTGATGAATGATGATATTTTTCTCTGGTTGTGGAAACTTAAAAATTAGTATTTATATCAATATAAAGAAACGAAACGAAACAAAACTATACTAAGGGGATGATTATATTACAATAAATAATTTAGGGTGATTTGTATTAAATATTATAGATAGCTTAGAGAAGAAATAAAAAGAATGACTATTGAATATAAATGACTGTGGATGGTGGATGGATTATTATTGTTAAAAGTAAACTCAATTTATCTTTTTTCTTTTTCTTATTTTAATAATCTAAATAAAACAGAGCATAAATAATAAGGGTGAAAATAAAAATAAATTTAATCTTAGCAAATTTTATGCATGATTTGATGCGAATTTTATATTAAAATTATGCTATTATTATTATTGTAGCAGCAACAAACAGTAAATACATTTAGTTTTTTCTTTCTCTATATAACAAAAGAAGTGAAAGTAATCCTTATTTAATTTAAAGGGATGCAAATGTAAAGCATTTTTTATTGTTTATTCTTAACTGGATTGGTTAAGGATTTATAAATAAATAAATAAATGTTCTATATACATATTATTTGTATTTATTTCGAGTGAACAACTTTATTAGTTGAAATTTATATTTGTTTTTATACCAGCGACGATACTGTTTAATGGTGAAAAGTTAAATTTAAACGATTTAAATATTTTTCGTTTTTAGTCAATGAGTGAAAATTTATGAGTTGGTTTTTTTGCTCAACATGTGTTTTTAAAATTTATTTATTTGTTGTTGAATAGTTTGGCGTATCAGAGACATTGTACAAGTTTAAATTTAAATGAATTTTGTAATGGATGTCACTGGATTTTTGTTATTTTTTACGTTAGAAAGGACAAAGCAATAAAATATCGCAAAAAACCACTCAATAGAAACACGTTTTGTTATTATTTAACAATATTAGTTACTGAAACGTTTAAATAGCAGTTTTATAAAATAATCTAAGTTTCTCTCTTTATTGTTTTGATTTAATAAAAGTAAAAACAGTTTCTCCTTTAGATTATTATCCAAAAAAATATTAAAGTTGACCAGTTTACAAATCAAAATCACTAGCAAATGTGTTGAAATTAATAAAGAAAAAAAAACAAAAATAGCAACGAAAATAAAATTTAAATTAAATCAATTAAGAAAAATTTATTGATATTTATTTTTTTTTCATTTGTATCTAAATTAAATTGATTTTAACACCTACAGTTTAAAGTGGAATTTATTGTTAAAAATTGTTTAGTTTGTTAATAAATTTAAATAAAATTTAGTTCTTGTGATGATTTTTATGCCGGATATTGTTTTCTAACATTTAACCTTTTGATATTGAAGTTTTCTGAAATGAAACGATTATTATGGATTAAAGTAATTTGGTTAATTTTTTTATTTAATCTACTAAACTGTTGATAATTTAACCATTAATTGATAACAAATTTATTAACAAAAGGTGTGATGTGTGTCTGTCTATTTATTTTGTTATTTATGAATGATTTTAATGGGTAATAATTTTTGTTTTATTTAGCTGATCAGGTGGTCGAATTAATTAAGCAAGTGTTTTATTTTTAAGTTAAAATTTATTAGCAAGCGGTTATTTTTTGTTAAGGTAGTTTTGTGTAGGTATTTTAAAGTAAGTGTGAGGAATAACAATTTGTTACCCAAAAAAAAAAAAACTGAGTATATGTAGTCTAGAAACTATTTTGATTAGTTTTACTCATGCATAAAGGAGCATTTTGTCTCCATAAATAATTTCTAGACCCCATCAATCTTCTTTTTTATTATTTGAATCAAAGTGATTTATTCTTTAATATTTAATGTATTATTTACAGTAACAGAAAAAAAAGAACAATCCGGAAATTAATTTCTTATTATTATATCAATTTTTGATTGATTTCATATCAAACAACAAAGTAATCAAATAAAAATATTTCTATTAAAGATTATTTATAAAGAATGTATTCAACTTTAGTTATTGTACCATACCATATATAGTGTAGTGGTAAAATGTCCAAACAACAATATTTGAAAATAAATTATCCATATCTCTATTAAAATTTAATTTAATAATAAAAAAAAAAAACAAGCCATCAACAATAAACTTTACTGTAAGTAATCACATACAGTGCTCTTCACTCTACACAAGCACTTGTACTCTACAGCAAGAAAAAACATATTATAAATACGTTAGATAGGTAATCTTCTTTTCTTTTAAGTTAATTTTTATCAACATTTTTTCGCTGTTTTTAGTATAAGTATGAAAAAAAAACACAAGATTTGAGCGCATAGTAGTTTTTTTAAACAGTTAATAAAATACCATTACCAAAATTGGTCATCTTGGGTTGAATTTTTTTTTACATTTATAATATATTCATGTAATTTATACAATTTTGTTATTTTGTTAAAAATATAACTTTTTTGGAAGTAAGTAAAATAAAAAATAAATAAAAGGTGTTGTTGGTTGAGTTTACCATGTAGTTTTGTATAGAAACCAGAACCGGTGTTTATGCTTTTAAATATGAAGTAGCTTAATTCGTTTTTTGAACAAATTTTCTCTAAATTTACATGCTTAGTTTCGTGACAGAGAATTTTCGTTGTAATTAATTCTTTAAGTAAAATATTTTAGTCTTGCAAAAATAAATTATGATGCTGCAACACTGTCTACGATAAATCTACCTTAGGCCGATACTGGTTTTTCTTGGACATTATTTCTACTTGTTTTTTGGTTTTATTTTTTATTAATAAAAAGTTTTTTTTGCAGTTGTTTTATTATTTTCTACTTGTTTTATAAGAATATTTTCTGTAAATTCTTGTTTGTCTCGTTAATTTATTATGTTTTTACTAATAAAATTACAAATAAAATTGTTTTTTTTTTTCATTTATTCTTTATATGGTTGATTTATTGGTTTTTATTAAATTATTTTTTTTTTTCTTTCTTTAATAATTTTAATATAAATAGAGAAAAGGTTAAAATAATTATAGTTTTAATAGTACAAAACAGTTTTACCGTTTAATAGTCACCGTTTAAGAGTTTATATTGTTGGCTAACAATTATCTGTTGGTAAAAAGGAGTGAAAGTCATTAATTATAATTCTTTAGTTTTTTGGTTTTTTTTTAAATATATTTTATCTTGTTAGAAAAAATGTAATATTTTTTATTTGTTGTCTTTAATTCTGTATTAATAATTTTTAGCATAGAATTGTAGTAATTATTATAAGTACTTAATTTTCATTATAGTATTTTTTTTTTTGTTATCTATAATTAACTTCTTCGCTTTATGCTTTTTTTTCTTAAATATGTGAATATTATTTGGTTTATAAGAAAGTCATTAATCACTTTATAATTTTTTTTTTGTATGTTACTTTGCTGGTACAGATACAGTAGATGCAATGTTGTTTATACAATATTTACTTGTTATTATTAATTGATATTCTTTGCTGTTTGTTTTACAAAAGATTAAAGATTAAATATTTATACGGAATTTTTATAGTTTTTATTATAATAATTTTCCAATTTAATTAATGTTCAATAATGTTTGCGTAAATAAAATTGATTAAAGGTGTTTGTGTTTATGTTAAACGTTTAAAGTTTAGCGAAATACTTAAGTAGTGTAACACAAACACTTGTTTTGTAATAAACATATTTTTTTTTGGTAAAAATGTTGTGGTTTATCCTGCCATTGATAGCTATTAACACAATCAATAAACTTTTGGTTATTATAATTGACCAGATTGTCATCATTTCAATGGTTTTTCGGTATAATAATAATAATACTCTAACCACAATAATAATTTAAAATAAATGATTATCAGGGATATCCTGTAATTGTAAAATAACTTTATCCAATGATAATGACTGCTTTCAATCTATTTATTACTAATATACAATGTTACTACCATCATCAATTATAATTTATTTAAAAAATAGAAACAAAAGTTTTTACCATATTAATGCAATAAGAGTACATAAAATATCCCCTTTTTAATATTAACACAAAAAATATAATAAACTATGTATATATATAACAAGGATGTCTTTTATTTTTAATAATAATATTATTAATAATTATTATAATAAATTAAAAAAATGAAATAAATGTTGTACAAAAGAAATGAATAAAATGTGTCCAATGTATTGTAATTATAGATGATAAAAATAATAATAATAATAATATTAATATAAATAAATTGTACATATTAACGATGGTAACAAATGTTTTAAATTACTATTTACCATATAAATTAGAGTTTTTCTTTTTTCCTTTATATTATTATTATTAATAATAATTTGTTTTTTCTTTTTTTTTTATTTGCAGGTACGTAAAAGGCAACTTTAGATATTTATTCATAACAAATAAGGCGCATTTATAAGTATAATTTTATTATTATTATTAAGTGTAGAAAATAAGAGCTCCCTTATTTAATAATTCATAAATTAAAGTATTATCAAATTTATGTTTCTATATGTCGTTAAAAAATTATTAAAATAATTTATAGCGTTAAAGTTTTAAGTTTTTCCACTGTATCTTCTTGTCAAGAAATATCTTCCAGTTTATTATTTATTTTTATTTAGAATTTTATTTACATTGTTAATAATTTTTTTTTGTATATTTTATGACGTTAAACTGCCTAACATATGCTTTTTATAATTCATAATCATTGTAGTAATAATAATAACACATCATCTTATTATATCCTGCTGTGAGGTTAATTAACTAAACGCCCATTTCTCACTAGTTATTTATTATAATTATTGAAAAAAAAAATATAAAAAAATAATAACAACAACGACGTCGTTGCTGGCAATCTTCATCATCATCAGCAACAGCAGCATCAACATCAACATCGTTTCTTGCTTTAATTATAATCAAATGATGTTTTCTGAAGAATTCAACATTTTAAGCTTCTAATTAAAAATTAAAATAAAAAAAATACAGAAATAAACAAACTAATAGTGATGGTTGGATTAAAGATAAAGTTATAATAAAATGGTTAAAAACGTCCAACTATTTAAATATATACAAAGAAGATAAAAATGAAATGTTTTATTTTTATTATAAATAAAACTTTGATGAGTTTTTAAGCGCGTAATTCGAGTATGAAATTGCCAAGTTAATGAATTTATGGTAAAATAAAATAGCGCAACAACAATATTATCATTATTATTATGTGCAAAGTGAAAAATAATTATAAATAAATAATATTAAAAAAAAAACCAACGATGTCGGCCTCTTCAGATGTTCTTACTGCTGTTGCTGCTGCTGCACCTTTGGTTACTTTTACCAGTAGACAGTAATGATGATGTTGATGAATTTAATGTAAATTACTAGATTATCGCTTTAAGCAATATTAATACCTAAAACTAAGTAACTATATTTTACTTTTTTTACTTTATTATCGATTTACCTTTGCTAACTACAAAGTTATTACTTTATTATTGCGGAATTATAAAGTTATTTTTCGTTGTTAATAAATTAAAATCCAATCTTTGTACAGAAATAAAGCATAGTGACACTATAGGTCACTTATCACTGTGCTATAATAATTTCATTTATAAAATATCTGTCATATGGTCGAACATTCTAATAAACAATTAATTATGCAAAAACCTATACTGTAATGTTCTAGAGCCAAAGGCTCTAGTAATAACAGATATTTCACTTAAGAAAAAAATAATTTCTTTAACATGAATACTACTTTATTAAATAATACAAATACCATATTAATGATTTATGAAAGCAAAAAAAAAAAAAAGCTCTGAATACGTCGGTATTATTATTTCTATTTTTCCTAAATAACTCAAATATTAATCTACACTTTTGTCCTTTGTAAATATTTAATAATTTTAATTTTTTTTTTCTATTTTTTTTATTTCTGTTCTTTAATTTTTACATTCATAAATTATTTATTAGAATTACTAAGGACAGAAATAAATAAATAAATAATTGTGAAATTTTGTATGTGACAAAATGAATTATTAATAATGATTTAGAATTGCAAACCGAAAAATATGGAAAATAACAGAGTAAAAACCAGAAAAATTCTTTTTTTTTTTGTTGGATTTTAATGTAAAATTTAAAGAATCTAAAAAATATTCGTATAAAATATTTTGTGATTTATTTATAAAGAATTTGATTTAATTTTATTTCTAGTACTCGGAAATTATCTTTTCTTTTCGCTTTGTTTCTCTCCGATTGGATTACTTTTACAAAGAGAGTGTTTTTTGGTATCAGGAACCAATAATTTTCATGATTATAATAATTTTTCTTTTATTAATAATAAAACAAATTGGTAATAAACGCATATAGCACATAGTCACGAATTAAGCGAAATATTTATATTTGTCTGGATGATTCGTTTCGCGACGTCGTTTATATAAAGTTAAATAAAATAATAAAAAATTTCGCCTAAATTAATTTATTCAAATATTATTATTATTATTATTATTAAAAAAAAAGACAAGAAATATTTCTTTAACTTTCTTATTAATGCACACAATAATCATTCGACACGCATTTTATATCAGAAAAGACGAATTTTGTATTATTTTTATTTAAATTTTATTTTTGATTTAATAATAATTATATGAATGCATGTTTTTTGTTCATCATTAAATTGTAAATGGATAAAAAAAACTATACTACATATATTCATAATTAATTTTTACTTTAACATACAAGCATTTATGATTTAATTTCAATAAAATATTAATAATAGCGTGATTTAAACTTGTAAATAATATGTGTTATTTCTGTTGTTTTAAATGAAAGAAAAAAAAAAATAATAATAATAATAAAAATGTATATAGGATAAACAGAAAATATGTGCAATTGATAAAATAATAAAAGAAAATTATTAATAATAATAATAATATAAAGAAAATAAATAACGTTAGCGCGTGTAAATATATAACATCTTTTGCTTGTTACTTTGACTTTCTTGATTATTTATTATTATTATTATTTATTATTATAATTTTCCTTATATTATTTAAATTGTGAAAAAAAAAACAGCACACATAACACTTTCGATAATTTATTGTTTTTAACTGTTTATAAATGCAAAAATAATAGTTGAATAAAGTTTAAGTCAAAGAAAGAAAAAAATTGTAATAATAATAAAGAAAACCACCTGACACGCCAACTGATAATCACGTATAGCATATATATTTTTATTTTTAAAAAAGTTGCTTTGTCGCTACATAATATGCCTGTGGCTTTATAATGCCAAAATATAAATAAACAAGAAGACATGAATAAAATAATTTAAATAACATATGACGACATAAAAATTATTAATAAATTTATTTCAATATTTTTCTGTTGCTAGTGCAACAAGCTTGAAATGAGCTTTTTTTGCATACATTTTGGTCACCTTTTTTTATTATAACTTTAAAATATATAAATATAATAATAACAAGCTCTAAACAAGCAAATATTACGTAAATAAGTTAACAAAAAAAAACAAAATGTTGATGTTTCGTTGTTAAAGTCAAATAAAATTTATAAATACTACAGAGGCCAGTGGCAATGACGTCCCATCGTGCAGAACTAATTCATCCAGTTATATATATACATGTAAATATTCTATAATTATTTACGAGAACAAATAAGCAACATTTATATAACTAGACAGAGATTTTATTGCATAAAATATACTATAAACATTTTTTCTTATTTATCTTAGTAAAAAAAAAAAACATTAATATTCACATTATCGTTAACGGAATTTTATGAAATGTAATAAAAAAAAAACAACTATACACACAGGGTAGGCGAACAATAAAAAAATAAATAAGGAAAATTAACGCTCTAATTGCTTTTGTGATTTTTATGCTATTAATTTGTTTAGCAAAAAAAAAAAAAGAAGAAAAATAATAAAAATAGAAGCAATTTTCAACGCCATTAAAATGAATATAATTTTTTTCTTTACTTAAAATTTTAATTAATCATATTTAAAAAGACTTATTTTCTTCGAGTAATGCAAGTGTTGCTTGGTGTAAGAAAACCAGAAGGAAAACAACATGACCTTTTTGTCGTATGAAATGGTTTTATTATTAAATATTTTATTAAAATAAAGTAAATAAGATAAAATCATCAGTTGTAGTAATACCATGTAGCAAGCTTAAAATGTGTTTAAAAGATATGAAAATGTTAGAAAGTAAATATAGCAGAGCAACTTGATGAGGATACCATGAGACAAACAATATAACGTATTTAATATATTATTCTCTAGAATTGTATTTAGTTTTTTATATATATATTTATTTAAATAAAAGTTAGGAAAAAAAGCACAACCGGTGTGTCCCCCAAGTAAACGAGAACAGAATGAAATTTTCATTTTATTTTTAAAAACACACAAAAGCTTAGTCCATTGTGTATAATTAGTACGTAGCGTAGCTGGAAAAAAAGACTTTTATCATTCGAATGAAGAAAACCAGAAAAAAGTATTTAATTTACTTTATTATTATTACTTTTTCATTAAATAATTATTAATCATAATTAGTTTTTAATTTAAAAATAAAAATACATTTTTTTTTTGTTAAATAATACCGTAAGCTTTTAAGTCATAAAATTTGTAATAAAATGTGTTGTTTTGTGTAACAGAAATTTGAATATTTGAGTAATTTAAATATTTTTTAATTTGTTAAACAAGGAAATGAATTTGTTAAAGATTATATTGAGAATTTAATATTATTTGCTACGTTTATTATCACTTGTTACGTGTTGTATTGCTTTGCATTTTCTATTTATTTACAGGATTTACTTTTTTCAACACCTTTTTTTACGATGTGTAGTTATATTAAATCATACCAACATAAGTAAATAAGAAAGACAAAAATAAACAAAAGTCAATTTAAAAGGGATACACACACTATATACATATGTATGTAAGAGATTGTCAAAATTAGAAAATTGTTGTTAACAAATTTAACCGACATTATGGTGTTTTCTTACATTCAATTTATTTCTATCAAAGAAGCAACAAAAATCATAGTCTTCTGTTTATAATAAAATAACAAAAATGTTTGTGTACACAAAAGTGGTGAAACTACAGTAAAAGCTACGTGGAAAAATTAAACTTAGAAGCTTATTTACTCTATAGGTGTTTTATTACGTTTCTGGTTTTTAATTTACTTACTTATAAGGAGCGAACAACAGCAAATTAAAACAAACAAAATTCCTTATAGATAAGTGAATTTACTTATTTGACTATTTTATATATTAGCCGGAAAATTTCATTAGTTTTTGTAGAAGAAGATAACCCTCAAAATATTATTACACATAAATATGTTTTTTGGTTTTTCATTTCATTCACTTTTTTTTTTCTTTCGTATATAAGGATTAAAAGCGTATTTAAATAACAAAGTTAAACAATTAATATTAATATTAGGTACAGGCACAAGGTAGGGCAACTTATATAGTGTGTGAAAGTTATTTAGTTTATAAGTTTATTTTACTATGTACACTATTTTATAGCCATACCATATATCATATTTATCTGTTCAACTTCTTCTCTCTAGTTTCAGTTTACTTTAATTTAATTTCACTTAATTTAACTTTACTTAACTTTATTTAAGCTGTTAAGAGTGGGGTAGAAGGTTTCTCACTAAGTTTTCAAGCTTTACCAAAGCGATTTATTTACTTTTATTTTCATATTTTTGTAAAACTTAAATTGTTTCAATATCGTTAGCATAAGGTGTAGCGAAGAAAATATTTCCACACTATGCGGCTAAAATTAATAAATTTATTAAATTATTATATGCTGAAAAATTTCCGTCACAAAATTAATCAAATAAAAATTTGAGAAATATTTTTTAAAAAAGGAAAGTTTTAATTAATTTAAATATAAAAAAATTGAAATATAACTGAGCTTTTATCAGGCGTCTCCATTTGCGGTTTCGTCGGTCGTCTCCACTTGTTTTTTATATTTTTTTTTTTGCTTCAATTGTAAGATTATTTTTAATTTACTTCTTAATTATGGAAAAACTTTTTTATGCTTAAATCTATTTTAATGTTTTCTTGGGTATTTTCAAGCGAGTAGAAAAAGTATTAGTGAAAGCAAATTATTTCTGGTAAAAGTAGATAATTAAATCAACGAATGATTGTATAAGTAGTGTTTTAATTTAACTAACTGTTGTACCCATCATTTTGTTGATAAGATTTTAATATTATTTTTACTTTATTATTTTATAATAATATTAAAATCGCTGATAATAAATAAACAAATAATTTTCAAATAATATTTATTTATAAAAAAAATCAACAAAGTATTTTCAATAATTATCCATTATCAATTAAAAATCATTAAAACTTTAATAAAAATGTATTTATTCATCTTTATTTTAACTATTATTAATATTATTTATTTAATAATTTTTTTTGCACATTAACTTTAATATAAGAAACATAAGAAATGCAATTAAAGTAACAGCATAACAAGAATATTACTTACAAAAAGCATTTACAAACAGCAAAGAGAAGACTCAAACAAAAAAAAAACCAAAATAATTAATTTGATGGCTTTTAAAACTTGTTTTTTTAATTTCTTTCTTTTAACTAAATAAAATACGATTTTGTGCCAAAAATTCAATTAATGTAATTTGATGGAAACATTAATTTTAACACATTATAGACAAAAAAAAATTACAAAATAAGAAGCGAAACATTTGCCAAAGAACAACAAAAAAAAGAAGAAACGTGAATATTTTTTTTTTGTGTAGAAATTTATCGATAATTTTTTATTTTTTTTTTAAAAAAATATAATCAAAATGTATAAATCTAGCGAATTTGATATTTTATTGTTTGTGAGAAATATGGAGAAATTTGTGACAAAGGCATATATAAACCCGCGCGCACAGTTAATAAAACAATACGCGCTGGAGATAGAAAAAATAAAATAAAATTCGGAATAGCGGAATTCTGTGCGATTTTTTTTTTTTTTATTAATTTGACAATTATTTATGATGTTATTCGAGTTTGATTTATGTTGAATTTATTTTTTACATACATAAATAATAAAACAAGGATTAACAATGTTATTTTTATGCTCAAACGAAAGGAAAAAAAAATGAAATAAATTGATTGAGGGAATTAGAAGGAAAAGTAAAATTAAATGAAGAAAAATCTCTAGAAATTATCTATTTTATGGTTTATTATCTTTGACATTTTTTTTTGGTTTTATTTTTATTATTATTATTTATCAATCAAATGGGAAATCTTTTCACGTTTTGCTAGTTACTTGAGAGATGAGTTTTTATTCAATTTTTTTTTTTATTTTTGCTAAAGTACGACAAAATCCCCTAAATGTTTGAAAAACGAAGAAAATGATGAAATGTTGATGACAGAAAATAAATAAAATTCAATAAAACATCTGAGACGACGTATGTCTCATCAAGCAAGAGTAATTTTTTTTTCAGCTTCTTTTCTTTTCTTTTCTTTTCTTTGCTTAACCATCTGAGCTCGGTTTGTGATTGACTTGACGTTAAATTTTGTTAAAAAGTCGACGTTTTTTGTTTCCTCTCATTGACGACAATCCATAAAGATTGACCAACAAAATTACTTTAACATGATCTAAATTTTTTTCGACGAACTTTATCTTGTTGTTGTCATAATTTTCTTACTTATTTGTTTATTTTCATTAATTAAAAATCATCAGAAAATTTATCAGAAAAAATCTCATGTTACGGCATTTAAAAAAAAAAATTATGGAAATTTCTTTCTTTTAAAATATTTGTTGACTATTAAATTTTACATGAAAACAAATCAAAACAACAAAACATAACACAAAAAACTTATTCGATGGATTAATTTGATAAAAATTTGATTTATTTTCTTAAAGAAAAATAATTTTTTTCTCCAGAAATTTCAACAAATTTTAGAAAGTGATAATAATTTTTTCTTGATTTTTGATTTTATTATTATTTTTTGGTAAACTTGTTTAATAAATTAACTGTTAACATGTTTTTTGTTGAGAAAATTATGATAAAATGTTATATTTATGTGTAAGTAGAAGGATTTTCGTATTTTTTGTTTTCCATTTAATATTCTTTTAAGAAAAAAATCATTAAAAATTTCTTAATTAAGAAATTAAGATTAGAAGGAAAAAAAATGTTTTAATAAATGCAGTTAATCGCTTAAGAAATTAAAGAAAGAAAAAAAATGAAATAATTAAGATAAGATTTTGAGTAGTTTTTAAGTGAGATTTTTTTTTTATTTCATTATAAATCGTATTACTTTGTGACACTTTACATATAAATGCTTATTTGTTATTTAATTATGTCATTTCGGTTATTTGGTTTAATAAAAAATTTAAATAATCTTTGTTTTTTGTTAAAGAAAATTATTAAGTAATTTAAGCAATTATTTTTGCATAAAAGCACACAGAAAAACTATAGAATAGAAAAGCATTCAACCACATATCTATTGCATAAAAATCCATAATCGTTACTTATAATAAAAATAATTTTATAAATTATTAACTATTTATCATAGATTTTCATATAAAGCAAATAAAAACACGACATAAAAATAAATATAATTTATTATTGGCTGACATCGATTAGTTATTTCTTTTTAAATTCATAAAAGTAAATAAATAATATAAAAGGTAACACAATGTGACATATATAAAACATTTGTAAAACATATGTCTTCAGTAAAATTCTCTCTACTAAATGTATCAGCAAACAATAACAACACAAAAAAATTGTTGCAAATTGAGGAAACAAAAAAGCACAAACTATTTAACAAAACTAAACACGATTTGTTTCTAATTTTTTTTTTGCTAAATTAAATTAAATAAAATAAAATTTAATTTTATAAAAAACATGTTTCATTTGGCAATAAAGTTTTTAAATTTATTACATTAATTTTGTAATAATATTTATCATTTCATACGTATATTATTGTTTTTGCAAATATTTTTATTTTTCTGCTAAGTTTATGGATATGAATTTCTCGTAGTAAATTTAAATATATGAACTTTTTGTGATAAATAATTGTGGTTTGATTATATGGGGTTCTCTGTTACAATTACATTTAATTTTTCTTAATAAAGATTGGTTTTTGGTAAACCAATGAATTTTTTATTAATAATTATGCAAAAAAGTTTCTTTATTGTTTTAACTTTTTTTTCTGTGGTTTCGTCTTTAATTTTATTTATTTTACTTAAAGTGCGATTGTCCTGATTTCTCAATAAATATACTTACTTTATGTTGTTTAAGGTATGTTAATGCTTAAGAAGACCTTTAAGTAATTTTTTACATTTGTGGTAAACAGGTGAAATATTCAACTTTTGTGCAGTAATTTTTCGCACAATTATTATTTAGATTTAAGAAAAATCTTTAATATGAATTAAATCTCTATAATTAATAATTATTTTTATTTTCAGTATGCAATTGCAATGGACATGGCAGACGATGTCGTTTCAACATGGAATTATTTAAACTATCTGGACGTGTTAGCGGCGGTGTATGTGTTAAATGTCGTCATTCAACAACTGGTCGTCATTGTCATTTTTGTAAAGAAGGATATTACCGTGATCCCACAAAATTATTAACACATCGTAAAGTTTGTAAACGTGAGTAAAATTTATAAATAATAACTATTTTCTATTTAGTATAAAAAGAAAAATCAAAACAAAAAGTTTAGAAAGATTATTATTATTTATTAGTAGCTAAAAAGCATAAATTTTATATTTAAAAAATAATAATAAGTTTTTTCTTATGTTTGAATGCAAGCAACATTATGTTATGTTTTTTTTTCGTAACAGTAAAACAAGTTTAATCAAAAATAGTCATCGTTGTCATATAGAAAATATTCATTTGACTTTTATTGTTACTTATAAAGGTGATCACACGTTTATGTGATCATCTTTGTTGCATTTTTTATTAGGTATATCTATATATGCTTTTTTTTTTAAATTTTTATTAATATGTGCATATTATGTTTCGTTTATTAGTTATTTAGTTGATATTATTTTCTAATAAATATTTATTAGTAGGAAATATAAATAATAAAAATAATAATAGTAATAAAATTATAATAAGTTAATCAGATTGTGATAAATAGAAGGTTTTTTTTAACGCATTTCAATATCATGTGAGCATAATATTAACATTAAATATGAGAAAAAGAAAGAAAAAAAAAAGCATTTTATTATTATTGCTGGTTTTGTAGAAAGTACGATCAGAAGAGGAAAAAAAAACAGATAAAAAAGTAAAAGAGTTAAGTCAAGCCATGTTAAGCGAAATATATTGTAAAGATAAAAAAAATAATATTTTTTATTTACAAAATACGAAAATCAACCCATTTCAATTTGTCTTTTGTAATTGTCTGCTTTATTGTTTTATGCTTTTTTTCTTTTCTTTTCTTTTATTAATATTATTATTCTTTTCAATGCTTATTTTTTCTCGTTTTTCTTACTTGAGTTCAGTTAAGTCGAGAAAAACCAAAAGCAGCAGCATCAACAAATGGCAAAATGGTAAAAATGACTGTATAAATAATATATAAATGTCTGAATTG
This sequence comes from Ptychoptera contaminata, assembly GCA_963942525.1. Taxonomy (NCBI): domain Eukaryota; kingdom Metazoa; phylum Arthropoda; class Insecta; order Diptera; family Ptychopteridae; genus Ptychoptera; species Ptychoptera contaminata. The sequence continues at coordinate 7,577,163 of OZ012637.1, forward strand.
CTAATACACATTGTTCATTGCTGCATATATGGTTATAAAAATGAATAAAATAAAAAAAAAATTCAACAACAAATCGATCGTATAAAATGATCTTTCTGCTTTCTGCAAATAAAATAAATAACGTGAATGCATGACAAATAAAAAAAAAAATCAACCGCGATTATATGTGCGGCCCGATCTCACTCTCTCCCATACTTACAAATAAATAAATATTTCTGTCTAAATTGTTTTTAAGGACGATTTTTGATTTGTTTTACCTTTTTTATTGTGTTTACCTGTCGGTAAATTGTTTTATGCTGGAATTTATTATAATTTTTGTTTTGTTTTTTTGAACTTTGAATTACAAAAGACCTCCGGATATTATGCGATGCACGAATAATCACAAATGTATTAAATTTTTATTTATTTTTGTTTTTTTTTTTTGTTTTGCCGAAAATTACATAATTGGTGAAAAGAAACGATTTCGCTTGTGAACGCCTTCAATGTTCGTGTTAATAAAATTATGTCTTGATTTCCTTATAATTTTTCTTTTGTTTACTGAATAAATCCATCCTACTGCTGACTTTGTTTTAATTTTTGTCAATATAAATTAAATTTGTTGCTAATTAATATTTTTATTTATTTTCTGTTTAAAATGCTTGATTGCGTGGTTAATAGATTTTTGAATTTAACGATAAAATGCAAGCAGATTTTATTATTTTTTTTAAAGTCAACCGAATCAATTAACCGCCACTGTTGATTTATTTTATTTATTGAATATTTTTTCCAGTTTTCTTAATTGTTAATTAACAAAATGAATAAACAAATTATTTGATTTTATTATTACACTTTATTGGTGGTTTCGTATTGTTATTATAATGTTTTTTAATTTAAAATAATAATAAATTAACAATTTAAATAAATTAATAAATAAGTAGTTGAAGATTAACATCATGTAAATTAGCATAATTTGCGCGACTAATGTGTTTAAATATTTTATTTTTTATTTTTATTTAAGTAGAAATATTTCAAGATCAAATCTTTAATTGATGCCTTTTTGACCAGTAAAATACAGTCAGTTCTCTTCTCATCACATACGATACAATTAAATACTTTTAAGAAAGCAACTAAAAGACACACTCAACACACGAGCAATAAAATGGTACAAATCCGACCCAGTTTTAATCACTGAATTTATCTTATTTTATTTTTTTAAAAACTTTAAATATTTGTTAATTTATTTATTGTTTATTTTATTATCATTTTTGCAATATTTATTATTATTATTGTTATGATTATTGCGCTTATTTATTTTTTTTTAAATTAAATTAAAACGGCGTCAGGTTTATAAGTACGAAATTTACATTCAGACTTTTTTGTTTAATCATAACAAATCTTAATTTGTGTATTGCGAATTTGCATGGATAAAAATACACAGTGGCGCTCAAGCAATAGGGAGTCTTATACTTTATACCTTTTTAAAAGTAAATTAATATAAATAAATAAATATTTTATCTTTATTTTTGGTTAATTTATGATGACTATAACAGTAACAGAGTCAACACAGTCTGGGCGGTTTTAATGCTAAAATTATTGTTTATTTATTTTATTGATTTTTATTTTTTCGCATTAAATTAATTTATTTAGATTATTTTGTTTGTTTGTTTATTTTATTTATTTATATTTAATAATTATTTATTTATTTTTTTAACTGACATATGACATTGATTTTTTATTTTTAATTTAAATTTGATTGTTTAATTGTAGCCTAACTTTAAGACAAGGCAAAAGAATTTTATTAATTTGCTTTTAATAACAATGTATGTTGTTTTAAGTACATTTTATGTTCTCTTTAAAAGAGATTTATCGCTAAATAATTATATATATATATATAGAAGAAAATATAATCAACATTCTTAACGTAACGTAACGTAAAAAACAATTCTTGTTTCTTATTGCTTTTACCTTTATAAGGTGAGAACAATTAAATTTTTTTTCTTCTTAAATATTGATACTAAAAAATGTACTTTTGTTTAATGTTTAATATATTTTGTTTTGTATTTTGTTCTCCTCTGTTGCTGTTGTGATTTATCAGTTACATATAGTAGGGTTAAAAATGTTATTATCTGTGTTACACATCCTACACAGAATATTAATCGTAATTTGTATTCTCTGCATAATCGCAAACAATGAACTCGAATAAGTTGACTAATTTATTATTGTTATAATTATTATTTTTTAAATGAAAATTTAAATCAATATTAAATAATAATTAATTATTAAAAGAAAATTAAAAAAAAAAAACCAGAGAAGACACTAAAAAAAAATATGCAAAAAGTTTAAAGAGAAAATGACTAAACGTTTTGTAATTAATTATTATTATTATTATTATTACTAACGAAAGCAAAGCAAAGCAAAAAAAAAAAGGAACAACAAAAGTAAAATAATAAAGAAAAGAGAGATAAAAGTGTAAAAACAATTAGTCACAATTGATTTATAATTAATTTTTATATTTCTATTTTGCAAAAAGGCAACATATAATAAAATTAAGTAAAAAAAGAAATACGAGAATAAAATAAAAACGTTAAAATTAACATTCTTGTCATTACTTCTCAGGCAGCATCTTGTTTTGCGAAAATAACGAAAAGAATTAAATAAATAACATACAAACAAACAAAAATACCCGGCAAAAGTAAATATATATGGTAAAACTTGTGCGCTTATGTTTAATAACAAATTATCTGTATTAAGAAAAGACGAACTGTATTTATTATAAAAAATAACATAACCATACTCGGTAAACATTACATACGTGAATTAATAAAGTAAACAATAATCAAGATAAAAGAAATAATAATAAGAAGAAAAATATACACATATTTTTTATATACAGCAAAACTTTTGATAAACAATTTAACTTGTATGATTCCATGCTGTGGTGGTTCATTTCATACACTCGAAACATATTAAATTTCTGTTTAAAATTTTTAATTTTATAAATTAAGGAACATTGAATATTTTTAATGAAATTTTGGTGAAACTGTTACAGGTTGGAAATAGCAGCATGTTCATAATTCGTTATTAATCATAAATGTGTCGTACAAAAACATTATGTTGGTTAAAATTATTGATTTATTTAATTAAATAATTGGATAATTTATATTTTTTTGTGAAACACCATTCTAGTAGTATTACCTTGACAAATTACACAATAAGTTAATTAATTTAATTGATGAAAAAATTAAAAAAGATGACTAAATAAACAATTAGAGGGATTATTAATTTTTTTTTTATATAAAATTCTATTAAAATAATTAAGACAAAATTAACAAATAATCAATGATGATGAAGTCAACTTCATTCCGCCAATTAGTTTATCTTGAAAAGAAGAAAAAATATATATAATTGAATTAAATTTGAAATAATTTTACTAGTTTTATAATTCAAGAATATTTTTAATATTTGGTTCACTGAATAATAATTTCGCTATCTAGAGTCAATACGAAACCGTACTTAACCAAAACTGAGTGGTTTTGTGTTATTCTTTCTTATTATTTGTATATTACTTGTTGTTTAAAGATATATATATATAAGACACAAAAATCTACAACAAGAAGTTCTTGTTTTCGACTTTTTATATAATATTTCTGCGGTAATTTATTTTATTATTATTAATAAGAGTATTATATTGCAAATTGCCAATTTTATTCTGATTTTTTAATACAAATATTTTCTGATTTCAACAATTTTTCTTCTAAAAAAAAAAAAGAAGAAAAACTCTTAATCGTGTTGTGTACGTGCAAATTACATTTATAACAATTTATTAAAATAATATACTAAACACGTACTTAAAACACAAATTACATAAGCCACAAAAATCTAAAAAAAATAAATAAGATTGTTTTCTTAAATTTAACACGTAAATATATTTATTACTCTGATCACACGATGAATATTTAAATTTTTTCTTTTTAGGATTAAGAGCGAAATTATTATTAACAAATGAAAATATAAGTCATTTTTTCTATTAAATTCTAAATGTAAATTAATTAAGCCAAGTGATTTAGAGATAATATTTGATTTTGGTTCTTCGTTTTTCTAAATTTTATTCTTTCACCATATTTAACTAGTTGTTGTTACGTTAATTTATTCATAATAATATGGTTTAAGTCACTTAGAAAACAAAAAAACACTTTGACATTTTAAAAATTGAAATAAAAAACGACAACAGAAATTAGCAGCAAATGTCTTAAACGACAAGAAACTGTTTGACTTAGGCAAAAGCAAAAATTTCATGTTAATTAAAATGACATCAGAGCAGAATATTTTGTTGAGTTTTTCTATTTAGTCTGATCAATTTTAAATTAAAAAATGATTTTTATTTGTATTATGTTTTTCTGCGCACTTTTATTATTATTATTCATATATTTTGTCTATTTGTACAGCTGACGCCTAGCGTTTTTTTTTTGCCGCAAATTATCTAATAAAATAAATTAAATCACAAAATAATAATAAAATTTTGGAAATTTTATTGCACTACAATAATAATAATAAATTTGGTTTAATTACATGTAATTACAGCTAGGCTAATCAGTGACAATAGATACATAGTTTTAAATGAATAATCCATGCAAATTTTCGTACGTATGGTGTTCATTGTTCTTGTTTAACAAAATTACGTATTAATTCCTTTATTAAATAATCACGGAAAAATAAATAAAAATAAAATTATAGTACAGTAAAATGTAATAATTATTATTCGAGTAATTACATTTGTATCCATTAATCGGTAATTGCATCGTCGCCAAAAAGACAATGAAAAATATACAAATTTTTTTTGGTAAAAATAATCACGTAATCGTTATTTTCTTAAAAAAAACAAGAAGTAATAATTAAATAAGAAATTAAATAAAATTATTTTGCTCTAATTACATTAAATTATATATTTTTGCTTAAAATTGAATAAGGAAAAATTTTTAAGTGTTAATTAATGTTATTAATCCTACACTAAAAATTGTATTTTTATTATACTTTTTAGTTAATTAATTTATTTATTTAGTAACTACAGAAAAAAAGGATTTTTAATAAGAGAATAAATTACGCAAAAAATAATTAAATAAAATATTGGCGCCATAATAAATCAAGTTGTAAAAAAAAAAAACTATGCTAGTAAATTAATTAAAGATTTATTTTTTTTGTTCTTCGATGTTGCTGCTTGTTTTTTTCATTGTTTATTAAAGCAAAAATAATTACTTGAAATTTTTTGTATTTAGTAAAAATGTCATAATAATAATTATAAAGCTTTAAATAAATATTACATAAATAATGTTATTGTAATTAGTAAGCAAGAAGAATTAATGTGTTGGTCGTGTTGTCTTGCTGGTTTTCTTGTATTATCTTCTTCACTATTTTTTCTGTATTATTATTAATGAGCAAAACATTAATCAATTTATATTGTGCTAATTTTTTTTTTATTTAATTAATTATTATTAATTAATTTTCTTATTTTTTTTTTTTTTGTATATAATAAGAAATTTTATTTTAATAATCAATGCGTGCAAGTTTTATTACTATTATTTGTTAAATAAAAGAAAATATTCAGTAAACGCGCCTTAAAGGTGTTTAAATTATTTTTATTTATTATTCGTTACGGTAGCTTTACGTTAAAGTTAACATAACACTATGTTGTCACTTTGCATGTTTATTTATTAACGTTTTTTTCTGTTTTTTAATGGATCAAGCATTATTCTATGCTTTATAAGGTGGTAAAAAAGTTAAAACTTGAGAAATAGGTTTATGTAGCAGAAAAATAATATTAAATTTTTTATTTTGAATAACCCTATACTAGCCATTAATTTTTTTACTATTATTTAGTTTTTTTACTATGTAAAACAGACAGAAAAAAAAAGATTACATACACTTCCAGCATAACAAAGTCATAGAAAATCTGAATAATGACAGAAAAAATTCGTTAAAAAAATATTATAAAACTGTGAAAAATTGTTGAATTAATTCTATATAGGAGTTTCCTCCTCATACTCTTTGCCATTTATTATTCCTTTATAAAAACAGCGAAAAAAAAAAAATGAAAAATTTTCCATCGAAACAACGATAGAATGGAATTTTTATTAATGAAAATAAATGTATCCTATTTAGCATGCATGTTTTATATTAATTAAAATGTAATCAAGAGTAATGCTACTTTTTTTATTCTGTTTGTATATATTATTATTATTTTAATTTTTTACACATTCCACCATAACAGATCTATGTTATAAAGTTATTTTATTATTGCAATTTTTCCTTTATTTTAATAATTAAATAAAATACAAACTGTCTATGCTATGTACATATTATTTAATTAATTTCAAAATGAATCACCTTTCTTTTAAATTTATTAATTACAGAAGAAATTTTAAAAATGAAAAACCTTTTACTATCTTCTTGTCTAGTCGTGTCATTTTTATTCTTTCTTTGCATACATATTAAATTTAAATTATTAAACAATAATCGTAATTAAGTTAATTTGCAATTATTATTTTTATTGTTATTTAAAGATGTTGAAATCTTTTCTCATGTACTTTGTATCCAGTTAAAAGTTTTATTACATTTTTTTTCTTCAATCAATTATACTCCTACAAATGTTTTAACTTTATTATTATTAATAATAATAATAAATTTTGTAATAAAACACATAATAAATTGCAATAACAAACAAAGTAATAATAATAACAATAACAATAAATATATTAATATAAAAATGCATTAATATTTTATTATTAAAAATTAAACAAGGAGCAGTTTAGTTTTAAAATTAATTAAAAGATTTTTATTTCTTTTGTGCAATTGCGATAGTTTTAACTTGTTATAAGCAACGATATTAAATGCCACAGTAGTACACAAACCAATAGTTTTTATTGACTATTTGTAAATGTAAATAAATTAAATACAGAAGCAAAACTAAGTACCTAAAGCTATATTTTAGGTAATTAAAAATAATTACATACTTTATTGACATAAAGCATTTTGAAATTTCGTTCCTTTTAAATGACAAATTTTATTTCTCAATTTCAATATTACCTTTATTACTTTGTTAGTTATGCTGACAACAATCGACAAATGTCAAAAAAAGTTCTAATACAATATTAATTAAATTCTATGTAAAATAAAATCTTTTATTATTCAGACAGCAGAAGCCTCCAGTTATTGTTATACTTTAAAATAAAAATAATTTTATCAATTTATCATCAATAACAAATCAAAATCAATAGTAAATTTATTTCTCTATAAAGTAATATTCTTGGAAATTGTATTTATATTTGCTGTTTTATTAATTAACATGAATTGTATTTATTATTAATTTATTTATTTTTTTATCAGAAAAGGAAATAAACTAATAGATAGACAGACAGACAGACACAGTATACATATTATTAATAAAATAAATAACAATCATTAATATTAATAATTTAATAGTAGACAAAAAAAAAAATACAATAAATAAATTAGCAATAAAACAAATCTTAACACTTTAGTCACAGAATCCTTCACATCTTCCTTTACATAGTTAAATTAACGTATTTTTTTTTTTGAATTGAAATTCAGATTTTTCTTGTTTTTTTGCTCCTCCTATGACAAAAGGATTTTTATCAACAGTGATTTTAATTTAATTTGTTTCTTATAGAAGAATTTCTTGTATTAAATTAAAGCAAAAAATGTTTTCTTTTCTTATTGTTTTTTTTTTTGTTAAATTAATTTACTTATATTTTTATTAGCTGTATTGTTTATTTGTCTTTGCTGTTTTATTTTCTTCTTTAATGCTTAATTTAAGTAAACGATTTAAACACTTAACAGATGCTTAAATTGCTTTTCAATGAATCACGACAATGTTTTATAGTCGTCCACTGTACATTGTTTTTTTTATTATTATTATTATTCGCGTTTAATGTTTAACATCATCATCCATCTACTTTGTGTATTTGTTTTCTGTTTGCCTTTAGAAAATCTTATTTATTTTTATATGTAATTAATTTTTACAAAGCTTAACATTAACATTAACTCATTGTCGCGTTGATAATTTGTAATTTGCAAAATCTAGTAGTGAAAAAAACTAAATTCTAAATTACAAATATATATATTTCGGTACTTACTTTAATCCAAAAAGATTAACAAGAATAAATAATTAAAAGTGTTAAAGAAAAAAATATAAATAAATAGCAATAATAATTAATTAAATATAAACAAAGCATATATATTTTTATATATTTATTTAATTTTATTTTTTTCTGTACTTTTATCACCTAACTTATTGTTTATATATTTATATAATGACTACCAGCCTACGTAATTTAACACAGAAAATATATAAGTTAATTAAATACCAAAAAGCGATAAAAACGACAAACAAAAGACAACGGAATTAACTTTATAATTTTTTCTTGGCAACAAACTTAAAGATTGATTATTTTTTGTATATTTTAGTAGATTATTTTTTATAGGATTTTTTTTTCAGCTAAACGATAAGAAATATCTGCGGAGTTTTAATAATTCAGTTATAGAGTAGTACTATTTGTGTGAAAATGGTATAATAGTAAAAGCAGCAAATTGGCTTAAAATTTCATTGAAATTAAAATGTTCCTCCAATTGCGTGTTAAACAAATTTTGACAAAAAAAAAACCTACAAAAAGTGCATTCTAGATAATTTTTTTTATATTTTAATATGTGCCACCCTAATAATGTATTAGAAAGCCAATCCCTAATAAAGTACCTAAAGTATAATCTCGTCATGTTTCATAAACACTGATTTGTTGAGTCACGTGAATGTCACGTGTAATAAAATCGTCTAAATGTAAATAACTGGGTGGAAAATTGTTTATTTTTTATTTTATTATTAAATTCATTTTTGATGACTTGATGATGATGATTTAAACGTTGCTGATCCCAGGAATAATATTATATTTATTTTGTATTTTTAATATGACCGATGATGCACAAAGAGATATTTATTTATATTTTATGAACGTTTGACTGATAATCTGATCTGTTTGTTGTCGTTGTTAAATAGAAGAATATTGGATGATCTCTGTTTTTGTCATCGTAGTCGTCGGCGACATCGTCATCGTCGTTGTCCAGTCAAACAAATAATCCTTTTTTTTCTGTGTAAAATTTAAATCATAATAAAGCAGAAACAATAGGAAAAATTATTGTATAACGTCAGACTGACTTATTTTGATTCCTTTTTTAAAATGAAAATAATTTTTTATTTAAATTAATAAAAAAAAAGTTATTTCTTCAGGCAAATAAAAAATTGTTACAGAAAAAAATTATTTAAATGCAAAAAATATAAATTTTTAACAATCGGAATAATTTTTTGCTCTTTTTATTGTGAGATTTGTTTGAGTGTTTTTTCTCGATCCTTCAGAATTCCAATGTATTGTTTTGCTGCGTGTTTTGTTGAGAAATACAATATTTCTTCACCTGCATTTTAACTCTTCAATGTGTTAAATAATTAATTTAAATGTTTGCAAAATAAAATGTAGAAAAATAATTAATCCATCAATTAACTAAAAATAGTTATTAAAGAATTTTCGTTTTCTACCTTTTTTAGTATCAAATTGAGTAATAAGTTACAATTCGTTGAATTCACTTAGTTTTCTTTTGTTACAAATTACGAAAAACATTGCCAATAATTGAAAGCTTAACCAACTGTGGCAAAAAATATGTCATATAAAAGTACAAAAGAAAAAGAATGTATCAAACAAATTACCTATTCTAAAAATGAAACTAATTAATAAAATCTACTTTAGAAAATATATTTAGTTTAAAAAAGTATACAAAGTGAGCAAAAAATATTTAAAATTTGCATATGAAAATGATAAACATTAGTCATGTGCAACATCTGGAGTAATATTATTTTTTTTTCTTTTTTGGTAAATATATTAATTTTGACTTAAAGAATTGCATTTTTTTTCATTGCATAATAATAAATGCATATCGTGCTGTAATAAGTTAAATAAAAAAAATATATTATTATTTGAGTGAAAATTTATAAAAATATTGCTGCTATTACTTTATATCCATTTTTCTTGATAATAATTACTCTTGTTGCGAAAATTCACATCATAAAATGTAATAAAGTTTCTTGTTTTTCGTTTCTTGTTTAATAAAATATACAACAAGTAGGAGGATGATGATTTTAGTGTATGAAATGCCAAATAGAATATATATATAGAGCAGTTTAGCCTTTAGCTATTAATTAAATGAATACACTCAATGTTTAGTAAATAATAATAATCCACATAATACGTCACATGTTTGTATTTACATCACAAATACCAATATTAATGTTATGAGATACTTTGAACTACATAGTGATAATAGCAACAACATTAATAATATTTTCGGTTTTTCATTTTCTTCTCTTAATTTTATTATTTATTTTTTTTTCATTTAATAACAAAACTAATCACCCTTGGGCAGAATTTAGAAAAAGTTTTTGTGTGTTGGTTTTAGTAGTTAATAAATTTTTTTTTTGTTTTGTTTAAATGAAAATGCCCTAAAAGGAGGACTCTGTTCAGTACTTTGTTTTTAGTTTATATATAAATAATTTTCCTTCTTTTTTTTTTTGTTTAAGATTTGATTAAGGATTCCTTATGAGTTGGATACATAGTTTACTCTCTTTTTAAATTTTTATGTCTGTCAAAAGGAAATTTTCTTTGCTGATTGTTGCGTTACTTGCAGAGTCAGTAATAAGAAAAAGGAACCATTGAGTGTTTTTAATTTGAAAATTAATGATTTTCTTGCTGTTTAGCACATTTTAAGATTTGAAATTAATTTGTTTCTTGTAAAATTAATTAATAAACTAGTTTTTTGCCCATTTATTGTGCAGAAAAATCGTTGTTTAATCAATAAAAAATTGTATAAATGCCACCAAAACTATTCTCTGCAGACTTGGCAAAAGTGATAAAATTATTTAAAAAATAAAGCAGTAAAAATTCACTTGCAAAACAAAAAACCAATCGGCCAACAAACCAAATAATTAAAATTTCAATTAAGAAAACGCTGTTTTTGATTTTATAACAATTAATTAAACATTGTTTATTTAACTTATTGTTTTAAATAAAAAAGCAAATTAAATGTAAATGAGTTGGACAATTAAAGAAAAAAAAGTTTTTTTTTTTTTGTTTAATTACTTTTCGTTGTTTATAAATGAATTTATAATATTGTTGCTTCCGTTTAATTGCGAAATTAATTGATTTTTGGTTTGTATTTATTGGCAAAAAAGAATAAATAAAAATAATAGAAATAGAAATAGTTTTTATTTTCAACACTTTGGTACAATAAATTACAAAACTTTTTTAGCAACAAAATTTATTTTCAGTTTTAATTATTTTAAAAGCAGAAGTTTTTTTTACATTGTTTTTAATTTATTCTGTTCGTTAATTTATTAAAAACTTTGTTTTTATCACGGTTTATCTGGATAATCGTGTAACTGTGTGCAAAGTTTTATCGTAAAAAAGCTTAACCTTTGCACGGTTAAACGAAAACTGTTTGGTTTAAGATTTTTATAGTAATTAATGCTGCTGAAAATATTGAATTTTTTTTGTATCTACATAGTGCATAAATGTTAAAACCGTTTATTTATTATATATATATAGTTAAAATGGTTAATTTCTTTGATTTATATTCAGTTTTAATAATAAACTATTTTTGAATTAAATTCAGGAAAATCAGTAAAAACAATATCCAAAAATAAATTGTTTCCTAGACATTTGATATTACAATTGTGTCAATTTGTTATTATGTTTATATATACATTACATACATGTATAGAGAAAGAGATATATTTAATTTGTTTTTCATCCAAATGACAAAGTACAAAATTACATCCTTGTCGCATAGATATATGTAAACAAATGACGCCGTCCAATTGATATATGTTATTTTGACCATTTGTTGTCATTTTATTTTACAAACTAATAATAATGAACAAAAATATAAATAAATAAATAAATAACCCTAACGCATGGCATAGCATTTCAACAGAATATACCTCCTCGATTTATTTGATTGTTTACTTAATAATGAAACAATATTCTCGTTTTTTTATTTTATTATTTTGTATAAATGTTTGATAATAATGACAACTTTTACTGTATGTTAAATATATGACTAGCCTTTGACATAAATTCAAATGACAATTTTATGTTATTACTTTGTAGCTTTAAAGCTCTACTTCGTTTTTTTTTTTAATTAATTTTTTTACCCTGCTTTTTTTGCCCTTCTAAATTATTCATTGAGAGAATTTACTGGCTTTTCTGTTTCAATCAATGCATTTGCGTTTTTTTTTTAATTTTATGTAATTCAATAAAATACCTGAACTTTTCAGCGTATGTATATCGAATTGATTATTAATTTTATTTTTATTTTGGAAAATATTCGACATAAAAGCAAACGTTTAACATGTATTTGGATTATTTTTCTAACTACAATCGTGGGGGTTCATCTGTTACACTGATATATATATTTAGCAAATATCATACGTTTTTCTATGAAAAATCATCCGCAAGAGTAGCTCGTATTAATAAGTAATTTAAAAAAAAAAATACTTTTTAGTAAATGAATTAAAAATAGCAACATAAAAGGGATCAGTTGGTCAGATAGTAGAATTAAGCGTAAGCGCGTGCAATATAAAATTGACAAGTTTTTATTAACTGATTTAAATAAAATAGCAGGGTTTAATAACACTAATAAAATTAAATAATTAATTTATTAATTAATGCAAATTTTATTTATAATAAATAATTAATAAACATTATTATTAAAAATGTTACAAAGTATATAACTATAATTACTATTTTGATATAGGTTGACAAATTCTGTTTTATTTATAAAATTTATGCTTGTCCATCAGTATTAACATATTATTATTATTATTATTATTATTAGTATCTAAACCAAACTGGGTCTTAGCACATTACAGTGTTTATAAGGATAGATAGAAGAAAAAAATACGATAGGAAATTAAATGCTTGACAATGGACCGATTGTATAACCGATTGCCATGTAAATGTTTCTTTGAACAAACAAATAGACTAGGGTTTGATTATTTTAGTAAAGAAATTTTTACTTTAAATAAAAATAAAACAAAGAAACAAAAATAAATAAACCCTTTTTGTATATGTATTGGGGTATATATACCATATTTTATCATTATCGTTCCGGTAGTTATTTTTAGAAATTATTTTCACTTTTATTATTATTACAATGATTATTTCTATTATTATTATTATTATTATTACGGTGTGTAGATAGTTTACATTTAAATATAATGAATTAGTAAATTTAATCAATATTATAACATCAAATAAATAAATAAATTTACCCAAATAATTAATTTGATTTTCCAACAAAATAAAAAAAGAACCATAATATTGCTGACCCAAGGAAAAATTTCGTTAATAGAAATTTATTCCTCTATAAATAATTTTTAGTAAATTAAATTTTCTATTTTCATATAAGAATAATAAGAACATAACCAATGTATCCAATTTAATCCTTTTTATCCATGTTAAACATGTATGGATACACCTTACTCATTTATTGAACAAAGTGCTTAAATTACGTAGCGCCTAGCCACTTAACAATCAACACTTGCCTCCATCACGCATTACATGTCTTTAAATGCGTTTATCTAATCATTTATTTGCTGATTATATACTTTGCACAGAATTTTACTTCTTAAAACAAAATAAGCTTTTTAATTCAAGAACTCGGTAATTATTTTAAAAGTTCTCTTTAACAATTTCTTTATTGTTTTCTTTTTTTTTTGCAAATAAAACAAAATGCTTATTTAAATTTGCAACAATTTTTTTTAATATAATAAAAGGAATTTTCAGTATAACAAAGCAGTAAAAACATTGTTTATATTATAGTTTAGGGGATGAAGAAGTGAATACACTATAAAATAGATAAAAACTAAAGCATATTATTATAGTAAAATAGCAAAGGAAAAAAACTAAAACAAACTTAAAACTATAAAGAAAAAAGCATTGTTTGGAAAATAATTTAAAAAAGAAAAAAACACCAAACAAAGAATAAAATTTTAGATTATGTAGCAAAAAGAATTGCGCCCACAATCCTAAAAATACAACAATCCACCACCCCGTCTATTGTAATAGATTATCTCGTTGTGTGTATTTACTTATTTTCTTGCTACATTTTAATAAATGTTTATTTTTTCAACAATAAAGCAACGAAACGTTATAAAAAATCTCTTATCTACTAAAAAAAAAATTTATTTTAATTTTGTTAAAGGAGAAAAAAACAACAATTCTATGTGCTCTGTGCTGTGTAATTATTGTAGAAGTTTCCTTTTTACCTTTTTGTCATTTTTTTTTTCGCAATTCTGATTAGCAATTTACTTTTTTTATTGTTAATAATAGGAAATAATATAAAAATGGTAATAATATTAATATTTTCTTTTTTTTATTCGTTGGATAATAATCGCGTAGGGACATCATATGCAGACCAAATCATTGAATTTCGTTTAAAGTTTATTTTTTTTCATATGTTGATTGTATTTATGTTTCTTTTTTTTTTATTATTATTATAAAATGTATGTTAAAATTTGTTCACTTTTATTACATTTTACATAAATGGAATAGATAGAAATGTATGGCGAAGTAAAAACGAAAGAAAAAAAAAGAAATAATTCCATTAGGACTATATGCATTGGCATGATTTGATTGGTATTGTCGCGTTGGTTTGGGTGGTTAATGCTCGAAACCAGATATATATATATATATATTTTTGCAGCATTTATATTTATTTATTTCCATTTTTTTTTAAGGTACATCGTGTTAAAAATGTTGCTAACACTGTTGATACCAATAATAATCAGAGAGAAAAAAATTCGTGAATTTATAAGAAGAAATGAATTTTTTCAATCATTTTTTGACTGTGTAGAAAATATTTTTACTATTGAAATACAAAAAAAAAAATAAGATAGAACCATTTCAATTCCTGTTGCTCTTTTTAACTCGTTTAAATTTATTATTTATTTTTTTTTTTTGCAATCACATTTATGCATATATGATGCAAAAAGAGATAAAATAAATATGTATATATATGTTTAGGGGTTTTCTCTGTTGCATTATATAAAAAATTGCAATGTACGTACGTGGTGTACAACTGAACGTTTTAAATAAATTTTTACATATATTGATAATAATGTTAAAAGAATTCCTTCTCCCTATCCTCGATTGAAATTTTTAATATTATTTTTGTCACCCTTTAACATGTTTATTACTGTTATACAGTTGCTACTATTTTCAATCATTTAACCACCTTTTTACTGCTGTTAACAGCATAACATAACATAACACCCCACAGTAATTTTCTTTAATAATAAAAATTTATCAAGAATTTACATTTAAACTCTAATTACATTTTATTTAAGAGATCAACTATAATTTGTTAGTTTTACATAATATAATTTTAACATTATTGTATTTTATAAGCAGTAAATGTGTTTTAAATTTTCCTGCTTAAAGAAAAATAAAACTCGAGTCATCATTCCCAAACATAATGGGATCTTCATTATCCTTTCTTTTTTTACACTTGTTTTCAACACACAGTTTTTGTTTTGTTTTAATTTTCACAACAATAAAATTCAAATCGAAAGTTTTTCTTTTATAACAGTGGAAAGAAAAAACAAAGTAGCATTAACATTAACCACCAATCGTATAGACTTGCTAAAGAGGGAAATAAAAATGTTCGGTTGAAGAAAATCTTATTTAAAAGTTTCTGTTTAAAAAGGAAAGTGGCTGTCAATACCTTTTTTATTCTGCTTTTATACGTGTTTGCTCTTTGTTTTTTATTTTTGGCTTTTTATTATTATTAAAATATCCCCACAGGAGCAATTTTGCCTGATTGAACATGAAATGGCCAACAACTTTACACAAGGAATGAAAGAAACTAAAAAAAAACAAATCATGACAATCGAAGATAGTTTTCTTTCTTTTTTTTTTTGCTGAAAATCAGCATCATCATCATCTATCTCATGATCTAATTTCTTCATTTTATTCTTCTTCTTTTTTTTCTATTATTTCCGTTGAATAGTTACAACGCAGTAAATTAAAATTGCCGAGTATAAAAATAAAAAACAAAATAAAAGTAAAATTCCATTCATTTTTGGTTAACTAAACTCAACTCAATAAAAAAAAAATGAACTTTTAAGCAAAACAAACAGAAAAACCCTTAGTCATGTACAATACACATGTACATGTCATCAATGTTCGATAAGTTTTTTGTTCCCAGGAGACTTTTCTTCCTGTCAAACAAAAAAAAAAATAAGAAAATAACTGCAAAAAGTTAAAGAAAAATAAAAAGTGTCTGAACTTTCAAAAGTAAAAGTTGTTTAAAGATCCAAAAGAGAAGAAAAAACGAAAGACTCTTTTGTCATCGAATAAAAATAAAAGCTTCCTTTTTATTGTCGATACAATTTTCACTCCATCCTCCTCCTTGCTTGGTTGGTGGTCGTATTTTATTTTATTGACAATGTTTATAGATACACAAAAAAAAAGCGTGCGTTAAAGTAATCGATTCGGTTACAAATCATTGAAGAAAAATAAAAATCGTTAATTGTTGAAAAAGAAAGAAAATTAGAAAGTTATTACATAATTTTTCGTTTTTATTCCAAGGATTTTTATACATAATTTCTAGTGTTTTTTTTTATTTTGCTATAAAGTTTCAGCAATAAACTAAAGTCAAATTATTACTTTTGCTGAATTTACAATAATAAGAAAAATAATTCCTTCTAGACATACAAAAGGAAAAGCCAAAAGAAATATTTTCTGTTATTTCTTTTTCGTTATTTTTAAACTGCTTGCCTCTAGGAGAATTAAGTATTATACATTTTCATCTGTATGCTGATTTATAACTATCAATTACAATAATATAAAGTTTATTGAAAAACTCTTGAAAAGCATATTTTCTGTAGAAGATTTACAAACTCAATGTACTTTTGACAAAAGTAAGAAAATAAAGAATGAACCCAAGTTGAATAGTAGTAGTTTCTTGAGTTATTTATTTTTTTTTTAACAAATTTAAATTTTTATTTTCATTAATTTATTATTATAAAGTTATTGCTGCTATTAATTTTTTATTAACGGAAATTACTACCGTGACACGGATTAAGATTATTTATTTTTATTTAGTTTAAGCTATTATAACCGAGATTAAAGGGCACCGTTTAGTTTCCTTGTATTTTTTTTTATCCTAAAAAATGTGTTATTAACACGTTTTTACGTGTGTTTAACGCTCATGTTATGAATTATCATGTTTAATAATAAAATTAAACAATGTAGAAAAAAAAGAAAAATTAAATCATATCGGATGTTAAATTTGTAAGAAAATTTATACAGAAAAGAATTATTAATCTTATTAAGATGTTGATGACTGTAGTAATAATAAGAATATGTGTTTATCCATACAAAATATAAATTAACACCTTTTTGGTTATGAATATTATAATTGTTGTATCATCAGGAAAAGAATAAGGAATAAAAACGCTTAATTATATTATTTTTTATTATTATTATTACTATTCTCTGTGTCACATAAATTTTGTCTTTGTTCTTAAAACAACGCGACTTTCAGCAAAGTAGTACGTACGCCCGCCTATGAATTAATGAATTTTTAATTGTCAACACATAAATCAATTTAATTTTTCCTTTAAAAAGAATAAAATTTTATATTATTTATTATTATTTTCTGTGTATATAAATATAAATCATAAAATTGGTCATGTGTTTTTGGCATTATTCATATTTTGTTATATGATTTTAGTTATTTTCATTTCGCGTAACATTACGTTACTTATTTTTCATTCCCCATAGAGACAAGTAGTTTATTAGAGAAAAAAATAATAAAATATCTTTATTTTAAGGGTTAATAATTTGGTTTTATTAGGGAGTTTAACATTTTAGTCTGAAAATTAAAACTGTGTTGTAATGAAAATTTATAAGAAAATATTGTCGCGTAAAGATGTATGTAGATAAAAACGAACAGACTAACAGATTAAATTCTTCAGAAAAGAAATGATTGGGATAATCTATCATGATTTTTTTTAACAACATTTATGGTCTGTAGAGAAATCAGCAGTTAAGTAATGCCTTTTTCAACGTTTTTATTATTTATTTGTGTCGAGTGTTTAGTTTTACCACCCAGAAACTATGAGTTCTGGTTTTTGTTTTACTTTTCTACGCTGCTGTGGTTTACTAAAATAAATTTAACGTTAAAGAAATATATGTAGGAATGGATAGGTGTGAGTTTTATTTTATTTATTATTATTATTCGGTTTTTTTTCTATATTTTTTGTTAACAAGTTATACAGCCACCCTCTAATGGTTTGAACTATAGCAGTAATAATAATAATAAGACTTATTTATTAGAGTTTGTTACAATTGTAGTAAATTGGTGAAATAAATTATATTTAATGCATTTGTATCGGTTAGGCTAACACAAGGTTATACTGTGTAAGGAATCATATTACATACTACAGACAATGCTTAAAGAATAATCGTCTGGTCAACAAATAACACCCCAGCATAATACTTAAGAGGAAATGATATGTTAACAATAATATTGTTGTTGCTTGTTACACGCTATTGTTACTGAATGACGATGATGATGATGATTCAGAAATGGAATTTTCCAATGTGGTGACCACTTTGTAAGGAATGTTATAAAATAGAATAAAAAATTACAAAAAAACAGTGTAACGAGAGATATAGATAGGATGAAAAAAAACCACAAACCATTTTTCGGATAACTTTTGGTCACCTACCACACAGTTAACCCATTTTATGTTTTCCTATAAACAAAGAAAGAAAAAATTCCCAGTAACTGCTTCTTGTTTTATTTTATATGCTTTTGGTTGGTAACTTCGTTCTGCACATAAAACACTGTGGAAAAAATGTTAATTTGATTGTGTGGTAGCAGAATTAACACCACAGATGCAAAAACAGAAAGGAAAACCAAACCAAACCAAACCAAAAAAGTAAAAGAATTTAGAGAAGTAAAAAGAAATAATAAAAAAAAAAAGTGTTAATTGCCTTTTTGCGGAAAGTGAATTATATAACACAAATTGTATTTTGTTCTGTTTACTGATTCAAATCAGAATTAAATAGAATTTTTGCTGCTTTAGTTTTGCTAATTTTTTTTTATTTTTTTTGCTATGTTTTGTTTTATTTTATTCGTTGGGTCGTCTTTTAGTATTTTTTTGATTTTATTTATTTATATTTGTACGTCTGCTATTATTCCTATGTTGGTTACGTCGTTGGTTTGGTTTTGGTTTTTATGTATTTTTTGCAGACGAAAGAAATTATAAACAATTTAACAATTTTTTTTTTTTTTGTATAAATTTAATTGAAATTGAAAGCATTAAAATTAATTACATTTTTTTTTTGCTTTACTTTTCGGTTTTAATTTATAAATCAGAGCATCTGGTAGTGTTTTTCTCGCCTAAAAAGTCTCTAATGTTATTATTATTATTATTATCACTACGGTTCGTGGATTACACTACATTACAAATAGCAGACAATTTCAGGGGTTTTTTTTATGTGACTAGAAACAAAAAAATATACTCGCCTGGTCACTACTTTGTTGCTTAAGCTTAGGCTTAACTTAATAAATCAGAAATTTTTTAACCTTTAAAATAGAAAAAAAATTGTCAACCATAAACAAGACTAAAAAAAAGAAAAAATTTAATTAAATATG
Source organism: Ptychoptera contaminata (assembly GCA_963942525.1). Lineage (NCBI taxonomy): Eukaryota > Metazoa > Arthropoda > Insecta > Diptera > Ptychopteridae > Ptychoptera > Ptychoptera contaminata. The sequence goes on from OZ012637.1 coordinate 7,596,924, forward strand.
TTAGTCACGCTTAATAAACATAATAATTTTACAAAATGAGAAAAAATTTATTTATATGATTAACGACGTGTTTTTTTTTTTTGATAATTAATTTTTCTATAATAATGCATAAATTATCTTAAAGACGAAGATGAAAAGAAAAAATACTTTATTCAAAGAAAAAAAATACGTATTACAAGGTGATAAAAGTGAGAGAATAAAAATATATCCTTGAAGTAAATGACTAGATAACTTTAGACACAAGTAAAATTTATTACTGAACTAATTTCACTATTTGGCATCTTGTTGGTGTTAAATTAATGTATTCTAGTTTCACTCAATTATCCTTAATTTACTTTATTTATTACATTTTATTTTTCTTTGGCTTCATTCTGACGACTACGAAAACTTATTTATTCACTTAGAAATTCTTATTAAAGTAAAAAAATAATAATGTCATAAAATAATTAAATTAATAATTTTACCAATAGAATTTATATAATTATATTATTTATGTAATATTCTATGTGTATATGTACCGTCCGCAGACACCTTAGGGTATTAATAACAAAGTGTTGTAATTTGTAATCAAGTTTCTCGCAGTCTTTAATGAAAAAGTACTTAAACATTTCTTGTATGTTTTATCATATAAGAAAAGTTTGTTGAATTTTCTTTAATAAATATCATCTCTCATCCCTTGCCATTTTTTCTTGTGAAATTTGGACTTTTTCTAAGGTTTTACTCTTTCATGTTTAACTGAAAGTAATGATATAAAAACACTTTTCAATTTAACTTAACTCAATTAAATATTACTTAAGTTAATTTTATTATTAAAATTTTTTTACATTTTTTTTCTTTATTAATTTAATTAAAATGTCAATTTTTTTCGGTAATTCATTTCTGAAGAACTCACAAAATATTAAATTTATAAAAAAAAAATAAATAAAAATGGAAAGTCGTGATTATTTTTAATCGGATTTATGTCAGTTTATTTCTTCTTCTTTTTTCTTCAAATAAAGATAAATAAAATTAAAAAAAAAAAAACGTAAACATATCATGCATAATCTGATTTAACAAAAAAATATTTATTAATAATTTATTAATTATATTTTAAAATAAGAAGAAATAAAGAAAAAAAACAGAGTGGAAGGCAAACAATCCATCATTTTTGTTTCTTTATTTCTTATTAAATTAAAAAAAAGAGACAATGTAAAGTGTTTTATGCCGTAAAGTGCATTAAATTATAATTTATTTTTTTTGTTAATTATTTATGAGTATACCGCACACGTTGGCCGTACTCATTTACTTTTATTTTTTTATTTTATTATTAAATTTTAACACTTTAATGAGGTATCCATCGTTAAGAGCGCGCACGAAAGAGCGTGCTTCAAAAGAGCGCGCACAAAAGGGCGCGCCTGAAAAGAGCGCACATTCATTAGAGCGCGCATTCATTAGAGCGCGCGTTCATAAGAGCGAGCTTCATAAGAGCGCGCGTCAATTTTTTTTACAGTGCTGAAAAAAAAACCAAAACAATTAAAAATGCTAATATATTGTTAATTTAAATAATTAAATATAAAAAATGCTTTATTGTCACTATGAATAAAGTGGTCAAAATATAAAAAATGTTTTTTTAAGACTAAATAAATAAATAAATAAATTGTGATAAAACTTACATTTAAATTTGGAATGTAAGATTAAGCGCCAAATTTGGGTGGTTGTCGTAATCATCACCTACGGCTTTTATGCGAAATATTGCTACAGTGCATCTCCTTGTCTTCCAGGCCGACCAATCAACATATTTTCAAAATAATAAAGAAAAATATTAAGGCTAAATAAATAAATAATGGAAGACAAGGAGATGCACTGTAGCAATATTTCGCATCAAAGCCGTAGGTGATGATTACGACAACCACCCAAATTTGGCGCTTAATCTTACATTCCAAATTTAAATGTAAGTTTTATCACAATTTATTTATTTATTTATTTAGTCTTAAAAAAACATTTTTTATATTTTGACCACTTTATTCATAGTGACAATAAAGCATTTTTTATATTTAATCATTTAAATTAACAATATATTAGCATTTTTAATTGTTTTGGTTTTTTTTTTCAGCGCTGTAAAAAAAGTTGACGCGCGCTCTTATGAATGCGCGCTCTAATGAATGCGCGCTCTTTTCAGGCGCGCCCTTTTGTGCGCGCTCTTTTGAAGCACGCTCTTTCGTGCGCGCTCTTATTAACGTGAACCCTTTAATGATAAGGTGTCACCTGAGCGTTAAGAGAACGATGTTAAATAAACAATGTTTGGCTTTTATTAGGTGAAAAGAATTTTGTGATTACTTTTTTTTTAAGATAAAGAAAGGTTAATAGTAAACATAACCCAAAATTTAAAGACAATTTATCGTTGTATAAGACGTTACGAATGTGTTATTCTTAGAATTTCGCGTATACAAAAAATAAAAAGAAAGAAAATATTTTAATTCTTTGTAACACATCTAAGGTATTGTGTCACGTCTAGCCATATTACGTCTGTAATATTTATTCTTCTCTTTTTTTTCTCTTATTTAATTTTTAATCTTTCTGTTAATTGTTTATTTCGTGAATGTCTTAATACAGCAGCAGCTAAAATGATGATTTTATTTTTATTTATTTTTTGAGTGATAATTTGAGTGGAATTTTTTACTGTGTTAAAACAGTCCAAGTGGTGTTTAGTAGTTGTAAAGATTATTCTGTAAAAAAAAAAATCTAAAGCAACAAGGGTGGATAAACAGATAATTTACCAAAAAAAAAAATGTTTATCTTAAAAGTAAAACGAAAGTATAACGAAACATTGTCAAGCCCATAATTTTATCTTAAATCTAAATTTTATTGTTCTCAGTGTATGTTTTTTATTTTGTCGGTTTTTCAAAAGCTGTTAATTTAACTGCATAGTACTAAGCTCTGATAACTGGTAATAACCATCATCATTTGCCAAAAGAAAAAAAAAACACAACAACTTACAAAACATACAACAAAAGAAAATTCCAGTAATAATTTTCCCCTGAAGTATTTTTGTATTATTTTGGCACGGTTTATTAAGTAAACAAGCACAGAATGAACGATAATAATTTTTTAAATTACCGAACTTTCAAATGAGGATATTTCAATGAATTTAAATAGCTCTTAAAGTTTATTTATGTTTTTCATTTGGTTTTTGTGCCAAAAGACAACTTTCTCTTGTAACAAAGTGTGTATATGCGTGCATTACTTACCATCTTTTCATTTCTTCCTTAAGTAATAATAATAAAGTTTTAAAAACTAAATATTTTTAATCTAAATTTACTTATCTTATCGCATTATTAAAAGCAGTTGCCACTCAATTCATTATTGTTGATAATATCCTTGACATTGGTATGTTATGTTAGTTTTTTGTTATTTTAATTTCTTCCATCTCCTATTATTATAATTTGTCTTGTATTTTCCTATCACAAGTAATAATGATAATAATAACAACAAACAGCCAAAGTAACTGAATCACCTTTTATTTGGGAAGCAAAGTTTGTGCTTTTTTATTTTGTTGTTTAAATAAGTTCTTCGGTTTTTTTTTCTTTTGGTTGGATGACAAGCAATAAGACTGTTTAAAGATTATAAAAGGAAATACGCTATGGATATTAAACACGACAATAAATGTTATAAAGATAAATAGAGTAAGTAAGTAAGAGTTTATTGTGAGTTTTACATATAATTCTTATAGCTTGTTTATTTTTTATTATTATTATTTTTTTTTTCATCTGTGCTTTAATGCTTTCAGTAGATAATAGTTGTTCCAATTTTTTTTTAACTTACATTTACAATGTTGTCGTCGTTATACATGCGATATATACTTATTTAAAGTAATATTATTTTCATATAACGAGGAGGGTTTTCTTTCGTATTTTTCTACGTTTTTTTTATTTTATTTTATTTTATTTTTTTGCTGTGCAAAAACGATGATAGACTCAAACCAGTAAAATACCTAACGTTATACGGCACAAAAAAAGGTTGTTAAACTCTCCTGAACTGTTAGTGATAGCTTTTCCCCTGGAGGCACATCAAGCCTATATGTAAGAGATGTTACTTTTGTTATATTTGATGTTGCTGATGATGGTACTGCTACTTCCACTTCTACTACTACTATAATGATTACAACCCACCACCTTCGATATGTAGTAGAGAAAATAAAACATAACAACGATATCAGCCCTTAAGTATTAAGTCTGTTGTCTTGTTATTTGGTACATATATATAACTGTTATGGTCTTTTCTATAAGTAGTTGGGTGAAATACAAATACAAAAACTCTTACTCGGCCTTAGGGAATCGCGTACATGGACACGCATGTTATTCGTTTGAGTTTATATATTTTCAAATTTATTATGTCTGTCTCTCCCCACACTTGAATTATTTGTTTTTCTATTTTTATTTCAATTCAATACCAGGGTCTTGTCATAAAATATTATACCTTTTAATTGGTTCTTTAGTCATAGAGTCATTGTATCACCCAAATAATAATATCGTACCTCTTGTTATCATTATTTTTCTAACATACATAGATTCATCGTTTATTCTATGTTATATTTTGGCATAAAAAAAAAATAGCGTAAATATTTCCATAACTACTTTGCATTCAAATCGTATGAATTTTGCAAAGTAAATTGGCAAAGCGATAAACATACAATGAATGGTTGGTTACGTAAAACAATAAAATACCTACATACGGTTTTAAATGAAAAAATAAAATGAAAACAAAGCGGACACATATTCAACGCAACATATAACCAACAAGCCCCTTAGTGTTGTCTTTATGTCATCGTAACATTTTTTTTGACTCACTTAATCAAATATTCAACACGAAAATTGTGCGGGCGATTTGTTTTTTTTTTTTTTGTATTTAGTCGTGTGTTTGTTTCCTTTATATAATTGGATTAAGTTATCTCATTTTTGTTGAATTGACACAATATTTATTACACCAAATCGTGACTTTTATGCGTTTTTTATATTCGCGGTTTATGATGTTGTTGCTTTCTTATATTTATATATATATTCTTTATTTTATAACAAGGTAGACACAGTACACTTTGAATGAATTATTTTATTTGGTGCTGTTTCCACCATCAAAGCTCTGACCAAATACAAAATAAAATTTATGTTTGTTAAAAAAAAAAACCATTTTGGCAATTTTTGTTTTTTAACGATCTCATCTGGAAATAAATTCAACATCGAGACATATTCGATTTAAACGAATGTTATTTTCTCCCTCAACAACAAAAAATAAAAAGCAAATGCATTCATCTATTCGATGCATTTGTTTGTAGGTGGAAATAAAAATTCTTCATTTGATTTGTGGATACACAAATAAAAATAAAATTGAAACTAAAACTAGCCACAAAATATTTACCAAATGTTCATCGTACCATCGATTGAGATAATTATTTTGTATTGGAAATAAATAAATAAAAAAAGAAATAATAATAATAATAATCGCTTCACAGCGATAAACAAATGTTTGTTTGTTTGTCGGATAAATTCAATCTACAGAAATAACATAATATTTCACATTGTTATTTCTAGTGTTTTCTGTTCGGTATTTCTTCTTTTTTTTTTGTAATCCCAAATGAATTATCTGAATTTGATAAACAACCGAAATATTTTCATTCAGTTTTTTTATTTTTTTCATTAAAAGCAGAAGTAGTTTTTCCGTATTAATATTTTTGTTGTTTCTTTCTGTGGCTGTTTTTTTTTTTTTTTTGCATTCTACGGTAGCAAAAATAAATTCATAAATGTGTGTATTTTTAGATAAGAATAATTCGGTTATTTTGTCGGTTGGCTACTTATTAGTTTTTTTAGCATTAAATTTATTCTAGTGGCATTGCTTGTTTTCATGGTGCTACTACAGGTTACGTGTCTAACGTATAGTTAGTTTTATTAAATAAATGTTGTTTGTTAGTCACCTCCTAGATAAAAGGTTTAATTAGATTTAATTTCTTTAAAGTAAAATTTATCAGAAAAATATAAATTTTTTTTGTTGGTTAATAATACCGATAAAATGGGTTTTGCTTTTAGTTATTAGAATATTTAAGAATGTGTTTTTTTCTTCTCTTTTTTTCTATTGTAATATTATAGAAAATTCCTTTCACATTATCGCTTATCACAATATAACAGAGAATATTTTCACTTAACAACTTATTTAGACAAATAACAATACATATTTACGCATCAAACACTAAAAAATAAAAAGCTTTTTATGTTTGAAAGTAACTTTTAACTCCCTTTTTAAACATTTTATATATTTATAAAAAGTTCTCGTCTCATAGTAAGAGTATCTGACATTTTTCATGTTATTATAGAAATATAAATAAAAAATATTTAAAGAAAAAAAATGAGAAAAACAATTTATTGAAACTATGTTGACATTTTGAATAAACGTTAACCGTGTAGATTTACTCCTTTTATGTTAAACGAAATACAAAATGAAAATGTCTTTTCATGCTTTTATCATTTTTATTTTATTTTAACAATAAAACATTTTTCTTTATTTCTTTCAAAATAAATAAATTGATGTAATGTTTTACCTGTTTTTCTATTTAAAAAACAAATTTGTCGTACAAGGTAGAAAAAATATAACACAAGTACAAGGATCTTTGTTTCCTTTTATTTGCTGAATTGTTATTAAGTTATTTCATTAGAAATTATTAATTTTGCAAATAAATTAAAATATTTATACTTTAAACGTCTTTATAATAATTTTTTTAATTAAATTTTTTATTGCATTTGATTTTATTAAATTAATAAAATGTCACTAAATGCTATTATATGAAATTTCAGTTTTTTAAAGGTTAAATATCCCCATCCAGCAGGACAATAATTTTATTTTTATGTTTTCTTTAAAAAAAAAAAAGCCAACAATAATAAGATCTCAATAAAACAAAGTCTTAAAGAAATGACAAGAAACAAGAAAAAAAGAATTAACTAAAGCGTAGGCTTTATAATGCCAAATTTAATGCCAAAAAAAAAAAAAAAATTGAAAAATTAAATTCTGTTTGATGTGTTTTCTGCTTAATAAAAATTTTAACATGAAAAATAAAAAACAAATTTTGGAACTGAGTTAAGCTTTAAAAATTTTTATATTATTATTTTTGTTGCTTAATTTAAAAAAAAAAAATAAAAAAATTAAATCACCCAAAATGCCGTGCTTCTGTCGCTTGCATCTTCTATAGACTAGACATATGATTATTAATTCATTTTTTATTTTATTACTTAAACAACTAAAATCACTTTGTTAATATTATTATTATTATTAACTATTATTTATTTTTTATTAACACGTTTGTAATATTAATTATTGTAGTAGTAATAAACAACAATTTAAAACACACGTCTAATATGAATTCAATTTAGCATAAATATATATTTTTTTTTTGTCGGCAAAATAATAATAATAATAAAAATCGCAAATAAATTCTAAGAAATTATTAAGCAGTGTTAATAATAATAATAATAATAATAATAATAATAATATTACAAAACAACATAAATCTGTTCATTTATGAGTTAACAAAAGTTAAAAAAAACCGCGGTTTAGCTACTGTTAAAAAATAAATAAATTTATAGGTTTTATGTCTCTCATATAATATTTTTATTTATTTATTTTATCTCAACAGTTTATGTTTCTCACATGATTGAAAATTGTCATAAATTTTTGTTTTTATTTAAATATAAATTTATTATTAAAATGAATTAATTAATTATTTGATCGGGAATATCTATTTGATTAGTGCAAATCAATTACATGTTTATTAAGTTTAATTTTCTTGTTGTTTATTTTTATTATTAATATCTCAAGGTAATGGGAATTTTTATAGAAATTTAACTACTAAATACCTGTACATTAATTACTTGTTATTATTTATTTATTATAATTTTGATGTAAATAAAAAAATAATAAATTTGAACACGCTTTGTGTTATTAAACAATAACACCACCACCACCCACATACCTACTGTAATTCATTCATTTCTGCAATAAACTTTCTGAAAGTCATAAACGTTATCTTTGGTTATAATAAAAACACATATTTCTCTGCCAATTTGTGCATTAAGTGTGCTTATTTAAGCATTTTATTTCATTTCTTCTTTTTTTTTCATTTATTTTATTTATTTTTTGGTTTTTATATAACATTACAACCGGAGACAGCTGTTTAATTGACTTCCCTTTTATAGTATCCCGTGGTTTTTAATTTTCTCTAATAATTTTCTACACACAGTGGTCTTTATGGTCTTGCTGCTGCTACTGCTACTGTACGTTTGTAACACACATAAAAATGCATAAAGGTCGATTAAAAGTTATTCTTTTACAAAAAAAAAAATAAATTATGTTTATAGTTTTTTTTTATTATTATATTATTAACCTGTTAATAAATTAGCATAAATTAAACAAAGCTTAAAATTGTTTAACCAAGAGAGAAAACGATAACAAACAAAAAAAATTGTCATCGTTAAGAACGAAGAAAAAGACCTCTGATAACTGAAATGTTTAATTTTAATTTTTGCATTTAAAACAAGTGGTCGTCAAACAGACTAAAGAAAAGAAGAAAAAATTGATTACTTTTAAACACCATCAACACGTTAAAGGTGCGAAATTTGTTTTTTTTTTCAAAAAGTCATTATTGCATTTATTATTTTATATATGCCGTGGCTGACTGTTTCGTTCATTCTCTTTAGTTTATTGTTGGAAAATAATTAAAATAATAATAATAAAAAAAAACGAAATCATTAAAACCAAACAAAAAAAAAGCACGATAATACCTGAAATTTGTATAAATTCAGGTCGATAATTTATTAAAATCACATCCTTAACGATGCTGTATATTTTCTTTTATACAATTTATGCAATTTACCATTATTATTCGATGGAAAAAATAAAAACAAGACACCTGAAAATTATCATTAAAAAAACAGCAAACACGAAATAAAAGAAAAATGATATTTTAATTTGTTTTTCTGTTGTGATGTTTGACGCGTTTGTTTTCTTTCTTTAATATTATTATTATTATTTCTTTAAATTGAGTTTACCTTTAGTAATTTGTTTTCTTTTTGGTTTAATTTTATTTTTATTATTAAATCACATCAAGAACAAACACCTTTAGCATTTAATTGTTAATGCGAGTCATAAAGAAAACAAAATACTGTTCACCTTTTTCTTTTAAATATTTATTTATTTGGTTACAAGACGTGCAACAGAAGTTGCAAGTGTTTGTATGTTTTTTTATGTTGCATTTAAAATAACTGAATATTTTAATTAAAAAATATATATTTGTTTTACCTGCCTAAGTTTGTGAACGAGCATTTAAGCGATATTTAGTTCTGTTAGCGAACTAATAATTTAGAAATTAAAAAACTCAATAAGTACTTAACTGTTGTTCTAAGTGCAGAAGCTAAGGAAAACTAGATATCTAAATAATTAGAAATATAAGGAATTCATAGCTCAAATAATTAAATGTTTAATAAATTAGAGATCTACGTAGCAAGTGATCAAAGTTACTAGAGACATAAGTAACAAGAATTCTACGAAGCAAGAAATTTAAATTAGCAGAAGCTAGAGAATTAAGATTCTAGTAAGTTCTAATCTGAATAACTAGTAATTTATAAAATTCTAGAAAATTTTGAAAACCAAAAAATTAACTATAGACATTCCTTTGGCCTCTAGAGAGATCTAAAGATGTTACATCAGAAATTTAATCAGCAGCAATAACATATTACTGTATACTGTTCAAGACTAATTACACAATTGATTACTTTTCTTAATTTAATTTTAAAAAGATTAAATCTCTCTCTCATATTTAACTCATTTCCAAGCAAATCCAACTGCAACCGAAATTATTTTTATTTTAAATTTAATTTTAATTTTTAAATTTAATTTAATTAAATTTTATTTAATGTAATAAAGTTGGTCATGTTGCTGCTAAATTAATATAAAATAAAATAAAATAAATTCCATCATTGAATTTATTTCTTCTTATTTTATTTTTTTCAATCTGAGAGCACTGTGTCGCTGGCTTCCCTTTGGGCATTTTTATTAATTTCTTGCAAAAAAAAAAATTAAGCCTGCTGGCAAGGTTTTTTTTTCTTTGCATAAACGAAGCCTTATGGATTTTTAAAACGTTGAAATATCAAATTTGAATGTTTTATTTTATATTTTATCAATATATAAATATGCCAACCTTGATGCGAATAACGTAAACGTTTAAACACATAATGCGTCAAGTGGGACGACTTAAGAGAATTAAAAAACCAAAACCAAACAAAAAAAGTTTCCATCAAGATTTTAATCTTCTTGTTTTGTGATTGTAATTTTGTTTTTTTTTTTTTTTTTGGCAAATTATTTCACAGTTACTAAGAATCTTAATTCGCGAAATAAACTCATTCAAAAATTCTTCTTTAGTCGTTTAATGTTTAAGCAAAAACATAAAAATAAAAAATAACAACAACCGAGCAGCTGTATTAAAAGCAGGCAGGCAGGCTCCAGAGGAGATTTACAAAGATACAAAAATAAAATAAAATAAAATGAGAAAGATGAAAAATCTAAATTAAGATCAGACAAAGTGTAATTAGATGAAGATAATTTCGGAATTTTTGCTTAATATATATATATATTTTATTATTATTATTATTATTTTTTGTGTATGTTTATTCATAATTAATAATCTCATAAAAAATAATTATAAATGTTTTTTTAGAATTAATTCTAGATATTTTATTACTTTTGATGATCACATCTTTTTGTTATGAAAATTTCGGTTATTATATTTCGGTGTAACCTTGACTTGTTTATTTGGCGTTAGTTACGTCATTTTTGTGTTAATAAATCTCAGTGGCTTAAATCAATTGACCTAATCTAATTTTATTATGTCTAATGTATATTCTTAGGGATTTACCTTGTCATAATTTGAGATGATTTACTTTTTATTAAAATAAAAAGTTTTTGCTTCTGTTTTAATTTCGGTTTCTGTTTGTAAAAAAGGCATAAGCTCTCAGTTACCAAATAGCGTATAGAAACGCGTTCTGTACGATAAAAATAAACTTGTTCTTGATCGATTAGCTTAAATTAGATGTATGTTAAACATGTGCTAAACAGAAATAATTAATTTCTACTAAAACAAATTCTTTGAAAAATTTCAACAAATACGCATTTAAAATAGAGAAAACTTTTCATCAATAAATAATTTAAAGATAAAATAATAATAATAATGGACAATAGAATGAATTAATATCGAATAAAAATTTGTCACAATTCGTTATTTATAGAGACAACAAAAAAAAAAAATCATTAATTTATAATGTGATTTCTATGTGTAGAGAATTTAATGTTTTTATTTTTCTTGTATTAATAATAGAAAGATGAGAATTATATTTATCGTGGACCACCTGGTGATTTTAAACTATTCATGGATTTTTTTTTTTTATTATTATCAATTTTGTCTACATTATTATGTTTAAAACAACGCAAAAATAAAACGAAAAACATAATAATAATAATAATAATAGAATTTATTTATTATTTAAAAGAAGGTCTATAAAGTTTATATATTGTTTAATTTTAAATTTTTCTTTAATTAAATTCACACCTACCCAGTTTTTGGTTTTCTTTTTAATCGTTTTGTATTTGTTTGCGTTTTTTTTTGTATTATTTTTTCTAAGCAAATAGTATTTGGCGACTTAAATCTCACCTACATGACTTAAGTAATAAAATATATTTTAATTGTTTTTTATTATTAAATTAAAAAAAAAATATCTATTATTTACCTTCCTTATTATAATTAAACGTTGTCATCGCTATTATTTTCTTCTTTGTTTTTTTCTTAATTAAATATTAAAAATTATATTTTTAATAATCTTTTTTTATCTCTATTCGTTTTAATGCGTTTTTTTTTTATTCTCTACTTAAGTGACATACATTTTATGATAAACATTTTTTTTTTTAATTCTTAAGTAGTTGTTTTCTTTTTATAATTAATTTAATTTAATTAACATTTTACATTGTGCCAAATATATATTGTTAACAAAGATGAAAAACATAGTTAAACACTGTTTAATTGACTTTGTAAATTGTAAGAAGGTTGTTTATATGTTTATTTAAAAAAAAATTGATTACTTAAAAGCTTTTTAACTGCCTGATTAAGCTATGGAATATGAAAGTATATTCTACAGTCAAGAGAAAACGAATAATTTAGGTGGAATTTCTAAGACACTTAACAGGGTAGTCTGGTGTAGATGTGTCACCATGTCCTTTTAATAACTCATTTCTAATTACATATTTCAACATTTGTTTAAGGATTGAATGTTAAAAAACTGTAATTGTATCGCATTTCGCTTGTTAGCCATTGAAAATACAGTGGATTCTCGCTAACCGATATTAACGACAGAAAATGCATTTTTTATTTTGTTAAATTAATTAATAATCAAATTTATGCGTTATTTTTAATTAAAAACAAAACATAAACAAACGCATAAATTATTAAATTATGTAATTATGAAATCTAGGCGTGTACCTATTCTGCATAATACGTAATAATATTTAATTATTATTTTAAAGAAACATTGTTACATCTCTGTTTAATTATGTACAATAATTTTGTTTTTTCTTAATGATAAACATTAAAAATATTTTTATTATCATGTTTTCATATTGTCTCTTCCTTTTTTTTTTTATTAATTTTATAACTAAACAACTAAATAACACACATAATTGTGTTTTAGAGATTTTTCTTTGTTATCACATCTTTTACGTTTTATTTTTTTAATCAAATAAAAAAAAAAGAAATGATTGCACAACTTTGATAGCTGCTTAAAGACAAAAAATAAATAAAACCGCATTTCAGTTTTGAAAGACAAGACAAGATAAAATAAACAATATTTATTAATTAAAAAAAAAGAAAAGAAAAGAAAAACACCTTTGATGACATTACGCGGTGTCGCGATTTATAGCCATCGTTAAGTTCCATAAACATTGTGATTGTTCTTTTTATTATTATTATTATTATTATTATCATGTTTAACTTTAAGATAAAATTATAATTTTCAACTAGACTATGAAAATTAATATAAAAGCGCAAAAACCACCTCGTTAACATATTACAAAAATTAATTGCGTGTATCGTGTCGCCTTTTACGTTTTAAGATTAAAGGTTTTTTTGCTTCTTTTTTTTTTTGTTAATTTTATTTTAATGATTAAAAACGTAAAACCATGAATGAAACTTATGAAAAGCAGAATGTTTGTTTGTTATTTTTTTTTTGTTGTTATTAATAAAATTAAAGTAAAGGTGGGTTTACGTGTTGATTGTGGTGCTTTTTTTTAAATGTGTTTATGAAACGTTGTTACTTTTTTTTTTAATCAACTAGATGATGTTGAGTCTTTTATAGTTTAAATAAGTGTGGATTTTAATTTTGCGATTATTTTTTGATGAAATCGTAGAGATTTTTAACTGATCTCACTTAATTATATGATAATTTATATTATTTTATTTATAAAACACCTGTTTTACCTTGATTAGTTGTTTAAATACATAAATTCAACAAAAAGATAATACTAACTAATCGATTTATATTAAAAGTAATTAATACTTTACGGGATTATAACGCAATTCAAATGAATTATTTTCTAATTACACATTCTTGAAATCTTCATATCGGTTCAATTTCTTTAATTCTTTATCCATATGTATCCGATATTATTCTCTTTAAGCAACGAATAAAAAAAAAAAACAAAATAATAATAAAACGAAGAAGAAATTATTAAATTAATTTAATTTATGTTTTTAAATATTAATTCAAAGAAAATTGTCGGTAAATTATTAACAAAAAAGAAAGAAAGACTGAAAAAAACCGCTAAAAACGGTAAGAAAATAATTTTTTTTTTATTTCATTTCTTATCTCTTAAGATCTTAATTATTTTATTTTTCGTTGTTTGTTTCTTTATTAATATTTACTTAAATCAAAGATTTTTAATTTCTTTTCGTTTTTTTTTTTTTTTTTGTTAAGAAATAAATTTCTTAATTATGCGCTCACATGATTTTTGTATTTAATTTATTTAAATTTGTTTAATTGTTGAGATGTTTTTATGTTTTTTTTTTTTCTTTACCCGCCTCGTTTTCATTTCTTCTTTCAATCAAATTTTTCGCAATTAATGTTTTTTGTTTATTGTATTTTTTAATACAAAATACATTCGTGTTAAAAATAATATTAATCCTCCTAAAATTTGTAAAAATGAAAAAATAAATAAACATAAATAAATCCTTTCCATCCTACTGCTGTCGCACAGACGATCACTGAGTTGTTTTCAACAAAAGCCGAAAAATAAATAAAATATTAATAATAATAAAATTGTAAATCCGCGTTTCATTTTATAAAAAGAAATTTAGAATGTTAATCCTTCATTTCCGTTTATCATGAATAATCGAGTAAAGATTTTTATTATTATTATTATTTAAAATTTAATTGACACAAAGCGTAATTTCTTTATTAAAAAGGAAGGAATATTTATATATTATGTTGCTCATTTGATTTGTTTTAACGAAAATAAATGTTAACCGTTCACTTCTTCGTTAGTTAACATTCAGTAATAAAAATGTTTTTAAATACAAGAAGGAATATTAACAGACACAAGAAATTGTTTAACAAAAAAATCTTTTTTTTATGTAATTTATGGTCTTTTTTATAAAATTAAAAAATAATAGTCCTTGATCCATCCAACATCACAGTGATTCATATTTAGCACAATGAAACAGTAATGCGTTCGCGTCCAGTGTATTTTGGCATACCATTCGTCTTACTACTTTATATTTATTTATTTCGGTTATAAATATTGCTTAATGTAATAAATCATATCGGAATTTACCTTTTTTTTTTTAATAAAAAACCATTTAACCACGAAAATTTGATAAATTGATTTATATTTTCGTTTGTTTGTGTCGTTCCTGTTACGTTAGAATTTTCATTTATATATATGTTTATTTTTATAAAAACGACTTAAAATCTGACATTTTAAATCCATTCATATTTTTTTTTTTCGGTTACATTTGGGTGTCGCATTTACTATTTTAATGCTTAAAAACATAGCTAGCTTACATTGCCACCAAGTCACACTTTGGTTGCCTGCTTACCGCACGCCAAATTCATACCCAAAGCAAACAAGACATTTGTATTTTTCAGTTTTAACAACCATATACACAAATCGTACAATCATTTTCATCTTCGTATCTTTATTTAATATAAATTGTAAGAGGTTTTATTTTTGTGTTGTTTTTGCATAACAACACGGTTAAGGGTAAAAAAAAAGACGAAAGTAAGAACAGAAAAAAAAATTGACGTAATGATTTAAGATGGTTTTAATATTGTTTAAAAAAAAAAAAAGTTATGTAATAAATTTAACACCTCTCTACCTTGTATGGTTGTTAAAAATGAACTTAAACACCAACGAAACGATGAAAAATAAATTAAAATTAATAAAGAATTTATTAAAACAACAAAAAAATATATAAAAACAGCAGCAGCAGCAGCAGCATCAGTAACAACGTCAAAGCCAAGTACACAGTGTAATAAGCAAGGTGTATTTTTGGTTTCATTTTTTGTTTTTTAATAAAAAATCGCTTAGATTCCATATTTTATGTTTTTTTTTTTTTTTTCGGTTGTTATTTCTCACTTTATGTTTGCCTACACATTTTTATATATACATTTTTTTTTTTAAATTTATTTGCGCTGTAATTTTATTTTTATTACGAGCTTATCGTTGTGTCATGTTTTTTCTTTTTTAATTTATTTTTTGGTTTTGCTACATTTTTTTTTTTGTATTTTACTGTACGCCGTGTCGCGTTAAAGCCAAACGCGAAGATAATAAATGTCATTAGATAAACATCATTAAAATACAAAAAAAAAAAAAAGAATATAATAAAATAAATTATAAATGATAAAAATTTCTATGTAAAATAGAGGAAGAATAATCAATTAGAGACAAAAAAAAATATAAGAAAAATCCCTTTACGTGTTTTGAAGGTTGTTTTCCGCTAAACGTTATCATCGGCGAAAGAGATTCTAATCGTTATTTTATGAATTTGTTGGGTTTTTTTTTTGTTGCTGTTTAAATTTTGTATTTCGATAAGAATTAATTAAATAAATGGCTTTTCTTTTGAGTTATTTAATAAAAATATCACTCAAATAATAAAAACTACTCAATTATTCTATTTTAAACCGGATGTAACTCACTTCTCTTTGTAACTTCTTAATTTCAGCAACAATAATGATAAAAACATAATAATAAATGTTTAAATTTGTTTTTTATTATTATTATTATAATTCTTGTTGCTGTTATTGATACTTTGATCGACTAAATGTTTATAAACTTAACACAAAGATATTAAATTACCCAGAAGAGAAGAATAAAAAAAAAACGAAAAACAAAGCATTAATAAGCACTGATATTGATATAACTGAAAACATATTTAATAATAATAATAAAAAAAGGCTACAATGAACATGTCAGTATTAATTAAAAAATTAATTTATTTTGATTTGTTAAGTTCTATTGAACTTTTATTAAATAATTATAAAAGAAAAAATACGTCAAATTCTGAGTGAATTTTATTCAAATGTTTCTCTCACAAAGTATATAATTTTTTAATTAATTTTAAATTAAAATTCTTTAAAAGTAATTTATCATATTTAAAAATAAATATTTTTCTTAAGCTTTAAAAATCGTACACAACGTAAGCTTTCAAAGTTAATTAAGTTGACTGTTGTGTTTCTCTTGCTTATTGTTGTTGCCTTTTTTTTTTTGCTACAAAGACGGTTTTTGCTTATTTATTTTTCTGTTTTTAATTTTTAGAAGCTACTAATCAATTATCATTTGTATTTATTGTTTATTTATTTTATTATTTGGTTACCTCAGACAGTTAATATATACAAAAAACGCTAATTAAAAATCCCTAAATTTATATATATGTAAATTTAATTAGAAACAAAAAAACTAATTAATTAATTTAAAATGCCATATAAAGCACACTTTTAAATTATGCACAACAGGCAGCATCCGTTCTCCGTAATATTAAATTATTTTAAACAGTTGGAGTAGTTTGTGTTTTTTTTTTTTATTTAATTAATTTTTGCAATGTCGAGAAAATTACTGAAATGAATTTCATTGAAATTTATTAATTTAGTTTTAATTAAAATAAATAAAAAATATTTTGCCACTTTACCACTTTTTTTTTATATATTTTAATCAATTAATTTTAATTAATTGATTATTTATGATTAAAACAGACATTTAATCGATTTAAAAAATTTTTGTTTTAATACATAAAGTCCGCATAAACGTGTTATTAAAAAATTCAAAACCAGCCAGCAGGAAAAAAGTGTAAATTTTATTAAAATATATTTTTTAAACACGTTAATGTTTTTTGCATTTTTTTTTTATTTCGTGATTAAAATTATTAATAAGAAAAGAATCATTTATCTAAAATACAATAAATTGTCACATATCTAATATATAAAGTAAAGTCCGATTTTTTCGTGTGTTTCTGTAACATTTTGTAGAGGTGGAAAAATTTTTGTAGAAGCGGAAAAAATTGACACTATTTAGGTAGAGGGAGAAGAAACTAAACTATATTATAATAATTCCAACTCACTCTCTATTCTCTATTCTCCTTTTCTATTTTGAAAATGTACTATTGAAATACCTTTTATGTAACGCCATTTTATTATAGCAGATCCTAAAATTAAAAATTTATTACGTTTTTTAACAAAAATACAATAACACATATACATACATACCTATCACTAGAAATTCTCTTTGTTTGAATGATTCATATGAATGAATATTATTTAATAATTACACTTTTAAAATTAGTTACAATTTCTATTTAATAAAACAATTTTAACAAAAAAATAATAAAAATAATTTTTTGAAACTAACAACACTATTCTTTTTACCACTAACAAAACTAAATTATTAAATAAATACTAACGTTTTAACTAAGTAACAATTTTTTAAAATGAATTGAACTGCGAAAAAAACTATATGTGTATTATTATGTTGGCACTATTTGCATAAGGGAAAAAATTGATACTTTTTAGGTAGAGTGGGAAGAAACTAAACTAGATTATATGTAAATAATAATGACAACTCACTCCCTCTCTTTTCTTTTTTGAAAAAGTACTATTAAAAAATTGAAATGGATTGAGTATATGAATTGTTTAGCAAAGATTTGTTTACTAGAAAAATAAAAGCGCTTAATTTAAAATACAACTGTTAAAAATTTAAAATACAACTGTTAAAAATGTTAAATATGCTTTTGAATCATATAAATCCTTAATTGTATTTTGCAAATTAAATAAATAATTTAAAAAAAGGAGGATCAATCATTCAAATTATTTGAAATATTTGTCAAATTATAAATACAAGAAAATGTTATTGTCCTGAAAATATTTATG
The DNA here is from genome assembly GCA_963942525.1 of Ptychoptera contaminata. NCBI lineage: Eukaryota > Metazoa > Arthropoda > Insecta > Diptera > Ptychopteridae > Ptychoptera > Ptychoptera contaminata. The sequence continues at coordinate 7,615,397 of OZ012637.1, forward strand.
TTATGTTTTAAAAGGTTATTTAAAAATTATTACGGCAAGTTCAATTTGCTTAAACAATGAAACCGTAAAAATTAAATTATTAATTTTTTTATACCTTTTTTAATTACTCTAGATATTTAAAAGAAATCGTTATACTGGTAAATTAATTTTGATTTTAGACAACAAAACGACGGCGTTTTTTCCGATTTGAGATGTTTAACAAAATTTTATTGCGGGCTACCGATATACCTGCAGAAACTACAAAACAAAAACAAAATTTGTTTTGTTGCTAATTATTTTTAATTGTTTTTTAAACTGTAAAGAGAAATGCAGCTGAATTTTACAATAGGTAGTTTTTGTTTGGTTCAGGTACGCATGCACGTAAAAACTAGAGAAAAATAATCTTCTATTAATTGTTATAAATGCTTTGATTTTTTAAAAATAGGCTCTTTAGAAAGTGAACATATACGTAAAACAAAATATAGGCTCTCTGATAAAAACTTTATTTTCATCCCTGAAATAGAATTTTGAATTGCATTAACAATACATCAACAGGCTATGGAATTTATTACTTTATGTTTATTTTTAATGGGAAAAGGCAAATCGGAGGTTTTAAATAAATATAAAAACTAAATATTGTCGGGACTTTAAAAATTAGCATAAACGGGGTTTCATTATATTCAAAACTTTATTTTACCGCCGTGCAAAGCCGGGCAATACCAGCTAGTTCAATATAAAAGTTTAAAATGTAATAAATAATATAAAAATTAACGTAACGCATCGTTTTATACACCTTGATATGTGTTTACGAAGACATTGTACGGTTGTTTGTTCATTATTTTTACTTTAACTTACTGCTAAAGGGCAATTTACGTTGTTGTGTTTTCTTACTTTATAAATTACTAGCTGGTGTTACCCGGCTTCGCACGGCAATAAAATAAAGTTTTGAATATAATGAAACCCCGTTTATGCTAATTTTTAAAGTCCCGACAATATTTAGTTTTTATATTTAATTAAAACCTCCGATTTGCCTTTTCCCATTAAAAATAAACATAAGTAATAAATTCCATAACCTTTTGACGTATTGTTAATGCAATTCAAAATTCTATTTCAGGGATGAAAATAAAGTTTTTATCAGAGAGCCTATATTTTGTTTTACGTATATGTTCACTTTCTAAAAGCCTATTTTTAAAAAATCAAAGCATTTATAACACTTAATAGAAGAAAATAATAATTCTTTTTCGTTTATATGCGATTTTGAAGTTATGCCGATTTTTCTATACGACTTTTTAATATGATATTTTGTGTGGGAATTCCCGTTGAATATTGCTTGTATGCATTTTTTGTTGGGAATCTCTCTTTTATATGATTAGTATTGAAATAAAAACTAATTTTAAGGTATTGGTTGGATTCTTTTTAACTTCGATTCTATTTCACTTTACATATCTATTCTTTTGTTCTCACTATTAAAAGGGTTTTCAATATTTTTCACTAACACATACGCCGATCGCAATCGGATTTGGCATATTTTACTTATATTTTCTTTTAACCGAAAAAATTGTTACCTACCGATTTTTTACATATATAAATTTTTATGACCGTTTGTTATTGTTATAAAAGATAAAATTTTTTTGTTTACCCATTTAAGGGGAAATATTTTTTTTAATTACGTGCTGAACTGCAGAATATAAGTGTGAGAGAAAAATTGAGAATTATTTCACTTTGAGTTTTTCTATTTGTTTTTAAAATTGGTTTTACCTAATTTATTTTAAAATAAAAGTAAAAGTATCGTTCATTAGTGCTTGTGAATTAATTAGTAAATAAAGTGAATTTATGAATCAATTTAAAAAAAGTTTAATGTTAAAATAATTAGAACATTAGTTTTATTATTTTTTTATTAAAATTGTTTTATTAAATAGAAATAGTAACTAATTTTATAAGTGTAATTATTAAATAATATTCATTCATATGAATCATTCAAACAAAGAGAATTTCTAGTGATAGGTATGTATGCATATGTGTTATTATATTTTTGTTAAAAAATGTAATAAATTTTTAATTTTAGGATCTGGTATAAAAAATGGCGTAAACGATATAAATAAAATAAAAACGATATAAATATAACGATAAACGGTATAAAGGTATTTTAATAGTACTTTTTCAAAATAGAAAAGGAAGAGAGTGAGTTGGAATTATTATAATATAGTTTAGTTTCTTCCCCCTCTGCCTAAATAGTGTCAATTTTTACCACCTCTACAAAATGTTACAGAAACACACGAAAAAATCGGACTTTACTTTATATATTAGATTAAAAAATGAATTTAAAATGGATATTTGTTTGACATGCAAAAAACATTGTACTCTGACACCGACAGTTATTCAACAAAACCAGGACAACAATGCAAAAAAAAGAACGAATATAAAACACTGAAATATATGTATATAAAGGGTGTTTATGTTTCTCGTTTTTCATTAACATTTTTCTGCTGACTTTAATACATTTGTTTGCTTTATTGCAAAAAAGAAAAGAAAGAAAAATCTCAGCAAAATAGCAATTAATATTTATGAATTATTATGTCGCATATGTGTTTAAGCTTTTATTTCCGGTCTGTAATCATTTCTTTCTTTATTTTAATTCATAAATGAGAATTATATTAATATGATTAAATTTTGATCTATTACTACTAACTGACTAAAGTGTGTTAATATTTAATAAGTAACATCGAAGAATTTATTTGAGTAATGCTGCGTGGTTTTTAAAGATGAAATAAAATTTTTATTATTTATTAAGTAAAAGTTAAGTAAAATTTAAGTAAAAAAAAGTAAAAAGCTTATAAACAACACTACACCTACATAACTAATATTTATTTATTTTTTTGACAATAAAACAGACACGTTAACACATAAAATAATATTAATTTTTATGGATGATGCATATACGTTTATTGCATTGTCGTGCGTTTAAAAAATAATAATAAAAACAAGAAGAAGAAGAATAATAATATTAACAATCATGTATTACTGCAGCCACAATGTCATCAATGTTTTACAAACAACTCGATTAAATAAAATAAAAATTATAATAATAAAAATAATAATAAATAATAAACATGGGAACATCACATTGTCTGCTTATTTGTTTAACGTGTTAAAGGTTAACTCATGTTGCTTATTGTAGCACGCAGTATGTAGAATTAAAAAATTAAATAAATAATAAAATAAACAATTAAAATATAATCATGAAATGCAATTAAAATACTAAAAAAAAAACGAAAAATGTTTCTGCGAAACAAGAAAAAACTATCTAAAGACGAGCAGAAATATTTACGAAAAAATTATTCATCGAGCAACATTTTAGTCCTTTGCGGTTTATATTTATTTTCTTTTATCAATTCAATTTGTGGGGCTGTTTCTTAGTTTTTTCCTTAACAAATGTAGTTGCTTTAAGTCACATTTGACCACTTGAATCATAAATTACCCTGCTAAGTTTTATATATCGCGATATTTTCCCTTTATTTATCTTTTCTATTTATCCTTTTTTTTTTTAATTGTCTATAATTAAATACTTGTAATTAAAAAGAAAAAAATACAAATTACAATTTGCATAATAATTATCTATAAGAAAAGAAATCATTTTATTCCCCTATAATTACCAGTATTGTTTCATTGAGAAACAAAACTAACTACCATCAACCACAACAAACCATTTCTAATCTTTAAAGAAATAAAAAATAAAAAGAGGAATAATACTGTTAAAATACTTAAAGTAAGAATAAAAATCCATGTCGCCGCGTCCTTCTTCTTTTTGTTTTGTGTTTAGTAAAAGGATAAAATAAAATAAAGTAAAACACGACAGATATATACTTATTGTTGTTGATTTTTTTTTGTCTTTTCCTCTCTGCTATTTCTTGTTGTCATTATTATTGCCATCATCTTAGCATTTTTTGAGGAGAATACACAAAAAAAAGCAAATAAAATAAAGAAAGAAAAAAACCCGTTGAAAGGATAAAAGAAAAGATCTCTTCTTTTTAATTTACAAATTCATAAACTAAAAAGTTTAAAGCGGAATGATGTAGATGATGCGGCAATGGCAAACCCATTAGGCACGAATTTTCTTTCGTTAAAGATAAGATTTTTTTTTTTTGTGTTTTTTTCTTATACTTTTTATTTTCCGGTTTTTCTTTCCTTTATCCTTGTGTATTTTTGTCGCACGACTTGGAAAAGTATTTTTTTTATTTTAAAGCAGAATGTAGTGGTTACGTTTTGAAACAATAGAACCAGCTAAAGATGATGATGATGATGATGTAAGAAAAATATAAAAGAAAGGTTAATCCTTTAGGGAAAATTATCCAACTGGCTTTAATTTAGACGATTTTTCTCCTATTAAACTTTCTCTTTACTTTTATATTTATTTCGTAATGTCACTTCCGCTTAAACAACAAACGATAAAGTTTTTTTTTTATTTTCTGAGATACAATAAAATTTTAACTCTAAACTGTAATGTAATCTTCTTCTTCTACTTTTTTTCTGCTTGTCCATTTATCTATCATCTCCTTGTTAAGTAAAAATCTTTTCTTTTTATTCAATTTATTTCAATGCGAAAGTAATTAAAATTAATAAGAAAAATATTCCGTAAAAATAACAATCGAAAGGTTAATCAATATTTAATTTGATTTAATGAAGTAAATAGATGAAAATAAATTATTATTAGCTTTTTCTTTTTTTCTTTGAAAAATACCACACAGAAACTAAAAAAAAAAAAATACCATACATGGCCTTAAGTAATAATGAAATGCAGCAAATATTTTCTCTCTAACTTCTTGAATAATTTTAAGAAATAAAATAAAATTGCAAAAATTTCTTTTGTTTGTTTAATAATTTTAATAATAATTCAGTTACTTTGTGCACAAAGACGACGACGCCCAACTATCATTTCTTATAATAAAAATAGAAGAAGAAAAAAAAATACTACTCAATAATTTAATAATTTTCTTTTCATTTATCTTTTCTTTAAATGCTTAACGGGGGCTTAATTTTATTTTGAAAAAAAGAAAAAGAAATACACATATATATATAATAGGAAAAAAAAATTATATGCAAATCGTTTATAATAAATTTATTGAAAATAAAAAGAAAACATTCTTGACGACCACCTATTGATAAAAATTTTTTTTTACCTTGTATTTTGAGTTTGAGTTTTTTTATTTTCTTTCTTTCTAATTTTCTTTTTTTTATTATTATTAAACTGGTCAAACTGTGTGTGTGTGTTTTTAGAGAAATATTTTTCTTTTATTTAATAAAAAAAAATAATAATTTAAGGAAATTATTAAATTACACAGAAATAAACGTTTAATGAAAAATTTCACGATGCTGTATTTGAGTGGTTTTTGTTTCTGGTTGTTGTTATTTTGAGTAGTTTTAAACCTTTAAGCATATTTGTTAAAGAAGTTTACCTAAAGTTTTTTACTAAATATTATTATTGCTGCTTTAGGTTATTATAAAGTTTTATTATTATTATTATGTTAAATTATTTTTGTATTATTTGGACATAATATAACTGATACCTGTTACCTACTTACATACTTACCTTTAGCTACTGTTACTACTTGTTATGCAATTTTTCTTTAATTTTAATATAAATAAATCATAATAAAATCACTAAACTTTCATAAAAAATTTTATTGAATTTTTTCAGAATTTGTAATAATTAATAAAATAAAAAAGGGAAATTTTTTATGTTAATTAAATTAAAAAAGAAAAAAAAATCCAGCCCTGAATATAAACAAGAAAATACATAACTAACCTAGTGCTTATATAATTTTCATATTTATTCATTTCTGTGAATGTGAATTTATTTTATTTATTTAATAAATAATAATAATAATAAAAAAATATGTAATTTGATAGTTTTTGATACCCTTTACGTGTGTTTTTGGTTTTTATTTTTCCATATTTTCTTAATCAAACACAACGAATGCTGCATTTTATCACATTATTATTAAATTTTTGATCTGTCTGCTATTTTGAGAAAAAATATTAATTTATTTTTCATTTTACTTTTATTAATTTAAATATTTATTCAATAAATCAATAAAAATAAAAAATTATTAATAATATTTTGTTTTTTTTTATGAATATTATTATTTCATAAATCCTCGATATAAATCTTTAAACTTAAACACGCACTATTAAAAACGTTGAATATTTATATATTTTTATCATCGAAATTATTATTATTTAATGTTTATCTGTTTGTTTGTTTATTTTTCTTATTAATTTTCTTTAAATACCTATGTATTTCTTACTTTGATCAAGGTAAACATCATATTTATACCTTTGTTCTATCTCTCATATTGACTATACTTGTCTGTTATTTCTCTATATTTTTTGCTTATTTTCGTTACGCGTAAATTATATGATGGAAAGAATTTGTTTATTCTGTTTTTCCTCTTATAACTTAATTTATATGTATAAATTGAAAGTTAATTAAATTTTATTTATTAATTCTTTATGCTTCATATATTTACTTTATTAATTTTTATTTTGCTTATTATTATTTTTACTTTGATTTTTATATTTTAACGGCATTTTTAAAATACTTTGCTCTTATTCTACTCAGCTGAAATTTCACTATCATTAAACTTGAAGAATTTTTCTTAAAATTTTTTATTTTATTAATATTTTGGTTAATTTAATTTAATTTATTAATTGCTATAAAAAATAATAATAAATAAAACTGCTGCTCACCACTGTAGCAAACGATAAAATGTTAGCAAATATAAGATAAAAACAGTAAATAAAATTTAAAATAAAAAAAAAAAATAGTTAATCAAAACTTAATCACCTTGTTAATTAATGTAATAAATGATAATATTTTTTAACAACCATAATATTCATTTGGTTATATTTTATTATAATTTTATTATATATATTTTTATTATAAACAATAAAATCAATAATTAATTAGTTGAATAGATTTTTATTTTTAGTAGACATTTATGCTTTTTACGCTTTATTATAAAATAAAATAATAATAATAATAATAATTTTATAACAAAAAGGTAAACAAGTTAATTTTATCTAAATTAAGCGTAGTTAAGTTAAGACACTTATTATAAGGGTATTAGGTATTTACAATAAATAAATATAAACATTATTTTAATTATAATAATAAAAATATTAATAATAATAATAATTAAACTAACAAAATGCTTTTATTTTTCTCTTTCATATATTTTTAAACTTATTCCCCTTAAAAAAACCACAAAAATAATTAACTCTTTCAACCAAAACAATAAAAAACAAAATAATTATAATAATAAAAAAAAACCCAGCATGCGATTGTCACCCAATTGGATCATCTGGAAAGACATGTAATCATACATCTGGTCAATGTCCATGCAAAGATGGTGTAACTGGTTTAACATGTAACCGTTGTGCACGAGGCTATCAACAAAGTAGATCACACATAGCGCCATGTATCAGTGAGTATTTTCTTTTCTTAATAATTTTTATTTTATCAGATTAAAAACGATAATTTTCTAGTCAAACGACATTCTTCTATTTAAATTTAAAAAGAATTTTGTCCCCGTCGTCGTCTATAAATCAAATAAAGTAAAAACGATAAATAATTTTATTTTTTTGAATAAATTTTTCTTTTTTTTTTTTTAAATTAAATTTGCAGAAATTCCTCGTGTAATTAGTGCAGGACAACCACAAAATACAGCACCTGAGCCACATCAACATGATCCCGATGCCCCACCGTATCGTGGTGATGGTGGGAGGGGTAAGTAAGTGCCTTATTTTTTTGTTTTATCCTTTTTTCATTTTATTATTTTGACCGAAAAATGAATTACCTCTATCTCTAAACTATTTATTTATTCATTTAATTTAATTTCTAATCTATTTTAATCAATTTTTTAATTTTTTCATAACTAAACAACTAACTTCTCCCAAAAATAGATCCTTTATTTAATTATTTTATTTAATTGGTTAAATAATTTATGTAATTAATATACCAAAAAAAAAAAATTCAATAACCTGATAATGATAAACATTTTATTTGTAATCTCTCTCTGACCACACACAATAATCATTGCAAATAATCATAATAATAATAATACGCTAATTACATAATATATAAATAAATACAAATTAAACAAATACACCAATAATTTAATAATATAAACAATCATAATTACATAATTATTATTTATTTATTATGGTATTTTTTTTTTTTGGTAATGAGTAATGATAGGATAATAATAATGCGATTTTAGTTAATTTATATCTGACGATTATTATAGCGAAATGCTTATAAAAAGAAACACAATTATTATAATTTAATTTACTTAAATTCTTTTGCATAAATTTTAATCAAATCAAAATCTGTTATTAAATCTGTTCGAGTAGAAACTAATGAATTTTTTTTTCATTAATTTCTATGCAAAATATATTTGTTTTTTTATTCATTTAATTTATTTATCGAATCAAATAAATGATCAATCATTTATGGAATTATTTATTTTATTAATTAATTATGACAATTCAACTGTAACGCATCGTATTTTGCTGTTGATTGTGTCACATTTGAATTAAATTTTAACCGAAAAATAAATAAATATAAAATAAACATTAAAGCGAAACGTTATTAATATAACTAAACAATAATCATCAATGCAAATATTTCTTTTAAATAATAAATAATCAAAGAACAAGAAAAAAACATCACTATTTTTGCGGTTTAATTAAAATAAGTGACATTCACAAAGTCATGTTAAAGTTAATCAAAGGTGTACAAATTATATACATATCTCTGGTTTGTTTGTTTCGTTTCGTATTATTATTATTTTCAATAAATTCCTTTTGCTTGCGTTTTTTTTTTTTATTAATTAATGTCAAAACAAGAAAAAAATGATTTAACCGTCAGCAACAGCAAACGTTACTTTATTTTTTGCTTTTAATTTAATTTAATTATTACCCAAGTCAAGTCATACGGCTCTAATTTCAGTAAAAATAACTCCTTGAAGCATTTTTCTGTATTTTTTTTTCTTTGATGAAATTAAATCGCCTGATATATGGTTACACTGTAGCCAAAGGGTTAATGATGGTTTTTAGAATATATATATATTATAAACGTTCTCTAACAGCCAAATTACTATTTTTATTAATAAAATCCATGACATTACATACAATTTGAAGATTATTATAATAATAAAAAGCCAAAATTATAATAATAATAAAATGCTAATATATATAATTTTATTTTTATAATCAAAATCAAATGTATAAAGTTCAACGGAGGTTAAAATTAGGCAAATAATAATAAAAAAATAGAAGTCTCTTAGTAAATAAATAAACAAATAAAATTTAAAGCCTCATAAAAAATTAAAAGGAAGTTAAACAAAAACCACCAAACATTATTTTTATTATTGATTCTTGAAAATCAAATGAAGAGAAAATGTTTAATTGAGCATAGAAAATTGATGAATTTAAGCTAAATATTTGACGACATATTATATTATAGGCGACATACAGAGGTAAAACCACTGTATATTGGTTATAATATATTCGTTTTTTTCGTTTATTTTTCGTTATCATTGATCATCATCACTTATGCCGCGTGTCATGCTTATGCATCAATTGGTTCTCATCAACATAATCATCATCATCAATATGTATATAGTCATCATACGTTTTTTTCTTTATTTTTCTAAAACAAATAATAAAATGCGCTTAAATACCGTCTCGCTACCATATATTCTAACCTCTTATTGTACAAAATTCATCTTGAACAAATAATCTAAAATTTCTTGTTTTAAAATCTGTTTTTTTTTTCTTTCTCTTCTAAAAAGTAGAAGAATTTTCAATTAATTTTTAAGAAAAAAAAGAAAGAATATTTAATTTTCTTTTACCATCTTAAGTTACAATAAAGAAATGAAATAAGAAAGCAGAATACTTGAATTAAACAAATAAACAATGATGTACAGATGAAGAATTGTTTTCTGTATTTTTTTGGGTTAAGCAAAAGGACAATGTCAATATTTGTTACCACAATTTATACTTTACTTTATTTAACATTGTTTTTTAATTCTGTTTTCTTATTATTATTATTATTATTATTATTATTGTTGTTTTTTGTATAGTTTTTCCTTCAGTCGACAAAATTTTAACTTTAAATAAATAAATATTGAAGAAAATTAATTCAACAATATATTATTATAACTATTTTCTATCTTAATTCATAAGAAAACTAAACAAATTGAGCAAAATGAGAAGACACAAATTAATGAAAAATATAAATAAAAAAAAAAAAAAACAGTTTTTATATAGAACGTGATCTTGCATAGAGAATATTTCGTTAAAATTAATTAAAAGTCAAATAACTTATTTATTATTTATCATTTTGTCTATTTATTCAACGAGTTAAATAGTATATTTTGACTTTTTTCACTATCTGTTTTTGTGTCTTTTTGTTATTTTTCTTTGTTAATAAAATATATTTCTTCTATTTTCTTCAAAAAACACACAATAAACGAAGTTTTTATTCTTTAATCAACGATAGACAATAGCAAAAAAATACACAGAACCAACAGAATGAGGACAAAGATGTAACCGATTTTTTTTTCTCGTCTTTATTAAATTAAAGAAATGACGATTTTATTTAATTATTTTCTTTAATTATAATTTAAATTAAAAGAAGTATCATTCAATTAATTTTAATTGTCTATAAAAATAATAAAGTAAATAGATAAAAAAAAAAATAATTTTTTAATTGACGAAAGGTGTGTTCGGGTGCGCGGCTTTTGTGAATTATTATTTTCTTGTTAATAAAATCAAAACACCAGTCATATTCGTTCAAATGCATTGTGGATATTTGTTTATTTTATTTTTTTTTTTTACAATTTATAAACAATCTTGATAATTAAGTGAAATAACAAAATTTCACTGATTCATTAAGAAAACATTGAAATGACGTGAATATGAAACAACAAGAAAATGACATTTGTTTTGATATGATTATGTAGCGAAGAACGCGATTCAAATAATTTTCAATTTATTATTATTGTAAGTAAATAGGTAAACATGTATCATTCTTTGATAATCAATTACCACACGCATATAAAATATAGTAAATAATTGAAGCGTACAAGAAGTGTACAGTAGTTTTGTTTAAAGAAAATAAAAATAAAACAATTTTTCTAGTGTTATTGTTACGTTTAAGTCGAAAAAAAAGCAACAATCATCATATTTTTATAAAGAATAATAAATAAAGAAAATGAACTATGTAATGTAGATTCTGTTATGAAAAACTAAAACAAGCAGTTAATCTTGGATTATAAAATTTTGATAAACAGTATTAATTCACAAAAAAAGTTTTTACACAGAGAAAATTCAGCTTTAATTTAATTAAGGCGACATTAAGTATAAACTAATTCGTATAAAGTTAGTTAAAAGGAAAAATTAAATATTCTATAACAATTTCCATACATATGTGGTATTCGCAAGATTAAACAGAAGAAAACTTCAACGAATTTAATTAAAGAATAATGAAGTTTTCATCAAATTACAACATAATTGTATTTAAATAAGACACTTGGTAGCTTTGTTAAAGCTTGATTTTTTTTTTTTTTGTTAATTAAAAATTAATTTCAGTAAAATCTCTGCAAAGAAATTTACTGAAACACAACAAGAATAAAAATCGCACTGTGATACAGTTGATGAATGTAAACCATAAAACAGTGGCAAAAAAAATGTATAATAAAAGAAAATTTTTATATTTAACTGAGATGACTGACGACGACGACGACACACAAGGAAACTTATGGTGAAATGTTTTATTACAATTATAAAAAGGAAAGAAATTCATTTTTATAAAATAATTCTTCTAAATAGTTTTCTTTCCCTGAAAAACTATTTAATTATTTTTATAAAATAGCATAAACTTTGTAATTATTTTCTTTTTTTTGCTATTACTGAGCATTAAAATTTTTCTTTTTTCGTTTTCTTTAATTAATTAATTAATTTGTTAAAACCTTTGAGTGATTATTTTTGCAACATCATTAGTTCAACTGAATTATTATTATTATTATTTATAAATAAATTTGTTTTTTAACTAATTACAATCTTAAAGAAAAGACAAATATCTTAAAAGAGTACAAAGAAATTTAATAAGAAATCTTGTTAGTAACAAGACGATAAGTATTCAATGAAAATAAAAAAGAAAAAAACGGAAATAAAATAAATAAAATAATAACGAGATATAGATGGAGAAACTTATATTATTATCACTGTTGTTTATTTAGCTTATAATCACTGATTAATCCTTTTATAAATGTTTGATTATTTAACAAACAACATCACAACTATAAGCCATCCATAGAATACATAAAATAAATGGCAAAAATATACAACCAACATCAATTATCACTAAAAGCTCTACGCATATAAAGTATTTAATAAATAAAAGGACAGACTTCTGATGGAAAATTTAATTAATTTCCTATTTATTTTTATTGTATATTTTCTTTTTACTACAATCTATGGCCTAGTTTTACTTTAATTTAATGGAAGAATCAGGATATTATTTCGTTGGAATAAAAATATACCAAAAAAAGGAAAGGAAAGGAAATACGAAAGAAAAACAAAGTAATGAATTTTTATTGTTCAAAAAGAGAATAAAAAATCCCTTAAAAAAGAAATGAAAATAATTGAATATTGTGCATAGATACTACAGACTACTATCTACTGTGTTATTTTTTAAGGATAAAAACGTTTAAATCTCTTTAAGATGAATAGAGATTTTTATTTTATTTAATTAAAAAAATAAAATATTTGATTGATTGTTGAATTTAGTTTTGGTTTTTTTGTTAAAAAAAAGTTCGATAAACGATTTATGCTATTTACTTTCTAACTAAGGGTGACTGATAAGAGAATCATTGAAAATAACTTTCTACAATTGATTAACTGATAATTACGATAAACTAACTAACTTTGTTTGTTTGCTTTGATTATTATTCTTTTAATCTCCTATCGATTGTTAATGAAATCAGTGAAACTGATTGTGAATAATAATTATTTGTAATGTAATAGATAATTTTCGGTTCTTCTATCTTTTTCGATTAAATGATTTATTTAATTTAATTTAACTAATTTAAGTTGTAGTTTAATGATTATTGATAATATCTCTATTATAAGAAATTTAAATTGTTTTTTGTTATTTTCTTTAAATAATTCTGTTACGTAATTAATTTCAAGTATCGAAATTTTACAATTTTTTGCAACAAAAAGCTCTGCTTTCACTAGTTTAGTTTCCATTAATAAATCTTATAACGTTATTGAGACACAAAATTAATGTTAATTACATAGAAAATTACATATATAAAAAATATTATTAAAAGTTTTTTAATTAAATACAAAAATAGTTAATAAATTTTCATTAGATATTAGAATTAAAAACTATCCTCTGTCTATCTGAATTAAAATTCAAATTTATTACACAAATGTCACAGATTAATTAAAATGACAAATTTTTAAATAAATATTAATAGAGAATTTTAATAATAATTTTATTTTCAACATAATATCATTTCGCATTATATTTTGGTTCGCTTTTTTACTTATTTTTTTTTTTTATAATAAACATAAATAAAAAATGAAAAATATTCATTTTAAATAATTTAATAGCTTCATTCGCAATAAAAATAAATTTGGTTTATATTTGCGATATTTTGCCTTCTTTACTCTGAGCATTAATATAAATAAAAAATAATAATAATAATATTAGAAACAGAATTAAATGTTGTGACTCGTCTAAAGCAATTTTATTAGAAGCATCATCATCACCACCACCAGCAACAGCCCAACAGTAGCTGTAGCTGTGGAAATACAGTAAAAAAAAAAAGAAATCAACAGCAACAAATCGCGACAACAAAATAAACCAATTTCTATATACATAAATATCAATTTAACACAGCAACGAGAAATATATATAAATATAAATTTTAAAACATGGTTTTTAGACGTCATATTATTTTTTATTTCTTTCATTTTTATTTTATTTATTTATTTTCACACGCTTTTCACAGCCAGTTCGTTTCCTTTACGAAAAAAAAAAAATAAATAAAAATATTTTTTACCCATTTTTTGTGCTTCTTTCATATTTCAACTGCTGTTTGATGCTTTGGTTGTTCGCTTGGCTCCTTCTGGTGTTGTTCAACGTTGTGATGAAATGAAGAAAAAAGTAAAAAAAGAAAGAAACCATAAGCTTAGATATTTTCTTCAATAATAATAAAAATAATAATTTTTCGTCAACACCAAAGAAAATAACGTTGTCGTGACCAAATGAAAAATGAAAAAATTTTCAGTAAAGAAACACAAAAAAAAAATTACATAATAAATTCTTGTAAATAAAGGAGTAAAGTAACAACAATAGCAATAGAAGTTTCAATTTTTCTTTGCTACTTAGTTAGACGATGTTAAGAAGCGAAAAATTTTCTTCTTTTTCTTTTGGCAAAGCAGAAAATTCAACGAAATTTTCTTTCGCTTATCGTTTTTTTCTTTTTTCGTTTAATAGAGATTTAAAAGATTTTTACGAGCTTTTATTTATTTATTGTAGTTTCATATTTATTTTTCTTTTCTTTTTTTTTTGGTGGAAAAAGTTTTTCAATTTGTGAGTAAAGTGTAATATTCATTGCTGCTGCTGCTGCTTTTTTTTATATATAATACTTTGGCTTTAGCTTAATGTTGCGTTACGCCATCGTTTCTTTGTTAGAAGCGTGAAGCTTTTAAATCTCATTTAATCAGAAAGTTAGAGCTTTGTTCGCAATACGACACTTATATATTTTTATCCCAATAGTCTATAATATTCCTTTTCTTTTCGTTACAAAGTAAAATCAAAAGTTATCCATTTAGAGTGTTTTTTATCTGTTTTTGTATTGGAGTCGGAGGAAAGTAGTAGCAATCCGCTAAAACATACTTAAACCAAAATTTTCGATTATAAATTTTGTAAAAAAAATAGCAAAGTATAATGTATGTAATGTGTTCCAGATGCTTGACTCCTACTGTCGAAAAACAGATAAACACTCAAAATTAATAACGAAATTTTTATTTACAAAAAAAAAAAGAAAAGAAATAGAACTGGAAAGAGGCAGAAAAGTTACAGAGAACGAGAAGCAGAAAAAAAAATAAAATAAACGGAAAGCAACAAATTTTTGATGAACTTTGATTTAATTTTAATAATAAAAATAAAATAAAAGCGAAATTTGTTGTTCCAACGTAACGAATATGCCACCGGTTACCAGAACAAAAAATAAATAGAAATGAAGCAACAGACACATTGAAAATACAGCGCCTTAAGGAAGTTTTCAATTTTATTTTTTTTTTTTCATTTCTTCCTTTAAACCATCACAACGACGACGCCACCAAAAGAATAAACTTTTCTACTTGGTTTTGTTTTATTTTTATTTTCTTTTATATAGACATTTCTAGTCGCTTAGTTCATCTCTTAGTCATCTTTTAGTCTCATAAAGTATTTACATAATTTTTCAATTTAGCCGAAATAAAAAAAAAATGATAACAAAGAAAAGAGCAAAAATCATCCGTTGCTGCAGTATTTTCTGCTATCATCTATTTTTGCAGAAGCAAAAATTTCTTTATAATAAGCTATAATTTTGCACACTTTATATATATATGTTGACTGTCTGGTTAACTGGCACACTTTTATATTTATGATGTTTGTTGCTCAAGTTGTCTTCTCTTTATGAAATAAATAAAAAAAATAAACAGTTTTTATGCCGATTAAATTAATATTGACAGTATTAAGGAAGAAGAAGCAAATTCTTTGTCTTTTTTTTTGTTATCCACGTTACTTCATTATTCCCTCATTGTAGTAATAACAACGCATTTCATTACTTATAATTTGATTTAATCAAATTTGATTGAATCGTTGTTATGATGCGTGATGTAAAGTGGATTTTATAAATTCTTTTTTAAAAATAAAAGGGAAATTTCAATTTCGTTATAAACGCCACAGCCACGATTATAGTATTTGATTTAATATTTTTACAACTTTAAACTTTATACAATAATGCTAACATTTTAATAAGAAGTAACATTGTGTTTAGCATTAAACCGTGGTAAATTGTTATTTATGTGAAATAAATACTAGAAACAGCAGCAGTAATATTATTTTCTATATCATCGTACGTTAATAAATTATTCCTTTAACCATTATGTATAAAAACGAATAAATAGAAAAATTTGCCTTTTATAAAGTAGTGTAGTTGTTATAATAATAATAATAAATTTGGTTACCTTAAAATACAAAAAAAAATAACTTTTTAACTTTATGGAAAAATTTTCTTCGGTGTCTAAAGTAAATAAATTTTCAATATTTTTTGACTATACGAGACAAAGTAGAAAATCTATGGCTTTAACCAACTAATCTCACCATAATTTGTTTCAATTTTGTCTTTTTGCTAGCTATTTATTCAATAATAAAAAAATAAGAAAAGAAAAACTCATAAAGATTGCAATATAATAACAACGAGCGCGTAGCTAGTAAAAACCAGTCAGTTTAGCAAAAGTCAATCATTGGTCTTATTGTGAAATCACTTAAGAATGACAACATCAATTGCAGCTTTACAAAGTGCACGGGATTTTATAATAAAAATAAATGTAACGATAATAATGGATATAGTTCAATCAATTCCTATGCGATTTTTCCGACTTTTATGATATTACAGTTAAAGAATTATTTAAATTAAGTTTTTATAGAAGAAAACATTGATACATTTAATGGGTGGTGGATTCGGTTAGCCCATTCTAGAATAGGGAAAAATTCTGAATTATCTTTAATACGAAACGAATTTTTTCTTATATTTTCGCTCTATGAAAATCCCCATGCTGAGTATTATTTCTTGGAAAGGAAAAGTAATTTTTTTTTTGCCGCGTTTTCTTTATGCTTTAAAAACTTTTCTCAATGAAAATTTAAACAAAAAAAAAAAATAGAAGAAAAAACTGTGCAATCTGAACACGTACTTAAGATGAGTAAAATAATGTAACGTTAGCGTTGCTGCATGGATAAAAATTTACAATATGATGATATTTTAATTTGAATTTTATTTAACATTGAATGGTATGATGCGATAAAAATTGAATTTGATTATACAAAAATAATAATAAAAAAAAGAGAAATTTAATTTAATTTAAGAAGAAAACTTCTGTTCTTTGGAAATAAAAAAAAGTTTTTCTTCTTTGGTTTTTTTTTTTCTTTTATTAAATTAATTAAATTATTCAAATGATATTTTTCATTATTCGGTGTTTTTGATTTACAAAAATTAATATTTCATAACGTCCTTTAGTGTTTCTTTTTTTCTTTTTATAATTTAATAATGAAAGTTTAATTAACTTTAGTATTATGTTTTATTTTGTGGAAAAACAATAAAAAAACTAATAAAGACGACAAACGGAGTGATATTTATTTACTTGTATTTCCTACTTAACTCACTCCTTCAACAAAAGTTATAAATAAACGTTTTAATTGTATTTTAAACAGATTTAATTATTTTTAAACATTTTTTATTTATTTCGTTTCTTCATTGCAAAATATAAAGTTTTAATTCAAAAACAAAAAAGTTTTATTTTTGAATTACATTTTCCACTCAAATTTATTGAGTGGTTTTTTTTTTTTTTTGGTCTTTTTCTTTCCGTGGACATTCATTATGCAAATTTTTTATTCTATTTTGCATAATTTATTAGCCAACCACATGTATCTAATATAATTAGTCTAGTAAAATTATTTTAAACAATAATTTTTAATAAGCCAGTCAACAGCCCTGTCGTTCACCCAGTAACAACTGGATAAATGTTTTTGGTGAAATTTTTATTGCAGAAAAATTGAAACAAATTTGTAAATTATAAAAATAAATTTAATTGCAAACAAAAAATAAAATTCATTGAGTATAAATTTCACTTGATTAGTCATTGAATTTTTACTTTATTTATTTTTTCTACTTATGCAAAATTCATATTCGTTTCGTATACTAATGATTTGTCATCAAATATTTAAATTTTTTCTTAATTTATTTTTATTTCTTCAAATTTTGTGCATAATTAATGAAGACATGTGTTTTAACTATGTTTAATTTGTATAGAGCAATGATTTCTGTTGCATTTCATTACTTTATTAACCGAAATAACTGGAAAATCTTATTAACTATATTAATTGTTGTTTACATTTACACACCTTTTAAGGATCTTCATTTTGCCATATTTCTCATACGTTTTCTTTTTCGTATGTTTGCATTTTTTAACTACTCCAGTAATTCATTTCCTTGCACTTGTAGTAGTATTTAATGTTTGTTTTTACTACATATCTTATTATAATTGAAATAAATTACCGACATATTATGATTCGACTGCCTTTTCATTACTTAAATAAAAAACAAATTAAGAAAAACATTAAGAAAAATATAGAAAAATCCACTGTACATACTGAATAAGCAAGAACGTAGAGTCACACGTGATAAATAACCATTTTTGTATGGTCAATGAAATGCAAATTTTCTCGATTAATTATGAAAAGAATTGAAATTAATTTTCATGTCATAAAAAAGTATGAAATTTTCTTTACAAAAAAAAATTAAATTAGCAAAAAAATATTCATAAAAACTTCTGAAAATAAAAATATAACAATCACCTTGACGAACTCTACTGTGTGGTGTATTTAGAATTTATTTTTTAAAATCTTTTCTTGTTATTTTTTAATTAAATTAAATTTATTACTCTGTAACTTTAAGTTAATTAATTAGTGGATACAAAAACTAACAGAGCTAAACCAAACAATTTGTGTGTTTTTTTTTTTTTTTTTTTTTATATTTATCTGAGGTCAAACAAAAACATATTTCCTATTTTGTTTAATTCTTTATTTTTTATTTTATTAATAAAATGTTTAGTCTAGTTGTTTGGAATATTTGTTTTGTAATTTAATTAACATTTTTAATTCTTTATGAATTATAAAGAATAACATTACAGTACAGTGACATTTTAATAATTTTTCTTAAATTAAATTTAATTAATAAATAATTTCTAGTCAATTTTATAACCGAAAAGATTAAGCAAAATCAAGTAAAATCAACGAAAGAGCATATAAATAATATTCCTTGTAAACAATGTATGTAGTAGCAGTAATGCGGCTGTATTCTGTCGTTTCAAGTAACAAATAATTAAAATTCTCTGAATTACTGGTTAAACATACTTACAAATATACACTAATTACACGTAAATGAATAATAATTACCCAACAATTATAATAAATAATTTATATATTTTTTTGTATTAATTTAAAACTTAAAAAAAAAAATGTTAAAATGTTTCTTTAAAAGCGGGGAGGACGACAACAACGACTACCATCATACATAAAAAAATAATCATAAATAAAAATTACAGAAAAAGAAAAAGTAAAACGTAAATTCCACACCAGAAAAAAAAAACGATAATGATGAGTTAAGTCAAGTAAATTAAACATTTAAACGCATTAAGCAGTTTTTTCTGTTTATTTATTTTGTTTTCATTATTAACGTTGATAATGAATTATGATGAACAGATGCTGCTTTTTGTATATACACATATATATATATTTCAAGTGAAAATGAAAATAGAAATGAAAACAACAACGTTGTCTTCTAACGCATATGCGACTGGACGAATAAAAACCAAAAAAAAAAATTATTATTATTATTATTAATAATAAGAATAATATTTCGGTAATTGACTTAACTTAAGTAATTTTGAAAAGAAAAAGGATAAAAAAAGAATGTTAACGCGAGTATGGTGGTGTGTATAGTCTTTTAGTTTTGAAATCTTCTTCTATTTGTTTCATTTTACGAATGCACCATGAATGAAATTCCTTTTGACACTTTTTTTTTTAAGTGGTAGCTGTTGTATGTTATTTCTGCGTCCTTTATATGTAAAGAAAATATTTTCTTTTTTAACTTTCATCAGTTAATTTGTTAATAAATAATATTATTGAAAAAGTAAGGTTTCATTTGGTTGAGGAATTTTTTATAAGTATAATGATGTAATTTGAGTGTTAACGTGTATAACCACAGCACAACGGATTGGTATTGACAAATTATTATTAATTTATTATGTTTTTTTTATATATATATTTTTTTTTTTTTGATCATTATTATTTTTTGTTTAAAAACGTCGTTTTGTCATCGTTTGTCAGCGTTTTATTTAAACATAGAAAGTTTTCTAAATGAAAAAAAAAGAAAATAAATACTCAAACTGTGTTGAAGAGAAAAAAATGTCCCTCAGCAGTGTTTTTATAAAAAAAAAAAATGTTTATAATGAGAAAAAGAACTGAACACTCATTAAAATTTGTTTATTTAATTAATTATTATATTGTTAATATTTTTATAACGCTTTTCATGATTTAACTTTGACCATGCTAATTCGTGTATTTTTGCTTAATCAATTCCGATAAGGTAGATTATGATAACAGACAATTTATTATTTAAAAAACCCTGTTAAATATTAAACATCTTGTATTATTAGTAACTATAAGTATAAAAATATATTTAACAAAAAAGAAAAACAACGTGTTGTTGTATTGCCTAATTTAAAACGTTTACGTCTTTTCAAGAAGAAGGTCCATACCCAGACCACACACATTGTTTCGTTTTCTTCGTTAACTAAAATCATAATAATAATATTATTACAAATCATAATAATAATAATAATATTTCTCTTCTGATCTTATCATTATTATGTTATTTTTTTTATATTTTTAGTTAATTTAATAGCATTAGCAATGTCTGCTGCTTCTGCTGTTGTTGTTTTGCTATTGCGGCTGTGGGTTTATTTTGGAAATAATACTTCTTATTTTTTTTTGTATAATTTCATTCGAAAATCATTTAAAATATTATTTTACGTATTTGTTTATTGCGTTGTATTTTAAATTCTCTTGAGTTCATTATTAAAACTCCTAATTGAGATTTGGTAATCCTCGTATTTAGTAGAAGCAACAAGAAAAAAACAGAATGTTTCTCTTAAGTAATAAATTTTAATTAATTTTTATTTTTCTATTTAAAATCTAATTAATGTCCTAATATAGACACATTTTGAATAAGATGTACAAATAATACGACTTAAGTAATTAAAATTGTTTTTATATTATTCTTGTTGTTTGTATTTTGGTGTGATTACATTGCTGTTGTTACCGACTTATTGACGAACTTGGTCACACGGTTACTTATTACTTATATAGGCAGGTAGCTTAAATTAAACAAACGAGCGCAAATTGTCAAATTAAATAAAGAAGAAAAAAAAACCTTTAAACATTACACCGAATTTTATTTGACCAACATAAAGCTACCACAAGGCTAAATTCAAAATTTTTTTAAACGAAGAAAAATTTCTTACAACACATTGTTAAGCTTAATTTTAATTAAAACATTTTTTTTTTTTAATAAATTAATTTAAAATAACATAAAAAAAAGGTTTAAATCTGCTTGTTAATAAAAAAAATGTATTTTCAACACTTTATTCAACTAATAAATCATAATATAAGAGAGTTTAAAATGAAAGCAGCAACAACATTACGTTCTGATTAAAGATCTGCTGCTAACCATATGCGGAGATTGTTTTAAATTTTAATTTTAAGTTTTTATTAAATGATTTAATTAAAATAATTAAAACTAAAATCATAAGACCATAATTGTTTTGGTAATTATAATTCGTTTACATAATTATCACGTGTTTAAAATTATGTTTTTTTTTAATGTTTTGTCAGCAAAGAGATTAGGAAGTTAAAAGAAAAAAAAACCGAACAGAAACAAATTATAATTTTAAAAAAACCCAGCCAGGCTATACTACGCAATTTTAATTGCAAATAAAAACAATCAAAAAGTTAATTGCATTTAGATGGTTAAAATATAAATAAATAAATAGCAAACGCGACAGTAGTAACACCGTCCATAGAGAACAGAAAAACATTTTCAATTAACCCGCGATATGACCCGGGTACTAAAAAAAAATATAGCTTGAAGGCTTTTAAGCGATTGTTTTTAATGTTTTAATTGTTATTCTTTACTTAAGTTAAGCCAGAGCAAACAATCAACCTACACGCTTAAAGTCACTTTGGCTAATATGCTATTGAACACACATTTTTATTTTAATTACATAAAAGCTTTAAATTATTTGTGACATACAGAAAAAAAAAGAAAAATAATACCTTCTTAGTAATAACATTATATTTATTTATTAATTATTTATATAAGAATAAGTAGAAAATTTTATACACTAATTACATAACAGAGATAATGAAAACATTAACAGAGCATATATGTATGTACATAATCGGATTACTTTATTCTATTATGCTTAGTTAAATATATATATATATATGTAAAAAAAAAATAGTATTAATACGTTTATAATCAAATTAATTATTTAATCAATCAAATAAGACAAAAAAATGCTTTTATAAATAATAATAAAGCGAAAAAGATAACATTAACACCCACATTAAAGTAAGGAATTTTCCTACTGTTATACTTGTTAAGCATAGTAGCTTGTCTTCTGCTTCTTCTTTATATTTTTATATCATTGTGCTGCTGCTGCTACTCAGTACACCTTCTTTTTTTTATTATTATTAACAAAGTAATGTGCTTTTCACGCTTTTTATTTAACTTTTTTACTGATTTAAAATTTTTTTCAACATTATTTCTCGATAGAAATTTTTTTTTTTTTTATTGCTGGTAAATAATTTTAATTAATTTTTTTATACAGAGTGGTAAAGCTATTTTAAATCAGTTTGAAAAATCCAAGTGCTTAAGTATTGAATGGTAATTTTCTGAGCATTATTATGTTATTCTCTGCTTTAATGTGCAATTTGATAAATTAAATATTTCCTAAATTAAATAATAATCTTGACATTTCAACTGTAGTAGATAATTTAAATCAATAACGATTACAGTGTTTTTGTTTTATTAATAAAACATCAAATATATCTTTGTCCACTTATCTCCTGAAAACAATATTAAATGAAACAATTCTCGTAACTTTTTATTGCGGTTTACAACACGGACAACAGAAACAAACCGAACACTGGGTTTCATTCAATTTGAAAATTTTATTTAATTCATTTTCAAGCCTACCAAAAGTTAATTAAACATTATTTCGTGTCCTGCTAATATTTATCCTCAATAAACATTTACATTACGGTTTTCTCTGTGTTAACAAACATTTCGTTTCATTTCATTTCATTACATTTATATTATTCATTTTATCGTTATAAATTTATTAAAAATAATAATAGTAATAGTTGTGTGTTGCCTGCCTGATGATGAAGAACTAAATAGAAAAAAAAAAAGAAAAAATTATTAATGTTAAATATTATACTGGGAAAAGATAAATAACGATTTGTCATTTAAGAAAATTAGATGATAACACGACACAGTAGAAGATTACTTTAATTATTTTCTTAATTTTTATTTTTGTATTTTGTCCAAAGTAAATGAAAAACCGTAGATAAATATTTGTAGAAAATATGTATAGACAAGAAACCATGAAACACAACCGACTGTTTCTTATCATACTTTTCGTTATTACATGTTTGTGTTGTTCGTCCTTTATTTATTACATAAGGCGCGAAAAAGATAAATCTTCGCATAAATAAAATAACTTCTAAAATAGTCTCAAATGGGTTTTTGTTAATATTGTTAGTTATTTTACCGCAAAATAAGAACCTAAAAATACACAATAATTCATTTTTCAGTTGCTAGGTTTGTCCTTTTTTCTTTTGGCTGGTTGCTGCTATCATTTAGTTTTTGGTAAGCTTTAAGCTTACTTTTAGACTGGGTGGGGTGTATATATGTATATAGAAAATAATAAACTAAAATAATCGTAAAGTTATAAAAAAAAGCAATACCCAACTAGATATCTACTGTGTTTTCCTTTATTTTTTGCCTTCTTTCCATCGCATTACCAATGGTGATACAAGTGCTGATGTCTAGAGCATTTAAGGTTTATTTATTTCCTTTTGAAAACATCTACGTAAAAACACTTTCAAATAGGACCTTAAAGATATTGTAACAAAATATAGACGAAACAATAATAACAACTAGTTGATAACAAGAAAATAAAAGTTATTCGTTGGCCATTATGTAGAAGATATTTTATCTTAAAATTATTTATATATGTATATATACTACATACAGTAGTAAATAAAAGAATAACAGCAGTAACACCTCAAACAATATCAACAATACCACCATCCTCAAAACAAATATAATTTCATTAAGCTTAATTTACTTTAGTTTTTCTTATTTCATTTATATATAAATCGTCTTTACATTGTTTAAGCTAAGCTATCTCTTGAAAACTAATTTCTTCTTGTTGCTTCAAAGTATTACTAAACTTTTAGTTACCTTTTTTTTCGAGTTGAAATATCTTAGAAAAAAGTTTTATTAAAGTTATTTTTATGTCGATCATCGATGTTTTTAGTATTATAATAATAATAATAATAATATGTTTGTCGTTATTTATTATGATAAAAGAAAATATTTACACTCTGTTGCACACTTCTGTAATCAATTTATCTCCGTTATTATATATTTACATTAAAGAGTTATTAAATTTACTTACAATTTAACGTATCATTTTTCAATTTCATTGACTTTTCTGTTATATAACCCAGTATATATCGTATATTATTTATTGCAAAAATAATCAAAACATCCTTATATACAATGTAACCAAAAATCTAACACACCTAAAAATAAAAATTAAATAATAATAATAATAATGAACATAAATGAATCACTTTACATTTATTTATTTATTATTATTATTATTTAACATTAACACAACATTTACCATTTATTATTAAGCAAAACAAAAATAAATAAATAAATATAAAAAACGTCAATTATATTATATTTTATTTCATTTTAATTGGCAAAACATCGTTAGTGTTTAATTTCACAAAATTATTGTTATTATTATTATTATTGTAACAATAAAGCAAGCAGTATAATAATTTCTTTTTTACAGAGAGAAAAATAAAAAACTTATTAATAATAATAATAATAACAAAAAAAATATAAAAACACTGTGATACACCCGCGCTTTTATATAATTTTCTTTGCAACATTAAACATTAACATTGGTGTTTTGTTTGTTACTATTTAAAACTAATAAATTATCTCTAATAACACAAAATAATAATAATACTAGGATAAAAAGAAATAAATTAAATAATTGTTATTATTATAAAATTTTTATTAATTTAATTATAGAATGCGGAAAATGCAAAGCCGGTACAAAGCGTCTAAATCTGAACAAATTCTGCAAGAGAGATTACGGTAAGTTATTGAATTAATCTAACATATACTTTTGTTGATTTATTTCTATTAATTTAATTTCATTTTATTTATAAAAAAATAAATAAAATAAAATAATAATATTGAGACAGACTAAACGTACAACATTGAGACAGACTAAACGTACAACAAACATAGAACGTGATTTTTACAAACAATTAAATCATTTTTATTAAAAGAAATTAATGAATGTTGTTTTTCTTTATTGACTTTTTAATAATAGAATTCTCTTTTCTTTCTTAATATTTTCTTACAAAGAGATATTTTCAAAAAAAAAATAAAAATATTCGTAAAGCTTTACTTTTATTTTCACAACTAAAAAAAAAAAAACATTAAAATTAATTTTAAAAAAAAGCACAAAGTTCTGCTAAAAATAGCAATGATATTTTAATTTTATTTTTCCTTAAAAGATATTAAAAAAAAATATAACTAGAAAACAACATAAGAATATAAAATTGTTAATTGTTTAATTTATTTTTTTTTTGCAAGCAATGTAAGTACAAAGCATAGTTTAATAAGCAAATAGAAGTGAACAGAAAATAAAATCACCATAAAAAATTATTGAAAAGTGACTGCAAAAGTAATTTAATATAAAAAGTAATTTAGTAATAAAAGCAAAAAAAAAAACACATGATTGTTAAGTCATGTTTTCTTTTTCTTTTCTTTTCAATAAAGACACAGAAAATCAAGTTAAGTAATGTTAAGAAAATTAAAATTAACATATATATATATATATGCATGTACAATGCAAGACGCGAAATAACATTTATTTGATTTTTTTAATTTTCACAATACATTTTGACTTAAATTTCTTAAATAATATATAAATATAAACAATTTGTTTTGTCTAATAAAACTTTGTCGTTTCTTGTTATTATTATTATTTTGTTAAAGAGGAAAAAAAAAGTATTTAATAAACGAGGTAAAAAGGGAGTTACTTTAAGGCACACAAATAAATATATTCATAATATTTGTATAGAGCAGCGTGAAACTAGACTTTTATGTTTGTTTTGAGTGATTTTTTTTTATTTTTTTTTAATTTAATTTAATTGTTTTTTATAACAATTGCAGTAAATGCCTTTAAGCGGGATAAACAACAGGAATTGTTTAAATTTAAATATAAGAATATTGTCTAGTCACTGGTTATGTCGTAAGGATAATTAAAAACTTTTTATTTCTATCGTTATTTTCTCTTGTTTTTAAATTTTAATTTAATTTTATTTTACAAAATAGATATTTTCTGTTTGTTTTTTTTTTTGTCTTGTAAATAGAATTTTAATTTATGAACTTTTATAGAAGATTTTTTTACAAGATTTCTGTGTTACAATGGATTTAATCTGTGTCAGAAAATAGCTATATATTATTTCATTGCAAAGTTCACTGGTTCCAAAAGCGCATATATTACTCAATTGTACATCTTTAATCCATAAAATATGTGTGATTTAAAATTGTATGTCATTTATAAATTATTTGCAAAGATGCAGACATATGACATGTTAAACTATTGCGGTCCAAATTTCCAATGTTACTGAAATTAAACTTCTTATTTCGATTGAGCATCTTAATTGTCCAAGTATAACTGACCTTATTTTATTATCATTCTAGTGGTTTTTCTTCTAGATTAATTTTATTTATTAAAATTATTTAATTCATTATAAAAATCTTCACTAAAAATAAAAATAAAATCTCATTAATTTTAAATTATCATCACTAATAAAATTAAAAAATAAATAACTTAATATCGAATGCAACAAAATTAAACATTCACAACATTAAATAACAAATTGCAAATAATTAAATAAATATGTTTTTTTTTTTTATGTTATTGTTATGTCCGGCATATGTAATTTATTATTATTTAACATAATTTAATAACAAAAAAAAAAAAACGATTTTTTAATTCAATATAATTAAACAATAAATAAAATTTGCGTATAAAATAAAGAAGAATATACTTCACACAAGCGAATTAACATTTTATTCAAATTAAATTTTATTTAAAAATAAAAATTCCACCACAAAAGCACAAACCACGGATGTTTTTTTTTTTTTTTAAAGCACAATACCCCATATGCGTGCGTGTTTTAATTATTAAAACACAAAAAAAAAAATATTAAATTAAATATAAATTACTGAATTACGCTGAAAATGATAAAAGTTTTCGCAATAAATTATTATTTAATTAAAAATTGCAAAAAAATTATTTACTACCCCCGGACATAAAATGAAAAATATTTACCGTGCCATGTTTTTGACAGTAATGAGAAGATGCTTTTTTTTTGTTTTTTGATTTGGCTTTTCTAAATGAGAAAAACCACATGCCGTTGACGACACAACACCATAATGCATTCGAATTTAATTTCTTCTTTTTTTTTTTTGTATTTAAAAATAATCATGAAATTTATTAAGTTAAAAACAAAGTACGCGTTTAATTCAAATAAATAAACAAAATATAAAAAAAAAAGAAAAGTATTACGTTTGCTTTATTAATATACTGTTATTATGATTATTATTATTATAATTTTATTTTTAACATTAAATAAATAGTGAAATAGCGTTAAATTTATGAAAAGAATTTTAATATTATTATTTTACTTCTAATTTTAGATAATAAATAAAAAGAAATTCATTTAGCTATAGTAATAAAATCAAAAAAAAAAATAATAATAAATTGTATACTTCTCACTTTTATGCAAATAAAATTCGCACCATTTGGCTTTAAAGAAGAAAAAAATCGTGATGTTTACACATGCTACATGCCATTTTATGTTGCGTTTCTTTATTTATTTTTTATATTAAAAATCGTTAATATTAATATCTATAATAATAATTCATAAAATACTTGTTGCAATTTATATAAATATATATTTTAAGCAAATAATCAGTGTTATTCTGTATATTTTGTTTTATGCATAAAAAGTGCATAGATTTTTATTTATTTTTTTATGATTATTGTTTCACAGTGGATAGATGTTGTTAAAATTTTAATTCTCTTATTTTATTATGAGTATTTTTCATTTGAATACAAAAGTAGTTTAAAAGTAGTTATATGATTAGTTAGGTTAAATCATGTAAGAGTTATTAAAGATATAAGTCGTTATAACAGACAATTTGTTAAAAATTTAACTTTGCGAAACCCAGTGACAAGTAAAAAAGAGAAAATATGTTTAAATGCTTAAATTTTTCATTAAAAACCTTATTGCATCTCTTCACATTTCCATTTAAGTGTAGTTGATTATGGAAGTTTATCACTATATCACTGTCGTATTTTTTATTTCTTTTCCAACAGTCTTTCGAACTGACTTTACGGATAAAATGTTTTATGTTTTGCATTTGAGAACTGGAAAACCTTGGTATTTTCAAAAAAAACATTCTAGATTCTCGAAAACAATCCAAATTCTCCAGCATATACGATGTAAAAAACATAAAATATTATTTCTTTCACATTACAAGATAGAATCCTTGAAACTTTACTCTGCTTGTGCAGCATATCATTACACATATTTATACATAATTTTCAATAAACCATATACGTTGCAATCACAAAGATCTTTTATTTTATTTATATTCTTTCTCAGTTTTATTCGTTCTTTTTTTTATTCACCTGAATCATTTTGCAGCATCATAAAGATTTGATTGATTTACTATTGATTGAATTAAAAACAATAAATTTAATATATATAAAAAAATAAGTTATTGTATCTTTAAGAGTTTTTTCTTTCTTTTATTCATTTCTTTTTTTTATTATTATTATTATTATTTAAGACAAAAAGAATCACCTGAGGGAGTTTTATATCAGTAAAATGTAAATAAATAGGGTGGTTAGTTTTGTTCCTGTTGTTGTATTTTCATTTCCAATAATTGTTTATTAAACGTTAAGAAGGTCGACGAGTTTTTTATCCGACAATTACAGTCACATTACAGTCACATTACAGTCTACATTTTAAGTAAATTCAAATTGATTTACCTGCAGTTTAAAAATAAATTAAATTAAATCAATAATAATGTGATGATGATGATGAATCACTCTGTGAAAAGATTTTTAATAATACAGAAAGCTTATTTATTGATAAAATTTTATTTTAAATAAAAAAGCTCGCAAATTTATACCAAAAAAAAAAGAAGACGAAACACCTTAAAGGTATTTTGCAATAAAACATATACAGACATTTTAAAACATTTATTTTTGCCTTTAAAATAGAAAAACAAGAAAACGAGAAGAAATTTAATAAAATTTATTACAAAATTAATAAATAAACAATAAATTGATAAAAACATTGATTTGTATATGCTTTATGTTAATTTTAACACCCATTATGATGTGTATAATCCACCTACTTCTCTACTATGTACAATTAATATATTCATTTTTATTTAATTTCTTTTGCACATTTCTTTTTATTTCTTTTCACAATAATAAAAAAAAACAACTCGTGCACACAGTAAATGTGTTAAATTTTAAACATTCAAATAAATAAATTATTTGCTTATTTGTTTCCTCTTTACTTTATTTTATTATTTTAGTAATTTAATGTTCTTTTGTACGTTGTACTTGTTAAACGAAAAAAAGGTGCAAACACAACGCAAGATAAACACCAAGTTACATTCGATACTACTCTGTGTCTTGTTGATTGTACAATTGAGGACATTTTCACTTTTCGAGAATGAATTTTTTTATTTTGGTTCAATAAAATAATAATAAAAATAAAGCACAATGATATTATTTTATTTTAAAAGTGAAAAGATAAAATGGAAAATTATCTTGTTAAGGAAAATAAACAACAAACAAAAGGTAGACAGACAGACAAAAAAAAACCGTGAGGATGATAAAACAATAAAAAATAAACTGAAATAATTTTAATGAAAGAATAATGATGAAATTATCACAAAACAAAAAAAATAATGAGACTGAATAAACCAAACGTTGTCTGTCTGCCACCCATTTGTCGTGTAGCAAAAAAGTAGCAGCAAACGAAAAGCTTTTCTATGCTTAACAAATAAAAAAAAAGTAACAACCAATGTGAATTTAATTCAAGAAATATATAAAATTTAATGAAAATCCTTTATGGAAATTTTATTATCCGTTTTATTTTTTTATTTATCTATCTCTTGTAGCTTGTTGTTTATACTGTTGATTCCGTTTTGTAATAAAATCTAACAAAGAAAATAGGAAAACACTGTGTCACTTGTGTAAAATTTTAATAGCGATAATAATTTGTGTAGAAAGAAAAATGAAATAATAAAAACTGATTTTTTCCTTTTATTTATTTTTTATAGCAATAATGGCCAAGGTAATCGGTCGAGATATGTCACCGGACATAACAAGCATAACAAGCAACCATCACAATTACAACAATCATCATCATCATCTGTATCAGCAGCAGCAGCAGCCACATCATCAAATAATGAGAGATATAACAGCCGGTCAAGGAATGATGGTGGGGATTACGTCCAACATCAATACCAATCACAACAACGAAATGGTAAAGTTCAGTCTGAACGTACAAGCCGTTTTCAAGAAGAATCCAGGTCCCGGGGGCCCACTCGCAGCATCACTAAGACGAACACCCGTCACCCTGGTCGTGCCAGCCAAAGATCTAGAGTGCCGTTGTCCGAGAATTAAATTAAACAAGTTTGTTAATCGCCGCCGTCCCTATTTAAAAGCAAAATTAATTAATTCTTTTTCTTATTGTCGTTAATTTTTTTGCTAGATCTTATTTAATATTGGGTAAAGATTCAGAAGGACCACCCGGTGCTCTTGGTATTGGACCCCGATCAATTGTAATCGAATGGAAAGATGAGTGGCATAGACGTTTAAGACGATTTCAACGACGTGCACAAACTTGTGACTAAATTTATAATAATAATAATAATTAACATAATTAAAAAAAGAAAAAATAAATTTATTTAATAAAAACAGACGACAGAGACACCTCATCTATATTCTCCTCTTAAATAAAAATATATATAATTCAATATTTTTCCCATTTTATATAATTACTTATCCAAAATTCTTCTTAATTATTTTACACAAATTAAATTATCATTAAAAAATGGGAAGAATAATAAAACCACAATTTTTTGCGTTTATTAATTATGTATTATTAAAATATAATGCTTAAACATCATATCACAATTAAGTAATTAATTAATTATTTACTTAATAAATTAATTTAATATATATATATATTTATGTATATTAATATTTAACTTCTTATTGCTTCCAAAAACTTAACTTTATTTAAAAAAGAAAAGAAAAAATGTTTTTGCCGCAAAAAAAAAACCTAATTAATAATAATTTAATTAATTTTAATAAAGAAAAAGAAAAGAAGCAAAAAATAAACTCAATAATTAATAAAAAAAAAAAAATAGCGCATAAAAAACGTAAACAAAAAATATTTTATAATAAAATTTAATTAATTAACAAAAAAAAAAAAGAAAGAAAAATTAAGAAAAAATGTTTAATTAATTAATTAATAATAATAATATTAAAAATAATAATAATAATTATAATAATAATAATTTATTTATATCATTGTTTATAGTCAGTAGTTAATTATTATTATCATTATAATTATTGCAAAAAAAAAAAAGTAAAAAAATTTTATTTTTATTATTAATAATTTTTAATTTAAAATATAAAAATAATTAAAACACAAAAACAGTTATTTAAAATTATTATATTAATTAATTAATTAAATGAATTAAGAAATGAAAGAAAATTATTCAATAATAGAATATTAATATATTTTACAATAGAAAATTATTAGAATTAATTAATTACATAAATAATTTAAATAATTTTTACTTAAAAATTATATTAAAATGTGGAAAAAAATAAGAAATACGGATTTCTTGAAAATTAATCTTCATTTCTGTTTTATTTTTACTCATGCAAAATTTACCGAAATTTAATTAATAGCATGAAATAATAAATTAAATTATTTATGTAATTATTTAATCAAATAATTAAAGCAAAAATGTTAAAAGGTTCATTTTTAATTACTGAAAACAGTTAATTATTTATTTTATTAACTAATTAATTGATGATTGAAGTTTGGCGACTAAATAACAATTTAATAGCCAAGAAAAACAATAATATTATTTAATTTATTTACAAAATGATTTGTAGAAAGAAAATTTCCTTTAAATGCATTTAATTTATTGTTAATTGTATTATTATTTTTTGTCTTAAATTTTAATTAATTTCTTTTGATTTGTTTGTAAATTAAATAATTTTTTGTTGCGCAATTGCAGGCACCTTCAATCATTACTGTGTTCTTACTAGCAATTCTACTTATTAGCAGTTCGTTATTTATAAAGCGTAAATGTAACGTAGAAATGCCGTAAAAATCACTCTACTTTATACGTAATTTTCTTTACTTTGCGAGTAAAATATTGTTTTTAAATGCTTAATAATACTGAAGAAAAACTTCTGATAATGAAAATTTTGTAATTTAAAGTCGTTTTTTATTAAATTATCACTTTTAAGGACATTCAATCAAGGACTCAAGGTGCAAATAACAAATTTAAATAATTTAAATTTTTCTGCAAATTTTTAAATAAATTCTTTTTTGTTTCCTAATTAGAAATTTCACATTTTGATTAATTAAATAATTAAATATTAAATAATTAAAAATTAAATCTCTGAATTAATTAAATACCAGCAACATCAAATTCATATCAAGTAAATTACCTTATTCGTAGAATAATTTCTATTTGTATTTTATTATCAACGAATTACAATTTCACTTCCAGTAACAACAAGATTCTTTTATTCATTTCTTACTATTTAACAGAATAATAAAGAAATTAATTAATTAATTAATTATTTTAAATTTAATTTATTTTTAAAAAAGAAAAATAATAATTATAATAATAAATATTTTGTATGCAAGCGAATTTTATTCAATGTACAGTATTAAAAAAAAAAAAATTTAAAAAAAAAGCATAAAAAAAAATTTATTAATTATTAATCTTACCTTAAAAAAAAAAAACATTAAAAAAATTTCTTAATTAATTTAATTAAAGAAACATATATACACTTACATACAAACACACACATCAAGTTAATAAATTAATTAAGAACACAAAAAAAAATCAAATTACTTATTAATTAACAATAAAAGTGAAGAAAATTAAAGGTAAAAAAAAAATAATTAAAACATAATTAATTATTAAGAGAAATATTAATGAATTAATAATAATAATAATAATTATAATTAAAAAAAAAATTAATAAATTAATTTTAATCACACATTGTAGAGTTATATTGTATTAGTGGATGAAATATTAATATTAATACATAATAATTAATTAATATATATTTGATTTATTATAATTATAAAAAAAGGATTAAATTATATATAATTATAATAATAATAAATAAAAAGAATATAATAATTAATTATTTAATAATAAAATTAAAACAATAAATAAAAAGAAAAACATTATCTTTTACAGGAAAAACACTTTAAAAACAGTTTAATTATCTGTCCAATAACAGTCAAACACATATACTTGCCACACTTGAACTTTCTTTTATTAAATTTTTAATTAAATTAATTTAAATTAATTATTTTAATTAATTTAAAAATGAAAAAATTGAATACAAACAGAAAATATTTTAAACTATAAGAAAAAAAAATAAATAAAATTACAATAGATGTTGTGTTCAGTTTGTAAAAAAAAATTAATTAATTAATTAAATAAAGAAATGAAATGATAATAAAATGAAAAATTTAAATAAAAAAAGCATTAATTAAATAAAATAAATAATTAAATAAAAAAAAACGAAAACAACCAAAACCGCTAAATAATATCCTTGATTTCACTTAAATATCCTTGAACAAGTAGTTTTTTGTTTTTAAACTTCTGAAACAGTGCCATCTTTTTTTAACTAGAAAAATCTCTTATTATTTTTATGGTTTAATTCGGTACTCTTTCGAAAACCCGACAACATTTCGCAGATAAACAAATACAGTTACAAAATTTCGATATATATACTTGATCTGTCATATGTTTGTGCAAAAATATAAATAAATAAATAAAAAAATCTTATCTCTAATGTCATTTGGCCTTGTATTAGACTGCGCTGTGGCTGTTATTATATATATTTTTGCAGCAATTATTTGTGCCTAGCTGCTTGCTCGATAACAAAATAAACATATCTTCTCTTCACAACAGTGTTAAATGGGTGTGTGTAAATAAATTGTTTTGTGTTTTTGCATTAACCAACAAAAAAATAAACGATTAAAATTAATTAATAATTTTTTAAAAAAAGAAGACAAAATAAAAGTAAAATACTTAATAAGTTTATAAAAGTGCAAAAAAAATAATCAATAAGTATGACAGATAAGCAGCAGCAGCAGCAAAATTTACCACAATTACAGCAACAACAGCAAGATGTTCTTGTTATGGGTGAGTTTCTTATATGCAAAAATGGATGAAAAATCGTTATCGATTAAACAGTTTTTTTCACTTCGTTTATTATTATCAATAAATATTATTTATTGTAGAAAATTTTGATATGCTTAAGGCATTATATGATTTTCAAGCTGTTTATCCAAGAACAATAAGCTTTGATGAGGGTGAATATTTTATTTTGCATCAAACGAGCGTACGGCAAAGAAATTGGTGGCAAGTTGTTAGTATGAAAGGTAATATTGGTTTTGTACCATCAAATTATGTAATGAAATTAAAGGTAAGTAATATTGCAATCAAATTCCTTTGAATAAGAAAATACAAATTAAAAATTCAAATTTTTCAAGGTTGAACCTAGTTTTCTAATTGGATTTCTGGATTCAAGTATTGAATCATTAAAATTATCAAAAGAATGTGAAATAAATGGTATAATCTTACGCACAGAATTAATTGAAAAGTTAGAAGAGAAGAAAAAACAAGTAATTTTGTAATAATAAGTGTAAATTAATAATTTTATTAATGAAAAATGTTTGTATTTAAAGGCGATTTTCCAAAGTAATCCTCATAATAATAATAATAATAATGTAACAACACCGTTAACGCCACCCACAAAAGAAGAACGTTCTCATAAAATTGGCAATGGAACTTTAAAAATGAAAGATTGTAATAATGTACAAATGGATAAACAACATCATCAACCACTGCCGCATAAAGAGAATAAGAAACATCATCATAAAAATGATTTAACGAAAAAATCAATGAGTACCCCTACCGTTGGTACACAAATACCTCAATTAATACAAGAAAGTCCCAGCATGGGTGTCTTAACAACGAAAATAGAGAATATAAATGGCACACAGCAGTCCACATGTGATAATAGTATTGCTTCGGAGCCATCTGAGGCGACAACAACAACGAGTGAAGATATCACAACAATATCGAAAATTGACGAGATAACA
This sequence comes from Ptychoptera contaminata, assembly GCA_963942525.1. NCBI lineage: Eukaryota > Metazoa > Arthropoda > Insecta > Diptera > Ptychopteridae > Ptychoptera > Ptychoptera contaminata. Next base: position 7,651,149 of record OZ012637.1, read on the forward strand.
GTCCATGACGTTAAGGAGATTATATTGCCAAAAGAAACAGATAAAGATGATGACACTTTAAAGGATGTGATTGGTGTGGAAGAGATCATTATAAATAAAGACGAGGAGGAACCAATTCATATTGAAGCATCAAAATTAGTGAAATGTGAAAAAAGTAATAGTGATGATTCAGTTGCAGTGGCTGCTGCTGCTACTAATTCCATTATTGTTGCTGATACTGCAGCTGAAGAAATTGATACAAATTCTAATGTGAATAATATTGATGTGCAAGAAGTCTATCAAATAGTAGACGCAATACGCCAGAGTACAAGTTTAAGTCATGAACTATCCTGTGTAGCATTAAGAGTCGTTTTATCAGAACTAGAAGCATTATTACCGGCAAATGTAACGAAATCGTTTGAACCAATTGCCGCCCACTTAACGGGTCCAGTAAATGCACCCGACTGTCTTCTAGGTCAAACACATGATGCACAACGTTTAAGAATTATTTTTACCGAATTAACCGATTGTAAAAATGATTCACAACAAAGATCATGGATGTTGTACGAAGACGAAGATGATATCAGGGAATATCTTAAGGAATTAATAAATATATTAAAAACGGCTGATCCAAAAATATGCCGCTATGAAATGTCCTGTGACCAATATCAAAGTATTTTTAATTTAATTATGTATTTTCAAATGGAGACACGATGGTCAATACGTAAACTATTATTAGATGCATTTACAGCAATGTGTCATCTAGATTATACAGCTGTTGATATATTAAATAATTCTGTATTACCATTAGAATTGGTCGAGGGTATGAAAACAAATGCACAAAATGTTGATCGTTTAAAGGAATTGGCAATTATGTTAACAATAATATTCTCAATTGGACAAAAATTACCGGTTAATCATCAGGAAAATATAAATATTGATTTTATATTATTTATAATGGATATAATTGAAGTGCCACCAGACACTGATCATTTAGAAATATTACCAGATATTATGATTAATTTATTATTATCATATAATTTACAATATGATAATTTTTTAACAAATATTATAATTGAGGCAATGAAATTAATAAAAAAGGCAAATACATTTACAGAGAAAATTCTATTATTAATAAATCGTGAAGGTAAAATCATTATTTGTACTGGAATTTATCCAATTGTTGGCAATTTAATGCCAAAAAAATGTTGACCTAAATTTAAATACATTTGGTTTATTTTTTCGTAGATGATCCAGTTAAATTATTAAAGCATACATCACCACCATCAAATTCTGTATTAAAAATGTTTGTAGATTTATTTAGTTTACCAGAGACAGCATCATTATTTTATACAAATGATAATAAAGTATTAATTGATATATTGGTTAGACAATTATCTGATTTATCACCTGGTGATCCAGTTAGTATTTAATTCATTTTTGTATTTTCTATTTTAATATTATTTATTAATTTATTTATAGCTTAGAAAATGGTATTTAGAATTATGTCGTCGTATTGTACGTAATACAAATTATCAAGAGCATACACATAGAAAACAAGATTTAATGAAAATATTCACAAGAATATTTTGCGAGGAGACAGAATGTAGTGCCAGTGATCAACAATTGGTAAGAGATATTGCAAATGAATTTCCACAAATATTTAAAGCATAAATGAAAAATTTACAAAAATTTCTATATATCAACGAAATTACACATATTTATATAAGTTTTTTAGTCATTTTATTAATTAATTATTTTTAATTAATGCCAAAGTCAAGACACATTTTCGTTTCCTGTTTTTCTTCTCCTACTTCTTTATTTTTATGTAATTATAAAATAATTTTAAGTATTAATTAATTAAAAAAATAAATTATGCATTTAAAAATTATAATGAAATAATTTCAAGTTGCTACTAATTACTGAATAAATAATTAATTAAAAAACTAAAGGTAGTAAATCACCTTTTCACTTGTTGATAAATAAATAAATTTGTTAAATGAAATTTGTTAAGAAAAAGAATTATTCTCACGTTATAAAATGATAAAAAATAGTTTTAATTAAAACTATATATATATATTAATTAATTAATTTTTAATAAGAAAATATTATAATAATAATAATAAAGAAGCAAAACACGTACCTTAATCAGAGAAAGAAATACCTTTTTAAATAGAAGAAAGAAAATTATTGAAATATTTTTCCAACAAAAATTTATTTTTTTTTGCATACATATACAAATGTGTTAATTTATAAATTAAGTAAAATAATAATTCGTATAATAATTAGTGTATTGTTAAATGTGTATACATAAAATTATATATTTATCTATTAATTAATTGTAATTAATAGATTTATTTATTAAGCATTTAAGTAATTTTCTTTATCACTTATCATTTAATTAATTAATTAATTAATTAACATTTAATGATGCAAAGTTTTTAATATTAAAATAAATAAAACTTATAAACGCCCACATGATGACAAAGGCTTTAATTAGTGATTAGATTTCATAATTTTATTTAAGAGAATAAGCTGAATAGCTTTTTGTACAAAGAAAACAGTTAAAATTAATTATGAGAATACTTTGCTAAATTTAAAAAGACAATTTATTTCTGTTATCTTTATTAAAATGTCGTCAGTTTGTTAAGACATTGTGTGTTTTGAAAGATTTTAATGATAAAAAAGATTAATTTTCGTTGAATTTAATTTTTAAGGCAGTTTTTCTTAATATAAATTACGCGAGCACAATGGGACAATCATAAGGATTTTCTTATTAAAACGAAATTGTTTGATAATTTTTGTATTAATGAATAACAATTGGAAAAATTCTATAAATAGATAATTCTGGGAATTTTGATTTTTATCTGTAATAAATTATTAATTAAATAAAAATTAAATCTTATAATCTGTATAGCAACAAGTAATTTTACAAGTATAGCTCTTATAGCAACAAGTAATTTTTGTAAGAAAATAAAAATTTCCTTTATAATTTCTGAATACTGTTTTTAAGAAATAAGAAAAACTGATTTATTTATAAGAGAAATAAAACGAATAAAATGTTCCAAAAAGAAAATAGATCATACAACTGTACAAGAATAAAGAAAATTTCGCCAATTTTAAACAATTTAACATTTTAAAGACACATTTCTTGGCTCGCATAATGATTTATGTAGGATAAACGTTCTCCTGCCAAATTGTATGCCAAATTTATGTTTTTTTTTAAATGAATCTATTCAAGAATCTGTTATTGTTCCAAATTTATTCATTTATCCTTTTATTGATTTATAAAATCACAAAAGAATGTATTAACTTTGACTTGTTAAAGATGCTCCAGATTTATCTAATAGAAAAATGATATTCAAATACGATTTGTTTGTTTTAAGTGTAGTTTATAGAAATATTTATTTTTTATTCTTTGTTGAATTAAAAACTCTTCACTTACAAAGGGTAAATTTTATAAATGTGGAATTAATAATTATTAATTTATTATTTTTCTACCCTTAAGAGCCCTAAATCTCATAAAAATTAGTAAAAAAAAAAAAATAAAAATTATTTTTTAATGTAAAAATTATTAATTATGAATAGAAAATATTTATTTTTAAGTAAAAGAAAAAGTGAAAAAAACGGGTGACTGTTAATCGGTAATAAAAATACAATAAAATAGAATTAAAATAATAATAATAATAATAATGATAATTAGTGCCAAAACAGAAAATCATTGCATATAAGTAAAAAATTGCTTACAAAATTGTGTTGCTTTTCCATTAAAATAATTAAATAATTATAATTAAAAAGAGAATATTTTTAATATAAAGAAAGAAAAAAAGTTCAATTTTATTCAAACAAAGAAAATAAAATAATTAATTAATCCAAGAAAGATGATAAACCCTGTAGTTAGCAAAATAATTAGCGATAAATTAATTTAAATATAAATGAGAATAATTGATTTTATGTTAAACAAAACATTTTAAATGCTCAAACCAGATAAATTATTTATTTTAAATTGTAAAATTATTTTAATTAATAAATAAATGAAATATATATATATTTAAAAAATAATAAAATTAATTAATAAAACTAATTTTTTAATCCCTTAACCTTGTGTCACTAATTTAATTTAAATAATATTTTTATGACATTATTAAAAAATTATAAATATTTTAATTTTTTTAATACTCTAAGAGCTTGCAAACTTTTTGTAAATTCAATAATTATTATAGCCGTAGACGTTAAGGCAGTAGTTATTATAATTAAACCAAAATTTAGTTTCTAGTTCGAAACCGAATGATCTACGCAAATAATCAAATGAAAAAAAGGACTTTTTATATTATAGTAGAAGAAAAAAAACTTAATCCAAGTAATAAATTATGAGAAAAACACACCACCAAAAATAACAAATTCGCAAAAAAATTACTTTTTTGCAATTTTTTGTGCGTATCGTTGGATGTTTTAAAGCTTGTTGGGGGATAGGGGGTCGTTGGAATTTTTTCGTCGTTTCAGTTTCACGATAGTTACATATTTAACCAATGGTTAATACCACAAGTTTTTACAAAACTTAACCAATGGTTAATACCACAAGTTTTTTACAATATTTTAACCAATGGTTAGTATTGCACTTTACGTTTGACATTTTTTCATATTTCACCAATGGTAAATTTTTTATTCGAACTGAAAATTTGCAAAAGTAAAATGAAATAAAATGACAAAAATTTTTTTATAAGTAAATTAAATGCTTTATTTTCAAAATAAAATGGATTTTTTTTTACGTTTTTTTAATTAATCAAAATATAATAATTATACATAAAATTATTTATACAAGATAAGATTTACAGACAATTTAAGACAATTTATTATTGATTTATTTAAAAATTTTACTGCAAACTGAAATGGCTAAAATTATTATAAGTGTCGAAGGAATGGCGACTGCTGCCCCTGTTAAATTGTACTTTTAGTTCTGGCTGATTATTTGCTGTTGCCTGTTGGATTCTTAATGGTTGTTTGGATAATAAATTAAAGATGTGTGCAATTATAACATTTTTACAATTAATTTTGCCAACTAAAAATTATTACATTTTTCTTAATTTATCTATAACCGACTTTGATTATTTATTTTTTAACATTAATATAATTGAATGATACAAATAATTATTATAAGAAAATAAACGCTGGTTAATCAAAAAATGAAAGATATTTCGATGTAAGGAATGCCAAAAATTCTTCACTGGAAGACTGGAGAATAATTAATTAATTAATGATGATCGGCGGTGATACTCTGATGAATACTTCTTCAAAATAAATATTTTAAATCTACAAACAGAACAAAAAATGAAAATATAATTAATTTATTTAATTTTTTTTGCATGTAAATATTTATTTGTTAGAAATTACTTTTACTTGATAGCTGGATGATACTCAATGGTTGGTGGATTTTGCTGATACTGATGGTATTTACGGTAAGTCAACAGAAATACAAAATTAAGTCTCTCTCATATGGATCCAACGTAATGTAATTTTTCAATCCTTTAATTGATCAACGGTGGGTGAGTAGCTACAGAAAAAATTATTAATTTATTTAATTAATTAATGAATAATTTAATACAATTTAATTCAATTATACTTTTCAGTTGCACTGCGTGAATTAATTATCGCATAATATGGTGAACAATCCTTTAAGTGTCAATCATCCAAGAGAATTCACAAAATACTGGAGAATAAATAATTTTCATGTTGCGCGACATTGCGATGATCGATGGTCAATGGTAACTTCTTCAAAATAAATATTTTAAATCTACAAATAAAACAAAAAATTATTTATTAAATTTTTTTACATATAAATATTTTTCAGAAAGTAAATTATTTTTACTTGATCGCTGGAAGATTTTCTGATGATACTGATGCTGGATACGGTAAAAGTCAACAGAAGAAATAATATTATTTATTTAAATAAAAATATGGATCCAACGTGTTATTTCATTCTTCAATAATTCTACAAGTAGAGAAAATTATTAATTTATTTAATTAATGCAGAAAAACTTAAACAATTTAATTCAATAATAGTACCTCCTTTCAATTGCACCTGAGTGAATTAATGATCACTAAACTTTGCGAACAATCCTTTAAGGTGACTCCAAGAGATTTCACAAAATATTATTATTAATATAATTTATAATTAAATTATATTTTTATATTATATTATTAAATATATAATTTAATAATTTATTTCAATTAAATATATTATTATACAAAGGATATTTAGCAATGGTCAATGTATTTTCTATTTGCAAACACGAGGATTTTATTAAAAATTATTTTTGTGTACTGTAAATGGTAAATGTCACTTTTACAATTAGAAAACAAGTGCAAAGCTGGTCACAGTTTGCAAAAAAAAAATTATTGAAAAAATTTGCAAAGTCAATGCCGCTTAAGCAAGGACACAGAATTAATAAATATTTGGTAAAAAAATAGACTAAGTTATTTATTAAATACACGTGCTATGGCGAATCCTTTATGACTGCACAATGATTATTTATTATTAATATTTTTAAATAGAAAATTATATGCAATGGCTTTTATTTGTAAATTATTTTAAATTATAAATAATATAATATATTAATAATAAATTTATTTTTAATATATAAATGGTTAATATTAAAATTTAAAAAAAATATTTAAATGGAGAAATATAAAAAAATATTTAAATGGAGAAATTATAAAAAAATATTTAAATGGAAAAAATTTATATTATATTAAATAAAAATATAAATAGATGTTTATTGCGATGCACGTGGAAACGAAATGAAAGAATAAAATATTTAAATGGTAGAAATTTTGCTAAATAGATAAAAGAATAAAAGGACAATGGTAAAGCGAATACAAAAGAAAAAAATATTTTTTTTTGAATACAATGGGCTGGGCTGTATGCTCTATTGTTATTGAAATCTATTGTTTGGCACAAATTTTGTGCACATTTATTCTAACGGTAAATTCTCTAGCCGAGCCGGCCTATTCCCCCGCAGAATAGACCGGCTTGTTGTTTAGAAAAACTAAACATAAAGGGAGAAAAATATATGGATGAACTCTGCAGCTCTAAGATCCGAGCCTTTCCACCATGACAATCATCATGGAAGGCCCGGCCGCCACAGGCAGAGAAATCGGGAGAGATCTCTAACCTGTGACCAAAGAGGGCAGTTCCACATACCGTGATTTTATGCATGTGAAGCTAAACCATTTTACTAATACGGACCCCCGTCGAACTTGAAAGCAAGCCGGGGATACGTAAGACAACAATGCACACTGCCACGGACGCAGCCGAAAAACGATAATTTTATTTTGTATATATATAATATTTGTACAACTTTATTCTTGTGTTCTTTAAATATTTTAAAAAAACTAACAACACGCATGTGCAGCTCAAAAATTATTTAATTATTTTATTCTTTGCAAAATAAACACAACTTTTTGCTTACAAAATGATTTATAAAAAATAAAATTTAATAAGATTTTATTTAAATGATTTACATTATTAATTTATGTTTCTCTTAAATTAAAATTACACAGTTTTTATTTAATTATCTTTTAATCGATTAACTAATAAGATTTATTTAACGATAATTTTATACATGAATAACTTAATTTAGCTAATACCTTTACTTAATAATCCTTTTTGTTTCATTGCAACCCTTTTATTTTATTAAATCTTTGTAATAGAAGAAAAATTAAAGAAAGACTCCAAAACAAACAGTATCATTTGGCATTTTTAATTTACTTGTTCTTAATTAAGTACACGGTTGAGATGTTAAACATTAACATTTAATTTATCAAATAATTCAAACTAAACACCTAATGTATTATTTTGTTGGCGTTGGAGCACTGTTGTGCCTTTTTGATAAATTTCTGCAATTACCACCTCTGTAAAATTATAATTTATCGCTATGGCATATTTTATTTCTGCAGAATTATCTATAAATGCAGTCATGCCCATTGACGAGTCGATAAACTTTGGCAGCTGTTTTCACCGATACCGATTTTAATATTACGGCGAAAATGTTAATCTAAAATTCTTATTGGATACTTCCAAACACTATTATATAAAAATAATAATAATACAGTCTTGAGTGTTTAATCCGTTGTACTGTTTTAATACAATTTCATTCCACATAAGAAAAAATTTTAATAAATAATGTTAGAGCAAACAAAAAGCTGTTCCTTAATTCAAATTCACTATTTATAAGAAACAATTTAATTAATTACTAAAAATAAAAATTAATATTAATTGTAGTTACCGACAAGGATGCTTCTTTCATATTTTTAGCACTGTCCAGAGAATATTTATCTAACAATTGGAGTAAAAACTTAACCAAACCTCGGATCGTAAAACGGTCATCAATTTAAATAAAGATGTTTCAAGTACTGGTTTCCTTATAACTTGAAGAAAAAAGTTATTTATTGTTTAAAGTAAGTACTTTTATATAAATTATTATTCCGATTGATATTCCACTTTCTTTAAAAAAGATCGCTTCCTCGTGTTCTGCAGTAATTTTTCGTGTTGAAATCGCTATTACAAAAACCTTAAAATTATTTTTAACATTAATTTTTGTTATAAAATTATAATTGATAAATTTACCCCAGTCATTCACGATTTTTTGCACGGTTTTCATATGCACCCATAGTGGCCACAAGAAATTCATAATCAAAACTAATTGATTCGCTTACTTTTTGTATTAAATCAATACAATAACCAGTCCAGTGTTCTTGGTTAGCAATACCAATCCGAAAAGAACGTTTTAATTTCTCTTTAATTTTTCATTATTAACCAGCTCATTATTAACCATTTATTTCAGCTATCTTTATTCTCATTAATGTGTCATCCGTTGCTAAAAATGATGTTATTAATGTATCATAAATTTAATGGATAATTACTTACTTTACTAAAGATCATATTAACATCATTGGTTGTGACAAAAATAACCAAAACTGTCGGTTGTGGCCGTCAATTATTAATTAAATTTATTGCCTTTTGATCAATTTCATTAATTATAATTATTTTCATTTAAGAATATTGTACAAATGAAAATATTAATTGATCAGCTAATCATAAATAATAAACCATCATTAACACGTTTTTTCCCACTGTACCAATATTTGACACAGAGTTCTAATTTGCTTAAAATTTTCATATTTGAAATTCCAGTATCTGGTACCAAAAATACAAATAAATAATTCAGTATCTAATTTTTGTGGTTTTTATTTTTTTCAGCCTCTAAATTTATTATTTTTATAAAAATTTTAAATTTTTTCTGTTTTCCGTGACATGTAATGGGTTAACAAGACGTTTTTCTATATTAGTTATTTATATTTAAAAAATAATATTGATTTAATTTGGTTTAATTGACATTTCAGCCCATAATATATCAATAACATATGTTAGATTAGCAGCAACATTTTCACAAACTTTCGTTATCACAAATATATTTATGCGAATGAAAATTATCTACAAATTTTATTAAATTATCATTTTCCAATTCAACTGCTCTGAATATTGTTTTCATAATTTCAATGGTTTTTGTATCGTCAATTGCAATAAAATAAAATAATAATATTAAATTGTATTTAAATAAATAAATAATAGATTTACATAGACTAATATTGGTCATTTAATCATCCTGACAATTCACATTTACATTAATTGCTAAAATTAGACACAAAAAAATTGTTTTTAATACATAAAATGTGTTTCTTTAGCTTGATACTAAAACAGAATTAATATTAATATTGTTAGCACCAATTTTCTTTTAGAAAATTATCTTTCCTTTTATTTTAGTCGTATTTTCATTCTTTTGAATAACCTTATAATGAATTAAATTAATTACAGCTGATTTTTTTCTTTATGGTTTTCATTCATTAATTCATTATGCTCTTTAAAGCCTTATTTGTATTTAAATTAGTTTTATGATATGAATTTTAGTGGTTTAAATTATTACACGAATCTATACCTGTTTATTCCTTAATATTTTGATGCATTTTATTAATAAAAGCACAAATTTTTATTAAACTAAAAAGAGATTAAAAATAAATTAATTAGTAAGAAAATTGTTTTATTTATTAATTTAACGAAAATTTAAGTTTTTTTACTCGCCAATTTAAAAATATCATTAGATATTTTATTGCTATTGAGATTTACCTTTAAATGAGTTTTTCAAATTATATTTTCCTATGCAAAAAAAAAAAAAACTTATAAATTTGATTTTTTAATTAATTAACACAATTGCATTAAACAAAAACAAGTAAAAGTTTCTTAATTTTTTAGATAAATATTTTTTATAAGCTAACCTTAAATTAAAATTAATATTTTGAAACTTTATATATATATAAATTATGTATAATTGTTAAATAATATTTGCACTTAGTAAACAAATAATTTACATTTAATTATTAAATATTATTTCATGTTTCTAAAGAGTTTATTTTATTAAGATTTTTCTCATTGTTTTTATGTGAGACGAAATTCACTTATTATTAATTAATAAAACGTTTTTCTAAATTCAAATTTCTTTAAATAAAAACGATAATCGATTCTCGAAAGCAAAAATATTAGGCGTCGTACTTTCTATACTATTATTGTTTGATTGTAACGTCAAAATTGTATGATAAAATTACAATCAAACAGAAAATTATCTTCATTGTTTTATTAAATAATTAAAAGTGATTTTAATAAATACAATATGCCACCAAAATTAGTTGAATTGCGTCCAGATCGTAATTTAATAGAAACAAATTTTGATGGTTATAAATTATCATTGTCACCAGTGCCGATAATAAGAAAATGTTTAACCTCCAAACCGGATAAGGTGTATACAAGTGATGATCAATATTCATTTTTACATGCACAATTATTTGGTTTACATAATCATTTGGTACGTGATTTATGGTGCTCTGGCTCTACATATTTTATCGATAAAGATTTTAATGTACAGAAAATTTTTTATAATATTGAAAATGGAACATTGTATCCATTAGAATCGGTGTACACAGTGCCACATACTAGAGACCGTATAAATGGTGATTACAACACAAGTTTACACTTTATCGGAGAAAATCATTGTATTTTATGTAATGGAGCAGGCAGTATATTTATTTTGGATACTGAAAATCGCGCTAATAATGCAAAATGGAAATTATTATTCACAAATAATCCATTAGAAAATGACAGTGGTTTTCTTATACTAGATGCTCGTTACGAGGTTATAAATAATGAAAAACAAATCCACTGTGTTCTGATTTACATCGAACAAAACGTTAATGTATTTCAAACGTGCTTGGAATGGATAAAATACAGTTTTATCGATAACGTCTGGCAACAAATGTCCCGGAAACAATTAAAATCAAAAAGTTCTTGCCTTTATTGTGCAATCGAGCCACAATGTAATGCATTGATTGTGTCCAGTGAAAGATCATTTAAATTTACCCTTGACACAGAGAATCCAATTGTGGAAAAACTTGATGAAAACGTTTTAAAAAACAATGACACAACCAGCAGTCCTAATCAATTCGGATATTCGTGGACACAAAACGATGACGATATTATTATAAATTTGAATGAAAATCCAGATGCACAAAAATCAGATTATAGTATAAAATGCACAGACAATCGTATAACCGTACAGTGTAAAAATGATAAATTAATCGATGCGGATATTTTTGGTAAAATTGATTCCGATTTAACCACCTGGAGTATGGTGAGTTTAATTAATACATTCAAATTATTCTGGATCTGCATTTTACTTTTCTATTTTCTTTTGCAGCAAAATCAGTCTCTTCAATTGATTTTGATTAAGAAAACTCCTGGTCTTGCTTGGCCATTTTTATTACCAGACGGACCAGATGAGACAATTGACGGAAATCATCAACAAAATGATATTAATTTAATAAATGATCCACAGCCTATATCGAATTTGGGTACACAAATGGAGGACTGTGATTTTGGCGATGATAATGGCAATGAAAATGAATATTTTATTGAACGTTTAGATGCAAAAATTCATGAGACAACACATAAAATATTTTTATCAACAACACCGCCAATCTTTAATGTTCAATTAAGTGTTGAACTTCCCTCAGCCATTGCATTACGGCATGATGTGGATACATGCATTTGGCAACAGCATTTACCCGCTGATAATTCTAATAATAATAATTGGATATTCCGACATGAGGGCACATTAAACGCTTTTGGCTATGTACAAGCATCAAAGAAGCAAAAAAAATTCATACAATGTTCACCAAATATGAATTATGTGCTAATATGTGAGCCAATGCGTCATATTTTCTTTTATAAAAATAATTATGATATGGAAAATTGTTTATTAAAAAAACGTAATATTATCGGTGATGGTAGCAACAGTGGAATTATACAATCACAACAAAAAATTGGACAACAAAAATTAATTGTCTTAGATAATAATGATAATGAAATAATTGGTTTAACAGTTTTTAATAATTTTACAATTATTTTAACAGAAAATTTCTATATTTGTTTACAAATTATTGATTAAAAAAAGAAAAATACTAAACAAATTACTCTTTGTTTTTCTCATAATAATTCTTTACTTCTTGTTACAATATTATTATTTATTTTCTTAATACTTTTAGCATTAATTATCTGTAATTAAATTAATTATTTCAATTTAATTTTTGTAGTTAATAAACACTCCTGCGCGGTAAATAATTGATTTTAAATTTAATTAAATGACATAAAGTGGTGTGTACAGTGGGATGTTGGTCAAGTGAAATAATAACAATAATTATGATGAAATAATTTTAAAAATGTTTATTTTATCGAAAATAAATAAAATAAAATGTAAAAGTGTATAATATAAATGAGTTTAAAATTAAAACTATGTGCGTACTTTGTAAACAAATGTGTGTTATTAATAAGCACTGTAATCAGTACTCAGTAATAAGTATTATCCTTGTTAACAATAGTTACAGTAAGTAATTTATTTTTAATTTATTGTCGCGTAGAAATAAATTTTTTTTTCGGTTTAAATAAATAATCTACCAACCTCATTACATGCTAAACTTATTTTTGGATATTTATAATTAAAATTATATGATAATACACGTTTTGGTTTAATTTTAGCACCACTTGTTAATAATATTGCACGTTCCTTATGAAATATTAAATTTAATATTAATTCAGGTAATGGTATTAATGCGGGACGTTTTAATGATTTAGCAAATGCCTGTAAGAAAATGTTTAATTGAATAAAAGAAATGCAACGATTACGAGAACAAACCTTTGTAAATTCACCATTGGTTACAATCTCTGGTGCAACACCATTTAAAATTCCATTAACATTTGTATTTTCTATTGAGAATTTAATTAAATTACATAAATCATCAATATGTATCCATGGTAAATAATGACTACCATTGCCAATTGGACCACCCAAACCAAACCAAAATGGTAATATTAATGATTTAATCATGCCACCGTCACGTCCAATAACCGCACCTGTACGTATTTTTATCTTTAATTAATCAATGAGAAAAGAGAAAATTAAACTATAACTTTTTTTTGTCATTTTTTTATCGATAATTTTACTTATTTACTCCTCTAGTTGTTATATTCTCAGGTAATGTTGCTGCTTTTTCCCAATCCACACATAATTTTGACATAAAATCAAAACGTTCACCGTTGTCCTCTTCGGTATATTCTCTTAGTGATTCTGAAGGCTTATAATGGCTAACACCGGATATGTTTATAAAACAATCGGGTTTTTCTGTTGCTTTAACAATAGCCCGTACCATTGCTGAAGTTGTATTAATTCGAGAATTCCATACATTTTGTTTTAATCTAAAAGTGTTTTTGTTCAATATTAAAATACAGCTTTGTTAAGAAGGTAAATATAAAGCTAACCCAGGTGTCCATCGTCTTGTTGGATCTAAAACATTTTGGCCGGCAACATTTACAATTGCATTTGTACCCTTTGGCAAGCCAACACTGTCCAATTCATGCCATGTTATACGTTTGATACCGGGCATTCGTGATACCACCGTAACATCATAACCTCCAGTTTTTAATAATTGTACAAGTTTTTTCCCAATAAAACCAGTGCCACCACCTAACACAATAAATGAAAAGAAATATTTATTAAATAATTATGCAATATGATGCAATAAAAAAATATTTTTTTTTTTGCATTATCTAATTTACCAACAAGGACCTGTTTAGCAGGCATTTTATTTATGTATTTACACAAAAAAAATATGCCCCCGATTTAATAAATAATAATTTGTTTATTTTGTAAAATATTTAAAAATTCATTTATTAAAATAAATTATTAGAAAATATAGTTTCTGATAGAAATAATTTTAAAGAATAAAATAAAAAAATTTAATGAAAATTTACGATTTGTTTTTTTTTTCTTATTTGAAAATGACACTTGATTTGCGAAATTATTTTTTGTTTTGTTTTGGCTTCATTCCTTTTACTTTTCCTTTTTTTTTTTGGGGTATTAAAATAAAAATTATTAATTAATTAAAATGAAATTAATTACTTTAGTAATAATAATAATACAAATACTATCTAAGAAAAAATTAGGAAATATATTTTGCTGAAAAAGAAATCAACAATAACAGCTGTTTTTCTTTGATGGAAAATTGCATTTATATTTTTAAAAAACCTTTAAACAGCTGTCCAGTATCATCAAGTGCATACGATATTGTAAAATAAAAAACAAACAATCGATACTCGATTGTGCAATATGTTATAATTATATTTTCTTCATCTAGTACATTTTTCTTTTTGTTATATTATTGTGAATTATTTTATATTATATTATTGCTAAATAATTTTGACAGTTCTCTGTTGTTGTTGCGAGTTTTTAGAAGGAAAATGGCGTCTCCATTAGAAAGTCTTGAAGCTCAATTAGAAATGTTTACGGAAAATGTAAGACAAATAAGGATTATTGTTAGTGATTTTCAACCACAAGGACAAAATGTACTTAATCAGAAAATGTAAGTAAAATTTATTTATTAAAAAATGAATTTTTATACCATGAAAATGTTCAAAAATGTTTCACCCAAACAGAGCAGAACTTTTGTTGTTATAATTTTTTTCCGTGTTTAATAAAACGCAATTAAAAATATTTAATTTAATTTTTTATATTTCTTTTTTAAGTCAATCACTGGTAAATGGACTACAAGAAATAGATAAATTAAAAAATCAGGTACAAGATGTTCATGTACCATTTGAAGTTTTCGATTATATAGATCAAGGAAAAAATCCCTCATTATACACAAAAGATTGTATTGAAAAGGCATTAACAAAGAATGAAGAAGTTAAAGGAAAAATAGACGCTTATCGTAAGTTTAAAGCATGTATGCTTCTTGAATTTAATAAAACATTTCCAAATGAATTAAATAAATACAGAGCAATACGTGGTGATGAATAAAAAAAAAAAATTCTAACATAATTATTTATATAAATTAAAATTAATCAAAATTGAAATTAAATAATTAGTTGAATAATAATAATTATATTGTAATTAAAAAAAAAAGTTATTTTAAACTTATTTTCTTTCTTTAAATTATAATAAAAAGTTTATTTTATTTTTAAATATTACAACAAAAATGTCTTTTTATTTTTTATTGTAAAATTACAGTACTACAAATAAATCCACTGAACTTAAAATATTAAAGTGTTGTTGTTTAAAAACACATTTTTCGCTTTTATTATATTTTTAAAAATCAATCTCGATTGCAAAGTACTTTTTCATATGCATTTGACATTTCTATATTCCCAGTACCTTTCTCTTTCCACAACATTATACTGCAGCTGATGTAGAAACACGTGCTAATATCGTTTCATTTAAAAAAAAAGAAAAGAAAGAAAAAAAATTAAAATTCTTTTCTTTAACACTTTGAGTCTTTAAATATGAAATTAATAAATATATATATATTTATTTTTATCAATAAATTGTGAAGAGAAGAAAAATGTATATTTATTTTTTGTTGGTTTAAATCGCGTTTTTCACTTTTACAACATATATAGTACAGTATTATTTTGTTCTTATTTTTTAATTGAAATTTTAATAAATGTTAAATGTGGTTATAATCGCTGTATAAAGTTGCAAATTTAAAGAAGAAGTAAAAAAAAAAAAAATATAAAATAAAATTATAAAAAAATAAAAAAACGATAATTCAAAATGGGGAAAATTCTAAAAAATTGTTTATACATTACAAGTGGAATTGTTTTATCAGAAATAATATATAAAACATTTAAAATCTTTTATAAATTATTAATGGATAATTATTTAAAAACATCAACATTAAATTTAAATAATTCTATGGATCTAGTATTATTCTCTGGTAATTCAAGTGATTGCAAATGTAATTCAACAACAAATATAATTGTAACAAATTGTTCTAGTATTTATTGTGGTTTAAAAAATATACAAATTTTTATTAAATTAATTGATTTATCAAAAAAATCAATTTATTTATGTGTATATTTAATAACATCGACTGGAATTGGTAATGCAATAATACGTGCAAATAAACGTGGTGTGAAAATTTTTATTATTACCGATAATGGAGCTGCCAATAATCCGACCTCACAAATACAACGATTATTGAAAGAAGGTAATTATTTAATTAATTTATCTATTTAGAAAGAAAAAAAAAAATCCGAAAATAAAACAATAATTTTTTTTTAATTTATTGTGAAATAATAAAAAGAAAGAAAACTTTGACTAAAATAAAAAAAAAGGGAAAAAACGTGCTAAGAGAAAACAAAAAAATAATTTTTTTTTTATAATTATTAATCTATTTTGCAAAGAAAATTTTTTACTTTTTTGTTTTTCTCTGGCATGTTGTTTTCCTACATTAAATACTGCACACTCCATACTCCTTGTGAAAAAATATGAATTTCGTAGATTTATGATTTATTTCTTTGTTTAAATGAAAAAAGAAAAATTTAATTAATTAATTTCATAAAAAATAAAAAAAAAAAAAATGGATGTAAAAAATATATTCTATTTTTAGCATAATTGCATCATGAATATATGCAGCAGGTTTTTTTTTCCCCAATATGTGCTCTTTTTTCTTTGCTATTTTCATAAATGTAGGGTTATTTGTATTTTGTGTATCGTGGCTGATTAATTTTTTTTTGCTTTTTTTCATTTTAGATATTCCAATTAAATTCCAGAATTCAGAGGAAACAAATATAATGCATCATAAATTTTGTTTAATCGATGTGGATTGGATTGATAGTGACGATAATGCTGATGATAAGCCACATGTCGTTAAACATAGAAATAGTATTACTAATGTGGGTGATAATAATGTGGGTGACCTTAGTGATGATAATGTGCCAGTGGATAATATTTTTAGTGAATGTGCAATTAGTGATAATAAAAATATGAGCAATTATTCAACAAATCACTTGAATTGTGATTTGAGAAAAAGTGTTTTTAATATGAAAAAATGTGCTGTGAATAAAATTAACCCATTGGATTCAGTGTTTATACCAAAAGGAGGATTGGTGTTGACTGGATCACTTAATTGGACGACACAGGTTGTTTTTCATTTTAATTTCTTTTTTCTTTTTTAATCTTATTGCATAAAAATATCAATTAAATTTCGTTTTTTAATGAATAAAATTCTTCTTTTTTTTACTTTCATTTTAGGCATTTTTCAATAATTATGAAAATATTTTAATTACTTCAAATAATTACATGATAAATGAATATCAAAAGGAATTTCAAAGATTATGGAAAAGTTTTATTAAAGAATTTAATTAAAAAAGAAAAGAAAAGAAAAAAAAATTCCATGCGCTTTTTTCTTTTCTTTTTTTTCCTTTTTTTTTTTTTAATTTCCTTCTATTTATTTTCGTTCTACCTTGATTATTATTTCATAAGAAATGAACATTAAAAAAAAAAACAAATTTGCAAATATGGTAAATATTAATGTTTATTTATTTATAGAAATATTTTTTTATTTTAATTAATTAAAATGTAATTTAAAGCTTAGGGAAAAGAAGAAAAGAAAAAAAAAATAAGAAAGAAAATTTGCATATAGAAAAATCTTCAACAACCACATCACATATATTTATGAATTTTTACCACTGTAAACAGTGCCATCTTTTTTCAATTTCATGTAGCTTATATTTTAGTTCAGTTTATTGAACAAATGAAACTTGCTATAAAAACTGTTTTATCATTATAAATAGAACAGTGTAGAGAAATAGCGGTATTTTTTTTGTTTTCTTATACGTTTATATTTTTACCGCAAGGTGGCATATTTGTATATAGATGTTTAAAAACGCTCAACGCTTTTATTATTATTTATCTAAATAAAGAAAGGATTATTTTTAATTAAATATTTGTATAATTAATTAAAGTTTTTAATTAGTTAATATAGATAAAGTAATTGTTCAATTGTTTTTTTTATCGGGATATAATAAATGCATACAAATACTGCACTTTATTAATGACGATTTTAATTTTGTTGCAAAATTAATCAAGGGATTTTTCTAACCACACAGTATAATCAACAAAAAATAGAGGAGATGAAAAAAATATAAAAATGGTAAGCAAAAAACAAATTATTTTTTATTTTTACAAAATGGATAATTATTTATAGAAATTTATTAATTGTAAATTTTTTTATTATGCTTAATTTGATTGTTTTTACTTGATTTGTGTATTAAAATTTATGAATTATTTTTCCTAGTAAATTTTCGGACATTTTCCTCTCTTTTTCTTCTTTTTAATTAATTATTAATGAGATCCGTTTTGGGTGCGAAAATTTGTGAAATTATATTACTTTGTTATTGTATATTTTTTTACTGAAAAAACGCTTTGTTCTTGATTTATTTGTTTGTTTTCTTATTTGATAAAACGACAGTATTTCGGTAATTAAATTACTTAATAAACGTATATAGCGACATATTTGTTTATTAATTATTCATTCATTTTTTCATTTTACAAAGAATTGTTTAAATTATTAGAAATCCTATAAGAATTGGTTTATTTACATTGATTTGTTTGCGAAATATAATTTTAGCAAAATTAATTTTCTTTTTTTTTTTTTTTACATAATTATAAGGTATAATTCTTCTCGTGCAATAGGAAGTGATTGCATAAAAATAAAAAGAAAAGAAAAATAATCAATAAGTAGAGCAAATATCCGGTAGTATTTTCATTGAATTTAATTTTTTTTTGAATATATTTATTATAATAAACATAGTGTTGACGGCTAACTACCTGTTTGACACTTGATTTAATTTTTATTTAAAAAAAAAAAGAAATTTAATTAAAATATTTCTGATTAGAAATTTAATAAGAATCTTTTGTATTTGTAAATTGGATTGTTTTGATGTGTAAATCGTAGACAATTTTGTACAAAAAAATAACAAATTTACTGCGTTTTATGCAAAGGTAGGTGTTTGATTTATTTACTGTTGGGGGTCTGATCTTCTTGACGCGGGTATTTTGTCTCATGAGATTTACTTTAGAAAGAAATTTAATTAATTTTTATATTTTTGTGAATAAATTTTAGTAAGTTAAATAAAAATGTCACTTGTAACACCCTGAGAATATTATTGATAATTAGAAGTTAATGTGCAGTTGGTGTATCCTTCAGCAAAGTAGACATTTATTTTTTAAAATTCTGATTTTTAAAATAATTATTCATTGGAAAAGGAAATTTTTTCTAATTAACAATATAAAGATATGAAAATCAACGAAAAACAACCACCAACCTATCTACCTTCCCTTTTGTAATTATCATATTTATTTTTATATTCTTTTTCTGTTTCGTTTAATTATAGAAATTTTGACGGCGGTTTATCCCAAAGGAATTTATTATTATTTTAATTTGTAGATGATGTTTTAGCGTTAATTTTGTTTTATTTTTTTATGCAATTTTCTTTAAAAAAATATGATTGTTTAGAATTTTTTTGTCTTATTTGGGGATTTTTATACTTGCTTAATTCGCGATTTAACTGCTTATTTTTTTCGTGTTTTTTTTTGTTTAAACTTTTTATTGATGAATATATTTATTACTAATTATAATATTATTATTTTTATTATGCAAAAATAAAGTAATGTAATAATGCGTAGTGTAGTACAGAGTTAGATAGAAAGAGTGATGAACGCGTTGAATTTTATGTGTGACATGAATAATAATTTATTACATTTTATGTGATTTTTATCAATGAGTTTTTATTAAACAATTTTGTCTTTTAACAAGAGAAATAAATATAAATTCTCTGTGTTATCCATATAAAATAATAGGGTGAGTTTTTTTTTTCAATTTTTTGGTCCTGATACTTTCACTTTTATGCGACGAAAGAAGCGAAAAAAAAATATGTATTATGATGCATTACTTGCAATTTTTATTTTTTGGTTTTTTCTATGGATCATAGTCTGACTAGTCTACTAGTCCTCTAGTTTGTCATTTTTTGTGTACATCATCGTGTCATATGTTGATATTTTTTATTATTATTATTATTATAGCAATGGGTGATTTTTGGTGTTGAATTTTGTTTGACGACAATGATGATGATGAAGGTTGGTTGGTGGTGTCGATTGGACGATTTATTTTTTTTTTTGCTTTCTATTTCTGCTGCTGTTGATGCTACTGTTATTGCTCTTTAGTGTAAAGTTAAGTAAAAAAAAAATGCATCATTTTACTATATTTTTGTTTGTCACCCATATCGAATTTAATTTTTAAAGCTTTATCGTTGTTTTATAGAGAGAAGAAAGAAAACATAACAAAATGCAGATAATGGTAATGTTTTTTTTAAGGTTTTTATTTACCCTCTTGTTCTTTGCTAAAAAACATATTTTTTTTTTAAATATAAATATTAATCATAATAATAGTAATAGTAAATCGAGAGATGAATCTATGAAAATATTATTTTGAGTTAAATTTTCTACTTGTCTTGTGTGTGTTGAGTAGTTTTTTGAGTAAAATTTTCCACTAAGAAAAAAGGTGCACGTAGGGTTAACTAACTTAACAGGAATAAACTACTAAAGGAATAATGAATGAAAATAGATGTATTTTTACTGTAATAAAAAAGTCATAAAAATTCAAAAACATTATGCTGTGTAAATGTAATGTAAGAGAGGATGGATTTTATGTAGAAAAGTCGTCAAAAATGTACTTACTTTGTTTTTTTTTCTTTCTTTTTGCGTAAATTATTTACACAAAATATGTTATTAGAATAAATAATAAAAATAATAATTTATCAAGATGTAAGAAAGAAAAAGAATAAAAATAGGAAAAAAAATAACTAAAATTAAATATTTATAAAGTTTTTTACTCTTAATGAAAGGATATATAAGGAATCGTGTTGTTTGTTTACAATTGGAATTAGTTTGTTTCATTTATTTTTCGTATTTCATTTAGGGGGTGATATTCCTATTGGAAAATTTGTTGTTTTATGTTGAATAAAATGTGTCGATATATCTGCTGCATTTTTCTAATTAGTGATTGATTTTCGATCAATTTTTATATATTTTCGAGAAAATAATAGACGTGAGAGTTAATTTTTAATGTTTTAACATTATTTAAATATAACGAAAGCTTAATTATCATTTGATTATGTAATGATCTTTACGATAAACGGTTAAATAACCAGCGATTTAGTCCTTGAAGGAAATAAGAAATAACACAAATTTGTAATAAAATAAGATTTTTATTCTTGTTGAAACACGAATTCATTTTCTTATCGTATTTTATCATCAAGATTATGTAATAAATTACCTGTATATTTAACAAAAAATAAAAATTATGCTTAAATAAAAGTAGCAGAGAAATTAAGGTAAATAATTATTGTTTATTTCCTGCTTTTTAGTTTTCCTAAATCAAATTGACAATGGATTAATCTATGGACAAATTTAAAATTAGTATAGAAAAAGAAAGTAAAGATGAAAAAAAAGGAACGACAAATAACAGTAGTGTAGTAATTTGGCGTTTGGTTATATTGTTTGAGGGATAAAATAAAATAATAATTATAATTATGTATTTCCACATGACATGTGTGAACTGGATTTATTGTTATTAGTTTTAAATATATTTTTTTTTTCTGCTATTATTATTTGTTGAATTTTTCTTATATATATATTTTCTTTTAATTTTAAATAGGTGAGATAATCTCCCTTTTCTTATACTATTATTATTTATTTTTTTCATATTCTTTTCTTTGCTTTTTAATTTTAATTGTATTTTGCCTTCAATTTTCTTTTCTATTATTATTATTTTTATTTTAACATTACTTTAGTTATATAAAACGGTTACACGTCAATTCAATTATTATCATTATTGTTATTTATGTAATGTTTAGGGGGGTAATGTATGTCGACATAATCTTTTATTGAGAAGAAAAAAATAAAATTATTTCACCTTTTTTTTTTGCTTTATATTTAATACGTTGGTTGAAATTTTTGTTTCTTTTTCCTGTTTAAATAATGTTGCATTATTTAATTTATATTTTAAATTCTTTGTATCTTTTTTTTTTTTTTTTGCAGTGTTTTGCTTATTTTTATTACCTTGAATTATAATAATAAGTTAATGTAAATATAAATTATAATCAACGTAGAAAGTTATTTTCTAAGGACACACTTGTAAGGATTATTATATATGTTGCATTTTCTCTTCTTTTGTTATGTACATCATCAAAATAATAATAATAATTTAATGACTATTAAATTGTAGCTAGAAACACCTAGGATAAAAGGAGGTAAGGAAAATAAATATTAAAATGTGCATAATTTTGACTAATTTTATTTTTGTTTTTTATTTGTAGTTTTTAATAATTAATTTTCGCCGATTATAAATGTTTATCTATTAAGTATAGTTCACAACAGTTTTGTGAAAATGAAAAACAATTTTCATTTCTAGAAATTTCACTTCTTATATTTATCGGGAGTAAGAAAAATAATAATAATAATAATGCTGCTGAACGATGAATATCACGTAAGTTAAGGATTATTTTAATAATTTACTTGAATTATTTATTAATTTATTTATGCATAGAAAGAGAAGATACACAAATCCAATTAGTATCTGTGCATTTGTTTAAAAATTGGTTCAAATTTAATCTCTAGAAGATTACAAATGTTGTTTTTTCTTCTGTTTTTGACCAAAAGATTTAATTTTTTTAAAAAAAGAAGGGTATTTCGTTATAAATTATCCTAAATAAACTTGTTATGAGTGCAATAATGCGAAATTTATGGTAATTTTTTTAATATTTCTTTTTTATTTTTTGTTCGCTAGTTAGTAAATCCTGTTGTGATTTTTCTTTTGGATAATAAAATGAAAAAGAAAATAAATATTTTTTTTAATGACAATAATGATACTTCAATTAAATATACATAAATTAGAGTTAAAAAGCAGGTTTTATGATTTTTTGTTTAAACTGTTGTAGCTGTTGTGGTTTGTCATTTATTTAAAGCACAATTGAAGAGTAAATTTTTTATTAGAGAAATGTCACGTTTTTTTATGTAGAGTAAAAATTCTGATAGTATTTTGATGTGAATTTTTGTATTACGTCAAATATTATGATGACTATCGATGAGGTAAAATGTGATGATACTATTATCCATTTTTGTTACAATTTGGTTCAATAATTCATACTGTTTTCTACAGTATAATTTCTATGAACGCATAGCTATATAAACAAGACTTATCTAACTCTTTTAAGAATTCTTGTTTCTTGTGAGAAATTTGTAGCAATTTTTCTATGTAATTTTTTATAATCAATCAATTAATAATAATTGATTGTATTTTGCTCTCTTACTGCTAAACAAAAACTAAAATTTTAACTAATTAGGAAACGTCTTGTTTACCTTTATTATAAAAATATAGAATAAATTCTTTAATAAAATTTTATTTTCTTTTTTACTCTCTCGATTAAATAAAAACTAAAATAACAAAAGAAAACAAAATAATAAAAAATTCAATAATAAGGGATAATTTTCTACAAGATTTATATACATCCCTCGCACGTGCTAAAGGGTATATAGTTTTTATTTCTTTTTCATTTTACCTTTATTATTTTTATAAGATATTTTCTGCTATTATTGTTATTATCTTCCTTTTATTTATTTTTTTTTCCTTAATTTAAAAATAATAATCATAATGCAGTAGAAGCAACAGCGGCAGCAGCAGCAGTTACTGTACAACATCAGCAGTGATAATAGCAATTATGTCAATTTTTAATGTTTAAAATAAGATTCCAAAAGGTAAAAAGAAAAGAAAATAAAATTTTGTCACTTTTTAATCTTAAATCATAATTATTTATTTATTTTTGCTAAAGTACCCAGTAGTATCTGACATAAATTATGAATTTTATTTACTCTATAATCTTGATGCTCTTGTTATTTTTATTTATTTTAAAATTTATGTTAAATATTTTCTTTACATTTTCTTCTCCTACTGTGCCTTATTTATTATCATTGCATCATCATCATATTTGCAGCATCAGACACAAAGTAGCATCATTGTAAAATCATTACGTTTGCAAAAAAAGAAAAAAAGAGCTTACATTTCTCGCATAGTCTTGTTAGAGATTTTTTTTTTATTCTTTTTATTTCTTTTCTTTTTTTCACCTTTTGTTAAATTTTTATGGATCATGAATTTTCATTACGGATTAGATAATTTTTTTTCATTTCTTTCCTCTCTGCTAGTACAAGGACAGTAATTTTATTTTTTCAGCTTAATTTTCTTCTTGTTGTTTTGTGAGATTTACCACCTGGATGTCTGTTTTTTTTCTTCTATTCTTTCTTAATTTTCTTTACTTTATTACTTGACGTACGTTATACAATTTTTTTTTCCTGTTGCCGTTTCGTTTCACTGTCTTTTCCTTTTTTTTTTTCGTTTTTACTTTGCTCTCTAATATGCCTTAAATTTCTATTTTAATTTATTTTTTTTTCTGTTTACCTATTGTGTTGGTTGTGAGGTAGATCAAGGTTTGTAATTTTAGTTTTAAAAATAATAATAATAATAATCATAAATAAAAATCTAAATCAAATATCTATCTATCGACAATATTATTGCATCTGTTCAAAAGATGCTTTGTTCACGTCATCAAACCATATCCTGTCGCCTTATTTTGACAAAACATAAAAAAAAAGAAAAAAAAAAACACTTTCTAGAATAAGAATATGAACTGATTTAGAAATTAGAAGGACATAAAAATTTTATGCTTTATTTTAGAAATTTTTTACCTTTTAACTAGATTGATGCATGGCAAATTTATTATTATTGTTGTTATTGTTATTATTGATATTTCTTCTTTTTGTTAATCAAACCAAGAAATTGGAAAGAAAATAGAAATTAACAGTTTTTTTTTTTTTTTTTTTCAAAATTGCAACTACCACTCTGTAACTGTAATAATAATAATTTTATTTTTCTTGTTACGAAAGTGAAGAACATAAAACATTTTCCTTCCATCGTTTAATAAATAATGTTAGTTAGTATAGTATATAAATTAAAAATTATGTATTTGCCGCATACCAATGGCAAAATAAAGGATAAAAAATTAGCCAAAAAAGAAAGTAGATTTTTGTCATACCTAATAAAGAAAGTAATTTAATTTTATTACACAACATAATTATCGTTATGCTTATTTGCCCCGTTTTTCGTTGTTGTTATTTCTTATTTAAAGAAAATAATTTCTCTAATTGATTGTGGCGGTTGTGTTGGTATCAGAGATATTGTGTTTGTTCGCGCTGTTGATAAATGTTCCATGAAAATTGATGATAATTGTTGGATTTTTTGGTGTGAAATTATTTAATTTTTATTGATTTTCTTTTTACAACACACACGTTGTTCAAAGGTAAAATTTTATTTATTTTTTAAATGTGTGAATATGTAAGGGATTTTCATAGAGTTTTTATTATGATTATTTTTTAAGGGATGATTTTCTTTCTTTTTATTTTTAATTTAGAAAAATGATTTTCATTTAATTAAATTTTGAATTAAAACGATTTTTTTTCTTTTCTATTCATCTTTGTTTTGTCTAATACAAATAATAAACGATATATTATCCGATGAGATATATAAACGTTTGTAGAACGTGACAATTTTTTAAAAAAAATTTTATATATTTTTCATAAATCATTTGAGTGGTGTTACCTTACTTGAGTAAAAACGATAGGAGGAAATTAAATTGAAAGTAAATAATAAAACTTTGAATAAATAAAATAATAAAATGCAATTAAACGCCCAATTTGTAATTGAGAATTAAAAAATAACCCAAAAAAAAAGGTACCTCTTATGACGACAACGACGACGACTATGCTGTTGTTAACACAGCTAGATCTACTACCTACAGAGTTTATTAAACAAATAATAGAACGATTGTTGTCCCCCATATCAATGCAATTTTATTTAAACATTTTTTATTTATTTCTCTTGATTTTTTTTCGATTTAGGTTTTTTTTTTTGATTACCACAATATGATATGTTTTTCTTTTCCTAGATTTTTTTTACCCCCTTGTTTGAATTAGCTTTTTCAGTTAGTGGTGTTTATGCAATTATTTAACTAGGTAGGTTAGATGCTGCTTTGTGTTGTTGATGCATTTTTCTATGGCATGTTTACACTGCTGTTGTTAAGAAGGAAGGAGAACCGTAATCACAGCATCCTAGTTCATTTTATGTTGCTACTGTCTTTTTTTTTTAATGCTGCACAAAAAGTCACAATTTATGTGCATTTTATTAACCGTAACATATGTAACCCTTTTTTTTCAATTTGTTTTTATATTTCTGCTGCTACTGATGTGATTTTTTCTCTTTATTTTTTTTTTAATTTCGTTGTTGATAAAATTGATTGTGTTTAGAGAGTGTTTTTTTTAACCTACTTATTATTTATTTAATTTTCTTTAGCTATTTATTTTCAAGTAAACATTTTGCTGTTGATTACCCTACCTTAAACGCCTTGTAGTTATGATTTTTATTGCTGTAAATTTGCTCTTAAATTTATTGATTTTGATTTATCTTTTCTTTTCAATTATTTAATTATATATTTAGCATTTGTTATTGAATTAAAATAGTATTAATTAATAATTAAATTTAATTTAGTAACACGTAATACTACGTGTGGTATTTGGTGACAAAACAGTATCTAGTAACAAGAACGTAATAAAATTAAAAATATTAATTTGATATCAAAATCTAATTCGCAGAAATATAATTAATTAATAAAATTAAGTTTCGTTGGAATTACCGAGGATAATTAATATTACAATGTTTTCTCTCTTGTTTTAACGGTTACTGTTATATTATATCTGTAAAAGATTTCAGCGAAAACATGGGAGAGTAATTTCACTTTAATTTATTTTTATTTTGTAATAAAAACAAAAAAAATATATATTTTATTGTTTTATTGGTGTTTTGGGTCGTTTTTTGGTATTTTGGTATTTTACTAACCTTTAATTTATGTTTTAACTTTATTGTGTACATATTTTCATTGTTTTTACAACTTTCAAAGAAAATATTATTATATAAATAAAAAACTAAAAAAAATTTTAATTACTTTAAAACGGTTTATGATAAAAACGGCAAAGAAATTCATAAATGGCCTGAAGTAGAAGAGAATAATAAGAATTTTATAGTTTTTATGTTAAAATAATCATAATAATTATGTTTAAAACTGTGGGTGAAGTTTTAAATTCACTTAAGGGTAAAATTTATGTTATTTTTTGTATTGTGGGTAACTGCAGTACACATTTTATGCTCAATTTTGCCTCCTTTTACCTACATTTTTTTTTCGTATAGGATTCAATCAAGGTTTTCTTATTGATAATAAATTTTACATACATTAAGTACATTTATATACATAGATTGGGATTTAGGGATGTTTTTTTTTTATTATTACTTTTATTATTATTCATTTTCAATTATGTAAAGAAAAAATATTATATGTAATTCTCTAGGGTGGGATTCAATTGGATTGATAATTTTATTTATTTATTTTTCTTTTGCTGGATGTTATTATTGAGCGAATTTATGATAATTAAAATAATAAAAATTGATCTCTTATTTACATTAATGTGTGCTTTAGCGTTCGGTGCAATATTTTATGCATTTATGATTTATATATGTTTAAAGGTTCGTGTTTTCTTTATTTTTGTTTTTATAAATGTAAAAATTACATCATCGTCATCATCATCATCATCCATATGACAATCAAATCAACATAATCCCTAAATATTTATTTGTATAAATTAAGTAAAAATAATAAAGTCATGTATCTCATGCATGTTTTTCATATAAAACATAATATTTTTCTACCTTTTATTCATTTATTTATTGTATCTTTTCACGACTAATAATTTAACATTTCTTGCATAATGTGAACACATATAAGAAAAATTCATCACATTGATGCGTGTGTTGTCTCGTGTCTTCTGTAATATTTTTATAACGCGAAATGTTGTGTTTTTACCTTTTTCTTTTGATATAAAATTGTGTTTTATTTTTCTGCTGTTTTTGTTTTCTTTCTGATTATTGTTTTTATTTAAAGGTAATTTTTTTTACATAAGAAAGTTGCAAAAGATGAAACAATGCAAAAAGAACGCAACGTTAAATGTGTGTTTTCTATTAAAAATGCTGTGTACTACACACATTGATTATTATTATTATTATTCTAAATAAGAAAAAAAAATTGCAGCAGATGTTATGTTAAGTCGTCGGTATTATTTTTTTTTTTTTTTGCTTGCATTCGCCGCTTTTAATTTTTGTGTTATTATTTTTTTTTACTTTGCTAAGCAAAGTCGAAGAATTTCTACTTAAGAATGGAATGAAAGAATGAAGAACAGAAAATTATAAATATATATATATTTAAGCCAAGTGTTTTTCGTTTTTATTTTTGCTAGCCTTGCCTTTAAAAATTTGTTTATCCCTTTTGTTTGTTGTGTTAGTTGGTGAGTCGCCGTTGGTTGCCGTTTTCAAATAATAAAAAAAAAAATTACATATGTACGTATGAAAAAAAGAAAATCTACAATCTGGTTTTAGCCAGGTATATGTATATTTATTGTTTAGTTATCAATTATTCACTAGCTTTGGGTTTTTTTTTTTGCTCTGATTTGTTGTCTTTTCATTTATTTTTTTTTTTTTTTGGCTGATTGAAGATTTAACTAAGATGACGTTTTTTTTTTGTTGTTGCCTGTTCAGATGTTGTAATAATCCAAAAAATTGCAGCTTGCTAAAGAAGGTTCAGTTTTTTCCTTTTTTTTTTTCTATTTTAAAGAAGATTGATTTTTACGTGACGTCAAAGGACTCTTTATTATTGTTTTTAGTTTATGGCGTGCTTCTTTCTATTGTTTGGGTTTTTTTCTCTTTGCTGTAGTTGCTGTTTTAGAGGATATTAATTTTCCTTCTAGCTAGAGAAAACCTTTTTTACTTACTTAAACCTTTATTTTACATTGTTTTTGCATTATATTTTACTTTCTGCATTTTAGATTTGATTGTTTTTAAGATTTACGATATGAGTTTTAAATGTAAAAAATAATAAGAAAGGATTTGTCTTTGAGTTGTTTTTTCTAGAATATTTAAGAAAATCTAATTCAGGTGTTTTCTGTTTGTTTTTTTTTTTAAATACAATTTTATTTTTGCTTTAAAATTTTTATTTTTATTAAAGAAAAATGCTTTGAAGGTTTTTCTTTTCTTTCTTTTTTTTTTTGGTAATGCAGTAATAATAATAATTCTTTTTTTTTTTTTACCTTTGTCATAATTTATTACCTAATAATAAAGATGAGCTAGTTTATGCAGATAATTGAATTAAATGAAATTGTGTAAATAAAAGAAACTGAAAATTATTAGTTATTTATGAGAGTTGAGAAGTGAAGTGGTTGTCTGATACTACTAAAAACTAGCTATAGGTAGAGTAGTAGTTTTGTTAGTTAATCAACCCTGGTATATGCTCGTACATATATGTAGGCTTTAATTTTTTTCTTTTTGCTATTTTTTTTTTTGTATGTTATAAATTCATCAGCTTTTATATCCTTGGCCTTCTGGTGCTGTCACTGGTGTTAAGTATTACAATAGGAACTAAATGAGATTCTATTATTTTGTATTATTGTTATTATTTTTATTATTGAAAAAGTACATAGGACGACGACATGTCTCACTATATGTATATGACAAAAATAAAATTGTACATCGTTGCTTTTCATATATACATAAGTGATATGACATATATCTTTGTGTTATTATTATTATTATTACTAAAGACACTCTCTGCGTATTATTATTATTAAAATAACTTTAGTTTAAGAAATGATATACCTATCTATCAGAGATTAAATGTACTTACTATTGTGTTATTTTGTCATTTCTCGATTTTATATAATTTGATTTGAGTTGTTCTATTATTGTTGTTCTACTCATTGTAGCTGGTGGTACTAAATATCTTTTTTCATATCTTTTGTTGTATTTTTAGAGCCCCAAAAAAAAAAAAAAATATTAAAAATTGATTCTACATTTTTCTATTCTTATTTTTCTTCTTTATTTTGTCACTTTTATTTATTTGTCCCATGGTATATGGTAGATACAATGTGAAATGAATATTCTATTTTTGTTGTTGGCATCGTCGTTGAGGTTGGATGTGTTTGAGGGAACTTTTCATTAAAAATATGTTATTTATTTATTTTTTGAAAAAAAAAAAGAGAAAATAAAATTTTCGCACTATGGCAGTTAAACGGTGATTGAACCACTTGAAAATAAATAATTTATTTAAATTTTGCAACAATTTAGTATTCATTGTGATGATTGTTAAAAATGTTTGTTATTGATTTTTATATATTTAAATTTCTTTACCTTAATTAGTTCTATTCTTGTAAAAATTTTCTTTTTATAAAGTTGATTGAAAGTAGTTTTATGAATCTCTTGTAACTGAATTTTTTTTGCTTTTAAGAAAGTTTTCTTATTTATGGTTAGAAAATCTAACGATAAATTACCAGAAGGATGTTATGTAAATTAAAACCACTATTTTTTTTTTATAAATATTTAAGTTATTTTTAATGCATTCATACCTTTATCATAAAACAACGCTATTGTTATTATATGTACGTTGTTTTAACGTATAATATTGGTACATAGCTATTTTTTACTATGGAAACTTTTAATTTTCATATTTTTTTTTCCGTTTATTTAATTTTAATTAACCAAAGAAGTAACTGGAATTTAATATGC
This sequence comes from Ptychoptera contaminata, assembly GCA_963942525.1. Classification (NCBI taxonomy): domain Eukaryota; kingdom Metazoa; phylum Arthropoda; class Insecta; order Diptera; family Ptychopteridae; genus Ptychoptera; species Ptychoptera contaminata. Next base: position 7,682,337 of record OZ012637.1, read on the forward strand.
CTTTGAGTGTTGTTCTTTCTATATTTTTTGTTATTGTTATTGTTTATGTTATTATTATGTTATTGTTTGTTATTCTAATTGTTTTGAACATGTCAACATTAATAAAATAAATATTATTTGATGAGTATGTTTAAACAATTACAAATAAAAGGAGAAAACAGAAGTTATTATTATTATTATTATTATTATTAAAAAATATATATATTTATATAAAAAGTACAGACGGAGGTATATCAGGGTGAGATATAGTTTTATAAGAGAAGTTGAACAGTATTATTACTATATTTGTGTTTTATAAATTTATATAGATAGATATGATACTTAAATATTTGTTTTTTCTTTTTTTTTTTGTAACTAGTATAATCCATATGTTAGTATTTTTACCTTGTACTCAAAAAAAAAACTACCTTCATGTCATAATAAAATGAAGATAAAAGGCGAAAAGAAAATATTTTAATAATAATATGATGGATATGTTTATGTTTTACATGTGAAATAGATTTATTATTTAAAATGATGTTGACGACGACAACTACATCGACGTCTTTACAATGAGGATAACGACGACGCATGTAAATCATAAAATAATGGGGTTTTTTTTATTGTGAGAAGACAACGCGAAATTAAGTATATTTTGATGACTGGTTGCGGTTAGTTGGTGCCTCATGTACTTAACCTCATTCTAGTTATTATTATTATTACTATCGTTGATTATTTAAGAAGTAATAAAATAACTAAATACTATATGACAACGACGATGATTTACTTACATGAGAGAGTTTATTGTTATTGTAATATATTTCCTTTTTCTTATTTTAATTTTTTACATAAGTTGTAACAATAATAAAGGGATCAATCACGTTTTTTTTTTTTGTTTTGTTAAACTATGATGTGGATCTTCTTCGCCTGTTTCTATTTGTTTTCTTTAACAATGTAATTCTTGATTTTTTTTCCATGTAAAACAGCAGATATTTAAAGTAGTTTTTCTATTTTTATAACAAAACATATATATGATGGTTGTTGCTCACTCACTACTTTTGGGTTGTTTAGTTAATATTATTGATGGAATAAAAAACGTCATTTTATGATATGATTATGGTTTTTAATCCATTAAAGTTATGCATTCAGTTTAACTTAGTAACAAAATAGGCAGAAAAAAATATGCATTAATATAATATGATGGGATATATTGGTTGTTGCTTGTTGTGCTAAACGAACAAACAAACAAACGAACGGATGGATGGATAGATGGGTTCCCTTAAATATATATATATATATATATATATATTTATTGCAAATGACAATATATAAGAATAACAAATTTGTTTAAAGAAGAGATTTTCGTGTTTTCTATTGAAAAGAAAACACAGGAAATACTTTAAGGATATAGATTTTTTTTAAATAATAATAATACTTAATTATCCGTATAATATTGAGTTTGTCAGTGGTTTTGTAGCTCATTTTATTTTTTATTTTGGTTGTACTTAGGGGATTTCATTTTTTTTATTAAGGGTTGAGGAGGTAGTTTTTTCTATTTAATTTCTTTTCTTTATATTTTTTTATTATAATATTAACCTCCTTCTTTAGCCATAGTTAATAGTCTTAAAGTATTTAATATTTATTTACATTAAATGTTGTGACGTTTTCCTTTTGAAATACTTTATTTATATTTTATTATGTTTTCTGTGTTTGTTTGACGGACGGGATTTAAATTTAGATACAAAAAAGACGTTTATTTATTTTTTTTTGTTAAATATTTTTTGCTCTATTTAGTAGAATGTTAGTGATTTTTATTTTATTTTTCTTGGTTTGTTACTCTTAATTAAATTTTAATTATTTTCCTTTTGTTATTTATTTTTATATGTTTTCGTTTAGCAGAATATTGATGTTTTTTTTTTATTAAATTCTGTTGTAATTTTACGTTAATTATCTGGCTGCTTGATGATGCTACTATTTTCATGACACATTTCTAAATTAAACAATAAACTTAATATTAATTGTTTAGAACGAAAAAATAATGCTCTATAATGATGATGCAGTTGTTGCAGACGGATGCTGCAAATATTTGTCATTTTTATTTGCTGAATAATAATTATAATAATCTTTAATTGTGTTTTTTTTTTGTTATTACTTATTTGTACGTTGATGAAAAGTAAAAGTTATTTAAATTATTTAATAATAATAATAATAATATAAATCTTAGTTTATTTACCATGATAAAAATTGGCGCCAAATAAATTATTTTTACTTTTAATAATTTGCTGCTGCTGTTGTATTACTGACTGAGTGTAGTATTTGTAATTGTTTTGTTATTTCATAATTAAAATTATTCTTTTAATTTTTACTTTGTGTTTTTTAATCTAATCATAATGTTTGTTTATTTATTTTCTTTTATTATTATTGTATAAAAATGTAATATATTTATAAAGCAGCGCGAATATTATTATGCTTTTATATTATAATAATAAAGCTTTAATCGCACAAACCATGCATTTCAATTCAGTTTATAAGATTTTCTTTTTATTTAGAATTAACCATTCTTTTCTTATATATAATTCCCGGGAAATTTATTTTAATTTAACATAAATAATAATTGTTAATTTAACTTGTAATTTATTTATTAATTAGCATTTTTTTCTATTAAAACCAATTATAATAATTATTATTTTGAAGTATTTTAATTGATTTTTATTGATTAGTTTTTTATTTATTTTTATTATAACATAATTATTTATAAAAATTATTAATTAATTGATTTGTATATATGTATTTATTGTTATTTATTTTTAATTAATTAGTTATTACTGTTTTATTATTATTATTATTATTTTTTTTTATTGCTTTATTATAAGAAGATTGATTTGATTTGATTTTTATTTTATATATTTATATTTGTTGGTTTGAGAGGTCTCGTCTCTTGAAAACAAGATACTTTTCTTTTGATTTCTATTTTATTAATTATTATGCTGGTGGCCGTTTTATTTATTTCTATACATATTTAATTAAATATAATTTTATTTATATATATATATTTTTTTATCTTTTTAATGATAATAATAATAATTATTATTATTAATCTACTTAAAGACGGTATATATTCATTGTTGTTTTGTTAGCTTTAGATGTTGCTACTTTAACCATCATATAAACCTGATAAATTAGAAATAAATTAAATTTGTAATTTAATATTAAAAATATCTTTAATTTCTATTTTCCTTAATTTTTTTTTTATTCTGTCTTTTAACTTAAGAGAAAAGCCAGATGTTGGCGTCCTTTGCGTTTAATATTTTATTCACTTTACTTTTCTATTTCAATAAGCAGATATTATATATACATATATATAGTATTATTTAAAGAATTCTTTTTATTCTTTTCATTTTTCCTATTTTATTTTGTCTTCTTTAAATTTTATCTACAATATTATAATATAATATGTAAATGACAGTATTTTATTCACTAGAAAATTTATCTAGAATGTATTATTTATTTTAAATTCGCTAGAAGCGTTTATTCAAAGTGCATATAAATAAAGAGAAACAGTAAATAAAATTAGCGTAAAAGACATAAATATGTTTAGAGTTCTATAGAAAAAAAAACAATAAGCAAAAAATAAAATAAAATAATCATCAGTAGTAGCAACAGCAGTGAAAGTCGTTATCATAATCCGTATTATTGTTGCTTATATGTAAGTACATACATAATTGTGTATGTAAATCGACGCTCTGGCGAATATGTAATGTTATTTACACTTTTTCTTCTTCTATTTTCTGTAATACTTTCATGTGACATGTACTTATTTAAATACTCAGCGGTATGAGACATCTAAATAAATGGCAAAGTAAAAAAAAAATTATCTATAAACTGATCTGTTGCTTCTTCTCTCTACTATTTCTATAGTCTGTGACTCCTTTAAGGTGCTGCTGGTTATTGCTACTTATTGCACTGCACATTTATTTTCGTTTTTATTCTACCCAGCAACAACAATAATATCAATTTTTAAATAGAAATCTGGAGGGAATTTAAGGTATTTAAAGTTTTTTTTTTCTAAATTGAAAATAGAAAACGAAATATATATCTTTTAAGAAATGTAAATAATATAAAATAGTGTGCGCACGGTATTAGAGGATGATCATTTTCTGTTTAAGTTATTTATATTCTTTAACATATTTCGTAAATAAATATCTCTTCAATAATAGTTGGATTAATTTTAAAATATATATATATATATATGAATAAAAACTAAATAAAGATTAGTTTACGTGGCATTTTATTGTTTTTTAAGTGAAAAAATACCTTTATATCGCCAAATTTTTATTGTTTATAATAGTAATTTTTGTAATCGTGTCATTTGTATTTAATTTAGATTGAAAATTATTTGAAAAGATACTTTAAGGACACAGATGATATAGATGATGATGACATTGGAAAGAAAATTAAAGTCACTTTTCTTTTTATTTTTAAGAATTTTTTTAGATTAAGAATTTATTTAATTAAATTGTTGATTCTTTTTTTTCTTGTCGCCACCGTTGCGCTATATAATTTAATTCAATTGAAAAGTAATTTCATTTAAATGCCAGTTTAGTATATTGTTTTTATTATTATTTTTATTAAAATTAATTAAATAGTTGGGAGAGAAACTATATTTAAAAGAAAACTCTATATATATATTATTTTTCCACATATTATCGTTGGTAAAACTTTTGTAGCGCATATAATAACAAACTATGTTGATTTTTATATTTATTTAATTAGTTAATTAAGAAAATACTTTAATTATCGATAAACTTTCTTATGATGTTTTTTTTTTTTGTTTTTGCTCATAAAATGTGTATGCAGCAGCAATGAGGCTATTATTAGAAGAAGAAATTATTATTATTTTTTGCTGTCTATAATAAAACTGTGAAAATTATGCATTTTCTAGATAGATGGATGGATAGATGATAAATCAACAACAACTGTGTGTGATGGCTTTTCTACTATTTTCTAATGTTTTGAAAATTTTTATTGCATTTTTATTCACTTTTTTATTTTTTCTAAGAGTTTTATGTATAGACGATGCACAGAGTACATTATTATTATTATTACATATATATTTATTTTGTTAATTTATATATAATTAATATTATAGTTATGATGTTTAATTATGTTATAAAACATAAATAACATGAGATGAAGGTTTTTTAAACTCTACCACAAATAAAATGAATGAAAAATGCAGTTTTATAATATAAATTTATGCTTTATTTTCACATACAATACTAAATTTTTACATTTTCGTCTTTAAATATTATTATTATTATTATTGCATTTAAATGTCATCTTTGTTCTCTATATTTATAATGTAAATTTTCTTGGTGTTGTTGTACTCCTTTTACCGTCCGGTTTAATTTCATTTAATTTACGTTGGTTTTTGCTCGTTTTTTGTTGGTACAGGGTGATTTGCATGTGAATTAAGATGCTACGTTTTCTAATTCGGATAGTGTAACTCATTCATGCTGGGATTTTCCCTGGCTTTCAGAGAATCGATGGCAATTGTACCGTATGTCAACATTAGACAATAGAGATTATAATTTTCACAATCATCCTATTTTCCTTTTGTTTTGTTTTTTTTAACGTTGAAAATAGAATTTTAGTGATTTAAAGAAAATCATTTAATAGTTTATAAATTTATGCATTTCTTTATGACAAATAAATGCTTTGTGGTTTTGTCTTTTCCTGTTTATTTTTTTTTTTTCGAATAATATGAGACTTGTAGTAATTTTTTTGTTATAAACCTACTTGTGTATGGCTGTCATTTCTACTTGTTAATTATTACTTTAAATATAATTAAATTAAAATTTTTAATGATTGAAATGTGTGATGATCAGAAAATCTATTTAAATTCTCTTTTTCCTTCGATTTTTTTTTTTTGGTTTTTAATTTTTATTACTTATTTAATTTATCTAATTTTGATGAAATTATGTCAACGCGTTTGGCTTTGCGTAAAATGTTTTAAATAAAAAATTAATGTTTTGATTTTAATAGATATTTTTAAGCGATTTTTACATGCTTTTCTATTTATTATTATTTGTTTAATTTATTTTCTATTTAACCTATTTAATTTTTTTTCGTTTATCTAATTTCTGTCATTTTGTTTATTTTAGTTTGTTTAAATTTTAATGTCTGTCTGACTGTCTGAAAATTATCTTCCTTGAATTTATACTATCTTTATATAAATATTTGGTGTATATTGGTCCGTTGACATTTGTCATAAATTTTTTTCTACTTTATTGAAAAGTTTTTTTTTTTTTTAAGAAATAGACAGATAGACAGACAGACAGACAAATATAAGAAAAAATCCGCGATCATTTCATTGACTTGTCAATAATTGTTTTCCTGCTTAAATTTTCGCTTTTAAAGTACAATGTTTTATTTTCGGTAAAATATTGTGTAAGTTGTTTTCTGTTGTGTCGTCTCTCTGTTGATTGTGATTATTTTTTTTGTTTTGTTTAAGATAAAGAAACACGTTGCTGCTTTTGCGTTATTTTTATCCTCTGTTGATGATGTTTGTCCTGTTTCTTATTATTATTATTAACTTTTTAGTTTAAACAAAGAGAAACATTACTTAATGAAAATACCAGATTGTTATAATCTTAATGAGAAATAATGTAAAAAAAAAAATTAAAATTAACAAAGATTTTGCGTATTAAAAACTATAAAGATTTTCTTTTTCTTATTTATTTATTTAAAAAATAAAAAAAGAAAACATAAAACCGAAAAATATAAAATTATCTTTAAATCATTTAGGTTGACTTAACTATTTTTACTTTTATTATTTTTGTAACATAATAATAAGTGAAATATGTAATAATAATAATAATAATAATGATGATGAGATAATAATAATAATAATAAGGAAGACATAAACAGAGTGAAAAGAGTAATTTTTTTTACTGATGCTTTATTTCTTTTTGTGTCTGTAGAGATAAGTTTTGCTGATTTTTTTTTTGTTTTCTTTTCTTTTTCTTAATTTTTCCTTTCTTCGTTTCTCCATATACATATATATTGTTAGTTCTATTTTATGTACATTTCATCGCGTTTTTCTTATTTTTTTTTTTTTGTTTAAATAAACAATAAAAATGAGATCAGTGTACGCACATTAAACAGCGACGACGACGACCACAGCAGCAGCAGCAAAACAGCATCAGCAACATCTTTAATTTTAAAAATATTTTCTTTATTATTTTTTTTTTTTTTTGATTTGTAATTTTCCTTTCCTTTCTTTTTTTTTTCAAAGTAACATGATGTGATCTCATTATGATGCATGTTTTATTTATGTATAATAATAATGTTGACGAGATTATATTCTCGAGGACAATGGCATCGTTACATATAGTCGAACAACAGAGAAATAAAAATAATGTTTTTAAAAATGATAAAGGTGATGGACAAATGATTTTTGTCTGACTATTAAAAAGCAACAGTGGTTGGTTTCACTTTATCCTTTTCTTGAAGTAATCTGCTAATGTCGCGTCTGTCTATAACATTGATGATGACTATTGTTTATTTCTATGTTAATAAAGGAAGAAGCAGAAACACGCTCTATATGATATTCATTGTATCATGACGTTGGTCCATCTCCGTAGACTGATCATATCGCTGAATCTTCATAATGAAGAAACTTAATTTTATGGTTTTCTATCTATGAATGTGGTTATTTTGAGAAATAAATGTAGATTATTGCTACTAAAATTATTCATATGGTCTTATTGATTGTTTTTAAAATCGCAGATTGTTTTTTTTTTTTTAATAAAAGATACTCTTAATCCATATACATATTGTGTCAAGAAGCATATACAATTCTTCCAAGAATTAAAAGAAAAAAAAAGTAAATACGAAATAAAACAACAAGGTTCAATATATTACCTCCTGCTGCACATTTTCGATTCCCGTTGGTGTTTTATTTATTTCTTTTCAATTTAAAGAAAAATTAATGTTAAAACAATTGTGTTGGGTTTTTTTGTTTTAATTTTCACGTTCCTTTTTTTTTTTTTGCAATTTTAATAAAAATTTTGCATGTTTTTTTTTTAAATATAAATTTAATAATTTATTTTAAAAGAAATTTCGTTTTTTCTTTTCTTTATTTGTTGTGTTTTGCTGTTGTTGTTGCAACTTTAATTTAATTATTTAATTAAAATTTGTTTTGTTTTGTTTGTCGGTCATTGAACTAAAGCACACAATACAAATTTTATTTAATGTAAATAATTTACTCCTGTTTAATTAAGTCGTCGTTGTCCTCTTTTATCGTTTTTCTTGCATCATCATCATCATCACTATCGGCATAATTATTTGTTCATTATTTGGCGCTTATTGTTTAAAAATCTACATATTGTACGCCTAATTTTTTTATTTTTTGTGTTTTTATTTATTTTAATGTTTTTTTTTTTTATTTTTAAATAAACTTATTTTTTTTACGCCAAAATAAACGGTTGTTTTTGCTTTCATCACTCTAAATAATTAATGTAAATAATTGAAGAAAACGTAAATAAGATGTTCCTTTTTATTTTTTACTCTGTACCGCTTTTTGTGTTTATACCGCACATGTCATTTGCGTGATTATTTTATAATTATTGACTAATTTTTAATATGTGGCTTTGTATTTTAGCACTTTGAGGTGAAGAAATTTTATTGACAAGTTGCCTAATTTAAATACAGAATATTTTCTAAGATTGATTTGTGTTAATAAACATTTATCAACGTTTTTTTTTTTTCGTATTGTATTGTTTTAATTACGAAAAGATAAATAATAATAAACACAAATGTTGTCTGTGTTTAATTAACCTAATATTATTAATATTTTTTTATTATAGAATCATTTAATAATTATTAATTTTTGTAATAAAAATAAAATTAATAGAAAGTTTACAAAAAAAGGAAATAAATTTTCCAATAATGACACTGAAAATACAAATTAAAAGTTTTGTGGCGGCTGCTGTTGCTGCTATGTTGTCACCGCTAATCACAAATAAAGAATAAAAGGGTTAACTTGACTTAAACTGTTGGCCGCTAAAATTATGATTAAAGTTTTCTTCATTTGTTTTTGTTCGTTGTCGTAAAGCTTATTATTACTTTATTATTTTTATTATTAATTTTGAATGGTAAAAATATGATTGAAATATATATATAAAGGGCGGAAAAGCGGGTGTAGATAAAAAATAAAAATATATCTATAAGAAAATTGTGACATCTGTTGTGTTACGTTTCTATAGAAAATGATGGTTGTTGTGTATTTTGTCTTGTCTTGTCTTTATTACTTATTGTTGTTTAATGGTGATAGAGGATGCAATAGAATAATTTGAACAAACCCTAGGTTTTATAATGGTGCATTTTTTTTTTTGGTTTAATTCCTTTTTGTAACGATAGTATTGTGGAATGGACAAAACTAAAGAAAACACTTTCTAGAAATGCATTTTGCTTGCTTTTATTATTCAGAATTTTTTTTTACTTGATTATAAACGCGGAATTTATAGTGTCAATAGGATTAGTTTTAGATAAGAAATTTAATTTATTTATATTACGTTTTCCTTGTATTATTATATACCTTTTATTTAAATAACCCTTATGATATAATTGCTTATTATACGAATTATTAAACTTGTGGATAAAATAATGTTATGAGAATAGGAAATGCGTGTAATTTGTATATTTGTTGTGATAATTTTTCTTTTATTATTAAAATGAAATAAAATTAATTTTTTCTTTACGCTTTTGTTCAATTTAATTAATTGTTTCCTCTCTTGACATTACGTTACAAAAAAAAAAATAAAGCACCACTTTTACATTATAAATGAATAGGTGGTGTCGTCTAATGGTTGGTGGTTATTTCTTTTGCATAATGCAGCTCTCACTTTCCTTTGTTTATTTATTAACGTGTTTTAACAATTACAATTTATTTATTTTTTTGCAGTAAAGGAAAAATTTATTCATTAACTCCCTCATCGTCTTTTGATTGTAGCAGCATACTTGGTTCTTTCCGTTTTTTCTTTTAAACAACACGATGGTTATTATTATGTTTGTTTGTTTATTTTTATTCCTTATTTTGTATAAAAAAACAAAATAAAAATCTTTAATTTAAAAAAAATATATATAATAATAGTAACAGGTGGTATGTGTTGAATTATTTGAAGGAGTTTTTCGTTTTTAATTCTTTACATATAAAATTTTCTTACTTTAATTTTTATGTTGCTTACTTTTTGCTTGTGTAGGGACACAAAGACGTAGTTATTTCATTACTATTATGATTATTATTTTTATCATCCACTTTGACGCGTTAATTTGATTTTTTTTTGTTAATATTTGTAGCATCGGTTTTCTTAAAAGTATTTTTTTGTTTTGTTATTTTTTCTCAAATTCAAATCGTGGTAAATTTGAAAGAAGATTTACCTTTTACCTGAACTCAACAAGTTTACCTTAAAAAATAAAGATGAGAAAAACACAAGTAATATAATTTTCATATTTTTCCCTTAAAATCTTTTCTCTATTTTTTTTTGCATTCTGACAATTAATCTGCATACAAATTGTGTTTACTTGTTGCAACACCTTTATAATAATTACCTGCTTGAGAATATTTGCCACACTATCGCGATTACGTTAAACATTGCGAAGTAGTATGATTTGTTGTGAAAATAAAGGAAAATTTTTTATTTCTTTCTATTTTATTTTTAATTGATATGTTTTTTATGTGATTAATTTTCTTGTTCAATAATTGAATTGTCTGTAATAAAAATTAATAAAAGTGTAATAAAATTTATGATTTTTTTTTTCTACTTTCATGCTGCTGACCATATGGTTGTTGTTTAATAAATATTTTCCTATTTTTTTTTTGTTATTTTTCTTTATACTCATGTTGACTGACGTACAGCGCGCTAAGAGTATACATTTTTTTTTTGTTTTTGATTCAAGAAGGATTTCAACTTAAAATCTTTATGCTTTTTAGATAAGGAATTTTATTTTTATTTTATTTAACTCAATTTATTAGTTAATAATTTGTTAACATTTGTTATTTATGTTTATGTTGATGGTTGGTTGCTTGTGTGGTTTTTTTTTTGTTTTCTCTCTATCTGTTTTACAAATAATTTTATGTTTTTAATGTTAATTTTTTTCGTAAATCATCATCACTTTGCTGTTTATTAAAATACAAAAAAAAAATGAAGAGAAATAAAAATATTAATAAAAGCAAAATTTAATGTTTTTTTTTTTTTATGTTCTGGTTTGTTCCTATAATAAATATCAGTATCAGTTATATCGGTTGTCTACAATCAAATTAAAGATTATTGAACCTTTTAATGTGTATTTTTTATTTATTTTTATTGAAAAAGGGATGAAGACTGTGGAGTTTTGTGTTGTGTTTTGTTGTGTTTTTTTACATTTGATCCAATTAGCCATCTGCTGTTGGTGGTTTTTTTTTGAATTTTATTTTAGTCTTCTTGATGGTTTTCGTTGTTGTTATTATCGTTGCCGTTTTTTTTTTGTTCTTCATTTTCTCTTCTTTATTTTGTAACACAAACGTTGTCGTCGTCATCGTATAATACAATGAATATATATATGTATTTTTGTAAATTTAATCAATAAAAATTGTGTTTTTATTTTTAATAACATATGCTAATAGCTTTTCAATATTATTATTAACAATAATAATAATTTAAATAAAAAGTCAGAATATTTACTTTCAATATTGACATAATTATAATACAATGAGTATAAATGTTTATTAACAAAATAATGCAATTTTTCTTGTACTTTTTTTTCTTTCTCAATAAAATTTAATGTAACATTTTAATGCTACAAAAGATTATCATTTTTATTTATTCAAAATCTGACGACTTTTGACTAACATGTTGTAGATTATTCTGCTTTTAAATATTATTCACTTTGTGTTGTTGATTCTCAAAAACATAATTTTTGTTTATTTATTTGCTTTGTATTGTGTAGTATTGTGCAGTGTAAGGTATTTTTAACTTTGTTTTTATTTAGAAAAAAAAATCATAAATATTTATTTTATGTAATTTAATATTATTATAGATTAATGAAAATATTTTAATTGTTGTGGATTATTATTATTATTATTATTGTTATGAATTTTAATTCACTTGCATTTTTTTGCTTATATTTACAAAATAAGTAAATATGATTTTTTTTTTGATAGGAAATGAATGTCTGCAGTTTACTAAAGAAGTAGATGATATGAATGACGATGATGACGACGTTATGATAAGTATTTGGTTTAAATTAAAAGTACGAAAAATATTTTATTTTTAATAACTAAAAAGACGACGAAAACGACAACGTTAGACATTTTAATGTATAAAACGCAAAAAGAAAAAGTATTTATGCTTGTAGTTAGTTGTTGCTGTTGTTGTACTCTTCAAAAATAAAACTTCTTCAGCATAAAAATATTTCCTATTTAATAAAACAAGTCACGTATGAATTTTTTTGTGTATATAAAATAAAATTATAACTGCTGTTGCTGCTGACTGGATGGCTGTTTCTAATATTGAAATTTATTCAATAGAATTAAAAACATTGAAAAAAAAATGCTGAAATTTAAGGAGTTGGGCGTCATGAGACGGGGGGTATTAAAAAATTGTCTTAAATAAAATTCCAGAATTGAATTGATAGAAGAAAAACATAAAAAAAACCATTAAATAAGTATTTTTTTTTTCCTTTATAAAAGACAAAAATGTCAAAAAACACGAGACACACAAGCCAATAATAATGTCAACTTATGTGGTAGAGTGACTATATGATGGTATTACATTTATTTAATTTCTTTTTTTTTATTTTATTTTATTTTACTGAAAAAAAGGGTCAATATTCACCTCCTTGTTGTTGTCGATATGTACGCTTTAGTTGGTGAGGTGGAAGGCCAGACACCCTTTTTTATTTATTCTTTTATCTGTTGCTATATTTTATATGTTGCCGTTATTTTGCGTTATTTTATTAAGACTATTCTATATTATTGTTGACTTTTAATAAATAACCAAAAAAAAAAATATTTTATTCGCGAATAGAAAAAGAAATATCGTGAAAATTTATTGCTTCTTCTTGTGTTAATTATTTCTAAATAGACTATTTAGTGGTTTTTATTCGTCCATGTCTGTCCGTTCTGTCTCTTAAATTATAAAGTTTATTACATTTTTGTAATGTATGTATTTGCGGTGATAAAACCTTTAAAATATAAAACCGTGATAGATCCATCCATCATACATAAATTTTATTATATTACTTGTTTAAATTTTATAGTTTATTATGTTGTTAAATAATTTTTATTAAAAATATTAAAAGGAAAAAATAAAGGTAAAACTATCATAAAACAAATACATAAAACATAATTTCTAATTTTCTATTATTTTAAATATAAACGAAAACCACCATACGGTGCAAAAATTAATAATAAAATAATAATAATAATACATTCCCCTAGAATGTTATTGTCTTTTCAAATGCTATTTTAACAATTTTTTGTGTATAAAATTTTTAACATAAGATTCTCCCGGGTGGAGGCAAAATGTTCCCTTGTTTTAACATATATACACGAAACAGTTTTTTTCGAAACGCTATTTTTGGCAATAAATCTAAATTCTGGACATATTAAAAATGAGAAATGAAAAATTATTAAGTAAAACAGAAAAAAAAGTCGTCTCTAAATGGTTGTCTTAAATTTTCTATTCCAAAAAGTGAATAGTGTCAAAGTTTAAGGGGAGTAGTAGTAGCAACAGCAGCAACAACATAAGAACATAAAGTAGATACTAGTCTTTGACACAAATTCAAAACCAATATACACACGAAATAAATTATATGTGCTTCTATCGGATTCGTTGTTATTGGGGTTAAAAATATGTAATCGAGTCTTGTTTAAAACATTTGAAATATTCTTTTATTATTTGTAAAAAAGAACAAAAAATTTAAGATGGAATAAAGGGGTTGTTATTGTTCTTTAGCGTAGCGTTCTTGTTTAGTTCTTGTCGGAATCTATACATATTTATGTTATTTTTGCAAAAATAAAATTGCTTTCATTTAGCCCAAATAAGTTAAAACCGGAATTTTTTTCCTTTATCTATTTATTAATTTTATAAATATAAAAAAAAATGTAATTCGTGTGTTTAGAATTTTTCACTGTTGCTGTTTGGATGATTGGTTGGTTGTTTGATACCTCGCTGTTGCTATTTTCATTGAAACTTTTTCTTGTTTGAAATATTTTTCTTTTCTTTTGTCAATACTTTTCTACAATATATAAATGTTTTCCTTGTTTTATGTTTTTTTTTTCTTTCTTTTAAAGAAATAGAATTTTATAGCCAGTTGTTGTGTTGGGCTTGTGGATATGGCATATAATCGTATTAAAGTTTTACCATCGTCGTCGTTGTCATAAAAGTTTCTTAATTTCTTGCAATTTATATAAATTTTTTTCTATTTTTATACTGGCGCTAAACCAACCATAAATACACCTTATATGTAGTGGCCTTACTCACGACTATATGTTTTTATATCAATTTATTGATTTGATTTTGTCGTTAATAAACAAGCATATATAATACCACACATAGATGAAATAAAACACTACACCTTTCTTTTATAAGTTAAATAATAACAATATGTTGGGTGTTGTTAAACCAATTTGTAAAGTAAAAAAAAAGCTTTAACACACTGGTAGAGATAATTATAGACCTTTAAGAAAAGTTTATGCCATTTTCTGTTTTCTATATATTTTTGATGCTTGACACTTAGTGTTTATTTTCTTTTTCTTTTCTTTGGGTATTAAAGTTTTTGTCGCTTTATGTTGTTTGGTTATTGCCTTTTATGTTAAATAACATAATAATAGCAACAAAACTACTATACTTAACTTTACTTAACAACTATTGGTAAAATGTTATTATCATTATAATTAACGTGTTAAATTGTATATGTTTTACGTTTTAATAGTATATGCGGTATGATGAGGTGTTTGGATGCAACAAAAATTCATATCAAAGAAGTCCAGTCACCATTGAATCGAAACAAACCCCATTAAACATTCACCACCTATCTCTATTCTGTAACTATATAAATTATGTTATTTAATGACATGGCGATTTATTTTAATGTTTTCTTGTTTTTTTATATTTTTGCTTGATTTTTACGTCTGAAATTTTCTTATTTAATGATTTTCTTTTGCTTTTGATTGTTTAACGAAATTTTGATTTAAAATTTTTTTATATATTTTGTCGTTGGATTACTTGGCTGACAATGTCTTGTTATTTTATTAGAATTAGTGATAAGTGTATTAAACTCTTTAGTGAAACATAAATTAAAGCATTAATATTCTAGCAGTGTAATGTTTTTATTTTAATAAAATTTAAAGAAAAAATAATGACGTTTTTGTTTTTGTTTGTTTAAAGTCAATTTTGGATTTTAAATTCTTTTTTATCTGATTTTTATTGAACTTTTTTTATTATCATTATGCTCTATCTCTGACGTATTACGCTATTAATTTGTGTTTTTAATGTTGAGAAGATATTGGTTATAGATGTTAGTTTTTTTTGCAAAAACTATACCTAATAACAATGTAAATACATTTTTTTTACTATATAAATCTCTTTTAAATAAATATGGTTGTTTTTTTTTTATGTATTCTCTTGGTTAATGTCTCATTATTGTTAAATTATGAATGGGTCAGCAGTATTTTTTCTAAGATTAATGATTACAAATGCATAAAAATCGATTACAAATGCGATGACAATAAATATGATTTTTCGATGTCGATAACACATAATAATAGATTATTATGATTAAAATCAATACTTGGTTTTCTTGTACGTAAAAGGTTTCTCAATAGTTTTTTTTTCCTAGTTTTTCTTTTATATTGTTTCTTTTAAAGTTTTACCGTCTTATATTTGAATGCATGATTTTTCTTTTATTTATTTTTTTTTTGCTTTATTTGCACATTTTGTTTGCTTAGAGAGATTTGTTGTTTGCAAAAAAAAAAAACAAAATTAAAATGAAAAATGTGTGTCCGTTTTATGTTTGTTGAAAAATGAAAAATTAGCCTAATTTAATGCTTGCTGCATACAAAAGATGTATGTTGTCTCTTCGATGTGAATCTTATTGTTTGCCATTTTTTTGCAGTAATTATGATTAGATTTTCTTTCATTCAGTTTTGAAATCTAAGAACTACGTCGCTTGTTTACCTTTAAATGGTTTTTCTTTATTTATTTTTTAGCTTAATGTTGTTGTTTGTAGCGATTTTTGTTTTTAAAAATAAAAGTAAAATATTGCAATAAATGTTTAAGAAAAGATATCATTAAATGATAAATATCCTTCAGTAACAAATGTTCAAACAATTATTCTGTCACACCAGTGTTGTGTGTTCTGTTAAAACTGCGTTTTCTAACATTTAGTCTAAGGGAGATATTATTATTGTTTTTCGTTTCGTTGTATTTTTGCTAAATTCATTGAAATATTGACAGCATCGATATACATATACACACACTACATAGCTGCATCCCTTTAGTTTTGCAAATAAAAGAATGTTTTTTTTTTTTTTTTGTTATTTGTATTGCAATTTATATGCAGAATCGTTACCGTATCGCACCGCACATTTATAATGCTATTATCACGAAATATTACTTTTTTGATATAGATTAATGTTTGGTCATTTATTATATTATTAACGTTAATTTGTTTGTTTCGTCGTCGTCGTATAAATGTGGTGTTAAAATGAAATAATAACAATAATAATAATGTGTAACAGGGCGCGCGCAACAGTAGGTTTTAATTTTTCTATCTTTCTTTGATTAAACAGATTTTACGCCTATAATTGTCGGTGTTTGTAGTCATTTATTTGTTGTTGGGAACTACCATTGTTGCTGATATATTTTTCCTTCCTTAGTTTACTTTTTTTTTTGTGTAAATGTAACGAATTTTTTATTTGTTATTTTATTTAAGCTGCAAAGGAGAAGAAGAAGAAGAAGTTTCTATACACATTTATATTGATTGACAATCGTTTGTTAAATTGATTTTTATTGAAGGTAAAAAGAAAACTAAATAAATAAATAATTTTTTATTTATTGCATTTAATTTAAATTTTCTCTCTCTTAATGCTGAATTCACTTTTGATTAATTTAATTAAAATATCTTTTCCCTTTTCTTTTTTGTGTGTTTTTTGATTTTCAATTGAATTTTCTTTTTTTTTGTTATAAGAATAAGGAAAATAAATTTAATTTTTGTCTAAGAAGATTGGTTGGTTGTAAGGTTTTATTTATATAAATATAAAGGTAAAGAAATCATAGAAAATTTATTTACAATAAATATCGCGACATGGAATTTTAATTTTTATTCAAAGCGGTATGTTTGCGTTTTTATTTTTTTTTTTTAGAGGAATATTAAGTGGTGTTTCTTATTTTTATTTTCTTAATGCGTTTTATTACATAATAATTTTGTTTTTAATGTTTAAATTTTGTTTAATTTAATTTAATTTAATTAACTGTTAATTTATGAATAAAATTGGTCGAGAGCGAGAAAAATGGGAAAAATAAACAATTTATAGTATTTATGGTTTTTTATGTTTGTTTTTTATGAATGAAATAGTTTTTATTTTTGGTGTGATGTGTTTGCCTAGCTGAGTTGTTGTGTATGGTGAAGAATTTTTTCATTTTTTTGTTATATTTTAATATAATTAAAAGTTTTGTAACTGTCTTTTTCCGTGAATAGATTCGGTAATAATGTAATAATTTTTTGTATATTTTTAATTCTGGTTAATAAAAATAAAAAAAAATTTGTTTTTTCCAATTTGTATTTTATGTTTTTCATTAGCCATTTCGATAGTTAAAATAAAGAAGAATGAAAATAATAATAATAATAATGAGAAATGTTACGTAATTTTTCTGTTTTAAAATAAATAAAGAATTTGAAACATTTTATTTAATTTTTATTATTTTATTTTATTTTAGGTTTTTTTTTTGGTGAAACCAAGCAAATTGAAATAAAAATTAATTAGAAAATAAAGAACATAAAACGTATGCAACGCGCAGCAGTGTGTTTTGTGTTTATTAAAATGTTTCTTTTTTGGTGTTTTACTTCGTTTTTTTTTATTATTATTTTTATGCTGTTTAATACTGTTTTTGCTGTTGTTGGTTTGCTACAATGTATATAAATCAACAGGATTTGTTAATATTTTTTTTTTTGCTTTTATTTCTATTTCAGTTCTTTATTAATTAAACAACATTGTGTTGTTTGTCTTTTAATCATTTCTTGAAGATATATTATGTATTATCTTATTATGCATTAAAAAATAAAAAATCAACAACATATAACATATTGTAAAGAATAAATAACAAATTTTTTAATAAAATTAAAATCAAAGAAATAAAAGGAGTTGGAGTCGTCTCAGAGTCAGTCAGTTTTGTTTCTTTTTTTTTGTGGTTTTTATTTTTCGTTCTTTTACTTTTTATTTTCTTTTCTTTAAATTTTTTTTTGTTTTTGGTGGTCGCGTCGTTGTTGACCTAAATTTTTCTTTCACACAATATTTTTTTTTGTTATTTAATTTTTCTTTTGCTTATTTTTTTTGTTATTTTTTATTCTTCATTTATTCAACAGAGCAGTTATATTAACCGAATAAAAAGAGATATTTTATAAACAATTAATATATACATATAACGAATTTGTAGTTTGTTTAATTAAATTATATACGCAATAATGCAGTGTCGGGCTAAGGACATTACATATTTTGTTTTTGCATTAATATAGAGTCTTCCCGGAAACTATAGCGAAAACATTTCGAGTTTATCAATAGAAGTACTTAGTAATAAAAATCGTAAAAATTCATCTTATTGTTATTTTGGCAAAGTTTGAATTATTTTGTTTAAATACTATACAATATTTGCAGAATGATGAGGAGTATTCTTTGGAATTCTTTGCGATTTTCAATTGCTTATTTGTTTCAGAAATTCTAATATGTGTCTTTGTTTACAAAGAAATATTTTTTTTAAAGTGTATTTATCTTGAATGTGGAAGAATCAGATGAAGAAATAATTTCTATAAATTTAATTTATTTTCGTTTTTACATAATTTTTTTTTTATCATTTTATAATGTTGCTGCTCCTTCGTATTAAAGTCTGTTTAATCTTTTTCTTTTTTTTTTCTTAAATTTGTAGATATATACTTTATACATATATTGTTTTTGTATCGATCAAATAATAATTTATTCATTTTTATTTAATTAAATTTACAATATTTATAGTGTGTTTTGTTTACGAGAATTTATTTATATGTTTCGTTTGTAATTATTACTGGTTGTTTTAGAACAAGAAAAATTAGAGCATAGTTTGTGATGATGTTGCTGAAGGTGAGAAGGAAAATTTGTTTATTAAAATTATTCTTTTGTAAAGAAAAATGTTGGCGCATCACCTGTTGTAAAATACTACTATGTCTGCGAGATGTTTGGTAATTACTTTTCGTTCTTTTTTTTTTTTTTGTTATTGGTGAGAATTTTATTTTATTATTTATATTATAAATTTTGTAAACAAATAATTTTTCTCCTCGTTTTTATTTATTTATTTTTTTTATTATGATTTATTTTATTCGCGACATGTATGGTACCGCTAAGTGAATTTATTGTAAATAATGCAAGGCTTTTGATTATTTTTTCTCTCCTCTGTTGTTATTTTGTATTTATTAATCGAATGCGTAATCTGCTGTGCCTGCTGATGTACATGTTGTCGTTGTAATCATTGTCTCCTCCTTTAAAAGTATGGTCAACAAGATTATATATATTTTTATTATTGATTTGCTATAAATTTTCAATATTTGATGTGATAAATATTTATAACCAAAAATAAACCAAAGAAAATCGAGTAGAGTTCATTATTTATGTATTTATGCTATTAAAAAAAAAGTAAATAATAAGAGAGTTATTAAATAATTTTAATTTATGTTTTATTAAATGTTAATTATATTTATTATGTTTATATTTTGATAATTGTTGTTAATAATTATTGTAATTTATGTATTTTATTTTGTATTAATTACTGTGGATACTTGTATTTAATTTTATTTTTCATTATTATTATTTGGGGAAAACATGTTGATACACATTTATGTATTTATGGTGAAAACATTGGTAGTTTATTTTATTTTAATTATTTAATTGTGGTATGATGATTATTAATGGAAATAATTTTTCATTGTTTTAAGTTATTTTAATTTTGTATTATTTATTTTTAAAACCAATATTTAATTGTAAATACATTAATTTTTTTAATTCTATTTAATGTAATTAAACATTTTTACGCGAATTATTACTGTGCAGTAAATTTACTGGCGTATTAACACTTTATTTTTTTACATTTATTAATTTTCTAGATTACACATTACACATTGTAATGATTTAATAATTGATTAAAACGCATTTAACGCATATATATATATTTATAAAATTAGTTAAAATTAATCAAAGTTTAAATATATGCCGCCTGTATATTGCAATAAATTGTATAATTAATTTTATTAATTAAATATAATATTTAATTGCATTCAATTGTGTGGCAGCAAATATATATAAATTTTTTATAAAAAAATATACTTTTATTTAAAAAATATCAATTTCATGTGTGTGCTGCTTTAATTTATTTTTTAAGGTTTTTCTCTTTTTGTTGACTTTTTGTTTCTGGTTTTTTTTTTTGCTTTGGTTTAATGTGAAATAAAATCAAAAAAAAAAAATGCAGCGCGAATAAACAAATTAAAACTGTAAATACAACTCTTTCAAAATTTCTTTCATTTTTTTCTTTATATTATTATTATAAACAAAAAAATATATAAAAAGAATTAAAATTAATGCTGCATGCGTTTGCTGCGTGTAACATACACTGTTGTTGGATGGATAGGTAGATAATATCCAAGTAAATCAACCAACGAACCAACCCAAATGTACGACATTTTCTGTAATGTACATGGTTTTTTTTTTGTTGCTAAATAAATAAAATAATTTGTCCTCAAGTACTTTACAGAAATTAATTCATTTTCATGTTGTTATTTCTTATTCTGTGGAGTGGTTTTTTTTTTATTTTTATTTAATGATTTTTATTATTACGATAATTATTTTTATGTATTATTAGCTTATTACGGTTGGGTTATATGTTTGTCTGTTGTATTGTCCTTCTCACCAATGATTTAACATAAATTTAGTTACTGTTTGTTGTTTGACTAAAGAAATGAAATTACAAAAAAACGAAAAAAAAAAACATTTCTTATATTCTTTAATTTACCAACGATGAACTGGTTTCTGTTGATTTTTCTTTTTTTTTTACCTTTTACTCTTTCACTGTGGCTGATGGTTTGTCTGTCATAAAAGGTACGTGCTAAATGTAATTCCGGGTATAATTTTTATTTTATTGTTATGATTATTATTATTTATTTTATTATTATTTTTTTTTTTTGATATGTATTTATTTTTTATATATTAAAAAAGAAAAAAAATTAAATAACATTATGCTGTTGTTGTTGGATTTTTCTTCTTTTTTTTTGTCTAATTCTTGTTTCTCTTAATAAAGGGTTTGTTATTTGTTTTTCATTTTGACGGTCGGTACAGTAACAGAGTAGCAACAGCAGCATACATTAGAACACAACCCCTTTATTTTCTTATTGTAAAAAATTTCATTGTCATCTGTTTTTACTTGCAATTTAAATATTATTTATTGAAAAGTAAAAGAAAAATTAATTCAAGGGGTTTTCACTTTGGTTTAACGAAATAAAGTTAAACAAAATAAAGAAAAAAAAAGGTCATCAAAGCCAAGTCGTTGTCGTTGTTTTCGTCGTCGTCATTTTTCTTTACTCTCTGCTATTTGTATTGTAATTATTAAATTTGCTAAAATATAAATAAAGAGGAAAAACATATTGTAAAAATGTTGTAATGTTTAATTTTGCGTTTTTAGTGTAGGGGATTAAATTTTTTTTTCTGTTTAACAAATAATTAAACGTGAGATAAGCATCTTTGCTTTTTTTTAGCTCTAATGAAAGAAAATTAAGGAAAAACTTTAATTAACTTCTTTTATTTTTTAAACGCTATTGCTGTTAATTCAAGTTAATAAGTTAGTTCGTAATTAAATTAATTTATTGGCGGTTTTTTGGAAATAAAAGTAATTTTAATTATATATTTGTGCTGTTGTGATTTAACTATAGCAATTTACTTTGTTTAAATTAAAAATAAGACACCTCAGCATTAGCATAGTAATAATAATAGAAAATAAACATTAAATGCATTTTTTGTTTTTTATTTGTTTTAAATTATAAAGAAAAGAAAAATTGCATTTAATTACAATTAAATGAAAAGAAGTAATCTAATATTATTTTTATAATTTTTTCTGTAAAAGAAATGAAAAATAATATAAAAGTTAAGTTAAAAAAAATTTAAAGAATTTACGTGTGTAAATTTACAATATCCTGTTGTTTTGTGTTGATCTTTTTAATATATATTTTTATACAGTTTTGAGTCGTTTTGTTTTTTCTTTTGAAAATGTTATTTGATTAAGAAAAAGTATAAATAACTCATTTTACTAAAGTCAAACTATATTTTATTACAATAATATTATAATTTTTATTATTATTATTATTATTTTTATAAAAATTTAAAATAATTGTTAAAATTGCATAGAAATGTAATTAATTTGATTATTTTTTTCTTTCATTATCATTGCACCTATGTACTTCATTCAATTATTTCTTTAATAATAAGTGAAATTAAAATACTTTATTAAAATATGAATATATATATATATATGAAAAAAATACTAATAGTAATAATAAAAGAGGTATTCACAAAGAGATGTAGTTAAATTCATAGAAGTGAAAAGATAATTTAATTGCGATAAATATGAAATATATATCTTTGATGGTGGATAGTAAATAAATGAAATAAAATTAGTTATGCATTGATTATAATTTATTAATCTCTGCTGTTTAAGCAATTATTTTTATTATTTTTTTAATTATTAAACCATTTTTGTGCTCATTATTTTCTTGTTTATAAAAATAATAATAATTTATTAAAGATATATTCCCAATTAACAATTGGGTAAAATTAAAAATTAGCATTTTAAACAATTATGTTATGCTAAATAGAAAAATACATATAAGAAAATATATCATAATAATAAAATTATCATCAAAAGCTGCTTAACGAATAAAAACTAAAAAGATTATAAAAAAATATTAAATTAAGTCAAGTGAAAAATTACCTGTTGAATAGTGGTAATGAATTAACTTTAAAATAACAAATAAAAAGGTAACAAAAAAAGAATGTAAAAATATTAAAACAATTAAAATATGAATGAATGAATTTATGACCGATGATATGATTTTTAGATAAACATTTTTTGATAAGAGAAAAGGCGAGAGAAGCAGCATTTTTATACGTTTTTTTCGTTTTTGTTCTAATAAAATAAATAACGAAATAAAACAAAATATATTTTCATGCATTAATAATTACACGGTTTATTCTTCTTCTTTTTTCTAAATAATTTTAATTTTTAATATATTTAGAATGTCAATTTATTGTTATTATTTTTGTTTTACTTTTAAACATTTTACAACATTACTCACTCAAATATGCATGAGATTGCTAATGTATATACTTTTTTTTTGGTTATTTATATATGCTGCCTGCTACACTTGTCCGATCCTTGCCTTAATTTTTTTTTTGTTAATTAATTTTTTTATTTTCTTTACATTTCTTTGCTCTGTAGATCTTTTATCTATTTATAATTTTTTCTATATATTTTTTTTATTATAATTATTTAAATATTCTAATTAATCGAAGGAAATGTTCATTAAAAATAATTATGTCTGCATATTTTAATGATAAAAACAATGGAATCTCTAACTATAATAATAGTAATAATAATTAAAATATTTTTCTCTTATCCTATTCCATTTATTTGTTACTTAATTCAGCTTTTTTATTGAATTTAATATACATAACTCGTTTTATTTTTCTCTTTTTTAATCAATTTTATTTGATTTAAATTAATAAATGGTTGTTTTATTTTTATTTTTAAGGATTTAAAAAATATCACCTGTTGACTATTATCACCTAATTTAGAGTTATTTTACAAAAGTAAAATTAAAATAAATAAATTACTATTTTTTTTTGATCCATTAAAAAAGGTAATGAATCGTTTAGGACGCGACACAACGATAACAACACGATACATGGGTATTTTCAATATAAATACATGTATGCATTATTTTGTTTATATTAAAACGATTCGATCAATTATAATTATAATTATAATAATAGTAATAATAATCGGATGCATCAGAATAAGAAAAAGAAAAAATTATTAAATAAATAAAACAATGTGCAGCAGGCTTCCATTACCATTGCATATGTCTATTCGATGCTGATGATGATGTTGATTTGCGTCATATTTGTGTTTTTTGGTTCTTAATGTTACTGTTGCTGCTCTTGATGTTGTGTTTTTTTTTGTATTATTGACTATACAATGTTTTTGTTTCGTTGTTTGGTTGATGGTAGACAGGTGCATTTTCTTTTAAATAATACTTTGTGTTAATATTTTGATTTGTTTTATTTTTTTTTTTTGTGTTTTTAAACATTTTTCCTTTACTCTCTGTCTCTCCTAGCATCGATCGACCACTATTACTTTGTGCGATGCCTCATTAAATATGTTTTTTTTTTCTTATTTTTATTGTTATTTGGTTTTTTTTTAATTTTATATTCGACAGGTGGAAATTTTGACTCTGAATGCACAACAATGCATGCAGTTTTTTTTTCCTGTTATTCATTTATTTATTAATTCTTTAGCTTAAGACTTAATTTTTGTGTCGTTTCTTTATCCTTTATTGCTGTATAAACATTACAAAATTATATATATATATGACTTTAAGGAATTAAAATATTATTATAAAGAAGAAAAATTATTATGATTATTTTATTATTGATCAGGTGTATGTGTATGTCAGGTAGGTCAGGTGGTTTTCGCCTTGTTTAAAAACGTTGTTTGTAATTTTCAATCGGTGTATGTAAATTGATTGGTTTTTTTCTTTGCTTAATCTTTATTTTTATTTTTTAAAGTTGTATTCATTATTTTGATTGTTCCTTTAAAAAAAGAAGTAAATAAACCTCTTTAAACAAGATTTTACAGTTTTTTATTATGTTGTATTTACTTGATTATTTTTTAACCAAAAATAAATCAGAAAACAAAAATTATTAACAAGACAAATTAAATTGATTTTTATTTTTTATTTATTTTCAAAGTTCATGTACTTGGATTTTTCGCCTTTTTCGTTTTATTATGTTTTTTTCTCTCCAATTCATAATTTCGTGTAGCGATTTTTATTGTTTCTTTAGTTTATTTAGTGGTTGTGCTACACATATTATTATCATTATTGGTATTATCATAATTTTTCGACAACGATTATAATTTGTTAAACATCATAAACGTTGCGTTTGTACTGGATTGTGTATTTAATTTTTTGTCGTTTTTGCACATTTAAAGGAAAAAATTTTATCAGATTTTTTCTGTTTATTTTTTTTCTTCTCGTTTGCAGTTTTTTAACCTGTTTATTATTATTTTTTTTTTTTGAAATAAGTAATTTTATAAGCGTGCGTACGAGATAATTTTATCCTTTCTCTTACTGTTATTTTAATTAATTAAACGTTTTTGTACTTGTTTTACTTTTTTTTGTGCATTAACTGGTTTAATCTTTTTCGTCTTTAGTGTTTTATTTTGTTTAAAAATAAGTTGTTGTTTCACTTTAAAACATATTGAATAAACTAAGTGTATTTTATTTGTAATGAAAACTTTGAATTTTTATTAAAAATTATTGCAATTTTGTCACCTAATATTTTCTTTTCTTTTAAATTTATTCCATTATTTGTGTTTCATTTAGTCTCATTTGCCTAGACTTTGTTTAATAAATTTTATTAAATTTTATTTTAATTTTTATGAAATGATGCCTGTTGTCTTTGTATTTAAATTAAATAAATAATGATGCAATATGATATATTTTTAAAAAAAAGAAAAATTCATTTATTTGCACCGAGAGTACAATAGCATTTTGCTTTTTTTTTTTAAAAAAAAATAAAGATTTGTTTTTTAATGCTAAATATGCAATAAAAATCAAAAATAAAAATTATATCTTTGATGATGAATAATTGTTAATTAAATGTTTAGTTAATTTTGTGTGTAAAGCATTGATGCAACCCAGCTTATGGTTAATGGTCTGTCTAGCTTAATGTTTTTGGTTTTTCTTTTCTATTTTACTTTTTCTAATGGAATTCTTCTTGCATAATTATATAATGTTATGTAATTAATTTATTTTAGTAAAAATAAAATACGTTTCTAATGAAAGAAAATTGCTTAAAATACTTTTTTAGCTGGGTTTTTTAGTTAGCGGCGGTTATGTTCATTCTTAAAGAGTTTATAGTGAAAATAATAATAATAATAATAATAAAAAACAGCATTTTGCTTTCTTTTCAACTAGAAAATTGTTTTTTTTGTTTTTATTCTTTTGTATTTCTTAATTTAATGGAAAACGATTTTTTGATTTTCGTATTTCTTTCGTTTTAGAGTTAACACATTATTGTGTCTTGCTTTTGTTAAATATTTAATTTTTTTTTCCACCACTTAACATTACTTAAATTTAGTGCATTCCTAACTATTATTGTTAAAAATATTATTTTATGTAAATATTAGAAGAAAATTAAATGTTATAAACAATTAACACTTTGCTTCACTTTTGACATTTACACATAAATTTATTAAACACTAGAAATCGTTGATATTATTATTTAACGAATAATTATTGTAAATAAATTAATGAACATTTATTGTGTTTTTTTTTTCTCAATATTTTACTTATAGAAACATAAATTTCAAGGTATATACTTTTGTAATTATTATTTAAAAAATAAATAAGTGCTATCAACACAATATTGTTTATGTTTCGTTTCAACATATTACATGCATTTGGATCTTTACATCTATACTTTACTGGAATAAAAATAAATATATGTATGTATATATTTAAGTGGTTAATTATGTTTTACTTTGTTTATTTGAATTTTTTAGACTTTATCCTTGACGTGCTTCGTATATTCTCTTTAACACATGTTTAAAACATTTTATTAGTTTAATATTATTATTAGGGCTAAGATTTAGTGGAATTTATTCATGAGTAGCAAAACAGTAATAAACTATATTACTCTACTACCCACTTACACTGTGATATTATATTAGCTGAATGCAATTAAAACAACCACCAACCACTGCGCGTTTGTTTTTTGTTGATTTTCTCTTATATTTCGGGTGTTTAACATTACAAAAAAAAAATAAAAAATTCTTGGAATTATGTGTGTGTTATTTATTTTATTATAAAATATGCTCATTTAAGGTTTAGATGATGTTGTTGATGATGGTGTGGTGTATTGCATCAAAGTATGTTATGGTGTTAAAAATCTTATGTTTATTTACATATTTTATTAAGTTTCAAACGTTAAGTAAGCGGCAAATAAAAAGAGAAATATTTTCTATTTATTTTTTAACACTGAAAATAAAAAATTGAGTATAATTTGTGTTAAGTTTTGAGTCGTTTCCTTAACAAAAAATACAATTTTTTTTTTTGTCAAAGGAAGAATTATGTTTTATTTGTTTTTTCTCAAGTTTTTGTTGACACTGACCCATTTTTTTTTTTCTATTTTATTCCAGCCTCTATTTTTATTTGTTTTGTTGAAATTTTTCTACCACAATAATTGCATTTTTTTATGGGTAAAAATTTTTCATATTGTTTTTAGTCAGTACTTTCTGCTATCAATTGTGGTTAAAAATAATGTAACAGCAACGTTGATGATATATATACATTTCTGGTTTAATTTACTTTGTATATCCGTCATCATATATATACACAACATTCTCTTTTTATGACATATATTTTTTTTCATTATTTTTATTATTACAATTATTTATTTATTTTTTGATTTAATTAATGTAAACAAATTCTTAAGATATGAAGAGTCTATAAATAAGAAATAAAGCAATTTTTTTTTTCAATATTAATAATATATATACAGCAAAATGCAAACGTGTTTATTGAGTGAGCATTTTATTTATTTATTATAATTGTTTTTTTTTTTTTTTGTATATAAAATTTATATTATGTTTTATTTATTGAACGAATAAAAAAAAATAAAAAACACAGAAAGATTAATGAAGTTGTTGTCATCATCATCGTCGTCGTCGCGTGTGTATATCAATTCATAAAAATTGTATTAAAAAAATAATAATCAATTGTAAAATGGCATTTAATGAAAGGTGGTGATGGTGGTGTAGTACTACACTGGCACTACACAGTTAATATACTTGATACACAATAATAAAACATGTTGCATTTATTTTAACAATATAACAGCGATGTGAACGACAACAATAATAACAGCACCAACATGAATGCATCCTATATATAACAAAATGTATGTTTTCTTTCCCATCGTATTATTTTTCATTCAATATTTTGCTTCTTTTTTTTTTATGTATGTACATGTATAAACCATTGAAAAGAATAGTAATAATAATAATAACGTAAAAAACAACCCACAAAATTCATATGATTTTTTTATTTATCCACTTTTTATTTTATAAAAGAAGAAAAAAAAAATATTCAATGACGTACAGATTATATGCTGTGACTTTTGTCGTTACACTTTGGTGTAATATATTTATTTTATTTTATTTTATTTTTTTGTTACTACTAGTATATTTTGGATTGTCTTTTTGGATTGTTATGTTGTGTTTTGGTGGTCGTTTGTTGCAGCATATAATCCCGACCATCGTTATCAATACTCTACCTACCACCACCGTGTGTGAGATTTCATTTAATTTTGTTCACTTTGTCACTTTCACCAACAAATTATTGTTTTTCTTGTTTTTGTATTTTATAAAATGTTGCTTTAAAGGAAAATTTCTTAATTTATAGAGAGATTTAACAGAAAAAAAAATAACAAACCTAAAAGGGATTTTCTTTATGATTATTTATTTGTTTTTATGATTTGTGTAGTTTTTTGGTTGAATTTTTCCTTTTTTTTTTATATTTTTAACAAAATTCATAAACACAATCATGTTTAATATTTTTTTTTGTATTTTATGATTACTGAAAAAGTAGTCTCGCCGTTTTTTTTTCTGTGTTTTTTTGGTTAATTTTCTTTAAAATTTCTTGTTTCACATGCTTAAATTAATGTTGCCCTTTTTTAATTTGTTAATATATTTATATATATTATTATATTACTATTGAAGTGTGAAATTAAGAAAAGAAGTAAAAAATAATAATAATCATTTAAGAAATAATGTCTGTGTGGCATTTTATTGGTTAACATACATAATTATTACATTTTTGTTTAATAAAATTGCTTAATTTATTTAAATATATATAATTAAAAGAAGAGAGAAAGGGCAAACTGCTTTATGCGATTGTTTGCTGCTTACTTATAAAAATGATAAAATAAGAAAATATTTAATGTATAAAAAAGTAGTACAATTAAAATAAAAGGTGAATAAAAATTGATGGTTTTGTTTGTTGATAATAATAGGTAAATAAAAAGAAAAAATAACAGCAAGTACTTAGATTTATTTAATGAAAAGTTTTTCTCTATAGCAAAAAAAAAAAAAAAAAAAAGAAAAACATGGTAAAATTAACGATAAATTAAATTTTATAAATAAATAATAATTAACAGGTTATAATCTTTTCAATTATTATTATTTAATTACCCATAATTAATTATTATTTGTTTATCTAGTTTTTAGTTTTTATTTTTTATATTGACGAGAAATAATATTTATTAATTATTGATTTATTAAATTTTAATGCTTTAATGTAGAACGATAATTATTTAAAAATATTTTAATAATAATAATTACGAATGCCTATGAGGGATTATTATAATTATAATTTAATTAATAACATTTAATAAAATTTCTCTTGTTCTAAATGATGCTGTTTTTTTGTTTATTAATGTTGATTTATTTTATGCTATATGCTTAATACAGTGCAAATGTGTAATGCTTTCATTTAATTTTATAATTAAATTGTTTATTGTATTTAGACACAAATGCAACGTGGACTAGTATTAATACGTGGATTAGTTTTTATATTTATTGCAAGGTGTGATAATTTACTTAATAATTATACTTTTTACATATTTAAATGATTTTTAATCGTACGTTTTAGGTTCATAAAATATGTCTATAAGGCATATATGTTTGTCATTATTAATCTGATGTTTATGAGACTTATGTGATTAAAAAAAGAAACATTTAGGATACTGTATTAGTTTTCTATTTATGCTTGATTGGTAGATGTTGTACAGTGAACGTGTTAAGATTAACTATTTTCCATTACAACTTTCTTTTAATTTTATTTTTAATTAATTGTTTGTTAGCATAAGATTAGTGATGTAAAATTCCCTGAAATTTATAAAAACCGAATATTCTCAAGAATAATCTCGAGAATGTTCAAAAAAAAAGAGAATATTCTACATAAATTTAAAAAAAGTAAAGAAATTTATCAGTGCAATGCAAAAAATCTGTTTATATGTATATTGATTAAAAATTATATAATGCTCCAAATGCAAATAAAAGCTTGAGTTGCAATGATTTAGCCCACTTGATCAAAAAAAAATCATTTAATTAAATCAATTTTTACTTATGTGCATTTATTTATTATTAAGACATTCATAAAAACAAAGTTGGATTGAACAGATATGAAAAAAGCCAGTATTGAAACAATATTTTACACAATTTGGTGATTTTCTTGTTTTTTTTTCTGAACTAAAAAACCGTTAAACATTTTTTTTATTATTTTTTTTCATAAGACGACTGACAAAAAAAAAGTAAAAATTCATCAAATATTTTGTGAAAATATTAGCTTTGCTTTATTTTTATATAGACATTTTCTAAACAATATTCTTTTTATTTTATTTTGTCTCATTTCTTCATATTTATTTTTTGCTATACATACTGTTTTTTTCTAACCGTTTAGCATTGAATATGCGTTTCTATAATTTCAATCATACATACACATATAATGTTCGACGAATTTTTCTTCTTTCAATCATATTTAACAGATTCTTTTTTTTACAATTTGTAAATATTTTGTAAAAAAAAAAACATTAGTTTTGCATGTTTTTAGTTAGAAAAATGTTCAGTTCGTGGAGAAGTGTTAGCTACTACATTTATTTTCATTTCTTTTGTATTTTTTATTTGCATCAGTTTTACGCATCTTTTTTATACAGACTACATTCGATTTCTTTTATTTTTCATATTTATTTTTTGCTGTGCATAGTGATTTTTACTAATTGTTCGGCCTTTTTATACATTTCCATATTCTCAATCATGCATACACATATAATATTTATATAATATTCGACCTTACACTTAAACATGACTGAATTTATTTTTTCGTTTAGCATTTCGACGTTTTTTGTATTTTATTTTTTTAATTTTTGTCAATAAAAGAAAAAAGTTAGCAAAAAGATTATTTCTCGCGGAATAATCTTTTTTAGAAAATACAGAGAATATTTCAATATTTCAAGAATATTCGTTTGAGAACATCTTGACTAACATCACTACATAAGATAATCATTTTTCACACTTATTATTCTAACCGAAAAACAACAAGAAAGAAGCCATATAAATGACGAAAAACGAAAACGCATCTAAAAAAGCGACTAAATAATTTAAATAAGATTTTAAGCGGCGATTTTTTTTTTTAATTGTTTTTTTTTCGCCGTCACCTTTAATTATTTATTTTTAAATTATTTTTCGTTTTTGTTTTTCACATTGATTTAAATTTTATTTCTAAATTTATTTCTGTTGTTATTTTTTGCTTTCATTATTTACTTTTTAGATATCTTTTAATGCCACTCAAGATTTGTTTAACCAAATAAATTTAGCTAACTTTGTGTTATTTTCTCTATTCCTATTCTAATAATAATATATGTGAAATGTATGTGACTTTATAAAGATGTTTGTCATTAAAAACGATTGATGCATTTTTTTTTTCTGTTAATTTTCTGTGCTGCATTCATGGCACTGTTCTGTTCACTCTCCTGTGATTTTAGCTATGCATGCTATGGCTTATCTTTGTTGTATTTACTTTTTTCTATTCTTTTCCTTTATTTTTGCCCATTTCTATTTCTAAAATAACACGAACGAACGAACTATAAGAGTGTTTTATTTTTTTAAAATTTTATCTTACAAACATTTTAACCAAAGTTTTTCTCGTTTTTCTTTTTGTTATTTTGTTATGCAGTTTGTTTTTCCATTATATTTTTTTCTTTCTTTCTTTATCTTCTATTTATTTTCTTGATCCTTGTTTTGATTTTTATTTAGATTTTTGTTTTCATCTTTAAATTGTTGTAAAATTGTTTTTTTTTTTTTTGTTTTTTTTTGCCTTTAAAATTCAATCTCTTGAAGATTATATAATTCTTATTTCTTCTTAACGATATGTTGTGTGTTTGTGGAAAATTACATTTATTTTTAAAAATTTTATTATTAGAATTTTATTTATTTATTTGTTTTATATAAGAAAAGTTTAAAAAACGCTAAATATTATAAATTGTTTTTAATTTAGCTTCTTTGATATTTATTTTTCTTCGGCTTTTAATATAAAAGAAATAATATAAAACTTAAAACACAGATGAAAGAAAATAAATATATATATATATTAGCGAAATTGTGTCATTGTCAATAACATTGTTAAGAAAGAAGAAAAAAAAAATAGTGCTAAATTGCAATGCATTTTAATTACGTTTATTAATTTGTGTTTAATTTTTGGCAGCAATATTTTGTTTTTAATTTAAAACTCTTTTACCTTGTTCTTTTATTTTTTATTTGCTTCTTTCTTTCTTTATTTATATTATTGACAGTAAAATTCAATAATTAGTTTCTTACTTTGCTAATTTTTTTGTGCCTTATATGATCTAGTGGCGATTATAGAGAGCAAAAACATTAATTTATTTGAATTAAAAAAGAAAATTATTTAGTACTACTAAACCACCCAGAAAAGTTCTTATGCAGTTTTGTCCTTTAAATAAAATCATTTTTTTTGTTTCCTTTTCTTTCGTTTAAATAAAACATAATGTGTAAATTACCAGAAAGCTTGGTCTCTTGTACAAACATAAATTAATCTAATCTATTTCAATAAGGTGACGCTTTAATGTGTATTTAATAAAGATATGATTTTTTAAAAGCATTAATAATACTAAATTTTTCTTTTATGTTTTATTTTTTCTTCTTTTCTTTATATAAATGACAATTTATGATTATTATTATGACGATGACTATGATGATGATGACATGATGGTTTTTATGCTCTTTTATTTTATTTGTAACAATTTCAATTCATTCATTCATTTCGTATTTTATTTTTTTCTGCTTAATCATTTGACTTCTTTATTACTATATTATTGTTTTCTTTTTTAGTAATAATTCGTCACAGAGAAATTACTTGCTGTTTTTTTTGTTTTGTGGTTTTTTTTTTATTACTTTCTTTCTTTAACAATCTATCAAAATGCATAAAATATTTTTCTTTTCTATTTTGTAAGGAATAAGAGTAGTTTTTATTTCTGTTACTATGTATGTTTTTATGTTTTCTGATGATTATTAAATTATTTAAATAAATATTAAATACAAGAAATTTAATGCATTTTTAAATATTTGTATAAATCTAGAGCATAAATTTTATTTTTTTTTTTTTTTTTTATGTAAACAAAACATTATTTTTATTATTATAATAATAGTGTTATGATGAGGCGAGTGCATTAAAGGTTACATATTTTTTATTTTTTTTTTCGTTTCAAAAATTTTATTTTACTTTTGGTATTTAGTTTATATTATGTATGATTTATTTATGTTATTATCAACGGGGAATTTATGGTAATAAATAAAAATAAAACAAAAAAATTTATTCTTTGTTAAAATCGTTTTATTTGAATTAAAATAAAAACGGTAAATGCAGCAATGCATTTAATTTAAATATTATGCTGTTTGTTGTTTTTGTTGCTTGCTTGGCTTGCTATCTACTTATATAGCTAATCTAAACTAATATTTAAATAAATTGTGTAAATGTGTATTTATGTTGTTAAATGTAATGAGGAATTTATCTATTTATTTATTTTATTATTTAGTTTATGCTGCTGTTGTTGGCTGTAAATGTCTTCTGCGGAATAAACTATTTTCTTATGATTAGAAAATATAAAATAAGTGTAGAAAAAAATAGTGTTAAATTTCAATGATTTTTGATTATGTATTTTATTTTTATTTAGATTCTTTCTTTTCTTTAAAAATTCTCTTTTCTATTCTTATCTTTATAAATTTTATTCTGTTTCTTTTTGTTTTTAAGACGTTTAATATTTTTGGTTAATTATATCATATCATACGAGTATTTTATGTTTAAAATTTCGTTTATATGCATAAAAAATATATCATCTTGCTAATATCTGTATGTGGTAAGATGAAATTAAAATGTTTTTCTTCTTTCCCAGTGTTTCTGTTATTAATCTTTAAGGTGCCATAAAAAAATCCCTCACTTTTTGTTTAATTACTTGACATTAAAAAGGTAAATTATTTTTGTTTTGAAAAGTCACAAAAGTACACAAAATTTAACACAAAAAAATCTGAACAAATAAAATGAAGGAATGATGAATGAGAAACATAAAAATTTTTATGTAATACTTGTGACACAATATATTTACATAAAAAATAACTTTGTTTCTGATAATTTTATGTCAGCAACATTCATTAATTGCATTCTTGTAATAATTATTATGTATATTTTTTCTTTCATGATACGAAATTTGTGCATTAAAAAGGTTGTGGTATTTTTGTTTATTACTGAATCATCATTATGTTTTATGAAGAGAAGACTACTTCATTAGTCGTCATAGTTGGTGTCTGTTTTGCTGTAATTTCGTGGATGGAAAAGGTGGAATAATATTTTAAATTAAATAAAATCTTAATTGCGTACGTTACTGTTTTAATTTTTTGAATATATTTTGTTGAAAATAGGACCTTTGTACCGCTTTGTATTATCGGGTAAAAATAATGTCTAATCATCATCAATTTTTGCATTTTATTTTGGGACAGTTTTTAGCACAAATTTAATTATTAATACAAAATTAAAATATAAATTCATTATCAATGCCATTTAAATTTTCATTCACAAAAATTAATTTTAATATTTCCCATATCATTTTCCACAAAACAAAGTAAATAATTTATCAACAGAAACAAAAAATAACATTTTTTGTCGGATACACAGATTTTAAAAGTTTAAATGTTAAAATGTTATCACAGAAATTTATGACTTTATTTTATTTATTTTTTTCAATTTTGTATAAATTTGTCATCAGTATTTAATATTTTATTTTTTAATTTTTCAATTTGTCTTTTAATTATAGCTGGCGTATGCTTTTAATAAAGAACAAAAATATGAATATATAATGATAATAAATGAATAATTTTCTTCTAGAAATATCGGAATGTTTGACCAACGATGGTATTATATATACCGAGTGACCTGATAAAATATGGAAACAAAGTTTTCTGATGTCGTCATTTAAGATTATTTTCCTCTACTTATTTTTTTCTTTCTTTGATAAGGGATTATCAAAATTATTTGTAATGTTATGTTTTACGTACATAACTATGTTGCTGTTGATTAATTTTTTTTTAATTAAATGCCTTTATCGCTGTTGTTACTTTTCTTGTATGAATTTAAATAGAAAAATCTCACGGTTTTTGTTTTTTTTTTTTTTCAATAATAATAAAAATAATAATCTTCATAGTTCAAATAAGCAAATAATAACAAAATTGCAATAAATTATTATTAATATGCAATATGTATCTTAATCAGATTTAATTATGTGAAATAAGTAAAAATTTTAAATAACTTGTAATCAATCATAGTGTTTGAGTGACATTTTATTATTTTAATTGAATTGAATATGATTTTCTTTCACCTGAATATTTACTTTTAACTATTTATATATGCTAATTTTTAATCAATAGCTTTTCATTAGTGTTTCTTTTTATTTTTAGTTTAAAGTTAGTTGACAGCTGAATACTTTTCTTTATTATTTATAATATTTTTATAATTCTTTTCACAAAATCATTGCTTATCTTGCTTAGTGTAAAAAAATTTTCATATTTTTCTTGGTTTAAATTTTCTTTCAATGTGCATATATTTTTGTATTGAAGTAATTGAACAATTGATGCAAATTTACTTGCCAAAGTAAATTTGCGATTTTATTTTTATGAAATGTGTGAGGTAATTTTATTATGTTTTTTCTTTTATTTAATTTTTTTTTTTAAGTTAATCTCTAAGCCACAAATGAAATATATATTTATTTATTTATTTAAATATATACGACCTATTGTGTTTAGTTTTATTGAAAATGAAAAAAATAAACGTTAATGCTTTTTGTGAATATTATTGTTGCATTAAAGAAATACGAAGGTACTATGTAAAGGTATGCCATTATTATGATGTTGTTGTTGATGATGATGATGATGATGATGCACTTTGCTTCCAGGCAAAGGATAAATATTTCTATTGATCATTTTATTTTTTAAATACATGGAAATTATTAATATTTTTA
Organism: Ptychoptera contaminata; assembly: GCA_963942525.1. NCBI lineage: Eukaryota > Metazoa > Arthropoda > Insecta > Diptera > Ptychopteridae > Ptychoptera > Ptychoptera contaminata. The sequence continues at coordinate 7,719,013 of OZ012637.1, forward strand.
TTTCTATTGATTGAGTGGCTAAGATTGATTTAAGTTATTATTCTATTTTTTAAGCATTTATAGTTTTGTTACTATATACATCCTCTAACCTTTGCTATTTTAATACTTTTAACTATTTTTAAATAACATTATTATGAATGATCTTTGGGTTTTATTTTTGTGCAAAAAATGTACATTTTTCTTTTTTTGTTAAATAAAATTTTCGATAGATGTAAATAATCTGTGGTGTGTCCAAATTGAAGTGTATTGTTTATATGATTTGTTGATTTTTATTGATGAGCGTTTAGTGCAAAATAAGTATATTTTATTACAAGAAAATTGTTATGTACTGGATAATATACATATGTATTTCCTTAGCTACGTGTGCGGGTGTTTTTATTACTTATTTATTTGAATTTTCTTTTGCATTAAAATCATTCATCCTACACAAAACATTATGGATTTTAATAAATAAAAATAAAAAAAATCTTTCTTATTTATTATGTTAAAATTGTTATGAAATGATTATAGATTGTTTTGAAATATGTTTATGCTTTATTTTTTATGTTTTATTATTGTAATTTTTGTTTTATATATATTTTTTTGTATTAAAAAATAACACACAATCATATCACAATGTATTTTATTATGTTTTATGATTAATTTTTATCTCTTTGATTTTTTTTTTAAGTAATAATCATAATCCATAATAATCATAATTTATCCTATATACATATATATATATTTATTAATATTAAAATTAATAATAAATTTGAATAATTAAAAAGAGAATTTCTTCTATTACGCGTTTAGTTGTTTTGTTTGTTGTGTTTCGGTGGTGGTGTTGGTGGTGGTGTACTGTGTTATCCTGTTATGTTATGTTTTCATTTCTTTTCTTTTAAAAAACAAATTTTATATAAATAAATTTTATATTGAACATTGAAATATGAATACTTGTTGTGTCTGCTGTTGTTATGTTGTTATTATTATTAGTATGTTGAAATGCTTTATTTAAGAATTTAAAAAATTTATTTTTTATGTAAAATGTAAATATGTCGTCGATCAAATAACATGCGGATAAATAAAGAGTATTTATTTATGTATATAAAAATATTTTTTTGTTTTTACTGTACTTTGCGAAATTATTAATTAAAATGGCATTTTTTATACATTTGAAATAAACTTTTCTTTATGTTTTTCCAATAAATATTGTAAGAAATTTCCATTTTTATTTAATTTTCCTTGAAAATGTTGCTTTTATTTTTCTCTCTTTTTTACGTGCAAAGGTGGTCTCTTTTGTTTATTATTATTAATTATTTTAACGCTATTTGCTTTATTTTACCACATTACCATTGTATTTTTATGCAATTATTTTGATATAATTTTGCTTAATTATCGAGCAATTTAATTCTTTTTTTTTCTTTAACTTTTATGTTTTCTATGTTTCTTCTGTTTTACTATGTAATGTAGCTTTGATGTTCTTTAACAAATAGCGTCTATTCTAGCATTTATTGACATTGAATAAAATCTCAATTAAGGATAAATAATTTTATCAAAATATTTATATAGTCGGTACAAAAATAGAATAATCATTATGTAGGCTATATTTCTACTTCTACTTACCTAGTTATAAGTGAAAATACTTTTATATTATTAAATAATAAAGAATAGATTTTTTTTAAAGTAATATTTTAATTATGGTAATTAAATAATTTAATTGGGAAGAAAAAAATCGTTTATCTGTAACATAATTAATAATAACAACAAGAGAGCAGTCCAAATAGTAGCAGAGGTAATAAAGTAGCATTATGTTGACGTTGATTAAATATATATAAGAGTAGTTTAACTACGCTTGGATGTTAGTCGTTTATTCTTACTTCTTACTAAATACTTGATGGTAATTATATTCTGTCAGACAGACAGACAACCAGACAACAGCTATATATATTTGTATTAATTATAATAATAATTATTAAAGAGTAAAAAAAGGGGAAAATATATGTATAATTTTGTTCGTAGTACATTTTGTTTGATGTAAAATAAAAAATATTTATTTATTTTTAATGTATTATTGTTGTTGTGTACCTTAAATGTTTAATTAAAGGGGATCATCATCATCATTATGATCATTTAACCATTTTATGTATAAAGAAAATAATAATCAAACATCTACATGTTATTGTTTATTATATTTTGGTCAATTGGTGCTTAATGAATTAAGTAAATAATAATAATAATACACAATCAACCAACCAGCCAGTCAACCATCGACAACAAAAGCTAAATATTTTAATTTTTTTTTTTACCCCGTTGTAATATTAATCACATAAAAAAAAGTGTATTTAGTGAATTGTTGTTTATTCAATACAATAAGGAAAACAGGGGGACAGTCGATGAAAATGAATAAAAAAGAAAAGGTGGAAAAAAAAAATTAATAATAATAATTGTCATCATTTATGCAGTGGTTGTTGTTGAAAAAAATAGCTTCTCTGTCGCTTTTTGTATTCTTGTTGTTTACATATCAAAGGATAATTAATTAAATTTAATTTTTTAGTTATTTTTTTTTCTCTAAATTACATAATCAAATTAAAAAAATATATATATGTCAAATTTTCTCCTGTTTTTTTTTTTTTTTGTATTATTAATCATGTGTAAAGAATTTATCCTTGTTATAAATGTGAAAAACACAATGAGGGAGAATAAACCATGTATACGAACATATATGTATGCTTTTTTTTTTTTTTTAATGTTGATTAGGGTTCTTGTTGATGGTTTTTTTCTCTTTGTCATTTTAATATGCTAATTTTCCTTTTTCGATATTTTCTATTTAAATAGCTCTGATGACTATTAAACGTTTTCCTCGCCCTTTATGTGGTGTTACGCACAAATTATACAATGAATGAAATATTATCATTTAATCGATTAATATTAGTTTTTTCTTTTATTTCATCATCTACCTTACTACAATCTATACCTATATTGATTTATTATATTTAAATTTTGTCAAAAAAAAAGAAGAAAAAAGAAGAAAATTTAAAAACAAATAAATGATTTTTTAATGCTAATTTTTTCTTTTTGTTGATTATTCATTTTTTGTTTGTATTTAGATACACTTTTTGTCAACTATTTGCGTAGAAGTTAAACGTTTTGTTTTTTTGGTTGTTGTTTTTTGTTGCAAAAACAATTATCGCCCCATGCTGATTAAATATTTTATTTGATTTATATGATCAATTTTCTTGATGATTATCTTTCTAATAGTTATTAATTATTTTTCTTTAAATAACATTATAGGTGAATAGAGGTGCTTAGAATTGTAATTAGAATTAAATGTTAAATTTTTGCAAATACATGCGGATTGTGTTTATATGACAATGAAAGACATCCACCCTAAAACATCTGATAAATCGATGGAATTTAGTGATTAGTGATTAATATTTCAGCGTTTTTCTTTTTAATAGAAATTAATCGCATTGAATTAACTAATGAATTAATGTTAATTTGTCGTCGATTTAAATAAAATAAAATATTTCATCATGTTTTATATGTTTATTCAGTTTAAGATTACATAATCTACATTTTATTTTTTTTTGACTTGATTATTGTTTTGCTGCTGATGAAATCTATGCGAAAATCATCTGGTTTATTTATTTCTTTTATTTTTTTCTGTTGATTTAATGATGAAATCTTTAAATGTTTTTTTTTTGCATTAAATGATATTTTTAGCATTGAACATTAAGATTAACGTCATTGTGTGACTCTGCTATTTGTTCTTATCAATTTTAATTATTATTTCGTTTTTTTATTTTATTTTTGTCTGTTGGTTTTTGATAATACTCCTCTTCTCTGATCCAACAATGTAATATTATTATTCATTTTTCTTTTTGTCAAATTATGTTAAATACTACGTGTACTGTTGTGTATGTCCTTCATTTATATATTTTTTTTCTTCTTATTATCATTATATGATATGCATATAAAAATAAAACTTTTGGAATAAATTAATATTTTTTTATTCTTATTTATAATTTGTGTAACTGAGCGGATATACATATTATGTTATCTATTTTTATATTTTTAACTTGCAGTGATTTTGCATTAAATATTTAAGTGCATATATGCTTTTTTTTTTGTGAATCAAAAGATGTAGGTTAACCTGATAATAATAATAATAATAATGATAGAATTTTTTTTATTTTGGTTTATTTTGATTAAAAATTTTTAGCATTAAGTCAAGTCGTCGTCGTCGTCGTCAAGCTTTTAAAATTATCAAGAAAATAATGTCAATAATGTTAAAAAATAAATGGAGCAGCAATTATGCTCTGTAATCTCTTAAAAGTGTAATTTGTTTTTTTCTTTTTGAAAGTTAAAGTTTGATAACTGTTTTGATGTTGTTTTTTTTTCTGTTATTGATTCGCATTTCTTGTTTCCATTCATATTTCTTGTATGATTTGTAATTATTTTTTGTTAAATTCTTAATCATTTTTTAATTAAATTAAACAAACAAATAAACATAATAATTATTGTGTGTGAACAAGCCATGCCATATTTTATTTTGTTTTATTTTTATAGTGTTAAATGTTGCTTTTTTATTATTATAATTTTTCTTTTTCTTTCCTTTAGATTAAATTCAAATAAAAACCAAACCAAAAAAAATTATCAAAAAATGCATAAAATATAATTTTTTATTACTATTATACATACATTGTTGTTGTTATTCTTATGTTTCCTTTTATTTATTTTTCATTTTTTATGTTTTTTCATTTTTTTTTTGTTTTTATCAATAATTAATTTTCGCTTTGTGTTTTTAATTTTGAATAATTTTTTATACAAACAAATTGAATTTTCTTGAGTGAAAAAACGAAAACGAAAAATGATTTTTTTTTTTTTTCATTTTATTTTATTGGATTTTTTTCTAGTAACGAAACAAAAAAAAATTATCATTTTGACCCTATATCCTTTTCAAATAAATTACTAAAAAAAAAAAGAAAATAATAAATAAATAAATTTATATATTATCTCTTATCTGCGGTTTTCGTTGTTGTTTTTATTTTTTTTTTTTTTCGTTTTTCATTTCTGATTAACAAGTTACGGTCTAGCTCTACCGCTATTTGCGCCTTGACAGACAGTGTCTTGTTTCTTTTTTTTTGATTTTATTGAATAAAATTTCGATTATTTTTTTCTGATAATTAATATTATTTAATTATTGATTGGGAGAATTATTGACGTTTTTTTATTACATTACTTCCTTCCTTCCTGACTGTATTGAATGGTAATTTTTCGTCAATGATTATTATCTCTCTACAAAAATACTAAATAATTCTTTTAAAATCAACAGAAACAGAAATCAACGATAAGTGGTTGTGTTTTTATTGAGGTGTTTTTGTAGTTGTTTGCGGAAAGAAAGTCAGCCAGTTTATTAATATGTGAAAATTTATTTTGGTGTCGTGCGAGGGTTTGTCTTTTCCTTTATCCTTCGATTTTCAAAAGTATCTTACTACTTGAGATTTTTCCTTTACATTTTTTTCCTCTTAAGTTTGTTTAGGTTTAGTGTGTGCCTTGGTAAGTGGGCTCTTAGTTTAACGGTTTAGTAGATGCGTGTGATGCTGTTTTTTTTTTTTCTTATCGTAAATGCGTTTTTTTTTTTATTTTTAATCTCTTTATCTTGATGATTTTTTGTTGATTTATTTAAGATAATTTTTGTTTATTTTATTATTGCGGTTAAAATGATTTTGACAGTCTGTGCGGCGTATTGATCGTGCTGTTTTCTCTTAAATGAAATTTTGTTATTTTTTTTCGTTTAAAATACACCAAAAATTGCATTTTATTAATTCAGATATTTGAGAATTTACTGAAAAAAAAAAAAAAATAGAAACAAATTAAAAGTAATTAGTTGGTACAATGAAACACCACCTACCTTTTATACTATGTCTACCTACCAGCTATATTACCTATAAGAATATACATATATAATAAACAAAAGGTATAATATGCATTTAGTTTCCTGCTATTGTTGCTATTTTATTTCTACTTTAACATGGTAATGATAATATTAAAATTTATATTTTTTATGTTCTGTTTTGGAGGTTTGGGTAAATTTTTACTTTTTTAACAACATTAATGGTTTTTTATATGTTTTATGCAGTTTTTTTTTTTTTTTTTTTGGTAATATTTTAAATGCGCTACGAGTGCGCTGTGCAACAACACAATCTATGTCTATGACTTAGTTCGTTAGTTACTTATGTGTTTTTTTTTTTTTGCCTATTTGTAATATAGAATTCGCCTAGCCCCAACCGTGTTATTGTTTTAGATTATATTATAATAGTGGTGGCATATTAGTTGGTTGTTGTACCTTTATGTTGGTTATTGTTTTTTTTTTTTTTTCGTTTTTCTAAGCGGTTTTTATAGGTAATTTTTAGTTTTTAGTCATGCGAATATCATGTTTTACTAATAGCTGCTGTTTTTATAATAAAAGTTGTTATAACAAAAAAATTTACCTTAAAACTTATTTTTTATAGCATATATGTTTTGTTATTTTGTTTCCTTATTTTGTGTTTTATGCTACCTTAATATTGTGTACATTATGTAAGTACATTTGTACTTAAAATACAGTAATGTGTTATAAAAAAATAAATAATAGGTAACAAGAATGGAATTATTATCAAAGTCAAGAAGAAAAAATAAATATATATATATAGGATATAACACAACAAATCAGATAATAATAATATGGTATTATCGACAAATAATAAACAACACGTCGACGTCGACGACGGCGGTGGTGGTGGTGTATATAATGTCGTGATAAAATATTCACCAATTTTTGTTGGTGTTTTTTTTTTCATGTAAATAAAATTATTGTTTTAATCCCTTTTTTATGCAAATTTATCTCTAACTATTTTATTTTCTTTATTATTATTATTATAAAATTTTGTGTTTTACTGTTGTTTACATTTATTTAAATTATTTAATTGGTTACAAAATGTTTTATTATTAGTGTTTTATGTGTTGGGGTGGTTTTTTTTTTTTGGCAGGGCTTAGATTGCTTGATGGGTGCTACAACTAACCACTATAATAGAATAAATTTATATAGATATATTTATATTTATGTTAATTTTAATATAATTAATTGTTTTACCTACATTATTGATTATTTATTTATTTTAATTACTAAAAATCATTTGTTAATTAATGTTTATCGATATTTTGATTAGTTAATTTGTTTGGTAATTACTACATTAAATTAATTTATTACAGTTAAAATGAATTTCTTGTTTTTGCAAAAATAAAATAGAGACTTTCTGTAGGTTTTTATTCTGCGTGTTATTTTTCTTCGTTTTGTTCATCATTTACATTTACAAACGCTAATGGATTGTTGTTATAAATATATGAGAGTATTATTATTATTATTACTGATGATAATGTTACTCTGATGCATATATGTAATTTTAATGACTTGGCGGCAATCTTTATAAAATAAATTTTATGCAAAAAAAAATAAAAATTATAACATAAAAAAGTGACTAAACTTATTTTGCAAGAAAAATGCAAGAAGTTTTTATTTATTTATTTTTTTTTTTTTTTGCTTTATTTAATGAATAAATGGATTTTTGCTCTTCTGCTCTGGCCACCGGCGACATGAATTAAATATTGTTATCGCGAGATATAGAGAGCAGAGGACGTATCTGTGTTGTGTATTATTATTATTTTGAGGGCATTTTCTTGTTTATTAGCTTTTTTTGTGTTATTATTTTTCTTGTTGTTTAATTTGAAATTTTATTTTTTATAAACATTAAAGGTGGGTTTGTTGAATCCAAATAACTTTATTTATTACACGCATATTTCGATTATGCAACAATGTTTCTGTTTTGCTGCTTGTTGTTTTGTTTTGTTTCTTAGCATACATTGTAAAGATTATAAAGTGAATTTACTTTTCTTTTATTTATTTGTTTATTTATTAATTAATCACTTTTCTCTGCGCTAACGATATATTATTGTTTTGCTTTTGTATATTTTTTTTTTGTAATGTTTAACAAAATTATGTAACATGAAAGCACACAAGTTACATAATTGTTTAAAAATAAAAAGAAACAATTTACTTCTTTTAGTTTTTTTAATTTTTAAGTTTTACCCCCTTAATGAGGATTTTTAATATTTTCATTTTAAGGATTTTTGACAGGTTTTTTTTATTTGTTTCTAAAGATTGTAATTTACTTGTTTTGTAATTAATGTTTTAAAACAGCTGTTTTTTGGATTATCGTGTTTTTTTTGTGCTTCTATTTTTTCAAATTAATAAATACCCCAAACACAGTTTTGATTTAGTAAGTTTTTTTCTATGCTTTAATTATTTATTATCATTATTTGTCTTTTGACGTCTTCGTCTATGATCTAGAATCTTATCTTGGGTTAAATTAGTGACAAAACTAAAAGTAAATTAAATTTACTTTAGATTATACAGTTTTATTTTTAATACTTTATCATTCAAAATTATGTTTGTCTATTAATATTATTGATTATGTTTCCATACAAATTCCAGAAAATGTTCATTTTGTTGTAAGTAAGTAGGTGTTATGTATTATGCGTAGGTTTTAAAATAAATTTAATGCTAAAATCATTTAGCATTACAAAAATTACATATTTTCTTTTATAACACAAAAAGGTCAAAAAAATAGAAAAATAAGAATTAAAAACAGGTAAATTTTGCTTCCACATCTGATTTTCTTTTGTAAAAATAATTCTTCATCGAGGGTGGTGGTTGGTTACATTTACCTGATACTTAAATTTCATTTATTAACTGTTAATTTATATATTAAAGTAATAAAAATTATTATTATTTAACCATAAATATTTACCGTTATATTCAAGACTATTAATTACTTTATGTGAACAGGTAAATTTTCTTTTTTTTAAAAAAAGAGAAGAATAATTCTTTTAACCAAAAAATGTAACTAAAAATAAAAATTCATTTTAACTTAAAAAATTATCTTAATTTTTAGATGAAAATAGAAAAAAAATTAATAAATAAAATTTAATTAATAATGACGAGTTTAATCTGTCCATCCTGGTTGTTTTTATTTTTCTTTTATTCGTCGGTTATTGTTGTAACTGGAAATAGTCTAGTTGTGTTGTATTCCGCGTTTAGTTTTTTTTTAAAACAAAGCCATACAAATATTTTTAAATAAAAACAAACGAATATTATTATTAAATTGTGAATTATTTTATATATTTTGTGTTTTGTAATATTTTTATTATTATTATTTTGCTTCTTTAATTTTAATTGATTCGAATGTCCTTGATTATTGAGTTTGTGTTGTTTAAAGAAAATTATAAAAACAAGAATTAATTAAATAGTTAATAAAAATACAATGCAAAACAGCTAAACACACTCACTCTTCTTTTCTATATTTATTTGTTGTTTATTATATAACGGAATTATTTTATTTTTTTATGCCCTATTATATTGCTTTCATCAAAAGGCAGGACTCTGCTGCTCTGTTGTTTTAATTAACAACAAAACACACTACTAAAAAAAAATATAAACGTATGGAAATTTTTAATTATTATTAGTTTAGTTATTCATCTTTGTTTACATTATTTTTTGTTGTTGTTTTGTTTTTTTTTTAATGCATTTTTGATATATTTTTGCTAATTTTTAATTATTATTTGCCTATTGTTGTTTTCTTCTTTTAAGTTTTATTATTATCTTTGTGTGAATTTTTGCAAAAATATATTTTTTATTTTTTTAATTTATTTGACATTTTTATTTATAGAAATATGTTTATTTGTTGTGTTATCTATCAACAAATGCACATTATTTTAATACTATTGTTGATTATCTGTAATAATAAAAAAAATATTATTATTATTATTAATTATTACTAAATAAATAATAAACATTTATTTTGTTTTTAGTAAACACCAAGTATTTTCATTTTTTTTTTGTTTATTTATTTATATGAAGAAATCACACATCTTCGCTGCATCATAAATAAATATATATAAATCCGATTGGAATGGTTTTTTTTTTGTGATTTTATGCTGTTTTTATAAGAATTAATGATAAATACAAAAATTTAACATAAAATAATAATAATCAATTGTAATGATTTTTTAATTTACTTGCATTATAAATTAATTAATTAATTTTTTTTGTCTGCCAAACATTTCTTTATATATGTATAGTTGTGTGTGTATACATGTCAGTTTAACCGGCATTGATTCTCCTTTTCATTTTATTTAACATTGTGAAATAGTATAATTTTGCTGCGGATTGTACTCTCTCAAACAAATAAACAAAAAAAAAATTATAAAGAGAATAAATTCTCTCCATTTATTGTTTATAAAAAAAAATAGTCAAAATTTCCCCAGTTTCTCAAAATTTTATTTTAAAATTACTCTTTTACTCAACAACTGTAGGAATTTACTCTTTATTTATACACACGTGAAGTAAATATTCTTAAATCATATAGTAATCCAATGAGAAATACAAATTTACCGGCATAAAGTAAAAAGTACTAATACTATGAAATGGGAATAATAATAATAATTCGATATATCTTCTCTATTTTTTATTTGCTCTTTTTTAATTTATGAGAGACCGGCAACTTAAGCATGTTTATTTATGTAGATTGGTGGGATTCTGTGTTGGAATATAACTAATCAAAGATAATGCACCAGAAAAAATAGTACCAAATTTATTATTAAAATATATGACTAAATTGGCAAGACGTATAATGTAATTAGTATTAAATGATAGATAATTTTATTATCAATATTAATATGTAAGTTTTTTCAAGTTTTAATTTGTTTGAAGTTAGATTTTTGGATAAAGCCGGTATAGGTATACACCTAAATTGCCTACGATGTTTCTTTTCTTGTTTTTCTGTAATTGTGTTGGTATTATATAAATTCTCTTTGGCAGTATAAAAATTAATGTAGTAGTGTTCATTTTATAGATATTTATTTTGGGTTCACAAAAAAGATTATTTTTTTCGAAAAATTGGTATCTCTCTTTTTCGTTAAGCGGTGTATATGTTTCATCACTTTTCATTCTGTAAATTGTTCTGTAAATTTTCCATAGATACTCACATATACTAATGCATTTACTTGGTATTTTCAGGAGAGTTTTGTTTTTTTTTTAAAGAATAATATAAAATTTAACTAACACTAAATAATATATTCACAGGGCACACACTGAACAAAGTTTTGTAATTTCTATTTGTAAAAAAAAAAAACAGAAAAAGATATTTGATGAAATTTCAACGAATTAGTTGCTTTCTAGACCGCAGCCAAATAGCATGCGTTGAGTCGTCTTTGAGAGTTATTAAACATAATTCTAATTTTTTTTCTTAATTGAGTAGAGAAAAAATTTTTTTTATTAAAAAAAAATCATCTAAAAAGCAAAATTATTAAATTAATTAATAAATCTTTATATTTTATTGTGAGAAAGATTTATCAATTATTTTTTAATAAATACCAAAAAAAAAAAAAGAAGTAATTAAAAGAAAATTTTTTTGTTATAATATTTATTTTTTTTTCTCCATATAATTAATTGAAATTTGGTTTAAAAAAAAAAAAATTTGTGTGTGGTTAGCAAAAAAAAAAATTGAATTTTTTGTTATTTGGAAAATTCAATTAAAAAAGAAAAGTTTAAGTTTGCAAAATTAAAAAAAAAAATCAAAGAGGAAAAGTGAAAAATATAGTTTTCCCCCCAAAAATAAAAATATATTTTTTTTATAAAGAAAAATTTGTGCTTTTATTCTTTCTTCAGTAATCAATAATTAATTAATTAATCGATAATTAATTTATTTTATCATCACCACCCGGTATATAATTTCTTTTGTTTATTTTTTTTATTATTTATTTTTTGTTTTTCTTTTTTATATGGAATTTAATTACTAAAAAAAATAATTAATAATTAAAATAAAAAGAAACAAATTAATAATAGAAAGGAAAAGCAAAAATTCTTAAATCAGATTGTTTATAGTGTCATGTCTGTTAAAGTATCAACAAATAATAATAATAATAATAAAAATAATTTAATAACAAAAGTAAAAACTTTACAAAAATTATCATTTAATTATAAATTTTTTTATTGTTATAATAATAATAATACAATAATAATAATAATAATAATAACTATAATTATTTATAAAAATTTTATAACGTTATTATTTAGAACAATTTTATTACTTAATTTGTGTGTAAGAAAAAAACTTTATCCGTGAAAAAAAAAAAAAAATTAATAATAATTTAATTAAAACAAAAAAGAATATTTTGTATATACAAAAAAAAAGAAAAGAAAATTTTAATTAATCTGTGCAAAAAATAAATAAATTTTTAGTGAAAGAGTTTTTTTACCAAGAGAAAAGTATTTAGTTTTCGTTATTCATTATCTCTTTTGCGCTTAATTATTATTTATTTTATTTTTATACTACTTACAAGGAAGAAAAGTGTGTATAGTTGGTGAATTTTTTTTTTGCCTTTAAAAAGAAAAGTTTTGAAAATTTAATTAAATAATTATTTTTTAATTAATCCTCCTCTCTTAGTGTGTGTGTGTGTGTGTCGTGTGTGTACAAAAAAAAATAATAAGGAAAATAGATTTTCTTGATTAAAATAGATTTCTTAGTTTTTGATTAAATTTTTTTTGGATAAAATCTGAGGTAAGATTGTTTTCCCCTCTTCTAATTAAAAAGAAAAATTGTTTATTTTTTTCTATGCACATTAATTGGCGCGATTAAGATTTATGAAAATTAGTTTAGTTTTTGCTGCACTTTTCTTATAGTTTTTAAAGTTTTTGTGATTTTTATTTAATTTGTTTTTTGGTGATTTGTGCTTTTTTTTTGTTTTGGTGCCCTCTCCTCGCTCATGTTTGTTTTGAATTCGATTGATAACGAAAAGAAGTATAAATTTTGTTGTTTCTTGTGAAATAGGAAATTTAATTTAATTAAATTTGATTGAAGCTTTTTTTATTTTTTGCCACATCTACATACGTTTTTTTTAAAATTATTTTTATTAAATTATTATTAAATAAAGGAAAAAAAAATAATACTGAGCAATACACACCACCAACACATTGTGAATAAATTTTAGTACAGTTTTTTTTTTTTTTTGTTATAATCAAAAAAAATTCGGAAATATATAGTGCGATAGTTTATGTAGAAAAGAATTTTTAGATTCGCTCTCTGTTAATGCAAAAAAGTAAAAAAAAAAAAAAAACAATAAAAAATCACTACTGTTTTGTTTTTGTAATTGTTTTTCTTTTTTTTTTTTACTACGCGGTGTTTTGTTTTTGTAATTGTTTTTTATTTTTTTGCGCATGAATTTAAGCATAGTAATTTTTTTTTTTAAATATTTAATAATACCGTGAGTTTAGAATTAAAACGAAAAAAAAAAAAAAATAAATCATCACCACCAATACACAAATATTGTATTTTCTGTAATTAATTTATTTTTTTGTTTGAAGAGCAGTTTAATCTTGGAGTTTTTTTTTTTTTTTTGTTTCTTCTTCTTGGCATTAAATTTTGCTAATTTAGCACCCAGTTATATAGAGATAAATGAAGATTAAATTTTTAATTAAAAAAATAAAATAATTTCCAGGTTGTTTTTTTCTTATTTTGTAGTAAATGAATAATAATTTATGTTAATTAACTTTTTATGTGTGTTATCATATGAGTGTGTTGTACTATTTATTATTAATTATTTTTATTAAATTGTATTAAATTTGAGTTTTAATTCTAAATTTGATTACACAATAATGGGAAATTTTTTTTTATACATTTAACGCAAAATTAAAGTCAAATTATATATAAATATAAATTGAATTAGGCAAACTAAGTATTAGTCATACATGTTACGTGTTTAAACATTCATTTAAAAATAAAAAGAAATGTATTTAATTTTTTGTTGTTATTTAAATATTCGCGAAATAAATGCGCTTAGTAGTATGTTCTGTGTTCAGATCAAAATGTAAACATTAATTTGTAATTAATAATTCTTATTACGAAAGTAAAAAAAAAATAACGAATAATCTCTGCTATGTGTTGTTAATTGATTTGTTTTTTATTTTATTTTTTACATTTGAACCGCCAATTCTGTTGCAATTTTTTTTTTAATATTTAATTACTTAAAAGGATTAAGTTTAATTTTTTATTAAGAGAAAAGTCATTTTTAGAAAGGTTTTTTTTTTATTTACTTTAAATGTGTGCGCTCAACCTCACTTGTGAATTAATTTAAACATTTTACTTTTTTTTTTTGCATTGTTTAAATATACAAGTCTAAAAATTTGCAACAATTTAATGGAGTTTTTTTTTCTTTCTTTTAAATTTATTTATTTCTCTGTTCAATAGATAGACTGGTTTGTTGTCGATCTTGTTTAATTTGAAAAAAAAAATAAAATAAAATAATTATAAATATTTGTAGATTGGCTTGATTGGTATTATACTCGATACATAATGTAACATACATTACACTCTACTATAAATGGTACAGAAAACGCCCATAAACTTTCTTCTTTATAAGATTATACAGTTTTGTTATGTTTTTTTTTTTTGCTAAGTTATGGAAATATGTCGCCTTTTTAATGCACTTTTTCTTTATAATTATTTTTAATCTGTTATCTCTATTGTTGATGTACTTGCGTGATTTATTTTTTTCTTGTAGTTTTGTTTTTTACGCTAAGTTTTAACATAATTTTCACACATTAATTTCCTGTTGTCTTGTTATTATTATAAATTCTTTAATGCATTGTGCCGTTTGTATGTATTTTGATCTGCAGTAAAGATTTATAAATTTAATAGTTAGAAAAAATGTATGACAGAATTAATGTATTAATTAAAAGAAAGACGTTTTTTTTTGCTTTGACACAACGGTAACAAATTAATAATAAAAAACATTGAAGACGTTATTAATGCTTTATTATACTCTTAAAGTGGTTTTTAACATTTTATTTTATTGTGAATTTTATTATTTTTACTCTATAAGAGCGAATTTAAAATTAAACGGAACCAACACTTTGATAGTCTCGCGAATCAATTGATTAAGAACCGTTGTTTTTTCTGATTTATCTGAAACATTTTTTTTTTTTTATATAAAATTCATGCATTTCTCCAAGTATCTATTTTGTAAATAAAATTTTTTAATGACTTTATTAAATGTAGAGAAAAATAAATTTTTAAGATTCTTTTTGCTGTTGCTTGTTTTACCTTTCTTCATATCTATAAATATATATATATATTTTTATTTCTTTCTAATAAATTGTTAATTAGCGTTTTTATTTATTTATGATTATATTTTTTTAAGGAATGTTGACGGTTTAGCTCTTTTTTTTTTTATTTTTATTATTAACGCTAATTATGATTTTTATAGTTTTAATTAATTCTTGTTATGTTTGGTATTTTTTTTTTTTTTATTTATATTGAGAAATAGAAAAAAAGAAATGTATTACGAGAGAAATAACTTTTCTTTTTTGCTTTATTTTTGTTTGGAATTTATTAATTAGAAAAATAAAAAAACGTAATTAAAGAAATATTTATAATTGTTGAAATTTGGATTATAAACGTGCATATTAGTGATTTTTAATGTGAAAATTGTTTCTTGCACCTCACATATGATTTAAATTTGTAGCGAAAATTTTTGTTAATAAATAATTGTTGTTTTCCTTCTTCTTTTTTTCCTTATTGTGGGTTTTATTTTCTTTTTTCTGTTACTTTAAATATGCTAATTTTTTTTTTTTTTTTAATTATTATAAAAATTCTCATAATTATGTTATTAAAATTAAGTGAAAAGCTTTGACATCGCACAGTATTTTTTTTTAATAAATTAAAGTACATTTAGATTAGTAGTGTGTGCTAGTTGTGTGTTGAAACAAAATATATATTTACGCGTATACGAACCACGACTCTTACTTACATATAATTTCAATTTATTTACATCACATTACACCATTTAGTTTTATTATTTAATTGGTTGGCCTTGCTCTATGTGATTCTTGTTCGTTTTTATTTTATTTTTTTCGTGTATTTTGGTATAAATAATTTAAAGAAGAGTAGTGTATAAAAAAAAAAACCACACAACAACCAGACGTTTATTTTTTTTTTAATAAATATCTGTATAATTTGAATAAAAAATAATAAAATAAAGTAAAATGTGTGTAATGTATGTTTTGCTGTTGAATAAATTAAATGTTTTTTTTTGTGAATTATTTAATTATGTTGTGTTGATTAAGGAAATTATTATTTAATTTGTTTTTAATAATTATATGTGTCGTTAGCTATTCTCACAAATATAATTGTCTAACGCGCACTATTTATTGATTAATTGATTGATTTGTTTTGTTGATTAATTTAATCAAATTTAAATAACTGTGATTTAATTAATTGTATTTTATCCTTAATTAATAATTTGAAGGATTTTTATTTTATTTAAATTTTATTTGATTACTTTTACGCGGTTTTTTTTTTCTTTTTATTTAACTGTTTAACTATTTTACTGTTTTTTTTTTTTTTCTAAACTGCATCTATAGTTTTTAATAAATTTTTAAAAATCGCGATTATTTTTTTGCCTTGTTGATTGAACAATAATCATCTGTTATAAATTTTTTTTTTTTTATACATATTTTGTCTCCACTCTGTAACAAGCTCTAGTTGCTGCTGCTACTCTTGGCGTTTTTTTTTTTTTATTATTTATTTAATTTTTATTCTCTGGCTCTGTTTCATCGTCCGACCTTCATGGAGCTTTATTTATTTTATATTTAAATTATTATTTTTTTTTTATCTCTATTTAAACGTATTGTATTGTTGTAATTATTTTGTTTTATTTTTCGGTGTTTATTTTTTTATTTTATGTAAATTTTTATGTAAAAAAAAAAAAAGGGTTTGATGTGCGAAATATTTTTTTTACTTTTCATTGTTTATAAAATTGTTTTCTTTTCTTTTTGGAAATTTTTTTTATTGTAAAAAATGTAAATATTTAAGTAAATATATCCGCGATAGCAAAACATCATTATTATTTAAGTTGTATTTAGCGCCTTATAGCTGAAATGTGCGTCAATTGTTGTTGTTTTTTGTCTATTCTGATTATTTGTAAAAATACTAATTAAATAAAAATTATCATTAATTTTGATTTAATGTGGATAATTTGTTTATTCAATATTTAATTTGTTTCGTCAGTTACTTTTAATTTTTCTATCTATTCGAAAAAAAAAAAATTATGTTTTCATATTTCGACAGTTGTTTTTTTTTTTTCCTATTAAATATCAATCAAATGTTCTTTTTATTCGTTGATTATTTGAAATTTACAAGCAATTTGTTGGCTTTTTTTTTATTTTTATTATTTTTTTTTTCAAAGAATTTTTTATATTTGCTTTAATTATTTTTATTTTATTTTTTGGTAATTAAACTGACGCATTTGAAATTTTTATGAATTTTTTTTTTTGGTTGCATTTTTATTTATAAATTTATCGTTGAAAAAAAATTATTAATAATAATAATAATAATAGAGGTTTAACTGTTTAATATTATTTATTTTAATTAATTATTAATTTGTTGGTTTTGCTTTATCTTTGTTAATTTCACTTTAGTTGTTTAATAAATAAAAAAGGAAAAAAAATCAATTGGTAGCAGCAAAACACAACACCCAGTTACTACTGTACATAGTACAACAAACAATAATAATAATGAGGGTTTAATAATAATAATTTTATTTATAAATTGAATATTCCGTTAGTTAGTATTATATTTTGTCGCGTTTTAAATTTTAAAATTTATTAATATAATAATTATTATTATTGTTGTGGTTAAATAATCTAATTAAATTTAAATGATAAAAAATATATATTTTTCCATTGAAAAGCAAAAAACGGTTTAAAAATTCTTTGTTTTTTCTCCTCTAGCTCTTCTAGTGTTGATTATTTTTTTTTTTTAATTAAATTATTTAATTTTTTCTTCTATCTTTTGAATTATTATTGTGTTAATTTTTTTTTTTTTAATCTCACTTAAATTAAATGTATTTTTATTAATTTATGTGTGGTGTGCGTTACGTATGTACGTACGACGACGCAGTGCTGTTGTTGTCATGTTAGCCCTTCTATTTTTCACGTTTTAACTTTTAGTTTATTGCTAACTATTTTTGGTTTTTTTATTTTTTTAATATGTTATTTATATGCCACTCACGCATTATAATTTATATAATAAAATAGCAAAAAAAAAAAAAAAAAATGTAAAGCCACCCACACCCACCTTAATACAACAATAACACATGTTTAAAATTACAAAAAATTATATATATATATATATATATAAAGCTATAATTTCTTTCAACAAATATAATCATAATAATAATCTTTTGCGGTTTTTGGTGTGTAGTTATTGTTTCTTTAATTAAAAAAAAAAAAAATACTTTATTTGATTAAATAAAAAGAAACAAAAAAAAAATGTTTAACTTCCGTAATATATATATTTTTAATGTTAAAATAAAAAAAAAATCTTTATGAGAAAAAATTTATTGAGAAAGATTAATAAAATAAACGAAAAATAAAAAAATACAAGCATAACAACACCAGCAGACTTTTAATAATCTATCTTAGCTTAGAATGTATTTTTTTTCTCGTCTTTTTCTTCTTGATTGATGTGTAAAGATGCTAAAATGTTTATCTCTTTAACATTATTTTCTTGTGAATTTTTTCTTATACTTTTCTTTTTTTTTTTTTTTTTATTACTAATAATTAATTTCTGAGAATTATAAAAGTTTAATTTATTTAAATGGATTTTTAAAGAAATATTTTATAAAAATTTAAAATGCGAAAATTATTTTAAAGAAAAGAAATTATCAACACCAATATATACGATATTTTAGCGCTAGATTACGTTTATATATTTTAAATTTTAGTTTTAATAATTCAATATAGATTTTTATTGATTTAAAAAATAAAATTATTTGCTAATTTTTTTCTCTATTGATTTTTCAAGTAGCATAATATCTATAATAATAATAGTAATAAAATGATTACATATATGTATATACTTGCGCCTACAATACATAGAAGTGATTAAGATTAATTAATTTACAAAACATCTGTTTTTATGATTTATATTTTTAATAATTTTTTTTATTCTCTGTTTATTTACAGATTTGACTTCAATCCGAAGTGGTGTATATTTAACAGAAAATAAAAATTAAATATATATATATATATAAAACCGACAATATTACATTAATAATCGTGATAAAAGAGAGTTTGTGATATTAAGTAAGATTGTTTAATTCTTCAATTATAATAATTATTAAACATAAATTAAGTACATAATATATATATATATATATATATTTATATATAATGATTAAAAATTAAATATAAATATTATAAAAATAATATAAAATTGATTAATTAATTTATAATTAAAAGTAATAATAATAATAAAATAAAAATCATCAAAATGCCTGTTAAATTTAATCCTATGTTATATGAAGTATCCTTTGAACCCTTATGGGAGGATGAGAATTTCGGTTTGGACACAGATGAATTACATAAATTACCATCATTACTTGATTTCATAAAAAATGATGATATACAAACCTTATTACCGATGGAAGAGCCATCATCAGCATTACAAATTAATCATGAGATTAGAAATCATGATTGTATGTGGTCCGGGCGTTGTATATCACATCCTGATAAATTAAAAAATAATAATAATAATATTATTAGTAATAATAATAATAATCATTATACAAATAATTATAATAATACAAATTTAAAAACATTAAATGGACAACAACAGCAGCAGCCAAAAAAACAAATACAAAATTTATTCAATTGTATAACACAACAACCACAACAGCAACAAATAACGCAGCAGCAGCAGCATATAACAACACCAGCAGCAGTGACAACAGTTAATCAAATAAAAACACAACAGCAACAAATACCTGCAGGACGATCATTGTTACTAAATTCTCGTTTGAATCAAATAAATAAAATATCGCCACAACAGCAAATGACACCAATAATAAATACAACAACAGCAGCATCAGTAACAACGTCGCCGCCATCACCACCATTACCGTCAACAATAACAACATCTGCAGCAAATACAAAATTATCAATATTGTCTACCACCTTAAATACAACCACAAATGATTATTTAAAAGATCGTGACATTATTGCACGACCAGATACACCATTAAGTTTAGATGATGAACCACCAGAATTTAAACATTCAATTGATTTGGCTACCTGTACAATGGGCTCAAATAAAATGAGTTTAATACCATCATCGCCTGGAGTAGTCGGAGCACATCATAATAATATAACACATGCAGCAACTATAATAAAAATGATTAAAGAAGAATTAGATACAAATGAGCCACAGGTCAGAGTTGATATAAGTGCAATGATAGCACCAACAAAAGCGGAAAATATTATCGAAGTATATGAAGATATGAAAGCGGCATTCTCTGATTTTGAAGAGGAAATTGATGAGGAGGACAGTGCTGTTGAAATGGATACCGATTCTGATATAAGTAGTCGTAATGCAGGAACATCACCATTATCATCAACATACGAATATCAGGGTACACATGTCGGTGATCACAGTTATACCAGGTGTAAAAAACGGGTAGACGTTGTTGGCCTAGGCGTACAAACACCTTCAGATTCCGGTGAGTGTTTTTTTTTTTCAATTTGTATTATTTATTTTTCACAATAAATATATATTTTATCATTGTCATCATCGTGGTCGTCATCTTCTCCACCTTTTATCAGTTACTCTATTTACATTGTAAATAAATTTATGTCTATAGAATGCATTGTTTTATTTTTCTATATCGCAATGACGTCAATGGTAAACGCCAACGCGTGAATATTATACGGCGACAAAACAGTATCATCGTGAATGATGTTCTGTAATTTCATTTCATTTTTGTTCTTGTTGTCTATTTAAATTTTGCCATGGATAACAAAAAAAAGAAAATTATAATGAATAAATAAAAAATTATTTACGTCTTAAACAATATCTATTGTTGTATAATATTGCGCAACACATAAATAAATTGTGATTTTTATTTTTCATTTTCTTATCTTGCATTAAATTGTTTGACGGTTAATGTAATGCAATTTGTTAATTTTTTTTTTTTTACCTTTACAAAAAAAGAAAGAATGAAACACAGCAGAAATATGTATTTAATAAAATCAAAAATAATAACAGTAGCGATAGTAGCAAAAAACATAAAAAAGAAAGAAAAATGAACTTATTACATGTCAATTAATGTTAATGTCGTGATTTAGCTTACCATAAGGTGAGAAAAAATGTAAAATATAACGAATTGAACGAACGATAGTAATGATGATTACTGGTGCTGCTGGAAATGCAAAAAAAATATCCTTCAATAAGAGGAGAAAAAAATAAGTGTTTTATTTAATTATTTCTTTATTTTTTCATGACGGAATTTAATTATCTTAATAATGTTATGTAAAAATTAAAACAACCTTTAAAACGAAGAAAAAATTATAGTAATAGTAATAATTATAACGGATGAAAGAAAAAGGTTTTATGTTGTCGTTGAGACAAGTGAATTAATGAATTAAAATTTTACTGTCTCTTACGGTAATAGTACATCAGCAGTAGTAACAGCGCAATATACATTAATAAATACGTAATAAATAATATTAGCCATTTAAATTTGATTAAAAAAAAAAGAAGAAAAGTGTACGTAGAATTTTTTATTTGTACTGTCTATTCTCTGCGCTGCTGCCAGTGGTTTTTTTCTTCCCGCCATGTATTGTAGTGAATATATTTCTACTATATATGATATTGTTTGCGAATGTTTTATAAAGGGCCTTGAACCTACGTTATATCTATATTTGTTATACTACAACCATTCTACGTCATTTACCTCTTAAAAATCGATACGGCGGCTGAATAGCATGGATATAATTTAATCACAAAATATTATATAGAAAGAGATATATCCCACCATACAATCGACTTTTTAACAGAAACGAGCCATGCTTTATAATTGTATATGTGCCAATACTGTGCTTTATGTATAACTATGCTGTATTTATTGTGGGTGTTTATTCCTCTTCGGTATTTTATGGTATAAAACGGTTGTATTGTGCAAGAAGAGAAGAAAAGCTCCCCTTTATATATGCTCCGTTCATTTTATGAACGAGACTCGGTGCGGCGAAGTTGTCACCACCGCATACAAGTAACATTGAATAAAAAAAGTTTGAAAATTTTCTCTTTTTGCAGTAGTTTGTTTGCTAGTGAATGTTGTTGACTGGTGCTTTTGCTCCACTAAAATGTACTCTGTCGTCTACTGTTTCTATGCTATAATAAGTTCTTATACGTGTATTCACCACAAATGAATTGAACAGCCAACCACCCACTTTTTCATTATAGTAGTTAACAAGCTTTTTGAAGTTGTTTCACTTTACGTTATACAACCACTCTGTTGGCTGGCTTTACATCATACCAAATTTATATTATTTATTTGTTAAATTTTTTATTTTTACTTTTATTTAATGTAAGCAGAGAAAATATTTGAGCGAAAAATTTATTTGATTTTTTTTTTTGGATAAATACCATTTGCATGACGTCATTAGGCGCGGTCTGTCTTGAATAAATACGCTTGCGTTAGATAAATAGAGTATTTGGCGGGAAATTTACTAGATAAAACTACTACTTACTACCATAGAAAAATAGAAAATTATTTAGTGAATAACCAGAAAAATTATGAATATACTAAAAATGATATGAAAAATAGAATAATGATTATTTTATTGTAAATGCGGGTAATTTAATATCACTATAGAAAAAGTTATTAACACTGATATATGCGCAAAAGCTTTTAAATTCAATTAAAAATATAATAAATGTTTTCTAAAAGCATAATACAGCAGCAGAAAAGTAGCATTTCTTTTTTACCACACACAATAATTTATGTTTTTTATACCCCGCGCTTGTCTAGTCGTCGTCGTCTTACTTTGGATGGTTGATTGTTGTGTGACTAAAGTTTAATCAAAAATAAAAATTTTTACTCGCTTCAACGAAGAGAATAAATATGTTTGCAACAGCAGTAGCAGCATGTATGTAATGCATATTTAAATGATTTATTTCAGTTATGGCAAAGAAAAAAAAAATATTTAGAAAACAAAATGCGCGTACATAAATAATAAAGTAGAAAAAAAAACGAAAGTTATGCAAAAAGTAAAATTATATTAATAAGAATTATTTAATTATAATGATAGGCGAGTCGAGGCTTTATTATTATTTTTTTTTTGCATTTAATTTATTCTTACTGTTTTAATGCATAAACGTCTTAAAGTTTAATATTTTTTTTTTACTTACTTTACTACTGTCCGTGACTTCGTGTTTTATTTGCAAATAAGTGCAATTGTGTGGTGTACTGTATTGCGATAATAATAATAATAATCTCTTTTTAATTTTTTTTTTAGCTATGTTTAATGCGAAAAATTATTCCTATTAACATTTTCTGCAAATTTGTTTTCTGTTAATTTTTTTTAACTCTATTGAATTTCATTACTATAATCTACTGGCATTACTATTTCACTGAAATGAAAAAGCTCATAATTCACAAATTTACATACATTCCTTAGTGTTTCATTAACTGCTGCAATATTTTTTTTTCTGCATTTATTGCTTTTTTATATTTATGCAAAATATAAATCTATATTAAAAAAGTTTAATTTAATATTTTTTTTATTATTTTCTCGATAGAAACACGTTAACGCGTAGAAAAAAATAAATAATAATTAAGATTTTTTTGGGTATTTGTTGGTTGGTTGTTTACAATTAATTTATTTTTATGATTTTATTAACATTTTGAAGCGCAATAAACTTTCAGAAGGCCAACCAACAAATAAATAAACGCAGAAAAAATTACACAAATATCATCTAAGTTGTTTAACTCAAGACTTATAGTGACGGACGGTCGCGGTACAAGAACAATAGCATGAATGTTTGTGTTTTGCTAAATAAATAAAGATTAGTAAATTTTTTTTATCAGAAAAGGAAAAGTAATGCGAAAATTAAAAATCAATCTTTGTGATTGATCATTTTATGTTGTCGTCTAGCATTGTTTTTGTGTAACAAAAAATTTTTTTTTTAAGTACTCAACCATTTTAATTAAATAGAAAAATATGATATAATCTTATTAATGATTAAAGCTCTGCAAAATTTATACTTTTTTTACGTAATACACTTGTTTGTTACCATTTTCTTTAATTTATCATCAATTATAAATGAAAAATGGATAAACGGAAGGAAGTAGCAAGCACACAATCATGCAATAAAATGAAAAAAAAAAAAATTAAAATAAACGGTTTTGATATCGAATTGATTAGCTCAATATTAAATTGTTATGAGGCAGGCAAAGGATAACGAAAAATGTAGTAGCGAAAAGCACAAGAAAACCTTTTTTTCCGTTTTCCTCGACTTTCTTTATTTTTTTATATTGCAAAAGTAGACGTGTCTGTCTAGAAGTCTAGGGTTAGTGTTTCATCGATCGAAAATATTTTCTTTGTTGTTCTATGTCTATTCCGTTGCTTCTTTATATATATTTTCATTTCTTATTTATTCTTCAAGACACGGGAGTCGTCTTGTCTTGACTTGGCTTGTCTTTTTTTTTTCTGTTTGAAAAATGACAAAGTTTAGAGTTTTTTTTTTGTTTTACCTACCTTTAAGAGACAATTTATTATTTTTTATTAATTAAAATTTAATAAATTGAATAATTTTTATTTTTTTGTTTTGGTAATGAAATAAGATTGTTATTTCATTGCTTTTTTAAACACTTATAAATGACACTACCAAAGTAAGAATTGCTATTTTCAATTTAATAATAATAATAATAATAATAATACACAGAGCTTTTTCCCACGTGTCTGAATGGGCATGGGCGGTTCAAGGTCATTCGCATAATTCTTAAACACACAAAAACAAAACCAATGCTGTGTTTACATAAATATAAGATGAGAAGTTGTACTGAATAAAAAAATGTTGAGAAAATTAAAGAAAGCACAAAAAAAAACCAACCAACTACCATCCAACCACTATGTACATATAATAATGGTTTTTTGCCGGCAAATTTACCGTTTCTAAAGCAAAATCTTATTCGCGCCTGGTTATATCATTTCTGTCTGCGACTGCTCTAAAAATTTTCTTTTTTTTCCGGTTAAATTTTATTTTATTTTTGTTTCAACTCCCTGTATATTTGAATTTGGATTAGAATCAATCCACACCAGCAGCCACAGCCCTTATTTTATTTTTGGTTCTGTTTAACATTTTGTGTAGTGCTGCGCGACGATAAAGCTTTGCTAAATTGTCTGGCTGGTGGTGGTTGTATTGCTATTGTTGTTGGTACTTTGGCGGCATTAACATGGATTGCAGACTGACTAAAGAGGATAGATGATTCTGATTTAATTCTCCTGGTATTATTATTTTATCTTTTTTAGCGATGATTTTGTGACTGTATTTGGTTGTGTCTGGCTAAATTTTTCTAGTACTTTTTAAATAAAAGAGGATGTACAGGATGTTATAATATTATTGTGTTTTAGTCCTCGTCCTTGCTATATTTTTTTCGGTATTTTCTTTTAATAAATAAAAGCTTCGGTACCATTTACGGTTTCTGTTCATAATGAGTACTTATGTATACAGTTTTATTTTTTTTTTACTTCTTTTATATCTCTATGCGTACATTTTGTAATTTTTATTATTATTATTATTTTCATAGATAGATACATGCGCGTCACCGCGACTTTATAGATTTATTTATTTTTATGTTTTTTATCCCCATTATATATATATATATATATATAATATGTGTGTTATATTGAATAAGTTCTGTTTGTTCCCTAACCATTTATGGCGAGACGGCGCGAAAAAAAAAAGTTCTACAATTCTTCTTTGGTCTGGTGTATTTACAGCGATTATATATTATATTTATATTTGAAATGATCTAAAAAGAAAAAATTATATAGAAAAACTCGTTGAACCTTTAGCGTTTTATTTATTTCTTTTTTATTCTTTTATTTAGTCAGCAGCAGCCAAGTCGCGTCATTTTTACCATTAAAAAAAAAAAAATAATACAATTGCCGTGCAAAATAATAATAATAATATGACTACTGAAAAAAAGGGAAATAATTTTCTTTGGTTTATTTATAATATTCTCACCCAAAAAAGAAAAATAAAAGAATTAATATTAACAAAATGAAGAAGTAAAAAACTCTTCATCGACAAACAACAATATTGTAGTTGTTATACGTACATACAGACTACTTAATTTAATATTATTATCATTTTTCTATAGAAAGAAATAAATAAATTTTTAAAAGAAAAAATGGAAAAAAGCAAACAGCAGCAGCAAGCAGCAACCGAATTTGATTACATATCAAGTTTCTCATGTAAATAAAAATAAATTTTTGAAAGAACGAAAAATAAAAAAAACCCAACAAATCTAATGAATAATAAGAAAATTTATCGTTTCTTCTCTTTATCGTGTTTAACATTGAAAATCACGCTTTATTATTATTTTTTTTATTAAAGTTTTCACCCTTCTTGAGAGCGTCGTATTTTTTTTTGGCTCTTTTATTAATTATTTTATGAAAATTTGTGCGAATTTTGTTTGATTGGCGTTTTTTTTTTGTTTGTTTAAATATTAGACGACGATGAAGACGCGTGAAATATGAGAAAGGAAGTTGAATTTTTATTATTATTTTTTTATTTAATTTCATTCATTTAGCAAATTAAATTGATTTGTGTGTTTGCCCCGTCCGTCGTCTGTGTCTTTATTTATTTATTTTTTAACAAAATTTATTGTTTTTGATTAAGAATTTTATTTAATTTATTTGTTTATTTTTGTATTATTTTAGTGGTTTTAGATGCGCCACTAGACAATGAATTGTTTCAAAGTATTCCTTTGCTAATAATAAACCATTCAACCGTTTTTTTATGTTGAATTTATATTTAATAAAGAAATGTTTTTATTTTTTCTTACGTAAATGGTAACGACACTGCGTCAACCGAATTACAAATGGTTTGTGGGGGTGGACACGCGAGACTGCTGTTTTAAAATGTTTATTTTGTATTTGTAAAATTTGTTGCATTTTTGTTTTTTTTTTTTTTTGCACAGCAACATAATGCCGCAGTTCTTGTCGGCTTGCAAAATGAACAAAAAAAACAAATAATAATAATTTCGTTTTATTTTTGTGAATAAATTATGTCCAAACACTTTTTTGTTTACATTCAATAACTTTGTGAATTACTTAATGTGGTGGTTTATATTATAGCAACAGCAGCAGCATGTGTTTTATTTATTTTTGTATGCATTTATTATTGCCACCAAAAAAAAAATGATTATTATTTTTTGAACTGTCGTCGTCGTCGTCGTGGTCGTTATATTTCATCGCGATTTATATATTTATTTAATTTAATTTAATTCTTTCTTTTTTGTCACAACTTGTGTGGGCCTATTTATGATTATTTAAATATATTTTTTATTATTATTTCGTTAAGCTTAATTTAATAAATAATTAAGAAAAAATAATTAATATTTCCAAAAGAAGAAATATAAATTGATGATATTAATTTGTATGTTTGTTGTGTTTTGTCGCGTCTGTCGTTGATATTATTTTTTCTTTTCTTTGTACTACTTGGTTTGTTTGTGGCTGATTTTCGGCTAATTTGGAACTTTTTGTTTTGTTTTGAATATTTTTTAATTATTTATTTTTAAAAGGCGATTTTTTTTTATTATTTTTCTTTCCTTTGGTGATTTTTTTTTTAAAGTGTCAAAATTAAACAAAATATGCAATAATAAATGAGATTAAATTATAGATGGTTGGTGATGATGATGCTTTTTTTCTGTGTTGGACTTTAGTTAAAAAATCAAAAAAGAAAACAGTGAAATTAAATAAACAAATTTTTTTAAAATTTAATATATATAATTAAATATTTTCTTTATTTATTTATTATTAATATTAATTTTTCTTTTAAATAAACTTAAGCAAAAATAATTTTTATTACAATTTATTGTTTAGTCTATTCCGAAATGAAAATGTGATTGTCGCCAAAAATTTATAAATTTATAAATTAAAAATGTCATTAAAAGTCTTTCTTTTTTTTTAATGCATCATTGGATTTTTCTTTTATTTTTTGTCATCTTTTAGATGAAGAAAATTTTGTTTATTTAATTTTAAAAGAAAGTAAAAAAACTGCTGTTTCTCGTGGTTTCTTTATTTTTTTTTTCATTAGCTGAAAAAAACATTGATATACGCACGCAATGATGACAATACACCACCGGTCGGTCTGTCGCTTATCTTATTTGCCCCAAACGGCGGTTCTTTAATTTTTGCAACTCGTATTTAAATAAACATGATTGTTTATTCCCGAATGCATTAAAAATAACAACGCAAAAAAATATGAAAAATGTTTAAAAAAATATTAATTAAAATTCATTATTGGATATGCACCAATGGAAAAAAAATAAATTATTTTGTTATGCAATCGTTGTTGAAAAAATAACAATGATAAATATTATGACGACATATAATTTTAACATACAGGACAATAATATCAACGAGGATGCTGCTGCTGCTACTACTACTATTACTATTACTGCAGCAGCAGCAGATGAAGAAGAACAAACAACTATTTATTAAACATTTATCATTTCAAAGTTGTATGTTCGCTATTTTATGTTATTTTTTAACTGTCCAAAAGCTTTCAGTAAAATTACTTTAAATAAATATATGTAACTCTATTATCATCCTTATTTGCCTGTTTGCCTGCCTGCCTGCCTGCCTTTCTTCCTTATGTCTGTTAAAAACGTCTACAATTCCTTCTGTCTCTGCTAATAATTTATTAGGGTTTTAAATACTTGAATTTTTATTATAATTATTATTATAATTTAAAGTTGCATTAAATTTAAAGGAAAATTATTCGTTATATATTTATTTGTTTTGAAAAACTAGTTCCTTTTGTTTTTTGTAGTTGATGTTGCTGCTGCATCATCCTCTACAGATACAATTACTACTACTTTTGGTTTAGTTTTTTCACCAGCGCACAAACGATTTAATTCAATTAAAAACTAATAAAAATAATAAAATTAATATATTTGTTTTTGTGTAAGAGTTTGCTATAAAATTAGTTTATTTAGATCTATTAATCACATCGCACTACCATTCATATATATATACATATTTGCGATGAAATAAATAAAACACCGCGTTTTTTTCAAAAGAATTAATATGATTAATAAGCTCTCTTGTCGTCCGTTGTCTGTCTTTTAATCTGGTCTATAGTTATAGTTGTTTGGACTGGGTTACTTGATTTTGTTTTATTTTTGCACATGATGCATGCATGTGTATACACGTCATTTCGTTAAAATGTTGCAAAAAATTAAAAAGAAACAAAAAACCGTGGTGAGTTTTTTTTGCAGCAAACTAACCAACCAAACAACCAACATAGCAGCAGTAGAAATACATTTCTTGTCATTTCTTTTTAATTTTATTATTATTATTTTGTTAATTCTTTTACGTAGCAAATTTAGAATGTCTTGGAATGTCAGAGGTTCGCTGACCTTAAATCGTTGTTGTTTCATTTTTTCTTTAAATTTTTTTTATACACTTTATAATTTCTCGTTATAATCATTACGTTGCCCGCCAATCACTTTGATATATTTGGTGTGATATGTGTGTTAAATATTTTTTTGTACTTAAAATATTTCTTAACGGAATTAAAATTAACGAATTTTTGTTATGTTATGAGCATGATGATGATGGTTGTTGTGAATTGATTTGTTTAATTGAAAATAATCACACACTATTCAAGTGATTTTTGTGTGTGCGGTTGCTGCTGCAAATTTCTTGTTATTTAAAATATTTATTTAAAACATTATTATTGCAAATGCATTTTGTTATGCGACCACTGTGCATGCATGCATTTATCTTTTTTTGTTATTAAATAATTTTTCTTAATAAAATCTAATCGATTGTTTTGCATTTTTTATGTTTTCTTTTTTTTGGATAGACGAAAAATTTTAAAATGTTTTTTCATTAATAAAACTGATCACACACTATATACACTTATACGATGATGATGGTGTTTGTTGTTGTTTATATTTAAATAATATTTTAACCGTGACATTGATTGACAATTGTCTTTTATTTATTTATTTTTTTTGATTTTGCGTTTTTTTATACCTGTGGTGTGTATTATAATTTTTTTTAAACATAAGTGCATTAAATAAATGTAAATGTTAATTAAATGTTTATTTTTAGCGCATTTAATTAATAGTTTAATCAATAAAATGTTTATTTTATTTCGGTATTTGATTATTTATTTTTGTTTTTAATGAAAATTTATTCATGAAAAAGTATATTTTTTTTTGCTTATCTTAATTGGATTTTCTTTATTAATACAAATTTATTATAATTAGTTTGAGTTTCTTGCCTTATTTATTATTTATAATGTTTATTTTTTTTTAAGTTTATTTTCTTGCTGCTGCTGCTGCTTGTACTTATTACTATTACTGTGTTCTCTGTGCTCCTCTGCCCTATCATTTTGTACTTAATCTACTGTGTTTTCCTATGTTTTTACTTTATTTTTATGTGTTTTAATTGAATAAATAATATTATTGGACTTTGGTTGTTGTTGTTTAGTTGTTTCTCCTTTATGATTATTATGTCGTGTATATAATTTTTATTTATTTTCTTTATGACCAAGAATGCAAGAAGAGTTTTTTTGTTTTTAACGACTTTATCGTTGTTGATATTTATTTTTATTTATATATTTATTACTTTTTATGATTTACATGCAGCACCACCCTAAAATACTGATTTTGATTTTAATATAAATAAAAATGCGTTTCTTCTTTACATTACTCTCTCTACTCCTGATGATTTTTATTAATTTTTTTGTTTTTCGTTTTTAATAAAAATTTATATAGACAAACAAAAAAAAAAAAATGCATTAATTTTCCTTTTATTGCTTCCTTTTATATTTATAATATAAAGATTTGCTTCAATTAATTTGTTTTAGTTATTTTTTATGATTTTTGTAGTTTTTTTTTTTTTTTGTTTTATTGTTATTGAATAAAAAATAAAAACGAATAAATAAGCGAATATTGTTGTTGTTCTTTTATCTTGGTTTATATGGATTTTTATTGTTAAAAATTAAAAGAAGATGTTGGTGGTTGGTGGATATGCATTATTATTATTATTATTATTATTATAGCTATATTATAGCCAGCAGACTGACTAGACTGACTGAATAAATAAATATTGTTATTTAATTTTCTTTCTTTTTTTATAATGGTTTTACGTTTATTACATTTACGTATATTATTATTATTATACACGGTAATGAGATAGATAAATTGTTTCTTTTTTTTTTAAGTAATAATTTTAAGATTACCTTTTTTTTAATTATTTTATTTAATAAATTACCTTTATTGTAACGTTTTATAGTCGATGATATGATGGCTGTGGTTATATATTTTATTATCAATATTTAATCGATGAATTTTGATTATTATTATTATTATTATTAAAAACGTTGAAAATAAAATAAATTATACAATATAACAGGGAAGCATTTGTTAAAAGAATATTTGTTGACGTAATTATTAAGAAATGTAAACAATTAAAAATATAAATAAATATTAATTAATTTTATTTTGTATTACTTGAATTCATTCATTCATAACAACAAAATACAAAACAAAACGAAACCATCTACTACCATCATCATACATAACATTCGCGCAAACAATATAATAATAATAATGTTATTTTGTTGTTTTGTTATTATTTTTCGTCATAATGATGTTTGTTTAACATGTCACGAGTAGTAGTAATAATAAAAAAAAAATATTTATAATAATAATAACAATAAAACTGAAAACTTTTAAATTATTTGTACTTCCGATGAAATGAAAATAAATTGCAAATATTATTATTAATAATAATAATAATAAAAGACAAAACGCTGTGTAATCTTTCTTTATAAATATTATGCAAAAAATAAAGAAGACTAAAAAAATTTGTAAGCAATTTAAAATTAAAAAGAAAAACTGAGTCACCACCAGACACACAACGATGGCGATTAATTTTATTTTTTAAATGATGATTTCAAGTGGTTCGTTTAAAAATCCGCGCGCAACCAATATGCATTTTTTTTTTGCATTTAATAATCAATAAAATTATAAATAAAACTACTAAATAGAGCTTGATGATGTGTATGGTATTGGTCAGTAACAGCAACAGCAGAAGCAGCAGAGCAACTAAATGAATGTGTATAATTATTAAAAAAAACAGCGAACAGCAGCAGCAGCAAGCGCACATAAAAACAACACATTATTGGCAACAACAAAATTAAAAAAAAACCGCGAGAAGAATTTTAAATAATTTAATTTAATTTTCAAATATATGACCGAAATGTCCGGTCGATCAATGATCTCTTTTTTTTTCGGTATTATAAAAAAATCAACAAAAATTAAATATTATTAAAAAAATGACAAAGAGAATAACAATTTTTGTTTTTGGAAATCTTTACTAAAAATAAAGCGAAACCGCGAAAAAAAAATAAAAAAATAAAAGCACTTAGACACTTCCACCATGTTTGTCACACAGAAAATAGTTGTTAATAAATAATTTATAAATTTTATTAGTTTTTCAATATTCATTTGGGAATAATATAAATGTTGAAACAGATTTTTCACGGTTTTTTTTTTTTTCTTTTTTAAATTTATTATATTTTTTGATTGATTTGATTTAAGTGGAAAAATTATTAATTTATTTTTTTATTTAATTAATCACTTTTACGTGTTTGGATAATTTAATTGTTTTAACCATAGACACATATCTATCTCTTATTTACTTTTTTATTTGATTGAAACGCAGATATAACAGGTTGAATATACAATAATATGACGGTTTATGGTGGATTTTATTTATTTATTTTCATTAATTTGTTAATTGTCTTGTCTTGTCGTCTGTGTTTATTTATTTGTTTACGGAAGTTGATTTTTCTTTTTTTTTATTAATTTTATTTAAGTGACAAAATTATTTAATTTGATTTTTTTTCTATTATTTAATATTATTAATGTTTCGTTATGATGTTATTGACATTTTTAGTATATAAAAATTAATTAAAATTAATAATATTAATCAAAAGAGACTGATTAAGATTTGCTCTATGATTAATGATGCTGATTATAATACTACGCGATTTTTTTTTTATTATAATTATAATTAATTTACTTTAATTAAAAAATATAATTTAAATATATACATATGTGTGGTTGGCACTGTTATTGTTACTGCTATTGGAGTATTTTTTCTTTCCTTGATTTTGTTCATTTTATTTAAATTAATTTAATTTTTATTTTACTTTTGGCGTTTTTTTTTTCTAGAGGAGAGTACAATGTTCGCGTTATTATTTGTTGATGTTGTTCTGTGTTGCTGCTGCTGCTTAATGATGATTTTTTATTCATTCTTTCTTTTATTTTATTTTTTGGTTAATTTATGTTAATAATAAACATAATTCTTTGTTATTATTATTTATATACTTCCTTCCTTATGAGACATGATCATCATCTATTAAATTATTTATGAGTAGCGAAAAATATTGAGACTAAAAAAATTTAATTTAATTTTTATTAATATTTTAATTATTTAATTAATTTTTGTTTTTCTTATTCTTATTAACTTTCTGTGTTTTTGCTATGTGTTTGTAGAAATTTTTACAATAATAAACGTGTATAAAGCACTATAGTTGTTGTGCTCAGTAGTAATACATATATTTTCCTATAAATTTAATGTAATAATTCAAGCATCATGAATTTTTCTAATTGAATTATAATTAATTAGTGTGTAAATGTTAATAATAATTTTTTTTTATTTTTCTTTTCTACTTCTTTAATGTGTAATTTTCTAACAAAAATTATGCTTTAAAAAATGTTTAGAATTGTTTTATTTTTTTATTCTTAATATAAAAGAATTACAACAATTATTTTAATTATGTTGTTGTTATTACTATACTCTGCTGTGTGTTTTATTTTTTATTATTATTATTATTATTATTATTATTATTATTATTATAATTTTTTTTTTATGATACAAATCATCAAATAGAAACATGATTTTTTTTTATTTAGAATTGAAGAATATACATATATTTATTCATTTTTTTTTTTTTTTGGTACTTTATATGTGACGCATCAATTCCATTTAACTATCAAAAAAAATAAAGAAACAAAAATAAAAATAAATTATAATTATGAGAAATAGATAAAATAAAATAAAAAAGAAGAAGAGTTTTTGACCTGTTCAAGGTTACCCACTGAACTATGGACAATTGTGGGATGTATTGCGATTTTTTTTTTTTCAAATATTATACACTTAGAATAACCAGATGAAAACAAAGCAAACGAATTGTTATTATTTCTATAAAGAAAAATATTAATAAAAAAGAAGTTGTAAGTAGGTAGAGTAGAGACACACATTATTACCGCGATATTTGCTGCTGCCGCAAGTGTTTTTTTTTACATAATTTTAATTCGTTTTTTTTTTGGTGTATTCTCACTTCACCACCCAGTTTTTTCTTTTTTTTTTTTTTTTTGTTCGAGAGATGATAAAATTATGTTTGCCTAGTAGGCGTTTTTTTTCACTTGTATTTTGTTCTGTTAACAATTTGGTCTTATTTGTTGGTCTCTGGGTGTTTTTTTTTTTTGAATGTTTAAAATGTTGATGGAGATTCGCGTTTTTTTTTTTTGCTATTTTTGTATCACATTTAATTTTTTTTTTTTTTTTTGTTATGTTAAATTTTAATTAACGATCTTCTAGACGATTAATTATTGCAAATATTGTTAAGTTATTGCTGCACCTCTCAGCAGTATATCTCCATCCACCCTAGTACTGTGTTTTTTTTAAAAGAAGTAATTCTTTAATAAAAAATTCACAGTTTTTTATTTTATTGCATTTAAATACATAAATTCAAAAAAAAAAAAAGAATTGTGTCAGATTATATTATTCTCCTTTAATAATAATCTCCGTTTATATACAAAAAAAAAGTTAAACCACCAACCTACGTTGTTGTTATTCCGCCAACACACATTTGCACTAAATAGTTTATAGTATGTTTTTCGCTTTTATTCGTTTGTTGATTGTGTTTTATTTTTTATTACTTTATTTAGTTGCAAAAAATAAAACGAAACATTCAGACAATTTTAATCGGGTGTTGATTTGTTTGTTTTAATATATTTAATTAATTTTTCCATGCAGTTTTTATGTAATTCTTTATTTTCCCACGGTGTATTTATATATCGTTTTTTCATTATTTCTTCAAATAAATTTATAAAAATTATTTTTAATAATTATTATTAAATATGTTATTAATAAATAAATTTTTATATCTATGAACTTCTTGATATAAATATTTTTACATTAAATTAATTAATTAATTATGTTAATTTTCTTTTATTTTAACGTTTTTACGTTAACCTCTCCTGGGTGTTATGTAAAAAAATAACGACGATTTACAATAAAAAAGTTAATTTTAATAAATTTAAAATCAAAATAACGAATTTTAATAACAAAAAATTTATTCGCGAATTTTGTATTTATTTATTACTTTTTTTTTCTTTTTTGTCTGTTCCGAAATGACCATGAGACAGTCATAACAACATAAATAATAATAAAAAAATATAAAACAAGTAACAAATGTGTACAGAAAAGTGAATAATAAAAAAAAAGAAGTCCTACATACATAAATAATGTTGATGATGATGATGACGACGACGACGACTATGACGATGTTTAATGATGATATACCTGGTTTGCATTGTTTTTTTTTTATGTTATTATTATAATTTCATCTCATCTTTTGCTGTTACTCTCCTGTTGTTGTTGATGTTTCTCTTTGCTTATTTATTATTATTATTATTATTACTATATGATAAATAAATACTAAAAACATGAACTGTTAGCAGCAGCAATAACACAACATATAAAACATAATAAACTACACATACTCAATTTTTATATAGGTTGTTGCTTGATGGCAATTTTCTTCTTTAAAATATATGTACTACTCTGCTCTGTTGTTTCTTGATTAATGTTGTTGTTTGCGTGTTGTTTTTATTTTTCTTTATTTATTTATTTAAAAAAAAAAATGAAAAAAATTGCACATATATATATATATATATATATATACTAGTAGTGCGTAAAATAGTACAATTTTTTTATATATTTTCCGCGACAATAACGTTAACAAATAAAATATATACCGAGCGTATAATAAACGCAGCAGCGCAACAGTGAAAGTTTACCGTCTGGAGGTTAAATTTTTATAGTTAACGATGTTTTGTTGCAATGGTTTTTTGTTCTTTTATGTTGTATTTATGCTTTTATTTTTGTTTATATATTACATACATATTTATGCATGATTTTTATTATAATTATGAATCTTTGTCGTCGTCGTCGTTGACTACGTCTTCGTTTTGCCGTTCTTGCATAAAATGAATGAACTTACTTTGTAAAATTGTTGTATTTTGTACTCTGCAAAAATATCGATGAATAAAAATTTGTTTTGGAAAATTATTTATAGAAAATATGATTTATATAATTTTATTAGCAACATAATTATTATTGCATAATTTTTGATTACACAAATGTAGTTTTTTTTTTTTTTTGATTTACGTAAATGTAATTAAAAAAAATCAATCTTTTTAATAGTAATATCCAACAGCACACAGGACACACAAGCAAAGCAGCAAAAATGCTTTTGTTTTTTTCGTCGTTATAATCTTTAATCATGCAATTGTTTAATTATTTTACCATTATTTTTTATTTTTATGAAAATTAATTATGCGATGATGATGGTTACAAAACAAAAAATTATAATAGAGTTTTTAATTTAACATGAAATTTAGCGTTTTTCTTCTTTTCTTTATTTTTAATTATTAATTAAAATTACAATTATCTGATTAGCATATAGTTGATAATATATATGTAATGATGGTGTGGCTGGCTGCTTTATAGAAGAAGTTATATATAATTTTTCTATTCTTTAACATGATTTTTATTTTTCGTTAATGTTAAATTGTTTTTTTTTTTTTTTTGGTTTTTTTATTTATGAATGGGATACAATCACGCGGTCACGCTGGGTTACACTTTAAATTTTTATAAATAAAATATATATTTTAATTATGTTATCGTTGTTGTTACTTGCTTCTTGTATACTAATTAATTTTATTGACATGCAAAAATTCAGACAAAATTGTACCACACTACACAACTACTTTCATCGCTGCTATTATGTTGTTATTATTATTATTGCTAGCCCAGCAGCAGCAGCAGCTACTGCTGTTGACCAACGAACCGACAAATTTTTCATTTCTGTTTATTTATTTTTATTATTAATTTAATGATCAATAGAGAAACATTATTATTATTTACTTTATAATAATAAAGTCTAATAGCGCATATAGTAGTCGATCGCGTCTTCTCTGTTTAGAAACGGATGTACTTTAAATGCCAAACCAAACCCACCATGAAAAGACAGTAGAAGAAACGCAACACAAGACAAGCAGAAATAAAGAATCAAGAATTATTATAAATTTATATTTTATTATTAAATGAGAAGAAAGAAGACGCTGGCTGGCTGGTTTACTGGTGGTTTTAACTAACAACAACAAGAGTAAAATTTGTTGTTATTTCTTTACCTTAACCATTTACCTTTACTCTTACTTTTATTTTGTTTTGTTTTGCTGCTTCCACCTGTGCTCATTTTTCTTATTCAATTATTTAATACACTTTTTGAATTTATAATTTTATTTTTTTAATAAATTATTTTCTATCATTATTATTATTATTATTATTATTTTAACTCGGGAAGGAAGTAGAAATTGTTAATAATTGCTGCTGCTGCTGTTGTTGTTGTTTTGTGTGTTGGTTGTGCACTGTGTGCTGCTTCTATTTTTATATTTGTTCCTATTTACGCTATGGATAGAAGAAGAATCTCTTTTTATTTTTAATTTATTTTTTATTCTTTTTATAATTTTATTTATATATATATTTTTTTATTTCGTGTTTGGAATAATTAAAA
Source organism: Ptychoptera contaminata (assembly GCA_963942525.1). NCBI lineage: Eukaryota > Metazoa > Arthropoda > Insecta > Diptera > Ptychopteridae > Ptychoptera > Ptychoptera contaminata. Next base: position 7,757,109 of record OZ012637.1, read on the forward strand.
AGTTCTGATAAATAATAATAATACTTGTCGTCGTTGTTTTTATTTATTCGCCCTATTGCTGCGCTGCTGCGTGCATGTCTGGTGGTGACTAAGTAAATATTTTCTTGTGTTCCTGTCTACTGTTGTCCAGTTTTTATATATATTTTTTTGTCCTCTTTTGGGATTTTTTTAATAACAATTTCTAAATTATTTAATTTTTTTTTTTTTGTTAAATTAATAATCTGTTTTATATTTAATCTATAAATGCCGCCAAACGTTTTCTTAATTATCAATATTTAATTAATATTTAAAGTATATTTTTTCTTTATTTCTTATTTTCGTTTTTTTTTTAAATTAATTAAATGATAAAAAGATGATTTTTTTGTAGAGTAGAAAAATTCTTGTGTCCTTTTTGAAAGTAGTTTTGATAACAAGAAAAAAAAAAACGAAAAGAAATTAGCTTCTTCTTCTTCTTCTTCAATAATGTTTATCAATTTTTAGTCTACATTACTTGGTTTTTGATTTACATTTCCTTGTTTATTCTCTATAATATCTTGATATTTTTTTTTGTTTGTTTGAAATGAAAAGAAAAATTACAATAATAAAAATAATAATTTAATTAAGAAATTTCAACAAGTCACTCTTGAGTTATATTTATATATTCCAATCCACCATTCTATTATTATTTTTTTCTTTTCTTTAAGTTAATTGCTTTGCTTACCATCTTTTAACTCCAAATCGTATTATAAAAGTGTTTATTTCTGTTTCTTCATTCTTTTCTCTCTGTCGTTACTGTTGCTGTTGATGATGCTGATGTTCCTCTTTGATGTTGATCTTGGATTTTCTATTTAATTTATATATTTTTTGTGAATGAAATTTTATTTTTTCTTCTCATTCTTTCTTGGCCTTTTATAAATAGAGATATTATTCAACGAAGCAAATACACTTATTCTCCTTCGACATCTTTATAATTCGTTTTTTTTTGTTATAAAACCAATTGTTGTTTCTCTAATTTATTGTTATTACATAGTTTAAGCCTTTTAATTTTTAATGGCATATATTTAATGCATAATAGTAATAAATATGATAATTATTACCTTTTCGTTTTTTTTATTGTAAATCTATAAATATAATATTGTATATATATCGTGGCATATAGAAAAACGCCCACAAATATATATATTTAAGTGACGACGAAATTTTTCTTGTTATAATTATAAATTTTTAAACACAATAATCATACCCCGATTATCGTCAACGTTGAATTCTTGAATTGTTTTTTATTTAAGAAATAAATTTTGATTGTTATTTGAGATCTCTCGCTTTGATAAATTTTTTCATTTATGTTTTGGCTTTGTTTGGTGTGGTTGGTGTTGTGTGGTTGCTGCTTTACTTACCTTACGATACTTTCTTTATTTTTATTAATAATAATAATAATTGTAGCAAAGCCAACGCCTATATTATTTATTCCTTTTATATAAAAAATATATTTATTAACATACTTTTTTTTTTTTAAATCATTATTTTAATTATAATTATTTCTATGTAATAATAATAGATTTCACTTTCATCTTGTGTTGCGTTTTATAGCTTTACCTCTCGTAGTCTAGTCTTGTTTAAAAATGGTTAATAAAAATTTAATTTGTTTTTTTTTGTGTATTATTGTTGCTGCTGCTTATGTTTTGACCCCTTGAGCAATGCAAATTTTTTTTTTTTGCGTTAACAACGTTATAAATTTCTTATTTACCTATACTTAACAGTTTTTTTTTATTATTATTATTAATAATAATTATTATTGTTATTTATTTAGCGTTTAAGAAAGACATTATTAAACGTTTTATTTTTTTATGTATTTTAATATTGTTGTCTGCCCTGAATATTTATTTTTAGTGAAAGATATTGACAATCTTTTATTTTTTTTTCTTTATTGTTTTTAATTAAAATGCAAATAATAATAATAATAAAATGGCAAATAGATATTCTGTTACATTAAGTTGGTGTGGTGGTATCGAATGTTGGCTGATTGTTGTTTCATTTTTCTTGAAAGTATTATTAATTTATTTATTTATTACATGAAGAAAGTTGATTTTAATCATTTAATTGAATATATAGACGGAATTACCAAAATCATATTTGGAAAAGAAAAAATAAATTCTAAACATTCTTTGAATGTCAAAAAAAGCAAGAATAAATACAAGAATTTTTGTTACGTTGATCTCACCTCTGTTTATGCGGCTCGCGGTTTTCTTACTTACCTACTATGGTGCAAGAATTATTATTATTTTTATTTTAAATTCTAATAAGAACATTGTTTGTTATTATAACAAAAAAGAAATACCTTTGCTTTTTTTTCACCTTACCGATTTTCACCGATCTTTAATGTTAACGTCGCGCTATTTCTTGTTATTACTTTACATTTACGACAACGCTTTTGCAATAATGAAACAAAAAAAATAGCAGAGTTAAAAGGTAATCATCATTGCAACAGTAGAAACGAAGAAAGCTATACAACAGTAAATTATATAAATTTTTCTTTATTTCTTTCGTATTTATTTATCTTTAATGCGTTGCGTATAGCAGCGTGTGCATACAATGTATATTATATGTGCGTTGTCAATGTCAAAAAATAATAAAGAATTAAAAAGACGAAAGGAAAAAAAAAATAAAGTAAAGAAAAACATGAAAAATAAATTCTTTTAAGATGTGAAAAAAGATTTCATTTCGATTTATAATTGGGACTTGTTTTTGGTTTGTTGGCTTTTTTAAGTCGCTTGGCTACTTTTTTCTTCATTTCATTTCTTTCCATTGCCCCTTTGCTTTGCATTATTACTTTTTCCATTGTCATTTCTTTTATTCCCTCGTAAGAGCTAAATTATTATAAACATTTTGCAGACTAATTATTGATTTTCTAATTTAAATTTAGAGATTACAAGAATTTCTAAATAAAAATTTTAATTATTGTTATTTTTAGATATAATTTAATTACACATATCTACCTACCACCCCATCATCATTATCATCTTCAAGACAAGTGTAATAACTATTATCCACCCGTTACAAATATTAATTATTTTTATATGTGAAAATAAATATCGATAAAAATTTAAAAATAGTTTTTAAAACAGTTAGCGTCGTCGTTCTTCCTCCGCTCTAACGTTGTCTCTAACCGTTTTTCACGTGATTTTTTCTTCTATAATAAAAAAAAATACATTTTTTACGTGCCGTATTTTTTTTTTTTTTGTAAATGTGTGATAAATGCTTGACGACTGACTGCTGCTGATATAAATATTTGTTGATTAGATTATTTATTTATTAAAAAAGAAAAAAAAAAATGGTTTTTTAAATAGAAACTAGGCCAATGAATAGAAAACAATAAGCTGCGTAAAACCCACTCATAATCACTCAAAGTTTAGCATTTTTTCTTTTTTTTTTTTTGCACCAAATATTCGCGATTATTTTATTTTATTTTTTCAGTCACTTGTTTGCTTTGATATGGTTATCGTTTTACGTTTTTTTTTTTTAGAAGCTTAAATATCTTAAGGATGTTTAAATAAAATTCTTTGTAAAATTATTAATGGTTTGTTGTTATGTACAGAGACAGGCGACAACTGCAACAATGTTGTGTTTTACATTTAAAAATAGTACCCATTGCTTGCTGCTTTGTGTAGTTTTTCTTCTGCTGTTGTTTGCACTATACAATGTTTAGTTTCTTATTATTTTTTTTTCACTCTTAATTTCTTTTTTAATTTCCAATTAAAAACTATATTTATTATAATTTATGTATTTATTTTCTTCTAATATTATTTATTATAAATGAAATAAAACTCCGCAGACAATATTGAATAGTAAAGACACCTATGTTTGGATGTTTGTTAGCTGTATAAGAATATTAGTCGGCATAGTGACAGCTGTTTAATATAAAATAAGAAAAACTAATAATAATAATAATAAACAACGAAAAAGTAATAATAATAATAAGATGCGTGTAGGTTGAAAGAAGTAGTGAAATGATGATACATATTGAATGCTGCTGCCTGCTACATAGTATTATTATAAAAGGCAAAATTATTCTCTTATTATAATAACTCTGCTACAACGCGTTCGCGATGATGACTGTCGTTGTTGGCTATAAAATAATATAAATATCTCTGAATTTTTTTTGTCTTTTATTTATTTTAATACTTTTTGGCTTACTTTGCAAAATTCTTCTCTACACACTACCGCTGCTATATATGTGTGCTTTTGTTTTGCTGTTGCTATTGCTGCTGCTGTATTCGTTTTCAACTTTTATATTCTGTTCGATTTTATTATTACACTTAAATTTGTTTTTTATTTTATTTTATTTTTTATTCGCATCGTTCGTTTTTAGTTTAATATTTTCTTCTTTTTTATTTTTATTTGGTTTCTGGTTTATGTTGCTATGCGGAAAGTAATATATATTTTTATTTATAATTTTTTTTTTTGTATAAGCGCGCGCGGGTATTATTTTATTGCTTGTTATGTTTTTTGTTTGTAGTGTATGTTTGTTAGTATATATATATAGACAAAAAATAAATAATTCGCGAAAATGTTTACGTAATACTTTACTTTGCCTGGTTTGTTGTGTTTGGCTTTTATTAAAATATTTACAAATACTATATACAAACGTGTAGAGAGCAAGATATTTCCAAAAAAGAAAAATGTGTTTTATTTGGTGTTTTTTTTTTTTCTGTTCTCGCTGATATAAATCGCGTATTGATATCGCGAACCAGCAACAATGTATGTAAAATGTAATATAGAGTCTTTAAATGTTTAATTTTTCTTTTTCTTCTACTTTTATAGTAGTATTTATTATTACTACTATTACTATTTTTTTTTTTCTTTTTATTTAAGTATTTATGACGTAAATTATGTTTTTTCTTATATACATACAGCCAGCCAGTCACAGTATCAGCAGTTTATAAATTTGTAATGAGGATTTACGATAGTTTATTTTTTTGCTTGTTTTTGCTATTTTCAGTTATTATTTTAAAAATTTATTGGAAAATCATCTTTATACAATGATTAGTTAGTTAATAGTATTATAATTATTATTCGATTGGTTGTATCGCGACTTATTTGATTTATAAACTTATAACGACTTCTATGCGACTAATTCTGATTGCATAAATAATGCAAATGCATGCTATATGTAATATTATTGTAATTATGTTTTAATAATTCTTTTATTCAGAAAATATGTTTTATTTTTCACTGTTGCTGCTGCTGCTCAGTCGGTATGTTTTTTGCATAAGAAAAACATTTAGAACGAAAATGTTTTTTATTAATAATAATAATAATAATAATAATTTTAAAATCATTAATATTTTTTTTCACTTGTTAAAACAATGTTTTATGTCGTTACATAAAATGTATGTATGTTATGGGAATTTATTTTAATCAAAATAATTTATTGAATAATTATTATTATTTTTATTGTTATTATTACCTGGATTAGATTTACCTGATGTTGTTATTGTCGTTGATTTTATTTTTTCTTTATTATAAAAAAAAAAATCAGTGATTGTTGATGGAGTTTTCTATTTTTTTTCTTTTATTAATTAAAAAATTCACTTATTAAATTAGCAAATATGTTTTTGATTATTTTAATTAATAATAATACATAGTAATTCTCTTCTCATGCTGTTTTGTTTGTGGCGTTAAAATAATAATAATATCAGGATTTTTATATTAAAAACTTTAATTTTACTTACAACTACTGTAGTCGTCACGATTATTATTTTTTTCTTTTTGTTTTCTTATTATTATTATTATTATTGTGTTTGATTAAATTAATTAACATAAGATTTTATTGTTTATGTTTTTTTTTTGTTCTTTCTTCTGTTTTCAAAACAAAAACACATAAACACACTGAAAAAAAATGATTATCAATTATTAATTAACAATTTTTAATTAAATCTCTTTTGTCTTATTGTTGTTTTAAAGTTATTATAAGTTAGTTAGTTAGTTGTTTCTTTATCTTGTATGTCTTTTTATTAAATGTAGTATTTTACACATTGGTAGTATTTTTGCACCTTTTATTATTTAAATAAAATTATACCATAGAAACATATTTATGTAATAATTATGTTGATGGTGTTGTTTTGTCTGCAATCGTTTGTCTGAGAAAAAGACTAAGATCAACAAAATAAAATAGATTAATTAGATTTTTAAATTGTCTTTTCTGCTTTTATTATTTTGGATGGTGGTTTTTAGGACATAGCAACAGTAAATCCGATTGTAGTACGGTGATGGCTGGTGTTTTGAATTTATATTATGTAATAATAATGTTTTTTGGGCACACATGACGATATGTACTTGGATTTTTCTGTTTTTTTTTTTTTTTTGGTATGTTTCCTTCCTTCTCCTTGATAGAATTATATAGATTATTGGCGGCAGAATAGGCGTCGTCTTTTCTGTCGTCCTCGAGACGATCGATTTTTTTTTGCGTTTTGTTACTACAAACAACAACAATTATTGGGCGGAGTGGCTAGCTCCACACTAGTAGCAGAAGCACAGCAATGCGAAAAACAATAAAATTTTTTGCTTGTTTTTTTTTTTCGTTTTGTTGGGATTTATTTTTGGGGGGTTTGATATCAATTCGGCTGAATGGGTTTTCTCCTTAGTATGTTGATGTTTTTTTTTAAAACTAAGACAACTTTCTTATATTATTTTTTAGGTAATTTTTGGCCAACAAAACTATTATGATTTTTAATTCTCTGTGGAAATTTTACTAAAATAAATAATACTTTAATGATTACGTTGTTTTTACTACTTTTTGTCTATTTTTTTGTCAAAATCAAATCATTATCATCATCCTTGTATATTGTCGTCTTTATGTAATGTCTATTATCTATTATTTTATTTTATTTTATAAAAAAACGAAATGAACAACATTTAATTGTGCTGAATGTTGCTAATACGATAATTGGAAGATGACATGACGTAAATGAAATTGTTAACAAAAAATGTTTCTCTTTTCTTTTTGTTTTGAAATCAATTTAGTTTATTTAGAAATTATTATTTTTGTTGATTTCAATTAGATTATTAGCATAGTTTTTTTCATTTCTTTTGGGTGATTCATTTAATTAATGGAGGAATTTATAATTTTGATTACAACACACAGTAAGTAAACATTGTGTGTGATTTTTGCAAAGAATTAAATATTATTTACATGATTTGAATATGGAATAATTTTTTTTTTGTTGTGTTTACGTGGTGGATTATTAAATTTGTTTTTCCTTCTTTTCACTTGTAATGGTGAAGATACCGTTGGTGTGGCAGATAAATTATTTAAAGTATTTCTATGGGTTTGTTGTTTTTTATTCGTATGTTTTAAAATAAATTACAAAATAAGAATGCTAAACAAACAGCAACAACAAAGAGTAGTTATTTATATAATTATATGTATTTTGATTTTATTTAAACGTTTGTTTTTTATATATATCATTTCTCTTCTTTTTTTATATACACTTAGAAAGTTGTTCAGAATTTATTTATTTTTTTAAAAGGTGTCATTATTATTATTATAATTATTATTCCCTTCACAAAAATTATTTTTCTTCTCTTGTTGCTGTTATTGCTGCTGGTAGTAGGTACTACTACTCTGCGTGTCATCAATATCAATCAGATCAATATTTATTTATTATAAAAGAAAAACCAAAAATGATTGACACACCCTACTTAAGTATTAAAAGAAATATTATTTTCTTTTTTTAATGAAGCCACAAGAACGTTTATGTTTGTTTTTTTTTTGGAAATTCTCTAAAACTTTAGTTTCACCAACACCCTGTTATTGTTTGTATTTGTTTAGCGCCGTATATTCAAGAATTTTAATAGTTTTTTGCAAGTATTTTGTTGTTTCTTTTAATAAATTTTTATTTATTTATTTTCAACAATTTAGCTCTCCTATATGTATGTATATAGGTCAATGACACACCACAGAACATTAAATATTATGTTTATTTATTTATTTAATAATTTTTCGTGTCCTAGAATATTGATTACATTATTGTGAATTTATTTTATTTTATTCGCTTCATTGAAGAATCATAATTCTTTTTTCGCATTTTATTCTTTACATTTTTTTAATTGTCACAACAGTATTATGTGTTTGTTGTTTGTGATCTATGAAGAAATGTCTTTCTATAGAGAAATATAATGATGGAAGAAGGTTGCTGATTTTTATAATTATGTCACAATTTTGCACATTTTATAATCATGTTTTGATATCTGCGGTTATTTTTTTTTTTGCGATGATTTTCGTTATCTCCGCTGTTTAAAGGTTGAAATGAAATTTTATTTTATTATTTTTTTTCTTACTTTAGTTGTTTGCTCTAAGATGACGATGATCTTGTTTGTTGGTCGCTACTTCGCTGTTGTTGCTAGGCAAAAATGATGCTGTATTATAATTTTATATAAATTTTTTTCGTTTATCGTGGTGGTAGATGTGCTACTTTTATTACTATTTTTTTTTTCTTTGCAAAAAATATTCTCTACACATTTCGCGTATCTGTATCAAGCAATATTTTATCTATTTTTACGTTTAATTCTATAATATTTTATTGAATGATTTACATGCATGATTAAAGTTTAAACACTTAACGTTAGTTTTGGCATTTTGATAATTTTTTTTTTTCATAAATAAAATAAAAAGAAGTTTATTTAAATGATTAGAAATGAATGTTAATTAATGGATTAATAAATGTTGCTCTTTCTTTTTCGTTTATTGTCATTTTAATATATTTTGTGTTTAGATTGAAAAGGTTAACGACAATTTACGTTGCTTTCTGTGTTGCCGTTCATTCAGTATTTTTATTATTTAACTGCTTAATAAAATTGCTGCATGCAATTTATCTGATTTTTCACACTCTCAAACTATTGCATATAAAGTGTTGTCTTTGAAAATGTAATTAATTTATTTTTATCACCACCTTTACTTTGATTGAGTTTTTTTTTTTTTTTTGGTTTGTAACGTTTTTATAATATTTTATTTAGAATATTTATTGTTAATACTTTTGATGAGATATAATTATATTTTATTGTTGCTGATGTGTCACTGATGTGAATTAATTTAGTAAGAAAAGAGAAACTTTCTTATTGTTTTTATTTTATGTAAAAAATAGTGAAATATTTAATAATTGCTCTAAAAATCTTTGATTAATAATAATAATTATTATTTATTTTTCTTTTTTCACCTGTATTTATGTTTGTTTATATAGTCAGTGTAATTATTATAAACTAATTATGTCAAATGTATATTATTAAGCGTTTATAACAAAAAAAAAAAAAAAATTTAAAATAACTCAAATTTATTTTCTTTATCGTTAAATAATTTATTTATGATGTTTTTTTTTTGTGTTTGTACATAAATAATTAAAAAAGTAGGTTGATTTGTTATTGATGATTACAAGTTTATAAAAAAAATAATAATAATAATAATAATAATAATAAATAGTTTAATCAAACGAATACCGCGGTTTTGTCTATATATATATATATATATATATATATATATATGTATATACATATATATCTCACAAATGTTAGGTAAATAATTAAAAAATTAATAATATATAAATTAATTTAATTAATAAATATCAATTAAAAAGAATCTAATGTCTTGTTGTCGGCCGTTACTTCGTTATAGTCACGGGTATGTACGTGGTGACATTTTTTTTTTTTAGAATTTATCTCTAAAAGCTTATTTGATTAAAAAAATGTTTTCATTGTTGTTTTCGTTGTAAAAAAAAATTTTTTTTTTTTCTTAAAAAGATTAATGATATATCCCAGTGGAAGCGCATAACACATAAAACATCATCAAGTCAAATATCAGGTACATGACGGTGTTTCTTGTTTTTTTTTTTTTGGTTACCTTAAATAAACAGTAACAAGTTGTTTTTGGATTATTATTATTATAATTATTAACTGTTGTTGTTGTGCTTTGTTAAGGTAGATTTTTCTGTTTTTTCTTTTTCGTTTACGGCAAATATTAAAGACTGAATTGGTGGATGGATACCTGGTTAACGTTAACATAATTATTTCTTGTGACGAATTTTTTTTCTCTTTTGTATGTACAAAATCATACATTCTTCCAAGAATTTTTTACTAATTATTATTATTATTTATTTATTTTTTTTTTTTTTGAAATTTGGAAATTTAAAATATACGTTGGAATTTTTTATTTTTTGGATGGACACTACAGCACCACCAATAATAATTATAACAACAGTAATATATACAAGAAGCGTTAAGAATTGAAAGAACCGAAAATATAAAGAAAAAATGTTGAATTTCCTTTCACTTTATTATTATTATTATTATTATTATTGGTTAAAACTGAAAGAAAAAATTATGTAAATTAAGAAGACAATTTCTTATCTCTTATTTTGCAGAAATTGTGTGTGTGTGATTTTTTTTCTTAGCCGGTTGTTGTCATCGTCATTTGTTCTTATTATCATAATGTTTTTATTATTATTTATATTTTTGAAGGAAAATAGAAAATTATTATTATTAATAAAGATTAAATTAAGTAATAAATTCTTTTCGACTTTATGTGTGGTCAATTACTTGCCATTTTTTTTTTCCTTTATTGTGTTGAGCTTGTGTGATGTATTTGATCGATAATAAAATTTATGCAAAATGAAAAGTACCGCAATCATAATCAATTTATAATAATAAAAACTATCTCTATAGAAATAAATGCTCTAAGACTTTTTACTAGTTTTACTTATATATAGAAATAATATTATAAGATATTTTCGACAGTATTTTTTGCAACATGACAGTAGCGCAGCGTTGTTACAACGCTGTGTTGTATTTTTAGATACTGTTACCAAGATACTGTTCCTCTATTCTTGCTCAAGAAGAAAATAAAAAAAAGGAAACGAATTTATTGTTAGTATTTTATTCATATCTATATGATTTGCGAATTTAAATAAGATTTCGTTGAATTTGATTTTTTTGTATTTAAATAAAAAATAATAGGATAGAAACAAGAATTGAGTAATTTCGCAATGAAACATCAACAACAATAACAGTGCAAAAGCAAAAAGGGATAAATAATATTGAGGGGGCTATGTTGCTTTGTTTGGTATATGTTTCTTTTTTTTGTATAAGATAAATTAAGATAATAAAGAATAAATAAAGTAAATAGCCCTAGCGACGAGAACACCAAAAAAAAAATCAACACAATTACAGTTTCAGAATATATAAATATATATATCACTTACTATTGGTCGTTGGACCGCATTCCATTCCCAGATTTTATTCCAATTTCAATTTTATGTAATTTTTTTTTTTTTGGTTTTATGTTCTCTTCCAGCGTATATTTTACTTTTAGAACCAGTTTTGTTTGTGTGCTATTTGTTGTCTCGCGCTTGATGTGTGCAATTTCTTTTCTTTATTTTTTTTTTAGCGATTTTATAAAAATGATTAAATTCGCCTCGTTTTCTGTCTGTGTATTGCCTGCTGCTGCAGCAGAGTTAACTGGAGATTTTTGGTGTTTTTTTTTTGTCTTTCCTTTTTCAATACTTGATGATTTCTTGTTGGTTTTTGGACATTGTCGTCGTTTTTGTTTAATTGGATTTTGTTTTTTTTTTTTTGGCGGTATGGAATTCCATCGTTTTGTAATATTTTTTTTTCTGTTATAAGGAATTGGTGAAAAATCTAAAAACAGGACAGGAACACGATTTTTGCAGTTCTTTTTTAGTCTTGATTTTGTACTGGTTTTTCTCACAATATACATATATATTTTTATTTAATTAAAATATAAAATAATAATAATTAATTTTTATTTTTATTTTTTTACAGAGGAAGAAATAGACGTTGTATCAGTTGGCGACAAAACGTTACCCACAAATCCAAGTGCAAGAGATCGTCGTGCCCTACAAACAACTGTGGCGCATAAAATATCTGCACGCATAGTTAAACCGACAATTGGTGTTCGTACTACGATACCATTAAGACGGCGAAAATCTGATGATTTAAATACAACAACAAATTCATCATTGTCCTCATTAACAGGATGCAGTACACCAAATTCAAAATTATCATCATTAAGTTCGGCGAGCAGTGTCAGCAGTATGAGCAATATTGGTCCATCGATAAATTGTATGAATGGCGGTACAACAACAGTAAACAGCAGTACAAATTCAATGATATCACGTAAACGTAATCGTTCACGTGAGCCAGACTCAAAAAATGGTTCCGGTAAAAAACATCGTGGCAAGAAACAACGTTCATCACCAAGTAAAAAACAGAGTTCAGACTCTGATGAAGCGGATACAATAGAAAAACGTAATTTACACAATGATATGGAGCGTCAACGTCGAATAGGTTTAAAAAATCTATTTGAAGAATTAAAACGTCAAATACCGAATATAAAAGATAAAGATCGGGCGCCCAAAGTAACCATACTAAGAGAGGCAGCCGCATTATGTATTGAATTGAATGATCAAAATCATACATTTAATTTATTGAAAAAAAAACAAAATAAATTATTATCGCGTGTGCGAAATTTAAGAACAGCGCTTGCCGTTCAAAGGCCATCACCGCACGAAATAATTGTTGAATAAATTATTATTTTATTTTATTTTTTATTTTGCAATACAAGGGAGATATATACAAAAAAAAAATAAATAGAATCAAATTAAATTTAATAAAAAATTTTTATATCATCGAACAAAGTTTGCTAATTAATAAAAAAAAAGTGGACACTAAATTTTGCATAAAACCAGCAGTTCTACTATTACTATAACTACTACAACTACTACTATTACTACTACTACTAATTACTAATTACTTATAATTAATTAACTACGACTATTTATTAACTGTGAAAACTATATTATAGAAATTTATAACTGATGGCGAGAAGAATGGACTAATTGAAAATCACCTTTGAAAGTGTGGGTGGTGGTGATTATGTTCAGACTTCTTAACGTTATAAAAGTGATTTTTGCGTTCATATATACATAAATTATAAGCATTTTTTTTTATTTACCTTAATATAAATTTAGGGTTGAATGTGGGTGGTACAGTGTGATATGTATTTTTTTTTTTTATTTCGGAAGTAGTAATACAACGACGATATATATTTTAAGTTTTAAATTTAATAACTTTCTCCTCACCCGCAAATTATACGTTTAATAAATGATAAAATACAATTTGAGTGATTATTTGTGGTTGCTGATGAATTAAATTAAATAAATAAATAAAATTGTGATTATTATTATTATTATTATTATTATGTGATCATTATTTGCCTGAATTACGGTGATGATGATAATGCATAATGTTGGAAGATGGTGTTTGCGCTTTTTTATTTTTCTTTAAATATAAACTAATGATGATCCCCATCATCTTGTGTAATAAGTCGCCACTCTTGTTGCTTGAGAACAAAAACAAAATTGTTTCTTTTTTATGCTGAACTTTTTGATAAAATAAAGTGGAAAAGTATATAAAATTGCTGCCGCCTGTCTGCTGTGTTGTGTGTATGCAGTTTTAATGATGTCAATGAATTGATATTTTTTGCTTTCTCATCTTATCTCTTCTCTGTTGATGCAGAACAACGTGGAATAACAGGTGGGATTAACTAGTGTGGCGATTATTAATAAAAAAGAAAGAAATATTTAATAAATTCTTTTCTAAAATGTATATTTATTATTTTTTTTTTTTTTAAGAATTAAAAATTGAAATTAAGCAAAAAATTCTAATTTTCTATTTAAGTTGTTTTGTAAACTTAAAATAAAAAATGTTTAAGTTAAATTAATTATATAAATTTATTTTAATATAAGAAAAATATAAAGAAAGAAGTTAAATAATCTAAGAAATTATGGCAAAGAAGATAAAAATAATCTTTTTTGGATTAGAAAGAAGAAAGAAATTTATGCAAAAAAAAAAGGATTAAGAAAAAGAAAAAACAATTTTATTGTAAATTGAAGATGAAGAATAAGATTAAGAAGCAAAATTCATTTTCTTTATTACTTTGGTGATTTTTTTTTTTTTTTTTTGAATGATTTATAAAAATAAATAATTCAAGTAATTATGATGATAATAATATTTAAGTAAATAATTATTAATTAATTATATTATAAAAATAAGTCTTAATTTAAATGAGTTATAATGATGACACACCCCCGACCATATAAATAATAATAATAATAATTAAAATAAAAATAATTACATATATATATATATATTTGATAAAATTTGACGAGTTAAATAATGTTTATGTGGAGCAAAAAAAAAAATGATGTTTTTTTTGGTGGTGTGAATGGCATATGCTAGATAAAAAAAAAATATATAAATTCTACTAGTTAACATATACTAGCTATGCTGTGCGCGCGAGCAACTGAATTTTGATTAATTAATTAATAAATATATATAATTTTTTTTGTTTAAGTTTTAATTTATAAAATTAAGAAAGAAATTTAATTATCAATTAATTAATTAATTAGTTTTTTTATAATATAAATTTAGAATTAGTTTTTAATTTTTACACTATTTTTTTTTTTTTATAAATAATTATAATTATAATAATAAATATATAAAATAATAATAATAAATTAATTATTTATATATTAATTAATTAATAATTAATGATAAGATTATTATTATTATTAATTATTATTAATAATAATATTTTTTTTTTGCTATAAAAAAACTATAAATATATAAAGAAAAATAATTAAGAAATTTAAAGAAAATAAAAATAAAAAAAGAATAAAAAAAAAAAACAAAATGAATTACAAATTTAATTAAAACATTAATTAATTAATTAACTTTATACATTGTAAAAGAGAGGATTTTTTTATTAATTAATTAATTAATTAAATAATTAATTACATATATATTTAGGATTAAGAAGTTTTTTTTTGTATATACATAAAATTACATTTATAAGTACATACTTATTACTATTTACGACTACTATTTACTACAACTGTTAAAGGAATTTTAATTATGTTTTTTTTTTTTTTTTTAAATAAATAAATAAATAATTATTATATATTGATAAAGTATAATACACGGAAACAATTACACATAAAAAAATACACATAGAAAAACATGAAAGAAAATATTTCTAGAGAGAAAAAAACGAAAAAATTTATTAATTATATATTGGAGTTTAATAAATTCGCGTGTTGTTTTTGTTGTTTAAGCAGCAGCAGCAGCCACACAGAGCACAAGTAACAGGTGGAATTAAAATGTACGGTTAAAATAAACAAAAAGAAAGAAATTAAGACGAATTGAATTAAATTGGTACGCAAGAAATAAAATAAACCTTTTTCTCTCCCTACACTAAATAATAACTCAACTACGGTTATTTATAATGTAGTTTATTTGATTTACATAGAAAACACAAAGAGCCACTAATTAAATTAAAATAATTAACAAAAAATAATGAATTTTGTTTTAAAATGAATAGAAAATAAATATGCGAAGAAAAATTCTAAAATAATTCTTTTTTTTTTTTTCGTTTTTCGTTTCTAAATTATTCGCAACAAAAGAAAGAAATTTAATTTAATTGAAAAAAATATAAAATATGTGGGTGGGAAAATGAAGGTTTTTTTTTCTTTTTTTTTTTTTTTGAGAGATGGAAAGTTTAAATGATGAAGAAAAAAAGTCACAAAACATTTAAATATGCTAAACGCCAAAAATTTATAATTTTTTTTTTTATTTTTTATTTTTTATTAATATTATTATTTTTTTTTTTTTTGAAGTAATTAATGGAGGTTTTTTTTTTTCGTTGATAAAAAGTGATTAAAAAATGTTTTAATTAATGTTAATTATTATTTTTGTTAATTTTTATCAAACAATTAATTAGTTTATCAATTAATTAATTAATAAATTTTAATAATAAATTTATTATACACATATTCATAAATATAGAAAAATAACATAAAATTTTTATATATATACATATATATAATAATTATTATAAATTAATTAATTAATAATTTGTGAGAAAATATTACGTTTATTAGTTTTTATTTTTTACTTTTTTTTCTGTCTAAAATTGCTTCTTTAATGATAAAACAATTTTCCCCTTTCTACTATTATTATCTATAAATATTATTAACAAGAAAGACACAAGAGACAAAATACATTTTTTTTTTATTAATTCTTTTTTGATAAATAATTATAATTTATTTTATTTTTTTTCTTAAGAGTAAAACATAATTAATTAAATAATTTAAAAAAAAAAAATACTAAAACAAAAGATTAAGAAAGAAAAGAAAAACGTAAGGAATAAATGTGTTCTCTAGCTTGGCTTTAGCCAAGAAGCATCAGCAGTAGTAGCGATAAAATATAAAAAATAAATATAAAACCATGCAAAGCAACATATATAAAAATGCAAAATTTATAATAAATATTGAATAGTTTTTTTTTAAATAATAAATAAAATTAATAAATAAAGTAAAACACTAGTATCGAGGAAAAATTTAAATTTTTAAGAAATATATATAATTAATAAAAATAAAATGAAAAAAGCTCTGTAAAAAGCTTCTAATTTTCTTTTTTGATTATAATTAGAAGAAAAGAAATGAAAAAAATCTGTACATAAGAAAATAAATATTTGCGTTTTGTTTTTTTTTTCTATTGATAAAGAAATTAATTAATTAATTAAAAATAATAATAATGAAATTTAAAATTAAATAACCTCGTAGAGAAGACAGAGAGAAATATATATATATCAATTAATTAATTAATTAATTAATTAATTATTAAGGAGAGAAGAGTATAAATAAATAAATAAAAATTTATTATATTAATTAATTAATAAATAATTATAATAATGATAAATGATGATGCTTTTATACGATATATAAATAAATAATAATAATAATAATTAATGAAATAATAATAATAATAATAAAAAATTATATATGTATATAAATAAAACAGAATTAATTAATTTAATTAATTAAAAAGAAAGAGAAAAGAAATTTAAAATTTATTCTAAAACAAAAACAATAATAATAAAACAGAACCGCGAAAGTGGTGTGTGTGTGGTGTATTGTTTTTTATAAAAATTTTCATTTTTTTTTTTATTTTTATGCTACTCGCAAAAAATTAATAAATAATTATTTTTAATAATATTATACCGATAGAAATACGTTAATTACTTTTTAAAAAATAAATAAATTAACCATCATTATTCACCACACAACTACAACACTACGATCAACAGGGTTCTTGTTGTTAATATTGCAATATTGTTGTTTAAAAATTATTAAAAATATTTGCGCGGGGTTATACATTGTAAATTACATGATAAACAGTTTGTTTTTATAAAAAAATTATAATTGTGCTTATCAAGCAGGTAACTAACTAATTAAAAATGTTTATCGTTTGTACTTAATTAAATTGTTTAATAATTAATTATTAGTGAATGAACAAAACACACAAAATGCATTTGTTTTGAAAAAAAAAAAAAAAAACGCCGGGAATTTTTTCATATAGACGAGAAAACACATAGCACACACGGTTACGATTACCTGTTTATTTTTATTTAATTAATTTTTTATATTAATTTTCAACTTAAGCAAATAAACAACAACCAATCCACCCCGTACAACAATAATTAGTTGTTGTAAAAATGAATAATTCATTTTCGTTTTTTTGATTTTTATTTTATTATTATTATTTTTCATTTTGTTTCTTGTTGTGTTTTTCTTTAATTACATTTTATTAGTTTAATTATAAATAAATAGAAGAATTTTTCTTTTGCTATTTTCAA
The DNA here is from genome assembly GCA_963942525.1 of Ptychoptera contaminata. NCBI lineage: Eukaryota > Metazoa > Arthropoda > Insecta > Diptera > Ptychopteridae > Ptychoptera > Ptychoptera contaminata. The sequence continues at coordinate 7,774,852 of OZ012637.1, forward strand.
TTGGTAGTTTATTATTATTAATAATATATATTTTTTTTGTGATTTTATTATTAATCATTTTCATTTTATTTTTTACCTTTAATTAAAATATTGAATTAATTAGTTTTTTGTTTTTTAATTTAAATTTTATTGTGCGCGCGCGACATTACGTTGCAATTATTTTTTTCTTTTCTGTTTAATTTTTCTATTTAATATTATTTCCTCATAAAATAATCGTGAAAATTAAATATATATATATATATATATTTTTTATATTAAATTAAATTTAAATTTAACATAAATTTATGTTAAAAAATTTTTATAATAAATGAAAATATTTGAAAGAAAATAATTTATAAAAAATAACAAACCTTAAACACATTTGAAAACGTAAGCATTAAATTTTTCCTTTCTTAAATAACTAGAAAAACAGATTTTTCTTTAAAAGTTTTTTTATTTGTAAAAATTAATTACGTAATGTCGCGAATATGAATAAATTGGAATAAAAATGTAATTAAAAATTAAATACCACAACACCACATAATTAGGAATAAAACTGTCAAATATTGCGTAATATCAAAAAACATAGCAAAACGTGAAAAACCATATTCTTTATGCAACTCATTTACGCGTTCTCATTATCTAATTACAAAAAAAAATAAATAATAATTTCTTTTAAATAAATTTTATTCAAATAATAACAATAATTATAATAAACAAGAAAAACACGTGAAATAAATAAACAGACACAGAGTTTACTCATATAAATTAGGAAAATGAGTTTTTGAACGGAGGTTGGCACGTTTAATATCGCACGTTTGATTGCGCATAATAAATTGATGAGAATTTAATTGAAATAAATCAAAACAAACGAGATATAATAATGCTGCTTATAAATGAATTTTTCTTTAACAAAAATATAAAGATAATTGCGCGCGCGATATATTAAATAATATTGAAAATTTTATGTTTATTTTTTTTAACGATGCGAAATATTCAAATTAATTAATAATTGAAAAACAAACAGAGCGAGAGCAAATAGAAAAAATTAATTGTCCTTAGAAATTAAGTAAAATATATATTTATTATTTTTTTGAAATAATAAGGTGCAAAAAATAAACAAAAAATTACATTAACAGTTAATATTTATATAAGAAAATAGTGAAAAAAAATAAATAAAATACAATAAATTTACCTTTAATTTTAGCTTTAATCAATTAATAAAAATACAATAATCATATTAATAATAATAATTATAATAGTAATAATAATGTAATATTAGGCCCACTACTCTAGGGAATACTACTCATTCATACAATAAAAACAAAAATTACAGAAATTAAACAATAAAACAATTCACACACATACACAAAAATATCTCAATTAGATAATAGATAAATTAACAAAAAATTATGCAAAATAGGGACCAAAAAAAAAAAAAATAATAGAATTAAAAAAACACAGGTGCAAAAAACTAAAAAAAAAAACAATAATAATAATAATAATTAAAATTGCCAAATTTAATACAAAAATAAAAATAGAAAAATTACCGCGTATAATCCTAAACCATTAACAAATCACATAGTTTGATAACAATAACCATTACCTAACCAACCAACCAACTCGCCACAGAAAAAGGACAATTAATTTTTTCTTTTGAGTTTATTTTAATAATTTTTTTTTGCTGTATTTATTGAAGACACATTTGTTTTTAATTTCAATAAATATTAATCCAAAAAAAAAAAAAGAGAAAAGGGCTGAAAAAAGAATTATTAAATTCGCGAATGTATAAATAAGCGCGCACACTTTTTTGCTGCTACTGTTGTGCTAATATTTTTTTTTACTTTACACAGAATGGTGTATAGCGAATAAAATTATCAAAATATTCAAAAAAAAAAATAATAAGTATGCAAAAATATGCATAATCGACAGAGTGTAGTAGTCACAGTAGCAGTAGTGTAACATCAGGTTTCTTGTCTATTATTTTGCATTACCAACATCTCTATAAAGTCTTTTGATTTATTTTTTATTATTTTCTCAAAAATTAATCATGAATTACAGAAAAAATGTTTTTCTTGTTAAATATAATTAATTAATGAAAAAAAAAAAAAATCAAATGAATAATTAACCGCAAATTTTATAACCGTAACAACAATAAACAACAATCGCCGTAAACAGTAAAAACCAATTGATCATCAGAGATTCTTTAATTAAATTAATTCGCGTGTCTCTCTGTTTTTTTTTTTTAAATCTCGAAAATAATAATTAAATTTGTGTCTTGGGAGAAAAAAAATACCAATTATTAGCCATAATTTACCGATAATAATAATAATAATCGTTTAGCAAAACAATAATAAGAAAAATGACTGTTTTTGCAACAGCTAATCAAACAATAACACCGACCAACACCACAACCACCACCCGTTATAAAATCATAATAATTAATTTTAATTAAATTAACATACATAGATTTATTACTTTTATTTTTTTTTAAAGCAGTTTTTAATCAATTAAAAAAATTACACCATAATTGGAATAAAATTACCTGCTCCCGCGCGGTATAATAAAAATCACAATAATTTGAAAAAAAAAATAACCATCATTAATTAACGGCGATGGCAGTAATATTTATTCCAAAAAAAGACGACTCAACATGATTTTAAAACTGTTTTAAAGAAAACTTATTAATTAATTAATTACCATCCGGTCAAAAGAACCCAAGCAGCAACCAAGAACATAATTAATTATTATGAATTTTATAATATTAGTTTTTGATTAAGAAAAATGTAAAATTTCAATGGATTTTTCTATTCATTTTGTAACTCTTTATACCTCGCGCCTCACATTTATTATTTTATTGTTATTAATTAATTTGTGGGTAAACTTTTTTTTTTTGTTTTACCTGTTACCAATTGTACGATGTTTCTTTACTTTATTCTCTGTTTACTTGTATTGCGTTAATCATTAATTAATTAATTAATTTTACTTGATAACGTTAAACGTAAGCGTAAACGTGTTACTTTACTACACTTACGTTGTTACTACGACGTAACATTAAACATTACGTTTTAGTAATGACAAACATTTATTTCTTCTTTTTTTTGTTAGTTTTATTACACCTCGCTAATTATTATTATTATTTTTTAATTAATTTTCTTACATTTAAAAAAAAATAAATTCTATAAATTAAAGAACCGCCATAAGAGCATAAAGTGATTTCGATAAAGTAAAGGCACAGAGTTTCAAACGGTAACAGGATTTTTTAGTTTAGTTTTGCGAAAAATTTAAGGGTGTTTTTTGTTTTAAAGCAATTTATAATTAGTTGTTTTAACCACAAATTAATTAATTTTATTTTTAATTATTTAATAAAAATGGTAAAGACAACACAAGACACATTTTAATTATTCTAACACACACAGAATACACAGCAAAAATGATAATGAAATGCAAATTAAAAAAAACAATGTAATAATTAATTAACAAATTATTAAGGAAATTTGTGAAGAAGTAAAAGAATTATAAAAAGAAAGAAAGGATGATGATTACACAGATAAAAAAATTAATATATGGCGCAGAGATAATAAAATGATTAAAAGAAAAAAGTTAAAAAAAAAATATATATGCGCGCGTGGGGTTTTATTAAAGATTTTCTTTATTTTGTTTTTTTTTATTTTAATTTTAATTTTAATATTTTTTTAATTAATATTTTTTATTTATTTTATTTTTTTTTTTTTACATGAATTCTGAGTTAAAGAAGTTGAATAGAAAGAAATTTATAGATATATGAAAAAAAGGAAGTAAAATCGCAGTTTTTTTTTTTATTTTGTTACATAATTTAATTAAAATTATTAATAAATGAATTTTGTTTAAATATTATTATTATTATTATTTTGTTTTTTATACATACATAAATAATTTAATTATTTTTAATTTTAATTAATTTGTTGCGGTGATAAATGAAGAAAAACAAGAAAAAAGAGTTTTCTCTTTTATGTTTTTATCTAAATCAATCAACACAAACCGCGCAAGACAAACAAACATTATTTGTTTATATATTTAAATGAAAATTTTGTCGTTTTTAGTTCCTTTTTTTTCTAATTTAATTGTTTAATTTGTTTTAATTTTTTATATATAATTAATTTTAATGATTAATTTTATTTTTTATGTTTGAATTAAATAAATAATTTTTTTTTTTTTTGTTATGTAAAGAGAGAAAAATTTAATAGAAAACAGTGAAAAAAAAATAAAAAAGAAATACAAATGAATTTTTATATTAAAGAGATGAAGAAGTAAAAGAAAACAAAAAAAAAAAAAAAAAGAAAAGAAAATTTAAAAAAAAAAAGAAAAAAAATAAAGAAAAAATATGTTTACAAGAAAAAAAAAACTGAAATGTTAATGTTTTTTTATTTTAATTAGAATTTTCTTCTTTTTTTCCCCAATTTTCCTTTGTCCTTTTGTCTCGTTCCGGCTCTTATTCTTTTGATTTTATTGTGAATTTTCGATCTTTGGTTATGTGTGTTTTGTGCTTCACTTTGTTGCTGACTTCTGTTTATAGCAGTAATAAATGGTAAGTGTTTATTCATTTTTTTGCATCATACATCTAAAATCGGTAATTTAAGCAAATAAAAAATTTAATTATTATAAAGCGCAAGTTCCATTAATAATAAAATTGCGAATCTTTTTACTCTTTCAGTTTTTATTTGTTGTTTATCAAAATTAATTATTACACGTTGTGTCTCTTTTCCGGGTCGGTCAATGATGGTTGTTGATCGTAGATATATATTATATAAAAATTAATAAATTATAAAAATTAAAACTATTGCATATGAAAAAAATTCTTTTTCTTGTGTAATTTTAGTTTCGTTTCTCCACGTGTTCCAACTTCTTAAATAGTTCAACAACTCTCCGCAACTTATATATTACAACCCCATTTTATATTCATAATTATAACCTAACTTTATTCTTCAACACGTGCAATAAAAGACACAACGAAACGTCAACAAAAAATTATTTTTTATCCTTGTTAATTGGTGAAAACAATTGTGAACACGAATGGCTCCAAGGAAAAAAGAATTTGTTCCGTCTAATAAAGAACTAGTTTTCTTGGCTATAGCAAAAAAATAAAATTTTTAAACAAAATCGGCTCCCCAAACAAGTAAGCCAAATCAAAATTATTGAATTTTTAACACATATTATATATCCATACTAATTTGTATTTCAGCTGTTGTGCAAAACCTTCAGTTGCACTTTCAATAAAAATTAAATCATTGATCTAATTACCGCTACTGTCAAAAACACAAAATGATGTGCAATTAATTAAATTAGTGATTACTGAAATTTAAAAAAATATTAAAACTTAACATTATGTGAATAAAATTGTGTTTAATAAAATGGAATTGCAACAAGTATAGACATATTGGATGGATGGATGGATGTGTGGACTCTTTGTTTTTGGGAAAAACCCCTGGCAAAAAAAAGGTATTTGTGGAAAAGAATTTTTTTTCATTTATTTTTATTTGTTTAAAAACAAAGATATTGCTGTAATGCAGCAATAATTATAAAAAAATATTACCACCCGCATAGTTTTTTTGCATTTATTTTTATTACTATTATTTCGTTTATTTGATGAGCCCCTTTTTACCGCACGTGCTATTGAAAAGCGCCTCTTTCATGGCAATCATATGCCAAACAATCGAAAATTAACCAAAAAAAAAAAAAAAACAATAAATGATCGATTGCTTAAAAATAAAATTTTCATATTTTTATGCTTGTTGTGTTTGGTATGGCAATAAAATAATTTTCTTTATTTTATTTTTATTTTCAACATTTAGCATTTTGTAATTAGAAATTTTTTAACAAAAACAAAAAAAAAACAAAATTATATTTTAGCAGGCAGCAAGAGATACCTCTAACTGTAGGTAGTTTATCTGCTTGTTTGTTTCTGTATTATTTGCAGAAAAAATAAATAAAAGAAATAATAGAAATAATAAAGCCGATAGCAATGGCAACAATAACAACACGAACAGTACAATAAAATTAAAGTAAAAAAAAAAGAAGATTCCTGGAAGGTCTGTTTAACAGCAGATTATAAAAAAAGCCTCTTTTTATGAGGCTTGAATTTTTTCTGTTTTGTTAATTTTTCGTAGAGCCATTCTAAAACTTTATGTTTTTAATAATTCTGTGAATTTTTAGTTTTATTTTATTTTTTTAACTTGCTTTGCTTGTCTCTCTTGATTTGCTAGTATCGCTGCTCATTGTTGTTTCTGTATCGGCTTCAAATTATTTGAGATTTAAGATTTTTTTTGGGTTTTTTTTTTTTGCTTTTAAAACAATGAAATTTCTCTGCTGAAATAACATAGCGATTTATTTTTTTATATATATGTTTGTGCTTGGTAAAACGATTTTGTTCGTTGTTTATTGTTTGATTGTGATTAGGATAATAAAGGATGAAAACTATGTAAAGGGTAATCAACACTTTTTCAATTTTCTTTTACTTGTTATAGGTAATTAACAGTTTTCTATTATTATTACTATAATCATCATTACCATGTACAAGGTGTTTTACTGATTTTACCAGGAATTTTTGTATTATTTTACCTTTAATTAATTTTTTCTTTTTAGAATAGAATGCGTGTGCTTTAGGGGGGTTATGTTTTATTCTTTCAAATATTTTTGATTAAAATATTATTAGCGCATTATCGGATGAGGATTTTTTTTTATGGAAAATCATGAGGATCAATACTTTTTCTGCATCCTCGCATTAATAATTCTAGTATTGTATGCTCTCTAGAATAAAATCATTGTGTTACAAGCTAGGTAGTGTACTTTAATTGGTAAAATTAGCATCCCATAAGATCGTTTCAGAACATGAGAAGCTGCTAATAAAAATCGTAGCTATACAATTCTAATTTGTTCTGCTAAAAAATTATAATTAATTTTTAAAAAGAATTTTCTATTTACAATTTTTCATACCATCTTTAGCTATTATTATTCAATAAAAACTATGAAGTACTATACTGTGGTATCATTTTAATGTACCGCCGCATCCTTATTAACCTGCAATATCCACTTATGCACAAATTAAATTTGTATTTATTTATTTATTTAGTAAATAAAAAACATTTTAAAAGCAGAATTAACAAATTGCCACAAAACCGATCCTAGCCAATTATAAATATTTTTTTATTTTTTAATAAACTTATCAATGAAGCGAAAAAAACAAACAATAATAAAGAAAAAATTCTTAAGAAACCTTTTCAAGAAAAAAAAAAACACAAAACTCAAAAGAAAGTCTTTTATTTGTTTGCATTTTTTATTTTGCAATTCTGGAAAAAAATAGTAAGAAAGTAAAAAAATCACATTAAGAATAGAAAATTTCTTTAGAAAATTAAAACTTGTGTGCATTGCATCTGGCTGCAAAAAATAAATAAAATAGATAACGTAATGTATATAAATACATATGTATAGCCAGAGTTAAAAGTAATCAATGCATGCAGGCAGGCAGGCATATACACAGATCCTATACCATTGCCTAGTCTATCGTTGCTTCTAAAAGCCATTCAAATATTAACAACAAAAAAAAATAAATTCTTTTCTCGTCGAAATAAATACAAAAAAATATATATTTATTAGGAAAAAAAAGGAATTAATAGTAGAAAAAAAGCATTAATGAAGGAAAGAAAGTTAAAGAAATGAAAAAACGCAAACATCTTAACCCAAACAGTGATAACAAGAAAGAATATCGAATGTTTTTATTCGAAACAATTTAGTCTGTCGGTTGTTTATTTTATTTTTCATCCTCTTCGCTTTTCTTATTATTTATCTTTTGATAATCACTGAAGAGAGAGAATAGTTTGTTTTCTTTTTAACAATATTGAAGGGAAAAAAATCTCACGATTATTAGAGGCGGCTAGTATTTTCAGGCTGTAAAAATGAAGAATAATTTTTGATAAAAATCAATTTTTTTGTTTTTACTTTAAATAAAAATAGAAAAGGTTTTTCTCTAGTTGGTTGCGGTTGGTTTACGTTTTTGTTTTTAAAGAAACAATTCAAATCAATTGAAGTAATTTCTTGACGATGATAATTTCTGTGTTGACTTTTATTTTTTGTTCCCCTTTTTTTTTAGATAATTCAGCTGCTGTTGTTGTGTTCCAGCAGACAGAGTGCATCAACATTTTTTTTTTGACTCTTTATTGAGTTTATTGCACCGTTTCTAGTTTTTATTTTTGTTTTCCTACACAAATTTTCACCAACAAGGAGATTATAAGTGTTGACTTTTTGTGTGCGACGATATATACTGGTGACTTTCATTAGCCTAACTGATTTAATGTTATTGATACATCATACGATATGTTTTACTCTTTTAATGTAATTAAATCTTTGAATACCCGCATATTATAATAAACACTTCAATATCTTTATCTTTCATAAATTTTTCTGTCACTAAAATAGATTTTTTTTTTCAAAATTTTATTTAACAAAATCAAATAACAATAATTGTTAATTAAAGTAAATTAGAAAATTTCTAATTTCTGCCTATTAAATGTCACAAAATAGCATTTTTTTTTGGAATTATTTATTACTTAGATGGTTTTCTTTTCTTTAATTTTTAAATTATTGATGCGTGCATTTGCTTGTGATTTTTTCTTTGATTATTTATTAATAAGTTATTTATTATTTAGTTTATTCTTTAAAAATAATCGGAAAAACTAATTATAATTTTATTGAAGAGAAATTAATTACTTATTAACGGATGGTGATCATCACCGAATGAATAAAGTTGATGGTACTTGCCAAAGTTATGCATTGCAAACGCAAGTTCTAATCACGCTGCCATAACATGGAAATAATAATGCTTTTAGAAAATACATTAGTAAAGAGTAGCCTTTGGTTTGTTTGAACTCATAAGTTTTAGAAGAGATCTATCAAAAGTTTATATTAATGTTACGAGGTTAGCGTATAAAAAATATTATCCTTAACCTAGAGACAACAACACCATTTGCAAAAGAAAATTTCTAAATAATAAAAAAATAACATGAATAAATAATTCCCGTTTAAACTTAATTAATTAAATCACGAAACTAGAAAATTAATTTATCATCTCAGTTAAAGATCATTTTTAGTATGAAGATTTAATTTCTTTTTGATTGAAATATGACAAAATTTGTCGCTGAATATTTAAATATCTTTTATTAAGCTAATCAACTTACTTTTAACACTCTCTAGTTGTAAAAGAAATTTAGGTCAAAAATAATAATTAAAAATGTTAAATTTACTATTTTAAGATTTTTTGAATAATTAATTAATTAATTAGTTAAAAATTTAAAGCTAAGAAATGTTGATTATGTTGTGTTTATCGTCTGATGTTGAATCAAGTAATTGTCTTGCCATTTCTGGTAAAAAAAAAAGAACGCAATCTTGGCGAAAAATGCAATAAAATATTTAAACAAGAAAATAAAATAAAAAAAACTGCATTTTACCGATTTCAAAAAACTTGAAAAAAAAAAAGATGTTAATGATGATTAGATGTTTTGTGGTAATTTGAATTTATTTTTTTTTTTGGTTCATTTTTAAACAGGTAAATTTTATTATTATTTAGCCTTTTTTATCTACCTTTTTTTTTTGCAACACAAAAGCAAAGAATAAATAAAAAAATCTTCTCTCAAATTTACTTTGGACTAGTTTGTTGTCTTTTTATTTTAAAATAAAAATTTTTTAAGAAAAGAAACTAAGAAGCTAATATATATAACCAACAAGTATTATTATGAAAAAAAATGAAGAAATGAAAAGAAAAGAGTCACCGTGGCAAATTGTTGATGATAATTTAAAATTATACACAAAAAAGAAGCGTTTCTGTTATGAAAAACTCAACCGTAAATTCGTTTTTTTTTTTGACAAGGAGTGTTGTGTTCTGCTGATGCAATTTGTTTTTTTTTTTGTGTAATCTTACTCTGTTTGTATACCTTTACTACGTTTTATTTATTTCTTTATTTAACCATTAATTTATCATTTTGTTTAGTTTAGTTTGTGATGCATTTATTATGTATGTCTTTAAATTTAACCAGATTATAATTTTCAATTTGCTTCGTTCAGCTTCTAAGTAACCAAATTTCGGATATTTTTTGTTAGTATTACATAAATAATTAATATTTCCTTTGGAAGGGAGCTTTCTCGTTAACCAGAATAAATGATGCAAATTTATTGAACACTAAGTTGTTCTTTGATTAAAAAATATATGAAATTATAATTGAATTTTCTTTGTGATTCCATTTAATGATCCACTGATATTAGTAAATAAAGGATTTTATACAGAAAGCGTTCAATTGAAGTCAAGCGTTCAATTGAAACATTAGAGTAATCCTATGCTTAAAAGCATTTACTATTAAAGATGCTAAAATTGAATTTTTTAAGGCATTTTATAGATTATACATAATTAATAAATAAATTTTCTATAAATACCTGCATTATTATTGTATTTGTTAAAAAATAATTACTTGCTGCGTTCCCTGATTATCTCTCTGAAACAACCGTCATCCATAGAATTTCATTTTATTTTTTATTTAAAAAAAACATTTAATTAATTTTTTCATTTTTTACCTAATCTAATCTTATGGGTAGTTAGGATAATCGGGGATAAATTTGTATTAAAGTGAAGAAACTAAAAAAAAATATAATAAAGTTAGTTTTTGCATCCATTATTATACCTGTTTACCTGTTTTGCAAGATAAATACTAGAATTTATTTACTTAAGAAATGAAAAAGCTTTTATTAATGACAAAATTAAATTATTTGGCAAAATTATTTAATTTTTAATCCTACTACCTCTGTACTACGGTAACTACAAAGTGTATTTTTCTTCAGTTGGAAAAATGATTTCTTCTTGTATTTGAATTGATTTTTTAATTATTTTTCAATATATTTTGTGTAATTAACTGACATTTATTTTTGATTGAAGTTATCTTCTTGTACGCAATATTATTTATTTAATTGGATAAATTATTTTTTAACTACAAACTTTGACTATTTCGCTAAGAGAAAGTTAATTGATAATTATAATTTCACTTAAAGTAATATGATGATTTCAGCAGTTTTTTGTTTTTGAAGGTAATTTGTTGATAAATCTAATGTTTCTCATCTGTAAATTATTAAGGCTGCCAAGATTTCGGTAAATGTAGTTTTCTTATCGTTTCAAGATGATTTAATTTAATAAGGAAGACATTCTTGGATTGGTAAATTATTCGCGTTTATTGTAAATTCTCTTTTGATGTTTTTAACTGTTTTAAACTCTATTTTCATTTTACTTTATTCAATGTTAAACGCTGTACATTCTCCAAATACTCATTTAATTCTTTGTAAAAAATTTTAAGCAGCAGAAACCTTCTTTTTTTTGGATTATTTATTTAATTATTATTTTTCCTGAAATGAAAAATGCAAAAATTTATTTTGAAAAGTCGCTTAAGTAAATTAAATAAAATGAGAAAAATTAATGCGACGTCTTCCCGTGCCCAATCAACAAAATTTTATAAAATTATGAAAATGCAGAAACATCACACAGTGTAGTTTCAAAATATACATACAGTATTTGTCACAGAATAAAACAAGAAAAGAAAGTTAAATAAAGATTAGACCCGCTTAATAATTTTTTTTCAATTAAATTTTAATTAAGAATTTAGTAAAAGAATAATAAACAAAAGGAAAATTAACTTTAAAAATTAAAATTTATACCGAGACCACACAAATGCGACAATTTTTTGTAATTCGTTAGTTTCTTGCGTTTCGTTTATTTACCTTCGCATATCTTCATCTTTAGAAGAATTTTGTTACATTTTTATTATGAGTATTTCTTTGTATTATCAGTGGTTTTTCGTTTAATAATTTATTATTATTTTTGTTGTTTTTTGCTATACATATCTCGTCATGTATTGTCATAAGTTACTGCTCTTGTTATTTCATGCAATTTTAAATCATTACTTTTTATTTTTTCTGATTTGTTTCTGATTTGCTTGCTTGTTTTAAAATTCAATTTGTTTTATATTTATTCCAATAGAATAAGTCATTAGATTGTCCATGCACAAATAAAAAGGTAAATATTCTTACCTGAATCTATTTAAGAAATATTATTTATCGCAATTTATTTAAATAAATCTCAAAAGAAAAAAAAACAGGATCACAAAACTGATGCGTTTCTATAGACAAAACATAAAAAAAAAATTGAAGGCAAAATAGAACAACTGTATGTGTGTGTCGTGAGAAAATTGTATTTTTTTATTATTTCTGAACATTTTTAAGCGTTTAATAGCCCGCCTTACATACACAAATTAACTAACCTCTTGCGGCACTGTGAGTTGTTTCTTTTCCTTTTATTATTATTTCTATCGAAATTCCTTTATTTTCTTGTTGTTTTTCTTAATAATTTCTTTTTATTTTGATGATCCTGATTTTTTTGTTGTTTTGCGTTTTATTCTTGGTGCTTTGTGGTTGTCTAAAGTCAAGGAATTTTTAATGTTTTAGTTAATGGATGTGGTTTTTTTCGGATCTCAATGCTTTATTTTGCAATAAACAATTTATTTTTTTCTTGTTTTGCGTTACTTTAGCGGAGTTTTCATATGGATGGATTAATTTTATAAAATTATTATTTTTAAGTGAATTTTTATCTGATAATTACTTTAATTGAAAATGAATAAACTCTCTTGACTATCAGTAGTTTACTACAGATTGTTTATTTTTTCTTTACTTTATCCTTGATAACAATAACCTATCACCGATGAACTCAGTATTGCACAAGCAATTCAACAATTATTATTAAGAATTTTTCGTCGTTTGCTTAAAAAAATATAAATTTACGTTTAGCATTTTATTTTCGCAAATAAAACTTTTTTAACCTGCTCCGTAATTTTTTTCTTTCTTTTTTCACTTTATTCTGCTGCTATATGCAAAGATAAATAAAAAAAACATTTTTTAAATACTTTTGACTGTGCAAAAAAAAAAAAAAACGTTTTCAATACACAAAAAAGTAAACAGATAACTGTTTAAACCGGACACTGCTAAATAGCGGCCATCAGTTTATGATCAACAAAATTATAATAATAATAATCCATTGGAATTTCAATTATTTAATCCACATGCAAGAACAGAGCAAGAGAGAATTGTTTTATTTTATTTTATTTATCATTATTTAAGTGCCTTTAATATCGTAATTTAGTTGGAATAAAATTTATTTATCTACTCACTACTATTAGTTAGTTTTTGCTTGTTTTTCATTTTTGAATGCAGATTAGTTGAAAGATTATGAAATTGTCATTAAAAACACCCACTAAGCGTTTCTGTAACACGCTTAGATACGTATGCATTTACTTGGTCATCAGATCCTGTTATATGAAATTAAAATGCAGTTGTTGGAGTTTACCATCATTGTCGTTTTTAGCAAATTTGGTTAGAAACAACAAATAAATCTTGCTGAGAATTTTTTTTTTATTATTAAAGAGTTCAGAATTTTTGATTTTTCTTTTTCTGCAATATTTTTTTGCTTTTGGTTTTTATCCGGTTAATGAACGCTATTAATTTTTTTTTATTTTCATAAATCTACCTTGTTTCAAGTTTTTGTTTTGTTTTGTTTTTTTTTTTACCTTTCTCTTTTTTGGTCAACTTTTTTATTTTTTCTTTTTGGTTTTTAATCATCATCATCATGTTGATTGTTATTGTTGTTGCCGTTTGTGCTGTTAAGCGATTTTATATATATATATTTATATTATGCAGCAAAATACTAACAGAAACCGCCAACGTCCGTCCGTCGGTTTTTCGGACATTCACATTAAGTTTCTCGTGAAATTGGCGCGGCTTTTTTTAAAATAATAAAAATAAAATTTCGTTAATAAATACAAGAAAGCAAAAAAATTAAATACACACACACACATATTGTGTAGTTTTTTCTTCTACATATTTTTCTGCTTCTTCGAACCAAAAACCAAAAAATAAAAAAAAAAGTCTTTTGATTGAACGGCTTCGAGCATTTGTATAATGCCTTTAGGGGGAAAGCTCCCCGCTTTTATTGTTGCTTCATTATTCCATCCACACTGGTTGTATCCACACTCTTCCAGTTTTACTTTGATTTTTATTTTATTTTTTCTTCTCTGTTGTTAGTTTTTTTTTATTTTATTTCGTTTTCTCTGTTAGAAGTTAAAGATCTTGGTGGCGTCAAGAATTTTTTGGTGAGAATTTTTCCATTTGCTGGTATTTTACCGTCATTTTTATTTATCTGCAAATAAATATAAAAATTGTTACAAGCAAAAATTGCAATAAATTGAAGAAGAGTATTTTTTTTTTGTAGTTTATCATTGTATCTGAAGGTATTTGTGTGCGCTCGTTATGCGGCTCGTGGTTATTTAAAAGTGAATAATATCTTCTTCTATCTATGTGCATTGAATTGTTGAAATAAAATTAATACAAACTGAAAAACCATAAAAGAAGATTTATTATCAATTTTTTTTAAAACAAACCAAACCAAAACACTGCAAAAAAAAAATATGATGATTAACTAACAAATGAAATTTAATTAAGGAGAAACGAAAGGAATTTCATGAAAACCTCAATAAGGAAATTATTGTGGCTGAATATTATTGCATTTAATTTCACTCAGTTTGATACTTTGATGATACTAACCCTATCTGTTGTTTAATAAAATTCACCTGACACAGGTACACGACCATATATGGGCGACGTTAATTTTATAAAAATCACTGCGAATTTTTAGTGATTTTCTGCAGAGTTTTTTTCGTTTTTATTTTTTAATCAGGGAATTCTTGTGTTAACTTTTATATAATAATAATAATATTATTTTGTTATAAATGAACGAAAAAAAAAGAAGAAAAATTTAAAATTTTCGTAAGGAAACTGAGTGGAATTAAGATTTTTTTTTTATTTCTTGATTTAATATTTACTCAACACTTTTCATATCATTTCACATCAATTACGTCTTAAATACGGCTTAAATAATATGATAATCAAAAATGTTTAAAAAAAAAGTAATAATCACGTATTTCTTCTAGATCATCAAGACATATCTCAACAAGCGCAAAACATGATGCAAAAAAAAAACAAACATACCAAATTGCGTTTATGGAGTTGAAAAACTTGCACGCAATTTTCTTTTTTTTTATTTTTTGTAACGAATTTAACGCGAAATTTAATGAAACGGACATAATCGAAATTTAAAAAAATCATTTTTACAAGATAGAAAATGTTTAAATAAGGAATATGTATGTATGTATGTATGTATATGGGCGGTAGGAGATGAAGGTGGTAAATTATTTTTAAGTTTTTATTCCTGTTGAGAAACACGCAATACACAGTCAGGCGGCTGGCTACCTAGCAAACAAACAAATAATAATAATAATAAAAATACGCAAACACGAAATTCGCTATAATAACAGCCAATGAATATACGAAATGAACGAGCACGCTTAATAAAATTATTAAACCACGAATATAATGTAATAAAGAGTCCTATAAAGAAAAAATCCATCGATGTTTAAGTATTATTTATTTTTCTTTCATTTTCTTTCCTTTTTTTTCTATATAATAATAATAAAATGGAGCAAATTCTACTTTAGTTAATTTTTTTCGCTTATTTTATTATTTTTTTTCTTCCGTTTATTACTTTTTTTTTTTTTTTTGCTTTTCTTAATTTTATTCAGTTTTTGCTTTAATTTTTATTTTTGATTTTTTTTTCTTATAAATTTGATTGTGTGGTTGCTGTTTGTGTTGCTTTTAAAGTTTATTTCGTTGCTGCTGCTGTTGCTGTTGTTGTTGGAGGGTTGGTTGAACTTTTTCAAGGTTAAAATTGGCTAAAATTTACCTTATTTTTCTTTTCATTAAATATTTTTGGTTTATTTTCTACTACGTCTTTGATATATTGGTTTCATTGTAAGACGTTGAGGACGAATATGACGGTGACGACGTTAACAACGCAATGACGATGCTCATTGAATGGCATAAAACATGTTAATGAATTGATTTCGTTTCTTTTTGTTTTCTTTTTTTCATACATAAGTAAGTGGTTGTTTGATTTTTTTCAATAATAATAATATTAATAATTCAGCTGAAAAAAATTGCAAACAAAAGGGTTAATTTACTGAAATTATTTTGGGTTTAACCCTGTCTAAAGAAATGTAGAGAAGAAAAAAAAAATGTACTGTGAGAGGGTGAATTATTTAATGCATTTAAATATACACCTTTTGTTTTTTCTGTTTTTATTTTCATTAATTACTTTATTGTTTATTTCTTTCCCTTTTTATCCGCTTATGAGGAGCATAGGTATTATAAAATGTGTCCAAAGAAATCAAAGACTACTCTTGTATTCTCACCTTGAATCCATTGTATTTCGATGCTAAACAGTTGATTATTAGACTACAGACATGCAGTATCTACTGGGGTGTATATATTTTTTGTAGACTTATGATTGCTCGCGATTGCTGTGCATATTTTGGCAGATACCATCATCTTTATTCACCACCTGTTTATTGTTTTAGTCATTTAATTTCTTCTATTTATTTCACGAAAAAATACCATTTATTATGCTGTCCCCAGTGTATATTTCTGAAATAATTTTTTAAATTTAATTAACAAACAAATTAATTATTATTTACTTTTAATAGGAAAATTACCTGAAATAAATTATTATTATTATTATTTTTAAATAATTTTATCATTTTATTTTCATAAATATTCATTTAAATAAATATAAATAAAAGAAAAAATCATTAAAAAATAGCAAAAATTTTAATAATATGTTTATGCAAATATTGATATTTCTCATTAACTTAATTCTTTAGTATTTATTTTGTTGTAAATTTATTTTGGTTTTATTTTTTCTCTCTATGATTTTGAACAAAAATCATCATTAATTGTTGTATAAGTACTTGTTGTTATGATGTAATCACTCTCTCCACCATATTTACCTGTACCATTAATAATTGTATAGTTTTTGCTTTATTTTCATATTATTATTTAATAATTATTATAAAACACCTAAGCAATCACCAACAAAGAGAAGAGACCATGAATGAAAACTTTTTTTTTACACATTTATTGCTTCATTTTAAATATTCTTTGCGTTTGTTTGTTTTACTACAAGATAGATTGGCATATCTGTATGTATTTTGTGCTGTACTTTTTTTTTTTTTTGATACATTAATTCAAATAAAATAAAATAAAATAAGTTTTGTGGTGCAAATAATAGGTAGCTTAATAGTAATGGGTTATATATGTATAAGACGCATTGTTTTTTAAAAGAAAAACATTAAAAAATACCGAAAAAGAATAAGAGAAAAATTGCACGTGATTATTGTTTATTATTTTATTTTTAATTAAATTACATTTACTGTGTGTTGTCTTTGCTCTGTTGTCACAGTATTGTGATAAATAATATAATTGTCAGAATATATATTTTTGATTTTCTTATAAAAAATGTATATAAATTTAATTAATAAAAGTATTTCTTTTTAATGTCTTTGAAATGTCTGTTCGTAGAAAGAATTTTTAATTTTTAATTTTCAATTATTTTTTTTTTTTTTTTTGTAGCCAAAAACGTATGTGATTTGTACCTGTAGATTGTTATGGTTTCTCCTTTTGTTTGCTTGGTTTTTATTTATTTTATTTTTTCTGTATTGAATTCTTAAAAATTCTTATGTGGTTTGATAAGATTGTAGAATTGAGTCATAAAAAAAGTTAAATTAATTGAATGAATGAATAGAATTGTTAAATGAATAAAAAATAAGCGTAGAAATATGCATCAAAAGGACAAGTTATAATATAATAAAATGGTTTTCTTAGATGTATATAATATTAACAGTAATAAAAACAATGGTTATTTAGTATGTATGTCGTGTAGTGATGCATATTAATAGCAGTAAATTTAATTAAATATTTTATTACTTTTGTAATTTATTTTTCTTTACTATTCAAGATGATTTACATATTTTGAAAAGAATTTATTTCGTTTATGTTTAATCAAAATTTTCGTTTAGTTTTGATTTAATTTTATAGGTTAAGACTAGAGTAAAGTAAGATTTATGCTTTGTGACTAAGTTTTTTGAACGATTTTCTAAAAATAAAGATATATTTCTTAAGTTCTACAGTGAGTAAACCTATGGATATTGAGAAAATAGTGAAATAGTTATTTTTTTGTATAATCAATTAATTAAGATTGTCCTAGAATTACAAACACTTTAAACTGGAATAATCTCATTATTTCTGGACTTCTGAAAGTTCTACTTAGACTGGATTTTATTTTATTTAATATTTCTTTAACGTCGTATCAAACGTAAGCAAATTATTGCTTTTCTTTAGAATTTATGTTGTAATTTTAGGGTAAAAGTAAAGCAAAAAATAACTAAACATTCAGTATGATTTTGCAAATCTTAAAGAATATTGAATTATCCCGATTTTTTTAAAAGAAAACGATAATGATTATTTCAATCAAACTGAGAAACAACTTTTTAAACTTTTTTCATTTTTAAATAAATAAATACCAAAAACAACAATATCCGGAAAAGAAAAACCGAAATATTCTGTAATGTTTTTTTTTTTTGCTCTGTGATTTTGTGTTTAGCAAAACAATTCTACTGCAATGAGGAAAATTCAAAATAAGGAAAACTTTATCAATTTCAATTATTTTGAAAAATATTCCAAAAAAAAAAAAGAAAAAAACTTTCCCATCCTACGTTTATCAGTAAATTATCATACAAATTATAATGCAAAAAAATAATAAACTTTTTAAGAAATCTTTTATATGATTTTTTATTTTTAAAGAAATCGACCAATTCGGTATACAGACACAGGCATTCACTTAACTTTCATCAATAATCATATCATCTCGAATGTAAAGTAAATTTATTCACTCGGCTATTTAAGAAACTTCACAATAGTAATAATAATAATAATAATGATAATAATAATCAAATTTGATAAAGAAAAGAAAAAGAAAAAATGAAAGGAAAAATGAAATCTAGACACATTGACGCCTCTGTACATTGTATGTATAAGGGAAGAAACTCACTGTACACCAGAAATTTATTTATTTTCAAAAAAAATATTAACCTACTTGAAAGTTTCTATTATTAATAATTTGCTTTTAGAAAAATAGTTGTTTTTTATTTTTTGCTTATTGAAATTACCATAAACTAACTTCTTAAGCGAAATGAAAAATCTTTGTGTTTTCTTTCTATTGCAAAGTGAAAAAAAAAATAAAACTTGAAGAGACTTGCAAAAACTATCCTAAACCACCAAACAAATGAATTTGTATTTTCATCTAAATATATTTTTGCCTTTAAGCAGAGAATTTTTGTATAGTAAACAGGAAGTAAGAAAACAGATTATTTTCTTTTTTCGTCCTTTTTCTATTCTTTTCTTTTGGCTCAAGTAATAACGTTGCGTTTGTTTGTTTGCCTTTGGTTATTGCACTGTGTGGCGGGGTGTCTGCATTTTAATTAAAAAAAAATGTATGTAATCAAAATTAATTCTAAATTACGTATGTCCTTTAAATACAAGTTCTTTAAGAACATTTATTAATATAAAGGTATATTATTGCCCTAACGTCTCAATGATTTCACAGTGCTACTTCAGTAATATAATATCAATCGTATGTAAGAATGTGCAAAGTGAAGTCTCGCATTCACAATTTGTTATAAATTTGATTTAAATTTTATTTATTTTTGATTCAAGAGTTATTGACCATTGATTTGAGGTCAAAAAATAAACTTTTAAACGTTTATTTAACCGAAATAAACTGCAAAATGTCAAAAACGTAAAAACATGACAGGTTTTGGCACAAAACAAAAAAAATTATAAATATATAAAAATTCATTTTAATTAATTGAAAAATTGACTTAATCTGGATCAAAGAAACGAAACAAAATGAAATGAGGCAGCGGTAACAGCCGCACACATAAGCACAAGAGAAAATCAAATATCAAAAAAACAACAGTTAAATTCAAATTAAAATGACAGATTAATGATATTATTTTTTTTTCTTTTTCTCTCTTCATAAATTTGTCTTTATTAATTTTTATTTTATTTTATTTTATTGCTGCTGTTGCTGCTTATTTGCTTGATATGCGCTGTTTTTGTTTATTAATAAATTAATTTCGCGAATATTTTTTCACTCTTGTTATTAATAAAAAAGTTTGATGAACTTTTCTTTAACGTGTAATAATTTAAGTGCATTTAGCATTTTTGAGATTTTGATTGAAAACATATAAAAGAATGTCATATATTTATTAATAAAAATATTATGTTGATTGTGACCTGTGCTTGCGTAATAGTTTACCTGGAATGAATTGAATTGAATCTAATTCTTTTGTGGAAATGATTGTCGTTAGTGAAATCATGGAATTAACTTTGCAAATTTATATAGTTTTGCTCGAAGTAAAAGTTAAAATAGATTTATTTCGCACATAAAAATATTAAGAAAACGCTTGGCACGACTAGTCAGTCTTCAATTTTTTTCGATTCTTTAGTATTTCTGTATTTTTTTTATAGATTTTTGTTGTTAAGCAATGAGTAGACTATCCAAACACAACAATAATAACTCCTTTGATTGCTTTCTGGTCTCTGTTTTATTTTGTGTATAAAATGGGGTATTTTATTACTAAAACTTGTTTATTAATTAATTAATTATTTTTCTTACCTTTATTACTTTGAAAACGGTTATTTTTATTCTGCCAAAAAGTAAATTCGCTTGAATGTTGGCTTGACCAGGGTATTATTATTATTATGCATCCTATTAATAATTTCAATTAAATTTAGTCGGTGGATACTTTGCATAATTAATTGTTAATTATATTTTATTGGACCTTTGTTTGAGAATGCAATATTTTAAATTACTAAATAGATTACCTGACCAATAAACTGTTTATTTTTTTTGTAAAGATGTTTAACGTTTCTTTGTAACTAAAAATAAATTAAAAAATATATATATATAATCATTTAAGTATCAGACAATTGCATTCAAGAGAAAATTCTATTACCGAACATTTTTTGTATTAGTATAACCGTTTACATTGTTTACACTTGCATTGAAAGTTGCTTTTTTTGTTTCTTCTATTTTAAATAAACATTTACTTCCGAGAAATATTTCTTTATTATTAGTTATTTTGTTGTTATAGAGATAGAGAAAAAGAATAAATAAATAAAACTGCAAAGAAATGCTGTAAAATATTTTATTTTTTTTTTACAAATATATTTGCGCTTTATTTAGTTATTTATCTCCTTTATTTATTTTCTTTTTTTTTAAGTTATTACAAGGTGACAGCACCTTTTAACTTTTTTTTTCCTATTAAAGATTGTTGGTGTTTTTTTTTTTAAACTAAAATTGCAGAAAGACAAAGTGCTTTTTTTTATTATTATATTGACAAAGTATTGCACCTTTCTCATTTTACAATAGTGTTTTCAGTTTTATTTTCTATGATGTTATAGTCTTCATTCAATTTTATTACCAAAGACAACATACAGCGTTCATTCCTATTCCTTGTATAGATAGAAATTAAAAACTAAAAATATTGTTTATTCACAATTACACCTTGTTGTAACCTGGTGTTGAAGCATTTCTATTTTATGTTTTTATAACCATTTTATAATTGAATTTAGTGTGACAGACAAATCTATCTACTGGTGGATACACACCGTGTACAGGTTATTTTATTTTATTGCTATGAATAAAAGTTACCTGATTCTTAGATATAATATTTGTTGTTGATTACAGGTAATTTTTTTCCCTATCGTCTGCTTTTGACATTAAATTAAATATATTAAATGATTTAATGGATTATTATGTATAATCTGTGTTAGATTTACATGTTTATCGATGTTTCGGTAAATTGTTTCATTTTTTTATACCTTTAATCGTGCAATTAAAAGAAAAACCGCTAAAATCGATGATTTTTGTTAAATTTCGCTGATAACAAAGTAGGTAATCAACAATAAATGTCTTAAGCTGCATTTTAATTCCTTTTTTTGTTAGACAGTCTGCATGCCAGCAAATTCCCCGTTGAAACAAGTCAAACTGTGTTGACTGGACACATTGCTAAAACCAGACTACAATAAGCAAATAAAAAAACAACTCTAAAACAGGTTATATAAAATTCAGTAATCAGTCCGGAAAACAGACTAAATTAATTATTGCATGACAAAAAAAAGAAGAAAAACCTTGAAAACAACATTTTAAAAGAAACGATTTTCTCAAATAGTAAGGAATTTGCATATAAATAATAGAAAGACAAAAAAAAATAAAACAAATTTACCTTTGCGCTTTGTTATTAGTTTTTCTTTTAGCTTTAGTTATT
Source organism: Ptychoptera contaminata (assembly GCA_963942525.1). Classification (NCBI taxonomy): domain Eukaryota; kingdom Metazoa; phylum Arthropoda; class Insecta; order Diptera; family Ptychopteridae; genus Ptychoptera; species Ptychoptera contaminata. The sequence goes on from OZ012637.1 coordinate 7,797,168, forward strand.
GCATTACAATGGCGAATAAATTTTGCAAGGATAATAAATTACAGCAAAAGCAAAAAATTTTCTTTTATGCTTTTTTTTTTTATTTATTTATTTCACCCTTCATGCTAAGAGTATTTTAAGAATGGAGAAAATTATGTATAAAGCATAAAACACCCTTTTATCCTGAATTTAGTAATAATAATAGTTTTTGCCAATTTTTTTTTTCTTTTTGTTATTTTATGCTTTTATCTTGTTTTGTGATTTTCTCTTTTTCAATTTTTTTTTTTTTTTTTGTAAAGGGGATGAAGTATTGCATTTTTTTTTTCGCAAAAAGAAATACTTTTGTTCAACGATTTGTGTGTGAATTTTGTGACATTTCCGGTATCTTTTACACTTTAAAATGATGTAACGTTAGAAGAAAAAGATAAATAAAAATAATAATAATAAATATTCATTCCAGTAATCGACGCGTTTATTTTTTATAAATTTATGGATTAGTAAATATTGTAAAATTATCAGCGAAAAAATACTCTTTGTGAGTTGAGTAAAATACACCTAGCGATTATTTTGTACTTTCATTCATGTTCGATTTTTAGTTTCTTTTTGCTCTGTTGCTGGTTATAATGTGTATTGGTTCTTCTCCATCCTTTTACGGTTTCGCAATCTCCGTGTTTTTTTTTGTTGTATTTTTTTATTAATTTTATTCAGATTTTATATGTGAATTTTTTTAATTTTTCGTTTAACTCTCACGTGCCTGACGTAAAAATTAAATATTTTTTTTTTTTTGATGAACCAAAATGAATGAAATTAAAATGATTGGCGGTGTGGTGTTTTTTTGGTTGCATTGTTGAACTTGAACTCTTTTAGCAACCGGAGGGTTTTTTCTTTATTATTGGTTTAAGGATTTCAAAGGATTTTTTATAATATTTTTGTTTTAAACTGTCTGCTGTCTGTTTTTATGTTGTTCAGCTATTAGGTAACGACAGTGGTTTGCTGTTTTGATTGTAATAATACGTTGCTGTTTGGACGTGTATTTTGTCTTGTTGTTTTTACACTTTTTGTTTTGTTTTGGTTTTTTTTTCCACTATGTATAAGGTTAGTGTCTGTTGCCGCAAAACCACCTTAATCAAACTAATCAAAATAATAATGATGATAATTAAACTACAGTGAATTCAAGCAATTAGTAGTTTTTTTGTTTTTAATAGAATATTTTGTTTTTCTTAAAGATAAAGAGACAAAGACAGTAAAAAAGTACGATTAGATTATATCGTTTATCCCTTAAACTTCCATTATCTCTCATTTCACTTGACGTTTTCAATCGTTTATTTTTTTTTTCCTTTTCAAAAAATATGTTTTGTTTTTTGTGTTCCTCTTTGTTTTATCTTTAAAATTTAATCACTAAAATAAAACAAAAATACATAATACCAAGAAAAGAAAAAATAAATCTTTGCTGGCTTATTTTTTCATTGATAAAACTTTTCTGATTAAATTTCTGGTGTTTTTTTGTTTTGTTCTTAAATCAATCATATTTATGTATTTTTCTGTTTTTTCTTCTTCAAAAGAGAGACGACAAAATATGTAAAACTTTGATCCAAAGAATATGATCTATGGCTATGCGGTACAGAGAGATACTTGAGCTGTTTTGTCCTTTCAATTTTTTCTTCTGTCACAAATTCTTTTACGCTTGATTAGATTTTTGGTAATTTTAATTTAATCACAATCAATAACAATTGATTTTATTTTAAATAGTATTATTATTATTATTTTATTTTATGATTTTTTAATGATTCAACATTTAGTAAAAGAGAACAAAATAAGGACCGAAAAGATATAAAAACGTCAACCTCGTTATGACATAAAAAACATACTTGTTGGTTTTTTTTCCATACTTTCTTAAGCCCAGGATTGATCTACGATTAGTTTTTATGGTTTACAAAAATAAAAAAAAATAAATAAAAACTAAACACAATGATGGATCATAAAATTGACTATTATTGCGTGTCTTGTTGTTAAGTTACAGCCATCGTGCAATAGAACGACTCATAAAATTATTTTATTTTATTTTAAAGTTAATAGGGTTGCGCCGGCGCTTTTTTTTCTCTGTTTTTTAATATTTTCTTTTTTTTTTTTTGTTTGACGATGGAAAAAAAATCACTAGAAACAACTAGAAATATAAAGACAATAAAAAATAAGAATAAAAAATGTTTAAATTAAATTGTTTGATCCTTTTTGGTCAGGAGCAGCAACAGTAACAGCAGGCACAGCTAAAACCAAACCAAATAAACGATCTAATCAACAAACTTTGAGTAACTTTTTTTTTTGTCGAAACTTAAACGGCAAAGTGTTATTTCTTTCACATTTATCTTTTATTTATATTAATCTTTAGCTCTAATAACTCTTATGTTTGTTTTTTTATTATTATTATTTTTATGGCATTTTTTTTTATAACAACGAACATTATTAACAACGAAAATTAAAATGAGAGTTTAGTGTATTTTTGTTGTTTATTTAACTATATATTTTTTGGCGATAATTTGTTAATAACTTTTTATCTGTTATTTTACTTTTTGTTTATTTATATTAAATTTATTTTGTTTACTTTATTTCTTCTATAAACTTTTTTAAGAAAATTGAATAGATTTTTAGGATTTTATTTTTGTTTTTGATATTTTTCTGTAATTAAATTCATTTAAAAAATGATTTTCTTGTGTATATTGTTGCTTTTTTTTTCTTTAATTTATTATCAGGCGCCAGGTTTTTTCAGGTAATTAGCAAGCTTGGCTGTGTAGAATATATATAAAAATAATTTTATTATTTTTGTTTTGTAACACCTGTAGGAGTTTATTTTTTTTATTTTTGCTTTTTGTTTTCTTTTCTCACATTAAACTGGTAATTTTTATTAATTAAATAATTTACCTTTTAAATTGTATTTGCGCTTAAAGACAGACAGACAGACATAAAATTAATTTATTAATTTTTTTTTTACAATAAAATGAATAATAATCACCTGCCTGCCATCAAATGAAGACTTCACCTTGGTAACCTTGTATGCCAATTTATTACTATATTGTAGTTTTTCATTTTTTATTTTCTCATTGTAATAAATAATTATTGCTGAAATGAAATTAGAAATAAATTATTAATTAAATATAGAAAGTTTAGAAATTAATAGATCGCAGCTATAATTTTTATTGCTGACGTTGCTGCAAAGTAAAAAAAGGGATTAAGGTGATCTACTGTGATTAGGCTTATCTATATAGGCAATAAATTATTTATTTATATTTTATAATTATTGTTAAATTTTTAAGTATTTAGGTTTTTGTTTTTTTCTTCAATTAAATTTGTCGATTATTTAATGGTAAAATTACTAAAAAAAAATACTGTAATCTCAGTTTAACTGACAAACAGACTTTCAACAATGATTAACGACATTTTATTGTTTTTACTTAATTTGCTAACACATTTCTACTTAGTTGCTTATAATTTTCTTCTTTTAAAATAAAATTAAATGGTAAAATTTTATTATCTAGAAATATGTAAGAAAATTAACTAGCTGACCTGACCTTAAATAACATTGTTCAGTTTTAATAAATTAATTAAATAATTTTTTCCACCGAAAAATATTGCGGTTTTTTTTTGAATAATAAACTTCGTTATTTAATTTTTTTTTATGCTAATTTTGTAAATAATATCTATAGATAATTATTAATTTTAAGTTAGAAAACAATAAGTAGATAATTTAAGTGCTGTTTTCGTTTGCTTTCAACACTTGTTTCATTCATTCTTTAAAAACTATTTAACCTGAAAAGAGTTTATTATTTTTTTTGCAAATAAAAATACCAATAGATGTGTATAGTATTGTGTGTTTTAATTATCTTTCTCTATTGACATGAGCTTTTATATTGTTATTTTTATTCACCGCTGGCTAGACCCCATAGCTTAAGGTAGAAAACAACACAAGCGCCAATAATTTATTTTTTATTCATTTTTGGTGTTTATTATTCTCTGTGATTTGTTTGGTACACGCAATTGATGCCAATCATCGATCATATATATTCCTTTGTTATTATTGTTTTGCTTTGGCAAAAATTTTTTTTCTTGTTTGTTTCTCTTTGAAGTTTATTAACAAAAAAAAAAAATTTTTCTATAGTACCTAGTCAATTAGATGATTTGTAACTTTTATTCCCTTTCTTCCTATCTGTTTAAAGAAAAAAAGAAACAGAAAAGACATTCATCTTTGAATAAATTGATTTTTAATATTATTTGTAGTGTGTTGTAGCGTGGAATGTGATAGTTTTCTTATGAAATACGATTAACTGTTGCTGAATATTATCGGTTTTTGTTTTAATCAATCAATATTCACTATAGTATTGTAGAAATGTTTATTAATAATCTTGAACGAAATTAATATATTTCGGAATTACAATGTATTGTAGTCGACCTGTAGAAAGTAGTTTAAAGCTACCACGGTAATTTATAGGATTTGATTTAAGATATTTGTTGATATTGGTTGTAAAGGATTGTATATTACATACTTGAGGGAAATACACTCGATGATAACGCGTTCCATTGCAGTGCGGGTAAAGAAATTATTTTGGAATTTCTACCCTTTGTATACATTTATCACAGCTACATCGACGATGTTTTGATATTGTCTGACATCCGTGATTTAGTAATATCGCGTTATTAAGAAGTTTTAAATCATTTTAATAAAGCTGTCTTGTGTGTACGTTTAGGGGTAGAAAATGTTAATTTTTTTTTGTTTATATTTTATCTAGTTATTGATTATTATTTTTGTTTTGTTTTACCTTTTTCAAATTTTTTTATTTATGAATATATTTGATGAATTATTTTTATTTTTTTCGTGCTGATTTTGAAGTGTTTTTTTTTTTACACGCAGTGAGAAATATTATTGATTTATTTTTATATATATATAATTTTGTATTTATGTGAGGAGGCGCCGTATACCTTACTTAATTTCAGCTTATTTTACTCACTTATACACTTTATGCTTAAGTTTAAGTCTTGCTATTTTAAATTATTATTGTTTTTTTTTTGGCATTTCCTTATTAATTTTTTCTTTTTTTTTTTTTTGCTTCTTTTATTCTTTTTGGCTGTATATTGTACTTGGCAACACCTTTTATTTTTTTGTTCTTTTCCTTTTACTGCAGAAGAATAAAATTTGTAAAAAGAAAAAAATATATAACACCAAACTTCTCTACTATTGCATATCATATCGTATTGAAATGTAATGAAAACAATCGGAACAAAGCGAAAAATATAATATTCTATCCAGTGTGGGAAAAAAATTGTATATTTTTTATTTAAATTAATTATGTGAAAAAATTAAAATAATAATAATAATAATAATAATAATAATAATAATAATAATAATAATAATAATAATAAATAAATAAATTACCCACGTTTATGTTATAGATTTAAATTTCCTTACAAAACAGGTGAATTAAATTTTTAATAATTATTTGTTACATTTTGGTTTATTTTTTTCTTTTTGGGCAAAATATAAAACAGTTGAATGCACTGTTTTTTGCTTTCAGAGGTGTACACAGGTATCAGTAATGCAAACTCTGTGCAATAGAAAATAGAAAATTAACTTAATCATTATTTGAAATTAACTGCATAATTATGTCATAAATGTTTAAGAATTGTTTCAGTTTAGTGAAGAAAAAAAATGTATTTAAGCAACGTACTTTGAACTTTACTCCTAAGAAAGATCGTCAGTTCTAAGAAATATCCTTTTAGTCGTCTGTTTACCTTGATCTAGTTTTTGTTTTACTAAAAAGAAATTAAAATAATAAATTACTACGGTACCTGTGTTAACACTTGCTTTGTTTTTTGCAAACAAGAATTAATTTTAAATTAAGAATATGAAGAAGTTAATTTTTTAACGGAAAATTTCCTCTGAAATTGATAAATTATATAAAATATGTTAATTAATTATCAATTAAAATAAGTATGATTTTGTTTCGTCTTTTTTGGGCTTTCAGCACTGTTGACTTAAATGAGAATTTTTCTGTTGAAAAGAAAAAAAAACGTACAGAATCTTCGAATATGGGATAATTGTGATGAGAATAAATATTAAAAGATGCAATTTGTTGTTGGTGTTACCTATTTTTTCCCTCTGATTTTCTTACATAAACATAGACTGCGTCGTCGTTGTTACGATATGTTTAACTATGTGTATCGGATAGCTGTTGAAGATTCTTTATTTTTCATTGTTAACAAAAAATTAAATAAATAATGAAATTTAATATTAAAAGTTTTGTTTTGTTTTCTTTTGGTTTTTCATTTCGTTGGTTCGTCATCTTAAGAGATTTTGTTGCTGCTTTTACTGTTGTTGTTGATGATGATGATGAATTTGTTTATTTGTTTACAATTTGGTAGCAATTTTATGCTTTATTTTATTATTATTATGTTTTATATAATTCGCATCAAAACATACTAGAGAAATAATATGATGTGTATATGGTAAAGGTCTGACAGCTGCGACTGTTAATTCTTTTTGAATTTTTTTTTGGGTAAAGTAAAGTTTTTATTTTATTTTTTTTTTATTCAATCTTAAAATTCAAGAAGCGTAAATTTTTATTTTTTATCCATCAAGTGCACACTAAAACGAAAACACTTGAAAAAAATAAGAAATGTTTTTTTGCGTTTTGCTTTGAACACATTTATCTCGTTGCAATTTGTTTTTGCTTCAGGTGTTTGACCTTAATTTTATTTTTTTTTATTGTTGCGTGTGTCCTTTTTTTTTGGTTCTTTAATATTTTGCAAAAAATTTATTCACTTCATTTCCTAAATTAATTTTGAAAATTAGTTTTATTCTCTTTTTGTATAGAAATTTTTGTATCTCTTTCTTGGTGGTTTCTACTTGCCCTGCAACAATAACGGATGTTGCAACTTTATGTTATAGTTTTGGACGATTTTATGTGTTTATCAATAAATTTTAACCACAAAATCAATAGAATTAATGTTTTTGTTTTTCATTGTATTTCTTTAAACGTTGGTTTTATTTTCTTGATTAGATAAAATAAACGATGAGATGTTTGTTATTTAATTGAATTTACTTTAGTTCTCACAATATTAATGTGAAAAAGAAATTTTATTTATTATTTTTATTATTGCATTATTATTGCATTTCCTGTCAAAAAAAAAGGAATAAATATATAAATAGATTTAATTCAATTAATTCTTATTATTATTATTGTTGTTGATTTTTTTTTTGTTAATATTCGTACTTTGAACTTCCTTAAATAACAAACATTTAATGTGTCTGTCTTTTCTGTGTGTTTTTATTTAACTTGTGAAAAGTATTTTTAAACTAACAAACTACTTGTTGTTTTTTCGATTATTATCAAATTGTACTTTCAAATTCAAATTCTATTAATAATTTTATATAGATTTATGCTTATAAAATGTAGATAATTAAGATTGTTTTTAAGGAAATTTAAGGCAAAAATGTTAGTTTTATAGAATTGTTAGAAGTTTATTGAAAGAAAAAGGAATATTTTTTGACACATTCTTATTCATTATTTAAAGTAGAAATATTATAAATTTAAAACACTTGAAAAATAATTTATAACATAAGGAAACTGTTTATTTTCATGTCTCCTTTTCATGTGCTACTTATTTCTAACTATCATCTTCGTGTCAATTTCAAACTTGGTTAATTGTTTTGTAAAAGAAAACTAAATTTTAAATTAAACAATAGTCTCTTGTCTTGTCTTGTGTCCTTAGTTTTATATTATTATTATTATTATTAAATCCTTAGAAATGTAGAGATAAAAAAAGCGGTAAAATTTGTCGGTAAAACATCAAAGAATTGAAAAAATAATTAAAAAAAAAACAATTCCCTTTTATAGTATTTTCTATTCTATTCTTGCTATTCATTTTTGTTTGTGAATCCTTTATTTTTTACTTTCTTTAGAAGCAATAACTATTATAAAGGAGAAATTAAAACACTATCGCACACTGTATTTATTACAATGATATGTTTTCTGTTATTTAATGCTACTTTATGTTTTTTTTTTTTTTATAATTTACACCAAAGCAATAGCATAACAGTAGCAGCAACCCTTTTTATTTTTTGGCCCTTCAAAGTACAACATTTAAATAAACTTCAAAACTCAACAAGTGTGATAAATATGTTTTTATTTTTATAATTTTTGATTATAATTATTACACCAGTGCAGATCATTTTCTTTCGTTTAATTTTTGTTAATACCTTTTCTTTTTTTTTTGTTGTGTTATATATATTACAGTCATAACAATAGAAAGGATGCTGGAAATTATATACTTTTATGTCGTCACATTTATTATTTCTCCTTGTTCCTGTTTTTATTTTTTATGTAACTAGACCCGCCAAGTAGATAGTTTTTTGTTAAAAATTATGTTTGATTGCAATCATTCTTTTTCTTTATTTATTTATAAATAATATTAAAGATTATTTAATTAAATTATTATTTAATTACTTTAGTCAATTATTTTTAAATAAGTTTACAATGTGTTTAATTATTATTTAATACTAAATGGCAAGTATGTAGCGAAGTCGTCTCATTATAAAAGTAAAATCAATGAAAACTTTTATCAACTACTACTATAGTCGATAAGTGTTAAAATAACTAGAAATGCTGAAGAAGTTTAGAAATAATTTACTATGATTTATTGATAAATAATTATGATTTTAATTGTTTAAATCAGAATAATTAAATTTCAATCTTTATTAAAAGGATTATGTGTTGCAAACATTATAGCATAGTTTTCTCTTGAGATCGTTATTTATCTAATTAATTATTTTTATTACAAAAATCATTATTATTATTAATAATAATTGAGTTAAAGATTAAATATTTATATTATTATGAAATGTTTAACAACTAATGTATTATGCAATTGGTAATGAGAGTTATAAAATGTCAAGAGTGTCTTTTGAGTGATTTTCATAATAATAATTATAATTTGATTATAAAGTTTCTTTAATTTTTTTTCATATTTTCAATTTGTACGTGTTTTATGGTGAAAAATGTTAATTTACCTTAACAGGTGTACACTCTGGTATTAATGATTTTTGTTGTGTGGAATTTTCTTCTTTTTTTCGTATTTTAATGACAAACATTATAATTTTCTCATTTAGATAAATTTTATTATTATGTCGAGTTATGAGATTTTTTGTAATTTTTTCTTTTTAATATTTAATTATTTATTTATAGAACTTTGTCTGATGGTCTGATGGTTTTATTAAGAGTGAATAAAAATTTCAAGTAATTTATGCATTATTTTTTTGTTTTTGTCCTCTTGCCAATTTTTTTTTTATTAACTCTTAAGTGCATTTACTTAACGTTTAAAATACAATGCTGCAATATTTTTCTTTTATGTATATTTTTTCTGTTTCACTTTGGTTTTTATTTATAAATTATTGCAAAAAAACACTGTCTGGCTTAGTAAAGATTTCTTTCTTGAAGTAAAGTTTTCTTAATTTTCTTGCAAGTTTTTCACTTGGGTATACATTAAATTAATTTATGGTTTCATTGTGTTTGTTTTTCTTTTCAAAGATTTTCCTCAAATTTAATGCTTATTATTATTTTTGTTTTTAATTAATTAGTATAGGTAATAATTATTGGTTTTTTATTTTGTTATCGATTTAATCGTCAATTAATTGAAAAGAAAAATTGATTTTAAAGCAAAAAAAAGTTGTAATAATAATAAATTTTATGTTATCTAATTAAGAAAATCAAGAAAACATTAAACATACAATATAAAAACAAGGTGTAGCGCATTTCAACATAATTTTTTTATTTAACAAGAAAAATTTAATAAGAGAATAAAAAAAAAAATGATTAATAAAAAATTAAATGTGTTTAACCTTGAAACAAAATATTTAATGACGGTTATTTTTTTCTTTTTATTATTATTTTTGATTAATAATGTCGCGGGTTTTTTTCTCTGTTTAAAAAAGTAAATAAATTAAAATTGAAAGTAATTACAATGAAAAATTAATTTTTTTTTTATTCTTATTTATGAAAAATTTTATAATAAAATCCATATTTCACACCTTTTAAGTGTTTTTTTTTTCTTTCTCGTTTTTATTTGTCTCTGTTGTGATTTTAATATTCTTTTGTAATTTTTCTCTGTTCTTAAATATATAATTAACGTGCGAAATACAACAAAATTTTAAAGAGTTTTTCTTCTTTAAACAATTTATTTGTTAAATTTTTATTGACAAAATTGAGATTTTAAATATGCGAGATGTTTTGGCGTTTTTTGTTTTTTTTTTATCTCCTTAGTTATTCACACGACAAACCTCTTTTTCTTATGTATTTTTTCTTAAGAAATAAATAAATTGCTAAAGTAATCATCTGTTTAAAGTACAAACATTTACATTACGTGAAACTTCCTTTATGTTGTATCATCCGGTATCCTCTGTTTTCACGTGTGGTCGGTCGGCTTTTCATAGTTAATTATTTATTATTTTTTCCATTAATTAAATGCAAATAAAACTGATGGCCTGCTACCAACCAGAACGTTAATTAAATTTTAATTTCTCTTTAATTTGTGTACCACCAACAAGGTCGCTTTAATTATCTTTGATTATAATCGCTTTAGACGCTTCTGTTTTGCATGGCTTTGTCTGCTGTTGGTGATTTTTCCATTAAAATTGACTTAGTTTTTGCATAAATTTCTTTTATTTGTGAAAATCACAATCACTGTCTAGAATACATGGATTTTTATTATGCTTCTTCTTAAGATTTTCAATAGTTTGAAAATAATAAAATTTAATATATATATAAATGCAAACGAAGTAACAGTGCATAATAATAATAATAAATATTGCAAGTACAAACTAACTACATAACTAACAAACTAATAATAATAATAATAATAATAATGATGGGGCCTAAGTAAACATACGTTGAGACAGGTTAGTTACCCCAGTTTTTTTATTATTATTATTATTATATGTTGCGTTCCGTTTTCCGTCTAAAATATCTATACAAAAAATATGTATTTATGTCATCTTTGTCGTCGTTTATGCTTTTATTAGTTTATTTTTGTTACTTGATTTTGTCAAGCATGCAAAATAAAAAAAAAAATAAAATATAAAAAATAAATTTAATAATGAGTAAAATCCGCTAAAATTGGAAACAACATTATGTATATACTAATAAACTCCATGGGTGATTGCATATAAATTTCTATGTGTCTACTTACTTACTCTATTGGATATTATTAACAGCTGTTTTGTGTACATGATTAATGACTGATCTGTTATCAACTGTTTTTTTTTTTTGTGATTAAATCGCGTTGAGTAATAACACTTTTAATATAAAGTTTTCTTTTTTCCATCTTTACCATAATTTGTCTACCAGCAACATATAAGCAGCATAAAAGTAACCACAAACAACTTAAGTAATAAACGCCTAACGCCATTTTTTTGGTGTCGTTTTAGTGTGCAGCAGCAGCTAAAAAAAAAAGAAAAAAAAAGTTAAAAAGAAATAAAAGCATAAAATAAAACTGCAAGTCCTTCAACTGCAAAAAAAAAAAAACACTCTGTTTTTTTTTTATATATATTTTCCTTCTTAATATTTTATTACTTATATTTCATATAACAGACATTTTCATTAAAGTGCAAACAAAAAGAAGAATAATAATAATAATAATAATAAAAGACACGTCGTTTGTCTGTTTGCATGTTCATGCACATACTCAACAAGCACTGAATTGTGCAATAATAATAAAAAAAAAAACTCTTCTTCTTTTTTTTAGCATAAGACGTGAAATAAAATTTAAAAAAATAAAAAATTTATAAACAAAAGATTAAAAGAGTAGTGTCTACTGGTGGTACTTAAATTGTGTGTGTTGTGTCTGTTTTTATTATTTTTTTATAATCGAAGCAAAAAAAAAAAAAAATTAAAAATTAAAAACAACAACATCAACCAGCTAATAAAAAAAAGAATTACAACATATATGCATATATGCAAATAGAGTAACTAATATTATGCTGCATTTTATATTTATTTTTCTATCAACCAGCCAGTGAGTACTGTATACAACACACATATTCATACCAATAATATAAAAATAACTGCACTGTATTTTTATGCAATAAAAAAATGAAAGAAAATAATGAAAATAATACAAAAGACGACACTGTCGCAAGTCACAGACAATAAAATAATTCCTTTAGAAGTTCTTTTTTTTTTTTTCTTTGTGTAATTCTATATTTGTGAAAAGAAACCAACATTCACCACTATGGAATGGCATAGCATAGCATATATATATAACGATGCATGGTAAATGCATAAGCATAGGCACTCATCAATGATTTTTTGTACATATTTATTTATATTTAACAAACAAAAAGCGAAAAAATAAAAGTGTGGTATGATGTGTCTCTACACTATTTTTGCAATTGGGATAGGTTGTTGCAATAGAAATGTTTTTTTTTTGCCCGTCCTTTGGTTGTTTTTTGTTGCTAAAAAAAACTATTTCTAGTTCAGTAAATCGAAATAAATTTTGTATTTTTGTAATTTTTTTTTGAAATGTAATTTATATAGAAACATAGAAAGCAAAAAAAAAACCTTTAAAAGGCTTAAGTGAGATTTTAGTTATTTAAATATAGAGCGACGTTATGTCTGGCTTGGTTTGTCTATCTATTTATTTGTAAAACGTAAAGCTGTCTATAATGTACACAATTTTATTAATTTTTGTCTAGTTTATTCTGGCTAAAAACGTAAAAATAATTAAATTTTTTGCGAAAAATAACACTTGAGTACGGTCAGGGTTGATGTTTTATGCAAGTAAATTTTTTCACTTGTTTCTCACCTTTTGCTTTAAAAATGAATTATTATTATTGTAAAATTGCATTAAAGTTGTTATATCTTGTTACATTTATGTACTTAACACAATAATAAGGTGGAAGAAAAGCTTACATATGTATGTTTTCTATAATGCATTATTTTTTTTTTTTTCATAAATTCTTTATATTAGTTGTTGGTTATAGTTGATTCCGTTAAAATGCTTCTCTTATTCTTTTCTTTTCTTTTTTCTTTTTATCTTAAACAATTTCCTTTTAAGAGTTTACACAAGCATATATTTATGCTTTAAACATGTCGTAACATGTTTTCTTTGTGTAGTTTTTTTTTTTTTAACTTTATTTCAGTCACAACATAATCCAAGAAACTAATAGAATTGGCATTTTTATTTTTATCTAAAAATAAATATTTCTAATTATTAAATTATTTTGTGCAGAAATTAGCAATGTTGTGGTTTTTTTTTTACATTTTATCTTCATAAAAATTTAATCAATTTCTTTTTAATCTTTTTATAAATCGATTAAATTGTTTGAATATTTTTTTTGGGGTTTTTACGTTTAATTTGCACGGATTTAAGCAATCTGTATCATGCTAAAATTGTTGTTATCCGGAGAACGAAAAAAACAATTAATTTTTATTGCGGTATCGAAATTAAAATTATATATTTTGGATTAAAGTTTTTAATTTAACTAAATTTGTCTCGAGATCACCTTTTGATAATCGCTGATTGACAAAATCTTGTTTTACCTTAAACAAATAGCAATGTAAACACACTGATACAAAAATTGGTTTTGTAAACAGTTTTTCGTTTGGTAAATAATTGGAACAATCATATCTGAGCTTGAAATAGTCGTATTATGGTTTAAATACCTTAAAGTATTTTTTATTTTAAATTTATAGAAAACCTTGAAAATCCCCTAAATTTATAACATTATTTACATAAAAATAAAAAATAAAATTTATCTATAAGTTTATACACAGATAAAAAATATTGTGTCGTCCTCGTTGTCGCGTTTTATTAATTTTTGTGTTTTTTTTTTTTTGCAATTAAAATTTATTTCCAGGTAAGCACCAGGTGTTCCTAATGTGTGCGTATTGTTATTATTATTTTTTTTATAATTATTATTTACATTTTTTTGCATTATTATTATTATTTCTTCTTTCTTATTATTATTATTTGTTTATTTAAATGACCGATAAAGGAAAGACGCTTTATACCACTGTATATAACAGTCATATAAATAATGTTATTTTAATATATTTACTTTTATTTTTGAATAATATAAACAAAGCGAAACAGCGCAAAATTTAAACACATAATATGATATGGGGTTAATGCTAATGTTTAAGTTTTTAATAAAATTTGCTTTTTTTTTTTATTATCATAATAATAATTATTTTATTACAACGAAAAAAAAAAAAAAGAATTAATCAAGGGGGACATCAACAACAACAAACATCAGCAACAGCAGCAGTAATAAACAGAGTATGTAGTTAGTTATATGTACATAGGACTGGATTTCTTAACTTTTTATTATTAAAAATTTTTTTCTTTATTTATTGTTGTTAATTTCTTTGCACATTTTCACCTTGACTTCATTCCCAACTAATAAATAATAAAAAAGAAATATTATTAAAATAAAATTAATAATAAAGAAAAAAAAAAATAAAATAATAGAAATTAATATTTTTACTGGCGACTATCGCGATTAAAATGTAGCCAACAACAACAGTATTAATTAACCAAAAAAGAATTAAAAATAAAAGGTACATAATTTTGTTTCTTTTTTTTTTATTTAATTATGTTAAAATTCTAATTGGATTAATGTTTTTTTTTTTCTTTTTTCATTTTCATTTTTAAACGTAAAATAAACAATAATTATAACACTTGTATGGTTTAAAGTGTTGTGCTGTGGTTTTTACGGCTTTAAAATAATATTTTTACAGCCTTTTGTTGATAATAATGTAGCCATTTTTAATTGATTTTCTTTTTTTTTTTCTTTTTTATTTCTGGATTTCTTTTGTTTATGTCACGAATGAATAAGTTTTTTAATAATTGCAAAAAATTTATGTAACTGGTATACAAGTTGTATACTCTAATAATAATTACTTTGTACTGTTTGGGTAATTACAAAATCATAAATAAATACGCAATTACCAAGGATGTAGATCATTAACCACGTTAAATTGTTAGAAAAATCCCTGTTAGGAATAGATTGGCTAATAATTTAATTAACAAGAGAGGAGTGCCAAGAAATGGATAAATTCTGAAAGTAAAGCCATAGAAAAAATCTTATGAGAAGTCAATTTAGTTAAATTTAAAATTCTTATTTACTATATTTGCAAATTCAGCGTTTTCTTTTGTTTTTCAGTTTTTCCTGAAATTTTCAAATTGTTATAGAATATACTGGTTGAGTTTTTTTCTATCTTATTGGGATTGTTTTTTACTTTCTGTTCTTCAAGAAACTTTATAAAAAATAAACAACAGTAGCAGCAGACTCTCACAGTGATATGGGTTCCTTCCTTTATTATAATTATTATTATGATTATTATATTTTGTATTTCTTGCTATTTTTCTTTAACATTGTTATATGTTTGGTTGTTATATCCGACAAAAGAATTTTCCCTTTCGTTTTATTATGTAAACGAAGGTAATAATTCATATTTTTTTTTTCATTTGTGTAACTAAAAAAGGCTTCTTGGTCATTGTTATACGAAATGAAAAAAAAAAATTAAATTAAAATAAAGTATTAATAAATGGAAATAGAAAATACTTTATTTATTAAGTGTAAATGGCGAAAAATAAAAATGTGTGTCACGAAATGTAATGTAAAATTTATACAGCATAGTTAAAAGAATAATAAAATTAACTTACCAGCAGCTGTCTTATGTTTGTCATTGTTTCCTATTGGATTTATTATATGGATATATACACATTTATGTAATCAATGATATTTAATATTCATTTTTATGCAAAACTTGTCTATTATTGCATTGAAACATTTTTTCTATAAGAAACATTCTATTCAACTATGTAAAAAGAAGTAACAATTTTTTGCATTATGCTAATGTATGCTTCATATTTGTTGTTTTAACTTTTTCTTTTTTTAGTTTTTCTGATAAAATTGCAATTTGATTTATGCAAACTGATGAAAATTCAATATTACTTATGATTTTTCCTTAATTTCTTCATTTTTTTTATATAAACAACAACTGGTGCACAGTGATTTATTTTTATTTTATGAGAGAATTCAAATTTGAATTTGTTTTGTTTTGACAGCAACGTACAGCGCTCTACATTGACAGAGAGCGGTATTATAAGCATGTTGTGCTTAGCAGTTCAGTGAGTTATTTAAGTGAAATGTGTTATTGCTCCTGTCTTGTTGAATTTTGTTTTGCAAAAAAAAGTTAGTTTTTTTTTATTTTTTAATTAATAATAATGTTTAGAAAATTGCCATTAATTGTTATACTTGGATCAACTGGTACTGGCAAAACAAAATTATCAATTGAATTGGCACAACGTTTTAATGGTGAAATAATAAGTGCTGATTCTATGCAGGTTTGTTTTTGTTTATATATTTATCATAACCTAACTTTTTGAGCAGAGCACATTGTAAAATTCTCTCTTTTTATTTTTGTTGTTCTGTTTATGTATATAGATGCTTAAATTATGTTCTCATGGGGATTTTTTTATGTAAACCATATAATAATCTATGATTTTAAAAGGTAATTTTACATAATTATTGACAACTGTTAATGTTTCATGACATAATTTTATTACATTACTATAGTAATTGGGTTAAATTTATTTTTTGTTTGTTAAAGTTTGTAAACGCATTTTCTGATATTTTATTGTATGATGCAGATTTGGATTAATGTTTTTGTGCAAATATTTATGTTCATATACATTAATTTACTATTAAAAATTCGTTTAAGTTTTGATTCAGAAACAATTTTTTATTTTTATGTTACCGATACATCGTTTGTTAAATAGTTTAGTAATCAGCTTTTGGTTTCTCCACGTTTTTTTTGTTTGATTTATATTTTCTAATTGGAATATTACAAAACAATTTATTGTTAGAAAATAATAATAAAATAATATGTTTTTTTTTGTTCACAATGAAAAATAGTTTTTTACAGGTGCATTGCATTGTTTTTGCGGATATGAATAGAAAAATATATAGAAAAAATATGTTTAAATAATTTGTTTTTATTAGAGTCAAATTTATGGGTAATTTTATCCAATTATATTAATGTTTTTAATAAAAATAATTTTTTTTTGTTTTCTTGTAAAACATTTGTTGATTATGTTATGAACATCCGTTAATGTTTAAAAATTTTATTTTTTTCTATATGTTTTGTATTATATAAATTATTTTTTCAATATTTCTTTAGTTAAATTAAAGTTTTTCGCTTTTAGTTTATGCATTTTGAATTATAGAAAATGCCGAAAAATCAATTGATTTGTACTGAGCAATGAGTACTGAGTTGTAAACGAAATAGAATTTATTTCATAAGTTTATTCCGAAAAGACACTAGTTTACAGGTTAGAAAATTAATGCAAATGTGCTTAACGGACTGTGGGTACTAAATTTCTTTAATAGTTACTTTAATCATTGCTGTAGTTTTCCTGTTAAATAAAATATTCAAGAAGAAATAATTCTAGTGACGACAATATAACTATAAAATTAATTAATTAAATAAAGTAAATGACTCGAGGTAAATAATTAAAATAAAATAAAAATAATGAAATAAAAAAAAATTTCCGTTTTTCTTTGATAATTATTTTTTTTTTATTTTTTGCAATTTTTGCTTGCTTCTTCTCAACCAAGGAAACCGGAAATCAAATGAAAGACGATAAAATAACTACATTATACTTATATAAATGAATGAATGAAATAATAAATAAAAGCAAGACAAAACAGCCACTTAAATAATAAATTTCACAGTCACTTTAATCATTTTGTGTTCGTTGATTCGATATTACTTGGTGTTTGATGATTAATCATTATTATTTTTTTTTTGTATTTCTTATTAATATATTTATGTTTATAGAAAAAAATTAGAAGAAGAGAATTTAATGAAGGATCTGTTTTAGTTCATTGTTGCGGTCTAATCACCCTATAATTAGGATCACTTAATTATTGTTATGATTTATTATTGCTTGCTCACTAATAAAGAAAATTACTATGATATTTGGATTGGTATATATAGCAAAAGTATGGTATGATGGCATGGCAATGGTTAGTTTACTTTGAATGCGGTGAAAATCAACCAACTGTTACGTTTTTTTTTTCGTCTTGTAAATTAACTTTTTTTTTTTTTATTAATAATTTAATTTTGTTAATATTAATATTATTATTTTGGGTAATATCATTTAAAAGTTGTAAATGAATGAACATTATAAAAAAATTTGTATCATATTTAAATTTTTTACGTTATAAATGGATTTGTTGTGGTTTGTTGGTGTTTCAGATCATTTTCTGGTATATTATTATTATTATTATCATAATTATTTTATGAAAGAAATTTGTTTGAGTAAAAAAAAAAAAAACAATAACAATATAAATATGATTATAGGAAGTTAGCTTGGGAAATTGTTTAATAATTGTTTTTTTTGTATTTTTATAATTAATTTAATAATAATATTTTAATTTGTTCTGTAGAGAATTTTAAAATAAATCATTATGAAAAGAATGAAGCTTTAGTTAAGTCTTAATATTTAGTGTTGAAATTAATTAATAGAGAAAACCAAAAAGAATAAAGACCAGAAGAAATTTATTTAATTTTGACATAATACTCTTGTCCACGCTAATAGGTATATTTTTTTCGTCGGTAAATCGTTAAAGGTTTTAATTTTTTTTTTCTATTTTAGACATGGGTGGTTATAGTTTGTCGCTTGTTATTGTTCCTTTTGCTTTCTTTTATTTTATTTTACGTTTTTTTTTTTGTCTTTTGGCTTCCCTATGAGTTATTAGTAAGTTTATTAAAAAACAAAATTACAAACGGAATATAAATAATAAAAACAGGTAGTAGTTGCCGGTAGTTGACTGCTTCAAAGAAATAATTTATTACAAATAAAAAAAAAAGAAAAGAAAAGTTAATTTTTTAATGATGATGAGGATAAGTTTGATTCATTGCTAAAGTTATTTTCTTTTTAAATATTTTTAACCTGTTGTCGCTAAGGATATATGTATAAAAAGGTGTTACATTGATTGTACCTTTAATTTCTTTTCATTTCTCTTTATATGTAATATTTGTGTTATTTGTGGCACGTGAATATTGTTAATTTTTTTCTTAAATTAATCAAAAAGAATCGACAAGTAGTATCTACTAAAATGTCTTATATTTATAAATGACGTTTTAATTTTGTGCACCTGTCACACAGACAATTATTATAATTCAGTTTTTCTTTATTATTTATTTGCTCTTTTTTCTTTACATTTTCATCTTTAATTTATTAACTTTAATATTTTTAAAAACTATTTGTAATATTTAATAAATAAATAATTCTTTTTGTATATTTTTCTTTTTATAATATATAGTTACTTGTTATTATTGTTATGTTTCTTTCAGGTATTATTTATTATTTATATAAAAAGAAGTAAAATATAAAGAAGAACACCTAGGAAGTTTTTCTTATATAATGTGTATTATATATATATTTCATTGCTTTCTTGCTTTGTTTTCTTTTATTTATACATTTTTTTTTCTTTAATTTTTTGTTATTTAATATTTATTCCTTTATATTTTATTTTATCTTTTTAATAGTTTAATTTAACTCTAATATGTTTATTATTATATGTGATGTTTTGTATATACAGGTTGTTGGTAATTTATTAACAAAATTCTATGTTTAAAGTGTGCAGTCACGCTTTAAATTTAGTTTTTGTTTTTTTTCTTCTATTTATTTATTTATGATTTTAATTATTTTTTTTTTCTACATAAAATATTAAAAATTTATTTAATTTTGATTGTAGTTTTGTTGGTTTGTGGTTTTATTTTTATAATTATTACTTTTGGATAATTGATAAATGCAGTTTATAAATTAACAAAAATGCATCATATACCTACCAAAATAGCCACTATAACCACCCTTTTTATTGTAATGACAGTAAAGTCTCGTTTTAATGATTATTTACTTACCTTTTACACTCTTGTTTGAAGAATATTAACTGAAATACATACTATTAGTTCTTTCGTACATTAATAAATAAATAATCAACTCTTGAATTTCTCTGACAATAATTGTAATTTGATGGTTTTAAAGGAGTGGATTGTGCTGTAAAATTATTATTTCCAGAATTTATCAAAATTATTATTTTTAATTATGAATTGATAGTTTTTTAACATTATAAATAGGGGAACGCCAGCTAATAAATCGTTTATATTGTCACTTTATTAGTTATTCGTTATTTATTTAATTAATTTTACCCTATATTGGGCATTTTTTTTTTGTTTTCATTTATTTATAATTTTTCATTTTTTTTGGTTACATTTTGGATGACATTTGATTGATTGTTTATTAGTATTTATTTGTTTATGACAGGTTGGTTGGTTATTTTTATTAAATATTTTCTGTTGTTATTTAATTAGTTATTTTATTTATTAATAGGAAAAATGTTATTATCTTATTTTTCGTCCTATATAAAGTTGCATAATTTGTTTTCTATGTGAATTAAGTTTTCACGTAATTCTACTCACCTGTAAGTTTATTTATTAATTTTTCTTAAATTCTATTATAAAAGCTTGTGTTTTTGGGTAATAAATGTGCTTTATATATCCTGTTTTTTTTTATAATTTAATTATAATAAATATTTTTCAATTGATTATTATTATTAAACGATGAACAGAACGAATCGTCGATCCGTAAAATATTATTTCTTAGATTAATATCAATGAATATTTAGTTTTTTTTTTTGTTATTAGCAGAAAAATTTCCTTATTAAATTTATTATATTTAAATTAGTTTTAAAAATTACATAAAAATTTGCTTCAACAGGAAATAAACTGTTTGTAGATTTATATATAAAAATATTTATTTTTATTAATTAAAATTTTAAGCAGAGGCTATTACACTTGTCAATAATTTATTTTAATAATAAATTTTTTATAAAAAAACACTTTGCTTGGTATTTCTGTTTTTTTTTTTAAACATATTTTCTCTGCATGCATAATTTTTCTGACTCTGGTAAATAAGAAAATTCGTTGTTGTTAATTGTAATTATTTTGACTTTTAGCTTTTAATATAAAGAAACTATAAAATTCATTTGAAAATTATTTTTTTTAATTTTATTTGGGTATAATTGGGTGTAATAATAATAAAATAAAAATTTTATCGTTTTTCTTTTTGCTTTTAATTTTTTTTTTTAATTAATTTTTTTACGCTGTCCTTTTTTTTTGGTAATGATTATAATTATTAGCTTATTTAATAACTATTAAAAGGTTTTTTTATTTTTATTACATAATTTTATCTTTTAATATCTGTTTAAATGTTAGATTAAAGGAAATAGGAAATTGTGCTTACTTATCACCTGAATTATTTAACTTATTACCTGAAACATCAATTTTTATTTGAATTATTTTGATGATAAAAATTTAATAATAAAAAATAATTAAAGGAAGAAATAAAATATTGCTTATTATTGTTATTTTATTAAATTTTATTTTTAATAGGATTAAAGAATTTTAAATGATTTTAATTATGTAAAGCACTGTTGTTGCAAAAAGGATACCTTTTCAAATTTATTTATAAATAAATAGTAGGGTGAATGCGTTATAGTTTTTTGCTTTATATTTATTTAATTTAATTTTTTTTTACTTATTCTCTCTACATTACTGTTGGTTATGTTGTTATTTTCTTTTATAAAAAAAATTAAAAGTTATTGTTTTTTTTGCGTGGTTTTAATGGTACATTGTCGGTATTTTAATATATTTAAACATTACCACACTTTACGTATTGAGTATATAAATATTAATAATATATATTGCATGTTGTTTGTTTGTTGACCATCATCATCATAATAATAATAATAATAAAAATAATATTCAACAATTGGTTTATTTAATGCAAATGTTAAGTGCAAAAAATTATTCACTTTATAAAGAAAATTCAAAGCTAACGATCTTTAACAAAAAAAAAAAAAAAAAACTGCACAATATCATTTTTGTGGTAATTAATTTTTATATTAAAAATTACATAAAAATAAAAATAAACCGATAAAATAAAACATGCAGGTACAACATATAAACAACATATGACGCTTTGCTAATTTCATTGTTTTTTCTTCTGTTTTTATTACTTTTACTATCGTTGAGGTGAAATAATTTATTTATTTATTTATTTATATAAAATAAATGTAATTTGTAATTGTTTCATTTTTTCTTTTTAATGTATCTTTTGTGAATCATTAATGGGGTTTTTTTTTTTTTATATTTTTCTTCTTTTGTTTTTTATTTATGCTGATATAAATTATGTTGAACTGCAATGGTAACATTGAATTGTTGTTTTTAGTTAAGATATGAAGTTTGTTTTTTTTTTTTTCATTTTTAATTAATTTTTTACCATCTACAATTACTGGTTAGTGAATAAATATTTTTTTTTACGACATTTAGTACGTCTATTATTTGGTGTAATGCAACACACACACCTGTTGTGTTTAAACTGTTTTTCATAAAAAAATTTAAATAACTCGTCGTTTATAATGAATTTTCACCTGTTTTAATAATACACACAGTTTATGCTGTGATTTTTGTGCTCATCAAGATCATTTATGTTAATTAATACTAAAAAAATTACTATTTATAATAAATCTATTGTTTTCTAAATTTCTTATTGAAATAATATTATTGTGTCTAGACTCTGTAGTTTTTATTTTGTGTAACAGGTTGATCTTGTATAAGCTTAGAAAATATAATTAAATTCTTTTTTTTTTCTTTAAATAATATGTATTTCAAACATATTCTAATTGTCGACGCACGATTATTATTTTCTTCATTAAAAAACCATATATGTATATTTAATTTATTTTTGTATTTGTTGCTGTTAATTATTTTAAATTTATTGTAGATTTACATATATTCGCGGTGATTGATAATAAAAATTTATTAATGTGTAACGATGTACTCTGTTGTTTAGAGATAAAACAATAATAAATGTAAACAGGTGTTATATACATATGATTGTTAATGATTTTCATTAAAATTTAATCACACGATTATTTAATAATTATATGTGTTAATGTTCTAACATTAATGATATTTTATGTTGATTTTTGTTGGGGTAGAAATATCACCCTGAAGGTTTATTGAAAATGAAATTCTTAACTTTAACTCCTTTCTTACTTTGCTTTTTATATATTTTATGCCTTTTTTTGTGTTTAAGAATTTAAACATTTTTTTTTTCTTTTTATTTATATATTTATGTATGAAGAACATGATAATTTATTCATTTACACATTATTATCATTAATGTGCATAACATGTAGTCACGAGTTTGTAGTTTTTATTATTTTTTTTTTCATCAGCATAAATACTTCGTTTCTTTTTCTTTTATTTTTTGTTAATTGTTATAATTATTCACTATTATGTATTGGTAGTATGGAGTATATATAGTCGGTTTTTTTTATTATTATTAATTATTTCTTATTATCAGAGTAATAAAAATGAAAAAAATGCATTTTTGCCTCCTGCTTGCAGAATAGATTATTTTTTTCTGATGCACAAGAGAAAAGTTTATTTTTTTTTTAATTTTCTTTTCCCTTGTCTGTATTTTTTTTTTTTTTTGATGTATATGATTGACGTTGTACTCACGGATACTTCATAAAACAAGTGTGTTAAAAAAAATTTATATGAAAAATTATAATAAATGTTGTATGATCAAAATGTTTAAAGTGGAGTAAAATCGTGTTTAAGACATTTTTCTTTTTTTTTTTTGTTAACATGTTTAAGTTTTTATTTATTTTTATAATTAAGTGGATATTTGTTATAATGACGATAGTTTTGTTGAATTTCTTATTTTTTTTTTAAGATTAACGCAGCAGTGTTTGACAACCTTTAGCATGCTTTCCTTGGAATGCTGGAATATACTTATATGATTGAGTATTTTTGATTAGTTTGTCTGCTGGAGATATATACATATATTTCTGATTGTTTTTTAATTATTTCTTGTAGTCGAGTTAGGCTATTCTTTATAGAGAATTTTACCTGTTTCTTTCTGTCCTTTAGTGTCCTCTATCTATACACCGTGAATTTTGTTACTTATCTTAGAATTAATTAAATCAAAATGATGTAATTTGTTTTACCAACCAAAATTAATCAAATTAAAATATTTTATCATCCTATACGCATTTTAAATTTATATTTAAATAAAACAAAAAAAAAGATATTTTTTAAATTACGCACGTAAAAAATAATAAAATAAAAAAAAAAGTTTTATAATAAATTAAATTAAATAAAATTAGAATTGAATAAAGGTAGTTTGTTTTTCATTTGTTTGCTTGTTGTCAGGTGTAATATCAGATTTATTTTTCTTTATTTATTAATGAAAATTTATATGAATCAGATTGTTAGTGATAGTCTATTATTATTTTTATTTAATTAATGTCTATTTTGATTAATAGCAAAATCTTTAATTGATATAAAAAAAAACTGTGTTAATAAAGGTAAAGCACCTGTTATTACCTGTTTTTTTATATTTAAATTAATTTTTCTTGTTTAATTTTAAATCAGGAGTAGGTGATTTATTTATTTATTAAAACACAATTATAATTTAGATTTATCAGTATCAAAGTCTCAAGGTATTCATGGTGCTATACTATATGCATGTTACACGTTTCATAATGTAATTTCTACTTGGTTTTATTTTTTATAAACTGTCTGAAGTTCTGTTACAATGTATATAATGTGCTATGTTGGCAAAACAACATAATGTAACGGAACGTACATACATTTTAACGCACTAAAATCATCAGCATTATTATTATTATTATTGTTTTTCTTTTTATTTTTCTTTTCTTTTATGTTTTTTATTTTATTTTTTTGTTTAATTCTTAATTTTTCTGTGTATGACATGAATTTAATATGTTATTGTTTGAAATGTTTATATTTTTTTATTATTAAAGGTATTTAAAGTTAATTCTTTTCGTTTTTTTTTTATGTTTTTATTTCTGCATTATTCATATCGCGTCGTTGTTTATGTGAGAATTTGTATTAATAATAATAATAATAAAAATAAAAATTTTCTTTCTGTCTATATACATTATACATATATCTATCGTATGTTTATACATATATTTCGTTATTTTCGTTGGATTTATCTAGAAAATTTTATATAAAACAAAATAATAATAATAATAATTTGGTTGTGGTTCGTTGATTTTTTATTTATTTATTCCTTTTTTTCTTTTTGTTTTTTTGCAGTTGAATTTCCTTGTTGGTAAATGGTTTTTTTTTTTGAGGTTTATTTTATTTCTGGTTAAAATTTCTTATCAGACACTGAATTGTCATGTTTTTATATTTATTTTGTGGTTAAAGTATAATTATCTCAATAAGAATTATTATATTTCTTGAAATTTTGAATTTGGCAAAATATTGTTTGTGTTGCCAAGGGTTTTTATCCGTGTTTTTGAGAGATTTTACTAAATTTTTCCTTTATTTTTTCTTAATTAGGTATTTTTCATTATTATTTTTGATGTAAAGTTTATCTCTTCTGTTTCTATGTTTTAAATGTTAATTGCACATTGTTTTATGAACTCTTAAAATCAATAAATTATGCATTGATAAAGACAAGACTGCTTTTAAGACTAGGTACAATAAATGTTGATTTATTGATCACGTCAAATAGGAAAAGTTTTAAAAATGTGATCTTTGATTTTAATTTAAATAGAAATTGTTATGTACTTACTTATGAAGTAATTTGCAGGAAGAGTAATAACATAAGAATATTTCCTATTTCTAAAGGTTAAAAACATATAAATTGTATTATTATGTTTTGAACATAAATTTGTTGAAACTAATGTTAAGTCATTACAGAAGTGTAAAAAGAATAGTTTATTTTTTTTATCTATAATTCAGAAAAGAAATATCTAGTATGTTGTTGCATGTGAACATAAAGTATTAATCGTTTGTTATTTTAGACCTTTTAAATAATCAATAAATCATAAATACATAAACACAAGATTGATTTAAAGTAATTAAATAATATACATATATACATTGTTATTAACTCTTGAAAATAATTTTAATGAACTTTTGTAAAGTATTCTTATTTCCTATATATAACATACTTAACGATACTCTGCGAAAACATCACTGTTGTTGGTGCTCATCATTTACTAAACAAAACAAAAAAAACGATTCACTTGACTTTGCTAATTTTTTTCGTTTTGTTTTGAAGCTTAATTATTTTAAAGAAAGCTGCTTAATTTTCTTCTTTTTATTTTCGTGTAAATAAATTTAAAATGAAGAGAAATTCTTTTGCGCTCAATTATAATTGAATATTTCTTTCTGGTTGTCTTTTGTGCGCGCCATAGCCTTGACTTAAAATTTAATCTAATCTAGCATATTTGTGTATAGCTGTAAATTATATGTGAGCTTTACGTTTAGTTTTATGTAGCTTTTTCTCTATATATAGCTTTATTTAATTATTGTTAAATTCCAATAACAATACGTTGTTATTATTTGTATTTCGTTTTACCACCCATCAATTCTGTTAACAATTTTTTCTTTTAAGATTAATAAAGTATTGAGCTAAAAACCAACTCACCTGAACGCGAACGACGAGGAACTCTGATTAAGAGATTAAGAATGTCATTTTCAATGTAATTAATTATTCATGTTAATTATGTTTTGCTTTGCTTTTTTTATTGTGTCAATGATTTTTTTTTTATTCCGTTTTTCATTTTCTAAATTCTTTATAATTTTATTTAAATTCTTTTTCAATTTGTATATTTTCGCTTTTTTATGTTAATTTGTTTTTTTTTTTTTTTGTTTTTGTTTTTGTTTTTTATTACAAAATAGAAACATAATTTCGTTTTCAATATATATTTAATTAACATAAAACATATAAATAAAATTAAAGGTATGCTACTAAATGTGTTATATTCTTTAATGAAATAAAATTAACAAACAAACACACATATTATTTTCTATAAAAATTTAGCAAATAAAAAATTGCGTGAAAAGAGGTGAAGGCAGGAGGAAAAGACGTAAATGTTGAATTAAGTTGAATTTGGGGTAATGACATCGTTGTAATTTGAAGGTTGCGATGAATGACTATTGCTTTTGTTTTCTTTATTTAATTTATTTAAATATTATTTATTTCTTTCGGTTGTTAAGTCAATCGTTGTGCTTTTTTTATATATGTATGTATGTATTGTTAATTCTTCTTCTACTGTATCGGTGGTATTTAAATTTTAATTTATTTTTTGAAACATATTGTAGCTCTACTTGCTACAAACATGTGTATGCAAATTTTATTTTATTTTTTATTTAATTTAATTAATTAATTAATGATTTATTTATTTTTATTTGCAGCTTTATAAAGGTTTGAGTATAGCAACGGCTAAGGCAACACCGGAAGAACAATCAGCTGCACCACATCATTTATTAGATGTTGCGACACCGGGATTACCATTTAATGTTTTACAATATCGTGATATGGCATTGCCAATTGTATCCTTTGCATTGAAATTTTTATTTATTTCATTATCAAGTAAGATATACATATATATTTGTGGTTTATTAACATTATTATTATTATTATTATTATGATTTTTTTTTATTTCTGTTTAATTAGTTTGTTAATTTTTATATATTTTTTATTAATTGTGCGGAAAGATTAAATTTTTTAATTACTATGAAATTGTTATTTTAATTTATTCTTATTTAGCGAGTTTAGATGATTTTAATTTAATTTATGATGTTAAAGGTAGTAAATAGTTAATTAATTTTAATGATTTTATGAATGGATATTGCATCATTTTTCTATGAAGTATTTTCTAGTTTCACTGAATTATAATTGAGATTTTTAATTGTTTTTTACTTGTCTTATACATACTTTAGTCTTATACCACTGCGAATACAGTGAAGGTTAATCAAAAAATTGGACTAATTTAAACAAATTCGTTCGCGCAGTATATTGGTTACAAATTGCTCATTATAAAAGTATTTATTTTGCTTTATTATTTATTAATTAATAAGATGAAAAGGTGTTTAGGTAAATTAATCTTTAATTGATTTAATTTATTTATAAGGGAACCTAATACAGTCTCTTAACGTGATTCATATTCACATTCGCGTAATTTAATTTTAGTTTATTTAACTTCTTAATCCAAGACGAAAAAAAAAATTAAATTAAATTAAACTAAATGTTGTTTATTATTATTTTTTTTTTTTTTTTGTTTCATTTCATTTTATTTTGACTTAAAATAGATTTTTGAAATGAAATTGAAATTGAAAATAAATGTAAATATACAAATTATATGATTAAGAAGAGAAAAAAAAAAACCAAGCATACATATGTAATATGTTAATTTAAAGAAAGAAAAAAAATACTAATAATATAATTTTCTAACGATCAGATGTTTTTATATTATTTTTATTATTGTTCTTTTTTTATATTATTTAATTTTTCTGAAATTTAATGACCGACCATCATCATTGATGACGATTTGTATGCTTGCCTGCTTGACTGCTTGTCTATATGATTGTATTGTTGTTGTTGTTTTTTTGTGCGTTCGTTCTTTCTTGCGTTTTAACTGCTTTATGAATAAAATTCTTTGCTTCTTCATATCTTGTTTATAATTTTTAATTCCGAAAAGATTTCTATGTTTATTTATTTTTCGTTTTTTTTTTTTTTTTTGTCACAATCAAGCAGAAAATATATATTTTTTTTCGCTTGATTTTCTTGTTTTATTTAAGTAAAATTAACATTTAGGATCAATTTGTTTGGCGAATGTGTGTGTCTGAATATAATAAAAGCGGTGAATACTACGAATATTTTGCTAATATTGTTTTTGCGGTTGTGTTCTTGTTTCAAATAATGTCTTGGGAAATATATAATGATTATTGATTGTGCGATTTCTGTTGTTGCTGTTGCTGGCCTGACTGCCTGCCTGCGTGCTTAACAACAAAACGTCACAATATTAGATCTCTTTACATGGAATTTTAACGTTTGATATTTGTTCGACTAACATAAATTCTTAAATTAGTTTTTTTTTTTTTTTTAGTATTTTTATTTAATAATTTTATATTTTTTTTTGTAAGCAGAATGCGGAAGTTGTTGATTAAATTTTTTTTTTTAATTTTATTATTTATATTAAATGGGTGATACGTAACAGAGTTTTGTTTTTTTGCTTTTATGATTGAAGAATTTTTAAATATTTTATTTTTTTTTGTCTGTAAATAATATTGATGATTGTGGGAAGAATAGATGGTTATATGGCGACAGGTGTGATAATTTTTTAGAAGTCTCTATGTGGTTTTTTCTCGCTGATTGAATGTTACATTATTGATTCACCCTTTAAAAATAATTTTATTGTTTATTAAATTTATTTATAGTCTTTTGTCTTAAAGTTTATTTATTTTTTTTTTGCGGCATCATTAATTAAATATTCATTTTTATTGTTGGATATTTTATTAAGATAATCAATTTTTATTTTATTTTTTTTTTTTGTTTGTTAAATTTTTTAGTATATTCTAAGGTTTGCAGTGAATTTATTGATTTTTATTTAATTAATTGATTTGTATATATGTTTTGTTGATAATTGTGGGAAATTTTATTTATTAATATAATTTATTTTTGCTTTTTCTTTAAATCATCATCCAAAGGAATAATAATTTTTGGTTTTATTTTCGTTGTTTTGTTGTTGCTGCTGCCACTACTGTAGTCACTTAGTAATACTTTGTGTAATTTAAATTTTCATATCCGGTTAACCTATTTTAAGTATTTTTTTTTTTTTTTTTGCTTTAAAATTTAATAAAAAAAAAAAAAAAAAAAAACGTTAAATTATTTAAAAGGACAGGATGATGACTTGTTTATTTTTTTTTCTTTTTGCATTGCGCGAATAAACATTAAATAAACTATGTTGTAGTTTCGCTGCTTTTTTTTTCTTTAAATATTATTTTCGCTTGTCATTAAACCACTGTTTGTCGCATGTATTCGTGGTGCTTACCTTTAGACAATAAATGTAACAAGTAGGTTGATTGTTGTATTAACTTTTTTTTTCGTTGAATTATTTAATTGATTTTTTTTTTTTTTTTTGATGGTAATTTATGGTTAAAATATTTTTTTGTAACAACTCTAGATAATTTTTCGATTTTGTTTCTTTAGGTAAAAGTTTACGTTTCGTCTTTATTTATTTTTATTTCTTTTAATGACTCTGATTACGTTTTGTGGTAATAAAACAGAAAAACAAAAAAACTTTTTTTAAATCCTGGGAATTATTTTTGTTGTATCTGTTTTGTGTTTTTGTTTAAATGAAAATGAAAATGAAAATAAAAACTTTGCCGCAATATTAATTATGTATGATCTTATTGTCGTGTCGCTTTGTTATAGTTTTTTTTTTCTTTCATTACGTTTATCAACAAATAGTTTGTGCTTTTATCACAATTTTCTCATCAATTTAGAGTTGAAAAACAAAAAAAAAATTAAAAATTCAAAATATGTTAAATAAAAACCAATTAACACACGGCAACAATGTTTATTTGTTATTAATTCAAAATTTAAATGCCTACAAAAGCGAAAATAAATTTAAAAATAAAAAATTATATATATTTGGACGACGACATAGACCAAACAAGCGAACAGGTAAAGCACAAAGTTTATTTTTTTTTAATAAAATTAATAATGTATGTAATAATACTTGAGCACGAGAAAAAATTAACAAGAAAATAAAAAGCAAAAAAAAAAAAATACTTAATAGAGTGTTGAAGTCAGTGGCTTTCAGCTAATGCCAATGTCAAAGTCATATAAAGAAGAAATAAAAAAAAAAAGTTTCTAACAAAAATGCTAACGTCTTCCTCATGCTAATTTATTGCTATCAAAAATTATTATTATTATAATTTAACTATGTGTGCTTGTTATTAGTGGTGGATAAACTAAAATAAATAAAGGAAAAAATTAAAAAAATATAATAACCCGGGTATGTAGCAAGACTACACAGACCCATACAGAAGAAGAACAAAAAGTTGCTTATTTTCAATTTATTTGATTTTTTTTTCTTCACTTTATTTTTGGTGGGGCATTAAACTTTCTGGTAACGCTGAATATTTGAAGGTCAATAAAAGCAGCACACATTTTTTTTTATTTATTTATATGTTTCTTTGCAAGTAGTTTTTTGTTTGTTTTATTTTGGCGGGAAATAAAACTGAGTGTATTTTTTTTTATACACAGACCGATTAAAATTAAAACAAATATCGCGATTTTTACACAACACATATTGTTGCGTTCGCTGAAATAAATATGATTTTTTATTTAACATAAGTGTTTACGTTTCGTTTTCGTTTTAAACTTTTTTTATTTTTGTTTCATAGAAACGTTAAGACTTTAAAAGCTTTTTATAAATGTTCGTTATGTTTTACGAAAGTATTTCTTATTTTTTTGGTTGTTGCTTAAACAGCATAGAGCGTGAATTCTATGAGTTTTTTTTATCTGTTTTCTTTATATAGAGATATATTTCGTGTTATTTGCTGTTGGCTTTTAAATAAATATATAGACCACGTGCCCACGTGTTAACTTTCCTAACACGTTTATTCTATTCTGTTGATATTGGTGGATGCTTTTTTGATGCTTTACTTTGAGAACTCTGCGTTAAGTGAATTCTAACGATTTATTCTCTGTTTTTGTTTCGATTTGAAATTTGTTTTTTTCTGTTTTTGTTTCTTACTTTGGTCAAGACGAAACAAATTAAATTGTTTACTAAACGAAGTGTTGTTGAAGGCAATAGCAGCAACGGCAATATTATGTATATAGAGGAGGATTGATGAGTGGATTTTGTTTATTTTTTTATTTTGTAGGATAAAGGTCTGTCTCTTCCGTTATATCTTCGTTTTTATTCTTATTATTATTTTCTGTAGTAAATTTTAAAGATTTTTATTCAATTTTCTATTGCTAATTATGTTTATGGTGTTTAATGATTTAAGTTTAATTTTTTTTTTTTGTAATTCTATATGGTAATTCTGCCGTTTGTTTGTCGACAGGATGCAATATTTTGAATTAGGAAAAAAAATTAAATTTAATTTAATCATTCAATTTGCTTCTTATAAAATTTAAATAAATTATTTTTTTTTTGCAATCTGATTACCATGCGCCAAAAAATGCTTTTAATGGAGAATTATAATTAAAAATATTTTTTTAAATTTAATTTAACGTTTTGAATGCAATAAACTCTGTTGTTAATAACACTCATAGGTTTTTAATTTATTAAAACTATTTTATCATCATAACTTTGATTGTTAATTTGTGGAACTATCTCTAAAATTAAATTCTAAGACAATTAAATGCATCAGCTTATTTTAAATTATGCTTATTTTATTTTTTTTTTTTGCTTTTATTGTGAAATTTAAAAAAAATTTAACAAAAAAATTACAATAAAACTTTGATTAATATCACCACCTGTGCTTGAACTTTAGGCAATTAAAAAATAATAAATAAATTGCAAACAGAAAAGCAACATAATTGTATGACGTTGCTTATATTTTGTTTGTTTCTAACCATAAATTGGCAAAAAAAAATTTTTTTATCTGGTAAATTATTTGCAAATTAGCAGCGCATTTTTGCACAAAATCATTTGTTTTGATTTTTAGGCAACAAAAAAAAAACTGAAAATTTATTTATTTTTATAAATTTGTTAAGCTTCATGCGCACGCGCTTTTAATATTTATTCTAAAACAAAAGGTTCATCAGACTTGTTCATTAACACACAGCCAACCGAATGTGTATATTTTATTTTATTTTAATGCTTTTATAGGTTTTTTTTATTTTCATCTTGTTCTCGTTGCTTTTTCGGTTTTTTTTTTTGTTAAATCATTAAAAGAAAAATAATAATCATTTTTTTAAAAACATAATAAATTTTTACACTGCCGCTATATTGTCTATTAATAATATGTGCGCGAATTTTTTTTTGTTTTTTTTTTTTTATTCTTTTAATATTAATATTTGTGTGTTTCCTTTCGCGGTCGGATTGAATCCATTCATGTATTTGTTGTTTTGTTGTATAAAGAATTGAAATGTTTCTCTCAATTTAGAGTTTTTATTTTTTTTTTTTTTTTTGAA
Organism: Ptychoptera contaminata; assembly: GCA_963942525.1. Classification (NCBI taxonomy): domain Eukaryota; kingdom Metazoa; phylum Arthropoda; class Insecta; order Diptera; family Ptychopteridae; genus Ptychoptera; species Ptychoptera contaminata. The sequence goes on from OZ012637.1 coordinate 7,830,255, forward strand.
TTCTTATATTTGTGTTTTATGCGTGATTAAGTTTTTTTTTCTTTACTTTATTTGTTTTGGTCCGGATCTCTCTTATATAGAATTTACTGAATCTTTAAATACCTTTTATGTGTAATTTTGTTTTTTTGTAAAGTTTTTTAAAAATTAATTTTTTTCCATTTAATAGTTTTGATTGTAGGTTCGCTGACTGGTTTCGGTATACATATTTGTTGCTCGACAATCAACGTTAATTCATACATTTATTTGTTTTTTAAAATTGATGGTATGATTTTAGGAAGCTGGTTTTATGAATGACAAATAAACAGTTAAAGTAAATGATTGCTGTTGTTAAAAGATATTACGGAAGTGTTTTTATGCTTCACTTTATTGTACAATTTTTTGGTGGATTTCTAGACGTACGGGATAAGTGATTAAGTCACAAATTAGATTAGCTTCTTATTACCACTTTAAATACTTTTTATAATTTATAGAAAAATGATTTTAAATCGTTCAAGTTTCTGTATTTTATTATAGCAAACTTTAAATTAATTAATTAATTTGTGATGTACATACAAGGAACATCTGCTCGCGAATAAATTTCCATTAAAACTTAATTAAAACGAAACCTACCCTACGTTCTAAAATACTAAGACAAATGACCTTATAATAATTAATTAATTTTTAATTGTTTTTAATCAAAGGTCGTAATAAATTTTTTATTTTTTGACAAATTTATTTAAATTTGAATTAATTAATTTAATATATATATATATTTTTTTTATTAATTATTATATGGTATTAAACGATATAAATTGTTATAATAAAAAAAAAAAAAGTTAGTCGCACGACTTTATACGCGTAATTTTCTTCTTTTTTATTCGGCAACGACAAATTATTTTATTATATTTTCTTATGTACGTCACAAGGTCATTATATAAAACTTTAAGACGAAGCGTTAAAAGCGAGCATTTATATGTTTTATTTAGTGTGTATTTGTGGTTATTATATCTTGCCAGTTTCTTTTCCTTTTTTACAATTTATAACACTTTTTAATTCAACTAGAAAATTAGATTTTTTTTTGTATATTTGTATTTACGTTTTCATTATTATAATTATAAAATGTAGATGAGGAAATGAAAGTTTTTAGAGGTATATTTTATAAACAAATTATAAATAATCCTTGATTTACATGGTAGATTAATTTGGGTTAAAAGTACTGTTTAAATTTCGTTTTTGTTTGAACTTACTTGTATACTCATTTCGTGGTTAAATTATTTGTCGCGAGCTGTTTTTATTTTCGTAAATTATTTAATGGGTTTTTCAAATATTTTGTTAATATTTTGCTATTATGATTTGAATTTAAAGGATATATTTTAATCGTTTGAATAGATTTTGAGGGTTATTTTTTCGCGAGATCTGCAGTATATCATATTTAAAAAATCACGATTTTCATCCCAATGTCAGCATTTTAGTCTAGGCATAGAGGTTTCTTAATTTTAAATTTTAGCAAAATAGAAAAGAAAATGAAATTTATTATGTTACAATTCGCAAGTTTTTTTATTTTTTTTTAACTTATATATTTATCCGGTATCGTTATGTTTCGCTGATTTAAAGGTTTTTTTTAAAAAATGACTTTCCCAACAGGTGTACAGACATGCTAATCACTACCTTTATTATTTTAAATTTAAATAATCAATAAACGTTTATTATCGTTGAAAAAATTATAATATTATGTAATCTCAAGGGCTATAAAGGCATAGTTTTCTGTGATTTTCATAGATTTTGTTATTTTATTTCATTAAAAGTAATTTAATCAGTTTATTCCACCACAAAATTTGAATAAAAAACTAATACAAAAAAAAAACTACATTCCTTATAGTTTTGAAAATAATTAATAAATTAAATTTTTAAAAATAACTTTTGTGTCTACAATACACTTGTTTCATAGTACAATATACACTTGTGTCACTACACTTTTGTGACTGTGTTTTTGATTTTGATTATAGTTTCTGATGTGATAAATATAAAAACCAGCATTATTATCATCATCAGTTATAGAAAATTAAATTAATTATGTAAATTAAAAAGTCTATTACTACATATAGATGTGTCTATCTATATAAATGTTGAAGAATTTTTATGTTTGTTTATTTTATTCTCTTTCATTTTAATAAAGTCTTCTTTGCGCGCCTCTTTAATTTATTTATTTAGATTTTAATTTTGTATTATTATTTTTAAGTTTAGACACGCACTTGTTAAAATTAGTTGGCTTTTTTTCTGTAGGTAATTTCTTACTTTAAAGAATTATATGTTTGTTATTATTATCATTTTTTTGTTTCTTGTTTAAATTCCGTGTTATATTTATTTGTTCACAAAGTATTTATGATAAATTAAAGACGTGAAACAAATTTCTTGTATTTTGTTATAATTTTTTTTGTCTGTCTTGTTAGTTTGTATGTACTACAAATGTTGTTTAATCTTATTATTTTTTTTTGTTTTGTTTTCTTGGGTTTTTTTTATTATTATTTAAAAAACCGGAAAGAAATTGCTTTTTTTCATTTTCATTAATCATACATTTTCTTACATCGGTTTTATCTTTATATTTTGATTTTTTTTTCTATTTGGGGAATTCTATAAATTTGTTTTTCCGTTTGATTAAAGTTTTTGAATGGAAAAAACCAAGTAAATAAAAAGAAAGGAATAAATGCCGATTGAGATTACTATATGTATATTATTATAACACCGTTTTAAAAGACGTTTCATCTTTGTTGTGTGTTAAAACGTTGTGTCTTAATCATTGACAATGATGATACGTTTTTTTTTATTCTTAAAAACTTTTTCTTGTCACTTTTTTTTTCCTTAATTTTTCTGTCTTATTTCTTAACGCTGTTTAAATTCGTTTTCGTTATTTTGTAGAAAAAATTATTACTTTTTTTTTTGTTTCTTTATAACATTGAATTACTGTTTATCTCCTGCTGTGACTTGGCTGAATGTTTAAATGTTGTCAAGGAAAAATGTAACAAAAACTAAAGAAATTTTTCTTTTCCTTTATTTTGTTTCGGTATTAAAGGAAACGACGTTTAAAAAGTATCAAGAAAATTATAAACAGTGTGTTACATATACAAGATTCTCTTCTTATCGTTTTGTTTTTAAAGTCTTTGAGTTTTTTTTTTTACTTTCTATTTGCTTTCTATCTTGAACCCTTTTTGTTTTCTTATATTTCGATTGAAGAAGACGATGAAGCAGATTGTTTTCTTTTTTTAAGTGTCGCGTACACTATTTTGAAACAATTAAATTTTGTTTTTAATTTACTGTAACGTCTTTCAACGCTTAATGCTCATAATTTTTGTTTTTTCTTTACTTAAACCTACTTAGTGGGATTATTATCATAATTTTCGTTTTTCGTTTCTTTTAGTTGAATAAATTGTTTTTTATATCATTGTTTGGGATTTTTTTTTTGTCAACGATAAATTTAAAACGGGTTGGAGGCTGATTATATTATATGTTGTCAGGAGAATAGATGATTCTGTTTTTGTGTGGTAATATTATTATTATAGATTTTTTTTTCCTCTATTTGTTTAATTTATTTACTAATTTTATCTATTTTTAGTTTTTTGTTGACATTTTATGTTATTTTTTTTCCAATAATATTTTATAAATAAAATAAATATTACTGTTAGATTGATTTTTCATTTGATTCTTAATGAAGATATATTTTCTTTAAGCAATTTTTATTATAAATTATTTAAAATCGGGTTAAAAGCTATGCAAAATTATATACATATATTTTTAATGGATAAAAACTATTCATTCATGAGAGATTGAATAACGAATAAAATTATTTAATTAAATAATGATTATTGTTTTAATGATTTTTAAAGAACAGAAAATTCTTTTCAAGAGAATTTATTTGTGTTTTTGATTATTATGTGAATTTTTATTAACGGTGGTTTATTGGAAAATTTTTTTATTTTGTGTTTTGTATAAAGCTTTAAGCTTGAATTTGTTAAATGTCTACAAGAAAGTTCAAAAGTTTGTACATTTTTATTTATTTATCTTTAATGATTTTTAAAACAAAAGCACCATGTACAATGTTAAAATTGATTATTATTATTTTTATGGCAAATAACACCTTGTTTGATTATTATTACACACCGGTATGAAAATATTATAACGTTTTTATTTATCTTTCTTTTTTTTTTAACGTTTTTAATTTGTTAATTTAATGAATTTTTTCGTTGGTTTGTAAATATTTTTCACATGAAATTTTCTCTATCTGTATAGATGTTTATTTTTTTTTTTCAATTTGATTTGTTCGATTTATCAAAGATTTGTTTTAATTTTTCGGTTTTGTTTTTATTTTTGATTTTCGTTTTTTAAATTAAGAATAAAAAAAACCTGTTCAACAACATTCTCCAAATCTCAAATGTAATAACAGAATAAAAAATTAAAATAATGAACAGAGAGAATCACATACTCTATACAGGTATTATAAAACGTCGATAAAATATTATTATTATTATTATTAAAAAAAAATAAGATGAACAGGAACAAAAAATAAAATAAAATACTTACTTTTGATGGGTTCTCGATTACACACAGAATAATTTTATTTCTTTTTCTTCGTCTTCTTCTTTACAAAACAAGATTTTTTTAATACCTTTAATATTTTAATGCTCTGTTTATGATGCGATTAAATTTTTGATTAGCGAAAAAAAAAACAGATAGAGAATGAACGAAGAAATACATTTAATATTTAATTAGGTCATTAACACAATTGATTAGATTTTTATACTTATATAATGATTTAGTTGAAAATTATTAGTTTTTTTTTTTATTAATAAAACCACAAATATTATTGCTTATTTGCTTGTTATATTTACTAATTAATTAAATAATGATTTTTGCCTTAATGTAAACATATAAAAAATAAACTAGATTGATGATTTATTTCAAAAAAATAAAATACCAATTGTTGTTGGTGGTACCAATTATTATATTGAAAGTATTCTATGGAATATTTTAGTTGGTAAATTAAATTCAACAACAAGTGTAGAAGAAACATTCAAAAGAAAATTATCATCATCTTTTGACAATGAGACGACGACGACGTCAAGTGTACATGATGAGGGAATTCTTGCTGGTCCATCATTAGTGAATAAAAAATTAAAAACTAATGACGATGACACAACAGTGATGGTATCTACTACAACAATCACCGTTGAAGAAATACTACAAATGGATATTGACTATTTGGATAAGACCTTTGCATCGGAGATTCTACACCAGTATTTAAGAGTCGTTGATCCGGTGACAGCAAATCGTTTGCATCCTAATAACAAACGAAAAATTGTTCGGTAAGTGAACTTTTATTATTATTTTATTGCGTTTATTTTTTAACGCTACCTTTAAATGTGATGCGTTATTATCATAAATTTTATTATGAAACAGATGAATAATTATTATGTTAACTTTATAAGTTATGACTTTTATATAGTATATGGTAATTAGGGGTTATTAAAGTTGAAATTAATATTTTAAATCCTCAATTTCCGTTTCTGTAATTTAATTATGCTTTTAGCGCGATAACTGATAGTATATTTTGTTGGTGCGCGCGCTTGCCTTGGATGGATTAGAGTTTTAGAAGATTATTTGATAGTGCCAATGACGTTGGTGGTGTAAGAATTACCGACGTTTTTTTTATTAAAGAAATAAAAATTAATTCCTCTAATTAAAAAGTAAGAATAATAAAGAAAAATTGTGAACAAAATATAATAAAAAATATTTACTCGATTAATTTTTGTTTAATAATTACATGAAATGAAAAAAATAAAAATTGTTTCGCTTAGATGATTTTTTTTTAAATTTTGTATTAATAAAATTCGTTATTATTTTCATTTTTAAATTTTCTACAATGATGATGAAAACAATTAAAATTAATTTAAGAACATGCACAATACAACAGCAAGCAAGTACACAACATAACAAGTGCAAAGAGTTTATTTATTTATTTATTTTTTCCTTATTAATTTTCAAAAGCTTTGGTTTTTCACATTAAGTGAAATTTATTTTATTTTTTTTTTATTCTTTCTTTACTTGTCGTGTGTGGTTTAATAAGCATATATTGTTATGTATTTTTATTATATATTAATTTAAAATCATTTTTCATATAATTACTGATCTAGAACCTAACGCTTTTATTCTTTTTTTTTAATGAGAGTATAGCTCTTTTCGTCGATTTTGTTTTAATTTTTAGTTTTTATTTTTTTTTATGTATACTTTATATATGATTACCATTTTTTACATTACTTTTTAATTAAGTAAAAGAATAAAAAACTAAAGTACATAATTCGTTTGTTGGTTTTTTTGTTCTTGTTTTCGTTTTTAATAATAATAATTAATAAATATCTGTCAAAGGAATAAAAATATGAAATTACATTAAAATAGGGGAATTTATTATTTATTAATTATTCTTATACTAATTATTTATTTACTTCATAATTATTAATTATAATTGTAAATGTTTTTATTTTTTATGTTTTTTTTTTTCTTGCATAATTTGTTTATTGATATTTATTATTATTATTATATATTTTTTTATAATTATTAATCAAACTGATTGTTAGTTTTTACGGCAATTAAAAATATGATGTAATTTTTTTTTTAAAGCATTTTTATTATAATAAAAGTGCAACAAGTAACTAGAGTTAAGTACGTAAAGTTAAGCTATGTACATGTTTATATTATTTTTCATGACTACTTTTCCTTTATTTTAATTATTATTATTATTTTATTAATTTTTCTTATTTTAATTATTTTTATTGTAATCATAAATAATCATTGCTGGTAATCTCGTCTCGTGCCAACAATTTTCGGTTCGTCGCCCATCGTCATCATTGTTTGGTGGTTGTTGTTTTGTTGATATACTTTTTCTTTCGTTATTATTATTATTATTATTATTATTTTATAGCGAAAACGGAAAACTATAGTTATTTTTGAACGCGCAAATGTGCAATAAAAATTTATATAAATTTGTTTCTTTATTTTATTTTTAATTTGTCTTAACGCATCAAAGATTATGTTTTTTTTTTTTTTGCTTTTTGTTTATATATTTCATAATTTTATTTGTTTTTTTTTTTTTATTTTATTTTATTAATAAATCTTTATTTTATAAAATAAAATTTATGAAAATTAAGTCAGTAAACGCGCAAAAATAGAGTAATAATAATATTAATAGAGTTTAAAAAAAAAAACAACTTAATTGCAATTTGTATAATAAGTATAAAAGTTAACTTTAGCAATTTTTTGCATGAATTTTGTTGATTATAATTCTTTAAAATAAAAATTATAGCACGCAAGCATTTAGATTTTTACTGATGTTTCTGTGCTTTTATTTTTTAATTAATTTTTACTCTATGCAAATTAAGAAGATTAAAAAATATTAATTACTTTATTAATATTATTTATGTTTATTTGTGATGACGATTATGTTAAATTTAATATGTTTCGAAATGAATTTTTTAGATTATTTTGTTGATTACTTTGCTTCTTTTAATTGATTGACTCATTACGTTACTTGTGTTTTGTTTCCTTATTATTAAATCGCCAAATAAAATAATATTTAATATTTATATCATTAATAGTAGACATGTACTCGTATTTTATTAATGTTGCTTTTTATTTTTATTATGTAATTTATTATGTTTCTTGTTTTTCATTTTAATATTTACATTGCAACATTGTACTTAGTGCTAGCCTCTCATGATGCAATTTTTCTTTCATTATTTCTTTATCTTCTCCTTAATTACGGCTGGTTTTTTTCTTGGTTTCCTTTTATTTAATTGATTTAATTCAAATATAAGTATATATATATATATAAAGAAAAATAAATGAAAGAAAGAAAGGTAAATTATTGTTCGTAATTACAATGTTGTTACAATTATAATTAACCTTGTTGCATGAAAGAATTGTATCGTTTTTACTACTTGCATTCTTAATTAATGTTTTGTGGTTTTTTTTTTACTTGCAAAAGGTTATTTATTTACTTACTGTAATGAAAATCACATAACGATGTGTTTTAAGGTTTTTATGTTTTTAATTTTAGTTGGTAGATTTGGAATTTTTTTTTTTTTTTTTTGTTTATAATTTTATTCGCGATAAAATCACGAGACATCATAAGGCCACAAAAATGATGTTTATTATTATTTTAGCATTTATCTAAATGAATTATTTTCGTTAATATTTGAGATGAGATTCATTCTCTCTACTATGTCTTTTATAGTTATTTATATATATTTTTTGGTGATTTATAACTCACCATGTCTAATTTAGAAAAGTAAAAATAAATTAAATTTTATTAAAATTAGAATAGAATTTTTATTTTATTTTATTTTATTTGGTTTCCTGATTTAATTCTATTTATTTCTTCTTACATACGACACCATCCATTTGATTTATTTTCACTTTTCATGTTTTAGAATAGAAAACAGAAATAAAAAATATTAAACTGTCTCTTGAGATATGATTATATGATACGCGGGATACATCAAAAAATCATCACTAAATAATTTATTTCTCTTCTCATAACTTTGTTAATGTTTTATTTTATTTAATCAATGTTATTTTTGCATTGGTAGTATTTTATACGATTGTAATTTAGACGGTGTAAAGCACAACCTACCTATTCGTGTTTGATGTTTTTCTTTTTATTTAATTTATTTTTTATCACTTTTGCGCGAATGAAGAAAAATTTAATTATGTTTATATATATAATTTCCATCTATTTTTAAATGAAAAAAAGTGAATTTTTAGAAAAAATCGAGGTCAGTAATTTTATTTATAATACATAATCTGCGTTGTTGTGTGTGTGTGGCGTTTTTTTAATAAGTTTTTCGTAACTTTTGTGCCAAATTGCTACTTATATATAGTTTGCACCGTGTAACGTGTGGGAGCACGTTTTTTATTCCTAGCACTTAAACGTTTGTTTTAGACGTAAATCGCTAATATTTTTTTTTTTACCTTACGTGCGAATTATTATTTCTTCTTTTTTTTTTTTTTGTATTTAAATACTTTTCGTTTTTATATTTAATTATATATTTTTTTTTTCATTTTCGCTATTTAGCATCGTCTGGTTATTTATTTATATTTTGTAAAATCGTTTTTTTATGTTATTGATTATTATTATGTTGCCAATTGATTTTTGTTTATTTATTATGTATTAATTTAGTTATTTTCCTTCTGCTTATGTCTATTTATGCTTTATGATTATTACTTTTAAAAGATTTAAATTTTATTTCATTAATCACCTGTTTTTCGTTTAATTTGTATTAAAATTCTTTAATAAATAATCTATATGTACATTGTTTTAAAGTATCAAATTTAAACGTTTTTTAAGTTAAATTATGTTTTTTTTTTATAGTTTTCTTAATTTAATAATCAGATAAATATTTTTTTAAATTGATTAATCATTTGGATGCCTGAATTGTTAACCAAATTAGTCAAATAATTTATTTTATTTATGCAATAAGCGTTGTTGTAACAGAAAAGAATTACGAATAAAAATATTCTAGAAAATTCACGATTTAAAAATATATTTTAGTTTTTGCAAATTCCGTTTTATTCAGCGAAATTGCTTTGCGTACCAGCATATGAGATTAACATGATGTTTTATTCTAGGAAATCATGTTTTAGTTGACAAATATAACAAATTACATACATATGTGTTGGTTTGTTCAAAAAAGAAAAATTCTAGAAAAATTGCTATATGTATTACATTGCGTTCTAGCAACAGTTTCGCATTATATGAGATTAACCTGTTATTTTGTGCCGCTAATTTACTATAAAGATTAATGTTCGTCAGTAATAGCAACAGATTGTCGTCGTCGTGTTTTTTTTTTTAATTTTTCTATCAAAAAGAAATCGAAAGTTTTTTTTTCTTGTATGTATTTTGCAATTAAATTTTAGATTTTTTGTTGATTTTGACGCCGTGTCTCGCACAGACATTGTATTAAAGAGATTAGTCAATTAAAAAAAAAGAAAATAAAATTTTCTTTAAGTAAATCAGATTATATTTATAAAATTAATAGCTTTTCCTGTTGTAATTAAATGTTTGAAACAAAAAAGAAGGAAAATAAAGATTTTTAGAAAAAATTTGAAGGTCTTATCACTAATTATATCTCATTTATTGTTTTCTATTTTCTGTTCTGCTGCTGCTCTATATATCGTTGTGTTGGGTAGATGATGTGTGCAAAAATTAATGGAAATACGATAAAGTTTAATGAAGAAATAAAGAAAGAAAATTAAACGCGTTTCTTGTGTGCCCCCAGACTGAATGAATTATGTAAATAGATTGTTGAAAAGAGATTAGCACATTTTTTTGCATGTTGTGTTTTACTCGTTTTTCTTTCGCTTTCTTATTAATATTTGTGATTTTCTAATATCGTCTTGAATTTTCTTCTTGTTTTTTTTCTTTGCTTTCTTTCTAATTTAATTTAATTTTTATCCTCTGGCACAATTTTTAACTGTGCCAAATAGTTCACTAGTTGAAATTTTTTTTTAGAAAATTATTTTTGGCTTTTTTTTTTTCTTTTTTTTTTTCTTTCCGTCATATGATGATGATGATTTCTTTGCTTAACGATTTTATTTTATTTATTTATTTTCTCTGACTGTCTGACAATGTTTCTTCGTGTCTATTTGTCTATCGACAAGGACACACATGTCATATTAAAAAAAAAAACTAAACGAAATCATTAACATTAATAACATTTGTTTATTTATTTATTTTTATTATGCCTCTTTGGTTTTCTTGCTATTTGCTTTTTAATTTTTCCTTTACTTTTACTGCTGCTTTTAAATAAAAGATAATTTAAATTAAGAAATTAAGATGTTAAATTATGTGATTTTCTTATATATTGGATGGATAATGATTAGATGGTTTGTCGGGTGGTATTATTATCACATAGCTCTACTACTCTACATTACACTTGACACTGATGTAGGTGTATCGCAGAATATTCTAGGTTTTATTATTTTTTCTATTTTTATTAATAATTTATGTTGTTATTTTTTTCTTCTTTATATTATTATTATTATTATTATTATTAGTATTATTTACGACACATATCTTTGATAACATAGGTCATTGTCAGGAAAATAAAAATATGTTTTTTTTTTTCGTTTATTTTTTTTTTTCTGTCGGTCTTGTGCCAATATTTAGTTAGAGGTTTTTTTTTTTTTTAATTTTATTATTTTTTAACGAATAAAATAAAAATCAACATAAAAATACATGAATAATTCTTGTTTTTATTGAATTAACATTTATTTATTTACTTATTTATTTTACTTACCTTTAATTTACGTGAATTTACATGTCAAACGTCATGTTTGTGGTGTTTTTGTAGACGACATTTTTAGATAAGAAAATTAATGAATTTTTTTTTATGTAAGAAAAGTGTAAATGAACCTTGTTGAATTTTTTTCTTTATGAAATTAATTTTTTATCAGAGAGAAAATAACATAAAAATATAAAAACAGAAACAAATCGATGCCAATTTATTATTTATGATTGCGGGTTTATTAACCCCGATTTTTATTTTGTCTATCTTTATGTCTGGCAGATTCTTAACAATGTAAATACACGAGATTTAATTTTTTTTTTGTTTTTAAGTTGAAGACATCGCAGTTTTATTGTTTTTCTTTTGATTTCCTATGTCAACTTTTTTTGTTTGTCTTAAGAATTTTAATTAAAACAAAAATAAAAACGTATATGTGATGTAAATTTTCTGAATCGTTTTTTTACCTTGAATAATAATACTAATAAAGAAAATTCAATTTTCATTAAGCAGTAGGAAAAGACGACATTGATTGTTACTAATTTGTTTTAATAGAAATACTCCTTGACGTTAGTATTATTATTATTAAATAATTTTGTTAATTCTGTCTGATTTGTAATTACGTTGCAGTTTTTTTTTTTCGTTTATTTTTAAGAAAAAGTATTAAGAATTTTCACTGCTAAAAGTGTCTTATTAATAAAACATAATCATAACATTTTTGGTGACAACGATTTTTCTCACACACCTTATAAGTATTTTTAAATAAAATAATATACAAAAAAAGGTGAAGGAAATGAATTTTAAAATTTGCTTTAATAGTTGATTTTCTTTCCTTTTTTTTTGGCAATATGTTATTACCTATAACATACTTTTTACCTATTACTCCTTATTAAAAAATGTTTAAAAATTTAAATTTAATTTAATTTAGCTTACATTTGGCAAATATCACTTAAACTAATTATGTTAAAATAATGGGTGGAAAACAACAGTAGTCAGGCAGTTGTGTGTAGGTGTTTTTTTCTTTTCTTTTTTATTTATTTATTGTTTTTTTTTTAATTTTTTCTGTATTTTAAAATGTTATTAACCTTTGCACAGAGATTTATTTATAATTAAATATTTCGTTTTTAAAATTTTGTGTTTTTATTTTTCATCTAACTATAGAAATAAATTTATTAAATGGAAAATCTACACTGAAATGTAGAAATATAGAAGAAGAAGAAGTAGAAGAAAATGCTGAGAAAAATTATTTGTTTAAATGGAAAATTATTTGGTTTTTTTCGTTGTTAATTTATTGCTGAAATTTATTTTTGGTTATTAAATTTTTGTTTCGTTTTTTTTTTTTTTTTGCTGTAGTTTTTACATATTTGGACAGGTTTATACTTTTGTTATTAGGGAGTTTTGTTAATTGGTAAATTTCTATAATTTATATTAAATAATTTAAGATTTCTTATGATTTGCTTTTTGAAGAGTTTTTATTACTTGCAAACGTGAATATTTTTTTAAAACGTTTTAGTTCTCCGATAAAGGATTTTTAGTGGAAATTGAGGTTTTGGTTTATTTTATTCTGTAATCATCTAGTTGGTTTAATAAGAAATAATTATTTCTTTGCTGCTTAACGTATTTCTTTTTTGGTGATAACTCTGAATCATAATGTCTAGTTTGATAGATTTTGAGTTGATAATGATAAGAGTTGATGTCATGTTGGGGTTTTTTCTTGTTTATTTTTTTGCCTGCAAACTTTTATTCTTTATTTAGTTATTGAATAACACACTCAGCTAACAACGGATGTTAATGGCTGCAAAGTGTGCTTGTAATGTTTGTACCGTTGCTTAACCACAATTGAAATTATTTTTTTGGCCCTGAGGTGTTAATTTGTCGTGTTTTTTTCTTCTATGTAACAATAATGTAGTTCATTTGTCGGTTTTTTTTCTTTTCACAACTATAATTACCAAAAATTTACTTGATTGAAAAATAATTTCGGATTATTATCGTTGGCTTCGCGTTCTATGAGATTTATAAACTAATTAACCTTAATTATTATTGTTTTTTTAAGTCTTTAAATATAATTTAACGTACGTATGCTGTTGTGTGTACTGGTGTTGATGATGATGTCATTAAGGAAGTGAACATTACATTATTTTTCTTGCCAAAAATAAAAGAAGAAATTGAAAAAAAGCAATGAAAAAACTTTCACTTGGAATTTTTTCTGTGAAGAAATTTTTTTTTGTTTCTTTGGATTTATCCTAAAAGATGTTTCTGTTTTTCGTTTTTTGTTCTTTTAATTTGATTTATTGTCGTTTTTCCTGATGTATAAAAAAGTTTTTATTTTCTTCTTATATTCTTTTTGGTTCTGTCTATCCTGTCTGCGTTATGCAATATTTATTTAGTGTTTGTTTTATTTGTATTTCTTTTGCCATGGAATAAAAATATAAAAAGACAATGCGATAACGAATAATTATTCAGACAGAGGAGAGTATGCATCCATGTATGTAGAGACTGACTAGAATCGAAGCATGTATAATTGTGTGGACGAAAAGTTTCTCACTTACTGCTTGACACTACTACTGTGTGTTGTATATTTTTGTAAATAGTTTTCTTATTTTTAAACTGCTGTTTGTCAAAATAACACACAAAAAAAAGCATGTTAACTAAAGTAAGAAAAAATAAGAAGAACAAAAAGAAGAATAATGTTGACAAGATCGTTGAACTTTTTTGTTTAAAAAAAAAATTAAAACTAATTCATCATCATCAATTTTCAGTTGTTGTTTATATTTTTATTTATCTTTAACTCTTGTACAAGCAAAGCGATATACGATGTAAAAGATATAAGAAATTATTTCTTTTCTCTATTTTAATAATAATATTTATTTATTTACATTTACAATTGTCAAATTTGACCTATTCTTCTTGTTAAGAAAAAAATTGTATTTATTTTCTTTGTCGTTGTCGTTGTCGTTATTTTTTATTCTATTTTTCATAAACAAATAAATAGATAAAGAAAAGTGAGAGTTTTTTAATTTATTTAAACTTTACTTTGCGTAATCTTATACATTAGAGTAAAAACTTTAATGTAAATAAGAAAATGATAAAGAAAATTTATACTTAGAGTGATATGATTTGTGTTTTTAATGCATTTTAATTATGATAATTATTATTTAAATTGTGTCGTTTAGGAGTTTATTTGTCATTATTTTCACTTATTACACTTATTTGATGTGATATTATTATTACTATTGTTACAGTATTAACCGAGGGAAATTGGACTTTTATCAATGGTTGAGAGAGTCGAATTAAGTAAAAAATTATAATTATATATATTCTATTTGGATTTAATCTTGAATGAATGAAGTACTTACTTTGCTATAATTTCGATGCTTAGTTACATTTGAATTTGTTAATTGATATTCAGTTAAGTCAACAACGGTCGTATTTTTAATACAAGTTTCTCGGCTCTGTTCTAAGGGAATCTGATTTATTTTAGTTAGAAATTTTATCTATGGATACAATTTTGTTTGAATTGACACATTCCAAGTATTTTTGCTGAGATTTGACTGTAATAGAAAGTCTCAGGTGTATCTCAGTAAAAGGTAATTAATATTTTATCTTCTATTTTAATGATTTTGTTTAGCTGACGGACCAAATATAGAGCTTATTAGCCTATAACAAATATTTTTAATCTACATGCATTTTGGATTAAATTTTTTTATTTAATTAATTCATTTTATTTACATAATTATTTTCTCCTCACAAATCTGTCGTTTAAAAAATTTTATTTGTTTTGTTTAACCTTTTTTTAATTCAAAAAGTAGTATCTTCTTTCTTATTTTCTTCTGATTTATTTATTTATTATTTACCTTTGTTGGTTGTTACGTTAAATAATACCAAGTTAATTAATTAAATGCAATTTAAACTGTAATGTAATTATTCAAAATGAATTACAACCTGAATTTATTATTGTTTGTTAATTAATTAAATGTTTGTTTAATTAAATAAAAAAAAAAATGTTTTGACACGAGTCAACAGATAATTAACCATTTTTTTCATTTTTATTATTTTTTTTGTTGCTTTTCTTTTACTTTTTGTAATTTGTTTTAAGAAAACTAGTTACTTTTGTGTTGTGTGCTCATACTACTACGGTTATTGTTTTAATGGAATGAAAATATTATTTTATTTTTAATTAAAAAGCATTTTTTTTATTTGGTAAAATTTATGATTTTTTATCATGTTTTTCTTTAATTCTTACTATTTGGTTGTTGATTTTCTTGATTTTTAAAAGTTATGCTAAAGTTAAGTGACAGTTTTACAATTAAAAAATGTGTATTTTAATTTTGAATTTAAGTCATTAAACTTTGCATATATTCTTGCTTGTTACTGTTGTTGTTTGTTTTATTTTTCTCCTTAAACTTTGCCTCGCTTTACTTTATTTTACTTAACTTTATAACTGGCTTAACATTACCTTAATATTTTTATTTTTTTATTCTGTGATTTATTTATTTATTTGTAGTTTAAATGCTATAAATAGTTTAATTTTGTAGCAGCAACGGCCGTACTCTCTGTATTTACATATATAAATATAATTCTTCTTGTGTTTAATAGAAAAATAACTGAAAATAATTTTTATTCAATATATAGTAGTTTCCAAGAGTAGTTTGAACTTTCTTCGTTGTTTTTTTCTTCTATTTCTTAAGTCTTTTGCCAGTTGATTTTCTTTTCTTTTTTCTACACATGTTTGGTTCATTTTATTTTATTTGCTGTCTTGTTGCCTGGTTTTTCTTTGTCCAATTTCTTTTCTTTAGCTTAATTTCATAGAATGATTGCTTTTTCGGTTGTTGTTTTTCAGTTTTCTTTCTCTTTTTTTTTTGTTACAATGTAAAGAAATTGTTTAAGAAAAAACTAGATGACTTAATAATCCGGAAAGTCTGGGAGGTTTTAACATAAAAAAAAACTCTTTTTAACTAGATGTTGTTCTTTCGTTCCTTTATGTGTTTTTCTTTTTTTGTTTTGTTTTTAATTTAATTTGTTTATTAAGTTACATATTATAGCTGGCTTTATGTGTCGCAACATGATTTATTTATTTAAATTGGGCATAAAATTTCTGATGTTGATGTTAACATTAATGTTATTGTTAATGTTAATGTTTTTAACGTCGTTCGGCAGGCGGGTGTGTGGTGGAATAGATTCCTTAATAATAATTGTTGAGCAATCGATTTCTTTTGATTAAATTAATTTAAATAAGATTTTCCTAGATGATGAAAGAAGCTACACACAGCAAATTGTTGTTTTTAATTATTATCATTGATGAATTTTCGGCTGTTTAATTGTTTTCTTTTGATTTAATTCTTTTTTATTTATATAAATGCTTGCTGCTGTTTTTGTGTGTTTTACCGTAAATAATACCTATTTATTGAATAAATATTATTATTTATTGTTTAATTATTGACGGATTTAATGTTTGATCTTAAAAAATGTTTATAGTATTTTTTGTTGCAGTGGCTTCTACTACTCTACTGTTCATCCTGCCTAGCCTTTTATTGTTGCTATACTTTAATTAATGAAATTTTCTACATTTCTTTCGTTTTATTATTGCTAGTTTATTGGTAGTTTTGATGATTATGGAGATTTTACTGAAAATTTAATGATTTTTAAACGTTTCTGGATTGCAAAAAGACCTGCTGGCTAATGTTTTAGCATTTTTACAATAATTTCACGAAATGAATTATTTCTTCTGTTCGTTTTCATTAAAATAGTTTTTTATTGATTTATTTTCAATGTGGTGTGTGTTTGACTCATTTCTGACAAAACCAAAAAATAATTTTCCATTTCCAAAACTTTACTCCTATTTTTCGCTTTACTACCGTTCACACACTATTTTTTAATTAAATTAATTTTCTTTTCTTTTTTTTTTCAACATAGCGTTTAGATGAATTTTACTTCCATTTATTTTTATTTGTTTTCGACAATAAATAGTTTTTCTCTTTTTTTATGTTTTCTAACTGATTTTTACATTAAAATCTAAAAATGAAAAAGAAGAAGAAATACGACAATAACTTTGCAAATAAATTGTTTTTATGTTTGTTTAAAGTTTATTTGTGCAAATATTGTTGTTGTTATGGCTGACAATAAAATTGATTTGGCGAAAATATAACACGATTATTATTTTATTTATAAAAAAAGGGAAATGAATAAAGAAAAAACCAAGTTAATAAAAATGTAAAAATTCCTTGTAATATAATGTTCCACTCTTGTAACTTAAGTAATTAAATTTTGTTTGTTGGTGTGGAGCTTTTTCCTTTTTTTTTTGCATACAGAAATCGCATTATATTTTATGTTATGCCAAAAATTATGTTTTTCTTATTTTTTATCATTTCATAATTTTATTATATTTTTTTTTAATTATTGTTATCTTATTTGGAGGCGGTTAACTATGAGGCTAATTGTGTGCTTTGTTTTTTTAATTTTTGGTCGCGCAAATTATGATTAATTGAAAAAATAGAAAATTCTCATATAATTTGTATATTTTAGTTGGCACTGAAAGATTTTATTGAATTAATCATTGGAGTGGTTGTGCATAATTCTGTTTTAAGAAAAATAAAGAGAACAGACAGCAATTAAGTAGTTTAAGAAGAGCTTTATCTAGCAAAAAAAAAATAGCCGAGAGCTCCTTGTGAAATTTACTTTGTTAAAAAATTTATTTTTTTTTCTTAAATTTTATTTAAAATTTATTCTTAAAAGTTAATTATTGACGCTAATGTTTCGTTATTGAAAGCAGGAACAGGTTACGTTTTTTTAACGTAACTTTAATCAGTGAATCAATTTCGAATATTAACTTTTGTTTAATTAAGTAGTTTAGAGGACAGTCTTTTTGTTTTTATTCCTATTGTAGATTTATATCGATTTCGGTAATTACGATTAACTAACAGTTTTACAAGTTAAGAAAAAGTTTAAGATTAATGTTATAAACTGTATTGTTGATGATATTTTTTTATATTCTAATTAAATTTATGGATTTTAAATGCTTTTTATACATTGTAAATAAATGACTGGTTGACGGTTTTATATGTTTATTTTATCACTTTTGTAAGATATCGAGGTTATTTTTTAATTGCATAATTAAAAATAAAATTAATGTTGCAATTTCAATATTGCATATAGAACAACTTCTGTAGCTAATAGCGAAGTTAATAAAAAATTCGAATAAAAAATGTCATCGACGATATTCCTGTAGGTAAATGCATATCTTTGCGTATTTAGTAAAAAAAAAAAAATGTTTTTAACGACTAAAAAGCGCGAAATAATTTTAATTAACAAAAAACATGATGTTATTTAGTTAATTAATTTTTTTTTTGTTTCTTTCGGTTTTTGTAACTGAGATATGTTTATGCAGTAGAACAGTTTTTTCTTCGATAATTGGAAAGCGACAGCGCTAACAAATTTATTTAATGGGTTTTTTTTTTGCTTATGCAAATATTTTGTTACATAATTTTTTTCTTTTTTTTTTTAAATTTTTAATTAACTTTTAATTATTATTATTATTTATTAAATATAAATTTTTTTATCGTTGT
Source organism: Ptychoptera contaminata (assembly GCA_963942525.1). Lineage (NCBI taxonomy): Eukaryota > Metazoa > Arthropoda > Insecta > Diptera > Ptychopteridae > Ptychoptera > Ptychoptera contaminata. Next base: position 7,849,126 of record OZ012637.1, read on the forward strand.
TTATCATTTCTTGTTATTTGTTTTGTTATTACTATTTCTTTAGGTGTCATTCACATTATTAAACAATTGTTTAGTTTTTTTTTTATTGTAAAATGCAACAGATGAATAAATATTGAATTTTATTACATTATTATTATTATTATTTATATTTTTAATTAAAAAATGATGTAAAAGGGGAATTATTAATGTTTTTTTTTTTTGTATTATTATTGATTCTTCTTTTCTTGTTGTTTTTTTTTTATTTCATTTATTAATTATTTAGCGTCTTAAGTGTTTTTTTTTTCTCTTGTAATCAATTTAATTTTGTTTACTTTTTCATATATGTAGTAAAAAATTATTATTAATTTTATTGATTTCGCATTTTACATTTACCCATGGCGAATAAAATGTATATAATGGTAATTTTTTTATTGCTGTTGTTGTTTGTTTTTAATTCAAATGCAACAATCTCCTGATTTAGCGGATTAATAAACATAGGTACTACATATAATTGCTGGCACTTTATGCAGGACATGTATTGCTTTTTTACTATATACATAATTATTTATTTATTAATAATTTTATTGTGGATATATACTAATAAAAATAAATTAATTAATTAAGTATAGATAGATTTTTTTGTGAGATTGTATTATCTTACAGGTAAATTACCTATTAAAATATAAATAAATTTTTATAGACGGACACAGTGGAAAACATAATAAATTTTTTTATATTGAATTTTAACTGTTTTGTTTGTAGATTTTATTTCATTTTCTTTAAATACATGTGTAGTGTTTTATTAATCATTTTTTTATTGAAAGATTTCTGTCGCAAATTTTTATGTTTATTCATAGATTTCTATCGCAAAATTATTATTAATATTTATTTATTTTATTTTTTTAATTTATTGCATGCAATAGAATTACAATTACACAATATTATAATTAATATTATTTTGTTGCATTTATTGTCATTAAAAATGTTTTTTTTATTTTTATTTTTATTATAATTATAATGTTATGGTAATGTTAATTCTTCAATAAATTACAAACAAAAAGAGGAGAAAAAAAATAGTTAATTATTATTGTTTTTGTTTAAACGATTTTTGTGTTAAAAAATGACCTAAATAGTTTTTTTGTATATTTTTTTTTGCTTTACAAATAAGATAAATTTGCAATAATAATAATAAATAAGAAATATCTTTTATTTATATTTATTTTAACTTATCATCTTCATGGTTAAATGATTTTCTATTTTTCTTAATTAACAATAATAATTATAAATATTTTATTATACGAACAAAAACAATTAATTGCGAAATATGCTTGTTTTTTGTTTAATTATTTTACGCTACGGAAATGTTGTGGTTTTTTTTTTTAGTGATCTTAAGGCTTAACTAGTTTTTTTTTTTTTCGTTTATGTTTTATATTTTTAGCAATAGATTGTTTTATCGCTAATTGTTTGGACAAATTTCTAACTGTATAATTGCGTTGATAATATTTTTGTATTATTTTTTAATTCGCGAATTTATTTTTAGCTTATTTTTAACCGATTGCGTATTTAATTTATGGTTTTTTTTTAAGAATCAAATTTCTTTTATGTTTTTGGGATATTTATTTTGGTTTTTGGAAAAAATTGTTATTTTGATTTATTAATTATTTTATTTGCGGTGATTTTATTTGTTGGATTTATGTTCCCCTTAATCTACAAGTTTTTAGTTCCAATTGAAAGTTTTCCTTACGTCGAATTTAACTCTGTGATGAAGATTGAAGATACGGTTTCTATTTTAGCAAAAGAATTCACAAATTAAAAGTTCATACAAATTTCAAACAAGAAATTTATCACGATAAATAATTACACTTATTACTGATATAAATTTCTGTTTTATATAACTTTCATTTAATCACAAATTTTTATAAAATAATAAACTATGTATAAGTATAAAACGTGTAAAATACGCGGAAGGAAGAAATATATATTTTATGTAAATAAAAAAATGCGAGAAATTGTGTAAAAATAAATAAATAGAAATGAAAAAAAAAAAACCTGGCAACTCCACCTAATTAATTTACGTTTTATTTTTATCTTTTGTTTTTTTTTTGTTGCAATTTTTTTTTATTTTCCTTAAATTCGCGTCATTTACTTTAATGTCTGGTCTGGTCTGGTCTTTGCTACGCATATTATGTTACTTTTTTTTCTGTTCTTTTACTTTGCCTGAGTTAAGTTTATTTAAATTTATTTTATTATTTTTAATGAGTAATCAACATTAAAAATTGTATAACTGGGCCAATTTTTGTTATTATTGTAAATGTGACTAGGTCTGTCGGTCGGTTGGACGGTAGTAGTGTGGAGACGATAAATTTTGTTTGTTCTCGATCCATATATATTTTTTTTATTATTAATTTTTTGCATGTATTTTAAATGTTTTATTTGTTTAAAGAAAAAAAAATGTTTGTAAAATTTTAAGAGAATTTTATTTAATTAATTTTTCTTTTTTTTTTCTTGTTTCTCGTCTAAGTTCAATATTTGCACGTGTTTTTTTTTTTATTTTAGTTTGTATATTTTAATTAATTTTTCTTTGCGTTGTGTTGCTGCGTGACGTTTATCAATAGAAAAGAAAATTAATAAATGTTTTTCTTAGATAATGAGAGTATATTTGCTATGTAGCTTAGCAACAACTAGATTGCAGGAGATTAGATTAAACTCTTTTATAAGTGACATTTTTATTGTTATCATTATTATTTTTCGCGTCCTTGAAATACCAGTGAAGCACGTTGATGATAATTTGTTGTCTTAATCTTGAAATTAATTTTAAATGACAAGAAAATTTGTTGCTTTTCTTTTTTATTTATTTGTGTTGTTAATTTTATTTTCTTTATACTAGCATGACCAAAGTGAATATTAAGAATTTCTTTCTTTTTGTTATTTTATTTAATTTAAATATTTTATTTAATTTCTTGAATTTTTTCATTATAATTTTGTTTAAATTATTAAAGAAAATATAGAAGAGAAAAATAAACATTAAAACGTACGCACAATATGATAAATTTGCTATTTGGCATAACCTTGATACTGAATGAGATGTGTGTTGAGTAAATGCTTTGCGGTATGCTGCTATGTGGGAGATAAAAGTAATAAAATTATTTCTTTTCTTATTTTTTTATATATTTATTCTTAATTTATTTCCTTAGCACGTGATTTTTGCAAATTTTTCTCATTTTCATCATTACACTGTAACAATGATAATAATGATTTTTGTTTTTTGTGTTAAACATTTGAAAGAAGATGAAAATATCTTTTTATTTTCTTTGAAAGAACACCGATATTCTAAAGGTGGGTGGATGATACACTTATGTTGTACAAAAAAAAAAAAGAAAAGAGTGTAAAAATTGAATTAAAGCGAAAAAGTTTTTCTTTCGTTTATATTTCCAGGCGTTTCTGGCAAAAATACAAAAATAAAAAGAACAAGAAAGTTAAGAAAAAAACAGCACAAATATTGTTTATCATCAAATCATCTTAAAACATCTTTTCGTAGACGAGAAAACTTTGACTAGACTTGAGAGAAAGTAAAATATATATACAAGGGCAGATTGAAATGAATAAAAAAACGCATTTTCCGACCTTTTTTTAACATGAAGAAAATAAAACGTTGAGAAGGTTTTTCTTTTAATTTTCTATGTTTTGCGCTTTTATTTTCCAAAAAGGAAATTTATTTTCTTTTCTTATTTTATTGTCTCGTCCTTGTCTGTTGAAGACATTTATTTTTTTTGTCTGTCTGGATTCTCTTTCGATACGATTTGTTTGTTGTGTGTGGCACTGCTAATGTTGAGGGTGACATGACAGATGAGATGGCAAACGATGTGATTGTACCGATAATGTTGAGCTTTTATTTTTCTGCTTTGAATATTTTTGATAGGTTTTTTACTGATTTTATTTTATCATTGCATTGTTATTATTATTTGTAAGCAAATTGTTATCTTTTAGAAAAAATAATTCGGGTAAAATTTATCCTGTTTGTGACTATTAAAGTCTTGATATTTGTTTATTTCTTTTCGCTTTTTTATTATCGTTATAACGAATTGATATTATTGTTAATAATTTGTGTAAGGGGGTTTTTCTATATCTTTATTTCATTATTTGTTGCTGCGGTTATAATAATTTATTATTGTTAATTTTTGCCTTATTTATACTCGCCGTCGTACGTTGTTGCTAAATTGATAATATGTTTTAAATTAAGAAAATAACCATTAAAATTGTCTAGAAAATGATTTACAAATTTAAGTTAAAAATAATAATATTTTTTCACATTAAAAGCCTATTTATACTTTGATTTAATGGTTAAAAAAGTTGTGTATTGCAATTTATTTTTCTTTTCTTTTCTTATGTTTTCTACATCTTTAATGTTGTAATGTAGTTGTTGTTATTATTATCACTTGGCAATTTCTCTCTTTCTATATATATATATTTATGTATTTTTATAGCGGAAAAGATTAAAAAATTGAAGATGAAAAGAAATAACAAATTATTATTTAGCTTTTAAGCTAGCCAAAGTGGTTTTTTTTCCCTTAAGTATCGTTTTTTTTTTTTGATGGGATTTTTATTTGCTGTTGCAACTTACAGTGATTTAATACAAAAATTTAAGTGTAATTTAGTAAATATTGTCTAAAGTTTATGTATTTGAAAAATAATTTAAATAAATGTTTTATGTTGAGACGAGTTTTGTTGTAGTCGAAATACTTTAATATATCTTTGCTCTATGGGTTTCCATTCGCAGTTGAGGAAAATAATTGGTAATTTAATAAAAAAAAATAAGTTTGAGAATTAATAAGTTTTTTTCTATGGAATTTTAATTGATTTTTGTATACAATGTATTCGTTGTTAACGATTTATGAAAAATAAAAAAATGTTGAAATATATTTTTGTTTTTTGTTTGCGATTATCTAATCGCTTATCGTTGTATTTTTTCAAAAAAAAAAAATATTTTTTTTCACTAATCAAATAATAAGCAATTCCGTCCGGATATGTTTGTTGTTTTTTGATTAAAACTGTGTGTATTTTTTATGTACTTAGTATGGGAAATTACTATAGAGAGGAAGTACATTGAATGAAAAATAAAATAAAAATATATAATAAATAAATCTCATTGATTATAAATAGGTTTTTTTTTGTAGATTATTATTGTATTTTTCGGGTGGGATGATGAATGAATGGGTTTTGTTTGGTGGTATAATATTAATAATAATAACGATGATTTTTTATTTTGTTAAAGCAAAACTAAAGGATGCTTTGGTGTGGCATCCGATAGGATCAATAGACGAACAAAAGAAAAAATATACGTGTTAATAATAATGTTTTGATTATTGATTTTATTTTTATTTTTAGTTTTTTTTTTACATTTATGATTATTATTATTTATGCTAGAAAAAGAAAATTATTTTTAGTGTGATAAAAATGATTGGATAAATGTTAACGATGATGTGTACCTTCAATGGAACATTATTATTATTATTATTTTTAGTACTTGTTTTTTTTTTACCATTCTTTTATGTTTGCTTGTGCGGTTGGTTTATGCACATTTTTTTTTTAATACAATTCAATTGAATACAAATTTTTTTTGCGATTATCTATATTTTATGAATATATATTTAATGTATAAAAAAACATTATTTAAAATATAAAGAATAATAATAATAATATTTACCTTTAAAGGTGTTTTTTTTTTCGTTATATGTATATTTTAACCACAAGTTTGTTTTTTTATCTACTCTACATTGTAGTGTTTTCAACATAAAATAGTATTTATAATAATAATAATACTTTGTGTTTCAGTTTTTAGTATCTTCTTTTAAACTTTTGTGGTTTTTTCCGTTCAGTAAATTATTATTTTTGAAGACATGAAGAAAAACAAAAATTAATTTAAATAAGATTAATAGCATTTAAAGTATTAAATTGTTAAAAATTATAACATAAAATGTATCCTTTAATAGTTATATTTTTCTTTATTTACCTTACAAATAAACATTTTACATTTTTTCGTACCATAAATAAATCATAATACTATTAAGTAAATATTCTATTAAGAAAAGAAATATATAAAAAAAAAACAGTAGATAAATGTTTAACTGTGTAATGACGTAATAATTGATAATTTATTATTTTCTTCTTAAGGAAGCGGTTAAAATATGTATAAAAATTATCATTTAACTGAATAAAAGTTACAAAATATTATTTAACCAACAAAAAAAAAAAAAAAAATTAACCACAGGATGGTAATATATACCATACTCAGATTCCTTGCAAAATCATGGAAAAAAATTAAAGAGATAATTTTTTTTTTTGATAATTAATTGTGTATGATCACTTTCTTAAGCATTTTTGCTATTTTTCAATTTAAACATTACATAACACATATGTTATATGTATATATTTCGCTAGGCAGTTATTTCTTTTGGTAATGAAAATGTAATAACATTTTATGTTTTTATTTTGAGAATGCTTTGATAAGAGTTTTAATTTACATAATTAAATCAAGAAATGATTTAAAGAAAAAAAAAACACTAGTAATAATCATGTAAAAATATAGTAGTAAAATTATATAAATATGCAAAAACCACAAAATTAATGAAAAATCCTTGAAAAAACGCTTCCTCAATTACAATTATTATTATTTTCGTTATCATTTTCTCTTCAATGATTATTTCTTTGAAATATACATTTTTTTATATATATAAAAATTATGTTTAAATTATGTTGATACTATGTTACTAGGTAATTTATGTTTTATTATAACAATTTAATAAGGATAAATAATCGAATAATGTTATTTTACTTTAGTAATAAAATTATTTAATAATGAATATATATGTACATATAACCAGAGGTAATTATGTACACACGACTATGTTTTATTGAAAAATTTATATTATTTCTAATTGATTGTAAATTACTTGTTTGTTTTATATGCAATTATAATTATATAATTGATTTAATGTTTTATGTCTGTCTCTAGTCGATGTTGATTATTTAATTAGTTAATTAATTTCTTGATAATTGCACTAATTTATTGAATGAAAATTTTAAATGGTATTTTCTTTGATTTTGTATCCAATACTTTGTAAATGTTTTGATTAAACATATAAAAACACCTTTGTTCGTGAGAAACATAATAAAGTGGCACAACAATGTCAAGAATCGACACTTTATTACAATTTCTCGTACTTTTTATAGATGATATAATAAAATTTTAATCAATTTTTTTTTTGTATATGGCAAATGTAGCACAAGATGCATTGAAGGTTATTCTTTATGCAATATTAAATGTAATACGACGAAAATAAACTAGGTCACATCGAACATAAGTATATAGTTTGTTAAACAATGTTGCTGATCTTTTTTTGAATGTTTTTGGTTAAACATTTTATCTAATTTAATTAAAAATTAAAATAAGATACACACTTTGCATGTGGTATTTTTTTTTTTGACAAGAAACAAAAAAACCTGATAATAATGAAATAACCAAACCGCACTGAATAACCATGAAAATTCTAATTAATTTAACTATAATTGTGGAAAAAATAAAATAAATGCTGTTCTTTTCTTTATCAGCATTACTTGTGATGTTTTTTTTTAATTTTTTTTTCATTTCGCTTGTCTTTATTATTATTTTAATTATTTTAATGAAAAGGATAAATAAAATATATAATTTTTTAAGAAATAATATTCTCTGTGTGTAGTCAACAACAGAGTCGTCGTCGTCGTCACTACCATCAACCATGACGGTTTTTATCGTTAGTCTTTTTGTATTAAAAAAAATCCATTGAATTGTATTAATCGAATATATTATTATAATTATATAAAACGACTGCTGCTGCTTAATTTAATAAATTTAATTATATATTTTAAATATTTTAATTGACTTAATTGCTTATATTAACATTAAATTATTAAATAACGATAGTAATATTATTAACTATAATTTAAGTTTAATTTTTATCGTAATGACTGTATTGTTTAGTTTACAATAGAAGATGCCTCAATAAAATTCTGCTTTGCAAAACTGATTAATAATTAATTAATAATTAGCATTGGATTACTTACTATCGTTTGCAATTTTGAATAAAATTTTGTGCTATAGGAAAAAAGAATTGCAGCAATTGAACTTGTTTTGGGTTCGCGTTTTAACGCATTATTATGGAAATTATGCTTCAATTAATTATGCTTATTATTATTTGTTTTTATTGATTTTACTTTGAACACTTTAACACATTTTTATTCGCTTTTTTTAATACCCTGATGTATAAAAATCTGCGAATTTTATTGGTAATTTCGCTTGTGTGCTTTTTGGGTGGTAAACTTTATATTTTTTTTTTTATTTAAATTTCTGAGTTGTTTTGATTTCAGAAAATTATGTATTTTTCTTTAAAAGTTTTTTGTTGATATTTTTCTTTTTTTTTTTTTTTTTTTTTTTTTGAGCAATTTTACCTTTAGGGAGACCATCGACCATTCAGCAGTATCTGTTAAATATGAAGACGATTTAAAGTAATATTTCTTTAAGTTATCATAACTTTGTGTGGTGCTTAACACTCTTCAGGTAATTTACGTGTCTCTATTTATGAAAATGTTTGAAAACTTTTTTGTCGGTGGGTTTATTAATCGACAAAAACAGAAAATAAATGTTCAGTGTTACTTCTTGAAACTTTTACAAGTGATAAATGTTTTGTTAAAGCTTTTTTAATATAGAAAACTTTAAATAGGTGTTCTCAGACGGGACTTTTCCGGAAGTGTTGTTTAAAATACAAATTTTGTAGTAATTTTTCTTTGAAAATAAAATTTAGTTTTTGTTTTTTGTTTCTATTGAAAATTTATCGTCCCTTAATAATGTAGAGAGACAGAGGAGGCATAGAGTAAATAAATTTATTTATAACTTTGATTAAGAGCTTTTCGTTCGTCTTTTAAATAAGATGAAGAATTAATTATTCCACTTTTAAAAGTTTTATTTTTTCGTTTTTGTAATTTTATGGAAAACAATTTTTATTTTATTGTGTTAAGCAAAAGAAAAAAGTTTTATTTTATTTTAATTTATTTATTTATCATTTAAGATATTATTTAAAGTTAACTAATAATAATAATAATCAAAAGAAACTTCTGTAAAATTCTTTATCGTTTTTGTAATATTTTTCTCTCATTTTTGTTGGCTGTTTCATTTGTATTTTTGATAAATTTTTTGAAAGCAAAAATTCTTAGTATTTTATGTTTTTTATTTATTTTTATTATTCTTTTGTACACATAATTATATATGTATATTTTGATTAAATTATGTGTCTTTTTATATGTAGAACATAAAGAATTTTTATTTTCTTTTAACTTTGTGTTCAAACGACAATTTGATGAAAAAACATAAATGAAACACACAGGAAACATGTATGAAATATATAATGAAACGTAAAATTATATGTTTGAAACATTTTTTGTTTAATTTTAACATATTTAATTAATAATTAATTTTTATAATAAATAATTATTCTGCAGAATGATCAACGAATTTAATAATTAAAAATATTATTTATGAAAATTCAAATTTTAATAAGAACATAAACGATTAAATATTAGAGATCAGCAGCATTATTAGTAGTGTCAATAGTGATATAAAAAGTTCATTGATCGATTTAGTTTTGATTGCAATTAATAAGCGAAAATTTAATTTATTTAATTTTATTTTATTTATGTATTTCTTCTTTATTTTTGTTCTTCGTAATAATAATAATAAAAATCACATGGCGAGTCGTCGATTTGCGATTATTATTATTTAAATTTAGCAATGTTGTTTTCACAACCAAACACCACCTTTATAGTTTCTTTGGTTGTTTATGTTGGTCGCGATGCTTTGTTTTGTTAAATAATATCTAAAAAAAACTGTTGAATAATGCAGAACAAGCTTTGATTATAATTTTAGAAAAAGAATCAGCTAGCAGCAGTTATGCTTTTGTAAAAAAAAATTATAATATAGTGAAAAATTCTATGATTCTTTTTTTTTTCTTTGAAGAACTAAAAAAATAAAAAGTTATTTTATTCGATCGCGTTTATGAATATAATTTCAAAAAGAAGTTTACAAAACAAAAACTAGAATTAAAAACGAAGGAATTATTTATTCTTGTTTTGGTTTGATTTTTTCTTTTAATTTAGTCTTAACGCCACGAATAGCATAAGCAAAACATAGATTAATAATAACAATAGCAAAAAAAAAAAGCACAGGTAAATAACAAATTGCTGTAAATAAATAATTATTAAAATTGCAAAGATTTTAATAATTGAAGAAATAAAATTAACTGCAAAACACAACAAAAATGATAAATTAATTAATTTAAAAGAATAAAATAATAATAATATTATTATAAAGGCAAAATACCGCGAAAAAAATATTATTATTATTATTATTTGCTCTTTCTTATAATTCATTGTAATTGTGCTCATTATAACACGTTTTATCGTAACAAGTGTATTGTTATTTATAAAACTCTTTAATTACATTTAATTTTAAAATTCTATTTATAGATATATATTTTTGTTTCTCTATTTACACCTGTAGTTTTGTTAATGATATTCTTTATTAAAGATTTTAATTCTAACTTTTTTCTTAAAAACATTTGGTTTGGTACTATATGCTTTCCCAGAATATAGCGTAAGAAACAGTGAGAAACTGCACAGTTATGCAAATTAATAAAATTGTTTAAAGCTTTTAGTTTTTTATACTTTGTAAGACTTTAACGCTTAAAAAGGAAAAGCTTTTAATCATTAAAAAGTTTATAAAGTAAAGGGCTTTTAAGCGCCGACTCTGCTTATAATGAATTGTGTTTGTATTAAATTTTTTTCGAGTTATGGTTGATTTAATTTGATTTATGAGCGCAGTTTGTGGTGTTGTTTACTCTCCCAAGTTGTGATACCTTGGAAATTTATATATATAGTTCTTTTATATGCAGTTTTTTTTTAATTTCGCAACAATACATATTGAGAAATTATAAAAAAAATTGAATAAAGAAGTTTCTTCGTTTTTGTTGAAACGAATTAAAAGTTTAAAGTTTTGTTTTTATTTTATATTTATCTTATTAGCGCAAAGTTAGTTAGTTTATTTAGTTTTTGTCTTCATTTATTATGGTCCATTTGTTTTGACCTAGTTTCTGTTTTATTTAGTTGCTATTTAACATTGCATTTTATTAGTTTAAATATATAAATACTAGAAAGCATAGCATGCAAAAAAAGGTACAAATGCTTATTATAATAATAATGAAACGACAAAATGATTCGATACAAGTTAGACGAAAATAGATTTCCTAGAAGGTTACCAGACGGTTGATTGCAAATTAGTTGTATATTTTTTTTTCAGTTTTAGTTTTTGTGGTTTTTAACTTCAAAAGTAGTAGCAGCAGCAGCTTAAAGTTGCTTTAAGCTTTTACAAAAATCTTGCATAATAATTGTCTGTCATTTTTATTTTATTTTTTTTTTTGCAATTCTTGGAAACAACGTTTTTGCCCATAATTAAAAGATTGAAAACGGTTTAAAAAGTTGACTTAATTAATCCTTTCGTTATTTTCTAAATGATTTAAAATTGTTTAAAAAACCATTGCCAGGTTTTTTTTTCTTCGCGTTTTTATTATAAAAATATTTATTATTCCGTTAATAATTTTTTCTTCTTTTTTTGGTATTAGTACTACTTGGTTTGCTTTTTAATTCGCTAATTTTATTTTTATTTTTTGCTTAATTCATCTTTAACCATATTGTTACCATCTGCTTTAGTTAATTTCTTTATTTTATCGTTTTTTTGTTCGTTACTTGGTTAATTATTTTGTGCTCTCTGTGTTTTGCTGTTATTATTGTTGTTGTTATTATTATTATAACGAAGAAAATGATTTTTATTTTTTTAATTACGACGGACGACGACTAGACAATTTTTTTTTTTGTATAAAACTTTATTTTTGATAAAAATTTATTTTTGTTTTTATTAATTTGATTAAGGCTTTAAAATAAAAAAAAAAAATGAAAACGAATTAAAATTACTTTGATGGCTGGTTAAAGATTAGCGAATTAAATGAATTTTGAATGGCTGAAAAAATGAAAATATTATTTCTATATGGATTTTTTTTTTTTTGTTATTTTTGTGAAACAAATAATTTATTATCCAGTTGAATACTCTTTTCTGTTTTAATTTTTATTATTTATTTAAATGAATTTGGCAATTATTAAGTTGGTTGGTTCTTGTTTTATTTATTTTTTTTGTAATAAATATTATATTTTTGCTGCTTTATACGAATTAATAAATTTGACTAAATTTATTGGAAGAGGATGTTGGCTATTTAAGAGCAAAAAAATATTTATTGGATTTTTATTTTATTTATTTTTACTTACATAAAATTATGTGTAGGATAATTAACAAATCATGACACAGAAATTATTATTATTTTTTGTAGCAAAATAAATAAAATGAGTGAAAATATGCAATCGCGAACGGGCAAACAAAGTAATTATTAAAATTGTTTTTTTTTTCTTTTCTTTTCTTTTAATTTAAATTAATTAATTATTGAGATAAACGCAATTTTGTTGTCGGTTGATTTTTAATGCTTTTTAATATATTTTTTATCTTTCGTTTTGTCTTTTATGTTTTTGCTTTAAGACATAACAGAAAAGAAAAGAAAATGCCTCTTCTAATGCATAAAATTAACAGATGAATTCAATTAAATCTCTTGAGTGTAATTTGTTATTTTTATTGATTTTTCTTTCGATAATTTTAAAGACTTTTTAATTAAATAAATGTTTATAAGAAATATTTCTTGGAATATTTTTTTTTGTTTTTGCTTTATTATTTATTAATGTTTATTAAGTAGATGGGAGGAGTAAGAGGAGAAGTGATCAATAGTTTTTATCTGGCGTTTTATTTTATTTTGTTTCTTTTTTTTTTTTTTTTTGTTACTAAAAAACCGAAAGTTAATTATTATTATTAATAAATATTTTTTGAAAGCATATTTGTCACAAAATTAAATTACATAAATTTATGAAAATTCTAAATTAATTTAATAAGGAGAAGAGAATGTCGATATTTACAACTGAAATAAATTTTTATACATAATTGACAAATGATTTTCATTAATAAAATTTTCTTTTATTCCATTCATTATTTATTATATTTATTATTTAATAGATGATTGGCGGTTGTGATTATATTTTTTTAATACACGGTTTATATCGCGGTTTATATTGGATCGGCGGTGATGACACTTATTATTTATTAAATAATTTGATTATTTTCATAGAGGGATCCAAATTTACAATAATATTACCTTGGCATATAATCTATAAATTATCATTTCTTTCTTCAACTATAATTTATTCACAATTTGCGATATTTTTAAAAATTAATTTTAATTCTTTTTGAAATAAATATTTATTAATAATAAGAAAATTTAAGCAAATATTATTATTCTTGTCTTTATTATTGAATTTTTATTTTTTATGATTATTATATTTTAAACAAATAAAAAAAAAAAATTGGTTTTGGTGTCAAGGACGCGATCGTTATTTTATTTCATTATCGTTGGTTGATTTGTTTGTTTGGTTACTCTGATTGTTTTGCGTGTTTTGCCTTTTCTTATTCGTTTTTAAGTTTGTTATTTAAATTTTTTAAGTTTTTCTTTTCTTTAATTCACCAAGAAGATGAAATATTTACATACTTTATAGACAAGCAAATTTTTTTTTTTTGCTTATTAATATTTTTAACGGACCACAATACCCTTCCGGTTTTAAATAATTTTTTTATTAGTTGCTTATTTGTTTTTTTTTATTATTTTTTTAATATTTATATTCTTAATTCAATTGTGTTGATATTAAATTAAGCGTTTTTTATTTTATTTTATTTAATAAAAAAAAAAATTTGTCGGTTTAAGAAATTTGATAAGAATTTTAGTTTTTGAGAATTTTATGCAAATTTTAGCAACAAAAAAAAATTTATTTTAATTTAAAAATGCTTTTAAAGACGATTTAAAAGAATTTGAATGAGAACAAAACGCGGTTTTTCTTTATTTTTGAATAGAAACAGTTGTTTTTTGTTTTGCTCTCTTGATTTTTATTGCATAAAATGCGTCATGCTTACCCATAGGGAAGGCAAAATGGACAAGCAGCATAATGAGTGCGATTAGTTAAAGAAATAAAATTTATTTTGAACTAAACAGGTGATGAGCATTTTTAATTTAATTATTCTTATTTTTTTCGAATTAAAATTATAAAAACAAAAAAATGCAAAGTAAATGCAAAAACTTAAAAAAAACACACACACAATTTATGCTACATGAGTTGAATATAATTTTTAATTATTATTTATTCTTATTATTTTTCCACTTAAATTTTTTAATGTAAAAAATAATTATTATGCTGATAAAGTACTTCCCAGGGTATTTTAATTACATTTAGAATATTTTATTCCAGTTTACTTGTGTTAATTTTTTTTTTTTGAATAAATAAATAAATACACAAAATATGATATTATTCGCGTCTCTAAGTGTTTTATTATGCAATGCGTTTAACACATTGATTTGTTTTGTAGCGTTTTGTTGAGGATTATGCAAAGTTTTCATTTTTTTTTTGTAATGTAATTTCTGCTTTACAACAATAACGATAAATTTTTTAGTAACAAAAACGAAGAAAAAAATAAATCAATAAGAAAAGAAAAGAATATACCCAAAACTAAACTGTTTAAACAGTAGAATTATTATTATTATTATTAACTATTATTTATTACTTTAAACAGCTTGTTAAAATATGTATATCTATATATGTATATAAATTTGTTATTTATTTCATTTAATAATAATAATAATAATAATAGACAGGAAATTCTATTTAATAAATATTTGTTTATAATTTTATTTAAATAATTTTTATTCTCTTATCAAAAAATTAAATAATAATAATAATAATAATACTAATAATAGATAAGGCGCCAGTAATAGCAGTAATAGTTTTCTAAATAAAAATAGAAATATTATTAAAAAAAAAATGAAGGTGAATAAAGATTATTATTTTTATTCAATCAATTGTATGCAATGTAATGAATTGTCTTTGATGCATTTGCTACTAATATTATTATTAATTATTTTTTAATAACTGGATAAAACTAAATTGTTTTCAGTAACTTGTATGTTATGTTTGTTTAATGTTTGAAACAACAGAAATGTTTACTCTGATGAATTTTAGCGGTTTGTTTCACGTTTATTTTGCATTAGCTGAATTTCTGTTTTATTATTCTAATAATAATATTTTAATAATAAATATTAAAAAAGTAAAAGATTTAATTAGAGTTTCTTTTGAATTATTCAGATAATTTTTTAATTGATAAATTTGATCATAGAACAATCAACGATTTATTTTTATATAGGAAATTTATTAATTTTTACTGAATTTATTTTTTCAATTCTTATAACAGTTTAAGATTTTTAAATAGAAAATAACGAGAAATTGTTTGCTGATAATAAAAATAAATTGTTTATTATATTTTGCAAAATACACTAATGTTTAATAATAATTATTTTTGATATTTTTGTTCTTTTGAAAAAAATTATAATTTATTAAGACACAAAATAAGAAAGTTTAAAAGAAGAAATTAATAAAATAATAACAAGATTAAACATCAAAGATTAATCAGATAGTATAGTAAAATCACATTTATAATGTTTTTTTTTTTATCGCAGAGCAGTAGCAGCAACAGCCAGCAGTTCATTTCAGTTGATTGAACTAAATAAATGATTTTTTCTTTTTTGACTATCGTTATTTTTATTTTATTCAAGCAAAGGTGACAATTTATCATTTTTAATATTTTATTTGTGTGTTGGTTTTCTTTTTTCTTTCTTACATTTTTGTTTGAAGAAATATTTTTTTGTTAAAATTAGAATTAATTTAAAGAATTAAACTTAACGTTAAGTACATTTTTGATTTGAATATTTGCTTTGACTGACTTTACGGTGTTTTAACGTAATTTCTACTTAGCTTAATAGTATTCAAATTTGTTATGTAATTTTTATCATCGATTCGTTTTTTCTTTAATAAAATTTAAAGAATTCTTTATCGAAATATTTTCGTTGTTGATTTTTTTTTCTTTCTATTTTTCCGTTTTTCTTTTTTCTCTTGTTAGAAATGTTTAATTTTTTATTTACATTTTATTTATTTATTTATTTTTGTAAATATAAATAGATAATAATTTAAAATGCACGATATTTACTTTTATTAAAATTAAATTTGATGACAATTTTAACACTAAAAACGTTTAGTTTAGTGCGTGAGAAGACACCACCGTTGTAATTGAAATTCCAATTAAAAGTCCAATGATTTTATTTACTTATCTTTTTTGTTTTGTTTTTTATACTAAATTAACGTAAATTAATTTAATTATAATTTTTAAATAGTAAATTACGAGCTTTGTTTCTATTTAATCATATGTTTTTCTATTAAATAATGCTAATTTTACATATGAAAACGCTCTCTATGAAATCACTTTTGTACAATCTCGCTATATTAACAACTGACTAAATTTACTTGACTTTATTAATATTATTATTATTTTTTTTTTTATTTGCTTTTTATTTATAAAAATAATAATAAAATGGTTTTTAGAGAGTGTATTTTGTGTTTTTTGGATAAAAAAATATAATTTTTATTCTGCTGTTGCTATGCTGTTACTTTTTTTTTTCTTTAAATTTATTTCACTCAAAAAACCTAAATATATAAATTTATTTTATTATTTTGCTCTTTATAATGTTGTTTTATTTATTTATTTTTTTTTGACTAGAAATATACACACATAAAAAATACAAATTCAAGAATAGTATCGCATAAAATTCTTAAAGTTTTTTGTTGTCTTTACGTTGTCGTCGATGTCGACGTCGTCATCGTCATCGTCGTCTATGTGAAAAATGTCAACCGTTGGTTTAATAATAGTTATAAAGGCCGGCCGGCCGGCTTTTCATGTAATGCATATAGATTAATCCAAAAATAAAATGCACACAAATCAATTGTAAGAAATATTAGCGAATTTTTTCATTTTACTTTTTAAATTGTATTTTTATTTGGTTGTTGTTACGTGTGGTGGTTTTTTTAGGGTGTTTTTTTGATGCTTAAAGAGAGAACAACTAAAAACGAAGTCAAAATAAAAAATTGACTTAATCTAAAGAACAACTCCCGTATTGTTTAAACATAATAGCAGATTACTTGTCATCATTTTCATCGTCGTCGTCGTCTGCTATTAAAATGCGTAAAATACATAATAATGATTTATATTTATCCGTATATGATGTTATGTGTTTTATTTTTATATTATTTATTCATTTATTTCTAACGTGTCTAAGTAATTTATTTTTAGATTATAGAAAAATAATATGTTTATTATTATGTATTCACACCCACCCGCCACATATAAACATTACCATCCTATTACTACTAATATTGGGTTGTTTAATCATAATTGACGCATTTTTTGTGTTTTTTCGTATTATTTGCGCTCTTAATTTTTTCTCAACATAATTTTTGTCTGCCTTTTTGCTGCTGCTGCTGCTTCCTTTCTTTTTTTTTTTGGTTTTATTTGCCATGATGATGATGATGATTCATGCTTGTTCTTCATAGATTCCCTGTTTGTTCTCATGCGCGCCGTATTATAACAAATTTGCTTATGTTGGCCACGTCATTTATTTTAGCCATAATATGCTTTTTCTTTTTATCTTTTTCGTGTACATACCAAGGAGTATAAAATGTATATAAAACTTGGAGAAAATGACTACAGACTACTGAAGATATAGCTTTAGCCGACACCCAAGGTTGTTTTGTTTATTTTTCTGTTTGTTATCTGAATCTTTAATATTATTTTGCTGCTGCTGTTGTTGCCGGCTTTTTAGCATTATTTTAGTTTTTTTTTCGGGTGTTGTCTTTTGCTACAAAAGCACCAAAATAAATATTAGACAAACAAGTCTAGTATTAGTATTTTATTAATTTTTGTTTTTTGAAATTGTTAAAACACAACATAATATTTAATATATATTTTTCGGATTGCTAAAATAAAATTGCAAAATGATAATAGAAAAGAATAAAATAAATGAAAAATTAAAATTGAATTTTTGAATGTTCTTCAACAGCATTATTGCCCCGCAGCACACTACTGTCTTCATGTGCTTTTGTTGAAAAAATGAGATGCAAAAAAAGCACTCACAGCAAAGAGCAATGAACGATAATAGTACAAATGAAAATGAAAATTTATTTTCCTTTTATATATATATATAGTATACTATATATATACTAGGTATATAAAAAAAAAGTAATATCATTTCTAAACGATTTTTGTCTCGTATTATTATTTTATGGTTCGTTGTTGCGTGTGCGTGTGAATTAAAAATAAATTTTATACGATGACGTAACTTTATGCTACTCCAAATAATAATAATATTAATAAAAAGAAAGTATCCCGCCCAATTATATATATATGTAGCTAGCTTTCAACACATTATATGATCCTTTAATAAAAAAAAAATCGAAAACACGACGTCGGCACACAGCAACAGCAAACAGAAAAGTTTTGTTGTCAAAAATATACAAAAATAAAGCTCTATATGTACTGTGTAACGTGGTTGCTCTGCTGCTGATAGTTTATGTGTTTTTCTCTTGACGGGGTGACTCAGACATTGTGGGGTAAGAAAATGGAAATTACAAATTTATTAAGAAAGGACGAAAATAGGCGCTTTTTTAGGCGTCAATGGGGTGGTTATGAGTTTTGATTATATTTATTTATTCACAACTACATTGTTATTACATTCTCTGTGTGGCGTCGTCAAGCGTCATCAGTGTCTATGTCTCTGCACATAATATTATTCTCAGATATGTATTTTGTTGTTTTAGAAAAATTCAATCATTTTGTTTGTCACACAAACTATACTAACTCTGGTGTTTGGGGTAAAAAGAGTCAAAGGATCAGTCAAGGCCGTACAAGGACATTATTATCATCGTTATGCGTTGCGCTTTACACTTGATATAACAACGGCGGCGGCAATGATGTTAAGGTTAACCCACGCTACTATTTCATTACTATTATTATTATTATTATTATTATTATTATTATTATTATTGATGTGAAGAATCGAAATTATAAACTGAACAAAACACACCCATGTGCGCATATACAATATTGCACCCGTTTTTCTCATCAATTTTTACTTTTTGTTTAAACATTAGTATTATTATTATTACATAACCGTTAAAATATGATTTGTTTTTTGTTACATTTTAATTGAATTTTCAACTACTTGAGTATTATTTTTATTTCATCACTAATTTTTTTTCTGTCGTTCCTTAAAGATAAATATTTTTTTTTTTGGGTTAAACTTAGTACTTTTCAATTTTTGTAGACATAAATCAAGATAATTTTTTTTATTAAATTTTACCTTTAAAGCAACAACAGCAGCAGCAGCATATTTTAATATTTAAACACTTGAATTGTATGTGATTTTAGTGTGACTTTTTTATTTATTTATTTAGTCAATTGAAAAACGAACTATTTTTTTTTTTTTTTACTACTGAATTCGAGGGTCGACAACATGTATGATTATTTTTTATTATCTTGATAGAGATTACAACGTTATTAAATGAAAAAAAAAAAAAATAAAATAAAATAAAAATAAAGATTAAAAAATTTAAAACAAATTTTATTACTTAGGAAATTTACCAAATTAATGCGATTTTTATGATTTTATTTTTTAGTATTTTTTAATTTTTGACATTTATTTGACGATTTTTTTTAGTATTTATTTAAGATTTGTTTGATTTATTTAATTTTTTTTTTATATTGTGCTTTTCTATGAAACAAAATCGTGTGAAATTATTGAAAAAAAAAAAATTATTAATAAATAAATAAAAAATTATTTAGAAGAGATAAAAATAAGATATGAAAAAATTTAGGATAGTAAAATTTAGCCTTAAAAAAAAAAATCAATAAATAATAAATATAAAAAAAAAAAATTATTAAGAAATCAATAAACTTTATGCTCGTTATACATATAGTTGGCTGGCCTAGCTGCTTATTTATTTTCATTAATCAATTTGTCAAATCTTTTATTAATATTATTTTATTTTTTTTTCGTTTAGTTTGATTTAAGTAATTGAAAATTGTGCGAATTTTTTTTTTTTTTAATCATTTTTAATAAGGTAATTATTTTCTTTTTATTTTTGCTGATAAATTAAAAACCTTGGCACATGTTGCACGATTTTCATTTAATTTTTATTTCTCTAATAAAACAATAAAAAAATAATAATATTTCTATCACGAAGTTTTCTTTTATTTTTGGTTTTCTACTAGCAGCATAATATGTAATTTCAATTGTTGTAACGTTTTTTATTTTTTCTACACTGGTGTTGCAATAATTGCACTTTTTTCGCGTATTTTTCTTTTTTCATTAATTGTTTATTATTCCGGTTACAATGATTTATTTTCTGTTTGTTTTTCTTTTTTTTACTTTATTGTGTGTGAATATTTTTATTATTAATTATGGGAAATTTATTGTGTCGTCGTTTTTTGTTTTATATTTTTTGCTTCAGTTAAATAAAGAATTTCACAAAAATGAAAGGATATGAGTCTCTTGTGCTGTTTACCTTTTTTTATTGTTATATTTTATAACGTTTTTTTGTTTGCTTACGTAAGGATGACTAAGTTTAAGGATTATTGCTGTTGTTTTATGAATAAGCAGGGTTTTTGGTTTGTAGAAAAATATAGTGTTTTCATTTTGTTATGAGTGTATTTTCCACTAATATTATTATTCATTGAGTCTATTTTTGTGATTAAAATTTATATTTTTCAATGTCTAAAGGTTTTTTTATTTATAAATTTGTAGCATAATGTTAGCATTTTTTAAATATCATAATGAAGCATAAATTTTTAATTATTGAAAGCTTTGTTTAAGTTTAGATTAAATTATTATTTAAAAGGAATAAAATAACTAAATATCGTAAAAAATAATTTTATCAATTTTCGCTACTTTTATATATAATTAATCAAAAAAATTTAAAGTTTTTATATATTAAAATTTATTTAAATTATCGTCATTGTTTATTCAATTTATTTACAATTATTTTTTTTTATATATTTTCTCAATTATTTATTAATTATTTTTATTAATTTTCCAATAAAACTAATCAGTCAATTACATTGTATGTAATGTATGTTTATATTTATTAATAATTATTATGATTATTATTATTATTAATCTAGTTTAATATTTTTCTCTGCTTATTTTGTTTTTCTTTTATTTAAATTAATGAATTATAAAAACTAACCTTAATGTCACTTCGTTTCTAATTAAATAAATTTTATTTTAATTTTAAATAAAGAAAATAATTTCAACTTTGTAATGAAATCGTTTTTTAATTATGTTTTATGTTTGCCAGTACTGATACTAACTATGTTTTTGATTTAACAATTAAATATGCGATTTTATAGTGCAAGTTTATTTGTTGTAATGCAGTTAACAAGCTTCTTGATTAAAAAAAACCGCCAAATATTTTTATTAAATAATTCAAAATAAATTCAATATTAATTTCTTATAGAAAAGTTTTGTATCATAGTCAGTGATTTAATGAAGGTAATGATAGTATGGAAAATTATCTTATAGAAAAGCTTTTAAAAATTATGTAAAATAACAGGTACACTATGTGACTATGAGATTTTGTCTTGAAATCGCCGCGTTTTTTTTATACAACCACAATGTATGTATGATTAATGCTATTTAGTTTAGTAAAACAATGTTTATAATTTAATATTTGTTACGCAATCAAGGTACTCTTATATTTAAGAAAATAATAAACATATCACGAATATTTAACGGAAATCAATATTACCTGCATTGCAATATAAATTAAGTTGTTTTTATTTATAAAAATCTTTATCAAATAATAATGTTTGTAAATAACAACACAATTAACAATTAATTATGCTTTATTAGTAATATTATTACGTAGTATTATTGCTCTGTGATTAACAATTAAAATAATGTCAAAGTCGTTTTACCGTGCCTCGTCGTACCGTACCGATCGTGATATTTAATTTTTTTCTTTTTTTTTTTTTTTTTTTTTGTGCATTTAAAAGGATGTGCTGCTGCTGCTGTTTATAAATTTACATCACTCACTGAATACCGATTTGTTTTATTTTTATTATTATTATTATCTCATTGGTATGAAAATGTTGTTTTTCAATATTGCAAAATAATTTTTGTTTGGAAAAGAAACGACGACAACAGCAATAGCAACAGCAATGTAATTTTTTTTTCTTGATTTTTATGTTTCTTTAAGTATTTCTTTTTTTATATATATTATTGGCGCCAGTACATGAATTTGTCGTGCTTTGAATTTGTTTGCTTTTTTTGTGTAAGTTTTTAAAATACAAGGATTTTGTCGCGCATTTTTGCAGAATAATTTTTATTTGTATTTTTTTTTGCTATCCCAATGTATCCTAGATAACATTTTTTTGATCAAAATTATTGTCCTTTTTTATGAGAATTTATTATTCTATTTAATTGTTAAATGATTCTTAAGTGGAGAAACGAAGTATTTTTGTGTTCTTAATCAGAAATAACGTGGCGTCTCCATCGACAACGAATAAACACACAGTGCATTTTCTATATGTTTCGTTTATTGCGTTACTTTGCGTTGTATAATTATATTGTTGCTTTCTATATACTTATATATTTTCGTTTTTCTTGTAACCGAAAACAATATTGTGTTGCCTAAAAAAGAAATAAATATTTTTGTTTATTATTATTGTTAAGCAAAACAAAAACAAGACAAGTAAAACAATTTATGATTCTCTAAAGGGATAGACAGCTGTTTTTTTTTCATTGGTGAAGTTTTAATGTTACTAATCGTAGTTTTAGCACAGTGTTTCTGACTAAATATAGATGAAACGATTTTCTCTTTTTATTATTTTTCTTTCTTTACAAAACTATTTTGATGATTTTTTGTTTTCACATTTTTTTTTGTTTCTTTTATTTTGGGATTTTTATTGCGTTTATTTTTCTTTCTTATTTTGTTGTTTGGTCAAATATTTATTTATTTATTTTGTAAGGATTTTGCGTTTATTTTCTTAACTATTTTTGATACAAAAATAGATTTAAAATTATGTTGTTGCTCCTCCGTTTCTCCCATTTGGAAGAATTTTCTTTATTTCATTTTAAACATACAAAATAATTACTTAAGTCGTCGTCGTCATCGTCATCGTCTTGCAAGAAATTGTTTTCTAAATGCTATTTTAGAGGCGAAATGTTGTTTTTAATTTGTTGTCTAGAAATAATATTTTCTATAAAAGAAAAAACGATGATGATGATAGCTTAATTTAATTAATTAATTTTATAAATTATTGATTTTTAGAAGAGAAAAATTATTTATTAATTGCTGGGAGAATTTAATTAAATATAATTGTAAGCGTTTTTTACTTTCTATAAAATATACATATATATGACATTGTGATTATGATTTTAATCAGCGGTGTAGTAATTTTATTACAAAATATAGAATAATCATTTAATAAAAAAAAAATTAAATTAAATTAATTTCCCTATTTGTTGTTATTGTTATTTGTAATAATAGTTGTCATGTCACGATTAGTGTTTTATAAATAATTTTTTTATTTTTCATTTATTTATTGTTTGTTTATGTAAATTATTATTTGACAACATAAACAATAACACAATTTTTAATTAATAATTAATCTTGATTTCAATGAAATAAAAAAAATAAATAAAAACGTTACGTGCTGTAGTTTTTCGCATTAAATTTCAATAAAATAAAAATAATAATTTTTTAATATATTAATAAAAATCATTTTAGTTGACTTTAACCAATTGAACAAAAATAATAATAATACTTGTATAAAAATGACGTTTTTATATTTTGCTTTGTATGCATTTTTTATTATTTATTTATTTATTGCAAAAATAATAATAACTGTGCAAAATGTTTATAATTTATATAAATAAATTATAACTCGCGCGCTTTTTTTTTTTTTATTTAATTTAATTTTTTCTATTTTGCTTATGTTATAAATTTTGTTTATTTCTCATGTAAACTTAATAAAAACATAATTGAAATTGCATATGATTGTAGGATCAGATTTGTTTTTTTCTTTTTTTTGCATAAACATTATTTTGTTTATCTTGTTGTTGCTGCTGTTGTTATTGTTGAAATTTATCAACAGACACGTGTTATGTTGCTCTTTCCTTTTTTCAATGTTTAATTATTAAATAAAACTAATTTTTGTGCAAATTGTTGTCAACTAAGTGGAAAATCTTTAAAGTATATTATTACATTATAATGCATAAGAGACAGCATTTAATTTCCATTATTGTATTATTATTTTTATTTTTTTTTTGGGAAAAACACTTTTTTTTTTTATTTCTTAGTTTTATGTTGCAATTCAGTTTGTTTGACTTTATGTAAAATTTATTGTTTTTGTGAAAATGTTTTTAATGACATTTTAATGTAAAATTGCATTCAATTTATGTAATGCCAAAAGTTATGCTATTTTTATGATTAATTTGTCTGCAGCCGCTAACACAGGTACAATTATTTACTGTGAAGGTAAAATTGCATATTGCAAATTATTACTACTGTAATTTACATTAGTTATGTGTAATCAATGGTGACATCAATGTCTTTAATTTTTCTTCTAGAAACTTTTATTAAATGATTCTTGGATAATAAACTTTAAAGACATTTTTTGCCCTGTTGCTGCTTAATGCTTAAATTCACTAAAACGTTTTTTTTTTCTTTACTCATCACAAAAATAGTAACAGTAATGAAAAGAATGTCTCTCCTTACTGTTAGTAGTGCTTCTATTCTGGATTAATTTATTATTTCTTAAGAATTATTTTTATCAAGAAAATTTGTTTTTTTTTTTTTTTGTTTTCCTTCTGTATATCCGTCTTATAAGATTTATGAAGTTAATCGTATTTAAGTGAAAATAAACAAAAATAATAGAAATAAAGGAACTAATAACTTTAATTCTGAACAAAAAAAAAAAGAAAAGAAAATAAATTTTCACTTAAGGAAGTAAAAAAATAAACAAAAGTTTATTTTAAGCATGAAAATGCATTTTCTGTTGATTTTTTTTTATTTTTTCTAATTGCAAAACATTGTTGTTTATGAACAAAAATTTTAAAGAAAATGAAACTATAATAATGTGTTTGTCTACACAGTGTTAAGGCGACGTTTAAAGTAATTTTGGATTTATCTAGCTAAGAAGGCAGTTGGAAAAATAAAAGGAAATAAAAGCACTATTGTCGCCATTACACGCCACCCGCCTTTAATAAAAATTAATAAATATAACGTTGAAAAAAAGAAAACGATCCATGACCCTGACGTGCTTTATGTTTTTGAATTTTCTCTGTAGTTGTATTTTTTCAAATTTATTTATTTTGTTTTTTATTGTCCGGAAAATTGTTAAAAACATTTGCGGCATAAACATAGTCACAAAGCGTGACTTAAAATTATTTACTCGTTTTTTCGTTACAAAAAAATGCACAAAAACAAAACATAGCAAAAATTATTCGCAACTAAAGTAGATTTTGTCACGATATTTCTACGATGATTTAACAGTCTAATCTAGTTAAAATGAAATTATTTGGTGTCTTCTTCTTCTATAGTGAATAGTGTGTTTTCGAATCTTGAATGTTTCTTAAGTATCTTCTACATGGTTTGTTGAGTTCTTAAGTGCAGAACCCAAGTCACTTGTTTGAGAGTAAAAGCGAGCTTTTACTGTATCCACATAAATACAAGGAAGATTCTTTTTCCAGCTTAATTACAGCATTTACACAGGGTGGCAATTTAAAACTTTGGAAATTTTTCTTTTGCCAAAAAAAAATTACAAATTTTTTTTTTTTTTTTGTTTCCCGATTACACAAGAAATAAGAAAATTATTATAAATTTCCCCGAAGCATTACCGTTGAAAAGATTACTAAACATTGTTGGTTACCTTACATTATAGTACATTAAAGATTAAAAATTCGCTACTAGAGCTAAAAAAAAAATATGTAAAAGGAAACGGAAAATATTTATCGACATTTTCCACTTAGCAAAAAAAAAAATAAAGATAAAAAAAAGAAATAATTGCAAATAATTCTCATTTAAATTTTTTTTTATGCATAATATTATGTTGCCAAGAAATAATAAAAACTAAATAGAAAAACACAAATAATTATTATTATTTTCCTATTCGTTAATTTCGTTGAAATTTTATTTAATAGTTTCTGCATTGTTAATTTTCTTATGTTTTTCCATTTTTCGTTGGTCGATCCTCTTTCTTGGTAAATAAACATTATTTGTTTAGTTTTAGTTAATTGTTGGGTGGTGGTGTTGGTGATGGTGATGGTCGTGACTCTGTGCTTTTATTGTTATTGTTTTTACTAATGCAAAAATAATATTTATCTAATTAATTAATGGAAAATTTACAACAACATCATCAGCAAAAACAAAAAATTAGAAGAAAATTTATTAATTATAATTGTAACTATATAAAGAAAAGATGAAATGTTTTTATAAAATTAAGTAATTTCCGCTTTATAAATAAATATAATTCACATGTTATGGCTTGTTTTGATGTATTTAAAATTTTTGCTGATTTTTTCATTTTTTGCGTCCTTTTTAATCTTTACTAACTAAATGACGAAAAGCAACACAAAAAATAAATAAACGTTTTTAAAAGGCAAAATAAAAACATGTCAATTTTCATGTCGTTTTAATAGTAATAAATTAATATTTTATTTTATTTCATAAACTTTATAATGCTGAGAATGAGATTTTCTTGTTTTGTTTGTTGTTTGTTTTTGCTTTTTATTATTGAAGGCGTTTATACTGTTGTCGTGTTTCTTTTTTTTTTCGTTCTTTTTTCTACTACTGTACGCTTGCTGTTGTTATTATTATTTTTCTTTCATTAAATTATAATTTTGCATTTATTATATGTATAATTAATAAATATTAATAAAAATAAGTGCAAAGAAATTAAAAAAAAACACAACGACAAGCAGCGCACAAACAGCAACAAAAAGAAAAAATTAGCGAAAGTTATGTTGCACAAAAATAAAATAAAATAAAAATGATTTAATTTGCATAAGAAAACAAAAAATGCAACCAAATATACATAAACAACAAGACGACGACATTGATGTAAAAAAAAAAAATTGTCTGAAATGCAAAGAAAAAAACACATTCAATAATGATATTTAATTTCATTCATAATTTATTTTTGCTTCGTTTCAAAAATTCTCTGTTTTTTTTTTTCATTTTATTTTGTTGCAAAAATTCCCACACAATATTTTTTTTGTTTTTATTAAATACTCTTGTTGCAGCGCGAATATTATACATATGAGTTTTTTTTTTCTTCTTTTAAATATTATTTATTTGCATATGCACTTTTAAGATGCTATTTCGCTGTTGATTTTTTTTTTATTTCATTTTTATTATAAATTTTTTAATGTGATGTTTTTGCAAATATTTTTTTTTTGTTTTTGTTTTTATTATTATAATTGCAGTAGATGCTTGTTATTGTTATCGTTAATTTGTTTGCATATTTTATTTGTGTTTATTATGCAATTGAAAGTTAATTATTTTCACTTTAAAGGATAAAGTGTAGTAACAAAAAAAAATATGAGGAATTAATGACAGAGCACCAACTGCAGCAATAGCATCCTTTTTTAGGCGAGATTTTGTTTGTCATTTGCCTGTCTGCTTGTCGTCTGTCTTAATTAGCTTTTTTTATGGTAAACAATACTTAAGTAGCTGCAATATATGCTTTTGTTGTTAATTTACATTTTTGATGATTGTTGAGGTTTATTTTTCGTGTGTGATTTTATTTATAAATTATGCAATAACAGGTATTAAGTGAGTGCACTGTTTGCATTTGGTGTTTATTTACTTTTTCCCATTTCAATTTGTTTATTACTAAACTACTTGACTATTTTCAATAGCTGTTTATTGTGAATGAATTTTTTTTTTTTATTTAATTACATTTAATGATAGGAATAACCGTCCATTGACTGTGTTTAATTCAATTTAATAAAAAAAAAAAAAAACAGAAAAATTCCCGCTTAATGCATGCATCATCATCCTGAATAAACAGCAACATGTGCTTTTTTATGTGTGAAAATTTTTTTCGCTAATTTTTTTTTTTTTTTTTGCCTGCACTTGATTATTTAATTTTTTTTTTTTTGTATTCGCTGCAAATGTGTGTACACAGTAATGTTGTTTATGTTTTTCTTAAGATTTTCATTGAGTAAAAGATGTTGCACATATTTAATAATTTTTTAAGGAGAGACCTCCTTAAATATATAATTTTTTGTTTTTAATATTTGTTTATGTTTAGTTTATTTGCTTAAGCGAAAATACAATATTCATTATTATAATTATTATTATTATTATTTTTGTTAGTTTAAACAATTAACCACAAATCATGTTTCTTTTGAATGTTTTAATTCTGCTTATTTTCGCTGATTATTTGTTTATTTTTGTATTGTTTCTGCAGTTGCAAAGTATACAATGTGCAAACTTTTTTTATAAATAAATATTTTGTTTGCAGTTTTTATTATTGTTTTTATTAAGAAAAAAAATACGTCGATTTGCAAACGTCCAACACACCACACCACCCATAGCGCATATATAAAAATTATTTCTGTCAAAACTGAGTGTTTTTTTTATTATTTATCTTTATCGATTTTTATTTGCTGTTGTTTATTCATGTTTTACTTGGTAAAAGTCTTCTTCTACTTCTTACTTTAAAATATTGCATATATTTTATCATATATACTATCGGAGATGTTCTCTAAGTGAAACAATAAACAATATTTAAAACGTTTATTCGTTGTTTTTCATTTAATAATTATAATTTATTTGTATAATATTTTGTCATTTTATTTTTATTATTTATATAATAGTTAGTAGTAGGTAGAATTGTTTATTTTCTTTGTATTATTTTTTTCGCGCTTTATTTACTTTATAAGTGAAGAATAATTCTATTTGTTTGTTTTTTCTTTAATAGATTCATTACATGCAATTTTCTTCTTTTTTTTAAAATTTTTTTTACACATTCTCGTACAACGAAATAAATAAAAGAAGAAAAATTATTTTTGTTTTTTTTTTTTTTTTATAAAATTCATTCATTGTGAAATTAAAAGCGCAAAAAAAGTGCATACATATGCAACGCGAAAAAAAAATCCTTGAATGTTGTTGCTGCTGCTGCTGTTGCTGCATGCATTGCAAAAGTAATAATAAACAAAAATAAAAATTAATTCAAAATAATAAGATGAGTAAAATTTTACGATTAAAATAATTTTTTTTCTGTAAATAAAACAGACAAAACGACGCGCCGCAAACAATGTGTGGTTTTTTTTTTTTTTTGTTTTAATAGTGGTGTTTTTGTCGCATTGCTTTTTTATTATTATTATTATTTTTGTTATTGTTATGATTATTATTATTTGGTTGTTGCAGGCGGTAAATATGCATTGTTTATATTTATGTAATATTTTTGTTTATAATATATTGTAGTGAAAGGAAGGTATCACTTTTTTGTATGTTATGTATGTTGCTTCAAGATTTGCTTATACTTGTCAATCCGATTGATACCGTGATTATTTTTTTAAGACAATATTATTAATTATTACGTTATAACGTCTTTTTTTTATATTTAAACGCTTTAAACTGTCGTTTAGGTTTTATCGTTATTAAAATGATTTTATTTTTACTACATTTTAAACGGATACAACGCGATAACAACTACTTTGTATCGCGATGGATAAGTAAGGACTTTCTATTTATTAAAATAATAATATAAATTTCTTTTTTCTTCCTCTTTGCGGCCTATATGTTTTAAAAAGCAAAGAAAATACGCTTTTATTATATCTTGATATATTTTTTAATGTTTTATATATAGCGCAAATGCGCGTAAATTTATTATTACTAATCCGTATAATTATCTCAACAAATTATTTATATTATTTTAAACTTTTTTTTGCAATCATAAAATTTTCTGTACGTTTATTTTTCTTGTGTTTTTGAGTCTTTAATTATTTATTTTAATTAATTGTAATATTTCCTAAATAAAAAAAAAAAAAATGCCGCAGCATTGCCGCCGTCGTCGTACCGTATGATAATAAATAAATTTTAATATCATTTAATTTGTTTATATAAATTATTTATTTATTGTCTTGATGTTGGTGCTTTTTTTTTTGTTTTTAATCATTTTTATTTTTATTATGTTTGCGAACTTTCATAATGTAATTTTTTTATTGTTTATGTCTGGTTGAAACATAACATTATTATTATTATTATTATTTTTATATTTTGATTGTAGTTATACTGTTATTGTTACTGTTGCTTATATAATATGTATATATATATATATAACTTTATATTTTATTTGTTGCGAATTTTTTAAAAGGGGAAAAGTTTTACTTTATTTGAAATGAAAAAAAAATTTAAATGACTTTTAAGCTTTGTACGCTTGTTTTTTTTTTTTTTTTTGTAATTTTTGCCTTTTACACATGCAACAAAAAGTTAAATAATAAATAATAATGCAATAAAATTAAAGTAATATTAAGGTCGACAGTGTTAAGTTGTTTTATTTATTTATTTATTTTGATTAATGAATTTTTATTAGCTGTTGTTATTGTTTATTTCTTATAATTGTTCTGTTGCATGTGTTTTTTTCGTTGATAGAAAATTATTTGTATAAAAAACAAAAGTTAATAATAATTATGCTAAAAAAAAATCAAATTAAAAATAAGAATTTATTTTATTTTATTTTTTAGATTTATTTATTTAATAAAATAAAAGCAAAAAAAAAATAGCACCCGTACTAAATAAAATTGTTACTTTCACTTTCTAGTTTTTCTATATTTCGTTTGCAAATTTTTGCGGTTTTTTTTTCTTTTCTTTTCCATTCGGTTGCAAAGCAAATACCGAATTGAAATGGTTTTGCGTTTTTTTTTTGTTTGCTTTTGCTGTTGCTGTGAATACAATTTTAAAATCTAAATTGATGTTTCTGAATAAATTTGAATTTTATTTTATTTTTTTTTTGTGATAATTAAAGATGATAAAAGTTATGATTTTCTGCCATTGACATGACAGCTATTAATTTTATTTTCGGTCGTAAATGATTATTTATTTATTTTTTGATTTTGATTATTTATTTTAACGATGTGTTGTCGTTTTTTTTTTTTCGCCACAGACAAAGTGAAAATTATTAATAAATTTATTTTTAGTTTTTTTTGGCTTTCTAGAAAGAGATTAATTAACAAATTTAGTGGCATTAAGTGATTAATTAATAATCTCTAATTATGATAATTATAATTTTATTTTTTGTTTAAATAAATATTTCTCAAAGCTTTAATGCATGCTATGCTTTTTTTATGAGAAAAAAAAATGAAAAAGAAATTTT
Source organism: Ptychoptera contaminata (assembly GCA_963942525.1). NCBI lineage: Eukaryota > Metazoa > Arthropoda > Insecta > Diptera > Ptychopteridae > Ptychoptera > Ptychoptera contaminata. The sequence goes on from OZ012637.1 coordinate 7,880,594, forward strand.
ATCTCTTGAAATATGTTTTGCGATTTAATTACAATTTTTTTTTTATTTTTTGTTGATAAATTATTTAATAAAAATAAAAAATAAAGAAAAAGCAGACAAGAAATCCTTGAGACATTCAACACTATATAACTAAGATATAAATGATCAAATTAACTTATTAATAAATTGTTTTAATTCTTTAGTTTTTTTTTTTTAATGTTTTTGTGACTAGCGGAAAAAAAAACTAGACGAGAAATATAAATTTCAATGACAAATTATGTTTAATTTCTATGTTTTTGGTTGTTGTGCCCCGTGTTTTGAGGTTTTTAGCACATAAAATTTTATTTTTCCTAGACGACAAGACTCACTTTAAATAATAAAAAGAATACAACGTTAGGAAGAACATAGAATTACCTTGGCCTTTTCTTAATTTTTGTTTTGTATTAATCTATGCCGAACACCACCTGAAACATACCTGAAAAAATAAAATTTTATATTTATGCTTTAAACGCGTTAATTATAATTTAGTTTAAATTTAAAATATTGAAAGTTTCTTTTTTATTTCTATTATTATTATCATCAGGGTCATGCCAATATTTTTCCTTTTCTTTTCGCATCATTAAATTGATTAGTTGTTTGTTAATTATGAGAAAAGAAACATTATGCAAAGGTAAATAAATGTTATTTAAGATCTTTATGCTAACAAAAATTAAAATGTATTTATGTGCTAAAAAAAATTATTAAGAAATTCAAAGGAAAAAAATTTCGTGCGATAAAACTTGAGGTGCAAAAAAAAATTATCATTTTTTTTTGTCTGGTTTTCACTAACTGCTGTCCTGTCTCGCCATATAAACATATTTTATTCATATGATTTCACACAGTTTGTGTGTTTTATGATCGTTTTTATTACTACCTTAGATTATGTTTGTTTTTTCTTTTTTTATATTGATTCAATCGATTTTTAGTAGTATTTAAAGTTAAAAAAAAACGAACCTTAAAATAAAAATTTAATGGGTTGCGTAATTTTTGTGTAAATTTTGGTATTAACAATCATTAAGTTTGATTGATTAGTTTATCATTTGTGTTGATTGGTTATTTTTTATACACAAGACCAACAGTGTTGAAATTTAAATTAAAAACTTATTGCTGCTACAAGAAGGGACTTTGAATACCGTGATGAATAGTTAAGGATCATATTTTGTGCCATTAAATAATTATAATAATAAAATAAAATTGGGTTTGGATAATGTATAATTGTTTAACCATAGAAATGTGTGAATTGTGTAATGATGATCACTAACGAAAGTTGTAATATTCTTTATAATCGCGAAATTTTGTAAAAAAATTCTTTTCTGCATTCCTATTAGAGAAAAACCTCTGCTCTATTTTAACGCATTTTTTAGAAAATTCATTTAAAAGCCTCCACTGTATTATAATTTCAATTCTAAAATGTTTCCAGTAAGCAGGAGCCATATCATAATGATGTAATTCCTTAATAAGTGCTTGAATAAAAAAATAAATTTATTTTTAAACGCGTAAACGAAATGATAAGAAAAAATAAATAATTTGTTGTTTAAATGCAATTTTTTATGTTTGTTTGTTGTTTGTCTTCTTATTTTTGTTTAGCGCATAAAAAACAAAACCATAAACATTTATCAAAAATGAAAAAACAGCAACGAATAAAAGACAAACAAAAAAACTACATTAAAAAGGATTGACCTTAATCGTTTCGTTATTATTATTATTATAATTATTTTTTTAAAAATTTATTTTTTCGCTTTAATTTTCTTCTTCTTTTTTATGTTATCGCGGTTGTTATGATGGTTGTTGTGTTGTGTTTTCATTTTTTTTTTTTTTCAAAATGCAATAATATTGTTTGAAAAAAAAAAACTGTATGCATATTTCCTGTCATTTATTATTATTATTTTTATTATTTATTTTTTTTTTTTGTATTTTATAATAAGCACAATAACGCAGTAATTTAATAATAATCATACAAAAAAAAAATTAAAAGGAATAAAGAAGAATTTTTTTTTAAAGCATAAATAAATGAGTAAAAAACGACTGAAAAAAAGATGAATGAATGAATGAATATATCTGCTCTGAATGTTATATACTCATGTATACACTATATTTGTATTTATACAACGAAAACAGTAACAGCACAGTAGCAACAAGTGTTTTTGTAGTATTTATTATATTATGTTATTATTATTATTATTATTAATTAATAATATTTCTATGTAGATTATATGTTGCTGTTTTAATTTTTGTTATTTTATTTTTTGTAAATATTTGTATTTATTTTTTACTTTTTAATGTAATATTATTATTGATTTTGTTGTGTCAATCAATGTTTAATCATCTCATGTCAAAGTTTAAATAAGAATATTTGTTTGATAAATTTTTACCAAAAAGGGTTATTAATCAGCATAAGAAATAGATTAGAAAAAGATTTTTTAAAAATTAGATCCTACAAATGGATAATTAATTTAATTATTGGTTTATTGGCAGCTTTTATTAGGCATAATGAAATAATTTAATAATTTGGAGTAAATAACGTTTTATTATAAAATAAGAATAATAGAGAAGTGAATAATTTATTGCAATATTTATCGTTATCTTGACAAAAATAATAAAACAATGAATGAATTTTTAGTGGATTACTTGTATTTGTCTCTAACTACAATCAAATTAATATTTTAGTATTATAAAATTCTCTTTAAATATTATTTGAGCTGCATTATTATTATTATTGTTGTTTTATATTTATAACGTCATTAATAAAAATATGTTTATAATTATTTTCGTTTATAATTACTATCTATTTACTACTTATTTTGTATACAAATAATATTATAACATTGTTGTCTTGATTTTTTATGCAATTAAAAGAAGCAAAATAAAATCATTGTATGTAGTTTATTACAATGTAATTATGTCATTTGGAATGTAATATTTTTTTTTTATTATAATTATTTATTGTATTAATTGATGTAGATAAGTAAAATTTCGAAAAAAAATAAATAGAAAATAAATATATTTTTGCATAAAAGGAAACTGCTTTAAATAATAATAAGAAAAATTAATATAATTACTGCATACTAACATGACTCTGATAAAATAATAATAAAAGGTTATGCGCTTACTCAATAAATTATTATCGGATTGTTATATTATGTTATTTTTTGTTTATATTTATGTTTTTTTTTTTGTATATGTTTATTTCTATTTATTTACAATTTAAATTAAATTAAACAAATTGTTTGTGCATATTTTCTTTTTACTATATATTTGTTATTAAAATCTATTTAATAATTATTATTATAAATTTAATCAACTGTTGTGCGTGTGTTTATCAACAAATATTTTTATTTAAAATGTTTTTAATACGTGCCCCATTGGAATGCATTAAACATATAAACATAAGATTGTTTTATATTTATTTACAATAATTTTATCTTGAATATTTATTTCTTGTTTGCTTATTTTTGCATTTTTATTAATTAAACACAGGTCATTAGTTCATATGACTTTTTATTATTATTATTATGTTTTTTTTATTAATGCCAATCTTATTTTAAGCGCCTATTTATGTAGTTATGTTTCTTCTTTGTGTAACTACATGTTTTGTTGTGAGAATAAAATGAAGAAAAAAATTGTATTTTTCTTTTAATTTGTTTATTTTTATTTTATTGCAATAATTATTAATGAATGAGAATGACTAAGAATAGTGGTTTGTTTGTTTGTTTATTTGTTTTTTTATTGAATGAATGTTATGTATTTTATTTTTTTATTTAGGTTTATGCGAGACTAATTAACTAACTGTGAGTGTGGGTTCTGTTGTTTTTCTTTTCCTTATTTTTAATTTATTCGTTAAATTGGTAGGATTTTTATTAATCATAATGGCATAGACTTATGTTTAATTCAAAATAAAAATACAGTTTTAGTGTTTATGCAGCCGAATTTATGCAGCCTAAGTACAATTATTAGTTAAATTTAATCTGTAGTTGATTAAAAAATGTTCAATAATATTTAATTACACCGGTATTGTATATTCTACAATTTAATAATAATTATTTATCACTTTCTTGTATGGTCTTCTTGGTGATTCCCAGTATTTAGTATTTTAGAATTGTAATAGTTTTATCAAAGATACGTCATAAAAATAATAAAATTTAAAATAAACAAAAAATGTTACTCAATCCTTGTGAAATAATAGTTGGCTATTATAGTAGAAAATATTTATTTAATAAAAATAAGAATAAAAATTTTTAGCGTAAACGAAGCACCAAATAAATAACGAACGAAAAAATGATTATTTTAAATTGTAATAAATTTATGAATGAAATTTTTCATTTTATTTATTTTATTTTATTCTAAATACACAAACAATAAGACAGACAACATATTTTTTATTTATATATAAATAAGCGAAGCATATAAAAGCAATATAGAAAAAGTTTAAGCCGTCGTCGTCGTCATCGTTAGTACTATTGGCTTTGTCGATTTTTCGTTTCTTGTTAAAAATTATTTATGCTGTGTCTGTTTATTTGTAGTATTTTTGTAAACATATTTTGGTAAAGATTTGCAGTACAATTGAATGAGAAATACATATATTATTGTTTACTATTAAATAAATAGATATTGATGAAAATAAAAGTTTTGCGATGAAAAAAAACGTTGAAAAATATCAATATTTTGCAAATGCAATTTGCAATCCTGTGTCCATTCTGCTTTTATAAAATTGAATTCGGTTGTGTGTTTTTTTAAAACAAACCAACTCTGCAATGAACAGTGTTGAGTATTTTTATACTGAAAATTATTTATTACTATTTTTCTTTTTCATATTTTAGTTGTCTACGACCTCGTATTTTTCTTGTTTTATTAAAATATCAGTTTATTACTTTAATTTGTTAATTACGTGTCCTTGTTGTTGTTACTGTTATTGAATCCCATATATCATTTTAAAACCCCGTTGAGATCCGTTTACATTTTGGATCCAATAAACGATGTCTACAAATTATTATTTATTACTTTTATAATTTTTATTTAACAATTTGCTATTAAATTACTACTTACTTTGGTTTTAATTAATTTAACAAATCAAGTTCTTATTACCTTACCTGCTACCACTCTGAAAATCAGTTTTTTTTTTTTTGTATTTGTTATTTGACAGGATAAGGTACTTTGTGAGAAGTATATCATAATTTTATTGATGAGTTTAGTATTTATGAATATTAATTATTAGTCAATTAGTTAAATTTATTATTTTCCGGTTCTATGATAATTTATTTATGGATTGTACCAATTGTAGGATACTTTCTATATCCAATATACCTTTTCTAAAAGAAAGAGTGCCGAGAAAAAGCTTCTGACACACAGGTCTGTAGTTATTGTGTATGATGGCCCAATTGAAATCTCTTTGTAATACATGTTTTTATTTTGCTATTTTATCGCTTAAACGATTTCTTTCTACAGAATTTTTGTTACATTATACAAGTTTAATATACAGTTTATTAGATTATTTTGTCGTGTGTGTTGTTGCTACTGCTGCTACATTTTCTGATCACATAATAATTATTGTAGTTACTTTAAGGGGGTACATAACTCCCAAAAAAAAAATCATATTTATTTATTTATGTTGCAGTCGCCTAGCACAATGTGTGTTTGTTTTTATTGTATGCAATTTATTTATTTCAATAGTATTTTTGATAAAATATGATGTAAGTTTGTGTGCAAATTGCATGTTAAATAAGCATAAAGCATTTAATCATCTTACATAATCTAATGATATTTGTTTGCCGGTCTTATTGTTATGTTATTGTTATTATTATATATTTATTATATTTTTTTACTGTTTTAAACTATGCCATGTTACTAAAACGCTTAAATTTGTTTCTTGTTTTATTTTGCATTCTTGATTTTATTTTTATAATTTATTTATTTATTTAATTAAATACGTGGAAATTTGTTAATATTTTCTTTGCCATTTTCTGTTGTTTATATATATTTATTTTTGTAAATATTTATATAAATTTAAATAATAAAATATATATATATGTATATAACAAGAATTATAACATCTGGGAAAATAATGGGTATATGATTATTTAGAAGGCGCCAGGGAGTGGTGTATTTAACTTTTAAATATTTTTGGAATTAAACATTATTATTTTTTATTTTGTTAAAAGTTTATATTTTTAGCACGTGCAAAATAAATATGTAGGGGATTATTATGCAAAATTTAAATATATATATTTTTTGTTAATTTTGTTGTTTATTGATTTGTAATTTTATTTCAATGCATTTTCACTATTTTATTAAATCTGCAATCGGTTTTTTTAAATATGTTTTTATTGATTTTTAATTAACAGAGTTATTAACAACTTTGGTAAAATTTAGGTGTTTGCTTTAAATAGAATTTCTTTTAAAAATTAATGACATGACTTATTTTGACGATCTATGAAGTTTGTTAAATATTCTGTCGTCCAATAAATAAATCACAAAACACAATATTATGCAATAAAGGAAATAATTACAACAGAAACGTACATTAATCTAATTTGTGTTTTGCATTTTTAATTATTTTTACAAAATTTAAAAACAATTTAGTAATTTTCTTAATTAATAATATTTAATGCATTTAAATTTGTGACAATAATTATGTATTGTCGCGTTATTTGATAGAATTTTAATTGATTTATAATTTTTTTGTGGTTTTGTAGTTGTAAAATTTTTTTTTTATTTAAATCAACTAGAAATGTTATGCAATAAATAAATATGTAATTTGATTGATTTGAGATTTTTTTCTGTTGTCGTTTGTTACGTAAAATATGGTTATGAATGAATGAATTGAATATGCCACATCGTGTCGACATTTGTGCTATAAAATAGGAAAATCTCTTGTGTTTATTTGCTTAAACTAAACCATTAGCTAACAATTGGTTTGTGTTTGTCAAATTCAATGTAGGAAATAGTCATGAGTTTTGATTTTCATTATTTATTTATTTTTTATTAACAGCTAAAGCGTGATGAAAAAATGAATAAAATAATTTTTTGTTACATTTCAATAATTCTATTCTGATAAAAAAAAAATTATCTTTTGTCTATTTGCTTAATATTTGGATTATGGTTTTTGGTTAAATTTTTTTCGAGTTATTTTATGTTTTTATTTTGATGTATCTCTAAACTATTCGAATACAGAAAATAAAAAAATGATTGATTACAATTTAATATTTGTTAAGTAGTGAAAAAAAAAAAAAGTTTAGTATCTCTGAGTCACACAATTTATTATAATTTCTTAGAAGCAACAAACACAGTGAATTCTCAATTTTAACAGAATTTCTTTTGATTTTTTGGGGTTTTCTGAAATTTATGCAATTATTTTTAACTTTAACCAACGTTTCTATATAGATTCATATAAATCAATTAGTTCTTATACTTTAGCGACTTAAAATCAATTGAAAAATAAAATAACTTTTGTATAAGCCAGGAAATTTTCCTTTATTAATTGTCCTAGAATCGCGAAAATATTTGAAAATTCAGAACATTTCTAAAATAACCGTAACAATTGACAATTTTATTTTAATTTATAAGCTAATTAAATTGTTATTTATTTAATCAGTTCTAAATGTTGAGAATTGAGTGTTGTGTACTGATTTCAAAAAAGACAAATAACATTGTTTTTACCAACGAAAGCATTTTTTTCTTTGATTAAATTGTTGACAGATCATATAAATGTTGGATTTTGATGGATTAAATAATTATTTAATTTAGATTATTAAGTTGTTTAACAAATTCATTGAATTGTTGATCAGAACTGTTGAACACAATAGTGATTACTCTGTTTTTCCATTTTTGTCTTTTATTTCATATTGTTAATAAAAAAAAATCATAAAAATATTAAATGAAAAACTCTTTTTTCTTTATTCATTTTAGTTTTGATCTTCGTTAATGACATGCAACATTATGTTATTAGAAGATTATAAAGCAAAATGTTAAGAAATAATAATAAGAAAGACAGACTATGACTTTATTTATTTTCTTAATTATTCATTGGAATTTCTTTTTCTATCTTTTTTTTTTTAGTCATAATTTAGTTTAAAAAAAAATGCTACACTTGATTAGTTAAATTCTTCTTTCTTTTCGTAATTATAAAATTAAAATTAGATGATGAAAAAAAAAAACTAAACTAAATAAAAGAGATTATCATTGGATATAGAGTAAAATTGTCGCAGTAGAGCCCCAGCCAGTCACCAAAGTAATAGTCACGTGTGGTCAGATAGAAAATAGATGGAAATTATTTTTAAATAAAAAATACCGATTTCTTGTCACTCTGTGTGTTGTTTAGGAATTTCTTTAATTTTCTTGTTATCTTATTATTCCAATACAAATAATAATAATAAATAATCATGAATTATGGTATAATAATAGAAAATAAGATTAGATGAAGAACAACAAGAGCAAAAAATTTATCACCGCGGGCGACATATACTTATATATTTGTGCTTTTAATTTTGGGTTGATGTTGTCGTTGTTGCTGCTGCTGCTGTTGTTGCTACTTAAACATAATTAATTACATTTCTTGTGAGGTTTATTTTTCTAATGCTTTTTTTGACATTTGATGTTTTTTTTGCTTTTGATAATTAGATTCTTTTTTTTTTTTCTCTATTTAAAAATTATCTTTGCATTGAGGTATTTTTTTGCGCTTTAAATTCTTATAACTTGACGGCAACTCGTTGATTTAATTTGCTTTTATCTTGTATGTTTGTGTGAATTTTACGATCCGTGTTTTATTATGATTAAAATTATTTAGTTCATAAGAAATGATGAGTCACAATAATACACCTTTTCTGATGACTACCTTTGCTTTTCATTTAAATACATTAATTTATTTATTATTCGTAAAGCTTAATCAATAAAAATGAATCATAGTTATCGCGTCCACTACGGAAATAAACTTTGTTTATTTTCTTTATTTATTTATTTATTTGAATAATGCATTTTTTCACCATGTAACTTCTTTATATTAATAGTTTTTATAAATAACGATTACGCAATGATGAATTACAACAAACAATTTTAATTACAATCTTAATAAAATAAACGTTTATATTTAATTATAGAGTAATGTTTGTTTTAAGTAGAAATTAGTATTTTTAGAGGTTAAACAGGATAACACGTATTTTAAATTGTAAATACATTGTTGTACATATGCTGCATAAGCAGAGAATAAATGATTAATTCTCTGCTAATGCATCGAAAAATATTTATTTACTTAAAATTGGAAAAAGTATAACACGTTGATTAAATTGCACAAATATTGCTGATTTTTTTTAAAATAATACTCTGATCACGTCTTAGTTTTATTTGCAAAAAAAAATACAAGAAACTATTTTTATTTATAAGATTTTTTTTCTTATAAAAATTGCACTATATGTGCTTTTTGTAAACTATGGCAATTAGGAAAATAAATTTTAACTCCAGGAATAAATCATGTATACTAAAGTTATCAAAGCCAGTAGCATTGTTACCGTTTTTCTTCACTATTCTAATTATTTACTGGCATTTTGATTTTGTGTATTTAAAATATTATTTTGTGTAACGATGCTGATACTACGGACACAGCGTTTCTTAATAAATTTAATAAATTTTTTGCAAAAATAAATTAACAATTCAAAAATTGTAAATAGTTTTCAAGAGTATCAATGTGCGTTAGTAGGTCGCTAAAGTAATTAAATTTGTCTATTGAAAAAATTATTTAAAAGTAAAAAAAAAATACACATTTTTCGACCATAAATTATTTACGCAAATTTACGCATAATTTTTCAATTAATAATCAATAAGTATTATGAACAATTAAAATTATAATATTAATAATGATTGTCTAAAAATCATATAAAAAGAAATAAAACTTTTACAGAATAAACAATTTATGTTTGTTCGTTTATTTTTTTATGCACACCACAATAACCAACTACTGTGGCTAAGTACTCATTCATTCTATAGGTAAATATTCTCATTGTAATTGGTTTTTATTTAATTTTCTTATTCTTGTCTTCTTTTTGTCGTTTTTTTTTTTGTTTTGGTTGTTTTAAATTCGTTTATCATATTGATTGCTGTGGTGGTGTGGTACACATTACTTGTGTAAATTTTCGCTGTTGTTGCTGTTATTAATATTTATTTGTAAACAAGAAGGAACGTGTTTAAAGTTTTCACGCTTACATTGTCTATATTATTTCCGGTACTTTGTTTTATTTCATTAAATTTGTCTTTGGCATTTCTTCATTTTTATTTTTTCGTTTTTTTTTTTGCGTAAGTAAATTGTCTCGACAACAAATGATGAAAGATCTTGATGAAATAATTAAATAAAAACAACGAATAAAAAAAAGCCATTAATTACTTTATTAATGAAAATTTATTTATTTGTTGTATTTTTTTAAAGGGCAGTTTGTAGTGTTTTTACTGTGTGTTTTTTTATGTTTTCTTTTGCATTTTGCGTTGGTCTCTTTATACTCTTGTTAATTTGTCTTTCTTTTTTTTTTTTGCCAATGATAAAAATTGCGTATTTGTTAGACAATTTGGAGTTTTGATGACAATAAATTTAATATGCTTATACTTAATGTGCTGATAATTTATTTTTTCGTTTTTTTTTGTAAATAAAACAAACAGAAAAATGTTAATAATTTTAATAAAACGACGTGAGTGACATATTTCTTGATTTTTTTTTTTCTTTTTTTAAAGCCATCAAAATTTGATAAGTTTCCTTCATCAAGTTTCATTTAAAACGAAAATAATTTCAATAAAATAAAAAAAAAGAAACGAAACGAAAATATAGCACAAATATTGAAAACAAAAATTTTTTTTTTTGTTTTTTTTGGTAAAAGAAATTAAAAATATTTGTTTTTTTAAAAAAAAAACGAACAATACGTTTGGCGACTTAATTTCTGTGACAAAAAAAAATAAAAAAGCTAAGTCTCGACACATGTCAATATGTACAGAAATATAATTTTGTGTGTTAAGAAAGAAAAAATAAAATTTTATAATGGATCTGTGTGGTAATGATGTTTTAGCGTTTTTGTTTTTGTTTTTTGCAATAAATTTCCACTATTAGCCTAGAAATATTTATGTTGATTTAGATTAGAGAAAAAAATCAAATTATGATTAAAGTTATCTCGTCACTTGGATACACATTTCGTCACCTTGGTCTCATGTCAAATGTCGTAATAAAATAGAAATTAATTTTTAAAAAAAAGTGTAAATTTGCAGCTTTTTTTTTGAATAGTAACTTGGCAATACGAGATTATCTACGTTGAAGCATAAATGCATCGTCAAGAAATTATTCAATTGTTATTTTTTCAATACAATCAAAATTTGCAATGTATAAGTGCAAATGATTGAAAAATAAACATTTATTGCTCTAGTGACTCTCGCATAATTAACCTATTTATTACATAAACATAATTTGTCGCATTTATTTAATTTTGAATAATTTTCTGATACTGGTTGATGACACTTATCTGATGATCGTTGCTAATGATTATGATTAAATTATTTAAATTAGTTTCACTTATTTTTTGGTAGCTGCTGTTCACATAAATTAAATAGAAAATTGTGTTTAAATTACAGCAAAAAAAAGCATAATTTTCATAATAATTTATAATAAATTTTTTTTTTTCAACGGAATAAATAGAGTGAAAATTTTTAATGAAGCGTTTATACGTTTTTTGTTCTGACGGGAATTTTTATGTGGTTTATTTTCCGCGGTAATTTTTCTGGTCACCAACAAAAACATAGTTTTCGATAATTTTCTATGCATAAAATTCTTTATGACTGATTTTAGTTTATTTACTTTTCTTCTAGGAAAAAATCACTTAAGTTAGTTTATTCAGGTGTTTTTTTTTCATTATTTAAATTCAATAATAATTTTTTCTACTTATTATTTTACCTACTTAAAACGCATAACATTTAAAGACGCATTCAAATAATCAATCAAAGACAAAATAAATAAATGATTTATGGATTTTTTATTAAATGAATAATTAACAAATAAAGACGACGATGAAGGAAATTTATGTTTAATAAACAATAAAATTATGAAAAATACTAAGTAAATAGTATGAAATTCGTCGTTCGTTTTACCTTCAAGCTATAATTTAATTATTTAACCTGAATATCCATTGTTTTATTACTTAAAAAATTAATTAATTAATTAATATAGAAAATAAATTATTTAATGTCTTATCGTTAATAATAATCGTTAACTACTGTATTGTTGTTTGCTTCTTCTTCTATATAAAAACACAAATTTAGCATATCGAATTGGTAATTTTCATGTTTTTTTGCATTAATTTAAATTTTTACCCCTTTTTGATTTGTTTTGATTCAACAAAAATTACGCTATTTTTTTATTGAATAATAAAGCAAAAAATTACAAGGAAGACGATAAAGAAGAAAAATAATTTTTACAACCGCGATAAGTATCACGGTACTTTGTTGTCGCGACGAAGAATCACGTGAAATCATTTTGGGTCAGTCTTTGTCTGCTGATTGTTATTTTAATTTTTCCTACTATGTATTACGTGATCTTATTGGGATATTTATTTAAATAAAAAAGAAAAAGAGTTGTGTGTTACCTTCTACAAATGAGAAAACCTTTAACTTGCTTATGCTAATAATAATAATAAATTTTAGTGTTTTAAATTCAAACAGAGAAAATGTTAAAAAAATAAAATTAAATAAATACCACATCACAGACGTCGTTTATATTACGAAATTATTAACACACTAAATAAATATATACGATTATATTATTATTAACATATTTACGACGTTTTTTTATTAATAAAAAAAAAAATCATAAATCGTTAACGTGTGTAACCCCCATATGAAATAAAATTAACGAAAAAATAAACTAACCGGCCGGCGGTGATGGTTATTCAGTTTTTCTTATAAATGAAAAAATATTCAACTATAACGATGATGGTTAAGGTCGTAATTATGTTAGAAATATTGTCTGAGGTAGTTTTTTTTTTAATTATTTTAATTAATTTGCTTGCTAAAATAGTATTTATCCAAAAAAAATACACATGCACACACAATAGGTGAATATTTTAATAACAACAGCGAATACCAAGAACAGCCCAACAGCCAGACTGTCCTCGATTCTTTTTTTTTTGTTTAAACTAAATTTTAATTTTCAATTTTATTTAATTAATTAATTTATTTTTTTTTAAACATTTTATTAAATAATTTTCTTTGTTTGCGAAATTAGCTAAAAAAAAAAAGAAAAAATTGAAATTGTTGGTTGTGTGGCTTAACCTTGCACAATGTTGATCACCTGACTTTTTGTGGTTTTTTATTATTTTTTTTTTGGGTTTAATTAATTGAAATTTATGTTTATTTATGTTTATTTTATTTTATTTGTTAATTTGCTTTTAATATTTTAATTAATTTTAAATTAATTCGTTTATTGGAAATATTTGTTGTTGTTGTTGTTGCTGTGCTTTTTTTTATTTATATATTTGATGGAAAATTTTTAAACTTTAAAAAAAAATTCTGTTATAATTTTTTTTTTTTTTTTGCAATGCTTATTTGTGGGCGGCCTTCAATTAGTTTATTTGTAAGACATTGAAGGTAATATAATAATAATTAAAATGAATAAAATTGATTTGAATGAGATGGTAAGGATAATTTCATACATTCTTTAATTGGGGTAGAAAAAATATATAAGAAACCGCCAAATGTTGTGTGTGTCTAACGTTAATTATTTATTCTCGAGATATTAATTTACTTTTTGATTTCTTTGATTTAAAGTATTTCACTGAATTTTCTGAATTTTTTTTTTTTTTTTTGAGTTTTTTTCTTTACTTTAACTATGATGTTAATAAAAAAAACTTGATGAATGATCCAAATGAATTAGTTTTTTTACCTGGTGAGATGTTACTACATACATAATATAATTAACAGTAAGGTGTTGAAAAATATAATTAGAATTCAATATATGTACGAGTATATATATATAATATTTACATTTTCTATTTAACAAATTTATTTACCTTTTACTTAACTTTGATACAAATTTAATTTAAATCAGTTCGTTTGTTTGATTTAAAAAAAGAAAATTTATTTATGCTGCTACTGCTATTATTCTTTTTTATTTAATTTTTCAATTATTTTTTAGCTAAATTATTCATCGTTCATATTTTTATGCTTTTTTAATTTAAAGTTTTTTTTTTTTTTTGGTTAAATTAAACCGTTTATCGTGATTATGATGATGAAAAGTTGCGTGATTTACACAAAAGAATTAAAATTAAATATTAATTTAAATTTAAATTTTTTGTTGTTTGAAAATATGATTATAATGTCGTTTTTAATGTAAAAAACAATTATCAGGTGAAAGTTTATACAATTGTTGGTTAGTACCACATAGTTTTCTAAATGTAACATTTTCAAAAAATAATTATAATAATTTAACTAACTCTATTAATTTAATTATGGGTGATAAAATCACAGTAGGTGGTATTTATTATTTATGCTTATTTACATTACATTCAAAGCATACATACGAGTATTATGTAACAATAAAAATGATTAAATATGACGATTTTTATTATTATTATTATTTATTTATTTACTTTTACACAATTAAGTACTTTTATTGTTTATTACTCTTATTAAAAGCATTTGCTGATTTTTTTTTTTTTGATTATTATTTAGTTGTTTTTTTTTCGCCAAATTTTCTATTGAAAATTGTTTGCTTTGCTGTTTTTTAATGCTGCTCTTAATATGGAAAACTTTCACTAAAAATATTTTAATTTTTTGATTGATTATCTTCGATCAAGTAATTGTGCGTTAAAGAGATTTTTTTAAACTGTTTATGCTAAAATTAAGAAAATAATTTTACGTGTAATTATTGATGAGATTAAAATTGTTATTTTTTGTTGGACTCGACACCGTGTAACAGCATTAAACACTTTGTTTTTTGTTTGATGTCTAAATTTCGCGGAAATGTTAGTTTATACAGTTGACTGATGTCTGTGGTTTATAAAAGCCTATTTAATTGATGGCATTAACTACTGTTTAATAAATTTATATCACATTTCTATTTTGTACTTAAACCACTCGTGAGTTTTGCATTGTTTTGTGCGTGCTATGTTTGTTTAGCCCTAGATGCAAGAAGCAGTCTTTACAATTAAAGTTTCTAAGAAATGGTTAACATTTAATTTGACCACAAAACAACACACACTTTAACTAAAGTAATTAAATAAATTGGTAATAATATAAATAATAATAATAATAAAAAAATATATAAAAATAATTATTTTAAATCGTGTAACATATGATAAACGAAGGGCGGCGGTCATCACCGCATCACACATTAAAATAATAATAATAATAATATTTATTTTTTTGTGTAAATAAATGTGGGTTACATAATTAAAATGTTTTGTCATAAAAATAAATGAAAATAAAACATAAAACTTAATGATGAAAATATCTTGTGAAAATTCTATAAAACTAAAAACAATAAAAGATATTTTTAATTTTTTTTTCTTCTCTAATAAATATTTTTATCATAAAATCATAATTTTAATTATGATTATTACATATTAATAATCATTTTATATATTTTTATTATGTTATTAAAATATTATTGTATTTTCTAAAAAAAAAAATAGGGATATTTTATGTAGAATCTATTTAATTTTCTTAAATTAATATTGAAAATATTTTAACGCGATGTAACGCTGCGTAACAACGTATTGCAATGCCGCAACGCAAGTTAGACCGGCCCATTCAACAAGCGAAACAATATGAAAAACATAAATATAATTACTTTTATTTTATTTGACACATCTGCTTAACATAATTATAAAATTTTTTTGAAAATAAATAAATAAAAAAAATCATTCAGGATTTCCGTTATTTTTAATAATAATAATAATAATAATTTAATTTTAATTTTAATTTAATAATAAACAAATATCATTGGCGATCAACAAAACAACTACCAGCAATAACGTTACATATTACATACGATGAACTGAAAATACACTTGGATATTACACATAACATGTAATTATTAATTATTAAAGCTTGCAAAAAATAAAAAATAAACACTTTTTCGTTTTTCATCAATGCACAATTTTATTAGAATTTTTATATATATTTGTTTTGAAATTTTTAATTTTCCATGTCGAATTTCATTGGTTTTGCATTAAAAATTGTATTCTTTAAATATTGAAGGGCTGCGAAAATAATTGTTTAAAAATTTTGTGCAAAAAAAAAAAGAAGAAAATATACATATATATATATATTTTCTTGTAAAAACAAATTAATTATTTAATTATTTTTCCTTGGAATTACAAATAAACATATGACATCTGATGACAGTTGGTTGATTTTATATTTATTTTTACTTACGTTTTACATTTAAGTTCTTTTGTTTTGCTTTTTAATATTATTTACAAGCCTGAAGGTAATTTTTATTAGCGATTTTAATACTTTAGTACTTGTGGCGAACAGACAAAAAGAAAAGAAAAATTTTACAATTATTTTAGGTGAATGTTTGTGTAATACGTTTTTGGCTTGTGGCTTTAATAGTTTTGTATTTTTTATTATTATTGTTAGTATTGTTTGTCTGCTAAAATAACGACGGATCATTGGCATTTACGATTAATTTGTAAGAAAAGGTGTAATTTTTATAGATTTTTGAACAACTGCATTAACAATAGTATTCTTTTAGTTGTAATATTATTATCTTTGTGTCATTGCAAAGACAGACTTATCCATTAAATTACCTACCCTTTAATGCTTAATTAATTTATTTATATAATTAAAATATTATTATCTGCATTATTGAAAATTTAATTCATGTATTTAGTTTTCTTTAATTTTCATTTTTTATTTGATCGTTAATTATTACCTTTGTGTACTGTAATTTTATTACTTGTTTTATTCTTGCATATTCTGTCAACATAATTCATTTAAATTTTTGGTATGAAGTAACTGGTTCCTTTAAAAAAAATGGTTTAATAAAGATAATTAGCTGGAAAAGTAAAATTTTTATGCATAAATTTGGTAATAATAAATGTTTAGATTGATGAAGTGACAGAAACACGTTCATTATTTAGGAACAGAGTCATGGAGAATTGACAAATGTATGTTATTTCTAATGCGGAAGTTTATAGAAAATTATTAAAGAAATTTAATATGTATTATTCCTTAAAATTTTTAACGTTAATTATTATTATTATTATTATTTATTTTTTTGACATTAATTCGATTTTTTAATTAATTATTCTATAATAATTTCAGCAAATAGCGCACACAAATATTATCCTCCATTTCGTTGTCATTGATTCATTTATTATTATTTGCATTATTATTTATTACTACTGCATAATATTCTAACTACCAAATTGCATGTAATTATTTACATTAAAATAAAAATAACTTTTTAACGTCATTTTAATATATATTTCTAAGAAATGTAACAAGAAAGTTTCTTTCTTAATTATAAATTATTATTATTATTATTAATTTTAGTTTTGTTTATTATTAAGAAGAAAAAAAAAACAAAAAGATTATTAATTAAGGAAGTTATTATAAAATGTCATTGAATTGGTTAAGAATTAAAAAAATAATAGAAAATATATATAGGAAAAAAGTCACGTTTATTCATGAAAATGAAAAATTAGTTTTCTTTGGTTTTTAAATTAATTAAATATATGCGAAATTGTGGATTTTAATTGATTTATTAATTTTTTGTGAGAATTTTTAATTGTTATTAAAAGAAAATTGTAAGCATTGAGTTGCAGTATTGGTAACAGCAGCAGCAACAAACATCACCAGCCGCAGCATAAAATGACATTTCTCTTTTTTTTTCATTATTGCTTTTAATGTTATTGTTATTTTTCTTGTTTGAACATTTTAAACATATGTAATACATTAAATTAATATATTTATGTATTGTCTTTTTTACTTTAGGCTTATTTTAATGGGTGTTTTTATTCTTCACTTTTTTATGGTTGGTTTACATTAATGAATGTTGCTTTAAACGCATAAAATGTTAAAGAGTTAAAAGAATAGTTTTATAAGTGTGTGTTTTTTCTATTAATAAATATGTTTATAAGCATAATCCTTGTGAATTTAACTTTATTTGAGGCTAATAACGATTATTGTTTTTTATCACATAATAATTAGAGAATTTATTTAAATTCTTCTTTTTCGTCGTCTTCTTGGCGTATTGCTGTTATTTTCTCGGTTGCTATTTTGTCATTTTACATAAAGCTTTGCTTTTAATCAAGAACACATGGACATTTTACTTAATTTTATTTATTAATATTTTTTTTTTTTTATAAATTTTTTGGTTAATTAAATAGGTTTTAAGTTTTTATTTTAGAAGCTAGAAGAAGAGAAATAACAATATTTAAAAAATATATATAGAAAAAACTTAATTAAATGTGTTTTTAAATTCCCTATGGGGGTTTTGCTGTTTTAAACAGTTTTTTATTATTATCGTTGATGATTTGAATCTAGAATAATTTTTCATTTTATTAGATAAATGAATAAAAAAAATAATAATAATAAATATTAAATCATTAAGTTGTTGCCCTTTATTTTATGTTTTTAGATGATTGTTTTTGGTTGTTTGGTTGTTCAGTTAAGTTCTCTTAACTCAGTTTAGTTGACATAGTATTATTAAAAATGATTAAAACATTAAGTTTAATTATAATTTACAGCAAATGAAATGAAAATAAAATACTTTTAATAGCAATAATGAAGTTTATAAAAATTAACATAACTTTAAGAGCATTAACTTTAAACGAAAAGACGTCAATAATAGATAGTTGTGTCTTTTTTTTATTTTTTTATTTATTAGACACGAGAGATTTTAATAAAAATTAAGTGGGTAACAGCAAATTAATTAATTAATTATTTTTCTTAAATAAAATAAAATACAATTGTGTAATTATTGTTAGTTGAAATAAAATGAAATTTACGCAAATTTGCTTCTGTGGCTGTATTGTCTAGTAATTCGTTTTTGTTTTTCTTTTATTTTCTAGTGTTGTAATGTTTTTAAATTATTCTTAGAGCTTCAACAGCACTGTTATTAAAATTAACCACGGAATTATACTTTATTTATTATATATATAAGCTGCATATAGTTAACAATAATTGCAATTCTATTTATCACTTAATATCGCTGAAAATTGTGATACAAAAAAATTTATGCAAATAGAGATTAGTAGCAATAAAAAGGTTAGCGCCCTAGACATTAAAATAAAACTTCATTCATTTTTATTTATTTTTTCTTTATTCTTATCAAAGAATTTTGTTTTTTTTTTTTTTATGTTTTCTACTTTGGTTTTAAAATTTTCTTTTTATTTCACAAAAACTGTATAATAAAAAGCCGAAAAAATTTTAATTCATTCTTTTTTCGTATTTAAAGCTATTAACCTATTTAATTTTTTAACTAAAAAAAAACACCGAAAATAATAACAAATAGTTGTCGTTGTCGCGTCGCGTCAGTCACAAATAGTTAATTTAATTTAATCTAATTAAATTGATTGAAATCACTTTAAAAAACGAAATGAAACACACAAATAACACAATAAATAAATAAGAAATGAAAATTAATTTTAATAATAGAAGAAGAAGAAGAAGCAGAAAAATTCATCTATTCATTTTCTACCTACGACGATCCGCGATATACTTACTACACGCGTTAATTATGTGTTTTTTTTTTTTTTTCATTTCAAATTGTTAAAATTTCTGAAACATAAAAACCCATCATAATTAATTAATAATTTATGGTTTTATTTTTAGTGCATCATCAGCACACACTTGTTATGCTCTTTTAATAATAAATAAATATTTTTATGACTTTTAATGTTTTATTTAGATTTTAAAATATTTATTTTCTGACTAATTATGTATTTCAAGCAAACATTCTCTTTAGATTATTTATTTTAAAATGCTTGCGACTATATTTTTGTGCAATCGAAATATTATACGCGATATGTTATTTTTTAATTATGCAGAATTAATATTGGTAATTTTATTATAGATTTATTGATTAATAATGGATAATGTTTTACTGTAGAATCTATTTGGAATCATTTAAGTTTTTATCAAAAAATCTAGTCGTTTATGTTTTTTTTTTTTGTTAGAAAAATAATCGTAGATCTTTATGATTTTTATTTTACGACTTGATCGCGTTATTATAACGCAACAATTTATTAACGATTAACTATGTTGCATAATCCACAGGAAATAGATTAGGCGATTGATTATCACAACAATAAAGCAAATGTTTAAATGAATTTTCAATTTCTTGCAATTCCACATGGAAACATAGTGATTCTATTTCTAATCTTTATTGTATCTCCTTGTAGAAATTTATATAAATAAAACGATGATAAATAAAACATAGTCAAAAGTAACCGCTTTAATAAAAATTTACATATTAAACATGACTACCAGACGGGCAGTTAATATGTATATACGCCTCCAAATTATTAAAATTAATTTTAAAATCAAAAAATTACTTATAGAGAATTATAAATTAGCGCAATAATAATTTGTAGATGTAAATTAATTAATTATTGAAAATAATTTGTATAAAATAAGGAAATTAAAATGAAAAAATAAAAACAAGAAGAAGAGATAATGATAAAATTGTATTAATTACTGCTGCTGTTGTTTCTTGATACTTTGAACTTTTTGTCATGTTTACATATCTCTAATCAAAATATGCTTTATTACAAAATGTATATTTGTAATCAGTGATTATGTATTTATTTATTTTTATTATTATTTATTATACTGTTGTTTTTTTATTACAAATAATGTTGTTGGTGTTTTCCTGAATGATTTTTGATTATCATGTTTATTAGCTGCTGATTATATTATTTATTTTTTTCTTCTTTTCATCAAAATGCAGTTTTTCTAACATTTTATTTTTCTAATTTTTCTAACTAGCCTATGTAATATAAAATGAAAATTTATTTATTTTTATTTATTATTAACAAACCACACCGACACAAGTAATATAACATAAATCGTATACTAAAATTACTTTGTTATTTTATGTTTAAAAAAAAAAATATTGATTATTAATCGCGATAACCTAATTAAAACAAAAATTATTATTATTTTTGAAATTTATTTTATTTATTTTATTTTTTGAAATCAATTAATTTGATCTTCCTGAATTTTTCGGTTATTTTATTACATAGAAGTGAGTTTTTATATACGAACAAAAAAAAACTAAAAATTACATATTTATGGGGTCTACGTGTGGATATTAATGCTGTTTTTTTTCTATTTATTTATTATTTTTTAAATTATTTCTTCATATTTACTTAAATAAATAAACTAAAACTAAATAAAAAAAAAATTAATAAATAAAAATAAACAAATAAGACAAAATTATCGAAATAAATAAATAAATAAAGCAACAACAAACAAACCAATAAAAAAATATTTTTAATATCTTTTTCTTATTCTTCCTTGGTTTTTTTTTTTTTAGTTAAGTTATTTTTATTTTCATTCATTGATTTGTTTTTTTTTTTTTTTTTTTTAATATTTTCGATATCATGTTTTTTTTTATTTTTCATTTAAATTTATTAATAAACATTCAAATTCATTCATTAAAAAATAAATGAAATGAAAGAAAAAAATTATTTATTAAATACTAGAGAGTATATGTATACTCGTATATAGCGTTTATGTAAATTATTGTTGTTTGCTGTAAAAAATAAGTATATAGCAAAGGGTACGTAGTGATTATTCGATTATTAGTGTGTTTTGTTATTGATTTTAATACATACGTTAACAGGATTCTAATCTCCTCGCAAAGCAGTTATATTTATGAATTAATTTTGTCATATGGCTTGCAATTGAAAATATTATAATGTCTTGTGCGTTTTAGATAAATGGTAGATTTGATGGGTAGATTTTACAGTGATTTTTCTGTTTTTCTGAGACATTATTACTAACAAATAGTATTTTATGTTTTGTTAAGGAAAACTTTGCATAACTTGCGTATATTTACCGAATAAGAAATTTGAAATTTTTAATTCACTGGCTTTAGATACGTGAATTTGAACAGTTAATTGAATAAAGAAAAGAAACGAATTAAATCACCTGACATTTTAATTTAATTACTACTTAAAGATTGCAGTAAATACTCGTTACTATTTATAATTTTGATTACGATTTACACTAATTACTCGTGTAAAATTAAAATTTTAAAAGTAGTTTAAGTAAAGTAATGAAATCGGAAATTATTTTTAATAAGTGTTGTTTTCAGGTTATTCACATTTATTTAATTATTTATTTAATTTATAATCGTTATTTTTTCTCTAAATGCAAATTTTTAAAACATATTTTTTTTTTGTTAATATAATTTTTATTGTATTAATTTTGTTTTTTTTTTTTATTATTATTTATTCTGATAAGACATGCAAATATTAAGTGAATTAAATTTAAGTAACTCGTTTCTTGTATTTATATATGATTAAGTCATATTTATGTTTGTATTTTTATGCAAATAAGTATTATTATTGATTTTCATTTGAATAAAATATTTAATGTTTACTTCCTGCCTTATGAGGGCTTATGAGGTTCTTGGGTGAGCAAGTACACCTTTAATTGAAGCAAAAAACTCGAAATAACTATAAATTTAAAAAAATTCTATGGATTTGTACGGATTTATGACTTAAATAAAAATTAAAGCACGAGACTTGGCGGTGTAATTATTTGTCGGTTGATCGGTTAAGGTGGCTTCTAAGGTGTGCATATATTGATAATAAATTAATTAAATAAAATTAATACGGTAGCTGAGGTAAAGTATTTGTTTTGATATAGTAACTCCGGTGCATGTAACTAAGACTAATTTTTTATTTAAATAATTTATTATTAAGTTGTTGTCGTCATCAATATTGAAAGTTTCACTCATGGAAAATTCCTGTACTTTAATTTTTTTTTTATAAACTTTTTATCGATGGTTTTGTAGGTACACCTACTGTCGTCGTCTTTCATTAATTAATTATAATTTTTTTTTTTTAATTTTATTACAATACAAAAAAAAATCATTAATATAAATTACAAAAATAGAACAAAATGACCTGAATTTTTTGAATGATTATCAATTAAAAATAATAAAAACGAAACATTAATTAAATTATTTATAACAAGTGCGCGAGTTTGGCTAGTCGGTCGGTCAGCTCATAGCAACAAAACAATTTATTATTTACAACACTTTGAAAGCTCTCTAAGTATATAAGCACTAAGGTAATCATTTGTTATTTTCTAATCATTTTCTTCATTTTAACATTTTTTTTTTTCATTGATGTAACATTTGGTCAGCTGATTTTCGCGTTTTTTTTATATGAACGTTTTGGTGTTTTCATTCTACTGTTGCTACTACTATTTGGTATCTGCTGTTGCTGCTGTCTTTTAAAATGACGTAGAATAATGAAATTTGACTATTCTAGTTCTATAAAATGTGGCTTTAAAAACTACTAATATTGATTCTATTTATATTTTCGATGACGTCGTTTATGGTATTTATTTATTTATTTTTTCGTATTTCTTTTCCTTTATTTATTTTATTTAGTTTTCTTAATTTTTTTTTTGTGTTCCTAATTTTCTCTGATTTACTTTGCGTCTTTTTACATGATTATTATTATTATTATTATTGTTTTTTTTTATTGTTTTTAATTCAATACTAAATAATTTTTCTTTGAAGATGATTTTTAAATTTTAGTTTCTTTAAGATTAATTAAAAAAAAAATACGAAATCAATAAAAGAATGAAAAAAATCTACAAGATTAAAAATATTGTTTAAATTGAATTTTTGATATTTAAAATTCGCTTAAGTAATGATTAGTGTAGCTTTTGACCTATTAAAAATATTTAATTACTCTCTTAGAGTATAAGAACAAGTTTTTGTTAAATATTTAAAAGAAATAAGAATTTTCTCTAATTGATTTAAATTTTTTATTTTTAAAATTAATTAATTCACTTGGATTAATAGAGAAAAAAATCAATTAAGGAAAAGTTATTTTATTTTTGGTTCGGTTTTTATTTTCCTTTGGTTTTCTTTTTTAGCACAAAAGACTGAATTTTTTGGTCTAAAAATACATTTTTTTTTTCTTTAGAAAGAAAATTTTTATTCATTTAAAGTACATTGACACGATGGTGCTTCTTATTTTTGGTTTAAATTTTTCTCTGTAAAGAATTTTCATATGATTACTTAATAATAATAATTATATTTTCAGTAGGTTTATTTTTTATGATTATTTATTAATCTTTAAGTAAATAAAAGAAAAAAAAAGAAAAATTACCTTAATAATATTGCCCACTTGTTTTGTCACCTGGTTAATTTATTACCTTTTTTTCCAAAAAAAATAAAAATAAAGAAAAATTATTATTTACAATCGGTTATTTGTTTGTTTCATTTATTATAATTAAAGTGTTGAAAAATTACAAATAAATATAAAAAAATAAAAAACATTTAAATTAAATTAAATTATAATTTATGTTGCTTTGACCTAGTTAGATAAGAAAAATTTCTTCTTTTCACTGCGATGATAAATGAAGAAAAAATTTTTTTTTTTTTTTTTAGTTTATTTATGTAACAACGCGTCGTCTTGTCACATTTTGATGAGCGAACTTAAATAATAAAACAGTTTTTTATTTTTTTTTTTTTGGTGTTTTAATTTAATTAAATAACACCAAACTCTGTTTTTTTTTTTTTTATTAATATTATCAAATAATTTCGATTGGCGCCTATAATCATTTTATTTTATTTTATTTTCTGTAATTCTAAGCACGAAATTTTAATTTTAATTTTTTGTTTGATAAGAAAGTTACCTTATGTATAAGAAAAAGTATTTAAAAAGATTATTAATTGATCAAATTTTTTCGTTTTTTAAATTTTGATTAATAATTGTTGGTTGATTTTTTTTTTCCGTGGCTGTTTGTAAGTAGCTATAAAATTAATAATTTATCTTATTCTTTTTTTTTTTTTTGGCAATTAAAATGGGTTTGGCATGGCATATGTATTTTTTTTTTTGTTTAAATTCGGTTGATAGTTAAAAATGATAAGGAAATAATTAATTATTTAGTCATGTTCTTGTATAATTGGCGATATTTATTTATTTATTTATTTTTTTTTTGCCCAATGAATTTTTCGGTACAAAGTTTAAGAATGTGAGTTGTTGGAAATTTTAATTGAATTTTTTTTTTTTTTTTTTTGATTAAATAACGACAAAAATGAGGCAAAAATTAGGCTAACAATTATTTACGATAGTAATGTGTCGCCCGTTTTTTTTTTTTAATGCGAATTTTTTTTTTTTTATGTAAGTAATTTTATTTTATTAATTAATTGATAGGGAATTTTTTTTTTTATTAATTACATATTACGCAAAATTCTATTGAAAAATGTAATATAGAAAAGAAAAATGAAATAAAATTTTAAATAAATTTTAGAGAGAAAAGTTCCAATCCAATGCAAAAATTAACATAATTTTTCTTTAACTTTCTGCTATCTTCGTTATTTTTAATTTAAAATTTAATCGTTTTACCTCTAATGGATTGTATTGAAATGCATTGATTTTAGTTTTCGATATATCATTGTTTAGACTATAGGTTCTCAACTGGAGGACTGGAAGCCATATGGGTTTCCTAGAGCCTTGCTAAAATATAAATATATCCGCTTATTTAAAATATTTAATTATTTGAAATTTAAATATTCAAATGTATATTTCAAATTATATTTTTTTGCTATCAGTAAAATTTCAGTTAATTATTTTAATTTAAAAAAATTAACACAAGAGTGCAATTAATGATTATTCTAGTTTTAACAATTTTGCAAAATATGTTATATCGATGACACTTAAAAGTTAGATGTTTCTTGGTAATTTTTACTTTAAAAAATAAATTATTCATTTTTGAATATCTTTAGAATTTAGTTAATTCTCTTTAATTTTGTCTTAAGTTTTTATATACATATACAGTATTTGTTTTCTTTTAAAAGAAAAATGTGTCATCTTGTTGGTTAAAATAACGTCAGAAATAATATTTTAACATAATTTGTTTAAAACACAATTAAACTCTTTATTAATACGGAATTTAATTCTTTTCTATAATCATACATACTAGAAAACACAAAGATTACTGTTGTTTGTCACTGAAAATTTCTCATTATCATCATTTAAGAATAATAACAATAAAGTGTTTTATTTTATTTAATTTTTTCTCCTCCTCGCGGGTTTAGAAGGTATTTTTATTTATTTTATTTTATTTTTTCATTTTAAATAACAACGAAAAACGTTTTAAATTTTAATATTGATGTTGGTTTTTCGATTTTATTTTTTTTTTTTGTATTTAGTTGAAAAGAGTAAATATAGTAGTGAAAAGCAGCTGTTTTTCTCCTTGGATAAATGACTTAATTATGTTTATTTTGTAATTTTTCATGAAAAGCATCACAAATCTTTATGGTTAATTGAAAAAATAGTGAAGAAAATTTCAAAAACTAAATTCCTTCTTTATTTTATTTCGTTTTTTTAATTCTATTTCCGGAGCACATTATTTATTCTTCTCTGTTGTTGGTTTCTATTATTCCTTTTCGTTGTCATCATTTTTATTTTTTGTTTCTGTTTTTGGCCCCCTATACCGTTTAATTATTAGATGAAATTGTATTTTTGGCTCTTTTTTCCTTCTCGATAATGTAACTTAAAAAAAAATTATATTTAAATCAGAAAACATCCAACCAACAACATAATTTCAATTAAAAAATGTAATTTTTATTTAGAAAACCGAAAAAAAAACACCAATTTAAGCGTGATTTAAGCATATTTTCTTTAAGAGAGTGAAGAAAAAAAAAGTCTCAAGTCATTGTAAGCAATAAACATTTTAAAAAATAAAACATTAAATAAGTATGTCACTTAAAAAACAATAATCTAAGTGAAAAGGAATTATTTTTTTTTATTTAAGTCAACAGCAAAAAAAAATAAATAAAAGTAGAAATAAATTTAATAAAAAACTTATCTCATCTAATTATGATAACAGCATGGCAAGGTTTTTTTGCACAAAAATTTATTTACCTTTATCTTTTGACACTATTTTTGTTTTAAGTGGATTCAATACGCACTAGGCATTTATTTTTTCTGGTATTTACTGTTTATAATTACTTAAATACAAGCTCTAATAGTAGATTGAGTATTTCTATGTATGCATATGATTTTTTTTATACGTTAACATTACGTCAATTTTATTGCGGACAATTATCTCTAGACGTCGTCAACTAACTGAATATATTATTGACTCATTTGGTTTTTATTCTAAAGTAAGGATTTAATAATAATGTTGAACGCGTTAACATTACGTTACGTCGTCGTGTACATACAATCACTGTATGCCAAACACAATATACATATATATATATATATATACTTTGTTGTGTTGCTAATAAATTTATTATGTATTTTAATTAATTTAATTTAAATTAGAAATATAATAATAAAAGTATTATTTATATACTTATGTTTTATGAGGTGTCGCCACACATTTTTTTTTTATGTATAAAATGTATATATTTATTTTTATTGTTTTTATGAGATAGATTTGTTTTTTTTTTTTTTTATTTTTGATAGAAATGAAAAGAATAAAAAAAAAAGTAACAACGAAGAAAATAATATAATTAAAGAATTTTAGCGCCGCCACATTTAGTAATTATGTTTCTAGTACATGTAGCATGTCGTTTCCTTGTTATTTTTATTTTCTTTGATTTTAATAACAGAGATGAATTTATATTTATTGTTGTAATGTTTATGTTTTATTGATAGTAGTTTTAGTTAGGAATGGTTGTGATTGATTTTCTTTTTATAGTTTAAAAGTAGTGTAATTGTTGGAATTAAATAAACCACTTTAAAGATTAGTAAATTCTTCGTTATATTATTTAAAGATAGTAATTTTATCTTATGTGATTTGTTTATTTAGTTACGCAGTTGATATGTACTTTGTAAATTACGTGTTAAAAGAAATCTTTTTAATAAACATTATATGCGTTGTAGTAATTTATACGAATATTCATATTTGCAAAAACGACGTCGTAGTAAAAAGTAATTTTTTTTTTTAGATACATCGCATTATTTTTTTGTTTATTTGTTTGCAATCGTGATATAGTAAAAGTGCAATGTAACAGTTTCGAGGTTTTAGTAGTTTACCTGTACTTAATAGATTTATTTTGTATGTATTTCGGATGTGTCTCATGAAAAAATATTGTAAGAATGTATGTAGATGAATTTGAAGAAATTTTATAATTTCTTAGAATCTGTAGTGTGTGCTTAATAAAGATTAAATTATTTGTATCTCTTTTGTAGCAATACCTGAAGATGATGTTTGGTTGATTCATGAAGGTATTAATTTCTCTAAAATGATTAATAAAATCAATATTTTTGCAGAATTTTTTGCGCCCGTTAATTTTTTTACTCTAATTTTAACGACTATTAACAAATATTTACGATTCTCTGACTGACCTTCGCGATCACCTATTTTACAAAATTTATTCTCTAAAGAATAATAGTTTTTTTTTTTTGCATATGTAGAAAATAATTTAAAAAAAAAACACGAATTAAATTTAAAAGAAAAAAAAAATTTATCAGAATAGACAAGCAGATTAAACGCGGCGTTTAAGAATTAAAAGAAATAAAAAATAATCAACAAGAATTTAGGTAAACAAAGTTATTTTTGGTAAATCATAAATCAAACAAGAAATTTATAGAAAATGAAAAACTAAAATTTTTTTTTAAACAATTTCACCGGGTTTTTTTTTTTTTTTTTTTTTTTTGTAATGTTTACTTTTTAATGTAAAAAAAAAAGAATGAAAAAAATTAAAGTAAATAAGTATACAAAACGCATAGTGTGTGGTTTACTTGGTAGTTGTAATGTACTGTACTGTACTGTACGAAATAGTTCTTTAGCCAACATCAACTACAGTGTTATAAACGGAATTTCTAAAGCGGAAGTGTCATTTTGAGTATATATATATATATTTTTAGATAAAATCGTTTATTTAATTTTTTCTTCTATATTTTATAAATTTTTAATCTAGATTATTTATTAAATAAATTTATTTCGGCTTGTGGTAAAGAGAAATAAAACGCATGTGTTAAGCTATGTAAAGAACATCAACCTCACTCAGGTGTTTTTTTTTTTACTTTTTGATTTTATTTATGTATATAACATTTATAGATATATGATTTGTATATTTAATGAATTATGATTTTAATAATTTTTATTATTATGTTTCTTTTTATGTATTAATCAGTAACATGTTTTTATTATAATTAGGAACTTCTCAACTATATCATAAATTTTTTAACTATTTAACTGGGCTGATGTTTATTTATTATTTTACTGCTGCTCTTGCTGCTGTTTGTTGATGAGTATTTTGTACTAAAATTTCTACTAACGATTTATGATTCTTAATAAATCTTTATCATAGATATGCTATTAAATAGAGAATAGAAATTTTAAAAAATATTTCATTTTTTTATTATTCATTTTATGGGGGCTTGAAGGATTTTTATCATGCAAAACTATCACAGTTTAATTAGTTTTTAACCTTTTAAAATTGGTAATCTATTCGCTTTACGTTTTTGTTAATTGATTTTTTATTTGAAATACAATATTGGTTTTTCCTCGATTTTACAAGATTCTTGTGTAATATAATAATTAATAAAAAAAAATTATCATTTTAATTGATTTATTGATTACAAGATTTTTTGCAAAAAAAATAAAATTTATAAAAAAAACTGAATATTTGTGGTTTTTTGTTGAATTTTTTTGAATTTCTGCCACCGGTAACAGTGCAGTCATTTTTAACAAATAAATTAATTAATAAATATATTTCTATTAAGATTTTTTTTATATATAAGATTGATGAAATTGCCCAAAAATTCCAACAAGTTTTTGTGGTTTTTTTTTATAGTTCTTATCAGTTTTTTTTTTCTTCTACTTTGTCGTCGTGCTGATGCAATCATTTTTTTTTTTTCGTGTTTATAATTTATGATATAATAAATATACAAAGTAATTTAATTATTTAAATAATAATCTTCTTAAGTACTATATAATAATACTGTATGTATACACTGCGTGTTATCATCACACGGGTGGGATATTAATTGTGACTTTATTAATTAAATTTATTTTTTGCATAGAAACGACGATACGTGATACGTTAAAAGTGTGTAGATTTTTTTTTTGTGTAGAAAAATTGCATAAAAACGAATATAATTTTTTATTACAAAGCAACAGAGATTAATTTAATTTTTAATTGATTTATATATTTGATTGATTATCTTAATTGATTAATGAAATTATAATTATGTTGGTTGAGTTGTAGACGCTTTTTTTTTGTTTTGCTGTAAAGAAAATTAATTTTTATAATTATTTATCCTATCGCTAGTAAAATAAAAATTATTAATAATGTTTTCTTAATAATTCTGTAATATTTGGCGATTATTTTTTTCTCTTTATTTCTTTATATGATAATATCATCTGGTGGTTATAAGTAGTCATATTTATTTACCAAGAATTGTCTATTAAATGTCTCAAGTATATTTGAGTAAGTGTTTATCGATGGGTTTGTTTCCACTTGAAAATCGATATTTTTTTTATTATTTTTACCGAAACAGAAAAACACAAAAATAAAGGTCAAAAGGGAAAATCGATTAAAAACACAAGAAAAAATAAAAGTAAAAGTTGTTGTGCGTTAAAAGCGTAAATTGTGGCTACACGGGATCAATTTATTTTATTTTATTTTATTTTTTTATTATTATTGTTATTAATAATTAATAAAATAATAAAAAACAATAAAAAAAATACATAATAATAATAATAAAAAACCATTTAAACAGATTGAACGACAATCAATCTATGTTATTAAAATACCAAAATATCGCATAGTTTAAAAACAAAAAATAAAAAAACATCAGCGGTATTTTAGTTGTAAAAAAAATTAAAATAATAAAATTATGGAGCCTCAAGGGAGACTAAAAAACACGCCATGTGAACACTAAATAGTTAAACCCTAAATGAATGTTAGCCATCGGTTGCCACCGTCTTACACTTCCAGAAGAAAAAAAGTAAATTTTAATCGAAACTCTCAAAATCCATCGTAAAATATATTTATATGTCGCGTGTGTTACTCCTCCTTGGGTAAATTTTTTAATTTCCGTTAAATAAAAATTTGTCAAATAAAAAAACAGAAATTAATTGAAAAATAATTAATTAAATGTCTGTCTAAAGTTGCTTATGTGTTTGGCATGAATTCGCAAACATACTGATTATTATATTTTCTATTTGATTCGCTGTTTTTTTTCATTATTACTTGTAATGGTCAGTTGTCTTATTATCTTTATACATTTTTTTTTTTTGACTGACATACAATTGCTGATTATTAAGCGAATAGTAAAAAAAAATAATTTTTTTTTTTAAATAAAATAACAGAAGAGAAATAAAAAAAACAGCTAAATGTTTATATATTTCGTCAATTAAGTAAGAAATAAAAATGAAGAAGAGAAATAACTTTAAAAAAAAAAAAACTAGGTCAGCAGGCCTAGCTTCGCTAAGGCGTTTATTTAATTTTACTTTTCTTTTCTTTTTTTTTTTCTTTATTTAAAGCGTGATCATCTATCGCGATGTTTTATAAACGTATTTGTTAATGTTTTATCGCACGTTATTTGCCCAAATTTATTATTATTATTATTATTATTACATTACATTTATTTTTAATTCTATAATTTTTTACGCATACATGTCGCGTTTTTTTTTTATTTTGTTTAAACAATGGGAAAATTAAATGTTTCGCGAAAGCGACGTACGCGTATTTAAGTTAAATTTATTCGCCGAAAAATCATACTATGAATGATAAGTTTTTTTGGTTTTTTGGTTTTTCTTTGTACAGAAGTAATGAAGTGACTTTTTTAATGTAGATTTTGATATGCTGGTTCTTGTATTAAAGCAAAAATTGAATTTGATAAATATTGTCGTTATCGTGATTTTCTAATAAACTACTGTGCTATTCTTGATTTGGTCGGTTTGTTGTACATTGTTATATGGTATGATATTGTTCGATGCTACCATTATTGTAGCAACATCACCACCACCCAGTTACTTAATTGAATTTTTACTCGATTTTTTTTCTCCTTGGTGATTTGGGTTTTTTTTTTATTTTATTAAAAAATCTTAGATTGTGTAAGTTCAGTTTATGAATATTAGATGTAAGTTTTTTTTTTTTTGCTTAGAAATTGCGTACACGAGTTTGCAGTTGAAGCAGCAACGTAGCTATTTTGTCGAGTAAATTTTAGTGAGAGAATGCGGGAGCCAAAAATTATAACAAAAAATATTTTAGCTGTTAATTCTACTTTGCCATAGAAAATCATGCGAGTTAGTTTGTTGGGTGGCTAACTGTTTAGTAATTTTATTATTTTATTTTTTTTACTACTTTCTTGTTTGTGTGGATTTTTTTTTCTGCTTTTATTTTTTGGTTGTATAAATACACATTTGTGCGTGTTGTTTAATGCGGCAGTATGGGGCCAGATAATCAACTAAGTTGTTTTTGCCTAGCAACAAGCGAACAAATTTATTTTTATAAAAAAGAAAAGAAAAAAAAATTTTTTGCTATCGCGAATTTTTTTTTTAATCCAAAATTAGGTGACGAAATTTATACAAAAAAAAAAAGAAAAAAGAAAAACGAAATAATCGGCATGTGTGACCCTACAAATGTTTAATTGTTTGAATAAAGAAAAAAAATTAAATTAAATAATTCAATTTAAAATACAACCTTGCGAAACAGACAACGAAAATAAAACATTTTCACTTCTTATTGCTTGTGTTGTGTGTGAAAATTTTCCGTTAAAATTTACACAAAAAAAAATTTAAATAAAATAAAAGTTTAATATAAAGAAACAAAAAAAAAATCTTCCGCGTGACGACATTGCCATTCTTTTCGTTTATTTAATTATTGATTTTTATTTATTTATTTTTTTTTTTTTTGCTTTTTTTCGTTTAATTTAATTTTATTGAATATTGATTTAAAAATTATGTATATTATGGTTGGACTTTATATATTTTATACGATTTTATTTATGTTTTATTTTCTTGTTTAATGGCTTTTCCTAGGCGCAACAATTTTATTTTACTTTTTGATGAGTTTCTTATTCTTTTTGTGATCAAGACTTGTGAAAAATAAAAAAAAAAACTGATTTCTTTTTGGGAGGTTTTTTTTTTTGGTTTCTTTATTTATCTTCTTAGTTTTCGCTGTGTTTAAATTATTATCTTATCGTTTAACATTTAAGTGGTTGCGAATTATCACCAAATTATGCTACTTTAAAGTTTATTGTTTATACAAAAATATAACAGCGAGCAAGCACTACTTACTATTTTAAAAGAAATAAAATCTTGAATGGATCTTTTCATTATGTTTTCTCTGATTTAATTTATTCCTAAAAAGTGAAAGATTTTTTTTTTTTTTGTTATTTATTATTATTTAAATTAGCAAAAATATTTTTTATTATTGTATTTTTTTTACCTGTTAATAGACATTCTGGATTTTTTTTAGGTTGATCTTTTGTTTTTTCTTTCAATTTCCGGTATATTATTAGAAGAAGTAGAAGTAAAAATTAAAAAAAGAAGAACAATTTACTGCTTGAATAGGTTAAACGTTGTTGTTCGTTCAATAATTATTATAATAAATGTTTAGTTTCGTGCGGTTTTTTATTATTTCATTTTGCATTTATGGTTTTTGCTTTTGCCGGTTTTTAATTAAGTGATTTAGATTTTTACACGAATAACTAAATTGTAGTAAATGCACTGTTATTTGGTTTAGTTTTTTTATAAGTTCCTTGTCGTTTGGTATATTTGTTTAAATTTTTTTTTTTTTGCTGCAATTAAAATTGAATTCGTTTTTTGATTGCGCGATAAAAAAAAGCTAGTTGACTCGCTGGTTGGCTGTGTCAATGCAGTTTTACTATGTGTTTAACGAAACTGTAGGCAATAATTCATTTAATTTCTATTATTCGTAATTTTTACTATTGACTATAGATATAATTTAAAAAACAATTAAATTTCAAATTAAAAACTATTAATTAAGTACCAATGCGGCAATTTACCTATTTCTTTTCATTTTGGATTTTAATGTTTTTCAAACATGAAAACGTTTTTTATTTAATTTTTTAATAATTATCTGAAATATTAGTTTTTTGTATATTGTTGTCCCCAGGTTTTGTTTCAAATAAACTCTTGGGTGGTATTTTTTTTTTTTTTTGCGCTTTTCCTTTACCTTTTGTACAATATTTTACGGATTGTTTTTTTTTTTAAATTTAATAAACAAAAATTAATAATAATGCACGACTAATTTCTTTATTATATTTGTAGTAGATATTAATAAATGTAATTTTTTGTTTTAAATTTACTGCAAAAAAAAAAAGAAAAGAAAATTATATAAAGGTAATAAAAAATGCAGGTAAATTTATAATTAAACAAAAAAAAACAAACAAAGAAATAAAATTACCTACACGAAGAGTTTATTTTAAACGGAAAAATGCAATAGAAATTTTTAACCAAACATTTAATTATATCATTATGCTTCATTTACTTTGGTTTTTATTTTAATTTTCACCTTTAAAAAAATATTATAAAATGAGACTTTTGGGATTATTATTATTATTATTATATATATATGAACATTTCAAAGTCAAAGCTGTTTAAAACATTTGCGATTGGTTAATTGTTGATACAGGTGCAATTTGTTTAAGTTGAATATTGCTTTATTTTCTTTTGTTTTTAAGTTGAAAGTTTTTTTTTTTTTTTGTATTTTGTGTTTTAATAGTGTGGTAAGCACGAGTGCTTGCTTCTTGCTATTAAGAAATATTTTACTTTTGGAATATATAGAGTTGTCTGGTCTGGCCACGCAAACATTCACCGGTACACGTGCTTTGTTTTGTTTTTAAAGAAATTAATAAACTTTCGCGGTGTCATCATCATCCAGTATCAACATAATATAAAAATGAAAAATTGTATAAAATAGCAAAAAAAATTGTCTTCTTATGTTGCAAGTCAGCAATATTACTATACATGTACATCGCATCATCTCAACAAACATAATCAAAAAATTATTCTTTTTTACCTTATTTTACCACTTTTTTTTATTACCTTTGCTGCTCAAGATTGGTTAATATGTATTTACTTGTGTTATGTTGGCTCGTGCTCTGTTAGTTTGTTATTATTTTTTTTTTTCTTTTTTCAAGTTAATTGGACAGGTGGATTTACACAGTTTGGTTTGTTATAGTTGATTGTGGTGTCTTCAGTTAGGTTTCTTCTTCCTTTAAAATTATGTTTGTAGAAAACACATGTTGTTTTATTTATGTAATTTTATAAAATAATTATTTTCAAATTAATAACCAAAGAAAAATAACCGCAGTAATTTTGAATACAATCATTATGTGTAGCGTGTAGTATATAAGAATTTTCTTCTACGAATTAAGCTTATACTTGCTCTTATCAAATAATTTATTTCTCTTTAATTTTCTATTAACCACCTAACCTTATACATAATCTTAATTATCCAAATAATAATAATA
Source organism: Ptychoptera contaminata (assembly GCA_963942525.1). NCBI lineage: Eukaryota > Metazoa > Arthropoda > Insecta > Diptera > Ptychopteridae > Ptychoptera > Ptychoptera contaminata. Next base: position 7,916,239 of record OZ012637.1, read on the forward strand.
ATCAAAATCGAAAAGAAAAAAAATATCTTTTAATCAAATTAAATCAAAATTAAGTCTCTTGATTTTTAATAGAAAGAAAATATTTAATTTTTTATTAAATCTTAATTATTTGCAATAGAATTGACATGACCCGAGTAATAATTATAAATAATTTTTTTGTAATACTTTGTCAATGAAAAATTGATAAGAATTTTTGATAACTTTGTAAAATTAATTAATTATAAATAATCGCAATCACATTTAATTTAATTAAAATTATCATAAAAAATAAATTGTTTATTTTATTTAATTCATTAATTATTTTTGCTGCACAGAGATTTAATTTTATATTTACGCTGCTCTTGATGTGTATTTATTTATTAATGCACGTTCTAAGTGTCATTTAATTTATTTTTATTATTTAATTATCGTTTAATTTGATTAGATAAAAATGTTTTTTTTTTTTAATTATTAGTTAATTAGAAATCAGACGATTCGGTTATTATGTCTATAAGATAGAGTATTATGTTTTTTTAATTAAATCGCAAATAATGTTATTTTTATAAATTTATATTTCTTGCAAATTAAGTAGTTTTAAATGAATGAAAAAACGTAATAAATCTGTGTCTTTGGAATTTTAATGGGCTTTTTTTGATGCAGTTTTAAATAAAGTAGTAAATTGTGCATTGAGTAAATAATTATGCGTAAAATAGCGAGTTCTTGGTGGTGACTTGTAATTTATTAATCACAGTTTATCTAAGTTGTTTATCTTCAAAATAAACATAAAAATCTAGCATAATCGGTTTTGCTTAACAAGAACTAGATTGAAGCCAGGAAATAGTTCTCGTAACTTTCAAGAAAGATTTAATTTTTGTATTATAAATTTAATTTAATAGATTTAATTTTAAAGGATAATTAATTAAGTAATTATAAATACACTACAGATTTTTGCGCTAGACACTACATAATTATTTCCTCTTGATTTTTATATAATTTTTCGTACAAAAAAAAAAATTAATATAAATTAGCAAGTTTTTTGTGGTGAATTATTTTTTTTTTATTAAATTTATTTCACGTTTTATTTGTTTTTCTTCTTCTTCGATGCTTTAAATGTATAACATTTCCATTAACATTAATAGTTATAATATTATTTATTTAATTTAATTTAATTTTTTTTTTTTTCGTATTTTATTGATTAGATAAGATATATGTATATATAAGACGACAATATTTTTGCAAAATTTATTTTCCGTGTCTTATGTAATTTTGGTTATTTTATTTATTTATTTTATTTTTTATTTCTGCTTACGTAGTGATGAGTTTTGATAATTTTATTATATATATATGAATGGTTTATGTTTTATTTTTTTTTTTAATGATTTTCTAAAACTACATAGTTAAAAATTAATTAATGAAAAAATTCGCTGTTCATTGATTCGCCTAGTCTAGTACATAGTATATGGAGTAGTCTAGCAGCTTATTTCTTTGAGTACTTTTTTTTAGTTCTTGTAAAATATAGTAGAACGTGCTAAGACAAGTAATTGTGCCAATTTTATTATTATTATTTTTTTATATAATTAATGCTAAAACACTGATATAATAAATATGAATAAATTAACCAAAAAAAAAAAAATATAAAACCGTTTTATGCTATGCATACTTTATAAATAAAAACATAAAAAAGAAGGCCTAAAATTAAAATAAGGAAATCATAAATAATAAGAATTGATGTACTACGTTACAACATACATTCATATACAATATGAACGTTTAGTTAGACTATGATGATGCTCTGCTCTGCTCTGCTGTTCATAGTTTTATCGTTTTGACAAAAAAAAATATTAATATAATTTCTTCAACAAGGTCAATTACTTAATTTTAATAAAATGAAGAAAAAAAAAATTAATAAATTCTTAACAGAAAAATAAATAGCAGCGATATATGTATAAAAAAAACGCCAAAATATTCTTGATTATAATTTTTTTCTTTAGTTTAGTTTAGGCATTGAAATAAATTTGTCATACGATAATAATAATTTAAAGAAAAAAAAACTATAATATTTTTAATAACAACATGATAATGATAGAGTTAATGCTGTGCGTCAAGTGGGTGACATTTGATGCTGGATAGAGAGATGCTGATTGAATGAATTGATGACAAAATATTATTTATTATTATTTTTTATATTTTTCTCTTATTTATAAATACACTTTGTTATTTCTATTATTACAAACACGTGAGGTTAGACTTAAATTGGTTTTATTTAAGTCTTCAAAATAAAAATTTCGTTGTTACTTATATTATAAATGAAGCGATAACAGCTTGAATTGATTAGATATTTTTTTCTATTTAATTAAATCCTTATTATTAATTTTATTTAACTTTTAGAAAGATTTTTGATGAGTAGAGTGTAGTATTACTTTTTCTTCTTTCTTTTGCAAATAATCGAATGAATACAGTGGTTATACAATTATATCGCAAAACAAAAAAAAAAAAACGAATTTATGACTAAGGAAACAATTTTTTTTTTTATTTGTTTGATCAGTATTATGCCTTAACATATGACTAGCTGTTACATAATTATGTACGTCTTTCCGTTATTTATTTGTTTTATTTATTAAATATTAATTTTTGTGATAAAAATAACGCATATAATTTAAGAGAAATAAAGCGACAGATACTTGAACAGTTTATTGTATATGTCACTAATTTTATTAAGATGTCAGAGACATAAAAATGCACTTGTTTTATGCAAATTATCTTAACTATTTATTTGTTTTCATTGTAAATAATTAGTAATCCGTTTATTGCGAATTTAATTATTTTAATAATAATTCTACTTGGTTGTAATCAAAACCGCTTCTGTTTTTTTGAAGCATTTATGACTTTTTTTGTACGATAAATAGTTGTTTCGTTTTGAAAGTTTAATAATATTTTAATGTTTCAATGAATTTACTGAATTTCTGCAAAATTTTAATAAATTAATTAAGACAGTTAAATATACATATATGTTTTTTTTTTATTTTTCATAGAAACGGTGCATATTTGTCTGTCACAAGACAGGTAGTAGTAGTTTTGTATTTTTATTTTACCTTCTTTCTTTTTTACTTTGATTAAAAGAAATTTCATGGAATTATTTAAATTATAATAATTTCTGAATATCAATTATAATTAATCATTAAACCCGTTATAAAATTATCGTTTAATTTATTTATTTTTCTCTCTTTACTCGCGTTTTGAATTTTTGATTAAGAAAGTTGAATATTCAATGGTTGTCGTCTTTTCGCGATAGTGGAGTGGTAAAGGTATGCACATTTTTTTTTTGTGTGTGTTTAATAAAAATTGATATTTTTTCAATTTATTTTCTGAGAAATATTAATCATTGCATTAAAATTGTGCTTTTATATATTTGGATTTGCATTTCTTATTTTTGTTTCTTTAAGGTGTGTAGTCGGGGATTTCCTTAATGAAATATTTATATAATCAGCTGGTGGTGGATAGTTGTTTAATGAATTCAAAGAAATTGTTAATTTTTTTTTTTTTAGTAATTCTAAACATTAGAGCAGTGTTTAATCACATTTTTTTATTATTTTATATATTATGACGAGAATTGTATGCTACGAATTGCGAAGTTTTCTTCTTTTTTGATATTTGTATTATGAAAGGAAAATAAGAAATATTAATTATAAAGCGTTTAACTTTATTTATGTGGATTAAAATAATAATTAACAAAGTGAACAATTTCTTATGTTAATTACTGATTTATAAATTATTCGAATAAGTTTATTCAATGTAAAGCTCATTTGTGCTTCTAATCTACTAAAGATTTGTTTATTTGGCAATATTTTTAATTTTTAAACGTTTAAATGTTTAACAGAAGCAATATCGAATTCATTTTGCAATTATCATTATTTTTAAGAAGGAATGTTATTCACAAGTATTAATAATTCTAAACCGATATGAAACATATTTAAATAAATTAAAATTGTAAAAATTTATTCTACCTGTGCAATACGCCTTCAAAAAAGTGTTAAAACTCTGCATTTATTAACCGCGTACTACTTGTCCATCAGTCATTCAAGTATTATTATTATTATTGTTTTTATTGATGTTGTTTAGCTTTAATTAAATTATTCATTGTTTTATTTTCTTTTTTATTAAAAATAGTTTTGATGATGGATGATTCAGTGCTGGAATTTTATTTTTATTTATTTAGAATTTTTTTCTTTATAAAGATGCGTAGGAATGTTGATTTTTATTTTTTGGTATTTAAATTCGTATATGTTTATTTATTTATTTTTAGTTTTAATTTCAATTATTATGAATATTTTTTTGCAAAGATATTTATTTGCACTTGTCAGTCGTCATATTTATAGAATTAACTAGCGTATGTGTGTTTTAACGATTAAAGAAAACTTATTAATTAAGTTTTTTATCTTTGCTGTTGAATTTGTCAACATAAGTGACTGTTAATGTTGCTATTTATTCATAACTGAAGATGATGGTGGTGATAGTCAAGTTGAACCAGCAGCAAAAAAATGAATATTAATTAATAAATCTTGTTGGCATCTTTAAAAAGCTAAAACAAAAAATACTAGAAAACTTGTTTAATAAAAAGCTTTTTAATTATTAAAAAAAAAAAAATTAAATTAATTAATAAAACTAAAAAATAAGTTTATTTATGTCACGTGTACAAAAATGTGCATCATTTTGATTCTTCTTAAACCTCTTCCAACTCGTGTCTTTTGCTTCAACTTCTTTTTCTGCTTTTTTGTAAGAAATATTTCTTAAGAATTTTTATTGTTACCAAACCGGTTACTGCTTTTAATTAAAAATAAAGCTTTTAATGAATTGTTTTTTTTTTCACGTTAATTTATTGATAAGATTACGAATTCTTGGTTAAATTTTATTCTTTTTATATTATATTTGTAACGAAATTTTTACCTAACAGGTTGTTTAATTAATTAATTCGTTTTTTTTGGTTTTATGTAGTTTAATCACCGTTTTTTCGCTTTAAAAATAAGATACAATTACTTTTTGTTTAAATTTATTACCCAAAATTACATCATTCTGATTATTACTGATTATTTTGTTGCTTGTAGTTTGTGGCAACACTGTGTCGCGTCAGAACATTAGCCAAAAATAAGGAAAAAAAATTTTTAAATTATAAAACAATCTCTCATTATGTAGCTTTTACGCTCTGTGATTATTATTATGATTTAAATTTTATAATAAGAAAAAATATGAGAATTGTCTTGCAAAGAAAAACAGTAATAAAAAAAATCGCGCGGCAGGCAACCAGCAGTACTCATCTCAATTTCATTGATCTTATTTATTTATTTTTTTTTCTATAAAATTAGACGGCAGCAACAGCAGTACATATTTCTATATATGTTGGGCTATTTATTTATGAGATTGAGAGAATGATGCTGTACAAATTTTGTATTACTACGCGATTTTAATATTGGCGCCAACTCCTTTTTTTGACCGAAACAAATACTTTTACAAGAAATTTAGTGTGATTGTGTGCGTGGACAGTTTAAAAAATAAATATTTCTTTCTATGGGTTAGTTAAGAGAATTGGATGCTGGGTTAGGTAGAATTTTTTAGTGTGTGGGTACAAAATTAAGTTTTTAAAAGAGAATTCAAAAAACAGAGAGAGAGTTGAGTTTTGAGTTGTTTAACAAACACTTATAGCAAATATACAGTAACAAATGATGATGATGATGATGATGACGTTTTTCATAGTGCGTCATACAGCATCTTTAAGGCATGCAGGTACCGGCAAATTAAACATAATTCTCTTGCTGCCATATTGGTAAGCGTTAGTGCACGTTACATGAGATCCGGCGAAACGAAACACATAGAAATATATTTAACTCAGGTATTTTAATAAATAAATAAAATGTAATTAATTAAAAATATAAAATAAAAGAAAATTAACTGTTTTGCGTCAAAATAATGTAAAAGAAAACGAATTAAAAAAAAAATCATCGTGTGTTTAGTAGAAAATGATTCAATATGTTGGAAAAAACACAAATTTATTAAAAGAATTTTCTGCAAATAATTTTTTATGCTTTGGTTCCTTAAATTTTAAGTGATTCATAATCTAAAAAAAACACATTTTTTTTTTATTAATATCAATTTCCGGTTCTAGTTAAGATACTTCCAAGATGATCTAACTTCATTTTTTTCTTCTGTTTGTTGAAATGACTTAATTAAACCGAACTTTCTGCTGAACTATATAATTGCTGGTTATATTTAGTCAGTCGCGTTTTTTTTTTTACTTGATTTTTAATCGCGTATGCGTTTTGTATTTTGCTTCGTTTCAAAGAATTTCTTTTTTTGCTGTTTAGCTTAGAGACGTTAAAAAAACTAAAAAATTCTTTTGTTTTTTTCGCTTTTTTTTTTCTTATTGAATGAAACGACATTTTTAGCATATTTTTTATCTTGTTAAGGCCTTGTTTGTGACGTAACAATTCTTAGAATAAAACAATTTTTGTTTATATCTCTTGTTTGTTTCGTCGCCCATTATATAAAAAAGAAGAAGATTTATAAAAAGAATTTTTGCTATTAAAATGAAAAATAATTTATTAACGATTTATGCACTCATTTGGGGTTTTTCTTCTTTTTTTTTTTTGGAAAACTATTTTTATATTGTTAATGCTGTTTTTTGCTAATTATTTTATATTTACAAAAAACACTTTGTACCTTTTTAGATTATTATTTAAATAAAAACCTTTAATCGGTTTATTCACTGTTGAAAAAACTCACCAATTATTCTTATTGAATAAATTCAAATAAATAGAAAATAATAAATTTTTAAACGCGCTCTTTATTGCTGTTTATTAGCGTAACAACGACGAGTCTAATTTAATGTTTTTTTTTTGTATTTATAAAATTTTAATTCATCATGCATTTGTTGTCAATAATAATAATAATAATAGTAATAATAACAAGAGAATTTTTAGCAATAACGCGCTTTACGTTGTTGTTTTTTAATAAAATTAAATAAAAAAAAATTCATTCATAAAAAAACATTGAAAACAATAATAAAAACTAAAAAATTACGAGCCGCCAACAACGAACATCAAAACTACTAGATAGAAGAAGAATAAAATAAAAACATAAACAAATTATGAAATAAATAAATATAACCGTACCCGGGTTACATACATAATAATGTTAATAATAGTAATAGATAATAAGTAATAATAGCAGAGTAGCATAAAACATATAAGGTTATTGTTGTTTTTCTATTTTATGTTAATAATTTCAGTTGTACATATATCTCTATCTACTCAACAGTTGTATTACTGTCGCATTGCCCGTTGCTGTGATCACTGATTGTTTTTATTATTATTATTATTTTGTCTTTTTCATTATTACATATGAAATTATGTCGTGTGAATAAAAATAAGTATAGAAATAATTGTCTTTTATTATTAATAATATTATTATTTATAAATATTTCCGGTTTGCAATTATATAATTTAATAAATGGATTTTTATTTTTTACTTTTCTATTTTGCTTTTGTTGTGTTAAAATTATGATTTTATGTTTTATTTTACAATATATATACATATATATATATATATTTTCTTTATTTCGCGACTAAACAATAGAAGAAAACTATTTGCGTTTTTTTTCTTTTTCGTTTATGTTTTTAAATATTAATTTTATTATTATTATTTTTTTTTTTTATACTTTTATCTGTTGATATTATTTTTTTTATTTATTTTTATTATTGAAGTATTTTTATGTATTTCCATTTAAATTTTATTTCTTTGAAAATATTAATAACTAATATTAATAATAGTGAACATAATAAAAAAATAAAAAAAAAAAAATGATTAAACTTTGTACATTAATGTTTTTTTATCAGTTTTTATTTTATTTCATTTTTTTTTTATCGGATTTTTGTTGAATTTTATTTTTTTTTTTAATTTTTAAAATTTTAATGTAATTTTAGTTTTTTTTTTTTATTAATATACAGGGTGTATGATTGTTTAGTTAATTTTGCTATATTTTCTTGTATCATAATAGAAGAATTAGGTACTACAAAATTTTAATTGGAAGGTACTGGTTATTAAGTGCAGATAATAAAATCTTTAAGGTCAAAAATCTTGTTTAAAGTAGAATAATAACTAAAATTTCTATAATGATAATATTTTAATATGTTTTGGGTGCAGATATTATTGAACATGCATATATAAATCATTTTAATTTTGTTAAAATTCACTTACCACAAACTCTCTAAAACTGAATTATACAATGAGAATAAGACCTATCTGAACAAATTTATTTTGATTTTCTATGTTATTAGGGAAGTTGTAATTTTTTAAACAAATATTTATTGGAAAGATTTTTAAAGTATTATTTAGGAGTTTTTAAATGGGCAAAAGAAAAACGCAACTTACTCGTTTTTTAAACGATTTTCAACTACTTAAAAATTACGAACAGATATTTTAAAATTGCATTGTACAGTGGAAACTGTTTAGAAGAATACCAAGGATAATGTTTTGTTTTTTTTAATTCAGACTTTTCAGTTTTTTATTCTTTAAAAGTGATAAAACAATTTATGTTTCTTTTTTTTTGTAATTTCCTAAATTTTACCTGTAAATCACCGTATAAATGCGAAAAAAGTTAGCAAAGTGTTTTTTTTTATTTGTCTTTATTTTGAGGTGAAATTCTTTGGAAAATTGTAAGACACTCTTGCTATACATAGCCGCCTAGCAAAGTGTAAAGTTTTAAAACTTTTATTATAAAACTTTATTGAGGGAATTTTTTCTTTTTTCAATTGTCTTGTTAAATTACACATATGTAATTGGTCAAAATTTTTATTATTATTAATTGATTTTTTGCAAAGTTGCAAAATTGCAAAATGATATGATCCTTTTAAAGGGAAATCATATTTTTGCATAGATTCGTAACTTATAAGTCAGCTTGTTACTTTGCTTTTAGTGTTTTCTAACACGTATTAGCATAATATTTCTTGTACTATTTAGCATAGCGAGATACAATCTGAAGGTCTGTGAAATGATCTCGTTTTTTGTATAAAATGCAAATTATTAAACATATTATGAAATAATAATTTTTTTATGGTTTTGGTACTTTTTATTTAAAAATCAATACTGTATTGATATGTTTTAATCACCCTGTGTTGAATACTAAAAAAAACTCGTAAAAAAACCATACAAATTGTTTTAAATACAGAAAGAAAAAGGGAAAGTCGTCGTTGTCGAAATTTTCTTTTAAATAATGTTTTAATTTTTTTTTTTAACTGTAATTACATAATAATAATAATAATAATATTTTTAAAATTCTATCAAAATTATGTCAATGAAAAATAATTGAAAAAATAAAAACAAGACAACCAGTAACAAGAAATAATGTAATAAATTTTAAATAACCACCAAGTAACAGGCGAGGTTAATTACCTAAATTATTTCCATAATTATATATATTTTTATCTAACTAAACATTAAATTGAAAAAAATAAACAAAACTAAAACTAAAACTAATAATAATAATAATAATAATAATAATAATAATAATAAATGTGATAAATTTATTGCTCATTTGAGATTCTGAATGAATAAATTTATAAATGGTTTTTTATTCTCTGTCTGTAAGACATGTTTTAATCGACAAAAAAAAAACAAACAGAAAAAACATAAAAAACTATTAAGTAATGAGTTATGTACATAATTTTATTATATTTTCATTAAAAAAAAATTCTATGGTATTTGTTACTTCTATATTTAAATTTACTTTTTATTTTTTTTCTTCTAATTTTTTTGTTAAAAAAATATTTCTCATTAACATGACGTTAAATTTTTGGTTGTTCCTCCGATGTATAGTTATTTTTAGATTAATAAATAAAAAATTTAAAAGATTTAATTAACACTTGAGTAATGAGATTAATGCGTTAATTTTTTTTTTTTTCATTCTTTCTATTTTCAATAAAGGTTACGTTTTATTTTTTTCGTGTTTTCATTTTTTATTTAATAGAAAATTAACGCATAATTTTCTTTTTAAATAAATAAAACTAGTACTTATATTGTGTCTTATTAATATATTTTTTTAAAGTCATAAGATTCCTGGATAATTATGTGTCGCCTATGGTTCAGATTTAAAGTTTATATTTTGTATGTAGAATAACTAATAATACTTTTAATAAAAAAGTAGCATAAGAAATTTGACGGATGTAGCTGCTGCTGATAATTTATGAAAATTTTTCTGTATTATCTAGGATTTAATCGTGTTAATTGATAGTCGTTAGAGCATAATGCAGCATATTTATTTAAGGTGTTCTCTATGTGACAAGATTTAGCTGCAACAAACGTAAATATTGAAAATCTTTTAATTCCTTTGAGAGTTGTGTTGGTTTTTTTCTCTTGCATTAACTAGAAACTTATCTACTTTGTCGTTTTGATCTTATTTGCCTTATGGTTAGCATTTTGTATTTATTTCTCTACTAAACATAATTTAAATGAATAAAAATTATTAAACCTAATAAAGTTTATTTTTGTATATCTCAAATCACATAAATTAAAATCAATAATTAGGTAAAATTTTGTCCATGTTTGTGGAACTTTTACACTTTCACGAATATAGATTTTAGCACAGATGTGATTTTAATTTTTAAATTAAAAAAAATAATAATTAGATGGTAAAAGTAGAAACTACTAATATGTTTCTAAGTGTATTTGATGATGACAAAATGTCGTTGTGAAAAGAATTATATAATCTCTGAGCCGTTTCTTAATTATTTTTTTAATTTCCCCCACAAGTGTCATTGTGCTTTTTGAATTTTTCTTCTTGTTTTTCATTTCTTCAATTTAAAAACTAATCTAAAATAAAACTTTATATTTTTAGGATTAATTTTCACGTTAGCATTAACATTAATGACAATCACATTATACGCCATCATTCCGGATGATAATTTTCTTTTTATTTTGGTTGCAAAAGGAAAATTTATTTATTTTTTTACATTTCTTTATTTCTTTGTTTGTTTATGTTGTTTTAGTGGAATATAAATGACAACACAAAATAGTGTGACAATAAATATAATATTGTTTCAAAAAAAAGAAGAAAGATTCTCATTTCCCATTTTTAGTAGATTAAATTACATTTGAAGGATTTGTGAAATAAATAAAGAAAAAAAACTTTTAAAATAAAAATTTCTATTTCAAGAATTTTCAAACAGAATTTTCATTTTCTTTCAGGGCATTAGAAGTGTTTATAACAAATAATGGAACCACATTAAGTACAATATTGGATGAGCAACGTAATACGCCTGGCGGTTGTAATCTAGGAGGACCAATACGATATCAACATGTTATTTTATTTTGGCTGAAATGTGACCAGGTTAGTGAAATTTTTATATATTTCGTCTTTTTTTTGAATACATAAACATTTAATTTAAACGCATTTAATTTCGCGATTTTTTAATTTTGTATAAATATAATTATCAAGCGTTACGCATTAAATTTAATTTCATTCATTCATTGATAAATATTTAAAAATAAAGAAAAATAATTTGTCTACACTTAATCCTTAATCAAATGGCTTTAGACTGATTAAAATTTTCTTTAATTATATATTTTTGAAAAGAATTTTTCATTTTTATATTTTAATGATACAAAAGATGTGGGCTTTAAATATTTTATTTACATATGTATGTACATTTTTTTTATATTTATATTTATTAACGGATTTTTATGTATTTATATTTGTTTTTCGCTTCTTTTTTTTTCAAACAGAAAAGAAAATACATTGAATTTTTTAAGTACATTGGATTATTGGTATGAGTTGAAGTAATTATAGAAAAAGTAGCGAAATAAAGAATAATAAAAAAATAATAATAAAGGTGGTAAAGTAACACTTGAAGAAGCCTAAGCTTAAGTTAAATATTAAAGATTATGTTACATTTAGTTAGGGTATTAGTTTGTCGTTACTTTTGTATTTACTTTGTTTAGAAATTTATTAATGAATTAAATTGTACATAGTAACAAGCACTAGGTATATGTTCTGGAAATTTACCTAAATCGATTAAGTATATAAATTACCATTAAGATTTGTAACTTAAAGACAATTAGACATTTTAAATACCCTCAAAGTGCTAATGTTTAAACAATGTTGCGTTAAAATCAATTAAATTATGTTCTTGCATTTAAACAAAGAAACAAACTAGCAGGTAGAAAGAGTATTTGCAAACTGTTTTGTTTTTTTTTTTTTATGTCTTCAATAAAATTTCGATAAGAAAATAGTTTTTTATTTATTTTTCTTTGTTAATTATTATTATATTATTGATTGATTTGTTTATTAATTATGTGTTATTAGCAGAAATTACAATACATAAATACGTCATGTATTAACATTTAAAAAAACTTGTTAAAATTAATTCAAGAGTATTAAAAATAAAAAATAAAAAATAAAACTACTTAAAAATTTAATGTAAAAATTATTATTAATATTATTATTATTGATGGTAATTGATTTGTCCTTGATGGGTTTTTTATTATTATTATTAGATTTTTTTTTTATTTGTAATAAGATAATATTTAATTAAGCAAAAATTTATTGATAGAGAGAACGGAGAAAAAGCTAAATATCCACCCAACACCACATAACACACAATAATTAAGCACAATACAACTATAATAGTTGAATTATTAGCTCAAAAAATTCAAAAGAGGTTTTTTAATGTCGCTTTTTTGTAATAAGCATTTATATTACATTCTCCAACTTCAACTACTTATGTCATCATGTGGCAGACAGAAACTTCTTCTGCAAACAGCTGAAATGAAATAATTATTTTTTTTTATTGATTTAAATATTTATTATGTTTTTTTTTTTTTTTTTTTTGTTAATCGTGCAGTGTCTTTAACCTTATAAATCTTTTTTATTGGATTTACATGAGCATATGATTATATTTGACTATTTAAAATAAAAAGATAAAATTAAATAAATATAAAAAGACACCGATAATAGGCTGACTTTTATTTATTTTTTTATCTAGTTTTAAGGTTAATTCTTATCAAATGTTATTTTATTTTCCATTTTCTTTTGTACTTAATTAAAATGTTTATCTGTGCTGCGTTTTGGTTAGTTAAATTGATAGTTTTTTCTTTGATAGCTAGGAGGGCTTCCGATTATATGTTATATTTTTAGAATATCCTGAGCATTATTTGGCATTTTTAAAAGAAAAAAGTATTTTCATTCAATTCTATTTTAAAATCAATAGAGCCTGCTCAATAAGAGTAATGATGCGTTTCGATATCTTACTATAATAATTAAAGTGCAGACTTATATTTGAAAATAAATTACAATTTACTGTACACAATATCCAAAAATATTAAGAATTGATTCCTTAATAATTTTTTATTGGTGGTAACATGATTAAAATACCTTTAAAAACTATAACACTTTTTACTAGCGAAATACTTTGTTCTTAAAATTTCTTGGCTTACTTAGTAAACAAATTACCTATTCGAAAACACCTTAAAAAATAACACAAATTTTATTCGTTTTGGCATTATTCAGATAAATATGCTTTAGTACTGAAATATTTCCTAAATAATAAAACAGGTTAAATATAGTCTCCATAGTATGTTGGTCCCAGTTGTCGTGAGTGATGGTGTTTTAAATCAATTTTTTATTTTTGTCAAATAAACACTGTATAAAACTTGAAATGAGATAAAAGTTTTTGCAATTTTGGCACCCATGTTAACAAGTATTTTAAGAAGGACAAACACCCGATACAACACCGATAAGATAGATAATTTAAGGGTTTTGTTGTTTCAGCTATTAAAAAGCGATACAAAAAAAAAAAAACTTCAAAAACAAGTAGATAAATGATAAAAATCTTTATTGTTAATTAATTATAAAACTAATTAAAAAAATATATATGTGTGTATAATGAAAATGTAATAAACTAAAACAATAGGCCCTATAAAAAGGTTAATTAATTTTTTAATTTAAAACGAAAATATAGAAAATCAGCAGTTCGTTTGTTCTATAATAATTAAAAAAATAAGAAGATGTCAACAAAATTGAGGATTTTTTGCCATTATTATAATTATTTTTTTCAAGTAAAATATATTATATTTTAATCGCGAAAAGCGTTCATTGAACCCGGGTGTCTATATATTTTTTTTTTGAATTATTTCTTTTTTTTTTACATTATTTTTAAAAAACGAAAAAAAATTTTATTTTTAATTTTCATTGTTTATGTTTTCTTTGCTATTTTGTTTTTGTTTTTTGTTATTATTATTGGTGTGGGCGGGTGTTTATTTAATTATTATATAATTAATTATTGTGCGCCTAGTTTTAATGAAGAATTTTCACTTGACAACGTACAAGCAAGAAAACTAAATAAAAGAAAGAAAAGTAAACACACCAACAGCAATAGTAGTAAAACTAAGTAATATTGTTGAAAAGTGTAATGACTTTGACAAATTTTCTACGTTTGATTTGGTATTTTTACATTTTTTTTTTGTTTCGATTATTAGACAGCAGAATTGTTTTAATTTTTTTTTTCTACGATAACAAAACAATGATTACAGGTGTATGCTGATAAATGATTGTATTTTAGCGATAAATAAAATACACAAATGAAAAATGGTTATTTAAAAATTAAATGCTTGTTTCGTTGGTGTGTCTTATCAATTAAAAGAAAAGATAATTGCTATTTAATTTTAACCTGATAACGTTAAAATAATTTAAATTAAAACAAAAAAAAAAAAAAAAACGAAGGAATTTTGGAATATCGATGATAGACATTCCGATTATAATTTATTATTTTTATTATAATTATTAGTTAATATACAGGTGTACTGCGCGCATATACGGTTGTGTTATAAAAGCGACAAAAAAATAAAACAAGAAGCTTTTTTAATTAAATAAATAATTTTTTTTTTTTCTGATTAATCCAACCTGACCTATATAATTTTTTTTTTCACTTAATTATTCTTCGTTTTAATTTAAAATTAATTTTTATTATTTTTTTATTATTATGTAATTAATTATAAGCAGTTTGTTTATTTATTTATTTATATTTTTTTTTTATCTGTTGATTTATTATCAAGCCGGCTTCGTATATAATTTTTTTTTTTTTTATTTTTGAAATGTAATAATTATCTAATTATTTAATTTTATTTTTTACAACCAATGCCTAGTTTATCACGATTATTTGCTGCTGTAATAAACACCGATGAAAAATAGTCGCGTCTATTATAATTAAAATTCTAAAAGTTGCAAAGAGTAATAAATGTGATTTTAATAAATAAAATACAGAAGAAATCGCGTAGTTTTTAACGTTTTTCAACGTCTTTAAAATAGTACAAACATTATTTATATACTTTAATTATGATAATTTATTTGGCAAAATAAACGTTTAATTAAATGTTTGCGGGTGGTAGGTATATATTATGTTACTTATTTATTTTACTTCTATTTTATTTTATTGCAATATTTACTCTTAAAAAAATACAACTTATGCAGACGACATAATTTAAAGAAATTTTAATTACCTAATTAAATGTACAGTAAATAATAATTTATTTTTTAAGCTAATAATTTTTATTTATTTTTTGCAAGCTTAGAAAAAAACACATAAATAATTTTTCAAAGTGAATTAATTATTTATTAGTAAAGCTCTTCCCAGCAATGCAGTCATTTTATTTTTATTTGATTCTTCCTTATTGACAAGAAATTTATAATTAAATTCTTGTATTTTTTAAGTAAATAATTATTAAAACTGTTTAAATAATTACAACACATAAATTCTCTTGTATGTACATATATAATAATTAGATTTATTTTATTTATTTTTTCATAAAATTTCTAATAGTTGACATGCACGTACACCCAGTGTGTTATGCTGTAATAAAAAAAAATATACAATTATCTAACTTTTATATATTTTGTATTAATTGGATTTCAATTGATTATTGTGTTGGTTGTTTTTCATTTTCAAAAAGTGTCGGGTCTGCACTGTTATAACATTTAATGACAAACATTTTAATTATTTAGTTAATAAAAAATCAACGAAAAGTCTAATTTTTTTTTTTTTAAATCGTAAAAACCTTTTTTTTATTTTCTTTAAGACATTTTTCTTATCCAATCTCATTATTTTATTGATTTTTTTTTAAAATAATATTTTAATAGAGGAAACTCGAAGCATGTTTATTTAACATTTGACCTGTTGATGGTATAATTTTAAATGCTTTAGTTTTTCTTTAAGATAGATTTGTTTGACGAGAAGAAAACACTTTTTTTTATTTTCATTTCTTAGATAATGTCAATGACAGACAAGTGAACATTTTTGACCTTTAGAATTAATACACATGATGTTTTCTTTTAATTTTTTTTATCGTTATTTATTATTAAAATTTCTTGTAATATTTTTTTTTTTGTACAGTAAAATTGATTTTTTCTTGAAGTTTGAATGACATTTAAAGATTATTTCTTTGTTGTTTATTTTATTTATTTTCGTGGTTTTAGAGTGTTTTTTTTTCTTTTAAATAAATTATTTGATTTATCAGAAATGAAAGGTAAAAATCAAATTATACCTTTTCGCGATCAATCTATTAATTAAAATGTTGATAACAGTTGATGGTAATTTTATTTTTGATGTGTAAATGGCCATAAGGTTACCGTATTTTTCTGCATTTCTGCATGGTAATTTCTTATTATCTGCAATACCTTTGTATAGAAATTATTAATATTATGATAATGCGTTTTTTTTTTGTATCGTCTAAATAAATTTAAAATAAAATAAAATTTTAATATAAATGCGCTGAATTAAAGTGAGACATAATGTCTGGTTTTTTTGCTTAGTTAGTTTTCTTGTCATTTTTACTGCTTTCTGTTGTTAAATAATAATAGTAATAATAATAATAATAATATTATTATGATTAATAAAAAATAAATAAATTATAATAAGCAGCAGCAGCAGCAACAGCTAGCGTCTTAGTAAGTTAACTTAATATATCTGATCTGTTGGGTTGGGCTTGTTTGTCTAGTCGGTCGTGTTTTATAATAGGCAAAAGAAAAATTATTTTTTTTCACCAGCAATAAATTATTGGAAAATAAATTATAATTTTTTTTTTTTTATTGTACATAGATCTAGTTTATTTCTTTGATTCTTATATATTTTCTTTAACAATGTTTTTTGAGCAAGTTTAAGACTTTGTTTTTTTTTTTTTTTCGTTCTTTAATAGAAAAAATAAAACATTCCTTTAAGTATGTATAGTTTTTATATGAACTGGATTATAGTAGTTAGTTTTTGTTTTTTTTTTTTTATTTTTGTTTTAGTTAGATGGAGGGCGGCTATAAAATAAATATTAAATCAGTTTCTATTACCGTTAGTAACAATAATAATAATAAGAATAATAATAAAAAATAATATACGCAAAAAATGACTGTACAATTCACTTGAATTATTATTTTAATATAATGTGATTATTGTAAATTGAATTTTTACCTTTTGATTCACTATAGAAGAAAAGAATAAAATAACAATTCTTCTTATATGTACCTCTGTGTGTCTAGATAACAGCGAAAGAAAGAAAAAATTTTTCTCTTACTACAATGTTGCTGGTAGAAATTGTTGTTGCCTTGTTGTCTCGTCGTGCAGAGAAAAAATTAAATAAATAAATATGCTCACACATATGTAATTTTTCTTTTATTTTTGCAAAATAAAATAAAAACAATATATTATTGACCGTAGAGGAATTTATATTAAAAGCATTACATTACATTTAATTTACAATTTTTTTTTATTTATTTTAATTTTTCCTTTAACGTGTTTACGTATATTTATGTTTTGTGAAAGGAAAGAAATTTTTTTTTTTTCGTATTTTTGCTCTCCAGTTACTGAACCGGTTAATCAGCAAAAAAATGTTTTTTTTTTTTTTTGCTTAGTTTAATAAATTCTCTCGTGCTTTTTGTGCTTTTTTTATTATTAAAATGAAATTTATGCGAATTTAAATATAAATAAAAAAAAAAATGTATTTATTTTTCTTAAAGTCAAAGTCGCGATCTTGCCTTTCTTTTTCAATTTTTTTTTACTTCTTTACTTGAATTCTTTCTTTAACTTCATTAATCTTGGGTGCCGTTGTTTTAAAAATGAAATAAATTAAATGCAATCAAGTTTTTCATTTTTTTTTTTGTGTTTTGTTTTGTTATATATTTATTTTTTTTATTTTAATTATTTAATTAATTTAGTCTCATTGTAGATCCGGTATTGTTGTTAAGCTTTGACAAAAGCTTTTAATTTTTAATTGAATATATTAATGCTAAGGTATTTATGGTTATAGGAAATATTCGATAAAACACGGTGTGTTGTTGTCTGCTACAATAGTTAAAATATGATTAATTATTGATCATAATTTGACAAGAATTGTAATTATAATTGTAAGACTTGAGGCGGTTTTTACTTGGTAAATGAGGTATCATCATTGCTTGTTTAAAATACAGTAGTTTTGGGTTGAAACACGATGCAACGATTTAATTGCCTGCGGTTATTACTAATCTAATAACTGAAAAATATTTTAGTCATTTTAAAATAATTATGTTAATTTTTACATAGAATTATGTGTTTCATATGTCAATTTTCTGAATATGATTTATTTTTGTTTGAATGGAACTTTGCATCGTCTGGAGTAAGTTTTTTTTTCCATTAAACATTAAATTAAAAACTCTAACGAAGAATAAAATATTATGATACTCACCTTTATACAGTAAAACCTTGGAATTCGTTCCGATAAAAATATTTTTCCAAGGTTTTTTCTCTTTTGTTGTAATCCCTCTTATAACACTGTTTTTTTTTTTTTAATTCTTTGTAAAGGTGTTTAAGTCATTATTTATATTAATTTATTTGTATATTAAACGGCAGAATTATCTGATTATAATTTTCGATATAAATATAAATTAATCTTTTGCAATTACTCTATGTAAGTACATAACTAATGCTAATAGTCAATTAAATAAATTAAGATTAATTTGTTTAAAAAAAAAAATAAAATAAATATTCTTTTATTAATCGGCATAATCGATCGCGTAACAACGTCTTAATATAATTATTCTTTTTATTATTTGTAATTTTTTCTATAAATTTTACTTTGTTAAAAACTTGTGCCTCGATAAAAGTCTCTACTGTTTTATTTCTATTATAATTTCTTGATGTAGTATATTTTTACCGTGTATTAACCACGACCACCAACTAAGAAAATCTTTATTATTTCTTTAATTCTCTCTCACTTTGATTAATTTTTTTCTGTTTGAACAAATTTATTTATTTATTTGTTTTATTTATGTGATTAAAATTCCTTTGATTATTTTATTTTATTGGTGATTTTTTATAATTTGTTTGTTAATTATAATTTTTTATTATATTTATACACATTACTTTGTTTTGTTGTTATTTCTCTGGTTCTGTTCATTTCATTAAGACATTTATGTAAACAGAAAACCAAAAATAAAAGAAGAATAATAAGACAAACTAAAAATCAATAAATTAAAGAAGAAAAAAAAAAAAATAGAAGAATATAAGAAAAGGAGAAGAAGGAATATTGAATTAAATTTTTATTTAATTTTATTTTAATTTTTAATATGTTAAACACGTGATTGTGATTTATAAAACTATATATGCGTTAATTCAAAGTTTACCTTAACCATTTTTTGCCATCATAACCAAAAAATTTAAAGGTAAAACGAAAAACTAACAATAATTTAATCTAAGTCATTTCTAGACGAGATTTTCATATAAATAATAGAATTAAATTGTTATTTTTGTCTGCTGTTATTTTTTTTTTTACTACAATTATTGTTACACCTTGTTTGTTGTGTACACATTTTCTTTACATTGTTTTTACATGATTATTATAATTATTTATGTATTCAATATATGTTGTCACCAATTTATTATTGTAATTATTATTTACTTTAAAATACTACTTCTTCTTTTTTTCGGTATTTAATTATTTATTAAGTGGATTTTTGTAGGGTTTTTGTTTTTGTGTGTTTTTTAAATTATTTATTTATTTATTCTATTTGTACCGAGGTTATTGTTTTTATTATGAGACTTTACTGTCTTTGATTTTACTTGTTTCTTCTTGTAACTGAATTAATTTGTTTTTTTTTTTTTTTGTTGACTATTTATAATAATAATATTAATGAAAAACATAAAAAAATAATATGACAGTTAAACCTCGTTTAAATAAATAAATAAATACATTTTTTTTGTTTAGATTAAATTAAGCAAAAATAATATTTAAATATATTTGTGGATTTTAGATTATTTGCTTTTTTTATTTGGTTTTAAAACTTTTTTGTTGTGAGTTTAAAAATGCATAAAAAATAGCCAACTTTTTGCTGAGTAACAGTGCAGTATCTGTAAACTGTGATAATTCGCTGTTGATGATTCCTGGCTAATGTTACTTTAATTGCACATTCCTTTTGCAACTTTAATATCTAGTTTTTTTTGGCAAATTATCCATTAACTCTTTATGTTTATGATTAAAAACTTTAATTTTTTTTGTTTAATTAGCGTGACCCTATGGTCTGCTTTGCAATAATTATATGAATATTATAGATTGTCCACTTCAAACATGATTATTTCTGGATGATGATTACTTGTCTTTAAAATAATTTAAAAACAATTATTCGTTCTTGTAAGAAGAACTGTGCTTATCCTTATTATTTGTTCTAAGTAATGATAGTTAAACCATGATCTTTGGAATTTATTTTTTGTTTTAAAATGGTCTAAAGAACATCACAAATATTTTTATGATTTATTAATTGGTTTACTCTCGTTTGATTGAACTTGAATAACATTTTAAACGTTGAATTTTGCATATAAAACCATATGTGTTGTGAAAAAATGTCAATTTTTTTTTTTTTTTAATTTATTTAGCAATATTTTTTGTACAATTCGCGTTTTATTATTAAAATAAGGTTTAATTCTTCTGTTAATAAAAATATGTTACAAATAAATTTTTAAATAAATTTAGTGAGATTCTACTGTATTTTGTTTAATTTTTAGCCGTTAAGTCATCGTTGTCAAAACACAACTATAAGACACTTTGCATTAATTTCGTATAAAAATAATATTAAAAAATTATCATACTTTAAAACTAGAAAAAGAAGAGAAAAACTGTTGATGAACTAAATTTATGTGTTTTTTTTTATTTTTATTATTGATTTTGATTGATTTCGTGAATATAATTGAAAATTGTTTATTAATTTTTTATTTTCGATTATTATTACACACAGAGAGAGAGAGATTTACTTAATTTATAATCACGTATTGTTAATTTTATTTTTAAAAATGGTAATTTTATATATTTTTTTATGAATATTTAATTAATTAATTAATTTATAAAGTTGAAAAATTGTTATTTATTTAATAAATTTGTTAATAATGTTGTCATTAAGGTATTTTTTTTGTTTTTTTTTTATTAAAAAATTAAAAATAAATTTAAATTTATTAAAATACGCATTTTTAATAAATTAATTTATTACAATTTTTTTTTTTTTTTTGATTATATTAAAAGTTTTTGAAAAAAATAAAAAAGCTCATTCTTATCACACTTTGACTATTTAATTTTGTTTTTTTTTTTTTTTTTTGCGTTAGACTTAATTAGATTATTTATTTTCCTGATTAGAATGAATTATTTATTTTTTAGTTTTGCTGCTTTAATGATTGCTTTGTGTGTGCTTTTTTTTCTTTTTCTTTTTTAGCTATAATTGAAAATAATTTGATAATATCGAATCTGTCAATAATAATAAATTTATTTTGACAATTTAAGTGCAAAATTTAATTTTTTATTTAATGAAAAAAATAGAAATAGAAAGGATGCAGGTAAAATACATTAATGCATGCCAAGCAGGCAGACAGAGTTGGTACAGTTCGCTCTTAATTTTATAAATATTATTTTTAGATTATTTATTTATTTTTTCTTTTTCATCTGCAATTGTCATTACTTGTTCTATTATGCTAATGAGAAATGATTAACGTTTTAATGCAATTATTTTGTGTTATTTAATAATTGATTTAAATTTTAAATTAAAATTACAAATAGATTTTTAATTGATTAATTTTATTTATTTATATTTAATGAGAGAATTTAATGTGGTGTTACGTCACATAATTAAACTACTTAAGATTTGATTAGTGACCTTCACATATGACTTGTATACATACACAGTGTCATTGTCATTTAACGCGTTATTTAAGTATTTAAATTTTAATTTTTATTTACATTTGAAAAATTATTAAATAAATAAATAGTTTAATGGTTTTTTTTTTTGTGGAATTTATTTAATTATTTAATGATCTTCTCTTATCATATTGAGGTTTGAATTTGATTTTTTGTCTTTCCTTGAGAGATATTTAATTATTTTTTTTTTCGTTTAATTTTATCAAACGGAAATTTAATTTAATAATTAATTAAATTTTGTATTATTTTTTTTTGTTTCTTTTATCAATTTGAATTTATTAAGATTAGCTAATTTATTGATTGTGAGTTTTTTTTTTACATTATGTTTTATTGTTAATTAGATATGATTTTATTGAAACATTTTTTTTTTGTGCCTAGCTTCTAGCATCAATCAAATTTTTATACACAAAAATTGTGAAAACCTGATTTAAGAAACACCCGGAGCACGTCACAATAGTTTAGTTTTTGTCATAATTAATAAAACATGCCACCAAATTGTTTCGTTTTATTTTTAAGTTGTTGGCAAGCAGACAAAACAGATGATTATTTGAAATATTTTTAATTTTAGTTTTTTTCTTCAGCAACTTCTTAATCTTTTATTCGTTTATTATTAATTTAATTAAAATTTAAAGTGGTTTTCATTAGTAAATACTATAATTTATTTATTTAAATTTTAACATTTAATTATTATTATAATAATTAAAATTAATTAATAATTAAAAACTGTGAATGCTTTTAAAGCACGATAATTGTGATTTTTGGCTTTATATAAAATAAATTTCATTATAATATTGATTATGTTATGTTGCGCAATTTGCGATAATTTCAATTAATTTTCTCATAAATTGTTTGTCTAGAGTATGTTTTACTTATTTAACGCACCTAATTTAAATTTTGTTTCAAGTACTATTCAAGCGAATTTATTAAGAAAAAATTACTCAATATCCGTTTATATATTTAGTCGTGTGCATCCTACATTCATACGATGTTTTCGTACATTTATTTGTTAGACGTTACATTATTTTTCATGTTTGCGAATTTATTTAATTAAATAATTTGCGTTGGATGATTATTACAACAAATTATTTGAAACATTACCTTTTAGAAATTATATTAACCTGATTTCGTTAATTAATATTTCGTTGTTTTGTTAATAAAAATATAAAAAAATAAACAGAATAGCATTTACATTGATAAAGAATTAACTTGATTCAATGCTTTGCTAAAATAAAGAAGAAAAACTAGTTGATTTGTTTTTTTTGTTTTTTTTTTCTAAATAAATAAATCTTCTTTGATATTTTGGTTTTGTATATTTATTCATTAATTTTATTTTCTCTTATAAATTTCTGATTATATGAATAAAAATAATTATACAACGAAGAAGTAGTAACATAATGAAACAGGTGACATATTTACCAAAAATATTATTAATAATAATAAAAACGAAAAATTAATATAAAAATCTACAAGTTAATCTGATTTTTATGCAAATACATAAAAAGCAAACAGAAAAAAAAATTATGTAAGGAGAAAAAAAAAAAAAAATAAAATAAAACCTGATGCTGTCATAGGAACCAAAAATGAATTTACATTTTAAAAAGCACATTCACCTATTAAACCAAGTATATATATATGTATAATCTTTCCTCCTGTATCGCGGTTGATGTTTTTTTTTTGTTACACTTGTTGTTTTATTTAAAAGAATTTGCTAGTTTTTTTTTTTTTGCTATG
This sequence comes from Ptychoptera contaminata, assembly GCA_963942525.1. Taxonomy (NCBI): domain Eukaryota; kingdom Metazoa; phylum Arthropoda; class Insecta; order Diptera; family Ptychopteridae; genus Ptychoptera; species Ptychoptera contaminata. Next base: position 7,940,182 of record OZ012637.1, read on the forward strand.
TGGAGGCGAGAAGATAAGCTGAATATTGTTTTATTTTTTATTTAATTTTTGCTGCTTGTTAAGCTTCATTAATTTGTCATTTTATTTAATTTTTTTTTTTTTGAAGCATGTTTAATTTTGTGTAAATTTAACGCCAAATAGCACAATCACCCTGTTTGTATAATTTTTTGCACCTTATCATAATGTGTCTATTGTTTTAAATGGATTTTATTATTATTATTATTGCTTTATTTTTATTATTATTATTATTTCAATTTTTTTTTTGTTATTTTTACTGCTATTTGATTACCAATTTCAGTGTGGGAATTTAAATTAGGAAATAAAATGTTCATTTTTTTTTGTTTTAGTTTATGAATTTGTAAGGTGATTGGTCTGTATTGATTACAGCACGTAAACGTTGTATTAAAGTTTATTTAAAAATTGCATGTAGTAAACATTTATGTTGTAGGTGACATTATGTGTTTATAACATTTAGTGCGAAAGTATAAAATTTTGCTAAAATGTCATAACTGTATTTATAATTAATTATAAATATTGTCAGATTGCACCTTTTTTGTTTTTTACTATATGGTGTATAGATTTTTTGTATAACTACTTGAGTAACGGACGGCTTTCATAATCAAAAAATATTAATAGATTAATTGAGCTGCTATGTACTGCGTCCGAGATCAAGATCAATCTCTTCACGGAATACCTTAAATATTTTACGAAGTAAATATTTAAGAAAAATATAAAATTGTCTCACTGTCTAATTGATTGGTATTTTTTTTTAATTATTTTTTATACGCTTTTTCTAATTCGATTTTGTTTATACTTTTCTTGTCAAATATTATTACTTTTTTCATTTTCTTAATTTTTTTTTGGTTTTAATTTTTATTAGATGAATGACATCGTTCGCGTTGTCACTGTACTAGTAAATTGTTGTCTTGTTGAATTTTAATGTTGTTGTTTCTTTTTTCTTCTTAATTTTTGATTAATGATTCTTTTAATTTTGTTGTGACATCGCAAGTTAAAGACATTTTTCTTTGTTACAATTTCATTTATTTATTTTTTCTGTTAGCGAAATTAACAGTTTATTTTTTCTTCTAAATTTATTTCTATTTTTAATTTGTTTTTTTTTTTTTCTGTTTGAATAGTGCGCGGTAAAAAAACGCAATAATATAAATAAATAATATATATTCCGCATAAAGAGAAGAAAAAAAAAATTATATAAAAACTTGTAAATAAAAATAATTATAATAATTAAAATGATTACACGAAAAATAAAATAGATAATGTGAAAATAAATACATATTAACACGTAATAAAGTTATATGGCGCCTCCACTTGCTTTGCTGGGGAGTATTTGTTGTTATTTTTGCGATAATTTTATTTTATTTTATTTTATTTTATTTTATTATCTATATTTTATTATCTCTGTGTGAAAATATATACATACATGCGGAAATAAATAATGCAAACAGTGATTTTTGTATATTTATTTTGCAAAATAATAAATGAAAATTATTGTATTGCTAGCTTTCTTACTTTACTTGATTTATATTGTTGGAATTTTTCTTGCTTAGCAAGTTAGTTTCTTCTTTTACTTTAATTTAAATACTAATATTAATAATTTAAATATTTTTATTTTAAACGGTTTCAAGTGCAAGTAGTTATGGGTTGCTTTAACGCACTATGATTATTTTTATTGTTTTTTATTTTAAGAGAAAAAGAAAAACTTTATGAGCTTTTTCGTATTTTATTTTAACGCGGTAGCATTTTTAATGGATTTTGTTGTTTTTATATTTAATCGTTCTTAATATTTATATATATATTTTTTATTGACAATAAGCGTGTTATTTTAATTTTAACTAATTTGAAATTGTATGTTGTTTAGGTATTATTAATAAAAAATGAAATATATACGGTATATATTTTTATTATATAATTTTGTGTTACTAAGTGACGATTTATTATTGTTTTATTAAATGTAAATATTTATTTATTTATTTTTCTATTTATTATACTATTAAAAGCTTAGCTAAGGAAGTTTATTATTTAGGGTTAATAAAAATCACTATATAAGAAGTAAATTTAATCAATCTTAAAGCTTAATTACCTTTAATTGTTTGTTAATTAATTTTCCTTATTATTATTTTTCTTTTTAATGCTAGAATATAGGATGTTGAACCCTAGTAATAATATTATTGATTTTTTCGTTATTTTTGGTTTAGTCTCTTCTCTACCTTTAAATTACACACATTAAGCTTTAATTTCTCCACTGAGTACTGTAGTAAAATTTTCTTTTTTCATTTATTCTTTTGAGTATTGAATTTTCTGCTGTTGTTGATGCTTTGCTAGACTTGACCTTTTCGATTATTTTCTTTTTTTTTTTTTGTTGTCTCCAGTTTTGTAATGTATTTTGTTGCTTTCATTGTAAATCAATAATTTGATTTTTTTTTCGATGATTTATTTCTTTATGTTTGTCTGAAATGAAAAACGCAATGTAAGAGCTTTTTGTTTTTCGATTTGATTTAATAAAAATAAAGACATATTATTGCAGATTTTTAGTTTTATTAATGCGACAAACTATTAATATTTTCGTTTAGATTCTCAATGTATTGTCCTTTAGCTGTACGGTTGTTTATTAACTTTTTTCTTTTCTTATTTAATTAATGCCAATAAATTAAATAATCTTAAATAATAACAACAACAAGAAAATTGTTATTTCATTAAACTAAAAAAAAAAAACATACGAAAACCTGAATGACACCTTATTTAAAGATATTCGTTTTTTTTTGCATATATAAAATGAAAGAAAAAAAAACTAAATCGTTTAAGCCACATAGTTTAAAGTAAATAAAAAAAAAATTTTTTTTTTATTATTATTAAAATAATTAATTAATTCTAAAGTTGTGCTTTTTTATTTTCTGTTGCTATTTGGTATTCTTATATGTTTTGTTTATAAAATATTTAAATTTTTTTAAAACATATTTTGGCATCTCAATGTCGGTCAATGTCGTCTTGTTGTTATAAAAAAATAAACACACAATTTAAATAAATATAAAACATACATAAGAATTTTTTATTAAAACAATATAAAATAAATAAATAAATAAAAGAAAAACGGGTATATAGATTGAAGATAGAAGAATGGATTATTATGTTGTGGTTACACTGTAGTACATAAATACATATTATTGTGGTAATATCAATTTTCTTTTTAAAATTTGCATTAATACTGTTTAATTGTTTAATTCTAAATCATTTAAAACTAGATTATTATTTATAAATGTTTACTTTTTTTTCTTGATGCAAGGTTAACGCCTTGTAAGTTTTTGTCACAAAAGAATTAATTTTTTTTTTTTTTAATATTTATAAATTAACGTAAAATTATGCTGAAAAATTTATTATCTTATTTTTTTAGAATGTTTAAATGTTTATTTGCTTTGAAAATAAAACGTAAGAGGTTAACGTTTTTAAATATTTATACTCTCTACACTAGAATGTTAAATAAAATAAAAAAAAAACAACGACGATTATTTAAACTTTATATACTAATTTGTATAAAAAAAGCTGCTAAAGCTGCTTAATTGTTATTTAATCAATCAATACAACTTTATAAAAATAAAATTCAATAAAATAAATATAGATAAAAATCACATATCTTGTCTTGCTTTTTTTTTTAATTTTATTTACTCAAGTTTATTAATTAGCGTTAGAACAATTGAACATCATTGAATAGAGGCGAAAATACCTTTGTTATTAATTTTTGTCTTTTTATAACAAACGCAACGATTTTTCTGTTTCTTTTTCTGTCATGTTTTAACCCAAACTAAATCAATATAAATACAAATAATCTATTCAATTTATTTTTTTTTTTGTTTCTTTGTATTTAAAATCAATAAATTTCAATTTTTATTTGTGTATTTTTATTATTTTTTTTTTTTTTTTTAAGTAAAATGAAAAAAATAAAAACTTAAAGACGTTTCATTAAAATTAAACGCAAATAAAAAATGGTTAAAATAAAAAAAAAAAAAAATACATGGAAATAGCAAAATAACATCAAAATATTATAAACAAATAAGACAAAAAAAAAAATTGTTAAATATACGAAAACAACAAGTTAAATAACACATTAAACTTGAACTTGAGACGACACGACAATGTAAAATGTATAAAGAAAAAGAATAAATTGCAAATTAAGCGAAATATTAATAAAAATAATAAAACAATTTTTTTTCATGAAAAAACATTGCAGTTTGTAGTTTCTCTGTACAAACCTGTGAAAATTTTTTGTAGAACAAGACACAGGGTACACAGTAATTGTTTTTAATAAAATATTTATAAAATTTAAATGGAGTTTTTGTTTTACTAAAACTCCTTGCTTTAAAGCTTCAGTTTTTTTGTGCTTTAATGTTTGTCGCATAAAAGCGAAAAATGCTGCTATAAATTGTTAAGAAAGATTCTAATTGTTTATATATTTTAACCTTGGCATTGGCTTTTTTTTTTCATATGTTTATTGAATTCATTCATTCATTCGTTTTAATTATAAAATATGTAATAATTATGTTTACAAAAGCTCACAAACTCAAGTATAAAAAGAGTCCAAGAAAAGAGAAGAAACAAAAACACATACCAAGTCCAATTATCACAATTTCCTTCCATCGTCATCACTTTTGATTTTTTACGTTTTTAATGAATTGTTTTTTTTTTACTTTAGTTTCTATACTACGACTACACGGTATCAATTAACCTTCATTTTATTACCTTTAAATTGGTAATTTAATGTAGTTAATTCTACTGTGATTTTATTTTCTCTTTGGTTTAATTTCTATTTAGAGCACCTTTGACTGTGATTTTTCTTTGGTTCATTTTTTATTTATTGTATTTTCTTTTATTATATGTAGTATTTGTGTGTGAGGTGACACCGCCAATTTGTGGAGGATGATGATGTCATTTGAATAATAATAAAAAAAATAAATATTAATTATATTTTTTTGGTGTCGCCACATTTTTGAATAGTAATTGTCAACCTTTTCAATAATGATTTGAAATTTTATTGATTTTTAAGGAAAAGCTTTATGTAATTTAGCACAGGATGATGAAGTGTTTAATATTTTATTTATTAAAGTGATTTATTTTCATTTTTACGTATAATCCTATTTGCAGCAATTCGAATTGAATAATGAATTTTAGACTGTTTGTTAAATTTTCAGTTAATTTTAATGGAAATGTGGGCTTTTTTGTTTAAAGCGACTTAAACAATACGTTGATTTATTAAAAATAAATTAAAGTTGAAAAATGAGATGAATAAATGCAAAAAAATTTACGCGGTTTAACCTCAACAAGCTCTGCTGTTTTAATTATATGATTAGCCAGTCAGTTTAATCTATAGTACTGCATTAAGCTTTTAAGAAAAAATCTGTTAAAATGTAGAAAAAACCTATGACAACTACAATACACCTACAATATACAAAATTTATAGCGATATAGACCGATTAGCAAACACTGTGTTTTTAACATTGAAATATTTTTATAATTATTATTATTTTTTATTTTATTTTTTTTGCTATATAATATTATTTTCAATATCAAGTTCAATGTTAATTAAATATAATTATAATTAAATTTTGCTTTTATTTTTGTTTAAATATTATTTACTGACGCGTTGCTAATGCTTTTCTTGGCAGCAGGTTATTGTATTGTAGTTAAGCAACGCAACGAAATCAAAATATTGCACAATTTTAACAAATTTATTTATTTATAAATTCACGTTGTCTTATAATGTGTTTATTTATTGTTATTATTATTATTATTGTTTTTTGTTATTGATATTGCAATTAATAAACTATTTAAAGAAGAAAAATAAATTTTTATCAATGAATTTGTTTTTTTTTTTTTTAATGGAATTTATTTTATTTACAATTTTTATTTTCAATTTGTTTATTATTATTATTGATTTCGTTGCTTCGTGGATTTAACAGGTGAAATTAATTTTTTTTTTTATCACGTGTTATCTATTATAATTTTTATTTATTTATTTTTTACCTCTATCTAAACAAAATGTTTTGTTAACAAAGCGCACGCTAATTGCAACAAGTTATGCAATTTTATTCCCACTGTGACTGTCTATTGATTTTACATATTTGTTTATTTATTTATAATTGGTTTATGATTTGGCGCTTTATTGTTATTATTATTATTATTATTATTATTATTTCAGTTTTGGTTTTGTTTATGTTTTTTTTCTTGTTTTTCCATTATTGATAAGTAACTACTGTGTGCTTATTTAAAGGTCTTTATATGAGCCATAGATTAACTTTAGATTTTTACATGATTTTACTTATAAAGTTTCTGATTTGTGTTTCTTTATCATGTCGGTAATTTTAATTTAGCGATAGTTTTATTAACATGAAAAAAATAACTGCACCGATGACGCCTGTTATCACCTTTAATTCTTTCGATTTAATCAGTTAAAAAATAAATCCATTTATTTTAGTTTTTTTGCTTCGACTTGAAGATTAATTAACAAATAAATATTCTTTAATAAAAATTTTTTGATTTATTTCAAAGAAAATTATTTACCAAAATAATAAAAAGCCTAAAAATCGATCAATCAAAGGCATTTCAAGGAAATTTCTTCAAGTATATACATTTACATTTAATAATGATTCATTTTCGTTCTATTCTATTTTATTTTTACTTGGTGATAAACCTGATTCTCGTAAATTAAGTTTTTTGGCTAAATTTTTGTTTATTTTCTTTTAAAGACAGAAAAAATTATTAAAAAATATTCATATTAATTATTGCACAATAAAATTCAATTAATAATAATTCTATTAATAGTAGGTAATGGTTAAAGTTAAATAAGATAATCGTCCACTGTGCTATGAGTTATAAGATTTTAAAATTAATTTGCATTTTTCAGTTCATGCTTATTAAAAATTTTCAATAAATAAATTTTGTAATATTGTGAAATTCTTATAAAATATTGTTATCTATAGACCTAGAAGTGTTAGTTTCCGTTAATTATTATAGAGTGTTAATTAACTTTATTGTTTAATTATGGCATTATTTTATTTGAATTTCCTTAAATTGAGTAAATATGTTTAGTCTATGATTATAAGTATATAGTATAGTTGTAGTCTGATAATATTTGATTTGTTCCCATAAAATAATTTTAATAATTCACAACGTTTAATGTCTTGTCCATTGATATGTAGTTTACAATGTGAATGTATATTGCGAGCTTTCTACATTATCATCAGCGATCTGATTTAATAAAAATTGTTGTCACAGTGCTTGCAACAGATGTGGTTGTAATAAATATGCTAAAATTTATCTTTTTTCTCAATGAATTTTATCTGAAAGATTAATCATTTACGCGCTTTTATATTTTAACAAATTCCTTATCATTAAGTATTATGTACTGTGTTTGTTGTAACGAATTACGATATTAAATATAAATGTTAAAAATAAAAATTAAAAGTTAAATGACCACCAACAACAGGCGCGTTTAAAGAAGAAAAAAATAATACTAAAATAAAAACAAAACAAGCTGTCTAAGCTGTCCAAAAGTAATAGAAATTTAACAGCAGCACCAACAAGTAAATCCTTCCAAAACAACCAAAACATATAAATAAACAAAAAATATTAAAATTTAAGCAAAAGCCAAATCAAAACAAATCAAACATCATACAAACGTAATAATAGAAACTTGTTGCGTCGTTTTATTATTATTATTATTATTTTAAAATAAATTTCAGTTTCAGTTTGTTTATTTCGCTGTTTTTTTTTTTATTTATTTATTTTTTCCTTTGACTACTGACTATTTTTAACCAAAAGAAAACAACGTAAATCGCAAAAATGCATACATTGACCTCATCCATAAATTAAAAGTGTAACAATTTGCCATGAACTTAAAAATAAATATAAATTGTGTGAATTTTTAATTTTATTTTGATAAACACATTTGTGTTGGTTCTTTTTTTTTTTATATCGCTGTTTATATTTATTTTTATTTACTTTTCGCTATTACTTATTTGCTTTGCTATATTTTAATCGTTTTTTATTTATTTATTTTTTGCTTCTAATTTTATGGTAAAAATATTTAGCTTTTATTTTTATTAATATAATTACTATTATTATTATTTGTATCCTTTATCTTTTTCAAAAGTTAAAACTATTAGTATGTTGTGTGTTTGCGGCGGGTGGATGCTTTTGGATATTGGTCTAGTCATAACAATTTTTAATAAAATAAAATTTCATTACATTACCCATAGTTATCATTACTATACACTCAACTGTAATAGTAGAAACAGCAGCAAGCAGACTAATTTAATTATTATCATAAATGCTTAATTTTATTTTAACTAATAAAAAGCTTTTCTTTATTTTTTTGTACTTTGATGTTGTTGTGTCTGTTATACTTCTGTACTGCTGCTGTTAATGCTGGTGATTTTTTCTATGAAAAACATTAAAATTTATTTTAATTATTTTAATCAGTTTCTAAATTGTGTCTTTATTTTTTTTTTAATTTTTCAAGATAATTATTTAATTGATAATAATTACCACCATCATTGGTATTTGGGTTTCTTTTCTCCTACATATTTTAAATATTATTCTAGAATCTAGAATAAAAACTTTTTCTTATTTGAATATTCTAAATTTAGCAATGATTTATCTTTTAAAAACTGCGAAAAAAAATATTTATTTATTTTTTTTTCTGTATGAATAAAACACTTCAAGGTCGGTCAATCGAAATTTTTAATTGAAAAAAATAATTTTTTCTTTGTTTGTTTGTATTTTTCTTGGAAAGCAAAACACTCATCAGAAATAAGAAAATTTATTTTTTTGTGAAAGAAAATTTTCTTATTGCGTGCAAAATTTATTTTTTGATGGAAAATTCTTTTATATTTGTATGGTTCTTGGAAAAATTTTCGTTTTTCATATTTATTCTTGTGGAATAAAATCTATGCTGCTGATTTCCTTTTCAGTAAGTAATCACTTGTTTAGCTTTATGATTTTAATAAAATTGATAATATAGATTTTTGAATAAAATTTTAAATAAATGAATTTTGGTTTATTACCTTTAGACAAAAGAACAATCACTACCCAACCAAATTACAAATTATCTAATTCTGTCTTTAAAAAAGCAAAAATAAAATTAAATAAAAATTTTAGTGATAGTTGCTTAGTGGTTTGTTTAATTCACATGTTTAGAATATTTATGTTTTCGTTAAAATTTATTTATTCGAATATATTCATACGTGGTTGTGTATGTTTGTTTGATTAAAGTTTTTTGGAATTTTTCGTGAAGTTTATTAAAAGCTTTTTTAGTTTGATTGTTAAAATATTTTAGTTATAAAAGCAGCTTTAATTTAATATTTATCAATGGAAAATATTTATATCATTGTCTTTTGATTTTTTCTTCGTTTGTTTTCTTTACGAAAATTAAATATTATGGAATAGGATTAGAATTATCTAGAATAGAATCTTCCAGGGAAATAAAGAATAAGCTTTATTATTCTCGAAAATAAAATACTTTTAATGGTTTTATTAAGATTTTATTGAAAACAATTGCTGTGCTTAGATAGTTTGTTGTTAGTCATTTAAAAGCCAGTATAGCACTTCTTCTATAATCTTAATACCATAGAGATTTACACAATTTAACATTCAATCCTCTATGTTTTTTGTTACAATACAAAAAAGATTGTAATGTATCACAGTGATAATTTGTAATATGCGATAAATTACACCGGTTTCATAAATAAACACCTTAGAAGTGTAAATTTCTGTAGATTTCACTAATAATATTACTTAAATAAAAATTAATTAAAAGCTTATCAATATAGTTTTATCTCTACACTTAATTGTCTTGGTATTTAACATTTAAGATGGTTACGACATAATTATCAATGCGAATTATATAAGAATTAACCTGAAAATACTTTGGTTGTTCTAGGGTGAATTAATTTTTACTTATCTTGATTTTTATTTGAACATTAAACGGTCCATGACTAAACATTCGTATTTATCATGCTGAAAATAAGAAGGTAATAACTGTTGGATTATGGTAAAACGAACTTGAAATGTTAAAAATTAAATCATTCTGATTCTTTTAAAGTAATTTGTCATCATTAAAAGCGAAATATGTATATGAAGCAGCATAGTAGAAATGTATTAACTTGTAACCATGACTCGACCATTTGATGCAATTCGAAAGAACAGCTGAAGATTTTTATAATAATAATTATAATAAAAATATACAACTTTTAAGCTTTACGTATTTAATGGTATGGTGTATTATGCTGTGTATACCTGTAACATTTCATATTCTGTCAACACTTTTACATTCAAAACTAATACCTAAATAAGTAATTTTATTTTCTTTGCTTAATATTAAATAATTTCGAAGAGAACATTAGACAGTATTAGTTTTTGTTATACAATAAATGTTTTTCCATGGCATACATTGAAATGGCTTTTTTTTTCGCATATGGCATTGACAATGCCCGATTTTGTGTGTGGTTCAAGGAAAAACAAATAAAATTAATTTAAACAAAAAAAAAAAGAATGAAGAAATAGACGAATTTTTTATTACAAATAAATTCTGCGCAAATTAGACATTTAAATGACTAACAGGCAACCTAGCAGCACTCCGCTGTTGTGCCTAGTGTTTGCCGCGATTAATGCTACTAATACAACCTTTTATATTATAATTTTTGTTTTTTTATTGCTTTTTAACGTAAATTTTTAGAAAAATAAATGAATGTGTGCCTTTAAAGTTCGCATTTATTTAAATTTATATATACGTCTTTAGGTTTTTTTATAATTAAATCACCTTTGTATTATGAATAGAAAAAATTAAAATTAGATCGACAATGGTGGAATTTATTTACTTTATTTATTATTATTTGTAAATTATTATAAATTGCTTTTAGCAAGTAGATGTTTTTTTGTATTGTATTGTTTTCTTTTTTTTAAGCTTTTAATGTTATTATTATTATTGTTTCATGAGAATGTTTCTTGTTGTTAAAGAGAAGAGATAAAATTGAAAAAAAAGCACACACAATTTCAACAGGTGTGTCTAAGGTCAGCTCAATTCCAGCTGCTACTTTTTTTTTTTTTATTATTTAGAATAAGGTAGAAAAAGTAAACATAATAATAATAATAATAAATATAATTTACTGTTTGTTACCTTGACTTTTAAAGTAGTGAAAAATATTAATTTAAATTTTTTACCATAATTTTTACAATTAAATTTTTTAGTTGGAACCCTTTGTTGTTACCTTTTGTGATTGATTTAAATTAGATTAGAATATTTTAAAACAATTTACCTTGTGACACAATTATTTAATTTATTTATTCTCTATTCTTTTTTTTAATAAGATAATTAATTTACTTTATCTGTAAGAAAGAGGAAGTTATGTATTATTATTCAATTTTAATCTTAATAATTATTAAGTAGGTGTAATTGTTTTTTTTTTTTAATTTATTAATTATGTTTTTATCAAACGAAAAAATCCGATTTATTTATTAAATAAGTTTAATTTAATTAATCACTGTTACTTTTAACATTTATTTTAAGTATTAACGCGCTTTATGATTATATTTATTATGATTATTATTGTTTTGCCCTTTTAATAGTTTTATACACTTAAAAGCATACGAAAAAGTTTGTTTATAAATCTACTAAGCAGCTTTAAGCAAACAATTTGTATTTAAACTTTTTATTAAAGTTTAAAAGCACTAAAAAGGTTAATAATTGACCTATATATACACTTGTATATTACGTAAATGTTTTCTTTTGTGTTTTTTCCCTAAAAAATAAAATAAATAAATACTTTAAAATCCAAGGACATTGTGTAAATTCAATTAAAGTTGATAAATTTTATTTTTTTATATGCAAAGTGGTGTATATAATCACTTGTATAACAGTGTCACGTCACCTTCCTGCTGCTAATTTATTTAATTAATTTTTTTTTTACCTCTATCTGTTATTTATGAATTATCTTTTTTTTTTATTAAATTATTTTTCATTTATTGTTGCTGTGTGTGGTGGACAAACGTCTAAAGAATTATTATTTAAAATAATTTAATGCGTAACAAAAGACAAACGACAGACGCATGCAAAAACCAATATCTCCTCTACAGACAGCAAATGGCAAATGTTTATTTAAATTTTTTTTTTAACAATTTTCCTATAAATTAATACCGATATTACGTGCGTTTTTTTTTTATTAATTGTCATTTAAATATTTATTTTTTCTTTGCTTCGTGGCACTAAACCACCGACCAAGAGACATTTTTAATTTAATTATTTTTTGCTGATTAAATTTTGATATAAATAATGAACAGGTAAATATATAAATGTATGTGATAGACATTATATGCGACATTGAAAACGGTTCCTCAACTTATTTATTTATTAGCATTTTTATTATTCATTAATATTACGCCGGCAAGCACCACCACCACCACCAATACTATGTAAATATATTTTGGTTTAGGTGAGTTTTTCCTTTGTAAACGTGGTTGAGCTTTAGTATTAAATTATTATTATTATTTGATTTGGTATTTATTTATGTGATTATTCTTTTTCGGTTATTAATACACTTCCTATACAAAAACAAACAAATCATCTTAGATAAAACTTTAAATAAAATAATAATAAGAAGAAACAATTGTAAAGAAACTATTAATTTATTTTTCCATTCTTTGTTTTATTGCTTTTATTTTATTGAATTAAAAATTAAATTAAATATGCTAAATGATTGATTGAAGTTTTTTGCTTTATGCTTTTTTTTTTGTTTTAAAAATAATGATAAAAAATGAATGAAAATACATAGTTAGCATCTAGATGGTGACAAATATATTATTATTATTTTTTATTTTAATATAAATATTCTCTGTAAGATTTTTTTTTATTGCTGAATTGTTGGAAAACTTGCGTTTTTATTTTATTTTATTATTTTTTGTTATGCGTGATCAACAGTGATTTTTTTGTTTTGTTAATTATGTTAATAGTTTTTAGTACTTTTTTCTAGTTATTTCTGGTAATATTAATTAATGTGTCTTCCGTCTGGGTGTATTTTTTGCAATTTATGCGTATAACAACCACTGGTTTCATGTAGAAATAAATTTTGGAATGCGTGTAAAGTATGTTGAAATTGTGGTAAATGATAAAGTTTTAGGATTCAATTCTTTTGGAACTTTGAAAAACTGCAGATCTACAGTAGCTTTAATTTTAATTGCAAGTGTTTAAGCAGCCAATGTCATGTCTTGAAAAAATTCTATTGTATTTTTTAATCCGTTCGTTCGTCAATGTTTAATAGTCTGTCAAGTCAGTTTGTTCTTTAATAAAATATTGTTTTATTTTTATATATTTAAAGGTAAAACTCGATTTACATTTTCATGAAAATTTTGTTGAATATTATGGTAACAGTGAATAGTAGTTAGAAGAACAGGTAGATATAACTTTTACCTTTGTATTATTATTTTTGATGGGTAAAACTACTATATATCAGTTTGTTATGAGAATGTTAAAGTGATAACAGGAAGGTAAACAATGTTGCAGTTTTTATTTAAATGGTGAAAATGGATGGAAACATTACAAAAGAAAAACGTAAAAATATTTTGTCATAAAATTTTCTCTTAGTTTTTGTTTTTCGTTATTTCTTAGTTTTCCATTTCTATTTATATCCTTTGCTCTTCTCTATATATAATATGATTTAGGTAATGAAATAAGTTGTATTTATTTATCTTTATGTCCTTTTTGCTATTCACTTTTATTTTTGATACAAAAAAATGTGCAAAAATAACACAAAACTACAATGTCATTTGTATAGTTTTATTGCAAAAATGATATTTTTAGAATTTATTATTATTATTAAAAGGTCAATGTACTAATTTTTACAGGTGGGTTTTTTCTTTCTAGGCGAATATTATTATTTTTGGGTTTTTCTTTTTATTTATTTATTAATTTTTTTTCGTTTAATAGAAAAATCAATTTTGCTTTATTTACTTTCTTAAAACACGAATATATTTAAAGAGTTTTTTATTATTATTATTTGGTTACTAATTTTACTAGTTTGTTTTCTTCCTGCTTTGAAAATTACCTTTAACTTCCTTGAGAAATGAATTTTATTTGCGTTTTTTTTCGTTAATTCTGCTTAAGTAATTTAATTAAATAAATTAATTTTTTTAATTATTACAAAATTGCTTGAATTAGTTTGAATGATTTGACTGGTGGTTGCCTATTTAATTGGCTACTGGTGATTAATTGTTTAATTATTATATTTTGTTTTAAAATTTAATTGAAGAAAGAATATGACATAATATTGATTAATGATAGTTTGATCTTGGATTATGTTTTTTTCGTGTGACCACGGAAATCTAATGATATGCATTTAACACAAATGTGTTTAATTGCCTCAATTTTTTTGCTTTTATCATTTTTTTTACTTTTATTTATTTTAATTGTGAATAAAAGACTAGAAAAAAAAATGTCAAACCCACGATAAACATTATTTCGCGTAACAATCATCATCTCTCTTCCTGTACTTTTTTTCTGCTGATTTATATAAAATAATAACAATTGAAGAGATGTATAACTGGTTACTGCCTCCTCCAACATCTTGTTATTTAATACCAAAACATGTAGAAAATGAATTGTATTACATATTTTTTGAATAATAAAAATACTTACTAACACTCTACTCTTATGTATTTATTATTTACTTCTTGCATAGAGAAATTTATAAATAAATAAATAGAAATTTATTATTACGGAAATGTAGTTGATTTCACTCAATATTTAACGCAATTTGTTCTATTGTTTTGCTCTAGACTTTTATTTTTATTTGTGCTTTTATGAAATTGTTTTTGTTTTTTTAATTTCTTTTCTTTAGATTTTCTTTTCTTATTATTCTACCCACCATTTATTAATCGTGTTTTCTGGTGTTTTTTTTATTATTTTTTATTTTATTTGTGTAAATGGTAGAATGTTTATGTTTTTTGTTGATTTAATTATTATATATTTATGATGAATTTTAATTAGTTAAATTTATGCTTTTATTCAATAAAATTATTGCCTTATTTTGATTTGTGTAGTTTTATATGTACTCACTTGTTACATTTAGTTGTGATTGAGAATAATTTACTGATATTTAACTAGTATTTGATGCTTCGTTTCTCAAATAGATTAGTAAATTTATTCCTGTGGATTCTTGATGCACGTATTTTAAAAGCGAATGCATAGTTTTTAATAAAGCCTGATTGATAGAAGCTTTTCCTATTTAAACGCTTATATTTATTATAATTATGTTTTGTAGTGATTTTGTGATGATAAATTGTTTTTTTTTTTTTTATTTACAACTAGATTGACCTAATTTTAAGCATTTTTTTTCTATTTATATCAATATTGTTAATAAATTCTCTATTGTTATGAAAACATAGCCGCGCACACTTCCACACCTACTCATAGGTAAAGATTGTTTTGTTGGAATAAAAATCTTGTTTACATTTTTTTTTTGCTATTTTGATTGGTATAAATTTAGTGCTTCTTGTGTCATAAGGTGTTTATATATCTTCCTGAAAAATAATTGAATTGATTATTAATGGTTATTTGTAGTATTTGAATTTTTCTAGTTATTTTATAATAAATTTGTTAGAACTTTTGTTCTTGATGAGTAAAAACAAAGTCATTTAATTAATAATAATAATAATAATGTCTAATAATTAGCCTGCGATTGATATTAGTTTGTTGCAGGCACTTTGAACTATATATATAGTTGCTTAAATAATAGCGATGAAATATTAAAACCACATTTAATTAAGAACAATATTTTAAAAGTTTTGTTTGCTTAATAAAATTCGCATTTACAAATTGATTTCTTTATTAACAATTGCAATTGGAACAAATAGCAACTGGAACAAATGTTAACTTAGCTAGCTAAACTAATGTAATCTTACTGGGTGAACATACCTCCGGTAAAAATAATTATTTCAATAAAATCTATTATAAAAACACACCCCCACATTATTTATTTAAATTCATTCTAATGCAATTTTATATTACAAAAAAAAAAAAAAACAAAATCGGTTCTCGCGTCGCGTTCACATTAATTATTTTTATTTTTATTCTTTTATAAAAAGTAATAAAAATTTCACCACGCAAAATTTCTCTAGAAATTTTATTAAACATTTTTCTTTTTCTTTTTTATTAATGCATTAAATTTTTTTGTGTTAAAATACAACAGCGCACAATCGTCTTAATAATAGTATTAGGAAGATGAAAGGTTAAAAATTTATGATTTAAATGCATTTCATTGTTTATTGAGAAACATTTTTTTTTTTTTTAATTTGTTTTAGTTGGGTGGGTGTTTTACTTCTTTTTCTTTATTATTGTTTATTTGTTGCTGATTTAATTTAATTTTTTTTTCAAGACTTTGGTTGCTGCTTAGTATTTTCATTTTGATTTTACTATGTCTGGTAGATTTTATTTATATTTTTTTATTACTATTACTGGGCTCTGACTGGCTAGCTGGTTGTCTATTATCTAGTTTATGCTGAATTATTATCAAATTTATATATATTTTTATTAAAATGTTTGTTACTTGATAAATATTTACGTAAATTTTCTGATTTTATTATTAATAAATATAGTTGTTAACCACTATTCTTGCTATAAAATTAGTATTATTATAAATAACTAAAGTCATTAATAAAATATAATTCTTTATTAGCTAAATTTCATTAGAATTTTATCTTTTATTAATTATAATTTACCTGCTGATTTAATTCTAAGTATGAAGTTAATTATCAAAAAGATAATTTCTGTCAATTAGACAGCTTCTAACCATAAACATCCACCAAATTATTCATTAGATTTAATATAACTTTTATTTTATTATTTAGTTTCGTTTATGTTAAGAAAATCAATGAATTTCTTTAGAAAAATTGTAAAATATTTCATTAATTATTTAAATTAATTTAACTAAATTTTATTCTATATTTTTTTTGTTACCATTTAAGGATACTTTAAATAAACGTCTAGACACCCGTGTTGACGGTATGATTGAACAGGGACTTTTAACTGAAATACGAGACTTTTATAATGAGAATATTTGTGATAAAAGGTTTTTATTTTCTTTTTTTTTTTTTGTATTTATTTTGGAAATAATTTAAATTTTATTTATTTTTTTCACAGTGAAAATGATTTAACTAAAGGAATTCTGCAAACAATTGGCTTTAAAGAGTTTTTACCATATTTAAGAAATTTCACTATAAACGATGATGTAGAGATTTTAAATTATTTAGAAAATAAAAATGCAGAACCACCGCTGACAGAACCGAACGGATACAAAGCAATAACAAAATGTTTAGATGAGTTAAAGTTGGTGACACAACGTTACTCAAAAAATCAAATAAAATGGATAAAACATCGTCTCTTGTGTAATAAAAATCGTCAAGTACCAAAATTATACTCTTTGGATACCACACAACCGGAGTTATGGTTAGAAAATGTTTATCAATTGGCAGAGAATGTTATCGAATCATATATTAATGATGTTGCACCAAAATTACAGCCATTGACACCACATAAAAATCCACGTGAAGGTCTAAATGAAGAGGTTAGTAGTAAGACGACGACTTGTGGTGATTTATATGCAATAAAAATTTAATTTTCGTGTTTATTTTTTTAGGTAACGAATGTTTGTGATCCCTGTCAACGTGTTTTTATTGGCGAATATCAATGGGAAATACATTTAAAATCGAACAAGCATAAAAAAGTTATGACAAAAATAAAGAGAAAACAACTTATGAAAGAGGAAAAATCAGTAAAATAAAGTGTCCTCGGTGTGTAAATTGGTAAAATGTTTGATAGTTTTAGATGTTTTCCAAGTAAACTGCAGCACATAATTTATGTATATGAAATTGAATTGAATTTTTTATTTCAATTGTGCGGTTATTACTTTGGTCTGCGTTATTTTTTTTAGATCTTTTTATTTTTTCTATTGAATTCAATAAACAACGTAAAGTAAATAAACTAATTAATTAATCAATTTAAATAAATAACTTTTTAATTGTTAAAATAGAATTTTTAATTATATTTGTATAGACATTTGATTATATTAGAATCCTACTTGGAGAATTTAAATGGCATATTATTCTTACTTATTTGTACTGACATCTATTATTTACTAGTTACTATGGTATTTTTTAAAACTACTCTGCCATATATTTATAGTAGTTTTTATTTCCCTGTATTTTTGCTTGTAATACATTTTGTTTATAATGTGTCACGGAAAGTAAGTGATTAATAAATTAACATTTTGCAATTAATTGTATTTAACAAAAACTAATTAATAAAAATAAATAAAGCTGATATAAATGTCGTATAAGGAATATCTGTTTGATTATAAGAAAGTGATGATATTAAGAAGCAGCAAAATTGGTTACTTAAAAAAAAAAATTAAGGTTATTTTGCAAGTGAGTGACTTTGTTGGGAAATTTTATTTTATTTTATTTATTAATTAATTTCTTTTTGTTCTAGTATGAATTGCCATCAGTTACAAATTTAATCAAAATTAATTATCGCTGAAATAAAAATGTTTTGGAATTTCTAAGTTTTTTTTATTTATTTATTTAACTATTTCGCTTTATTTAAAAGAAATGAAAAATCTTAAAACTAATGCAGTTGTAGCCGTTTACTTGAGCAGTTGGAGAAGTACTAAAAAAAATGATCCTAAAGCAATTAATAATTATTTTAAGTGTTTTTCATTTACAATTATTTGCTGCTTCTAATGTTTTAAATGATAATCATGTGATGGATATTGTGGATAATTATAATCAAAACAGAACAAGAATAATAAGATCATCATCACAAAATTATTGTTATTGTGTTGCAAAACATATTTGTATTAACGGTGTTATAGCCAGTCATTTTTCAAACTTTGCATTGTAAGAATAATTATTTTATTTTTTGATTATTTATAATTAAATTATTTTAATTATTGTAGATTATCACAAATACCATGTCGTAATGGAAGGATTTGTTGTCAGAAAGATACACCAATTATTTTTCCAACCGAATCACCACCGAAAACTACAACTTTAGCACCGAGAACAGAAATTGATACAACGTTAGAAACAGGGTGCGGTCATAGTACTCTAAAAGTAATCAAATTTGTACATAGAATGTCATCATCTGAACACCTTCATCATCCATTAACAAGTAAGAATAGAATTTTTCTTTTTCTATTAATTTTCCTTTATTTAAATAATAAAATAATTTTAGGTGAGATATTTCCCTGGTTGATTAAATTGCACAAGTTCAAAAATGGAATTCCAGTTATGAATGGCGGTGGTATGCTTATTCATCCATCGGTTGTTCTAACAACTGCATTCCATTTGAAGGGTATAAATCCCGATCAAATAACTGTGACAGCAGGAATTGTGGAAGATGCTGTTGCACCAAACTCATATTCGGCACAGGTAAACGATAAATACATTGTATATACATTTTTTAATTTAAAAAAAAACAAAATGTTTTAGGTGGTGAACGTTAAAGAAATTGTACGACATGAGCGTTTTCAATTTGATATTTACAACGATATTGCGCTTCTATTTCTGGAAGAGCCACTTACACTGGGTGAATTTATAAGGCCAATTTGTCTACCACCGCCTACACTGGACATTGATAATAAAATTGGTCTGTTCACCGGTTGGGGCAAGGAAAGTTATAACGATTCAAACTATTCAGAGTATTTAAAAAATGTTATTGAAATTCCCATCCATTCGCGTGCCGTGTGTGAACAAATATTTCGAAGAAAAGTTATGCGACGATTTCGCTTGCACGAAAGTTCAATATGTGCCGGTGGTTCAAGTGGAGAAGATGCCTGCATCGGTGACGGTGGTATGCCTCTAATGTATAAAGTACCAAAGACTCAGAACAAATATTATGCAGTTGGCATGGTCTCTTGGGGTATAGGCTGTGAATCAGGTGTTCCAGGTTAATATTGTAGAATTTTTGCAATTTAAAATTATTTAATCGTGTTTTTTTGTTTTTAGGCGTCTACACTAATTTAAAACATTTCTTAAATTGGATTAAGCTTCAGTTCGAGAATAACGGATACAACTGGAGCACCCCCTTTTAATTATAGATTTTTGGATTAATTATTTAATCAATAAATATAGGTAAATTATTGTCACATTTATATCATTATTTTTATTTCATAAAAACTAATTGTATTTTCTTTGTAGGTGATGAACGATGACGTTAAAGAATTAGAATATTTTTATAACATTTTTTAATTAATTAATTAAATTAATAATACATTTCTTAATAATTAAATTTTTAAATTAATAATAATTACAACAATAATAACATTATTTATAGCAGAGCAACAGAGCAAATATATTAATAATAATATTATTAATTACATAAATAATAATTAAAAATAATTAAAATTAATTAAAATAATAAATTGATTCTTTTTACATATTAATTGTCAATAAATTATTAAATATTTTTTATTATTTAACTTAATAATTGTTTATGAGTTTCCTTTTTAATTATTAAATTTATACGCAGTTCTTTTTCAATAAAAATTAAAATTGCAATTAATAAAATTAAGTATCTAAATGAAATGCAAGTGAAATACCAACAGATAATGTACAAGGATTTTCTAGAATTATTTTTCAAGTCTTTGAATTAATTTAATTAAATTAAATTTCAAAATATATATAAGTATAAGAAATGCCAAATAGTTTTTAAAAATTAATTTATTTAATAATTAAAGACCTCAAGGATAACATCTCAACTTACCAATTGTTATAGCCGTATTCGTTAAGGCTAGACTAAACTAATTATTAGTCGTTTTTGGGTTTCTGGTTCGAAACCGAGTCGTCCGTATATAAATTAAAAAAAAAGACGTATTTTGTCCAAAAAGGTAATTTGGCTAAGATAACCGAACCAAGTAATATAACAACACCCGCCGCGCCACCCACACAACACCGTGAAAAAAGAGGGCAGTGAGGAAAATTAACCAAGAAATTGGAAAAATTTCCTTTTTGCAATTTTTTGTGCGTATCGTTGGATGTTTTAAAGCTTGTTGGGGGATAGGGGTCGTTGCAATTTTTTGTGCGTATCGTTGGATGTTTTAAAGCTTGTTGGGGGATAGGGAATCGTTGCAATTTTTTCGTCGGTTCAGTTTCACGATAGTTACATATTTAACCAATGGTTAGTACCACAAGTTTTTACAAACTTAACCAATGGTTAGTACCACAAGTTTTTTACAAACTTAACCAATGGTTAATACCACAAGTTTTTTACAATATTTTAACCAATGGTTAGTATTGCACTTTACGTTTGACATTTTTTCATATTTCACCAATGGTAAATTTTTTATTCGTACTGAAAATTTACAAAAGTAAAATGAAATAAAATGACAAAAAAATTTTTATAAGTAAATTAAATGTTTTATTTTCAAAATAAAATGGATTTTTATTTTACGTTTTTTAATTAATCAAAATATAATAATTATACATAAAATTATTTACACAAGAAAAGATACAATTTATAATTAATTTATTTAAAAAACTTCTGTAATGGATAAAATTAGCTTAAAATTTATGTGGGCAAATAGTGGGCCATTACAATTAATTTTACCAACTAAAAATTATTACATTTTTCTTAATTTATCTCTAACTGACTTTAATTATGTATTTTTTAACATTACTATAATTGAATGATACAAATAATGGTTAATCAAGAAATTTACTAAAATGAAAAATATTTCGATGCATGGAATGCCAAAAATTCTTCACTGGAAGACTAAAGAGTAATTAATTAATTATTGATGATCGGGTGGTCATACTCTGATGAATATTTTTTCCAAAATAAATATTTTAAATCTATAAAATCGAATACAAAATGGAAAAATTATTTATTTAATTTTTTTGCATATAAATTAATAATAATAATTTGTCAGAAAGTAAATTATTTTTACTTGATCGCTGGATGATTCGCAATGATCGATGAGTTTTGATACTGATACTGTTGGCATTTACGGTAAGTCAACAAAAGACAAAAAAAAAATTATGTGCCTCTCATATGGATCCAACGTAATGTAGTTTTTCAATCATTTAATTGATCAACGGTGGGTGTGTAGCTACAAGAAGAAAAAATTAATAAGTTATTTAATTAATGCAGAAAAATTTAATACAATTTAATTTAATTATACTTTTCAATAACACTGAGTGAATTAATTATTGCTTAATATGGTGAACAATCCTTTAAGTGTCAATCCTCCAAGAGAATAATTAATTTTCTTGTTGTGCGACAAAGCGATGATCAATGGTAACTTCTTCAAAATAAATATTTTAAATCTACAAACAGAACATAAAATAAAAAATTATTTAATTAATCTTTTTTTTGCATATAAATCTTTGTTAGAAATTATTTTTACTTTGTCGCTGGATTATTCTCAATGGTCGGTGAGTTTTACTGATACTGATGCTGGATACGGTAAGTCAACAGAAGAAATAATTTTATTATTTATTTAAATAAAAATATGGATCCAACGTGTTATTATTTAATTCTTCCATTATATCCTACAAGAAGAAAAAATCAATAATTTATTTAATTAATGCAGCAAAATTTAAAACAAATTAATTTAATTATACTTTTCAGTTGCAATGAGTGAATTAATTATCATGGTGAACAATCCTTTAAGTGTCAATCATCGAAGAGAATTCACAAAATACTGGAGAATAAATAATTTTCATGTTGTGCGACATTGCGATGATCGATGGTCAATGGTTAAAATAATATTTATTTAATTTAAATCTACAAATAAAACAAAAAAATATTAATTTAATTTTTTTACATATAAATATTTTTCAGAAAGTAAATTATTTTTACTTGATCGCTGGAAGATTTTCTGATGATACTGATGCTGGTTACGAAAGTCAACAGAAGAAATAATATTATTTATTTAAATTTCATTCTTCAATCATTCTACAAGTAGAGAAAATTATTAATTTATTTAATTAATGCAGAAAAATGTAAAATAATTTAATTCAATAATAGTACCTCCTTTCAATTGCACCTGAGTGAATTAATGATCACTAAACTTTGCGAACAATCCTTTAAGGTGACTCCAAGAGATTTCACAAAATATTATTATTAATATAATTTATAATTAAATTATATTATTATTTCATATATTATATTATTAAATATATAATTTAATAATTTAATTTAATTAAATATATTATTATACAAAGGATATTTAGCAATGGTCAATGTATTTTCTATTTGCAAACACGAGGATTTTATTAAAAATTATTTTTGTGTACTGGAAATGGTAAATGTCACTTTTACAATTAGAAAACAAGTGCAAAGCTGGTCACAGTTTGCAAAAAAAAAATTATTGAAAAAATTTGCAAAGTCAATGCCGCTTAAGCAAGGACACAATTAATAAATATTTGGTAAAAAAATAGACTAAGTTATTTATTAAATACACGTGCTATGGCGAATCCTTTATGACTGCACAATGGTTATTTATTATTAATATTTTTAAATAGAAAATTATATGCAATGGCTTTTATTTGTAAATTATTTTAAATTATAAATAATATAATATATTAATAATAAATTTATTTTTAATATATAAATGGTTAATATTAAAATTTAAAAAAAAATATTTAAATGGAGAAATTTAAAAAAATTATTTAAATGGAGAAATATGAAAAAATTATTTAAATGGAGAAATATAAAAAAAATATTTAAATGGAAAAAATTTATATTATATTAAATAAAAATATAAATAGATGTTTATTGCGATGCACGTGGAAACGAAATGAAAGAATAAAATATTTAAATGGTAGAAATTTTGCTAAATAGATAAAAGAATAAAAGGACAATGGTAAAGCGAATACAAAAGAAATTTATATTTTTTTTGAATACAATGGGCTGTCTGCTTGCTTGCTCTATTGTTATTGAAATCTATTGTTTGGCACAAATTTTGTGCACATTTATTCTAACGGTAAATTCTCTAGCCGAGCCGGCCTATTCCCCCGCAGAATAGACCGGCTTGTTGTTTAGAAAAACTAAACATAAAGGGAGAAAAATATATGGATGAACTCTGCAGCTCTAAGATCCGAGCCTTTCCACCATGACAATCATCATGGAAGGCCCGGCCGCCACAGGCAGAGAAATCGGGAGAGATCTCTAACCTGTGACCAAAGAGGGCAGTTCCACATACCGTGATTTTATGCATGTGAAGCTAAACCATTTTACTAATACGGACCCCCGTCGAACTTGAAAGCAAGCCGGGGATACGTAAGACAACAATGCACACTGCCACGGACGCAGCCGAAAAACGATAATTTTATTTTGTATATATATAATATATGCACAACTTTATTCTTGTGTTCTATAACTAAACTGAAAAAACTAACTGACTCTATTTACATTGCAAAAAAATATTCAACTTTAGTTTACATTGCAAAATATTTAGCAAAAACGTTAATACTTTCTTAATTATATACATAATTATTAAATTGTTGTGCATTGTTTTTACAAATATCGTTTTTTATATTTAATTATTTAAAGGAAATAAAAAAAAAAAACAATTTATATATTATTTCAATTATTTATCATATATCAGACGTTTGATTTATGCAATTAAAAAAAATAATATCCTTATATCTTAAAATCATATCCTTTAGATAGTTAAATAGTCGGAGTTGCTATATACCATAAATCAAAGTGATTCGGTTTATGTTTTAACACCAAACATAGAGGTGATCATGAATAATTATCGGAACTTGAACTTGATGATGAAGTCAATTGTTGCAGACATATGTGCAATAGAGTTTGTATATTGGAAATCGGGTTTACTACTCTCATTATGGCAGTCATCTACGTCTCACCGAAACCGAAATGAATTAGAGCCATTGATTCAATTTCTTTCAAGCTTCACTTCGAGAATAACGGATACAACTGGAGCATCCCTTTTGATTATAGATTTTTGGATTAATAAATAAATAATAATAATAATAATAATATAATAAATAAATATTAATTAATAAATAATAATAATTAATAAATAAATAAATATATATAATAGGTAATAAATATAAATAAAATATACAGTGTGTCGATCAAAATTATTGTCACATTTATTTTCTGTTAAAAACTAATTGTATTTTATTTTTAGGTGATGAACGATGACGTTAAAGAATTAGAATATATTTATAACATTTTTTAATTAATTAATTAATTAAATTAAAAGTACATTTCTTAATAATTATATTCTAAAATTAATAATAATTACAACAAGAAACAACAATAATAACATTATTTATAGCAGAGCAACGGAGCAAATATATTAATAATAACATTATTAATTACATAAATAATAATTAAATTATTATAATAGTCTATTTACATATTAATTAACAGGTGTATATTATTATTATTATTATTATTATTATTGTCAATAAATTATTAAATATTTCTTATTTTTTAACTTAATTGTTTATGTGTTTTCTTTTGAATTATATTTAATTTATTATACATATATATCTCAACACATTTATTGCATTTAATTACTTGATTTAAATAAATATCATCTCTTTATACTTATATACTTCCTGCACATAGGACGGTTTCTTGTCACCCTTTTGCTAAATAAATTATATTAAATTAATAACGATATGATTGATTCTACAAATACTATAGTTGCGGTGGGGCGGTGGTGGTGCTGTTTAATCCTTACTCTTTTCTTATTATACTTTAATTATATCTCTTTTTATGTATATTTTAATCACATCATATTAATTAATTAAATAAAATAAATACGTAAGATTGAAAATCTATAATAAAATTAATTCGTTTATATGAAACCATCAGTTGTTACTTTGATATGAAATTTTATTAATTAATTAAGCGAAAATGACAACGATAAGATAATTCTGATTAAAAGTAGTAACTCAACTGATGTATATTGCATGTTAAAGTGTGTACGTATATAGTTATTTTTGAGAAATGCAACAGAATTAATTAATTTTTACACAAATTAAATTTATAATAATTGAATCTTAACGTTACTTAATTATTCCTCTTCTTCCAATGTTTCCTCGCGCTGACTGTATGTTGGACAACATAAACCCTCAGAACCATCAGGCTGCATACAGAATAATGTCGCTTCTAATTGTGTTGGCTCGTGTGGTACAATACCATGTACATCGCGTAATTCAGCTACAGGAAACCATGCTGGTTCACTATCTTCTATCAAATGTATTCCACATAATCTAGAATAAACAAAAATTAACAAATGAAAAAATGCCAGCATATAACGAAGCCATACCTAAGTAACGCAACACCAGGTATCCATAATATTGACGATGAGATAAGTATTATTGCAAGAACAATACACCAATGAGGCCATTCAAGTGTCTCTGTTGCACCTTTAACGGCATCCCAAGCTGGATAACTGCTACCATTTGTTGATAATTCAAGTATAGATGCGACTAATATCGATAACATTGCAATTGGCGATAAATATTTCCAACATAGCATCCAATACAATGATGGACGTGATCCAGTCATCAATTCAATATCATCAGCAAATCTAAAAGTAATTTTTTAGAAAATTAATTAATCGCACAAACTAAAGCCAAACAACAAACCTCTTTAGACCATAAACATAACTAACGCCAATGCACTCACAAAATGCAATTATTAATAATGGAAAATTGCCCGCAAAACTATCCATTAATTGAAATATATAGCTTCCGGCACCATGTGCAAAACACATTGATAGTACACAACATGAAAGACATAAACCCTAAAAAAACACAATTTTTTTCATTATTATTACTAATTAAATTAATAAATTTCAATAGCAGCACATACTCCCGTTAGTATTTCTTTCGGTAACTTTGGAAATAATTTCATATCCACTAGTGATGTAACAACACCTTCCAGTGTACCAAATTGTGAATCAATGCCCAATGTAAATAACATTAAGAAAAACAATACAGCCCAAATTTGTGCACCAGGAAATTGATTAATCGCTTCTGTGAATATAATAAAGGCTAAACCAGTACCGGATGCACTCTACAAATATAGATTTTTGTATTATTCCAACAAATAAATTTTCAAATATTATTAATTACATTATCCAACTCCTTTTGTAAATCACATATTTGTAAATTTCCTGTTTTATTTGCTGCAATTAATGCATCATTTTCAGCTAAACAACGATCATATGTCGCTGTTGCTTTAAATCCAATAACAGAAAATACTACAACGCCGGCAAACATCGATGTTCCACAGTTAGTCAATGATACAAAGAGTGCATCTCGGTAACAATTATTATTAGCTGGATTATATGAGCTAAAGGCAATTAGCCCACCGAAAGCCAAACCAAGAGAAAAAAATATTTGTGTGCCTGCTTCAAGCCAAACAACAGGCTCTAATAAAAATTCCCATCGTGGGGTAAACAGATGTTTCAAACCATCACCAGCACCTTAAAAGGAAAATAAAAATTGTTTTTACTTTTCATAAGCATAGGAGACATAATTAAAATGAAATAATAATCTTACCCTTTAATGTTATTCCACGAAAAAAGAATATAATTAATACAATATAAGGGAAAATAGCTGTTATATAAACAACTTTACCCGATGATGTTATACCTTGGACCATACACAAATAAACTAGTAACCAAGCTGCTATTAATGACATAGCCATGCTGTAATTAAATGTTTCTGGTTCATCAACACTCGGCGATGACATTAATGTTGAACGATACCAATAATATTGTGTGGGCGAAGAACTCTAAAAATTTAATGGAAATTGTATACCCACAAGGGGGAATAGCTATTAAAAAATATTATTTTAACACTTACCACACATTCTGGTTCTAAATCATATGTAAAATTTTTATATAATCTTTTGGGACATTCAGCCCACGGTAATGGTGATTCAAAACTATGCAAAAAATATATTAGGCACCATGCTATAATCGT
Source organism: Ptychoptera contaminata (assembly GCA_963942525.1). Taxonomy (NCBI): domain Eukaryota; kingdom Metazoa; phylum Arthropoda; class Insecta; order Diptera; family Ptychopteridae; genus Ptychoptera; species Ptychoptera contaminata. The sequence goes on from OZ012637.1 coordinate 7,968,214, forward strand.
ATTATAATATAATGCAACAATATAACTAACTACGGCTGACGAGATACCAATTCCACCTAAATAACCTGATACCTGAATTAAGGAATAATAAAAACAAAAATATACTCTTGTTGTTTTTCTGCTTGACATTTTTTCTTTTCTTATTATTTACCTGATGCCATACACCAATGGCACCCTTTCTTAAACGTTGTCCAATAGCTAATTCAAGATAAAATATCGGTATACCTTGCACGGCCAACATGACAAAGTATGGCACCAAAAATGCGCCACCACCGTTCTTCTGTGCCAAATACGGAAAACGCCAGACATTACCCAAACCAACAGCATATCTACATAAACAACAAAAAAATAAATTACATTTTGATTGAGGTTAAAAAAATACGACGAAAAACCAACTCACCCAATTGTGGCTAATAAAAAAGTCACTTTACTATCCCAACTCTCACGTTCATCTTCTTGTCGTTCTGGTATATCATCGGCTTCTGATAATGGTAATTGTTGTCGTATTGTAGTAGCTGCTGCTGTATTTTCACCATCAATCGATATTTTATGTGATGCTGATGAAACCAATGGTTGTTGTTGATCAGGTGGACTGTTATCGGGTATAAATGCAGGATTTGTAGCTCCATACAATGAACCTCTTGAACCATTTTCTGCTTTTACTAATCGCCCACGTAATTCCTAAATTAATTGTATTATTAAATGTGATTATAAAAAATATCCTTCTTAGGGTTGGATTAACATTGGATTATTGTTGTATACAAAGAGCAAATACAAAATAAAAGTAGAATTAATCAATTAAATGGAAAAAAAGACACTTTTATTCTATTTTAATTAATTAAAAAATGTATAAAAAACTTTATTTAAATGATTTAAATGTTATTACATTAATATTTTTTCCCCGTTTTCGTTATTATTATCAACGCATAAGTATTTGTTTTCCTAATGAAAATTTCTTTTTATCGAAAATATACATAATTAAAAACGCGATGAAAAGTAACCCCTTCGTTGAATGTCCGGTCCACCAGATTCTAATTGTAATTCATGAATACGTCCATAATTTTCATTTGCTGTTTGTGGAGGAAAACGTGACCATTTTGTATTTGAATTTTTCCTTTTATCATTTATTTCATTATATTTTGTTAAATAAAAATTTTTATTCTTTATATTATATATATCCTCACTTTCATTTATAATTTTACGTAATTCAAGCATATTTTCATTAAGTGCCTCTAATAACCAACCATATCTTAATTGCCATAATAAATGCATTTTTGCATTTATTTTATATTGACGTCGTAATAAATTCAATTCTTCAACCATTGTTAATTTTTCCATTTTATAGTTGATAATTAATTATTTAATTATCAAAAGAAATAAATAAATATTAAATGTAATAAAATGAATAGAAAAAATAAATAAATTAACTACTAAAAAACAATTGCTTAATGATAAAACAACACTACAAATGACATTACAAAATGTATGTTGAAGAAGTGTTTTGTTTTTAATTGTTATTTTTTTTTTGCTTTACTTTTTCCAAAGCTTGCGTAGTCTTCTTTCTACCTTTGGTGGAATTTTCCTTTTCAACAAATATAGTAAGTACACCTCCACCACAGTAGAATTTAAATTAAAAGGTAATTATAAACTTTAAAAAGATGGAAAAATTAAATTCAATATAATTTTCATAAAATTTTCCATTGATAAAAGTAAGCAAAAATTATTTTAAACAATAAATTAAATTTTATTTGATATTGTCATATATTTACAGGAAAAGTTTAATACAAAAGTTTAATAACTTTTTTTTCTAGTGGAGAAAAATGATTTACGTAATACAATACGTTCGACTGGTTCAATTGGATGCCAAGCAAATCGTCCATATTCACTATTTACAGAGCAAATACACAATGGAAGTACATTTGATTTTTTATTTACAATTTTATCATTGATTTTCTCCAGAATATCAATATTTAGTTTTGAATTATAATATGGATCATTTTTTGGAATAAATATATCTCTATGCTCAATTATTGTATTTTTAATTTGATTATTTAGTTTTAATTTTTCATTTAATAGAAAATTCCAACGTTTTGTCCAATTAAGACGATGTTTTTCCTCTCTTTTATAATGATACTTTAAAAATAATATTTTATTTGGTGATTCATCCATTGTTCAATAAATAAATTAATTAAATTAATGTAATTTTTTTTTTAAATTCTATTCCCAGTAAGTAATTAAAATAAAGCTTCCTGCTTGTTGTGATAATGAGAAAACTGAGTGTATTAATTTTCTTTTCTTATGTAATTGGGAATTGTATTTTCTTATAAAATGTCTAATTGCCTGTCGTGTATATGTTTTCTTTTTATTTTATTTTGATTAATAATTTTCTTTAAATTACATAAAAAAGTTCCGGTAAAGTTAATTTATTAAACTTCATATTAATAATAATAAATAATAATAATAAATGTATAAATAAATAAATAAATAAAAAATAAATAAATAAAAAGTTTAAAAACGATAAAATTCCATTGAAACGGCTACAAAACAACTAAAATGACATTTAATTTAATTTTGTATACAAAAATTAAATTTATTTTTCTTTTTTTTAATGGTATTTCCAAAAGCTTTCTTTGTTTTAAAAATAATTTAATTATATACACATAGTGAAATTTTAACGTTAGTATAGTGTTATGTAACTGTAATCCAGTGGATGCCATATTTTTGACACATTTTTAATGCTTTTTATAAATTTTATTTACTTATAAATGAAAATTTTAATTAATTCACATAGTAAATCAACAACGTTGAGCTTTTTAACGTTTATTTCATTAAAATACGTTTTTGTTTAAAAATAGTTTATAATTTAAAGTTTTATTGCAAGAAAAATTCTAAACTGCGCAATGCAATGGACACTATTGTTCACTGGAGCTCTTTAATTATCAATAATAATAGAGAAATATTTAGATAATTTAATTAAAAAAATAAATTTCACTTCTATTCCGCAGATAATAACCGCTGTTACACAAAAAAAATAAAATAAAAACAAAAGCTTTATAATTTTTTAAGAAAATACATTTAATACTTCTAAAAATTATTTAAATAAGACAAATCGCAAACATAAAAAACTTTTGAAAATTAAATTAATTATAAAAAAAAAAGGTACAAAAAGGGCTTTTTTCCAAAAGAAAAAAAATACTAAATCCTCTTGGTGACCGTAGCTAAAGTTTATAAACCAAAATAGAACAAAGTAAAATCCTTTAATAAGCCTCTATCAACAGTAAAAAAAAGAAAACTTAAATAATTTTATTAAAAAAGAAGAAAAATAAACGATAAAATAATAAAGAACAAGAAAATCAACCATCTAAATAACATTAAAGCACAGCTTTACAAGAATTTAACAACATAAATAATAATAAAAAGTCAACAAAATATAAATTTAAAGAGTAATAATAATAATAATAAAAATATCCACCTTTTAAGCTATGGTAGAGAAAAAGGAAGAGAAAAATCTTCATATTTTCTTAAATACAAGATGTCACTTGTCCAGTAGTCTAAGCACTAATAAAAAAATAATATTTTTCTCAATAATAATGTTAAATATTTATTTTTACTTATTTTTATTATTATTACAGGTAAAATAAATAAAGAATTTTATTGTATTGTAAAATTTCTTAAATATTATTTCAGTCCTCAAGCCAAAAAGATGGTGATAAAACTTATTTTTATTAAAAAATAATAAAATATCCTTCAATATTGTTTTTATTCCAAAAAATGGGGAAAAGGAAAAACCAATAAAACTAATTCCATTGTCTCTACTATTGTATAGAAAAAAGAAAAACAAATAAATCAATTTTCTTTTGAGCAGATGATGAAGAAAGTTGCTTTCATTTCTTTTCCTTTTTTCCATGCCGTTTCTATGAAAGTTCGATAAAGTAATTTTTCTTTTAATGTTTAAGAAAATTACAAAAAAAAAAACCTATATACATATTTATTAAAGAGAGAATTATTGTTTATTTAAAAAAGAAATAATTCCACGATAAAAATCAATAAGTTGTTCTTGTTGAAAAATATGGACGACGCTGTAATGTACGATCGACTGGTTCAATAGGTTGCCAACTTAAGTGTCCATATTCTTCATTTGTCGTTTCTGTTAAATATTTTAAATGTGTCTTGACTTTATCTGTATCTTTCTTTTTAATTTCAACTTTCTCTATATCTTTATCCTTATCAATTAAAATATTCTTTTGTAATTTATCAAGAATATGTACATTTAATTTTGTATTATAATATGGATCATCTTTTCTTATAAAAATATCTTTATTATCAATATATACATGGTCGATTAAATCTTTTGTCTTTAAATTTTCATAAATTAACCAATGCCATCGTTTACTCCAATTATATTTATGATTTTCCTCCTTTTCTAAATATGAACGATTTAATTGTAATTCTTGATTTGGTGTTATTTGTGGCATTATTTTGTTTAATTAAAACTATTATTATTATTATTGTAGATTATTTAAATAATTATATTAAATAAATAAATAAATAAATATAATATTTAAAAGAAAAGAATTATAAATATGTCAAAAAGGACAAACAAATATAAAAACTGTTATTAAACTACGAAAAAATATTTCTATTTCAATTATATTGCATGGGACACTTTGATCGATAAATATGCTTCCCTAATAAACATGTTTAAATGCTTTTTCACTTGTTACAAAACACAAACAGGTAACAACAAGCAATGGCTAATTTGGAATTATTTAAATATTAAAAAGCTTCTTTTCTTAAAGCATTTTAATTTTCATGTTTTCTTTGTGATGAAATATAAAATGTAATTTACCTTTCATTACATTGAATTTAATTTAACTTTTTTATAGCATTAAATGAAATTATTTAAAAAGCATCTCCACGAAAACTTTGCGCTTTTTTCTGATAAATCTTTTAATAAAAAAAATTGTCAGTCATTGTGCTTTTTTATTATTATAATCTTTAATACAAAGAAACAGTGTGCTTTTTTGTTAAAAAAGAAAAGAAAACCTTTTAAAGCTTCTAAGCTGATAATTTTTGTTTAGCTATTTTCTAGTAGAATAAACTTAGCGAACAATAAAAATAAATAATTATAATTATTTATACAAAATATTATTTACCTTTAATTCCAATGTGTCTAAGCTCCGTTGTGTTGTTGTTGGCACTAAATCACGTGAACTTTGTCTACGAAACAGATGAGCTGTGTTTGCCATAATTAAAAATGTTTTTATTTATGTTAAAAAATAAATTTATTTTTCTTTAAATTATTATTGCTTTGTGCTTTTAATTGTGCTGAATTAAATATATTTTTTATAAAATAATTCTCTTGTGCTTAATTGTGCTTTTTTTTTTTTTGAACAACAATAATATTTGTGCTTTAGTAATATTTTCCGCCCTTTTGTGCTTTGTGCGTTTTTTTTTTATGTATAAACGTAACGAAAAAATCCTTATTGTCTTTTATTAATAAAATAATTAATTAAATTTATGTGCATTATTTTTATTGTGCATTTATTAATTATAATTATCATTAAATTATTAATTACTTGTTGCATTTTTATTTGTTTTTATTGCTTTATTTTTATTAATTAATTAATCCAAAAAATGTTGCTAAAACAAATAAAAAATAATATTATTATTATTTTTCTTTTGTTAATTGTTTTTACTTTCATGCAAAAAATATAGAGAGAAAGTGAACCAAAAAAAGAAAAACAGTTAAAAAGCTTTTCATATGTAAAATAATATTTTAAAAATAAAAGAATAAAAATAATAATAATAAAGATAAAGATTACTATGCTGTTGCTAATGATGGTTATTATGTAATGAGCATAAAATGATTTTGGAAATAAAATTCACTCAATTATTATTATCATCATCAGCAGCAATAATAATAATATTCTGAAATTTTATTGATTTATAATTATTTAATGGTGTTATCAGTTGATTATTATTATTAGTACCCTGAATTTTCTTTATAAGCCAATACATTCTATTAAGCATCGAGGCTTAATAGTGTTTTTGAATTGCAAAATCTTTTAGGATTCTTCTATTTAGCCACAAACGTTTATTTAGCCACTGGTTTCTTAATTCAACTAAATGAGAATGGGGAAAGCAATAAAGAGGCTAATATTCCAATTGCAATCCGTGAAAAATTGATGAATCAATAAAATTTCTTTTCAAAATTTATTTTTAAAAAAATATGCACTCTATTAAGCCTCTATCCAATATTAAGCCGCTGCTAGGTCTAAAAATTTAACTTTTTTTCTCTATTGAGCCAGGGAATTAAGGGTATACATACAATTGATTTTCTTTTATAGGTTAATGGAATTTTAATGAAATAAACATAATATTAACAGTAATAAAAAAAAACAGTAATCATCTCGCTTTAAGCTACATTTTACATTCAATTTAAATTAAACTTTTGTTATATTTTCTTACAAAACGACAAATAACTATTTTGACACTCACTTATCTTATGAAGAGTAAAATTTTTACTTGTTAACAAGCAATTCATCAACATATGAATACAGCATATAAAAAGTGTAAATAAAATTTTAAAACTACTTAAATAAAAGCATATAATAGTACAATATAAGCTTTTTACTGCTTGCCAACCAACCAACCCACATAGAAATAGAAAAAAAAAAACATTTTTAACGATTTTCTAAAAAGAAAATCAAATAAAAATACGTCATAAGTTTAATAAAAAAGAAAATCGGAAATTAAATCAATAAAAATTAACAGATAAGCTTTTTTAAAGTGTTATTTTTTTATCTATTTCCATTTAACACTGATTCGTTAGTAAAAAATTTTCATTCAGTTTAAATTAGCCTGTAAAAATTCTTCAAACATCCTTCATCTTCTATTTAATTTCCATAAATTCCTTTCGGCAAATTTTCTAGCAAACACAATAAACAAACGAGATGAATACGAGGGAAAATAATTGTTTTTAGCAAATAAAGCTCAAAAACAAACTAAAAATAAGGAAAAAATTTCTTTTAATAAATAAAATTATTATTAGCAATCTTTTCTTCTAGCAAATACTTGGACTAATTGTCCGTTTTATTAAAAAATTAATTTTTATTCTTAATTCTATTGATGCAACTTTTATTAAATCTCTTTTTTCATCCACAATTGATTTTTTGATTATTTATTTAACAAATTTAAAACTGTAAACGATCCAAGACGATATTATCACAAAAGAAAAAGGACACTTGTTTGTCTAGCTCAACTTTTCTGTTTATTTCAATCAAATAAAGTCTGTTTATTTTCTTTTCTATTTTATGTTATTGTTTGATTTAGCATAAATTCTTTTTTAAAGAATATTATTTAAATTTGCTTGGCACAAATCAAATGTTAGAAAGGGTTGTAAATATCAAAATGAATAAGTAAAATTTAATCATAAAAAGTGTTTTAACAATAAACAACAATAAGTAGAAAGAATTTTATTTTCTGACTAGACATCTATTTAATGTAGAATAATATTCAAAACGTAGAAATTTTATTCAATACAACTAAAACCTTTCAAACAAAAGAAATATGCAAAAATCAAAGCTACTTTTTACAAAGGATTACAACTCAGGTTGATTTAGAATTTTTTAATGTGCTTTTCTTGTTTTAGTGCCAGAAATAACAGTGAAACCTCAATATTAATAAATCAACTCTGATTTTACATAACTTTGTTACTTTAGATAATTTTTAAGAATCCTGGTACCATATCCTGTTAAATTGAATCAAAATCATACAAAATCGTCATTAAATATGCTGATTTTAATCAAAAAATTAATAATCAATGAAAAATATAAAGCTATCCTGTATAAAATTGTTTTCCAATCGATGTGAAAGCAATAATTCGTGTTTTGTGTTGATTTAGTTTAATTTACGATTGGAAAATCATAATTATCTCCTAAACAATATCAATCAATTACTAAACAATAAATATTTAATGATTAGAATTTACGTTTTAGTATTATTGAAGTTGTCTTTACTTGTTGGAAAGTTAAAATTAAGCTTAACCCATCTGAATACAAAATAAACAAAAATAGACTTATAAAATGGAATTTCTACGGAAATATGGGTCAGAAAAAGGCACAAAACAAATAAACCTTCTTAATGCAATGTCAATAAAAAAAATAAATCGAAAATCCCCTAATCAATAAATTCAAATGTCAAACTTTTAAATAAACCAACGACGGACGACGACAACTATGCTGACAATTTTATTAAAAAGTTTTTTCCTTTTTCTTTCAATATCTTTGTAAATAGAGACGTAACACGTGATGGGTCAGTTAATTAATTGGACATTATCGTTGTTTTTTAATTATAATAATGAATTCGACAATACAATTAATTAAATGTTTTAAATAATTAGGTTTTGATTTTGACAAGAAAAGATAAAAATAAACTTTTCACAGACGTTTACAGGTTGTCTACCGCTAAATATAACATTTCTTTCCTTAAATAATAAGCACTTGTGCGAATCAATATTGTCTGCAGATTTTTTTTCTTCATTCATGCAAAAAAAAAAAAAACATAATAAAAACACAAAATTAATTTAATTTCAAAAACATAACTCAAGTGTTTATTAGTTAAATAAAAGCTTTTATAATAATTATTACTCTAATTAACACGGAAAATTTGTTGAAATAAAGTCTAAAATTTTTTACTCTAACGTGCTTAATATATATTTCAAGAAAAATAATAAAAATATGCTAAATAGAAGAAAATTCTTTATTTAAAACCATTACAGCAATAAATCACCTTTAATTAAATAATAAATAAACATAACAAGTTTAATATTTTTATGTAAAAGCTTCAACAGAGTTATATATTTATGTAGAATAATTTTTCTTTTTTATTTTTAAGAAATTTTCAAATTTTAAAAGACCAAAAATTACATTGTTTAGAAGAGGAATTTTCTTTTCAATTTTGTTTTAATTTAATCTAAATAAGTTGAAGGATGATTACAGGTGAAATAAAAATGTTAACATTGTTGTCTCTTGTTGTTTAAGTGAATAAATGTAAGAAATATTATAATATTTCGTAAGTATTACCGAAAATTTATAATAAAAGAAAAATTTTTAAGGAATTTACATATTATGGGTTGACTTTTATAATAAATAAAATAAAATTTTACCGCAAATATAGTATAAATTTTAAATATTTAACAATTTTGATTTTTGTTACCATAAAAGTTTTATTGAAATACAATTTATATTTTCTATTAAATATTTAAATTAAAAATGTTCTTATAAATAAAAAGTATTTTCTTTATTTGTTGATTTGTCAAATTAGGGCAAACAAATTTTATTTTTTATTTATTTAAAAATAAAATCGAAAGATTTTATACAATATGTGACGTCAAAAGAGGAAAATTTCCTTTTTGATTTTATTTAAAAGACAAACTAGAGGTTCAACAAAATAAAAAAAAAAATGAAATAAATTATCTTTTTCATCGTCAACAAACGATAAAACAGCAGTAACAACGAAAACCATAGAAAAGCACACAAGAGAAAAATTGTCTCCACTTGTTTATATATTATTAAATGGAAAAATCAGCGAATATGTGTATTATATTACGAATCCCAATGAAAATAAATTACCAATGTTGTTGTTAGTGCTGCTGGCTGCTGGTGCTTTTTTTAGAGCAAAAATGAATGAATGAGTAGCAGTCAGTGGAGGCGCCTGGTATAATGTTATATCATTTTCTTTTTTTTTGTTTTTATTTAACCTTAAAGCTTTATGGATTTTATTTGTTTTTCTTTTTTAATCAAAAGCAACATTATACATTTATTTTAATAAATAAATTTAAATAAAAATAATTACTACAAAAAATGAAACTTTTTCGTGTGAAAAAAAAGAAGAAAATTTCTGTTATCTAATCATTAAACAAAAGGACGTGAAAAGGATAAAGCTTATTACAACATAAGAATAGTTCAACATAAAAAAAGGCAAATGATGATAAATTTGTGAAAATAATTAAAAGCATTAAAGTAAAAAAAAAAGAAACAATTAAAAGTAATTATAGTTTGTTAAAAAAAAGGATTATTATTATTATTATTTTTATAAATTCTCCTTTTTCTAAAAGTAACAAAAGTAAAAAAATGTTGAAATTATTAAAACTTACATAGAATATTTAACGTGTAATTAAAATAATATTAATCCCATTACAGAACATAAAAACGAAAGAAAAGAAAATTCTTTCTTTAGAAAACAAGGAAACGATAAATAAATGAAAAATTAAAACCTTATTCACTGTATTTTAATTTAATAAACCACAAACACTAGAGAACATGAACAATCAAATTTAATTTTCTAATAAAAACTCCCTCATGTTAAAATAGAAGAAAAAAATTAAATTAAACACTAATAAATCACTTTTAAGTAATCCGAAAGGAAAATTCAATTAAATTTCTATTTAAAATAAATAAATAAAAATGAAAAAAAAAAAAGAAAAACTTTCTTTTATTCCTTTATCTCACCGAAACGCACGAAATAATATTAAATTATTTAATAATACACATATATAATATATATTTTTATTATATTAAACTTAATAAAATATCAATTCGACGAAAATTACAGAACCAACAGGTTTGGTAGTTCAACTCAGTCTAAATATTAAAGTAAATGAAAATTTATTAACGAATTATATACTATGATGATAAAACACGAGAAAAAAAGCACACAATAAAAGCTTAACATAAATATATATTAAAGATATATAATAGAAAAAACAACGAGAGAAAATTTAAAATTGAGAGAATTATAAAGAAAGAATCCCTTGCGCGTTTAAAATACGCACAATAAATATTTCTGTTCCTACGATCGATATTTCTATTACAATTGAATAATATTTGGAGATAAACTTGTATATCCATTTCCTTTTTATTTTAAACAATGTTAACCAATGTAGGAAAAAGTTTTACAAAATAACATAAATTTTTCAATTGCTTGTAGAACATTAATAAATAATACATGAAGTAAATTTTAACAAAAAATCAATACGGAAATTCTAGGCAACGTTAGTATAAAATTGAAAAACAGGAAAATACAAGAATAAATTAACAATTTTTTTTTAAATTAATATTTACATAAAGTCTATTATTTTATTAATAATTAACATCCAGGACAAGTTATTTCATCATAATTTTCAATACATTTACTATAACATGTTACCATATTTATTAGTTCAATTAATTCAAGTGATAAATGTAATGATTTTTCAAAATTTTCTGCTGACAATTCATCATCTAATTTTATTACATTTATGTGAAATTTAACGTTTTTTTTAAATATATAAAAATAGAATAATATCTCATAACAGGTATCTAAATAAAATTTTACTGGCTTTTGTACAGAACTTCCTAATATAAATGGACTATTGACATTCCAATCAAGTTTATATGCTTCAGCATGAAATTCTTTAAAACAATTATTTAATAAATCGTAATAATATGAAATGCATTGCCTGCAAAAAGGTGCGGTTTTTTTTATAAAGAAAAACTCTTCATTATTAAAATAAACAGAAAATAGTACTTACAGAGCTTTACCAAAACCTTTCAGGAGTTGTACCTTTTCATTAAGAATTTCGCAAATAACTTTTTCCGTTAAATCTTTTGGGTACAAATAGATATCTGGACAGCCACTAAAAGGGAAAATAAACTTTTAGTTACGTTACAATATAATAAAATTTTGTTAATTACTTTTTTAATATGTTGTACCGCGTTGAAAGTTCCCAAAAACGGTGTGCATTTGGTTTTTGTTTGTCGATAAAATCATTGCACAAATCGGTAAAATGTTTCATTCCCAATATAAATTTGCATAATTTTTCACGGCACTGCGCTTCCTTTTTTGCATCACATATTGTATAACGACTAAATGTTTCTTTCTTTTCTTTATTTTTTCTCATTTTTGTTAAACTTTATTTAATTTAGAATAAAAACTATGTAAACAAAAACAAAATATAGAAAAATTAACCTAAAATATTTAAGAAATAACAAATAAAGTGAAGTTATCAATAATTCGCAAACATGAGTGACAACATTTTAAATGTGTATAAACAATATGGCTATTTTTTGTTGGCATTGGTTTTCTGTAAAAACATTTCATAAGCAACTTCGTATAGTTCTTTTTCTTTCCGGCGTTGTGTCAGAAAAGTATTGCACGTGTATTTGCTGCAAAAAATAATTAATATTATTAATTAATAATGGAGAAACCAGTTGTTTTAGCCCGTGTTATTAAAGTACTTGGACGTACAGGCTCACAGGGTCAGTGTACACAAGTGAAAGTCGAGTTTTTAAATGAACAAAATCGACAAATTATCCGCAACGTCAAAGGACCAGTCCGCGAAGGTGATATTCTTACATTGCTGGAATCTGAACGTGAAGCTAGAAGATTAAGATGAAGGTAAAACATTATAAATTCATATATTAAGCACAACATTTTTTTAATTATTTGTTTTTTTCTGTGTTTATTTTTAGTGTTACATCCCAAAACCCTACTTTAAAAAATTTCATAACATCTGATGTATTTTAAAATAAAATATAAACTGGAATAAATATTAAAATAAAATACAAAATTTAACATCTTAATTATAAAAACAAAAAAAAAAGATTTTTTCTTTCCAAAAATAAAACCAAATAAGTGCTCGTCGGAGATACGATTTTGTTTGACAACATGACGCTATGTGAGGTTATGGTTAAATTGTAATGAAAATTCAGCTTTTCATTGTTTTTGAAACAATTTATTTTTCATTAAAATATTCTATAATTTTCTTTTCACATTCATTTAGTTTTTTTGCATTGTTAAACTTTGCTTGGTAAATATTATTCTTACCGTTTCCTTTACCATCAAGTGTTTCACTCATAATTGGCCCCAAATGCTGAACATCACTTGTGTTATTACCACGCATAGTAAATTGCCCTTTTCCTGTGTCATCGGATATAATTACGAATAGTAAAACATCGTCAATGTTTGCCTCACGCAAAAATGTATTGATGTAATCCGGTTCTATACCGTCTGATCGATTTACAATGTAAAACTTTGGTGCTGGTTGAATTGCTTTTAATTTGTTCGCCTCATTAACAGCAGATTCTTTAATCAATTTCACAAAAGAGCGTTGCATTGCTTTTGATTTTATCTGAAGTTTTTTGATTAAATCTACATGAGTGTCGGGTCCACCACTAAAGAAAACCAAATTTAAAAATTAACTTTACTACTTTAAAAAATATTTAAGTAACATACTTTAGTAATAAATTCAACTGTTGCTCCCTGTTATAACATACGGATAGTTTTTTGTTCACTCGATTTCCAACCAAAAAGTGTAAGAGTAATTTCCCTTTTGCCTTCTCTACGTTTAATAATTTTATTATCTGCAATTGGCTTAAATTTGTAACATGAGTGCCGCAACACATGTTACTATCGACACCATGAATTGTTATTATTCTAATTGCTCCTTCATGGTCGTCTGGTAATCCTCTGGTCGCACGAAGAACGTCACTATATGCTGGATGGTTTTTATCACAAACTTGGACAGAAACTTTTGTTGCCGCTGCTATTAATTCGTTTGACTTGTCTTCGATTATTTTTAGTTCATTTTCAGTAACGTCTTTTGCATCTAGTTCAACATACGAGGTTTCCGTACCCAACCACCATGATTTTGTGTTATAATTAAATTTCGTTTCAAATAGTGCAGAAATTAAATGCTGACCTATAGAAGACGGTTAAAATATACATTTTATTCAATTCAAGACGTTGTTCAAACAAAATCAATTTACCAGAATGTTGCTGCATATGATCGTGACGTCTTTCCCAATCAATTTTTAATGTAACTTGTTCACCAACCGTTATTGGTTCGGATGCAGCAATAAAGTGCACAGCTATTGCACCTTTTCTAGTTACATTTTTAACTGGATTCTCATTTATAAAACCGTAATCGCATGGCTGATAATAGGAAAAATGTTTTTAACCCAAAAACATAGTAAAACTATTTTAAAAAATAATTACTTGTCCACCGCCTTCTGGAAATAAAATAGTATCCTCTAAAATAACATTAAATCCATCAATTTTAACGCCTTTTCCTGATGACTTATCGGTAAAGTGTGATTTTTCGCATGAAAGAACTTTTGTGTTCCACTAGAACGTTTATTCCGTTAATAAATAATTAAGTTTTTCCAAAATTCAATAGAAAACTAACCTCTTTTAGGAAACTATCTTCTTGACATTTGAAAACCATTGTTTATTCCAAAAAAAGTGTTATTTTTCACAAACTTTCACTAAATAGTTATCAGTATTATTTATATTTTCTTTACTTTGATTAAATACGCTTTAATTATCCATTTAGAGTAAAATTAATTTAGATTTTATGCAAAAAAAAAAACTTTTTTAATGAATGGTTTTGCATTTTAGTGTCATCTATTGTAAATATTATTTAACATTATTTTTATTAAATCAAAATGTCAACTCTACAACAATATGTCATGATGTTGTTGTATAAAAATATTTATTTCTTTATTTTAGTTAATTTTTGAATTAAATAAAACATTTTAAAATTTTAATTACAACGAATAATATAATATAAGTAAATTAAATTTAAAAATAATTATTTATTGTTTTATAAAATGTATTATTTTTAATTAAAAACATTATTTTATAATTTTGGAGAGATAATTGTGTAGAGAATGACATGTTTACCGTTCAGCTCCACGTAAACCGAGTTGGCCTGCTTATACTGCCAAAATATACGAAATAGTGAAAACGTCTTTCATTTATTTTATTATACAGTGAATTGTATGCAGAGAGTTTTTAATGCTTGAAAATATAACAAGTGGCAACCGATTTATAATCTTGGATACGTGATTAGTTTGATTGTTTCTTTATTATTTATATTATTAAATTAAAAATAATAAAACAGTGTTGTTGTTTAGTGTTCTAATAAATTAAAAATAATTATGAAGAATATATTTTTATTAGTTTTACTGGTATTACCGGCAGTTTTATTTACTTTCGATAATGGTGAGATTTTTTTCTTTTTTGCTTTGACGTGGCACAGACTTTACCAATGTTTATAAAATTAGCAAACCAATTGTTTAATAGATTTTTATTCATAATTTATCAAAAATAATTTTTTAAATACTGATTTGTGTTTGATATTAACCAAATAAATGGTTTTTATTTTATTTATGAAATTTTTTGTCGTGCTGTCATTTAACCTCATTTGACGTGTGCGATGAAGGAAAAAAAATTACTTTTGGCATTTTTTCTTATAAAATCTGTGCACATGTCACATTTTTTTGTATATTAATTAAATAATTTATAAACTACTTAATAATTTTTAGGTAATAAATTAATGGTAAATGGATTAGAGGATGAAATTGATGATGAATTAGTTGATGTTGAAAATGAAGATTCTGCTGTTGTAACCGATGAGCAAGAAGCAGAAGACGAACCAGATACAACAACGTCACCGGATGCAGATACATATTTATTATTTACAAAACCGATTCAAGTACCTGGTACACAAATGGATTTAGCGGCTGGTCATCCAGTTGAATTCTTAATCGGTTTCGCTAACAAAGGACAAAACGATTTTATTGTTGAAACGGTGGAGGCATCGTTCAGATATCCCCAGGATTTCAATTACTACATTCAAAATTTCTCAGCAATTGGTTACAATCGTGAGGTGAAGCCAGGCCATGAAGCAACTGTTTATTACTCATTTTTAACATCCGATACATTTGCTGGACGTCCCTTTGGTTTAAACATTGCATTAAATTATCGTGATGTTAACGGAATACAATATACCGAATCTGTGTTCAATGAAACTGTTCAAGTTATCGAATTAGACGAAGGTCTCGATGGTGAAACATTCTTTTTGTACGTTTTATTAGCCGCAATCGTTATATTACTGTTAGTGGTTGGACAACAATTTTTGGTCGGTTCGGTTGGCCGAAGGAAGCGTGCTCCCGTACAAAAGAAAATTGTTGAAACCGGAACAAGTAATCCAAATAATATTGATTATGATTGGTTACCAGCTGAGACACTTAAATCATTACGTAAGTTATTTATAATTTAATTTGTTTTTATGCCTTAATTAAAATATTCTTTTGCTTTTAGAAATGTCACCAAATAACAAAATTGCGAAAAAATCACCTAAATCTCCATCAAAGGCTGGCGGTAAATCACCAAACAAAGCATTAGCAACACAAAGTCCCAAACAAAGAAAAGCAACAAGAACTGCTTCAGAAAAATAAAAAAGAAATATAAAAAGATAAATTATTTGTAATTAAAGAAAGTGTATGAGAAGGAGTTGAAGAAGACTGTCTTGATAATTAAACATACAGAAATAAGATGAAAAATCAATAATCAATTAAAAGAGGAGACACATAAACTATAAAACCATTCAACCAATTTATCATTAATTATTTTTTCGTTTTTCATAATTTTTTTTTTTTACATGTGACTTTAATTTAATTTATAAAATAAAAGAGGAAAAAGAAACTTAAAAAATAATCTGCCCTGTGCAACCCATTGTTGTCATTTACTATTATTATTTTTTTTTAAATACATGATTAAACTAATTGTTAAATTTATTATTAAAATAAAGAAAAGGAATCAAATAAGAATAGTTAAAAAAAAAAGAGAAATTAAAAACGAGATTAATTTAGATAATTTAAAAAAATAAAACGTAATTAATTAACTAATTAAGTTTATATAATTATATTTAAATTAATAAAAGAGAAAAACATGAAGTAGTTATTTGAGTATTTTTTTTTAAATTTAATTTAATTCTGTTTTCTCGCTGTCTATTCTTTTAAAATTGGTATCAAATTATCAATAAACCATTCATTGGTAAATTGTAAATGATTACCTTTGCACGGTATAAACGTAATTTGATTATTTTCCATCATAGTTTTAAGCCCTAATTTATCCTAAAAAGATATTTTTATATATATAATTGATAATTCTGATTGAAAAAGTGAGATAAAGCTTTCAACAAAGTAAAATATTCTCCTCAGTAGTAAATAATTATTAATAATTATAACGCACTTACCTGTAAATATAATTCACTTTCTTCTAATGGAAGAATATCGATGTCTTGTCCACTTTTATAAAATTCAAAATATTGTGATTCTTTTGGTTGAACAATTGTATCTTCAGTGAATTGTACCATTACAAATCTATAAACATAAATAGAACCCAATTTAATTAATTATCAAACACAAATTTATATAATTATTACCGCTTTAAACGTTTTAAATTATCTATATATGTTTTATTAATAATATTTTCATTATTTATTTCTGCTATAAATGTACTACGTTGTCTGTATTCGTCTTCATTTAATGGATCGTGCCAGTATGTTGCTTGTACTAATGTATTTTGTACAAAACTGTAAATATTTAAAATTGAATTAATTAATTAAAATTAAATGAAAAATAGCAATAAAATAAATGTACTCAAGGTAAGCAGCATTATTAAGTAGTTTGCGAAAGTATTCACATGTTTTAACACTGACTGATGGACAATTTGGTAAACCAAAAACACCTTGATGTTGTCCACCTAATGTTATTAAATTATTCATGGGTGGATCAGGACAGCGTTGAGCCACAGCCCGTCTAAAATATCATTTTGATTAAATTTTTAATAATACAAAAATATTTTATTTACAAAAATTGTCCTCCTTGTGAGAATCCAATTGCATTGTAACCATTTTTAAGCATTGGATCATTCGCAATTAGACGACATGCTTCTGTTATCTAAAAAATAAGTTTTTTTTAATTAAATTGATTAATATTTAAAGTAGAAATTGGAAAAGTTAATTTCTACTTGTTTATTTGGATGAATGAAAAATCCACTTTCATAATCTTCAACTACTGAATTACCAATTTTTATTGATTTTACATAAACATTATTTAGTTCTTTTTTTAAAAATTTCTTTACCGAACCTAAACTAAATGGGAAGCAACAGGAATCACCTAATAGCAAAATTAAAAACCAGTAACAATTGGCGAAAACTAATTATTTCAAATAGAATCTAATAAAATGTACATACCCATTCCGTGCCACATAACAATTGGTAAATTATCACATTTAACAAATGTAATTATAAATATGTTTATAAGAATAAATATTGTATACTTCATATTTATTTAATTAATAATTTTATAAAATTTTGCTGTAAATGTCAAACACGAATGTTTATAAACAATGGCATTTTATTGTTATTGGTAATATTTACAAATTTTTTTAATAGATGGCACAAGCATCATTTAGTTTAAATAATAAACAAGTAGTATCCGAAAATTTTAAATTAAGAAAATTCATAATGAAGTGTAATCATAATTATGTAAATTATTATTATTATTGATTTAATTAAGTATATTTATATAATTTTTGTGAATAATTCATATAAAAAATCCTACATAATTAACTGATGGTGCTTAAAATGACAAGAAAAGAAAATAATCTTTATCTTCCAAGGAATAGCATTTTGCATAACAAAAATAATGCTAAACCTATTCAACAAAGGGTAAATATCTAGAAATATATTCCTTTAAATGAATTAATTTACATTTAAAAACTAAATTTATGTTAGATACCTGTTATACCTATATTAAATAAGCGTAAATAAATAACTGATGGTGCTTAAAATGATAATTTAGAAAATAATCTTTAACAGCAAAGGAATAACATTTTGCATAACCAAAAAAATCTATTCAAAAAAAGGTATAAAATTTATTAAAATGAACTCATTTATGTTTTAAAATTATATTAATGCTCGATTCCTGTAAAATTTATATTAAATTGGCGTAAAATCAAATGTGTTAGTTAAAAATAATTTTGTTTTCGGTTAAGGGATTTTAAATAGACAATACGGCATTGCTTCTATGCATTGAATTATGTTTTAAAATGTTAAAAATGATTAATGCTATGTAAGGTAATTTTATGCTTTGTAGTTGACAAATATCTGAAGGCAAAAGACTATATAGATAGAGATATATTAGTTATTCTATTCATCTTCGAATGTATTATTGTTAGCGGATTTGAACCTAGTATTGTTAAAAAAAAATGTTCTAGCGCACATTAAACGGTCAAAATTTTAAAAAAAATTAAAATTCAAAAGCATTTTCTAATTACTACAAATTAATCATGTAGAACACATAAATTCACTTCTAAAACAAGGAGCGAACAAATGAACAAAACAAGAAGCATAGAACATAGTAAAATCACATGTGAAAATTAAGCAAAAACGTGTTACAATCATCCTCCCTTAGTTATGGGTTTAAATTGTGGAAACTTACGTTTTTAGATGCAAAACTACCACCTTATGAACGATCCGTTTGGACACGAAGAGAAACTACCCTTAATTTGCCAGTTATTTTAGTTTAAATTTTTGTTTGGATCTAATTAAATATAAATAATTCTTTAAAACAGTAAATAAAGAACCCTTAAGTCATTTTAAGTTATTCTATTAGTCTAGTCTAGTTATTCTATTCATCTTCCAATGTATTATTGTTAGCGGATTTGAACCTAGTATTGCTAAAAAAAAATTGTCTAGCGCACATTAAACGGTCAAAACTTTTTAAAAAATTAAAATTCAAAAGCATTTTCTAATTACCACAAATCAATCATGTAGAACACATAAATTCACTTCTAAAACAAGAAGCGAACAAAGGAACAAAACAAGAAGCATAGAACATAGTAAAACCACATGTGAAAATCACAATACAATATTCAAAATCACAAAGAAAAAATTAATTAATTAAAAAAAAAAAAAAAAAACAGAATTGCACCACCCACCCTTCAAAAAACAATTTTTTTGTTTTTTTATTTTAAATTAAATTTTTTGTTTTCTTTGTTTTTAATTTTCATTTATTATTTCGTTTTTTTTTTATTTCATTTTTATTATGATTATTATTATTGTTCATGTTGTTGTTTATTACAGGCTGTTATAGATGGAGTACACCCAGTCCTTTCTTATTTTATTTAATTTTTTCTTTTTATTGTTGTAATTTTTCAGCGAAAACAAATAAATAAACACGATGAACAGAGAATTATTATTATTTTTTTTAAAAAAACAAAAATAAATGATGAAAATTCATTTGTCCAATTGTATATTTTCTCTGTTTTATATAATTTTTTGGTGGGTGGTTGGTTCATTGGTGTTTGTTAATGTTTATGCTGTTGTTTATCAGACAGGCTTGCAAAAATACAAAATTATAAAAAAATAAATAAACTGTAAAGTAGCGGCACAATGTCTGCATTATTAATAATAATAATTTTTATATTTTTGTTTTTTTTTTTTTTAAATAAAATTTTCTATTATTTTGTTTCGTCGACAATTTTTCATTATCATTTTTGCAGGAAAGAAAAACCAACCCCAAACTATATAACTGAAAATAAGTCTATTGTTTTAAATTCTATATTACATCTGCCAAAATGTCTAATGTTAATGAATTTTATCCAACAAAATTAATTATATAATTAATTGAAATTGTTTAACAAAAATTTAGTCAAAGTATTTTCTTCTTTTTTCTTCTCTTTAATAAAATAAAAAAAAAAATAAAAGTTTTTCCTGGTTTTTCTGTAATTTTTTTTTTTTTTCGTTCAATTCCTTGTTTAAAAGACTTGAAATGAATTGAATAAAATAAACCGAGTATAAGGATTTATTTCTATTTAACTTTGTGGCAAAATAACATAATATTGGTTTAACTAACTGAATGCGTATTTTTTTTTTTAAATAAATTTTCCTCATTTACTGAAATAAAATTAATTTTAAATTGAGTAAATGAGTTTTGTAAATGATTTTAATGGGGTTTGGTTTAGTCTATTGAAATTTTATTTTAAACAAAAAATGAACCAAAAGATAATTAATTATATTAAAGTTAAATAGTATGATGATGAGTAGAGTTATTTTCGGTTTTTCATTATTATTTTTATTATTTAATTAACATGATCATTGGTTAGTTTGTGGGTGGGTTTTTCTTTCGTTTTTTTTTTTTGTTAATGTATTCAGTGTGCACCACAATTAGTTCAGCTAATGTTAATAAAATTTTCATTCATTATATTCATGTTTTTGTTGTCAATTTCAATGTGAATTTTCATCTTTTATTTTTCAAAACTTTATAACTAAAAATTTTATTACATTTTTTAATTACAGAGATGCAAAAAATTTAAATTTTTTATTATTTCAATGCAAAAATATTAAAAATTTATTACTTTTCTTTATTTAAAGGACAAAAAAAGGAAAACAATTTATATAATAAAACCGCTGTAAACAAATAACAGTTATTGAAAATTTTAATCAAATAATTAAACAAGATTTTCATTAAATCATTCTTTGGTTTTTGATGTTATAGAATTTCCATATAAATATATATTTATACATTGATAGTAATTGTAAAAATACTTTTCATACATTATCTAACAACATTAAATTTTACATAAACAAAAAAAAAAGAAAGAAAAATTGTATCAACAAGCAAACGGAGTAATAGAATTTCTATTAGGTAAGGGCTGTAGTCGTTTAATATTATTATATATGTTTAGGGGTGTTTTTTTATGTTTAAAGAAAAACATTTAGTATAAATTTGAATACAGTGAAGTGGTTTTTATTATTTATCTTTATTCAATCAAGTACATATATTTTAAACTGATTAACTTGTTTAGAGGGTTTAAGAGTAGAGAATGCTCGAATGTCTATCACAATTTAAAGAAAATGAACGTGACTAAGATAATCATTGTTGAGCAGATTTATACTGGGAAAATTAACATAAATATAGTTTTTTAAGTAAGTCACTGTGTAAAAGTCAATAAATTTAGAGCAATAATTATTCTTTTAAGAATTGAAAGTGTTTCGAGACATTTTATAAATAAAAATACCGATTAATTTCAAGGACTAATTCGGCCAGTAAAAGAAACACGAATTGTGAGCATAAACCAAGCTATCAACGATTCAAATGCATCGAGAACATAAAGCTTTTACTATAATCAGGGAGATTTTAGGTTTCTTAAGATTTGTATTTTTATAATGTAGGCACGAAACACTGATATTCAATTTAAATAATTCACTGATTCGTGTAGCTATACTAGACTTTTTCAATCTAATGATTTCGTTTTGTTAGTTTTCTCTATGACGTTCCTGATTTTAACGCTTTGACGTTATTAATTTTTTTAGTAAATCTATGATGTTGCTAAAGGAATGTCCTGAAACTAATTTTGATATACTAGAACCACTTTGAATCTAAATAACTAAAAATAACACAAAGATAAAATAATTGTAATCACAATTATCATCACAATAATATTTTATGTAATTAAAGTAAAATTCATTTTTATGATTTTTTTTTATATAAATAAATGAAATATGCTGCAAAAAGTATGGCATAAACGCAGAATAGAGGGTAAAATATTATAATAAAATATAAATTTTTTACTTTGAATTCAATTGAATTTTTCTGTACGAATACCTTTATGATTTTGTAAAATTATGATTTTTCATTTTTATTTTTTTTTGTTTAAAAATTGAGAGAAAGTTTTGTTGAATTTATTTATTTATTTAATGCAAATCATATAACGCGAAATATAAATTAATATTGCCTCATCTAACTGATGGATTTGTTTACAAAATAAAAAATAAAAACCTTTTTTTTCGCTATGTTTTTATCTATTTTTTCGTTGTTGTTCATTTAGTTTTGCAATGAAATAAAATAATCACGGGAAAAAAGCATAATTCTTTGATCTTTTTTTTTTTGTATTCTGTAGTATTTTTTTTTTTTTTCGCTATAAATACAATTTTTTTTGGCAATATGATTTCTGTTTTTTTTTTGCATTTTGATTATGATTGAATGTAGGTTTTTTTTTATTATTTATTTAATTTTCTATATTCACGATGCTTTAGTTAAGCTTAATGTTCTTTCGATAGTTTATTGCTTGAAAATGTATTTTTTAATAGTTTTTATTATGTTATAGTGACATACAAGTAGTTATTGCAAGGTGAAAGTGAGCAGTTGGTTAATAAGCTTATGATCTATATAGATAAGGTACAATGATTAGAAATTTGATATTTATTCAAAAAATAATGTTTATTTACTTTAATTAATCGATATCACTAGCTAAATACTAATTCTTCAATTCTTTGCCTTAATTTTTCATTAAAACAAAGACATTTAGTAAAAAAAACTATAAGCAAAGCTTGTCAAATATTCCAAAATAAATTTAAATTGTTAAAACTTTATGGAGAAAATTTTATTTAAGGAACAAAAAAAGCTTTTTGGCTTAGAAAATGTAGAAATTTAGCAAAAAAAAAACAAAAGTATTTTGTCGTAAATAAATCCGCACCGTATACCCTCTACATACACCGAATAGATACAATAAATTTCTTAACTTTTCTAAAAATTTTCATTACATCTAAGATTCTATTTATTTTAGCAATTTAACATTTCTATCTTATTGAAAAGTGAACAAAGTGACAACAACGATACCAAGGTATATATATTTCTTTACGATTTAAAGCGATTAAATTTATAATTTTCGATAAAAATCAAGTAAATAATTTGTAACAGAAAAGGGGATTATATTTGTTTTTAAAAATTCTTTTTTTTTTGCAAAAGTACAAGTTTAACCCAAGCAACTTAAATAGAAGAATAAAAAAAGTGTATTTTTGTATTGAATAGAAAACCTGGTGCCTCCACTATGAGCTTTTTTTTTCTTTTCATTCATATATATGTAGGTGTCACTACTTTTTAAATTATTTTCTTTTCTTTTAATTTTTATTATTATTATTATTATTTTTTTAGCGGTGCTGATAATGCTGATGTTTTAATGATAATGAAGATGAAATATATTTTCTATTATTTAACTTATATTGTACTCTGTTGTATTGTTTTAAGCTCCTGTTGCTGAGTAGTATGTAAGTTTTTTTTTTTTTCTTTTTTGCCTTTCTCTACTTTTTTTATTTTGCATCAATATTTTTACTTTATAAATAGAAGTTTGCTGCCTGCCCGTGCCTATCTTTATTATTATTATTATTTATAAATAACCAACAAAAAAAACAAAAACATTAAGTCATCCTAAATGAATATATAAAAAAAACACACAAATGATGACTTGCTGCAGTTAGATATGAAAATAAATTTGTTTGTTTTGTTTTCACCTTAAAAATAATAATAATTAAAATAAAAAAATGCATCAGAGCGAATTTTTACGCATATTAAATTTTCTCGCCTTTACCTTTTGTTTAATAACAGACTTTTGTCTATCCTTTTATTTATTAATTTTTTTTTTTTACATTATTTACATTTGCAGTTTGGGTGACAAAAAGGTGATGACGAAATGAATTATTATTTTTTACATTTATTATGTGTGTGGGTGTATGTTTATTTGTTTTACTTAGTTTGATGCTTAAATAATCGCTAAACTTTTTAAGGTTGGCATATTTTTGTACGAAGCTTTACTTCTTCTCATCTCAGCACATCTCATTTTTTTTACTATTAATTTTAAGGAAAAATAATTAAAATTATGAGCTTTTTATATATTTATTTTCGTTGTTAAAAGATAATTAAAAATGTTTTTCTCTTTTGTTTTGTAAGCTTTTTTGTTTATGTTTATTTGGATCGTTGTTTGCAAATTTATATTATTTTTTAAAGTAACTAAATCTAGATGTTATGTAAGGACTGATTATGTGATTTAATAAAAGAAATATAAGAACTCAGCAATCAATTATAGTTATTTTAGAAATTAGAGCTTTTAAATTAATTTAATAGAAATAAATAGTTTATAATTCAATGTGAACCGTGTGATAAGCGGTTTTACGTTAACGCGGCCAAGAAAAATTACAAAATTTGAGCTTATTTAATAACTTTCTTCACTATTGGTTTATTTTTCTCATTTAAACAGTAAATATTTACGCGCTTTTAATTTACGCAAGTTTTTGCGGAACATATCTACCACGTAAATGGAGGGTTGAGTGCATTTAGGAATTTTACTAAAGCTTTTAAATATTATTAAAAAGTAAAAAAGGTATCTGAAGCTTTATTATATATAATTCGCATCATTAGTATTAATTTTACTGACTTATTTCGCATTAAACATAATTTCTAAGTAGAAATTTCTATTCATATATAAATCTCGCTGTTACTTCTAGGCAATAAGTTTATTTATAAACATATTTAGAGAAAAATTTACATTTTATAATTTGCCTTTACTTAAGTACAACGTGGAATAGAAAATAAATGATAATTTTTGTGCGATTATTTTCAGTATTAGAAGATATTAGAGGTTTTAACAAGATTAATTTACTGATTATCACACGAGTAAATATAATTATCTCTGGCTATTAATAAAAAATCATTATAAAAAGTAAATTATCGAAAATAACAGCAATAAAGGTAACATTATAGCTGCCAACCAAGTTGTTTCCCTTGTTTTTGTTTTGTATTTTTTTCTTTATTCTTTAATTTCAATTAAAACAGGTCAAACAAATTCAGCAAACAATAATCGATTTTATTTAATTACTATAATTAAAAAAAAAACAAACATAATGGATTATCCCTCTTGTTGTTTAGCATAAATAAAAAAAAAATTAAATTCAATCATAATGAATAGAAAAAAATTTTGCAAAAACACCACCCTATCTCTAATTAATTGAATAAAAACGAAAAAAAAAAGAAGAAGCGTGCAAGAGGTGGTATTAATTTTGTTTTTCTATTATTATGATTTAATAAAATCATAGCAAAGCACATAAACAGCAGTTGTGTACAGTTGAATGACGTCGTTTTTAGTAGTTTTTTATAATAAAAAAAGGAAGAAAAACTTTATTAAACGTCAAATATACATATTGATTAAATTAAATCAAATCGAAGAAGTGACTCTTTTATTATTTATAAATTTTTCTGTACAACCTTTTCAGTCATTATATTTTTGTTTAAAAATTAATTTTATAACTGATGTGTTGCTGATGCTGTTGTTCGTCTTCGTTTTCTTTACATTTTTAATCAATTATTGAATAGAATTTGTATATTTTTAATATTGTGGGTGGTTATATATATATATATCTGTCTATTGTATGCGTTTATTTTAAGGGGTGTTGATTTTACACACATTTTTTTTTACTATATAACAATAAACCAACGTATTGATATTAACAAAATGATTTGTTGTTTTATTAATTGAAAAAAATTGAACAATTTGAATAGAAAAATATTTCATTTATAATATGATTGGACGAGCAATCAATAAGTAATACTATTGTTTTATATTATTTTAAGTAATTAGAGAAATAATCGATTGGAATTTTATAAAAAAGAATTATTATTTAATTATAGAAAGGACAGGTATAAATATGGCCCTCTTTAAAACATTGTTTTAGCTCGCGTTACCCCAGATAATATTTTCAATCAAAAGTTTTGGAATTGCATTAATTTTTGCCGTAGCCGTAGTTATATGCAGTAGCAGATGAGAGTGCATGTGCAGATTATTAAATATACTGAATTTAAATTTGGATTCCACTTTGTCATTAGTTGTGTAATTGTCAAAAAATCCTGTTTTTACACAAATTTTATTTAATAAATGTTTTTAAATAAATACCTTTTTTCCAATCACAAATAATCCATAGCTGATGATATTCTTAGTTGGCTCCAATTTCACTTTATTAAACTTAATTTTATTCTCTTTATTTGATTTAATATTTATTTATTTTCACTTGTGACATATTAAGAAGAACACAAACACTTCACTGCAATTTTGATTTCGCACTAACGGTAATTACTCAATAATTATTGACAAAAGTACAGCAACGTGATTTCGCTAAACAAATGAAGTACACTGTTAGTATAGACATAAAAGTATGGTTTAAAAATTTAATAAATAAATACGGTAATTAAATTAATTTTTTATCTTAAAATATGCGTACTTAATGCAAAAAATAATTGTAAATAAATAATTTAATATTATTATTTTATGAAGAAATATTTTTGACTTACTATGACTTGATCAATGGGAATATTATGATTAAATTAACATATATAGTTTTTGAATAGTGATTGATGGATGTGGTTTGATTCAGTAAAGGAACAAGAATTTTTTTTTAATTACATCACTATTAACGATGATTAATTTTAATAAATTTGGCTTATTTGTTGGGGAGAGATGGCGTTAGCTTTTGTAAAGAAATTATAATTTTATTTTTATAGGTAAGTTTAGTCTAGTGGGAATTATTTAATTAAATTAGTTTTATTGTTATGCAATTTTTATATAATTTTTTTTTCTTAGTTGTTTGTTTACTTTTTAACACTTTCCTCCTTCTTTATAATTTTTATATTATTTAAATGATTAACAATAGAATACCCCAATCCCGCCTAGTCACTTTTTGATCAAATTTGTACACATTTATCCTAATGGTAAATTCTACAGCGGAGCCTCTTCTATTCTATTCTGCTTAGAATATTTTATTAAAAACTTTGAAACTTTTGTGTAAAAGCTTTTATATAATAATTAAGTGGGTTTTTTTTAAATGGGTTACAGATGATTGAATGTTTTTTTTTTATGTAAATTTAATCGATTTATGATTAAAGATTCAAATTCGTGTATTAATGGTTATCGCATTGTGATTTGATAAGAGAAACTTAAACATTAAATATAATAACAAAATTTCATGACATAATAAAAATCATAATAATAACTAGTTTTGCATCTATCTGTGCTCTTTATTTTGGAAAATCTTGCCATTATCTCAATCTGGACAATCATACATAAATAAATAAAAAACAATACTTTAAGGAGCTAAAATCTCAAGTTAAATAAATTTAATATAGGATAAATTCCACCTTATATTTGGGCGACACTTTAGTTTTTTAACATTTTCATTAATATCATTTTTTACCCATAAATATCTGTACATAATAAACAAAAATATAAATATGCACAATAGACAATGAGATATAACAATGAAAACATAGAATAATAAAAAAAAAAAAACATAATAAATCAAACAAAATTCATTATATTCAATATTTTCCTAACTTTATAACTGAAATGAAATATTGTTTATGATTTAATATGAACGAAACAAATAAATAATTATAATCATAATAATAATAATAACAAAACACACCCACATAATTCATCAGCATTTCAATTTTATTTTAAATAAAAAGAAGGAAAAAAAACAAAACAAAAAAAAAATAACTCCAGAATTTATGTTTATTGCAGTGATTGGATAACTTACTCATACCGTTTAAGTATTTTAAAAATGTATAAAAGGTATAAAAGTTCCACCTTCTAAAGTATAAAAACGTACACCTTATGTTTTATTATTTCTATTACAGTAAAACCTCAATTTAGTAGATTATTTGGAATTGTGCTTTAAAGAAATAAATTAATGATTTCGATAGATGAAATATATGAGCTTTAATATACCGAATTTTTCTGACTATAAGACGCACCAGATGATAAGACGCACCGGATGATAAGACCCACCGGACGATAAAACGCATCTGAAATTTATAAGATCATATTTTGAGTCCATTTTTCTATGTAAAAAGTAAGTAAAACGGTATTAAGGATCAAAAAATAACGTAAAAATGTACCACAAACACTGTATACGCGGTCTCACTGTACTTTCTTTTAATTTCGATAAGCTTTTTCTTTTGTAGCCAAATTTTGTCAAGCTTTTTCTACATGATTCTCTGTTGTTATTTTTTTTTTACACTTTTAAATAGGAATTTTTCTTTATTTCTATATAAACATATTCCTGAGTGAAATTTTTTATTTATCATTTGATCTGATTTTTCGTATTGAAGACAGAAAATTGTAAAAAGAATAAGAATTAATAAACAAAATAAATAACAAATGAAATATTAATTTTCATCTCATCAACTTTTTTCGCCGGTTTTTTTCCTTTACTATGTTATTGTTTGTGCTTTATATACATATGTATATTATGTATTAAAGAAGAAAATTTTATTTAAAATAAATAAAGAAAAACTTAATAAATATGTACATGAGGCTGACATCATTGTTATAAAATAATAAATTTGCTCCATCCATAGTTACATTAATATTCTTTGTTGTCAGGCGAAATTTTCTATTTTTAAAGCTTTTTGTTGTTTGTAGTAAACTTTTTTTTATTTTTTGCTACTGTTGTTGTTGATGCTACTTTTTTTTTATTATTATTATAATTATTTTTTGTGTTTATTAATTTTTTTTTTTTGCTTTCTTCTGTATTTCATTTTGTTGTTATTTATTTATTCATTTTCGAGAAGAAAAAATTATTCTATTGTGACGTTGATGATGTAATCACCTAGACAAAAATCTCATTTTGTTTTCCTCGTACTTTATTTTTTTTTTTTGATTTTGATTGGGATATAATTTTACATCTACTTTTCGTATAACAATAAGATGATGATGTTTTATTTTTTTATAATCAGAAAATATAAGAAAGAAAAATTAAATGAAAATTTAACAAGAAAAAGTAAAGACTGTTTGTTGTTAGCCATAGAACCCTCATTTACATACGAAAAATATGTGACGAAATGGGTGGAATGATGGAAATTATTATTTGTGTGTAGCGAACCACCAACATTTTTAAACGATCGAATGACATTTAATGGATAGAGGAAATTTTCATAAGCAGAATAAGTTAATTCATCGCGGAATTATTATTAATATTATGATTTTTATTAAATTATTTTTGTTTTAGGTGTTATCAAAGTGACTCCTCCTATCTATCTTAAGTTTTTTTGTTTCTTAAACTATTGTCTCAAATTCAAAATTATATTTGCATGTCTAAAGCGGTCTATCCTTTAAATTTTCCACAGAATCTGTTTTTTTTTTATTTATTTAAGATAAAACGTAAAGCTATTTAATTAAGCTTAATTTTTAACAAAAGCATATTATTTGTTCTTAACAAAAGAGAAAAAAAGCTTTATAAATTTCATAAATCCTTTATGAACAACTTTTATTTTTTTTTTTTTTGCATTTATTTATTTCTTCAGGGGAATAACAAAAACAAAAAAAAAAACTTTCCATGGAAAAAGAAAAATAAAAAAACATTAGAACAAAGGAAATCTCATATGTGATGCTGATGAAATTTTACAAATTAAATATCATATTTTGTTTTATGTTGTAGAGCATCAGTAACTGCATCAGCAAAAGGAATATAAAAAGTAGTAAAAGAAACGGGAAGAGAAAAGCGTTTTCTTTGTGATAGGCAAAACACAGTGGAAAAGTAGAAAAACAAAAAAATGAAACTAAAGCAAAATGGAGGAGAAAATGGATTTTTTTTTTATTCAACTTTTAATAACGTTGAATCTTTGTCTTGTTTATAATAGAAAATATGGCGAAAAAAAAAAATAATAATAATAATAATAAAATTCTAGACAAGATTATAGTATTGTATAAATGATTATTTCATCAGCCATGCAAAAATTATAAAGAATACAATGGGTGCATTAGAAACAACCACCCATCTACTAGCTCTTGCTACTACAGATTTACTTTTTTATGCTTTTCGCTATTTTTATCATCAATTCAAATAAGTTTAGATTAAAAAAATGAAAGAATAAAAATTATTATTATTATTATCAATTTTAGCTGCATACTGATGCTTTTTGCAATAGTTTTTTGTTTGTAGAAAGCAAATATAAGTTAACAAAAGGATTTAATAAAAACGAAATTCACCATCACGGTATTGTGACAATGCCATGGTGATTTTCTTCGTTTTATTATTATTATTTAATATTTTTATCCAGTGTTTATATATATAAATAAATCTGATGCCCCTGAGGAACGTTATTTTTTTTTGTTTGTTTGTTTGTTGTTTTTCTTTTAATCATAAAAGTTTTATTTAGATAAAAATTTAATTAATTTTTTTACTAATTAATGAAACAACAAGATTTTTTTTTAAATGTTTTAATGAAAGCACAAAGAAACTTTTAACTATAGTGAAACTTTTAGTAAAAGCAAATAGAATATATATAATTAATTAAACTTAAGTAATAAAGTAATGCTTTTGATATATAATTACATTTATTATGTTACTCGATTAGTATTGTATTAACTGAATTGAAAGTTTATTTTTTTATTTTGAATAACATAAATAGCATAAATATTTAAAGAAAATATATATGTTTATACTTGTATATAAGCAATATACAAAGGATAATATTATTTATTAAAATTACTAAATCGATTTAAAAAGCTTGATGATATTTTTCTACTTTCAGTTAGAATAAAAAATGGCAAGAAAACGTGAGTGATTTCTGTAAAAATTCTTAAATTTATAACAACTAATTAAGTATGATATTTTTGTTATGTACCTCATAAAACATAATTAATATTATGTTATTATTTTTTAGGATGTTAAAATTCAACTATAAGGTATGATAACTCTGTTAAGGATGTAAAATCAACTATACGGTTATTAAAAGCTCTAACAATTCAGTATAATCTAACTCAGCAAACAAATTAGTAAAAAGAAATCACAAATAAATAATTAACTCTAATTGGAAAAAACTAATTATAATAAACAAAATTTAATGGAGAATTTAATTAAAATAAACTGTATAAAATTACTGTTAAACAATCCCAAGCATCGTTATCTTCATTCGTTATAAATAAAGAAATTAAATTAATGTTTTCCCAATGTAGGTGTTTTAATAATAAAATAATAATTATGTTTATGATATTATTTAAATCATAATTTATCATTTTTTTTTTTTTTTTTGCTTTTAATTTTAATTCATATAATAATTTTATAATGTTTATGATTGGCTAAAAAGATAATATAAAATGCTCCGCCTCTGTTACATAAATAGTAAAATGCGCTTGCGTTTATGTTTATGGTATGTAAGGGTGATATAAATGGTATTATTATGTTTTTTTTTATTATTTTTTATAACTTAATGAAAAGGGTGTTAAATAAATAATATTTATGTATAAACAAGTTATTTTAATAATACTTGAAGGGTTGTTCTTAAGGCATTACAATTTTATGTTAAGTAATTATTAATTGACTAAACGGTTTTTTGTCAAAATATTGATTAAAGGTAGACAATAATATTAAGTGAATTAGGGATAGAAATCTTTATTTTTTCCCTTATTTTATATACTATTTACAAAATAGTTAATGCAACCCCTGTTATGCAATAGAAATTTTTCGTTTTATTTATTTAATATAAAGAAAAACATAAAATTATTCATTATTTTATTTTTTTGTTTATTTATGTTAAGGATAATTTAATAGTGGGGATGATCCTGTTGATTTTATAATCAGGAGAAATATTTTTTTTATCCACTTTTGTGGTAATCTATATGAAAGGATAATAAATAAATATATATATGTTATATATACAAAAAAAAATTGTTTGTTTTGTGTGTCGCATCGTTTATATTATTAGTTGTGTATCTAGTGGGTGGTGGTTTATTAGTTTTTCTTCAGTTTTTTTTTTTAATTTTTGTTAAGGGTGCAAAACATTTGAATTTTTTGATTCAGTTTATTTTTGTTATTGAACTAATAAACAACAAAATTTGTTTTTATATCCATTGGATAATAATAATATTTTTTTTTTGGTTTTTAAATAGATAATTTTAAGATAAATAAAAAAAAGAAAATTTAAAATTATTTCAACCATTAAATTGTCTTTAAAATATAAAAGTGATTTTTTGTTTAAATATTTATATATAAATTATGGCTGGACCATTTTTATCACCATTACCAGGTGATCTATTAACTGAATATATGTTTGGTAGAAGACGACAACGTAGAAATCGTACAACATTTACACCACAGCAGTTACAAGAGTTAGAAGCATTATTTCAAAAGACACATTATCCTGATGTATTTTTACGTGAAGAAGTTGCATTACGCATTAGCTTGAGTGAAGCTAGAGTTCAGGTATAATTTTTATTCAATTTATAATGTGATTTATGAAAATTGTTTGCAAAATCATAAAAGTGTTAATTAATTGTGAAAACAAAAAAAACCCTCATAGGTTTGGTTTCAAAATCGTCGTGCTAAATGGAGGAAACAAGCTAGATTGCAGTTACTTCAGGATGCATGGAGAATGAGGTGTTTAGGATTAGGTGCGTCTCCTATTATTATTGGTATGATTAGTTTTGAATAGTGTTAAAAGAAAAACGTGATGATTATTTGTTAAAGAAGGCTCATTTCTAGTTTGTATAAATAAAATTAAAAAAATACAAAATTAGATTTAATTTCGTATACAAAAATATATAGTAATATTATTAAATAATTATTTAGGACGATCACCACCACCTCCTTCTCATATTGATGGTACAACACCTGTTAATCGTCATAATCAAACATCTGATAAAAATTCATCACCGTCACCAGTTAGTGAATCAGGTTTTACATTAATGCATCCAGCATTTCAAGGACCGCAACAACATCAACAACAGCAGCAGCAGCAACAACAACAGCAATTATGTCAAGATGATGGCAATACGATAAATCAACCATCAATGATTAATAATGAACATGATATTTATAAAAATAATTATGATAAAAATAATTTAGATAATAAAATAACAACAAAAATGTTAAATTATTCACAACGTAAAAATAGTATTGATGAGAATGATCTGGATCATGATTCAGATGGTTCTGATTCAGAGGAAATTGATTTAACATCTGGTGAATGTATTGACTATTCAAATAACAATAATAATAATAATAATAATAACAATAATAATAATAATAATAATAATAATAATAAAATTTAATTAATAAATATTAGTGTTTGTGAAATTTATTGTGAAAAAAGGTTAAAAGAAAAATAATTTTTCATTTGAATTTTGTTACTTCAGTTAAATAAAGTGTTTAAAATAATCTATTAACAAATGTACTATAATATTAATTAATATATCGTATAGTCAATTAAAAATTTTATCAAAAATTTCATTACTAAACAAAACAATATCAATTAACATAAAAATTTGCATAAATAGCGTAAAAAAAAAAAACTTTCAATTATTATTTTTTTTAATTCATTTACTGCACTTAATTAACACTTTATAATAATAATTAAATATCGCGAAAAAAAAAAATAAATAAATAAATATATTATGAAATTTTTTTTAATTAATTTAAAGCACGGAACAACATTGTATAAAAAAAAATTAATTAATTAAATTTATTAAACAATCAAAAAAAATATCAAAAAAATAATAAAAAAAACAGGTGAAAATAATAAAATAATTAATAAATTTGCATTTTTAATTTTTACGATAAATTAATCAATTTATTTTTATATTTTTATCGATAAAAAGTGATATTTGTAATGAAATTTTGTTTTCAAAACTATAATGCAGTGATTTATAGCAAAATTGTTGCATACAGTTGGTTAGCGATAAAATAAAAATGCTTTTAAAAGTGCGAACTTTAAAATAAAAATAATAAACTTTTATGAATTATTTTAAGCTTATTTAGATGGAAATTGGTGACATTTTCTTTCAAATTCACTGGCTTAAGCATTTGATATATAATTAGTTAAATAAACTAATTAATTTTTACTGTCTTAAGTGTACAATTCATTAATCAGAATATTGAGTTGACTTAAATTTATTAACGCTAAGATAAAAGTTCTCTATAAATGAATAAACATTTGCGAATGTAAATACGGAACTTGAATAAATTTGCAACATAAATAACTTTAACGTAAGATTATATTTAGTGATTTTATCATCAATTTTTAATTCAAGAATTTATTTAACTTAAAACTTAAACAATAGAATATGTTATCGGTTAAAAAAAACACTTCATTCATCAGGTGATAATAAATTTAAAATTATAATTAAAAAACGTTTAATCAATTAAATTACGCTAATTATACATAGGATATAGAAAAAATAATCAAAACAAATTAAAGTCATTGAAATTCATTAGAAGTTTCTATTCTAAGGTTGTTGAATTTATAAAACTTGGGAACAACAACGTTACATAAATTAATTCCTAAATAATAAGACGAAAAGTAGTTTTGTATTCTTTAATTTAATTTAGTTTTAAGAAAATTTGTCAGTTAAATACCCTAATTAAGGTGAGAATAATTTTTATTCTATTTTTCAGAGAATTTATTATTTTTTTTAAACGAATTAAATTCAAATTGAATATTATTTGCTCGCAAAAAAAGAAAGGTAATTTATTTATTTATTTTCGCTTAAATTTACGAAGGTTAAATGCAGGTAAGTGAGTAATTTTAATACATATACATACATATGTTTAATGTGACTTTAAAAATGTGCGACAGACTGTAATATTAGAGATTTATACTCTAAAGTGACACAGATATTGTGTTTGTGATAATAAACGAGCTTTATTCTACTAAGTATTCCCATTTGTGGCAAATATTATATAAATGTATAAGCACATGCCATTTATGACTTTTTGCAAAATTAAAAAAATAATATAAAAACAATAATAAAGAAGATTGTTTTCGAAAAAAGCCGGCAAACAATGTCTACAGAAGCAACTTTAGGTATTTACTTCAGTAAGATCGGTGTACACAGTGAATTGTTGAAAATTAAAATTACTTGTTATGATCTAAGCGAAATTGAATTAAGTCGAGCACAACAAACTACAGTCATATCTTAATTATAAAATTGTTTATTAATTTTTTTAATATTATTAATTAATCTATTTGTTCTGCTGTTTTAGGAATTTAAGCGTTAATAACTACATAAAATATGCTTGATGCAAGTTAATTATTTCTATTTTATATTAATCATAAATCTCTAAAAATATAATATAAGAAAAATTTGAATTACTTAAAACAATTCATTACTCAATTTATATAAAATTTCTAAAGATGTTATTTAAGTAGAAATTACATACATAAGGTACGTTTGATTAATGTGATTAAATGCATTAAGTAAAGTGTTGCTATTTCTTTACATTTTATTTTTATTTTATTTTAGAGAAATACAACAATTTTTTGAAAATTAAATACAAATTAATAATTTGGATATTACACTTTGCTATAACATACTAACAAAAACTACTTTGCAAAACAACTAAACGAATTTACCTGATATTTTTTCAAAGTCTTCAATTGGTACGTATCATATTTCAAGTTAAAAATAACCAAAAGAAAAAAAAAGATCAGAGTCTCTAGTTAAATATCTGTACAAACTGTGGTTATATATAGATAATTAAACAAACCGAACATAATGAATCGCTACTGTAGTTAATTTTATTGTTTTTTTTGGTAAATAATAATAAAATAGAAACATATCAAGCAAATAACCGTGTATTGAACATGTATTCAATTTATATTATGTAGGTATATTTATATATTTATAAATAACAATAAAAATTATTTTTTAAAAAGTAAAAATAAAGCCAACATAAAAATTGCAATAAACCATAAACAAAATATATAATATTGAAATATAAATAAAAATATAAAATATTGTAGAGAAGAAATTTCTATTATAGAATAGACTTTTGTGTTTAATAGTAGTCAAGTTAATAATAATAATAATATATTTTAAATCGAAGGCATAACAAAAATAATAATTTATTTTTAAAAATAAGAAAAGAAAATAAAGAGAGAAAAATAATTTTTTTATTTTTTTAAATTATATATAAGAAATAATATATAAAGTTGTACAGTGATCGCTATTAACACATATATACTCCTGTAACTGATCAGAATAGTCAATTTTCTGTTGTTGAAAATTGTTTATTTATAATATACTTTTTTATTTCTTGTGTTTTTTACATTCGTTGATACAACTTAACACTTAAGAACATAATTTAATAATATTTTTATTTAATTAATATTTTATAAATTAAATAGTAATTTATTTTTTAATTAATTAATAAACAACGAATAATAAATGTGTTGTAAAAAGTGTTTATTTTTATTTCTGTTAAGAATTTAGAATTTGTTCAGGTGAATTGTACCTGTAATAAATTGGTTTTGTTTTTGTGAGTTTTTAATATTAATTACCTATTTAAAAAAAAAATATAAATAATAATAATAATTGTGACAGTAACAGTAATCATATTTGATTGACTACATTACCGATTTATTTAGAAATAAATAAATTTTGTTAAAAAAATATGTTAAAATATTTTAATAAAGACACGGATATAAATAATTATTAATTTGAATAAAAATTATAATGATAACAGGGTGTCACATAATGATAATAATATTATAGTTTAAAGTTTATTTTTAATATAGTTAAATAATAAATGAATTAATATGATTTATCCAGAGATTAGATTTTTTTATTAAATCGAAGTGCAAGTACGTTATTCTGCACGTTTGGATTAATTATTTAACATTTTTATGCTACAAACTGAAGTCAACACAAATAAAATAAATTAATTAAAATAATATTTTTTTTATAAAACAAATAAAAATAACAATAAAAACTAAACTATTCTTGCAATAATAATTAATTATTTAAAACATTTAATTAACTAAGTCTAAACAATTTTATTTGCTAATAGAAGCATTTTTCATTTAAGTTGAACTTAAATCATGATAAATAGAAGCTTAAAAACTAAAGAGAGAAGAGAATACAAGTTTTGCACAATAGTTTTAGATAGTAAAATACAAAAATAAAAAAATAATAATAGAAGCTATTAAAGAAAAAACATAAAAATAAATCATGAGCATATGTCAAGCCACTTAAATAAGTAATAAAATCATATTTGTGTTTGTATTTTGTATAGAAATATTTCTGGAATTGTATTAGCATAATTAACTTAAAATAAATGTCATTAATCTATTCAAAAAGAGGCAACTTTATAAACAAAAAAAAACAGACAAACGGAAAATAAGCAAATAAATCATGCGCACATGTTTTTAAATGTTTAAAAAAATAAAAAACAAGAAAGAAATTAACACAAACATTTGCAAAAATTTCTATGCATTAATAATTGAAAAAACTGTTAACACAATTACCACTAAATAATTAAATAATTTAAAATTTAATTATTTTTTTCTTCCTCTTTTATTAATTTACTTGTTTATATATTTTTGTATATTTCTTTTAGAAAAATTAAATTAAAATAAAAATAAATAAAGAGTGAACAGAACTTCCTTTCAAGTGATAGTACAACACTCAGCGACAACAACAAATAAAAAAAAAAAACATAAAAATTGTGATAAGCAAATAAACAGAGCGAAATTATTCTGTATTTAATATAGCTCAATTTTTAATTGAAGATAAATTAATTATTGTGTTGCGTATAATTAGTATAAAGTATTTTTAGTGCTTGCGGTACCAGTACTTAGATAAACCAAATGGATTAAACCAAAACAAATATTTTTTAATACAAAAAAACCATTTAAAACAGAACAATCTCGGTTTGTTTAAGTTACTAGTTAATCCATATTTTAAAGAGATAAACAATTAATAATCGTTTAACACTTTAAAGAGAAATAAAAAAAAATTAACTACAAACTAGTCTCGGACGTATAATAAATTTATTCACATAATTTGTGTGTTTGCATTTGCTTTATATATAACGTGACGAAAGACAACACAAATTTTAATTAATTAATTATTTTTATAACAAGTAAATTTATGTCACACCCAGTAGTTATTTTAACAACATAAAAACATTTCTTTTTAACAAATTTGTGCCAAAAAATAAATAAATTTAATAAATATTCCCGAAAATAAAAAAAAATAAATTATATACATAATGATTGTATGTTTTGTATTTAAAAATAAAAACAATAAATAAAATTAGCACAATTAATTAATATAATAAAAATATGTGCTAATAATAATTTATTTATATAATTGATAAGTGAAAAAAAAAAGAACAAATCAAAACAATATTGATTTATAATTTTATTAATTAAACAGTAGTTATTGTTTTTTATTTGAATTTTAACCGATGTTTAGTAATTATTATATGATAATTAATTCTTTTCATTTATTTATTTTATTGATTAATGTTTAATTTTTGTAAGAATAAATTAGTATTGAAATAAATAGTTTGTGTGTACGGTTTAATAGCCTATTTAAAGTGAAATAATTTTAATAATGTTAATTTAAATAACGAAATTACCTATATCAAAAATAATTAATTATTATATAGAGTAAATTAATTAAGTGTTTTTTATTACCTGTAAAGTTTTATTTTGATAGAATTCATGCTGGCACCTTATTAGTATTTAAACGTTAGTTTCTTTTTCACCTATGTGTAGTGTTATTAGAAGTGTTTTCCTTTTTTAATATTAATTACGATAAAGAATGTTTTTTTAACAACATCGGTAACCCCTAAAGGAGAACAAATTCACATCACTTTAATTATCACCTTGTTTAATATCATCTACTAGAATAGTCTATTCTAAAAACATATTTTTCGTATGGATATCGTTTAACATTATTAGCAATAAATATACTGAACAGGTTAATAGAACAAAAAAAAAAAATAATTGCATTTATTTAGCAAAGAATACTTGATGAAATTTCTTTTCCTTAACGTTTTTTTTGTTTTATTTTCGTTTTCTTTTTTGTCATTAATATTGCAAATGTATTGTTTTTTTTGTGTTATAAAATCAAAAATTAACATAAAAATATTGTGTTATAGAAATTTTAACATTTCTTTTTAAAATAATTTGTTTTCATTTTAAAGAAACAATTACAATCACCATAAATAATCAATGTGTTATTCTACTTTTTCTTATATATAAATATATAAATTTTGTTAACAGTTTTAATTTTGTTGTTTTTTTTTTTTTTTTAAAGCATTTAATTCTCTTAATTAATTATGGTAAAATATTTATTGAAAAGTATATTATGTGCAACAACAACATCAGCAATAATAAATATTCTTTTTATTATTATTATATTATTTTTAAATAATGGAAATACAATTCGTGTTATTAATGATGATTATCAAAAGTAAGTTAAATATTATATTGGTTTATTTTGTTAACGTTTTTAACGTACATATGTACATAATTAGTGGAAAAAATATTAAAATAGAACACATTTTTTAATTAAACAGTTATTGTTAATAATTAATTAATTATATAAAATTGTTATAATTTTAATTGAAAAGAAATTTTTTTTTTGGTTTTAGAAAATTAATTTTAAACTGTTTAAAAGCATTTAATGACTTTGCAAAGAGATTTTCATTTGTTTTGGAAACGAATGTCAAACATATTTTTGTTTTCTTTGGATCCAATTATTCTCCAAACTAATTCATTTTTCTTATTAATTCTAAATGTAATTAAGGCACAAATTATAATAATTTTTTTATTAAATTAAAGTACTTACTTAAATCCATTTTCCACGCGGTTACATATAGTCCATGTGTTAGATAAAATTAATTTATAAATAATAAAATGATTTTTTTTTTTTGCAAGTAATTCCTATTGGACATGCTCCACACAATTGACATGCGTACATGTGATACTCGATGCAGAGGAAGTAACAGATCATAATT
Organism: Ptychoptera contaminata; assembly: GCA_963942525.1. NCBI lineage: Eukaryota > Metazoa > Arthropoda > Insecta > Diptera > Ptychopteridae > Ptychoptera > Ptychoptera contaminata. Next base: position 8,008,688 of record OZ012637.1, read on the forward strand.
ATGTAAATAATAAAGAGCGTTTTGAGACACAAAATATATGTAATTTAGTATGCGGCAAATATGGTCCTTTATGGCCACGACCAACTGGTGCTACCAGGCTAGGCAATAATATTATACAATTTAATCCGCAAAAGATACGGTAATTTGTTAATTTTTTCGTTTTTTCCTTTAATTTAAAGTTAATCCATTTTTTTTTTATTTTAGATTTGATTTGTTAAATGTACCTGTTTCAACGAAGAAATACATCAGCGAAATAAGAAGAATATTTTTATCTAATATACAAAGTGAGTGTATACCCAATTGTACACTGGAATCTGATATAGATATGGAGATTCATATTTTTATACGGCAAAAAATGTCACCATTATCGTGGACAACAGATGAAAGTTATAATTTTAATTTAACGACAATAGGTACAACTGTGCGTGTACAAATTGATGGTACAACTGTTTATGGTATTCGTCATGGATTAGAGACTTTGAGTCAGTTAATTACTGTTAATCCAGGACCATATGGAAGTTTTTCGTAAGTTACAATAACAATACACAAATCAATGTAACTGTTATTTTAGTAAATTTATTTTACTTTTCTTACAGAAAAGGATTAGTTGTTGTGTCTAATGCGGTTATTATGGATCATCCAGTATTTGCACATCGTGGATTATTACTGGACACAGCTAGAAATTTTATTCCTGTAAAGAATATTGAACGAACTCTAGATGGAATGGCATCGACCAAACTGAATGTATTTCATTGGCATGCGACGGACACGCAAAGTTTTCCATTAGATCTAAAACGCGTGCCCCAATTAGCAGCATATGGTGCATATTCACGAAAAGAAACTTATAAACAAAGTGATATTCATCATATTATCGATTATGCTAAGTATCGTGGAATACGAGTTATTATCGAGCTAGATGCACCAGCTCATGCTGGAAATGGTTGGCAATGGGGCCAGGAAGCGGGACTAGGTAATCTTGCTGTGTGTGTTAATGAGCAACCGTGGCGTAAACTATGTATTGAACCTCCATGTGGGCAGTTAAATCCAGCCAATCCAAATTTATATATTATTTTACGTGAAATATATAAAGAATTTGTAGAATTACTTCCGTTGGGTGAAAGCTTACATATGGGTGGTGATGAGATTTTTTTTAATTGTTGGAATTCAACGAATGAAATTGTTGAATTTATGTCGAATCGTGGTTTGGGCAGGGAAAAAAAAGATTTTCTTAAATTATGGGCAGAGTTTCAGGTAGATTTGTATTCTTACGTGTTGATGACATTTTCTTTTTACAATTTTTCTAATTATACAAAGGCAACAGCTTTGCGAATATGGGATGATGAAAGTGGAACATCTCCAAGTAGTAGAGACACCAGGCAACCACCGACGCCCATCATATTGTGGTCTAGCGATTTAACTGAACCAGAGAATATTGAAAATTATTTACAAAAGGACCGTTATATTATCCAAACGTGGGTTCCTTCAACAAGTGAAGAACCAATGCAGCTGCTATCTAAAGGTTATCGACTAATTATGTCAACAAAGGATGCCTGGTATTTAGATCATGGCTTTTGGGGTCAAACAAGCTATTATCAATGGCGAAAAGTCTATAGTAATCGTATACCTGTGCTTGATGGTGTTTTAGGCGGCGAGGCCTGCATGTGGACAGAATATGTGGATGAAAATGCTTTAGGTAATGATGAATTTTACGCTATTACATATATCTAAACGGGTTTTGATTTAATAAATGAATTATAGATTCAAGAATATGGCCAAGGGCAGCAGCTGTTGGAGAACGTTTATGGGCAGATCCAAAAACAAGTGCTGTTGCCGCTGAAAGAAGATTTTATCGTCATTATTTACGATTGATTTCTAAAGGATTGAAACCAGAAGCAATTGCACCCAAATGGTGTTTGATAAATGAAGGCAATTGCCAATAGTTGATTAGTTATTATTAATGAAATATTTGTTTTATATTTATGTTTTATTTTTTAATACAAAGAATTTATTATGATTAAATAAAATAAGAAAAAATATTCCAAAAATTGTCTTTTGGTACGTTGTTCAAAATTATGTTGCGCTGGATAAACGGCATTGATTCTACTTGTTACTAGATGGCGAATGAAACTGTTAGGTGATTGTTGAAAACAGCTGATAAACTGACATTTCAAAATATATAGCCATAAAGAAAACCAGAACGTTTTCATAAATACACTTGTTTGTTATTTTTTTGTATTTATGCCAATAAATAAATAATTATTGTGATGATAATAAAATAAATAATCATAAAATGGATAGATTTAATGTTATTTCGTTGGTGGGTGAAGGTTCTTTTGGTCGTGTGTATAAAGCAATTGAAATATCAAATAAATCAATTGTTGCTTTGAAAATCATTTCAAAGGTAATTATTTGCAGATTATATATTTAAAAATTCAATTTATTTACTTTATTTATATTCTGGTGTTTTAGAAAGGACGTTCGTCAAAAGAATTAAAAGGTTTAAGACGTGAACGGGAAATACAAAGCACTTTGCGACATCCGAATATTATACAAATGTTGGATTCATTTGAAACAAAAAATGAAATCGTTGTCGTGACTGAGTATGCAAAGTGTGATTTACACTCACTGTTGGCACGAGAAGGTTCAATTGGAGAACCTAGAGCACAAAAACTAACATTTAACTTAGTATCAGCGTTATATTATTTACATTCGCATCGAATACTTCACCGTGATTTAAAGCCGCAGAATATATTACTGGATAAAGATGAACATGCTAAACTTTGTGATTTCGGTTTAGCAAGAAATATGACAATCGGAACGCATGTTTTGACATCTATTAAGGGTACACCATTGTACATGGCACCAGAATTAATGGCTGAAAAGCCATACGATCATCAAGCAGATCTATGGTCTTTGGGTTGTATACTCTATGAGGTTTTGGCTGGTGAACCACCTTTCTCAACAACATCAATATTGCATTTAGTTCGTTTGATACGACACGAGGACGTTAAATGGCCTAGCTTTCTCACCGATGAATGTATTTCATTTTTACAAGTAAAAAACCACTTATTCATTGCTTAAATAGACATAAAATTACGAGAAACACTTAAATTTCAGGGACTTTTGGAAAAAGATCCATCGCTTCGAATGAGTTGGAGTGAAATACTGAATCACACATTTGTTAAAGGTAATATAACGATTTTAAAAGAAGACATACCTGAATCACCGTTTACAAATCCTTTAACCGCATCACAATCACGTGAAAAGGAAAGACAATCCGAAAATATTCTTCATGGCACTGGAACTAAAAAGTATTTTATTATTATGTCACGCATAAAGTTCAATAATTAATTATTAATAAATATATTTTTTCAGTAAAAAAATTGAAACGAATAAAAAAAGTTTAACAGAAAATATAAAGCAAAAAACATTACCAGAAGATTTACTGTCATCATCCCGTGATAGTGTTCATGCAATTTTACAAAGTGATATTGATGGCATCGATACAGATTTTGATGATGTTACTGATTCAAGCAAGAAAAATTCAAAAACAAAAGAATGTGCAAATATACTAAATGACTTTGGTAATTTAGCAATAAAATTGAATAATGATGTTTGCTTTGTGACTGGCAACTCAAATATGATTGTCAATCATTTTAATGATAATTTTCCAAAATCGGATAACGAAGATGAGAATGACGATGAACATAATAAAAATGATAAAGTGAAAAAGATAAAAAATAATGAATTAGAAAAACGTAAATTAAGTCAAAATTTGGATAATTTTTCGTTGAGATTAGGTGGTGGCAGTCAGGATATTGAAAAAATGTCGATTAATTCTAGTAAAAAAGAAAATTCGGCTAGTATTAAGCAAAAACGTGATAAGGATACAATTAAAAAATCAAATTCTGAGTATGTTGGCATAATGATTAGTTTTATTTAATTTAATTATGATTTTTTTTTCCTTTAGTACATTGACAAAAAAGACAACGAATTCTCCACCAACAGTATTACCTGGTTGGGATTCATGTGATGAATCACAAAATGCTCCAATTGAGAATGATGAATGGTTAGCATTTTTATATCGTTCAATGCAAGAAATATTAGATGGTGAAATGGACTCGTTAAAGCAACAAAATTTAGTTAGCATAATTGTTGCTCCGTTACGAAATGCACGTGCCAGTTGCAATGTTGTCGAAAGTGTTGTGCAATTATTAAGTCTACCATTAATTTTAGGTGGACCACCAAGTGTTATAGTTGATATTAGAAATGTTTGTTTAAATTTATTGTTTGATATTTATCTTTTGATTGAAATTTATTTTGTTTCTTTTTTTCTTCAAAAGGTTTATGTTGAGGTGAAACTTGTGCCAAATTTGATCTATGCTTCAAAGTTATTATGCGGAAAGAAACTAGACGACGAAGTGAATACACCATCACCAATATTATCAAATGCTACATTTTGCAGGTATTTTTAAATTTAATTATCTAAAATATTTTTAAAATTTTTCATTATTTTTAGAACAATTTCCGGCTTAGGGAGCGATGAAATAAAAACATTATCATTGATTTATGAATTAGTTTCACATTTAATACATTTGGGTGATAGTTTTTTAAGTCAATTTTGTGATGCGGTCGCAATTCTTGGTGCTGATGAATTATTAATTAATTTTCTATCATGCGATAGTGATGATACATCGATTATACAATTAACAAATTCAGTTTTATCATTATTAAGCTGTGCAATAAGGGAATTACCTGAAAATGCTGAATTAATTGAGAAAATAATCTTTGATAAACGTATTAATTTAATATTATTAATGAAACATAATGATTCATTGCAACGAACTAGAATCTGTATGTTATTACGTTTATTGGGTAGATTCAGTTGTTATGCATTACAAAATAATTGGACAAATGAAATTCGTGATACATTAGAAGCGCTTGTTTATGATTCAAATGAAGATGTGCGAATTGTAAGAGAGTTCTTATTTCAATTAATTTGATCGTATTAATAATCTGTTTTTTTTTTTTAATTAATTTCTAGGAAGCTGAAGGTGCTCTTGAAGAATTTAAACATTTATCATTTTATGTACAAAATGTTTAACTTAAATAATAACTCTACATGGATATATTAACGATCATCATTTTTTTAAAATGGAATTTAATATTAGAATTAAATAAGACAATCAATAATGCTATTTTTTTTAATGCAAATACATAAATATAGGTTTTCAATTTTATTATTATTTTTTTTTAAATTTGATAATAAATTACACAGAAAAATGGATTATTTTTTTCCAAAATCACCAATATAATTAAATAGTTTATTTAAATCATCTTCAGCCTCACGATTCGCTTTACATATTTCCGAATACATTTCATTCATTTTACGTACATCTTTATCGCTTAATCCTTTTCGTTGTCCTAACTTTGTATTTGGTTTCTATAATTAAATATTAATACATATTTAGGTAAAATTCAATACAGATATATTTGTGAAAATTATTAAATTAAATTACCAGAGATTCAATCGTTGGTTTTCCATTTTTTGAAAATGCTTTCTCACTATAATGCATAACACTATCATAATCATAACATGCACCATAATTATCAACATATGTATGATTATATTTGTTAAAATTATTCTCTTTGCCAGCATCAATATTTTCCCAATTAATTTTTACATAACCATCACGTTCTGGAGCACTTTGTTGATGATAAAAACCTAAAGCATGCATTAGTTCATGAACAACAACACCATGATGTACACATCCAGGTGATTGAAGATTAACAACCTGTAAAAAAAATAATCTTTATTTATTTATTACGAATAAACGCTAGAATTACCTGTCCACCATCTCTCATTCCAACACTAGACCAACATCCAGAATCGTTACTTCGAAGTAATATCCAATTTTTATCATCTTTTCGATATTTACGAAAGCGAACACAAGTTTTATTGTGATATTCTTGGAAAGCCGTTAAAATAAGTCTTATTTGATCATCGTCTAAGAAAAATTAAATCGTTTAAGGATAATAAGAGTAATATTTGTGAAATTTATTACCAAAATCATCTTCTTCAATATAGTATGGAACGGTCGCGTTTGGCCAATGTGACATTTCATCTAAAAGTCCGTTACGTTGATGTGGGTGCATGTCATAATCATATAGCATAATATCACCTTGATACAGTCCACTCATTTCCCAAGGATTATTACCATCCTCAGGTGTCCAACCATTAATTCTTGATCCTTAAAATATTTATTTTTATTGAATTAAGTTTCTGTTAAAAAAAAGTTTTAATATCAATATAATTCACCAATCAATCCTCTTGAATGATGATCTTCAAAATTAGATCCATGTTTTGCACCTGGTGATGGTAATTGTAGACCCGTTAATATTCCACCATTTATTAATTTTATTAATAAAACAAAAACACAAGTTAATAATAATTTCATATTTATTTATTTATTTTTATTTCTTTAATTTAATAAAAACGTGTTAAACTGCTTAACGTTTAATTAAATTAAATTAAATGCATGAGTTTATATAGGAAATTTATAGACGATAAGTCTAATCAAAGGAAACAACAGGCGGCGCAAAAATAAAAGAAAAAAAACATAATTAAAAATGCTTGTCACGTTTATAAAAAATTTAATTAAAAAAATTAATTAATCCTTATCATTGGCATTGCTGCGATATTTAAACAAATAAATTATATAAATCATAAATTTTTATTTTGTTTTATCAAAAATTATGCAGGAGGTCGTCTAGTAATAAAAGTCTACCGGTAGTGTAACAAACAACAGGAGTTCTGAAATTCAAAAAAAAATTATTAAGAAATTTCAGAAAAAGCAAAAAAATTAATCATTTTATTCTTATCGCTGTTTTTTATTTAAAGTAAATTCTGTTGTCTACATAGTTGTTATTTTATAAATGATATTCTAACCTTTTTATTTAGAATAAAAAATAAAATAAAACATTTAACAACATTTTGTTAATAAATGAAAAAACAAAAAAACATTGATCTAAATCTATTTAGTACAAAAAAAAAACGCCATGTTTTTTTTTGACTCTTTCATTATTTTTCTAATTGAAATTTTTGTTTTGTTTGTAAACACGCTATAATTTCTTTCTAAAATAGAAAATTATATATTTTAATAAATTGTTTTTTGTGTTTTTTGTAACAACAGTGAATGGATTTTACATAATTTCCATATTAAAAAAGAAAAAAAAAAACAGGAAAACAAAGTATGTACATTTTATTTTTTATTTAACTAAAAAGATAAGCTATAAGTAATCGATGTGTTCTTGCTGAAAATAACATGTTACTGTTATTATTATTATTCTTATTTTTATTATCTATCTAGGTGAATTTCTTTAAGTTTTAATTCTTTTAAATATTCTTAATCGAATTAATAAATACAATTTTATTGTGTATTATTTGTTTCTTTAATATTGTAGACGATAACTTGGCAAATAAAAAATGCATAACAATGGCTACGAATTTTATTATTTTTTTTGATAATTAGTTAATTCATGTTTAAGATGTTTCCAAGCAATTATTTAAAAAAGCCTAATATTTTAAACAATTATTGATAGCCTCTTTACTTTACGACACACAAGCAGTATCATATTACAACCTACAAACAGACTTTTCTTACTATTGCAGATAAATGAAGAAAATAACATATTTTCAATGTTTAAAACATAAAGAGCAATTAATTAATAATAAATAAATATAAAAAATAAAATAATAAATAATAAAGCTAAGCAGAAAGTTTATTTCTTTTTTAGGAAATCCACCTACAACTAATTAATACGTTGATTTTTATAATTTTTCTTTTTCTTTTAATAACAGAAATAAATAAATAATTACTTATTACGTAATAAAATGCAATTGTAATTAAAGGTTAACTAATAATAAATATAATCGTGTTAAAATAAATAAAAAAACCAACAAGTGATTGTACTGCACCGCGTAACACGTTAATGACCTTCGTTAAGGTTTTTTTTTTTTTATTCAATAATAACATAACTCAAGCTAAGATAAATTTAATTATTATTCACCTATAATTACTATAATTTGCATTAGTTTTTTGCATTATTATTTAAAATTCAAGATCAGGTAAAAACCGAACGGCAATTATGGATTAGAAAATAAAAACAAATAATAATATACAAAAAGCTCAAAGATCAAGCGAATTTAATTACTTTGTTTTTGGAGTTTGACAATATCGTTGACTAGGTTACAAAAGTTTAAATTATAGAAGAAAAAAGTGCATCGAGACATAATAAAACCGGAAATAAAAATAAAAAAACGGAACTAAATAAAATTTTTAAATTAATTTATCTGCCTCGGTTTTTTTTTGTATAGAAAACAAGTTTTGTTTTTATTTTAAAAGCTCTTTGCTCTCATTTTATTTAAATTAAAATTTTCATTTTATTTTTTTTTTTAAATAATAAATAACTAAATGCAGATGATATTGACAGTTTTGATCGATTTTGTTTTTCTCCTTTAAAGAAATAATAGAAACATTAAACTTGTTATTAATTTATTTAATTTTTCTCAGAGGGAAATAAATGTTAAAATTAATTTTCTTGTCTTTGTACAAAAAAGTAATAATCGTGAGCTTTTTTTTTCTAGTTGTTGTTTTAAAGTATGGCACAGTTATTTATTAGTTAAAATATTTGTAGATAATTTGATATTATTTTATGTTTTTTTGGTTTCTTTAAAAAGATTAATTAGGGTGAAATAATTTTACTAAAGACAACGATTTAACTGTTTTACGATGTGATAAGGATTATACTGTATATTCTTGTATTTATTTGATACAGCTATTTAGACATTTTAGCACCACAAATTATATAAAAAAGTATTTTATTCTTTTGGTGTTTTCATTGCCTAAATTCTTTTATGCCGCGAATTATTTAACTATATTTCTGTTATTTTGATAATAGTTTTTTTATTTTTTAGTTCCATAGACTATAATTTTTCTGTGCTGAAAAGATTAGAACATAGAGCAAAATATTCATATTTATAAGAATTTTTCTAGAAATAATTATTTTAGAAAAAATGTAAGGCTTTGACGAAGGGATTTATATAATTGCGGTCTACTTCTTTGCACAAAAACTGTTAATTACCGCTTATAAGTAACCAAAAACAAAAGTTTTTTGACTATTTAACCAAATAAGTACATAAAAATTAAAATCAACGATCAGACAGCAGGTAAAACTATTTATACTTATTAATATTCCAATAAAATAATTATTTCTCATCTCTAATTAAATAATAAAAAGCGAGTCAATTAGATTTATTTAAATTAGATGATGATAAATACATTGTTAACTATGAAGTAGTCAAGATTGCTTTAAGTAATCATAAAAATAAAATACATTAGAAATTATTTTTTTATTTTGTAAACAATTATTAACAACTTCCGTAATAATCATCGTTTGATTATTACTATTTTGTGCTGTTAGTGCGGCTTATTTATTTCTATTTTACTTTTTGTAAACTTGGTCAATGAGAAAGTGAGGCTCTCTCATTTTAAGAGGAAAATTATTTATTTATAGAAATTTCTATTTTACTTTTCTAAATAATTAATAATGAAAAAAATTTGTTAAATTTTTCATTTTCTATAATAAAATTAATTAAATAAATAAAATCAAGGTCGATTGTTAAAATTTAGTTTATTTTTTTGTATGGTGTAGGTGGAAAAATGTATTTATTTAAGCTTTTGATTACTATTTAATTGAATTTTAATCCTTATTTAGATTAAAAGTATCAATAATTTTACAAATACAAAAAGATTTATTATTATTAAACGTTTTAACACACTTTACATGCATATTTTGTTTATAATAAAATTTTAACATAAAGTAACAGCAAGCAAATTAACAATAAACAACGAACCTTATGTTTTTCTTTCTCAATAAATCAAAAAAGAAAATATTTCACGAATAACTTAAAAAAATAATAATAACATCGAGAAATATTTCCTATAACCGTTAAATAAGTAAATAAATAAAAAACAAACAAACCTTTTAATAATTTAAACAATTCTAATTGTTTTTTAATAAATAATAAAAAAATAATAATTCTTGTCTTCCTCCACAATTGTTCCAATTTATACAAATTTTCTGTATTTTTTTTTTTTTTATTTTTTTTTCTCTTTATTATAAATAAAAATTATTTAATATATTTTTTTTTTTTGCACAATTTAAATGAATGATAAATAATAATGTTATAAACATGTTATGTTTAACATATTTAAATTTTATAAAATAAATCATAAAAAGAAAATGAAACAAAACAAAATACAATAAATATAACTAAAGGAAGAAATAACTGTAATAGAGGGTCACATAATTTACATACAAAAAAAAAGAAAAATGAAAAGAAAATAGAAGAAAAGAAATTATTTAATAAGCAAATAAAATAAAACAACTATGTCAAAAGTTTGATTATTATACCACGTTTAACTAGTTGTTATGTATAAATATTAAACACTAAAATTATAATAATAATAATAATAATAATGCTAAAAAATAAAATCAAAGAGGAAGCATATTAAAATGTAACAAGACAACAAAACTGACACCTTAATAAAGAAAATAAAACAAAATCAAGATCATACTATGCAGAAATAAAATTTATTACAAAAAATAACCAATATAAGTATATATAGAATTTAGAAGTAAGAAATTTTTATAATAAAATAATATGCAAAATACAGTAAAGACTCAATAAAAATAAATAAAAATATTCACGATTTTTCGTTTAAAATTATATTTATAATGTTTATTAACAATTAACAGTGAGTAATATCATTTTAATCTGGGTAGTTTAGTGACTTAACACTTTTTTTTTGTTATTTAGGTTTTGCCAATTAGGCCTAAAAACTAAGCTATTTTTTGCTTTACTGTATAGCAGCGTATTTAGAACGTTAAGGATAATATTTAGCCAATTTTTTTTGTTAATGCAGATAAGATAAAAATCAATTTCAAATTTCTCGTTTAAGCCAATTTTAATTTATTTATCAATTTTTATAAGAATTTGTTGTTCGTTCATTATTTATTCAAATTTATTGCATTTTTAGACTAAATCCAGAAACAAGAGTTCTAAGCCAGAAACTTGAGGCAAGGGCCTGGTTTGGCTACCGATTGATATGTCTCTGATTTTACATATTAAAAGTATTATTATTATGATTAATTAACTGTTAAATTTACGCTTAGTTAAATACTCTAAGTTCGTTTCTAAGACTTTTTGTATGAATAAAGCTTTTATCCTTTTCATTTAAAAAAGCTTTACTAAGTTTCATTATAATAGTATTTACTATTAAAAGCTAAGTAAAATCAATTCAGCAAAGACTTTACAAAACCATTGGAAATTTTTTTAAACAATCAATATATATTTAAATTAAAGAAGTGAAAATTCAAGTAAAATAGCTTTTTTAACCTTTTCTTCACCTTTAAGCACTATTTAACAAATTTTTATTGAAATAAGTTTAATTTTCAATCACATGTTGTTATTTTCTTTGTTGTTAATAAATATATAAAAACCAGATATTACTACCAACCACTGTCACAATTTCTTTTCATTTTAAATAATTTTCATCATTATTAAGATATTTTTCTTTTTCGTTTCTTTCAAGTTAAAAATAAATTCTTTAAATAAAAAAAATATTTTCTATTTGCTATTAATGTTTTTTTTTTTTAATTTTCTTTATTATCCTATTTAATGTTATAATTTAACAATAATTTAGATGATTTCCACGCTTGATTAAAAGAAAAATAATGAAATAACGAATAGTAAAAAAATATGCAAAAATAAAACTAAGCCATGCAGTTGTCGAGTTATTAGATAAAAAGTAAATACATTGGTTTTTTAAATTAAAATAATAATAATAATAATAATGCAAAATAAGCTCTTGAGTATATTAAATAGGCATAAATTATTATCGCCCACACACTGACATGCTTTTTCATTATTATTTTCTTTTCTTTTCTTTTATTTATGTTTTTTACTTAAGATATATAAAATATATATATATATATAGAACAAATTTTTCTTTCTTGAAATTATTTTGCATTTTGTGCTTTCTTTAACGGTTATTTTTTTAAGAAATAAATTTTTGTTTTTATCAGGATTTAATTAATTAAAATATATGTATAGATTTGTTGTACGTTTTACCTTTATTAGCTTATCGCTGTAGGTAGTCAATAACAATAAGTAACAACAAGTTTAGAATTTTAGTTTTATTATTTTTCTTAAACAATTGATAATAATAATAATTTATAATTTTTGTTTTTTCTTTTTGCCTTTAAAACAATAATATAAGATTGACAAATATGATTATTAATGTTTTTAACAGTTATATCTGTGTATATATATAACTAAATCACGTATTTAAAGGTTGTGTCATTCTCATAAATAGATTGTATTTTAATTTAACGTAAATGAAAATATTTATTTAGGTTAAAATAAAATTCAACTAAACAAGATTTGTAAAAATTGCATTTTATTTTTTATTTTGCAAATGAAAGTCTTTTACTTACTTATAAAACGTTTTTTTTTCTACTTACTTACTAACTTTGTATTTTCTTTTATGAATTTAGTGGGTTGTTGTTTGCTCTGCTTCTTATTTTAAGAATATAAAAGGAAGTAAAAGAAACTGTAAAACGAATAAAAGAGAATTTATTGAATTAAAAATCATTAAAATTAATTAAAAGTCCATAGTCACACCTAATTAAATTCCCTTTAAATTATGATCAATAAAAACCTCAATGAATTTTTATTAATGTTAAAAAATAATCAACGCAACACACAAAAACATTCCATCATCATTGCAATAATTAATTACCGCCAAATACATCATATTAATTAGAAAATCTTATAAAAATATATATAATTATACAGTGAATAAATTCTCCCGTTTAATATCTAAAACGTAAATAAAAATATTAATTAAAAAAAAAATTTAAAAACGTAAACAAAATGCAAGTATGACTAAAAACGTAAACAAAATAATTTATAATTATTACAAGTTAAATCGTGTTATGCTAAGTTATGCGAATATGCAACATTGTAGTTTTATTTTTATCTTTCTTTATTATGAAAATATATATCTATAGAGAGAAAAAAAAATTTACTATATTAATACGTAGTTTATAAAAAAAAAATAAATAAATAATTATAACAAGTATTTATATATACATATGTGTTTGTATTTTTCACTGCATATCACAATCACATCTCATGTATTAAAATATTCTCTATTGCTATTTTCTATTAAATAGTTTTTTATTATAATAATTATAATTTTATTTTACTTATAAAAATATGTAAAATGCATTTTAATGCATTTATATATATACATATATGTATAAAGAAAAGAAAATACAACAAGAAGAAAGAAAAATAATTTTTATTGTCGCATTGCTGCAACAGTCGGTTGTTGTTTGTTTTTCTTTTATATGTTGCTTAGTTTATGCTGTTCATGTCACTATTTTATACAAATATATCTATATGTATTTCTCTTCATTTTTTTTTTTTTTTTGTTATTCGCATAGAGATCATTGTACATTAAATATATCTTATGACCGTGACCTACATATAATATAACTTCCCATGATTAAGATGTTGTTTATTTTTTTTTTTCTCGTTTCGTTTACTAGTAGTATTACTGTTTTGTATTATGTTTGTTGTCGTTTTGCTTTTTAAATGTTATTTTAATATTATTATTATTATTATTTTTTTTTTCATTGAAAAAGTGCATGGTAATTTGAATTTTATTTATTTTTATTTTTTTTTTACCTATTTATGTTGCTCGATGATTGAAAGTTTTGTTTGTTGCTTTTGTTGTTGGTAATTTATGTATATTTTATTTATCTTGATAGTTTATTGAACTTTTGCGGAAAGTACTTTGTTATGCTTTTATATTTTATTTTAATAAAAGCTGCGTTTTTATTTATGTTAATCAAAAATAAATAATTATTTTAATAATAATAAATAACAACGAAGTGATAATAATATGTATTGATACAATGGTGAAAATGCATTAAAAATTATGTTAAGAATAGAAAGGTAAAAAAAAAAAAAATAAGAAAAAAAGATTATTATTATAATTAAGAAAAATTTTATGAAATAATTATCGACAACAACAAAAATGTGAGTAAAATGTGTCATCAAATATTAAAGAAAATAAAAAAAAAAAATAACTAAAATAATATTTGCTTTCTATAATGATTATGATGAGTAAAAGTTTTATTATTTTATTAATAATTCTGTAATTTAGATTAAATGAAATGAAATTAACAAAAAAAAAAACAAAAATAATTTAAACAGCGAATCTTTTGATGTTTTTTGTTTTTTTTGGTTTTTAATTTTTTCACTGAATAGCTTTTCATTTCACACGAGTTTTTTGTTTTTTTCACTCTTTTTATTCGTATTTTTTAATTAAACTTTAGTTTTATTTTACTTTTTAAAATTTTATTCTCTTTTAATTAATTTATATCATTCGATTGTACTTTTCTACTTGCACTTTATTAGTCTGTCTTTAAATTATTTTCGCTAGTGTTAAAATGACTTTGAAACTTTTATTTTGGTTTTTTATTATTTATATTAGAGTGGATAAGGGAAGAGTATCTAGGTACAAGTCGTAAGTTTGGTTAAACGAATACCTATAGTTTTTAAAGTTAGATCTTTAGTTTTTCGTTCGAAACTTTATTCGAGTATTTTAGACAAATGGATATTCTTAGACTAATGCCAAGTAATGTTGTCTTTATTTTCAAGTTATATTCTAATATAGTTCAATTACTGTAAAGCTTGATAGTTTTAATATTAAATTCACAATTAATTAAAATATTTTAAAACAAATGTCAATAATTATATAAGCTTTGAACTTTAGCAAATAGTTTCGAGCTTTTTTCTGGAAGAAAAATAACTTACTTCTTGTACTTATTTGTTATATACAAGAAATTTAACAAGATTTTCGTTATTATTGTTATATTTGTTATTATTTCTCTTAAGAGACTCCTTTTTAATTCAAATAATTGATTATAAAGTGTTATTTAAAAGTCAAAATGATAAAATGAACAGAAAGTTTCCTTCGTCACTATAAATAAGATTCGCTTTAATTAAATTAAATTCAAAACTGGGACTGGGTTAACTTTAAATTAATAATTAATTAAATCTCTTAAAACAATAAAGCTCTTTCGTAAAGCTCAACAAATATTTTTTTCTTTTATTTTCAACTTAGTTCAACGAACTTTTTAAGACAAAATCGATAAAAAATCAAAACAAAATTGCTTTTTATTATTAAATAATTATAAATTAACATAATTTAATAACGAAAAAAAAAGTTTATGGATCAAAATCGTAAATTAACCAAACTTCGCTTGGCTAGAAAAAAATAAAAAATCCGACAAATAAATAAATAAAAAAAAGAAATGATTTAAAGAAATATATATATATATATATAAAAAAAAATAAAACTTGGAAAGTTCGAAAACGAAAGCTTTTTCACTACTTTGCCGTTGTTTTTTTTTATTTGTATTGTTGTAGGCCGGTCAGTCGCCGCATTAATGCCGCTGCTTGTTCTCTGTTGATTTTATGATTTTAACTTGATGTACATTTCTTACTTTTGCCATAATAATAATAATAATAAAAAAATAATTTATAATAAATAATAAAAACAGCATCATGGTTTTATTTTTTTCTTTCCATTTTATGTTTTAAAATAAATAAATAGCAGCGCACAATACAAACGTTCATATTCTCTTTAGTGGGTCAGTACAAGTGATAATGAACTTTTCTTCGCTGTTGCTGTTGTTGTTATTCATTAAAATAAATTAAATAAAATGAAAATACAATTGTTGAACGAGAGAAAAAAAAAAATAAAACCAAACATTTATTTGGTTTAATAAAAAAAAAAAAATAAATTTAATATTTAAGAAAAACATTGGTGGACATTGACCTTTTTTTATTTTGTACACAAAAAATTCAATTCGTTGAAAGTGCGCCGAACGTTACTTTTTAATTTTCAAAAAATTATTTATTATTGTTGTTGATTAATTTATTTATTAAAAAAAAAGTTTGGGAGTTATTGAACTTTTACAATAAATTATAAACGATTGAAGAAATTAAATGTTTTGCTTTCTTTAAAGAAAACCGTAAAAAATTATTGGCACCAAAAAAAGACAAAAAAACATGGAAAGAGATAATTTTAAATTTAATTATGTAATAGAGAAATGTGTCTTCTTTTTATTAGATTTATACACAATTATTCATGTTTACGTTGTCTAAATGCTGCTATTTGTTGTTTAAGTTAGTTTATTTTAGTTTGTGAATGATAAAAGCTTATTTTCAAATGAACTGTTAAGGTGTTTTTTTCTTTTTATAGAAATGACACTTTGTATTTACATTTTCATAAAAATTGATCATATAAATGATGATAAAAAAAGATTATGATTAATAAATGACAGACATTTCAATAGGGATCAATCTAAGTAGTAAATTTTAAATCAAATGTAAATTGCTTTGATTTTCTATTTTCGCTGTAACACCATTTCCAACAATAGTATTAATTATTTACTAAAAACTTTATAGAAAAAAAACCTTAAAATTCCATACGAAAAGTGAATTCTGAAAGTATAACGTTTATAGCCCGAAACAATCCACCCAAATGAAATTTTCTATAAAAATTAAAATGTTCAAGAATTTCTTTTACTTAAAAACATCTCATGAAAAAAAGTTTCAAAGCAAAGCACATAATTAAGTACAAAGCATCACGAAAGCGAGTCTTAAAATTTAACCTAAATTTAATATTAAAAAATAAAATAAAATAATAATCATAAAAAAGCTCTGAATGACCTTAAAACCGCGTCATTATTCTGTTTAATATCAATCTTCACCTTCATTCATTTTAATTCCAACCATTACAAAACATAATAATAGAAATTAACTAACAAGAAAAAAATAAATTAAATAAAACACAATAATAAAAGCTTTAATAAATGGAAAGTATTTGTTAGCAAAAAAAAAATAAATATTGTCTGCTAAAAAATAAGAAACATTAAAATTACTTTATCTTATAATTTTTAACGTTTCTTTGCATAGAGAAATTAAATCAATTATGGGTAGATAAATATATAAAAAAAGATTTCACTATCGTTGCGTTTTTTTTGCTATTCAGAATGGAATTTGGCCTAAAACTTAATAAACAATTAAAAAATAATATTTCTTCTCTTTAATTTCTATTTCTGTGTGTGCTTTGATAAAGAGCTTTAACTAATTATTAAACGAATAAAATAAATAAATTTATTTTTATGGTGGATTACTGTGACTTTGATTTTTTTTTCACTTTTTATACGTAAATTAAGCTTTAACTGAATGATTTTCTTGGCGTAAGATATGCTTTTTATAAACAAAATTTAATAAACTTTAAGAAAACAGAGATAAAATGTAAAGAATCCTTGGACATAAAATGTTATGATATTAAATGCTAAAATGAAGCTTTATTTTTACTTGTATAAACTTAGCTAAGTACAGATTATTAAATTTAAGAAAATATTATTAATAATTGCTTATTGAAATATTTTTAACTTATTAAAACGATTCTTTTTTAATGTAAGAATTATAAATTTAATATCAGAAATTGTTACCATAATAAAGCTATGTTTTCTATGTAAAAGGAAGATTTCTTAAACTTTAATCAACCTTTTCAGACACAATGAAGTTGTGATTTAAAAACAGTAAAGTTTTATTTGTAAAAATTATAAAAAATTCAAACATATTTTTGTTATGAAAGTTTTCTTTTCATTTTCGTTGAATTATATTCTGTGCTTAAATTGACTAGTTAAATTTTTGCTTTTTTAGGATTCAATACATTAAAAACGTTACTTAAGATAAATAAATTATATATTGTTGAGTTTTTGCAAAGTATTTTTCTAAATACACTATCCTAGAGAAATATGTTTTCTTAATTTATATAAATTGGTAACAATTTAAACCCTATACAAACCAGATGATAATTATTTATAAAAGAAAAGCTTAAAGCATGAGAAAACAAAGTTATTGTGTTTGCATTTCAATTTTGTCTTCCTAAACTTTATTGAATATATTAATACTATGTTTTTTTGTAATTTAAAGAATACAAGAAACATAAAAAATTAAACATTTCTTGTTTCTGCTATAAATAAAAATTGCATTTATTTTATTTAATAATTTTGTTTATGTGTAAATAGATAATTATTTATTTATCATATATTTGTGGTGGGAAAGTTTTTGATGCTTTAACACTTTTTAATTAATATTATTATTCTATTTATACTTTATGCATATACACATATATATTTCAACAAGATTTTCAAATTAAACAACTCGTTGAATCATTTGTAAAACAGAAAATGAAAAACATTAATGCAAAGTTGTAGAAAAAAAAAACGTGAAACGTTTTTGTTTTATTTTTTTAGTTAAATGTGGGTTTAAGTTTATTATTTAAAGTTCATTACCTCAATATTTTAACTAGTTTATCAATTATCTAATATTTTACAATCTCTTAATTTAAAATATATATATATATTTTAACGTTTTTAATAGAAGCAACAAAACAAGTAACAAGATACTTATTGTTTATTTTTATTACTGTTCTAGTAAAAACTTTTACAATTATATTAAAGCTCTTTAGTTTTATTTTTCTACTTTATTTCAATAAAAACATATTATTTTATCTTTTTAAAATTTTATTATTATGAGTATTTTTTTTTTTTTTATTAAAATAGAAAATTTTTTGTTCTAATTATAATGTATTTTGTTAAGTGTTTTTGCTATTTTTACATTAAATATTAATATAAATATACAATGTTTAATATTCTTGTTGATTTTTTGCAATTGTAAGTTAGGTAGAATGATTTATTTTATGCTAATAAAAATAGTAAATCATTTAAATTGTTTATTATTATTTTTTTTTTCTAAATAAAATTATTAAAGTAATTGCTATAGCACTTTACACTTTATTTAAATGCTTAAGTAAGTTATAATGATTGCTTAACATTATTCATAGTTCAAGTTCTATTTAAAATAATTACTTCCTTAAAGTACTTGAAGTTCTTGTTGTTAGATTTTTGAAAAGCTCATTGATCAAATAACGTATGACATTTATAACTGAAGTGCAGAGTTTATAGCTTAATAAATTGAATTAGAAAATCGAATTTTATTTTTCATAGTAAAATTGCTATAAAATTTTAGTTTCTTTTTGTTTAAAGTTGTTATAAATTATAATTAAATTATTAAGGCAGAATATCGATAAGTGAAATTAGTTTTAAAAGCACACACAATACTTTGGCTAGCTTTAGTATTTAACAAATTACAAGAATACATGCTTGTGCTTTTATAGTTTTATTATTCTTTATTGTTAATATTTTAATTTTCTGAATCTTAAGGAATGCTACACAGATTTTATAAAAAAATACAATGAAAACTAAGCTCATTTTAGTAATTCATCATGAAAAATTTAAATTTTATTCCTGCTAAAATAAAGACAATTAAACGAATATATTTTAAATGAAAATTTTTAACAATACTTTACTTGTATTTAAATTTAAGAAATATATTTTTTATAACGCGGATATCCTTAAACATATATGCACCTAAAATCAATAAAACAAGATAAACATAAACACGACCTATACAGTATTTCTAAGCAACAAAAAAACTAGTTAAAAATAATAATAATAATTAATTATAATAATCAATAAATAATATAATTTAATATTTGTTTTTGTTTATTTTATATTATTTATTTATACATTAAAATAACCTGCTTTTTAGATGGAAATTGTTTATTTTAATAAGAAGAAGAATTTTGTTCATTGTGAAAGTTTTTTTTATTTTCGACATTATTTTCCTTGATTTCTTATGTATGCAACAAGAAAGGCACTTAAATGCAGAATTTAGAAGAAAAATAATAAATATTTTATCAATGCACTTACTCTCAGTTTGTTTTCTTTTTCATTATGTATTAATTGCATTGTAAGAAAACTTGTAATAAAACTTTGTTAATTGTTTTTTAATTTTTTTCTATTGATTGTTATTAATTTTTTTTTTATCATTTTTAACCTTAAGTGCGTATATTTTTTAATTTTTTATATATTATTCTTTTTTTAATGTCAATCATCTAGTTAAATAAATAAACTTAATTTATTCATACAAATAAGAATAATAATTTATTTAATAGAGAAACTATAACAAGTAAATTCTAGTTTTAATTATTAATCAATAAATGTAATATTAATATTTTCTTTAAATTTAAAATAAATATTAAAATGAAAGAAAAAAAGGTTCAATAAACTAAGCTAAGATTAAAATAAATATATATTTTATTATTATTATTATTTAGTTTTTGCATAATATTTATTTAAAGATTAAGATTAGAAATAATTTTTTATTAAAATACTTTTTATAGAGAAAAAAACTATAAAGAAATAAACGAAAAATGTCAAATAAAATTAATTAAACAACGTAGAAAGAAAGAAAAATAAAACTATTACAAATAAATAATAAAAATAATTTATTATTGATTAATGATTATTAATTGGGTGTGAGTGTGTGGTTTTTTTATTATTAATTTTTAAATAAAATAGAAAGTATAACAAATAAATTCTCTTATCAAATTTTTGTTAAATAAAATAAATATGAATTGTCATTAAGTAAATCAAATATTAATCATTTAAACTAAGTAATATTTTTTATTGTTTAATTAATTTGCTTATAATAATAATTGATTATTTTTTGTATTATAATTTTCTATTTTCATTATTTACTACAAATATCAATGACCTTTTTGTCAAGTAGTTATCTGAGAGCTTTTTTATTATATTATTATTCATATAAATTAAATTACGGTTAATAAAGTTAAACAAATAATAGTAAAAAAATTTAATAAGGATAATGGAAAAAGGAAAAGCTTTGCGTCTATTATAGTAACTATAAAAAAGCTTTTTTCTTTAAAAATTAATTTCAAAGAGATAAAGACGTAATTTTACAACAATTTATGTGAAAATTTCTTTGTATTTTATTAAAATAAAATGCTTAAACCTTGAAATCTTGATTAATAGGGAATTTAGTTTATAAATAATATAAAAATGGTTTAAGATGTTAAATTTGTTGCGTTCTGGTAGCTAGTATTGAGCTTTAAGTATTTGTCGAATTTAACGCAACATTTAAGAACAAGTACCTTCTCAGTTACATAGAATTATTTTCTTCACAAAAGCTTTTATAAATAATAAATACTATTCAAATACGAATATACGAAAAATACAACGTCGTTAATAATTAATTAAATTAATTTAAAGCGTAAAAACTTAACCAATTATTAAAACGTAGTTATTTAAAAACAAATAACAATCGAAACACAATTGACCTAATAATTGCCAATACAATGAAATTTTAAATTCTAAATATTGATGCATTGATAAGGAAAAAATTCAGTTTAAAATAAATTAATCTAAAAATAAATAAAATAATTATAATACATATTCTTATTATTATTAATTTTTCGGTATTTTTATTTAATAAACTTTCAATTTCATTATTAGCTTATAATGAATAACAAAACAAAAAAAAAAATATTTTTTTTATTAATTTAAGAAAAAAAAAGGCAGCAAAAAGAAATTTAGCGAATCAATTATATATAAAAATAAATATTTATAGAATTTTTCTCTTTATTTTCTAACAAAAATAATTTATATGCTAAATCCAAAACATCACTTAGCACAGTTATACGTACAAAAAATAAATAAAAATAAAATAAACTTTTTGTATAATAATTTAATATATAAATAAATTATGTACGCGCTTATAGCTTATTAATTCGCGTCATCAAAAGCGTCACAAACGACAAGTTAATAAAATAAGAAAAGAAGAAATAATAAGCCGTCATCATTAAAAATGACCGCACAACCGTTTTACCATTTATTTATTTTTTTTATTATATTTATATTTATATTTATTTCTAATATTGATTCTCTTAAGAGACAACGGCCTTACGCATATATATGTTAAACTACCATACTCAACAAGCTGTATTATTATTATTTTTCTTTTGTGCTTTTACCATTAATTTAAAGAAATAAATATATAAATGAGAAAAAATATAATTAAAGTAATAAAATTAAAACTAAAGAAAAAGAAAAAAAGCCGGCTTTGTGTGGTTTTACCTTGCCTTCTTTCATTAATTTCTTTACATTTTAAAATTAACGTCTTCTTTCTCGCCTTTTTTTTTCTTTCTTTACTTTATTATAATTTATTTTTTCTCTCTTTGCTTCTTCATTTCTGTGTATATTATTTATTTTTTTCTTTTCTTTATATATTTGTTGTCATCGTCGTCGATCAGCTGTCACCTAGTGTTCCACATTTTTTCTTTTAATATAAAAATTATATAGGTCATTTGGAGGGGGCGATATTCTTTGGTTCATTGACCGAATGTATTACAGTTATTTATCGGCGTAATCCATCGTCGCAATAAACTTTGAAAAAAAAAAGTACTTTTCTTGTTGTTGTTCTCTTTCTTTTTTAACAACAAGTATAAAAAAAGCTTTTTTCTTTTCTCTTTTGTATGTATTTCGTTTTAGCTTTAAGTAATTTCTCATTATTAAAAGTTTTTCGTATTTTTTTTTCTTTTTGTAAAGAAAAAATATTTTTCTTCAATCAAGATGCTGAGTTTAATTTGTAATTATTGTATTTACTGTTTTTAGCGTATTAGTTGTAAAAGTTGGCAATGTTATTATTATTTTTTATTTACTTAATTAGTCTTTAATTAAAATGATGACGACATTTAAATGACAATATTACAGTTTATAAAAGAAAATTTTTATATTAAAAAAAAGGCGCAGGCGAGGTACAAACATTTCTGTTTAATAGCTGCTCGTATTTTTTTTTTTTTTTTTTTGTTTTATTAAAGAAATTAATCAATTTTCGTTAATTTTTTGTCTGAATTTTTGTGTTAATAATATTAAAAAAGAAAGTTGTTAGTATTTTATTAACAAAGAGTTAAAAATTATCGTAAATGCATGTATTGCATATTGTTTTATTATTCTTAACTAATTCGAGTTTAGTATAATTTTGTCATTAATTAATAAGTGACATAAATAACAATTATTATTATAATTTAATTATGAAATTAATTTTATTTAATTTAATATTTGAATGAAACAAGAAAATATCAACAAAAAGCTTTAATAACTCGTGTTAATTGTTTTTTGTCAATAGCAATTAAAAAAGCAAATAACAGAGAAGCGTTTGTGTAATTAAAATTTTGTACTTTAGTTTTCTTTTTATTGAAATAAAACGAATAATAATAATAATAATAATAATAATAATTTCTTTATATGGGGAAAGCCGTTTTAAGAATTTATTTTATTTATATCTGATACAGCTACTGTAATTTATTTACATAAAAATTTATTTATAAAAGACATTTATTTATGCTAAATTTATTGCGTACAAGAGATATTAAATGTTGTATTTTTAGTTTTCTTAATGTTAAAATTATTATTATTATGTGCATATATTAAGAGTTAAGTTTGTTATGTTTATTTAAAGGAAATGAACTTTTTCAATATTTATTGATGTTGTTAATTTATATTGCGGTGATTTATTATTATTTTTTTTTTTTACTTTATGCTTTAAGGGGATTTTTCATTTCTTTATGTTCTTTATGCAAATTTTATCTAATAGAAAATAATCATAATTTAAATGTTATTAGAGCAATAAAAAAATAAATATTATTTAATTGAGCTGATTGATTATTTTTATTATTTTTTTTTAATAAGAATATACATGACACTGTGTTTATCTATGGATTTATTCTCTAGTTAAATTGCAATATTAGACAAATATAGGCCAATAATCAAATCTAGTTTTATGTAGCTTAAGGATAATAACATTTAATAATTAAACAGTTGTGAACTAAGAACAATAAGTAATGATTATTTAAAATGCAAAAAATAAAATTTCCTCCTTAACACAAGCGCCACAGTTATGTTTTTCTCTTCTTTATGCTTTTTAAACAAAAATAAATTAAAATCAACCAAAAAAAAAGCCAATAAAACTTCTGTAGATTTTTGCCTGTCGATTAACCAAAAAAAAAAAACGCAACAATTTCTACCAAAAAAAAATCGAAAAAAACATAAAGCGACAGCAATAAACCTCATTAAAAATTTATTTATTTATTTTTAATTATTTAGCTACTTAATTTATCTTTATATAAATTTTTAATACGTTTTATCCTTGTCTGCAATTGTTAATTTTGCACAAATAAAATTGTTTTTTTTTTTTGTTAATCGACAATCGACGAATAAAGTGAATCATTTTGTATACAAAAAAAAAAAAGAAGCATAATAATACAAATTTCCCTTCTCTCATTATAATAAAATGTACTAAAATCAAAAAAACCGGATGTAACCAAATAAAAACAAAGAAAAAATGCAACATAAAATAAAAAAAAAAAACACTTTAAAACAGACATACATATCTTCTATTTATGTCGCGATTAAGATTTTAATCAAATAAAGATGAAAAATAATTATAATAATAACTAAAAACATGGTTTATGTTTGTTGTACGATTTTATGCTAAATTATTCTATTTTAAAATTGTCAAACATTCTTTATTATCTTTAAATTAATATTTATTACATAATTAATTAACATTTTGTTAGTTATATGTTACATATGGTATCGTTACTCTTTCTTTATCTTTATCTTTAAGTTTAACTTTTTTTTTTTTTAGTTTTCTCGTATAAAAAAAGGTATAAAAATGATGAATTTTTAAAATTAAAAAGAAGAAAACTTAAAAAAAGAAAAATAAATAATAATAATAAAACATCAATTCACCTTTCACATTTTTTTTTTTGTTATTTGTGATACAATTTTTACCTTTTATTATTAAAATAAAATTAAAAATTTTCTTTCTTTTCTTATAAATATTTTGTACTTTGTACTTTTCTTAAAAAGAAAAAAAAAAATAAACGAAAAGAAAAACTTTTATTTATTAAGATAAATTATGTTTCTTAGAAAAAATTAATTTTATTCTAAATTATAGTCTTCGGTTGGTTTTTGTTTAACATAAAAAGAAAAGAGAAGATTTATCTTATTTTCTTTGGCAAAAAATTATAAATTTAATTTATTTGGTTTTCACCTAAAAAAAAAAAAATTACAAAAAACATGTTTGTTTTTGGTATTTTTTTTTTTAAGATTTAATTTTTAATTGCCAATAAAAAAAAACTATTTAATTTAACCGTTATTATTATTATTATTATTATTATTATTATTATTATTATGTGTGCCTTAAAATTAATTTTCTTTATGCTTCCTAAATTTAACACCAATCAAACGCACTAATGATCGGATTAGTCTAAAAACAGTTTATTAAGCTATTAAAGCTTTATATCGTCTAACCAATTTTTTATATTTTTATTTTATAAATAACAAAAATCCATTAAAAAAATTATAATTTAATTAAAAAAGTCTACAAGATATAAAAAAAAATTCAAAAATTAACAATTTTATGCTAAAAAAAAAAAACTAACGAAATCTATATATATCAGGTTCGTCACTTATATTTTGTCGATCAAGTCTTTTGTTGAAAATTATTTTTTTTTATTAATACGCTAAAAGCAAAAATTTCTTTATTTAGAAAATTTAATTCTTTTTCTTTAATTGATGATTTGATCACTTCTCATGATTATTATTTAATTTTTCACTATTAAAAAATAGCAAAATATAACTAACACAACTGAATAAAAAATAATGAATAAATAAAGTAAACCTTTAAGTTTCTAGTTTTAACAGGTTTAACTGTTAAAACAAAATAAAATAATAATAATAATAATAAAAATAAATTGTAAGTTTGTAAAAACAGCAACATAAATTATGAGAAAAATAATCAAAACAACATCGATTAGAATATTCACTATATTCCGGAACTTCAAAAAAATATAAAAATATAATTAAATAATTCAGGATATGTGTCGTGTATTCATTTTTAAGATAAAATATACATAAAAAAATACATTACCCACTGCCACATAGCACACAAATTATATATATAAAAAAAAATTAAATAAATAAATACCGCGATAAAAGAATGAGTTGAAATAATAAGAAGTAAAAAATTGTGGCATAAGGTGACATCGTGCATTTAATTCAATAAGAATTGAACTTTTATCACAAATTTTTCCATCGTTATATTATAAGTTTAACAGTTATTAAACATTTATCATGTATTATAACAATAAAAGTCAATATAACATCACTAAAGCAGCGAAAAATAAAAAAAAAAAAAATTATAATCCCAAAATATAAAGAAATAAAAAAAAGAAACATTATTTTCTGCTCAATTTTTCATTGAAGTGCACCTTTTTTTTACATTACCACACATAACCGAAAAAAATATACAAATAATTATGCGATAAACACACCTCTAGTTTATTTAGTTTTTTTTTTATTATTAACAATGTACGCTTACGCATGTTTAAAATCGCACCTATCGTTCGCGATCAATAAAAGAAATAATAATAAAAAAAAAATCTATATATAAAACTGCGGTTAAAATACATAAAAAAAAAAATAATAAAACCAACAAAGAGAAACAAGTAATTTAAATTTAAAAAAAAAAGAAAAATAAATAAGAAAAAAGAAAATAAAATAAAAAATAAAATCGTCGTCGTCGTAACCACACATTGTTAAGGTTGTTGAACTTACAAATCGTTCAGACTTTCTCCAGTCAGTCAGCTGCGAAGAAACGAGGTCCTTCATACGCGTGCGTTTATTACTATTATTAATATATTTAAGTCTTTCTTTTTAAAATATATTTATTTATTTTTTATTGCTTTACTGTTTGGTAGCCAACATTTACTACACATAACGCAGTTAACATTTATATAGTTGGAGGTTGGTTAGTGATTTTTTTTTTTATAAATAAAATAAAAACACACATATAGCTAGCTGTATGCTGTATATATTACACGATTGACGGTTTTTTTTTTTTTTTAATTTTGTATTATTTATTTTATTTAATTTAAATATGACAAACTTACGTTATTAAAAATAATAATAATAATGTGGAGTGAGAGAAAGATCAATGTTCGCAACTAAACACATATTATGTGTTATGAATTTTTAATGGAAAATTTTTATTGCTTATAATTTCATTACAAATAATAACAATTTAATTATTATTTATTTTTTTTTTGCTTCTTCTATGTACATATGTGCAGAAAATATTAATTAAAAATACACTTTTTTTTCATTCTTTAATTGTAATTTTATTTTTAATTATATTTTTTTTTTTATTAAATAGAAAAATGCGTTGGAATGCGTTACTTTTTGTTAATTAAATTTATTAATTACAAAGTCAGAGTAGTCAAAGTAAAATAAAATTATTTTAATTCAATTACTATTGGGATGGATCAGTTATACTGATTTATGCTTTCAATAAAATTGAAGAAAATCTTTAAGGCTTTTATAATAATAATTTATAAAAGCTTTATAAGTATTATTTTGAAGCATACAAAAGTTTATCGTAAATAATTTTGTTCCAAAAGATATTAAACATATTAGAATGTTTTAAAATTAATAGGGAAGCTCGTTAATATCCCGATCTATCAGTAGGTAATAAAAATTATTTTTAATATAAAATTGTAATTTTTTGAAATTACACAAAAAGCTCAATAATTTTTTGCTTGGTGTAGGATAAAGTAATTATTTTTTAATACAATAATAAAGCTAAAACCGTCAAGTTGTTTAAAGCTCTATGCATTATAAAATTGTGATTTTTTTAAATAATTTAAACATTACAATTATTGCATTAGAACATAAATCAAAATAATTTAATAAATAATAATTGAATTTTTATCATAAATTATGTCTCGTCTGTATTTTATTTAAAAAGAAAAGAAAACACAATAGAAAATTATTAAACACAATAAACCCATTAATTACACGTAAAGTTACTCTTTTATCAATAATAATTTGTATATTTTTTATTGATTTTTATTTTAAATTTTTCAAATATAAAAAAAATAACAATTAAATATATTTTATTTATTTATTTATTTTATTTTTTATTATTTCTTTCTCACTGTGTTACTATTTTTACAGTAAAAAAAAAATCAAGTAATAAAACAATCAAAATTCATTAATCAGTCTGTTCGTGTATCGCGCGTCCAATGTAACAATTTATACGAAAGTTTTCTGAATTCAAAAAGTAAATAAAATACATGACAAGAGAGTTCATTGATCTGTATAAATAAAATAAATTTATTATTATTATTGTTGTTTTTGTTGTTGCTGTTAATGTCGCGAGCTTTGTTTTGTCTGTTTTCGTCCTATCCCAATATTTGCAATTTTACTTAACAAAAAAATGCTTATTTTTGCATTTTATTTTTGTCTTTAAATTCGTTGATTTTTATTTATTTTTTTCTTTCTTTCTTTATTAAATAAAATATTTTTCGCCTTAAAATAAATATATTTATTTTTACTCTTTTTATTTAAATTTCATCATCACGGTAATTAAATATTTGTTGGTGTTCTCCTTTATTTCATCTTGAAAAAGAAAAAAAAAAAACATTTCAGTTCTTTTGTGCATTTTTTATTTTTATTTTTGCCCTTCTTTGGTATGCAATTGTTGCACGGAATTGTGTTAATTTTATTTTTAGTCATCTTATTATTATTTTTCATT
Source organism: Ptychoptera contaminata (assembly GCA_963942525.1). Lineage (NCBI taxonomy): Eukaryota > Metazoa > Arthropoda > Insecta > Diptera > Ptychopteridae > Ptychoptera > Ptychoptera contaminata. The sequence goes on from OZ012637.1 coordinate 8,037,432, forward strand.
TTGCGGTTTTTTTTTATTATTTTTTTAAATTCATTCACCAACAACTGGTTGACATTTATTTTGGTTTTATTAATTTCGTGTTCATTAAGAGTTTTTTATGCTTTTTTTATTTTTCTTTAAGTTCTTTTATGAGAAACGTTGATGTTCTATTTTGGGAACATTAAAAACAGCATACAAAAATAGCATTCTTTATGGTTTTTAATTTCTGTTTTAATGATTATTTTCATAAAGATATTTTCCGTTTAGAATCATTGAGAGATTCAATGACACAATCATGTAGAATCTCTGCGAGACTTTCAATGAGAAAATCTAATAGAAAATTGTAGCTAGTTTTGCTTCTCTTAAAATAAACTTTAACACAATTTCACTTCAAAAGTATCTTAAAATAAATTTTTCTCTAACATATTGCATTTTTAATGCAAAAATAAAATTATGTCACTATGTTAACAATTTTCAGGATAAATAAAGCATTAAACTGCCTTGAGAACAATTAAAATAATTGTCTATACAGCATGTCTCGTATTAGTAACGTTTTTTTTTTTGTCTTCAACATAATAAAAATGTTTCTTTGTGACAAAAAAAAGATCACTCAGTTTTCTGTTTGTAACAAAAGCATTAAGCGAAATTAATAATAAAAATAATAATAATAACAAATGAAAAAAACACTAAAATTTCTGTTGACCGAATCAAATTTCTTAAAGCAAATTGTGTGAAATAAGAGAAAATTTTTTTGTATAAACGACACAAACATACAAAACAAAGGTTTTTATTTTCTTTGATTTTCTGGTAAAAAAATAAAATGAATTAAATAAATAAATAAGCGTAACATGCAACATTGTGCGTTTTTAATTTAAGTATTAAATGTCATTATTTTATTTCACTTTATTTACTTATATATTCCTTGGATTAATATTGTCATTATTTTTGTTTTCAAAAAAAAAAAAATAAATAAAAATAAAGCAACCCAAAGCTTTAAAATAACTGCAAAACTGATGTACAAAGAGAAAAAAAAAATTAAATAAAAACAATAAAATCACAAAAGTAATGTTTATGCTGGTGAAATAAAATTAAATAAATATAAATGGAAACAAAAAAAAAAAAAACAGAGTAAAAATTAGGGCAAGACTGTGACTGCTGAACCACAGGATGCTGGTAAGCGTGCAGACATGGAAAAAAAGTGATTTGGCACATTAAATAAAAAAAAAACATATAACGTAGCATAAAAATAAATAAATATTTACGTCTGTCAAATAATAATAATAATAATAAAAATAAGAACAAGAATATATTTGTAACAAAAGCTTTATTTTTATTACTTCCTTGTTGATTACTTGCAAACGCTACAGTTTTTTTTTATTACACATCAATATTATCAGTATTTATCAGTAAACTTAACTAATAATTTCTTTTATTGTCAATGTTAATGCTTAAATTTAATAAATTTTTATGTAAATTAAGTTGAAAAATTAATCAAGACTAAAGAAAAAAAAAACCAATATTTCGTTGCATGGAAATTGCAACATAAAAACGTAATCATCGGTTTAAAGCTTTTACTCAATTTGGGTTTTTTTTTTCTTCATTTTTATTCTTTAATTCTTTTTATTTTTATTCAATTTTTTGTGTAACATCTTCGCCATTTAACAATTCTCTACCGTTGGGTATATAAAGAAAACAGAAAAAATCATAAATCACCAAATGACTGTTTGTCTTTTAATAAATAAAAAAAAAAAAACGAAGAAAAATTACGAGACATCGTAAATTTGGTTTTTTTTTTCTTCTTTCTTTAACTTAAAAATATAATTCAATTCAACACAAATACAAATTCTACATTATTGCAAAATAAAATAAATTTTCATTAAAAATTTACAAAAGAAAACAAAAAAGTAATAATTTTGTAATAAAGAAAAAAAAAATATAAATAAGAAACAAACAGCGAAAAATTAAATAAATATTTCTTCTCTTCTGTATTTAACCGATGGTTGTTAATCTGTTGCGTGCAAAGTAGGAGGATTTTTGTCTGTTATTTTATTTCACAAAAAAAAAAAAAACCACACAAAACTAAGTAATAATGAATTTATTTATTTAAGGAGAAACTGTTATATGCAAAAAAAAAAAAATTAAATTGAAAATATGATAATTGATTAAATATCAGCACAATGTTTGCAAGTAAATTTATTTCATTCTTTAATTTTAATTGTCGAAATAAGAAAAAAAATGTTAATATTTACCTATAATTTTAGGCAATCAATTTGTGCTAATTTTTTTTTTGCTTATTATTTAAAATATTTAAAAATAATTTGTTAATACTTTAAACTACACGTGTTTGCGGTTATTGTTTATCCAGAGAGGCTTTTTTTTACATCTTTGTGTTTATATGAAGGCCGTATATTGTCAAGTTTTTTTTTTGCTATTAAAATATTGCAAAATATTAGATAAAAATTAAAAAAATAAGTTTTTTTTTTCTTTAAATAATGCTAAAATCAACAACCGCAAAAGCTTTTTAACAAAAAAATAATGTATAACATAAAAAAGCTTACTTATTATAAGGCTTTAAGTACTGAGAATAAACATTGACCTAATTACAGTGTAAATTAAATTAAAAATATTGCAATTAAAAGCTCAGCATCCTGTACAGCTGCTAAATATAACATGCCAATAAAATTTGTTTACATTTCTTTAAAATTAATAAAAATAAAACAATATAAGTAATTAACATAATTATAAATAAAGCATAAAAATATACATTATAGGGTCATATATCATATGTCATTGTATTTTTAGAGCGGAAAATTATTTATTTCCACGATAAATAAACATAAAATAAGAATAAAAAATTTATCGTAATAAAAATAAAACAAAGAAAGGAAATTGATGATGCTATTAAATAAAATTAAATTAAATTTACAAATAAAATATAAAAATGGTGTCGTTGATGTCATTTAAATAATTTTATTATATTTAAATACTACATTATTTACTATGTAATCATGTAATTTATCTGATAATTGATACCTTAATTATAGAAAAAATTATTACTTAAGATTCAAAAAAAAAGAAAAAAATGGCAAAAATTCTACAAAATTGGTTCCAAATTTAAATTCTAAATCCGTTTTAATTCTTTTCAAATAACTTAATTTGATATTTGACAAAAACAAAGGCATTTATAGTTTAGTAATACTTAAGGTTTAGTAATACTAAAAGTCTACTTAAAGTTTTCAAAAGAAATAATTTAATAATTTAAAAAGTTATTTATTTTAATTTAGCTATAATGTTAAGTAAATATTTAAGGTATTTTACGAACTTTAAGACACACGGAATGATAAGAACACCTCAAATTTATAAGATTATTTTTAATCAAATATATAATGTTACCTTCGGACCATGAGTCCATTTTTAAAAGTAAAAAAGTCGCGTCTTTTTAGTTCGCAAAATACGGTAATTATTCAAAAATTATGATTAGAAATAGTTAAATAGAAAATTTCCATTAAATTTTAGGCATTATTATTTATTTTTTATGAAAATACAGGTAACAAAATAGTAGTGTATCATATTTTCTTTTATTAATATAAATAGTAATTAAGATCAAGTGTTGAGTTGTAAATGATTATGAATTAATTTTTCTGTTTTATTTTCGTATAGGAATTAAAAAAAAACAATCTGAAGGTTGGTTGGTTAGCAGAGGTAGACACAAATATGTGGTTGATTTACACATGATTGTCCATTACATTACATTACATTACGCGATCAAGTGACAAGCAAACATAAATATGTAAGCAAAAATAATACCTAAAAAAAACATTAAATATTAAAACCATGAACAACTAACCGAAATAACAGCAGGTGAGACATTTTACCTTAAAGGCATATTGTAAAATTATTATTATTATTATTATTTAAAATTAAAAAAAAAAAAGTTTTATTTTTTTATTGTAATTTTTGGTTCATTAACCTTACGTTAACTTGTTCCAAATAATACAAATTTTTTTATTATTATTTCTTCTTCTCTTATTTAAAAAAAAAAAATAAATAAAAATTACCAAAAGACGAACTAAATAAATATCATGATTTCTGCCTCAATGATTTTTCGTTTTTACAATTAAGAAAAACGAAAAAATACTAACACAATTATGATTTATTAATGTTTTTATCTAGTTTCTAACATAGTTTTTTTTTTTTTTAATTTTTATTTTTGACGATTTCTAAACGACTTTTCATTTTCCTACTTAACCTATTGAAAACTTTTGTTAAGCGAAACTTAAAAAAAAAAAATGTTTGAGCTTTTATTGCTTAATTACTATTGATCTTACTTTTTGCTATCCTTAATACGACGTTACACAGCCTAATAATTAATAACCTCAAACTTAACTTTACCTTAAAAAATTAATCTGGTGACATTAATCAAGAAAAACACCTTCAAATCGCTACCCAATACAATAATTTTTTCTTTCTATAATTTTATATATAATTAATTATGATTTGAATTTTCGAAATAATACCCTCAGGTTAAAAGTTTTTATCGAAATTTCACAATTATAATTTACGGATTTTTTAATTTATTTCAATATCAACGGTTTTTTTTTCGTTGTCTATTTTATAATATCAAGGCATTCGCGTTTTAGAGATTTACTGTGATGAAATTACATTTAAAATTTAAGTAAATAATATGTACTCGTTAAATAACGTTGCCGTAGTAACGTTGAATGGAAAATAGATAGAAACACTCAATACAGCCTTTTACAAAATCTATGGCTAGAAGCTTTCCAGATGGAACTTTGAAATGTTCGTAACTAAATTTTTATAAAAGCTGTCACCTGTTTATAAAGTGCGAAAGCTTTTTTGTTAATAATTTAATTAAAGAATAATAATTTCAGGTAAACATTTTAAAGTAAGTTAGCAATTGCATAGCTAAAAACTGAAATCAATCCAGCAAAATTCAGAATTAATATAAAACGTGTAATAAGAAATTTCGCCTGTAACGGGGCAGTAGTTTGAGAACATAGACTTGAGATATTAGGAAATTTGTTGCTTAAAATCTGTTAATTTCTCACTGTTTTTGGCGATTTTACTGATCAGTACTTGAAGTTTTACGTATAATCAGTACAAGTAAAACATGCTATCTTTGATGAAACAATTATCATAATGAATTAGAGACGTTGAAAAGCAAGTAAAACAATACTCAAAACAATTAGAATGTCATTTGCCAAAGTATACGATATTGGTAAAGTTTTATTTTTTTCCTCCTTAACGCAACTAAATAAATGCGCGTATTAATTTTTTTTTGTATTTAGTTGTGCTTTTTTAAGTATGCTCATTTCTGTTACTTTTTTTTTTGGTTGTAATATTTATTTATTTAATAATAATTTAACAATTGGTACTGTGTGTTGTTGTGATGGCTGCGTGAACTAAATCGACACATATTTATTTAATTTTTTGTTTTTTGTTAAATAAGAAAACATCTCTCACCGCGTGAGATTATAAAATAATAATAAAAATAAAAAAATATTAATAAAATTAAATTTACAAAAAAAAAAGAAGAAACATTTGGTATGCGTGTTCTGTATTTAATTTAATTTTACTTCATTAATTTTATGTGCTTTTAACACAACGCACAAACCAAAAAAATAAACTCACAAAATGCCATCAACGCATACAGAAGATAAAAATAAATAAAAAGCAACATTGTGTGTTTTTTTCTTATATATATATTTTTAATTGTATTCTTCAAATTGTGCGTGCGAAAGATACATTTTTTTGGATCACCATAAATTTGTAAAAAAAAAAAGAAAAATTGAAAAATTGTTTTGCCACAGATTGATGGATAATTAAGAAAGCTTTTTTCTTTCATTTTTTTTTTTTTTAATTTATTAAAGTCATACGCATTTTTAATAATTAAATCATAAATAATTTGTTGATTTCCAATTGCTTTTTAAAAAGCAGCTTATTATAAATAAATTCTTTTTATTTTAATTAAGTAAAGTACTTAAGTAATTAATCTTTTGACAGCAGCTTTTAAAGCCTTTTAAAAACACTAAAATATAATAAAAGAAAAAATGTATTATTTAAAATACCATAATAAAATGAAAGAAGAAAAAATTATAATTTTCGCTGACCTACAAATTCTTTTCGGATAGTGACAAAAATTATTGCCTTAATTATATTAAAATAATAATAATAAAGCAGTTTTAACCAAAAGCATAAATAAATTTTTTCTCTTTTCTTTATAAATACATTTCTGTTATAAAAATAAAATTCATATTTTTTGCATTGCTCTGCGACATTCATTAATGAATTTTTATTTTATTTTTTCGATTTTATATTTATTTATAAAATTAATAAAAGTGCTTAATGAATGTCGTCATTATAGTTAATTACATTAAAATTAATCAATTTCTTTATTAATTACATACTTGGTTTTTATATTCTTTTTAGTTAATTTCTTTTATTTAATGAAATACTTTTACTAAAAGCTTTGATTTAATTGCTTGATAAAGCTTCAAAAATTATTCTATTCATAAAAAGCTTTAAATAATCATACAAAAGTAATTAAAAAATATTTATTTTGTTTTTAGAATTATTTTGTTATATAAATTTTGCAAAAAACAGTTTATTATTAAGCTTTATTAAGCTTTTATATTAATTCTACAGTTTAGTGTAGATTTAATTTTTATTAGTTTCAAATAAATCAGAGACATGATTTTCTTACTGATGCACAAATGTTAAGGCATATTATAAGCTATACAAATTAAGCTTATTAAACTTATTAAAGCTTTTATTTAATAGAATTAGAAAATAACATTAATTAGTTTCAAATCGTTTTTGGAAAACAATTTGACGGTATTAATAAAACAAAACAGATTTACATGAGCTTAAACACTATGTAAAAAGTAATTAGGAACTAATTAGGAACAATGTTCAAAATAAACATAAATTGCACATTAAAGCTTTACATAGCGAAAGATAAAGCCTAAAATAAAAAAAAATATTAAAGAAATAATGAAAGAAACCAAGTGTCTATTGATTAACTACGACAATAAATATTAAAATAAATTTAATTTTAATTTATTCAAAAACAGTTAAAACAAATTTATAGTGTCAAAAGCCTACCTGAAAAATTGCGTACACGCATTATAGACCTTTATTTTATTTTTTTAAATAATTAAATTTATTCAATATTAAAGAAGACATATACATAGCACACACCATAGGCAAACATCATAAAAAATGAATAAATACAAATTTGATATTCATATCACTATTATTAAATGAAATCAATTGAATATTTTATTAATATGTTTATTTATTTATTTATATTTATTCGTTGTTTTAATAAAATACATAACTCCCACTCTGATTAGTTTTATAATTGTTAAAGTTTTTTATTTTTTTTATTTAATATTATTAATAGAATTTAACAATTTTTGCTGTTTGTATTGTGTTGGTTAAGCAGAGTAAAAAGAAAAGAAAAATGTATGCAAATCGCCTAGCATCAATAGTTTTGTGCTTTTTATTTAACATTTGGATTGTTAAATTAATTTTTATTTTTTAAATTTATTTATTTATTTATTAAAAGTTAGCTTACTGTACATTTGAACTTTTTAATAATGAATTTATTTTTTATTTTTCTACCTTTATTATTATTTTTGTTTTAATGAAATTGATGTCTTGCGAACTTGAGGTTTTTTTTTTGAAAGATAGATTTGCGGTTTTATAAATTAAAAGAAATATTACTTCTCAAAGAAAGCTTTTTTTGTATAATTTATTTATTGCTTTTATTTTATTTATGAAATTTATAGTTTTTTTTATTGTTAAATTTATGCTTTTTGGTGATCTTTAATTAGAATTTTTTTTATTTAAGTTTTTAAAAGCTTTTAACATTATAATTGGATTTTCTTATAAAAATTGTTTTTACTTCAAAGTAATTTATATATTATGCATAGTGCCTGCTTACAATTAAATTCGTGTTTTCCAATTATTTATATTTGTTTAAAGCTGACGAAAAAAAATTAGTTTCCTTTGAAAAGATTCTCTAAAATTAGATGAAAGAACAAACCTAACTAAGATTTCTGGTTATTTCTGAAATAAATTTGATTAAATATTCTTTTAAAACTTGTTATGCTTTTAGATATCATTTATAAAATATTAAATCTATTATGATTAATTGCTGATTTTGTTACTTCTTATCACTTTTATTAAAGAATTCATTAGGATCATATTTTTGTCTTGGTATTATGGGGAAAAATGTCAAACATTAACTTATTTTTCACTTTAAAATGATTTTTTAATTGATTTTCATCTGAAAATCGAACTAAATTGAGTTCCAAGAATTTTATTTGAATCTTGTTAAAGATATTATTAAAGAAATTTATGCATTTTATATTATTATTATTATTAAAGAATTAATTACTTCAGATAAACATTAATTAAATGTTTGAGGTTAAATAATAAATAAAAATAAAATTATTATTTTACTATTAAAATAGTCAAGAAAAATGCAGATTTAATAATAATATAAAATTAGAAATAGGATCATATAAACTACAATAATATTATTATTTTATCAAATTTATATGGCATTTCATAAACTGAATACATATTGCTCGATTATATATATTTATTTGAATACAAAAAAAAAAAAATTATGTATATTATATTAAATGCGTGAATTTACATACATTTCTACATTACACAAAAAAAAAAAAATAAAAATTTAAATTATTACGATGTCGATGTCTTTTTTATTTAATTAATTTAAATTTACAAAAAATAAAAACATAAATTAATTTAATTGTATTTAAAGCAGAAATAATGTTAAACATTTATGACAGAAAAAATAAATAAATAAAACACTGCAACGAAATATAGTAATAAAATAAAATACTATTTGTACTTAATTTATTTGTATTGTTAAATCAAAGAAAAATTTTAATTTAAAAACGAAGAAAAATAGTCAATTAAGTCATCAATAGTCATCAACTTATGTTAATTAAGTATTACATAAATTAAAAAAAAAAATAATAAAAAAAAAACTAAAAATCAAGATCATTGTTTATTAAAATAATATTTATACAATTATTTATACTAAAGTCATATTAATTAATTAATCTTACTTAAGTATATTAACTTAAAATACATAGTAAAAAGTATATTTTAATTGTAGTTATTTGTTTGTGCGATCATTAAAATTAATTTGTAATATTAAGTAATATTTATTGTACGTTTCTTTTATTACTGTACGACATATTTTTAAAGTTAAGTCATATTTTTATTATTAAGTCATATTACTTTTTAAAATATTTATATATTTTTTTTAATTTTAATTTTAAGTCAATAATTTTAATGCGTTTTGTGTAAAAAAAAATAATTATTATTATTTATTTATATTTAAAAATTAGTTTAAAGTAAATTCAATAAACTTGAAGTTTATGCTTAAGCCAAGTTACTTAAGTTAAGCAACAACAACATAAATTCCCATCATAATACATTGTATGTAGAAATAATAATTATTATTTTTTTTACCGGACACTCCTTTTGCACTTATTTTCTCGTCTTCTCTGCATCTTATAAATTTTTTATTATTATTATTATTAAGCATTTTCATTACAAAAACTTAACTTATGTTAGTTGACTTTACACATATTTATTTTATTATTATGATTATTATTATTATTATTGTTGTTGTTGCTGTTAAATTACTGAACTAACTGTATACGTTGTACACGTAACGACGATCAATGTTTTGTTGGTGCTTTCCGTTTAGTTTTATTTTATTTTTTCTTTCTTTTTATTTATTATAATTATTATTATGTATTTGTAGGTCTCTGGCCGACCATACTTTCACTCTTGAAGGTACACGAACTCTGTAATATGCGCGTACTATAAAAAAAGAAAAAAAAGTTTCTTAGTATGCTTTTTGTTTATTTATTTGATTTTATTTTATTTTATATATTCTTTCTTGTATTTTATTATATTATTTATTTTTCTACCTTTAAGTTACGTAAAGTAAAGTTAAGGTAATATAAAAGCTCAATAAATACCGCTTATAAATAAAAATGTATTATAAGTCATTTTATTTTTGTGTTACTTTTTATAACAGATTTACGTTATTTATTTCATTTTTGGTTATGATCATGATTGCCTATCGTTATAAATATTATTTAATTATGTTTTTAGTAGATTAAATAAGTATTATTGTTTATATAAAGTATTAACGTTTATGTTTATAATTATAACCGGCTTAATCCGGTCTAATTTTAATTTTAGCCTGATTATTATTTTATTTTTTTGTATCAAATGAATACACATCAGCATTGCTTTATATTTTTATTATTAGATAAAAAAAAATTATGCTTTGATTACTATGTACAAAAGCTTTATTAAATTTATATAAAAGTTATTTAATAATTTTTGTTTAAATTGAAATATTTGTTTTGAGTAAAATTACTGTAGCTTTTCAATGAACTTTTATATTAGAAAAAGAAGAGAAATATTTTTAAAGCTTTTTTTCAGTTTGAAAATAAAGCTTATTGAATTTTTCTTTTAATTGATTTTTTTTATGCTTTTAATTAAAGATTCAATTCGTCAAAACAAACTGTTAAAGCTTTAATTATATAAAATAGAAAAATGTTATTTCCTATTATGATAATTCCCACTAACTATTTAATAGCATAAATAATGCGTAATGTATGCTTTGCGTACTCAACAGCAGCAGTAGCAGCCACCACCTTTTTTGTGTGTGAAAATTATTGAACTTTTTTTTTTTAATTAATTTTGTGACCAAAAGATTGATATTGGAATTTCATATAGAGGTTTATTAATTTATTTATTTATTTTTCTATATGCCTGCCTATGCCACACAAATTGACTGGCTGTGTGCTGCTGGCTTGCATTACATCAGATGTGTTATATAACTGCAGATTATTTGAATATATAATTATTTGATTGGAAAATAATATTTATATAAATAAATAAATAAATATTATTTTAATAATAATAAATAAATAAAATAAAATAAAATAGAGTCAATGAACTTTCTTGCACTTTACAATATTGAATTAATTTTTTTATTTTTAATTTATTATTTAATATTTTTTTTTTTTATATATATAAATTTTATATTATTTTATGTTGAATACATAAAGTAATGTTGTTGTCAATATTGTAACATTAATAAAATAAATTAATGAAAATAAATATATAAATAAAACACGAATTGTAGACATATTGGCGGGGAGAACGTTTTTTTTTTTCTTCTCTTTACATTTATTCATAGTTAAATGTTTTTTTATATTTAATTATTTTTTTATTTAATTAATTAATTATTTATAAGCTTTAGATAAAATTATACGAAAAAAATAAAATAATTAACTAAAAATAATCATCCGTAGTAGTAGCATTTTAATTTGATAACTAAAATACTCATGATAAGCGACTACTGTTGCATATTAAATAACGACAGCGTCATTAGATTAACAAAAAAAAAAGAAAAGAAAATAAATAAAATTAAATTGTTTTGGTTAAATTTGATAACATTACACAATTTATAATTAATTAATTTATTTAATTCTTCTTCTATTTATAAATAAGAAAAATTGATAAGAATTATTGTAATCAATTAAAGTATATATATATATATACACTTAAAATTAGAGTAAATACATTTTTTTTTCTTATAATTGTTATCGTCATTTTTTTTTTATATAATAATAATTTTATTTAATTACAACAGCAGTGATTATATGTATATTATTTGAAATATAAAAATATATTATTAATAATTAAAATAAATAAATTTATTACATTTAATTGCGATTTAATAATATTTTAAAATTATCTATTATTATGATATATTTATTTATTTAATGCGTTATTTTATTTTTTATTTTTATTATTATTATTATTAAAATTTAATTAATTAATTTTTATTTTGCTTCTATTAACGAAGATTAAGTAAAGAAGACTAATATGTGTTTTTTTTTTTAATTGTGTTTTGTCTTAAATCCAGTTTGGACGCGTTTTTTTTTTTTATTAGTAAAATGTATTCAAAATTTAATGACGTCAATTAGATGTTAAAATTTTAATTATTGAATAATTTATAGATCGCGTGCCATAGGGTGATTTAAAAATTTTAACATTTTTAATTAATTAGTTAATTAATTCATTACTTAATATGTAAAGTCTAGGCATTTTTTTTTTATTTTGTATTTTTAGAAGAAGATTTTTTGGTTAAATTCATTATAGAAGTTTCTTTATTAATTTTTGGCAAGGATTTAATAGTTTGTTTTTTTATACATAAAAAAATATTTTTATAAACATTAAAATCATCATAAATATCTTCGAAAATCCCATAATAATTTTTTAAATAAATAAATTGAGCACTTTGTCATGATCATAAAAAGAAAAACGGTGGAATTTTTTGCTTTTTTTTTTCATTCTTATTCATCAGTAATTAATAGTTTTCTTAATTAAAATTTATAGGAATGACGTCGTTTAAATAAATTAATTACTAATTTAAAAAAAAAAAATAATGAAAAAAAAATGCATTAAACTATGCCAATAATAAATATATTTTTATTATATTGCTGCACACCTCTAATTTTTGTTATTTTATTTATTTATTTTATTCTATTATTAATTATTTTATTAAATATTGATTTTATGTATGCAGATGTTGTACGTTTACGTTAATATTTACGTTAACGCATTCGTTAAACATACGTTAACGATTTTTTTTATTTATTGTAATAAAATAAATAATAATTCTTTTTTTTTTTTGAAGTATGTGAAAATCATATGTATATTGTGGAAATATATATATATATATAAATTTTATCGATTGAGGACAACCTTACAATAAAACAGCATTTAATTGAGAAAGTTGACGACAAATATAAACAAAATATCGTTGCGGTCAACGACCGAGTCTCTTGTAGTATTATTATTATTATTGTTTTATTTTTTCACAAGTATATATATATATATATATTTATGTTAAATTATTATTATTATTATTATTATTATTATTATAAATATTATTATTATGTACTTACTTTACTCGATTTTATTTTATGATTTTTATTTTTCTTGTTTTATTAATTAATTTTTATGACATCGTAGTGTAGTACGATATTTATTTTATTTTTACTTCGTTACAACAAAATATAAACAAAGTGGCTTATTATTATTTATTTAATTAAATTATCAATGAGTTTGTAATTTTTTTATTTTTTGGTTTTTGTGTTTTTCTTTTTACAAAATTTAAATAAAAATTTCTTACAAAACTTTCTGTTATGTTTATTTTTTTTCGTCTATTTTTCTATAGAGCAATTTTGTAGTTATTTGATACGATTTCGGATAAAAATTACTATTGATGGGGTTAGTGTTTTTTAATGAATAGAAATTAATTAGCAGGATTAATGAAAGATTAGTGAAATTTTAAA